>CM024470.2:37140407-38581657 GCA_014182885.2 Eucalyptus caleyi | reverse complement strand
TAAGACTCGCCATGTCCCACCTAAAATCTCAAAAAGGAACTCCGACCCCTAACATCACATGAACACAAACCTCCCATCACCAGATCAACTATCTACATCAAAAAGTAATCTAGCTCCTACCCTCGCGCCGCAGTCTCACACCCAACCCCAAGGCCAGGTGGTGGCGGCAGATCCCTCGCATCGCTCCATCCCGTCGAACGTACGACAGAACTCTTGTATGACAGGGGCCCCACCAGGCCGATATCATACATAACAAGCATCGCACTGGATAAACGTCAATCCGGGCATGTAGTAGGACACCTATTTCCGTACACTCCACTCAACATCGACGGTAGACCGTAAAATACCCCACGCGAAACAGCAGTAGCGGCATAGTGCTAATCTGAAATGTTATCCCCAAAAGGGGTGAGTACAACCACTCACAGATAGGGAAATCCAATAACAACTCAAGGCACCATGCATACCATCATACAATGCATTGCTTACCTTTTTGATGTCAAGCGTATTCATGCATCATCATAGCATATATATCATCATCATGGCATCTCATATATCATTATCATCACATCATCATTAACCATGCATCACCATGCATATCACATCATCATTAGCCATGCATCACCGTGCATATCACATCATCATTAGCCATGCATCACCATGCATATCACATCATCATTAGCCATGCATCACCATGCATATCACATCATAGATCAATTTCCACTTTTATTTATCAATTGATCCCCACATTATCTTTTCTCAAATCATCAAATTCACCATCATCATCATCCCTTCGGGCAGAAACCTCCGATAGGGATCCCAAAGATTCCAGCCATCTCATGGCCACGGGCTTCCGGCCCCCTACATTCCGGCATCTCGCATCTTAACTAGCATCACGAGGCATTCCCTCTCGGCAGAAACCTCCGACAGGCTTCCGGCCTTTACCCTTCCAATGGGATCTCGCACCCCAATCCCGGCATCGCGAGTCACTCCCTTCGGGTAGAAACCTCCGACAAGGCTTCCGGCCCCCACATTCCGGCATCCTGAAACTCCCTGTGGAATCTCTGGAATTACGCCACCAGGCCACCAGACAACATCCTCCACCACAACCTCATTCTCATCCACATTTATCTTTTTATCTCAATTTAACATGGAAATTTGGCATGGCATCAAACATATCACACTTGCATTTCAATTCACATGTCATGCACATGTCATAGCTTAATCACACAAGTATTTCAACTTAATGCATGTACAAAGACCTCATCACACAAGTACCACACAAATGGAATTGAATCCATGGCCAAATAAAAATCTATTTTATTTTATTATTTCATTATTTTATTATATTTATTTATTTTCATAAATAAATATTTAATATTTATGATTTTCCCAAAATTATAATATTCAACAATCACTTATAGGATCACAATTTTATATAAAATTCGTGGCCAAATCGAATTTCTTATAATTTCACAATTTCCTCCAAAACATCCTAAAATTCTCGGATTTAAACCCACCGCACAGTTTCCAAATAAATTTAATTAAAATATCCATTCGGTCTCCAAAATTACGAAACTTTACAGGGTGATAGCCAACACATTTTCGTACCTTTTTCATTAAGAAATTTAAGCCAAATTATTTTTATATTAATTTCCATAGCCCTATAAAAGCTTCTGAACCACTACCGTTTCGTCCAGAACACACTTCTCCGTATTTCTTAGATTTCACCCATCAAATCTCTTTCGTTCCTTCTGAAATTTAATTATGTTATGTAAAAATGTGTCCTTTACAAGTTTCATGAAGGGATCTAGGTCAAATAACCAGATTATGGTCACCCTTTTAGTCCATGAAGTCTCGGGTGTCTCGGTACACCTCACCAGAATCAACCATCTCCAAGATCTAACCGATTCACCAAGTTATACTTGTTATTTTTGCTTCAAATTTGAGTATGTTGTAGCTTAAGGTGTTTCCTACAACTTTCAAGAAGACAACAAAGTGAGATCTCCAACAGAAATCAACATGCAACCAAGAAATCAACAAAAGGTCAGTGAAGATTTCGCAGATCTGAGGTCTCCGTATAACAGAGCTTTTGACCCCACATATCACCATCTTTTTCCATGAAATTCGAGTATGTCATACTACAAGATGTTAGCTTCAACTTTAATGAAGACACCAAAGCCAAAATCGCACTCCAAATACACATGCAAGCTCGACTAAGATACTGACTACCACAAACCGAACGAAAACAGTCACATAGCTTGAACACATCCAACCCTTACCTCGGTTTTTCGCCCAAATCACACCTAAAACCGAACATGCAACCAACAAAACAGACATGCAAGAGAAGTTAAGGACCCCACTTGCCTCCAAGATGAACAAACAGCGATGAACGGCGGTTGGACTAGGCGGACGTACGGCGGACGGACGGCGGCAACTCTCGGCTCCACCTCCTCTCTCTCGGTCTCTCCTTCCTTCCGCTCGAACACTCTCTCCCTCTCTCACCCTTTCTCGGCCAAATGATCAAGAAGAACCGGCCACTCTCTCTCCTAACCCCTTTTATATCCCCTAATTTGTAATGATTAACTCACCTCATGTCCAACCAATGCATGCTTTTGTTCCTTGCCACTTGTCATTTCTATTTTTGAATTTAAATGGGCTTGGGCTTAGGCCCAACCGGCCACTCCCTTTGGGCTGGTCGACAGCCACCTATTGGGCCCTAATGGGCCGACTAGCTTGACCCACCAAGCTTTAGGCTAATGGGCCCAAGGCCCATTTTGAAAATAACCCTCTTTTCCCTTTTTTTTTTTTTTTGATTTCCTTTTATAAATATTTCTAAATTCAAATTTCATCTTGGCCAAAGTCTTGGGATATTTTTAATTATTGAAATTTAAATCATATGGCCAAGCATTTAAATTTAAATTTCCACAACACAAGCAAAATTCATTTAAATTAAAAGACAAATTGGCTAAAGCATAAGCCATAAAATTCTATCACCTAATTAAAGACATTTAACACACCTTAAGGCTTGGCTTTGAATTTCCGGGATGTCACATATTGATACTGAAATATTTCTACTGTTGGCAACTTGATGCTGATTTCTTCCTGAGTTACCTATTATCCTCATAATTTGTTCTCCTAACAAGTAACGAGACCTATTTGCCTCTTTTGCATAAACCGCAGCATTGAAGTTCCGGTCATGTAAGAAACTGGTTTCGGTAACTAGGTGCATTTCAGATATGTTGTTTATTTTCTATTAAGATGATTAATATTTCAGTCTTCATTAGTGAATGATCTCAAATTTATTTATGTTATAGTTTGATTGAACAGCTGTGTGATTGTTGAGGATGCGAACATCATTCTGGCAGGAAGAAACCGGTGTAGTGAGACATGAAATGTATGTTTATCATTGCCATGATTAGCTCACCGGTTTATGCTAGTTTTGTCTGGAGAATTTTGTGGTCTCCTAGTGAACATGCATGCTCCAAAAAAAATCCTTTTTTTACCTGAGCATTTGTCAAAACACTTGGGTATGGATAGTGCTCCATACTTTTTTGGAAAATGACTTCCACCTTTAAATTAGGAAGTCATTTTCCTTATTTTTAAACTTGGTATTTCTGGTTGACTGAAGTCATTTTTCTTTGACCAGCTTATTTTCCCACACTAAACACTAAAAAATGGAAATAGAAATTTTCTGGCAAAATATTTTCCTTCAAACAAATAGAGCCTAAGCCAAAATTGAGTTTCATCTTTCCAACCTACCTTTGATCATAGTAGAAATATAATTGATCTTTAAGGACCACATACTTTATAAATAGATACTCGTTTGCATCTATGCATAACCACCTAATTATGCACGCGTGCATCCCCTTTAACCTTTTCTTTTTGCTTTCATTAATTCCCCTTAAACCACCTTCTTTCTTTGATAACTCCTAAGCTCCTTCCTTATCTTCACCATAGGCAAACTTTGAACTCCATTGATGCCATTTTCAATATCTCGATTGCTCATCTTTCATCTGACACCAGCGAGCCTTGACGAGTGGAAGATTGCCACTTGCCAATGGAGCCGACAAATAGAGGAAGTTCTTCGTAAAACAGCCTAGCGAACTGAAGGTGACGGAGACTGTCGAGTGGAGGCAACAGACTACCACCACCGAATGCAGCCATGGAAACTGATAACATAGCTTCGGGCGAACAATTCTCTCCTGAGGTTCTGGGTTTTATGCAACTTGCTATAGATCAGGTAACGCCTGGCACAGCCAATTGTATTAAGTTGATAAAATACTTGAGCTGAAGTTTGAGTCTGATTCCTTTGGTGCTGTAATTGTGTGGGAACTTGAAGAATGTATAGTTGAATTTGGACAAGAGATGTTAAATAAGTGTTTCTTTGTAAGTGTTGTCTGTGGATGCTTGGTAGTGCATCCATTGGTAATTGACATTACATCAAGCAAAATTAGCAACAATCCCTAGAAGGTATAGGTTTTCTTTCTCTCTTTTCATAGGTGCTAATTTATTGAAATAAGTAGGTGAAGTCTGGGTTTAAAAGAAAAACAAGCAAGGCAAGTGCAACAAAAGGAAGTTGGGTGTACATGGGGTGGCTTAGTCCCCTTTTCAGGCAAAAAACGGAGTCAATCTGGGTGCTGTAGGTTGAGAGGGAGGGATGGATATGGGTGCTTTGATTGTCTAGGAAATGTGGATGTGTAGTATGTGCCTACTATAAAGATGTGCAGCAAGTGATAGGTTTGCCAGGACAATTAAATTGTCAGAAGCTTCGACTACTGGGATAGGACTCTGTGTTAAGTTTCATAAGGCTTTTGAAGAGGCAAAACCAGAGAGGAATGAAGAAGATGCAATGAGATGGCAAGCCACCAGGAAAGGTGTTTGCTTGACGGGGGAATCCTTTTACCACCTTTTGACTTTAGCACCTAGGGAGAATTTAAAACCAAATTTCCTTGGAGTAGGAGAATAATGTGAACAACGGTTGTACCCATGGATAATTGGTTGGGTTGTTATTTTCTTTGGCACTGTGGTGTGGATATGGAAAAAGAAAAAAATCATGAGAAACACAGAGTTTATATAAGTTATTCAGTGGAATAGAGACAAAATCCCAAGATGCTGATTGTCAATTCTGATTTGCAAGGGCTTCACAACAGTTTTAGGGATCTCTCTTTATACTTATATGCCATAGCATTTGTAAAGGAAAATGACCCAAAAGCTAAAACTCCAGGAAGCTACTCGAATATTTGAGTGAAACCTCATTAACGAAAGAAAAGCCTTTGAGGTACCCATGATAAGACACACTTAACTGAGCAACATGTAGTTTCTTAAATTAGTTCTTGTTTTTGCTGTGCCGTTGTTGGAGCCATATCAATTTAACTGTTAGGTGGGATTTGCATCTGTATTACAGGATGAGTATGTGGTGAGACATGCATTTGTTCCATTGGTAGCTGCATAATGATACCGAAACATTTTTACGCATATGTCACGACCCGAAAGTTAGCATGTCCATGAGGTTTCCATGGCACAGGCGCGACATGATGATGACCTTCGACTTATGTCCCCGAGATGTAGAGTATTCTCCTTGGGGCGGGCGATACTGTATTTGTACGCATACGATATAAATGCAAGTAGCTGGTAGTTGGCAATAAATGCCGGTAGTTAGTAGATGGGGAGGTGCAATCTCCACCGTCAGATCTAAGGGAGATCTACGGATCGGGTTTGCCTTATACTTGTATATAAAGGGGTGTCATCCCTCATTGTATTCTCATTCATAAGCAATACAAAAACTAGAACTTCTCTCTCTAAGAGTTTCTCTCTCTACATACAAGTCTTGTGAGTCGAATGTGAAGAGCTGCTTAGGGGTAAAATCTTAAGGCCGCACGAGTGAATCGAGGAGCGATCGAGAGTTGATCGATTGGCCCGTGACAAATGGTATCAAAGCTGATTTGTGATCCAAGCGCGAGTGCAATAGCTAATCCACGATCTGATGAGGCGTTGGTCTTGGGTGGTGATTGCGCTGATCGTGGGCGAAACGCCGAGAAAGGTGGTGCCAAGGGGAAGAAGACCCGTGGGGGTTCGAAGGAGCCGACGGGGGATCTTGTACAACGGATGGCGAAACTAGAGTTGTTCATCTCCGATGTCCAAGGATCGGTCGATGACCTGACCCAGACCGTGGACGGAGTTGACGTCGGAAGGGAGGAGCTGGTTGCGGAAGTGCAAGAGCTCAAGACCGGCATGGGAGAATTCCACCACGAGTTGCTAGGGACCCTACATGAGGAATTCGCACAATGGTACGAACCCTTGGAGGCCATAATGGCAGCCATGCGCGCGGCGATAGCGGAGCTTAAGGGTAAGCTCGCTGAAGTACAAGCTGCACGTGTGAACGGTGTGATCACGGTGCAAGGTTCACGGGTGGACACACCGAAGCCGAAGGAATTCCGGAACTCGTGAGTGGCTAAGGACGTGGATAACTTTCTGTGGTACATGGAACGGTACTTCCAGGCTATGGGAATCAACGAAGACCAAACACGGGTAAACACTGCATCTATGTACTTAGCGGATAGTGCTTTGTTGTGGTGGCGTCGTCGGTTGGATGATAGGTGCGGGAACCCTATTGCGACCTGGGTTGGTTTCGTTGAAGAGTTCAGATGGAACTACTTTCCCGCTTATGCGGAGGAGGAAGCTCGTGACAAGCTGAAATGTCTCGAGCGGAGGGGCAATGTGCGCGACTATATCAAGCGGTTCTCGGAGTTGCTACTCCAAATCCCCTCGATGAATGAAGTCGAAACGTTTCACTAGTTCATGGGCGGTCTCAAACCATGGACAAAGTAAGAGTTAAAGTGGTACAACATGGGAGATCTCACTACGGCTATGACCGTAGCCGAGTCACTCGTGGAGTACAAGGCGTCGCCTTCCACATCCCGACTGGACACCCGTCCAAGAAACAAAGGCACTAGTGGGGGAAATCGGGGTAGATTCAACAATCGTCCGACAGGAACTAGACCACTGAATGGTCCTCATCCTCACCGGGCTAATGCGGGGCCAAATGGAGGTGGGCAAAGAAAGGTACACTCGTATAGCTGTTTCTTTTGCGATAGTTCGCACATGGCGCAGGATTGCCCGAACAAGGCCAAGTTGGCCGCTCTTTGCAAAGAGGATGAGCCTAGGGAGGAAGCACGGTTGGGATTGCTGCGACTCCTTAGCATGATCAAGGCCAAGAAGGCAAAGGAGCCTAAGGGCTTGATGTTCGCGGACGTGAAGATCAAGGTGACCACGATGAGTGCACTCGTTGACACGGGAGCATCCGACATCTTCATCTCGGAGGAAGCCGCAAAGAAACTTAATCTAATGGTTGAGAAGGGAGCCGGTTGGCTCAAGACTATGAATTCAAAGGAAGTCCTTGTGATCGGTGTTGCAAGGGACGTGGAGTTACAACTCGGGTCATGGAAAGGCAAGGAAACTCTAGAGATAATTCCACTTGACGACTACGATATTGTCATTGGAATTAAATTCCTAGATATGATCCATGCTGTTGTAGTTCCCTTTGTGAAATGTATATGCGTATTGGACAATAATAGTCAATGCGTGATTTCAGTTCATCGTGAGTCGGATCGTGATCGAAAGATGATCTCGGCCATACGACTCACGAAAGGAGCAAGGAAGGGTGAGGTGACCTTCATGGCAGCCTTGAAGATCGAGGACGACAAGGGTGAAGAGAAAGAAGTCTCGACAGAAGCAACCTAAGTCCTCGACTCGTTCAAGGATGTCATGCCTTCGGAGCTGCCGAAGAAGCTGCCACCCAAGAGAAAGGTGGATCACCGGATCGAGCTTGTACCTGACGCTCGACCGCCTGTCATGGCGCCTTACCGCATGGCACCCCCAGAATTGGAAGAGTTGAAGGGGCAACTCAAGGAGCTGCTCGATGCGGGCTACATACGGCCGTCTAAAGCCCCGTTTGATGCGTCGGTTCTGTTCCAAAAGAAGCACGATTAGTCACTCCGGATGTGCATCGACTACCGGGCGCTAAACAAGCTGACTGTGAAGAACAAGTACCCGATCTCACTCATTGCGGATCTCTTCGATCAACTTGGTGGAGCCCAATGGTTTGCCAAGCTTGATCTCCGATCTGGCTACTACCAAGTTCGGATCGCTGAAGGGGACGAGCCGAAGATAGCCTGCGTGACGCGATACAGATCCTACGAGTTCCTCATAATGTCGTTCGGCCTGACCAATGCTCCGGCTACTTTCTATACAATGATGAACAAGGTACTCCACCCTTTCCTAGATAGGTTTGTAGTGGTTTACCTAGACGATATTGTGATTTATAGCCGAACATTGGGAGAGCATGTCGAACATCTAAGGCAAGTCTTCCAAGTCTTGCGCAAGAACAAGCTGTACGTCAAGCGCGAGAAGTGTGCCTTCACCCAAGAAGAAGTTCCGTTCTTGGGGCACATTGTCGGGGGTAGATGTGTGCGGATGGACAAGGCGAAGATTTAATCGATCGTCGAATGGGAGTCGCCGACAAAGGTACCTGCATTGAGGTTGTTCTTGGGCCTCACCAACTACTACCGACTGTTTGTGCAGAGTTACTCAAGCATCACCGTGCCACTCACGGACCTACTAAAGAAGGAAAAAGCATGGGAGTGGACAGATCGATGCCAAAAAGCCTTCAACCGATTGAAGACCGCCATGACCAAGGAGCCGGTGTTGGCATTGCCCGACCACACCAAACCTTATGAGGTAGAGACTGACGCATCGGATTACACCATAGGAGGTGTTCTTATGCAAGATGGCCATCCAGTGGCGTTCGAGTCTCGAAAGCTGAACGATACCAAGCGACGGTATACCGTTCAAGAAAAGAAGATGACCGCGGTGGTTCATTGCCTCCGGACATGGAGACACTATTTCCTGGGATCAAAGTTCGTCGTGAAGACGGACAACGTGGCCACGAGCTACTTTCAGACCCAAAAGAAGCTGAGTTCGAAACAAGCTCGGCGGCAGGATTTTATGGCGAAGTTCGACTACGCACTGGAGTACAAGCCGGGGAAGGCCAACTCCGTGGCAGACGCGTTAAGTCAAAAGATGGAGCTGATGAGCCACACGGTGAGTCGACCGAGTTGTTCTTGGGTAGACCGCATCAAAGAAGGACTGGAGCATAATCCAAGAGCCCAAGCTCTCATCGGGTATGCCAAAGAAGGTAAGACCCGACAGTTTTGGTGCGAGGACGAACTCCTTTACACCAAGGGAAGGCGGTTGTATGTGCCTTTTTATGGAAAGCTAAGGAAGTAGATCTTGCGCGAGTGCCATGACTCAAAGTGGGCGGGTCATCCAGGGATCCATCGCACGTTGACCCTCGTCGAAGATCGGTACTATTGGGCACAAATGTGCGACGACGTGGAGGCGTATGTGAAGACTTATTTGGTATGCCAACAAGACAAGCTGGAGCAATGGTCGTCGCCGGGTTTGCTGGAGCCACTTCCTGTCCCAACTCGTCCATGGGAAAGCATTTTCATGGACTTCATCGTCAACCTACCAAAGTCTGAAGGGTGCCGAACTCTAATGGTGGTGGTTGATCGATTTTCAAAATATGCAACCCTTGTGCCTACGACAAAGGATTGCCCGGCCGAGAAAGTGGCCAAGCTGTTCATGAAACATGTGGTGAAAGTATTGAGGTGTGCCACAAACGATCGTGAGCGATCGGGATCCCTGCTTCACAGGACGTTTTTGGTCGGAGCTGTTCAAGTTGCTAGGGTCGAAGTTGAACATGTCAACGAGTTTGCATTCCCAAACCGACGGTCAGACGAAGCGGGTTAATGCACTATTGGAGATTTACCTCCGGCACTATGTGAGCACGACGCAAGTGAATTGGGCAAAGTTGATCGACGTAGCCCAGTTCCCCTACAACTTGCAACGAAGCGAGTCGACTGGCTAGAGTCCGTTTGAGGTTGCAATTGGATAGCAACCGAACACCCCGAGCACGATTGCTTCGGGTTACTAAGGGAGTAGTCCGCCCGCGTACAAGTTCGCCAAGAACATGCAAGAAGAGGCGGACTTGGCCCAGGCGTGTCTACACAAAGCCTCCAAGCGCATGAAGAAATGGGCGGACAAGAAGCGACGGCACGTGGAGTTCCAAGTTAGCAACCAAGTGCTGGATAAGTTGCACGTGGTTCTTCAATACAAGGACGTGTACAAGGGGTTGATCCGTCGCTACGAGGGGCCATTTCGAGTGCTACAACAGGTTGGAAAGGTCGCATACAAACTGGAGCTACCACCAAAGCTCAAGGTGCATCAAGTGTTCCACGTAAGTATGCTCAAACCTTTTCAAGTTGATGAGGAAGACCCGGATCGAGGGAAGTTACAACGGGCGCCGCTTGAGGCCAAGACCTCGTATGATCGAGAAGTCGAGAGCATCTTGGCGAATCGAGTCATACGGAAGAGGTATTGTGTGGCCAAGCGCGAATACTTGATCCGATGGAAGGGTCTTCCGGAGAGCGAAGCCAGTTGGGAGCCCTAGGAGAGTTTTTGGCAATTCAAGAAAGATATCGAAGATTTTCATGCCGAAGACGTGACGAGGGCGTCGCCTGATTAGGTGGGGGAGAATGTCACGGCTTGAAAGTTAGCATGTCCAAGAGGTTTCCATTGTCATGCCCCTGCATCAAGAAAATCCATGTCGCATGAGAATAATCATCTACTATGGTGAGAAAATAACGAGACCCATCATGATTTATCATATGGTAAGGTCCCCAAATATCCACATGAATCAAGGAAAAAAATCTCACTAGTTCGGGAGCTACCAGATGGAAAAGGCATACGAGATTGTTTGGCAAGGGGACATATGGGACATTGTGGACAAGGAAAAGAGGCATTATGACCTAATCGCAAATGCATAATAAAATTTTTATCATTGCTAATCAAGTTGCACAATAATTATTTATTCAGGGAATTGCAGGAAGAATTGAAATTACTTGTCCAGAAAAAAAGTCCTTCAGAGAGACAACCCAAGCCCATCGGTTTCCCAGTCGAAAGGTCCTAAAATAAACAGGTGTCAGCATTAAAAAGTACCCGACATGAATTTTCTTGGTAGGCTTTTGACACAGAAATCAGATTAAATTGGAATTCTAGGACATAGAGAACATTCCGAAGAATAATCTAGGGACTGAGATTCACTGTTCCTGTCATATTGACATGAGTAACATTCCCATTGGGTAATTGCACGGAAATAGGATAATTCAATCTGCCATTTATACTTGAAAAAAATCCCTTGTCACATATAATGTGATCACTTGCCCCTGAATCAATTATCTATGCCTTTCTGGAGACAGAATTAATCAAGCAATATGTAATACATGAGAAACTCCCTCCTTTGTTGGAAGTATCCATTTTCTGCAATGCCTGCATCAGTTGATGATACTGACCATATGAAATGGGCTATTCAGTATTTTTACCAGTCGGTCCACTAAGTTGATAAGCTGCTGAAATTTTTCTCTCCTTCTCACCGGGTTTCCCATGCAATTTCCAACGATTATCAATCATATGATTAGTACGTTTGCAATATTCGCAAAATAATTTATCCTTTCCTTTGAAATTTTTTGCGAAATTCCTTGATGACGTGGCAAAAATCTGGCCGTCCGTCCCTTTAAGCGCGGTCTCTTGTCCGCCATTTGATTCGATCGCAAGATTAAGTCCTTGCGGACTGTCCAATCCTCACATCCCATCTCGTCCGTCCATCCGAGCCAATTTAAAGACCTCGGATTCCTCTTCTGCGAACCCTAATTTCGCTCGCCCCTCTTTCTCTTGATTTAGGGCTAGGGTTTTGGTGGCCGTGTCTCGCCGCTCACCGCGAGCAGCGAGTGCGACGCTCTCGCCACTCCTAGTGTGGTTCGGCATCGCGAGCCGCTGACTCTCCTCCTGTACAGCCAGCTGGAAGATCCATTTGATCGGTGGCATCGGATCCATTGCGAGGATCTGTGAACGAAAGCCGAGGTATGTTTCGTTCAGAATAAGGAGAAAGCGTGTAGCTTTCTCCTTGTCCTTGATGGATCTATACTGCTTGATTGTGGATTCTGGGCCCTCAAGCTTCTCCTCGGCCGCTTCGAGGTTGTTCCATAGAGACGAGAGCCTGTTAAAGCATGCTGTGACCATCATGTTCCCCTGCTTCAATTCGCTAAGTTCCTGCATTAGATTAAAAAAATTTGCCCGTACATCTCTTTAATGTTATCCCACATGTTTTTTTGCGTCTTCTGTTGGTGGGAGTCCAGCCGCAACCTCTGAGGAGATGCAGTTGCCGATCCAGGTTCGGATCAAGCGGTTGCTCTTCCTCCAGAGTCGCGCTAATCGCTCTTCGGTAGGCACTGGAATGGTTCTGTTGAGGAAACCTTCCTTGTCTTTTGTTGCCAGAGCACGTCGGAATTCCTGTGACCACTTCGTGTAATTCTCTGGTCCGGTCAGCTACTGGCTGATTAACCGCAGTTCTGGTCCATCGGCGCTGGAAATAAACAGTGGGTCGCCGAGCTCCAGTCGTCCTGTGAAGGCCGCTGCTGGAAACGGTAGAAAACCGGGTGCAAAGTTCCGGTAGGTATTCGCTCCTAGACCCGATTCACCTGACCCGATCAGATAATCCGCATTGTAAAAACCCGGGTAAGGATTTGTTCCCATACCCGGCTCGCCTGACTCGTCTGTCCGCTCCAATCCTTCGGTTGGGCTTGCCCCACTTGTGGTTGGCAGGCCCCCGTTGGTTTGGATGTGGCTCTGGTGGCCCACATATCCAGGCGATGAAGAATTTGGGCTTGGCCCAAGGTAAAGTGGATAAGGAATCCATTGGTAAGGTTGGCCCATCATGGGTTGCCCCATACTGAACTGAGCCTGCGTGGGCCGCCATTGAATGGGTTGGGCCTAGAACGGAAGTTTTCCCATCGTCGAAGATTGTTCGATTGAAGGAAAAACTGCAGGTGAATTCCGAGCCTGCGAGATCTGAGGGACGACTCCTTCAGCGGGCTGGTTACGGATGGCAGAGGCTTCATCTCGTGGATTAGCCATGGTAAGTAAAAAAAATCTTCCTTGAGAGTAACACTAATGCCTGAAACTATTCTGTTTTGTAGGTCAGAATTTTTGGGCAGAAGGTCGAGATGGAAGATCGAAGCGGAAGCTGAGAACAGAAGCCTGTCGGCTCTGATACCATGTAAGAAAGTAAAAGAGAAGAAAGAAGAATAGGTTGAAGCGGCAGGAGCCGAAGGAGTGAAGGATTTTCTATATTCACTTGTATTGAGAATGTACAGACTCCTAAGATATAAGACTAGGATTGTACAATTATCGGAAATAAAAAATTCTATGTATCAATCTATATCAATCTAGA
Source organism: Eucalyptus caleyi (assembly GCA_014182885.2). Taxonomy (NCBI): domain Eukaryota; kingdom Viridiplantae; phylum Streptophyta; class Magnoliopsida; order Myrtales; family Myrtaceae; genus Eucalyptus; species Eucalyptus caleyi. The sequence goes on along the minus strand of CM024470.2, from coordinate 38,568,309 downwards.
TCTAAATCTAATCCTTAATTGATATACACATAGTCATAATCAAATCATATCATAAACTACCAAACCAAAAGCTGCATATCTTCTAACAACTGGATTTGGGCATGGAGTGAGATTTGGTGATTCTTTAATATATATATATTCAGACCAGATTTGGATATAAAGTGAAAATTGGTCCTTTTAAGGGAATTGGGCCTTATATCGGGTGTAGCACATTTTGTTATAGTAATGATGTGGTTGGATAATTAGTATAAGTCAGTATTTCAATAGTGACGTGTGATAGACAGGTTATTTGTCACCATCTAAGTACAGAGAAGGAGAGCAAGACTTAGTTTGAGATTCGTACAGCTTCATCTTGTATTGATTGGTAGGTACCTGATTTCCATTCAAGGCTAAGTATTTGAAATTCTTTATATAAAATTAAGATCACTAAATTTCTTACATTTGTCATTGTCAAAGCACATACATACGAGTTCAAAATCTAATTGATGCATAATCTGGATGCAATTGTATGTAGTGCACGGATTTCAAAGTTCATGGGTGAGTTCAAGAATTTGATTCTTTTGATTACTTATTTTCGGTATCTATACGGGGTTTTAGTTACCCCATTCTGTGGGAAATATGCTGGCAAATCTTCTTCTCATATGTCGTGTTGATTCACAATAAAAAAGAGACAAAGCGAGTATAGAACCTGAATTTTCGACTTGGGGATCATTTCGGGTCTTCAGTTCCTGGCCTTGACCCATTTCCACTGCTACTGCCACCACGCAACATGCAGCAGATGCCAATGGAGGAGAGTCGAGGGCAAACCAGAGTGTTGTGGACCGCGGGCCCGTTCCCTTTGTGGATAACGCACGTTCCAGCACCGAATTCTGCCGCCTCTTTGTGCGTTGCTGTCGCCGACTGAACAGCAAACATGCCGGTGGAACAATGCATTGCAGAGGGGCTTCACACGTGTCCCGATGTTTCCTCTGTCCTCGGGAACACCCCATGTTTTATGACAGTTTTAACAGCGTTTATTTCCGAATATAATGGTCATGTTAGAAGTTACAAGCTTTTATAAAGATATAAACTGCTCTAATTGGAGTTCACTTATCAATATGTATTAACTAGCAATGTTCGTATGCTGGAAAGCTCCCCAACGAAATGTGGTTGAATTAATGAAACAAATGTTGAGTGGGTTAAATAGGTTGTATGGGGATTACGAAAAACCTTTTTCTAGTCAAGTTAATTCCAATACAAAGAAACCCATTTTAGTGTCAAGACAACATGTCTATCTTATGAGATCTTTCGGAACTTGTTTGTGTTTGCTTTCTAAAAAAGCATCCCTTGAAAGGATAATCAACTATAAGTTTAGCAAAATAAAACACCACGAGTGTTATAATTTTCGTATGACACTTATCTAAATGCTATTTTTTTTTTTGACTATTTGAGTGTTATGATTTTTAAAAAACCGATCATTTGAATATCATAACTTTTAATCAATTATTTGAGTGTTAAAATTTTTAAAGATGTTCACTCAATTATTGGAAATCTGATATAGCATAACACTTGTAGTGAATGTTTAAAAAAAAAAATTATAGCACCAAAAAAATTATAGAAAACTCATATGACAGTCAAGTGATTAAAAAAAATTATAACATTTAAATGAACACCGTACGAAACTTATGACACTTATAGTGTTTTTTCCCCTAAATTTGGCACATTTTTCAAAGCTCTTTTGTGGCTTAGTAATAGTTCAGTCACTTCAAGCATATTCCAAAGATCAACTGGCTTCACTGGTACTTTTGGATGACATTTCCACAATCCAATATTGACAATGGTCTTCTCGACTATGACTGCATCCTCCGGGAGGAACTTAACCAAGGTAACCAAAAGTTTTGAGCTAAGAGAACGAGAATTGAAGAGAAAGATTTCGACATGCTTGAGAAAATTTGCCACTCAAGGGGAAGCTTCTTCTGCAATTTTTTAAATTCATTGTCATCGAAGTTAAGTATCGAAAATTCCTTTGAAACCGACGCTATAGATATTACACTAACATTGGTCACTCACTAAATCAAAATGATGAGTAAGGGGATAAAAAAGAAGCAACTTACCAAGACAAAAAAAACAAAAAGGTGATTTCTTTACCTCTTTTGACAGAATAAAAGATACACTTGCAAGTCAAATAAATTAATGCTTTCATCATCTGCATCAACATGATCATTTTCTCTTCTTCTCTAGTAACTCGATATCTAAAATTTTCATCAGTTGGAAATGTTTGTAAACCTACAATGCAATAGAAGAGACTTGATGACACTGCTGCAGGTTTCTTGTTGATAACACAAAAATAGAGACTTTAAAGCTTCCTTGCGTGGATACATTATCTAACAGGACCAGATGTTCAAGTAGATTAATACCCCCAACACTGAGAGGAATTGGGCCTCTATATGACTAATTTTCCAGGCCCAGCAAACTCTTTAGCCGCATTACTATCCTAGAGAGGTTGGGTGGGTTAAGTTATAGATAATCTGATCTAAATAGATCAGTTTAACTTGTTTTGACTCATATCCATGCAAATCCACTAACCTGTACCCATACCTAATCTGTCTCGTATTACAGAAACACTTCCATATTTAACCAAATCTATGAAAATTCATAACCAAACTAAGGTGAGAGTAAGTGAGTTAGCACGACATCGAAAGGCGAGAGAGACTGAAAAAAGAGTCATAAAAATAGATTAGGTCTAAGAAAGTTTAAATTTATTCATGACCAATTTATAATCCATTATGACCCATTTAACACTTATATTGAGTTAAAACCCATCTATGACTCATTTACTTATTATAATTAGTCTATCTATAATCCATTTAACACTTATCTTGTTCACAAACTGTTATACTCTATATGTACCTATGTGAATGTTTGGCCTCGCAAACTCTTATCTTGAGTAACATAAAAGTTCGATGGGCATGACTGTCATTATGCTGATTATGTTAATGAGGAAATACCTAGAATTTGTCAATTAAGTAATCTCTTTACCAAAACTAAATTGATATGATTGCTGACTGAATCGATTTTTTCTTTTTTAAAGAAGCGAAATTGGATTGAATAGGACGTAATAGTTACTATAATTTTATGTGGAAGGTAACTCGATGACAACTAAGTATGCATGTGAGTGTAATATATATGAATAAAAAAAATTGGTTTTGCAAGTGTCCTTTTTCTTTCAGAGTGCGAACTTCTTTTACATCTCTGTCATGATATAATTATTAATTTTATTTACATTTGTTGAGAATTTCATTCTTTAATTTTGTTCCACACGTTGGCACTTAGTTACTAGTAATACAGACAGAAACAACATCGTAAGTACTGTAATTAGAAGAGAAAAAGGAATAAACATGTGCCAAAGTTCTAAATATGGTAGTGGCGATTATTATTTTCGTCACGGACTTCAACTTTTCAAATGCAAGTCATTGCCACGCGTCCACTAGAATCATGGACGGAAAATATTGGCAGTGATGTGGAATCAACTGCCCAAAAAAAAATGCATTGACGTTCCATTGACCGATAAGTTCTCCGCGTTCCATCCCACAGCGACCCCATCCATAAGCTATCCTTCCTTGAGGACCTTGCCTCGTGACCTGCAAGTTGGGTTGCAGTTTTGTTTAGAAACCAATTTAACGCAAATTTATCAATTTAGGGCAATTTATTGCTTCAATCGACTGTGTGCTCCACATATTTTAAGACATTTTAAGTGCACATATCTCCGACGAGTCTACTTATCTAATTTATTCTTAAAATAATGTCACCTTAAATTCTCCGACAAATCATCAACTCTCTCTCGTTATGTAGAGTCGCCCTCTACCGAATGGTAGTTCTGTTTTCATCTTCCTTCTAAACCCTAATTTCATATTTGTGATTTGCACCTTTCGAGCCCTTTCTCTAGCTGTTGGAGTTTCCGCTGGTTCTACTCATGGATCTCTTGTTAGGGATTTACATCTTAGCCTTTGGAATTACCGCCACCTTTTCTTCTGGTCTCATGGTCTTAGCCTTCTATTCCGAGTCCTACCTTTGAATCGCTTTTGCTTGGTTCATTTTCTTCTATGAATTGTCTTCTCCTATCCTTTTCTTCTGCTGTTCGAACCGTTTCACTGCCTTTTCGATTCGCATGCCTAGTATAGCACCACCATTCCGTCGGTTTGAAGCTCTGCATGCGCCCAATTTAGCCACTGATTCAATTTGGTTTACCTTTTGACGAATCTTCACCGAATGGATACCGTGGATAAGGAGGAGGAGGCTCGGCTAGCCGCATTATGTAATTGTTTGGGCCGACTTTGGTCTACTCAGGAGATTGAAGTGTGGGACGAAGAACCTCCTGCAGAGAACATTGAAGAATGTAAGTTGATACTTATAGGGAAAATTATTGCAAACTCCTCCATAAACTTTCCTGCTTTCCAAAATACGATGAAAAGAGTTTGGCGCTAAGACCAAGTCGACATTTCACAGAGAGAAGCAGGTCTTTATGTTTTCAAATTTCAGTCGGAAGGAGAAAAGCTGCGTATACTAGAAAATGGCCCTTGGTTATTCTCGAGCAACCTAATTATACTCAAATCCTGGACCCTAAATACACTCTTGCATTGCTACAACTTTAATACATGTGCTTTTTGGGTACAAGTCGTTGGCCTACCATTAGAAAGATGTACGGAGCAGTTAATTAGTAAAGCAGTTTGTGATGTTGGCAAGGTTTTGGACGTCAAAATTGAGGCGAAAGACGGCTCGACTTTAAAAGTAGGAAGAGCTAGGGTGGAACTGAATCTTCATGAACCTCTTAAATTGGGGAAGCTTATTCGAGTTGCGGGGAAAAACATGTGGCTGGATTTTCATTATGAACGGTTACCAACTTTTTGCTACTCTTGTGGGGTTCTCGGCCACTATGCTTCCTACTGCAAAGAGATTCCATACGATGAGGCTAAATTTGAAGGGCGGGACAAGATGTACTATGGCCAATGGTTAAGGGCTGAAGTCCGGGAACCTAGCCCTTTCTGGCAGGCTTTCTATGAATCAAAAACTACTAAGGATGATGTTGAAGAATCAGTACCTGAAACTCCTCAACCAGGGTTGCTTTAACTCCCAGCAGCACCTTGTGACACTAGTACACAACAAGTATCTATGGACACTCAGCCAGCTCTGCCTATAAACATCCTCAACACAACCTTTATGCCAAGCTCCTCCAAAGTTGACACTGCTCAGGGAGTTGTCCAGACCAAGTTGAAATCCTCTGCCTCCCCTGTATTAGTCCAAACGACTAATGTCAAAGAATTTACAGGGTCAGTTCCTATTTCCAAAAAATAAAAATAAAAATCCACGTTGCAGACCAAGACCTCTCCTCTGAAGAAAGTAAAGAGGTATTCTCCCTATGGGTCACGTCCTGTTCTACCAGAAAATCTAGATGACAATAATCTTCTGGAGACGCCTATATTTGTGGCTGAAAGTGTTCGTGAATGGGCTGAGGTGGCTTGCCCCAATAAGCCACCATTGGACAAATGAAGATCCTAAGTTGGAACTGTCAATGACTAGGCAATTCCTTGACAGTTCAAGCACTTAGGGCCCTAGTGGCCCAAGAATAGCCCGATGTACTCTTTTTGATGGAGACAGGGAATCAGGAACCTGTTGTTCAGCGAGTCTAACGAAGATTGAACTATCATAAGAGTTTTATGGTGAATCCACATGGTTTGGCTGGAGGTATGGTTCTTTTTTGGACAAATAAGATATCTCTTCATGTTAACAATTATAACGCGCACTTTATTGATACTATATGCTCTGGAAACAGCAGTGCACTACCTATGAACCTTACCTGTTTGCATGCCCCGTCGGTTTACCAACAGAGACAACTGTTTTGGGTAGACTTGAGGCATCTCAACAACTTACATACCCTACCTTGGGTGTGTATAGGGGATTTTAATGAAGTTTTAAATCTTTGGGAGAAGGTGGGCAAGAGACCGGTTGAATCTTATAGGTTGCACTCATTTCGGGAACTACTTCATGACTGTGCTTTGATGGACTTAAAGACTAAGGGTTGTGCCTATACTTGGGTTAACAACAGAAATGGAGAGGAAGTTGTCAAAGAAAGACTAGACCGAGCTTTGTGTACTATTGAGTGGCGATTAAATTCCCAGAGGCTGAAGTTCTGGCTTTACCTGCCATAAGGTCGAAGCACAGTCCGCTTCTCTTAACTACCAGTATCACCCAAGTAAAGAGGAGAAAGACCTTTACCTATGAATCTTTTTGGCTCCAAGATGCAGAATGCCGCGAGGTGGTTTCCAAATCTTAGTCTACTCTATCACCCAACAATGCATTGATATCACAATGGATACGGGCCACAACTACAACGCTAGCCACTTGGAGTAGGTCAAAGTTTACCGCAAGTCATAAACAAATACACCTTCTACAACAGCAACTTCAACAATGCATAAATCAGCCTGCTTGTAATTATGATAAAGATCACGTTACTTCTTTGAAGGAAAAAATTTAGAACATATGGACACAGGAAGAACAATACTGGGCGATGCGCTCTAGAATTAACTGGATGAGATGGGGCGATAGAAACACGAAGTTCTTTCATGCCACAACAATACAAAAGTGAAAAAGAAACAGAATCAGCATTTTACATAATGAACTTGGGGAGTGGATCAAGAGCCAGAACAGGTGAAGAATGAGACGCTTAATTTCTTTAAGAAGCTTTACACTTCAATTGGACATCGAGACTATGGTCCTATTTTAATGCAATGTCCTCAAGTAGTGACAGCAGAAATGAATACACATCTCACAGCAGCAATTACGCGGGAGGAAGTTAAGCAAGCGACGTTTCAACTAGGTGCCACAAAAGCGCCAGGACCGGACAAATTGAATGGATTGTTCTACCATAGTCATTGGGACATTATTCAGGAAGATGCTTTTACAACACTTCAAAAAATTTTAACCACAAGTGTGATGCCATCAGATATCAACAGAACATCCATATCCTTGATTCCTAAGACTCTGAACCCCAAGAAGTTAGACCAATTTTGCCCTATTAGCTTTTGTAATTTTATCTATAAAATTATCTCAAAAGTTCTGGCTAATCGTCTGAAGCCTTGGTTGCCGGAGTTGATTTCCAAAGAACAAAGTGCGTTTGTCTCCGGCAGACAAATACAGGATAATATTCTTATAGTTGAAGAGGTTCTACATTAGTTGAAAATTCAAAACAGAAAGAAAAAATTTCAGGGGATTCTTAAGCTGGATATGAAGAAAGCCTATGATAGGGTGGAGTGGGACTTCTTAAAAGATTATCTATGCCGAATGGGATTTCAAGATCGTTGGGTTAATTGGTTGATGCTGTGTGTTTCTACGACCTGTTTAAGTGTAAAGCTCAACGGCGAATCTCTAAATTATTTTCGACCTTCACGGGGATTAAGACAAGGTGACCCTCTCTCCTCCTACTTATTCATTTTGGTGGCACATTTACTTTCTACCCTAATCCAGCAAGTTGTCGAAATGGGCAATTTACAGGGAATCAAACTTATCAGATGGTGTCCTACGTTATCTCATTTATTTTTTGCTGATGACGCTATCTTTTTCCTTGATGGTCGAATTCGGGAAAGCCAAAACTTAGTAAACATTCTACATCAGTATTGCCTAGCTACTGGTCAAGAAATTAATAGGAACAAGTCTGGGCTATTCCTAAGTAAAAACTACCCTTATTCTCTTAGGGTAAATATGGCTAATGAAGTAAGAGTTCCACTATTGGACAAAATAGGCAAATATTTAGGCATACCTTCTGATTGGGGATCATCCAAAAAAGACATGTTTGCGTGGATTTTAGGACGAGTCACTACTAAATTGGAGGGGTGGCAAGAAAACCTAATATCTAAAGGAGGGAAGGAGGTTCTGTTGAAATCAGTGGTTCAGGCGTTGTCGCAGTATGCAATGACGATATCCAAACTTCCTGTATCTATATGCAAGTCTGTGGAACAAAAAATAGCTAGGTTCTGGTGGCAAAACAACAGTAATAGATTTGGCATCCATTGGAAAAGTTGGGAACTTATTAAAGAAAGAAAGGATAAAAGAGGACTTGGATTCAAAGACTTACTATCTTTTAATAAAGCTCTATTGGGTAAGCAGGCGTGGCGACTCTTTCATAACCCTTCATTGTTGTGGAGTAGTGTATTCAAAGCCTTATATTTTCCTTATACAAATTCTGGCATGCTAACAAGGGGACTAGGCCTTCTTGGGGTTGGCAGAGTCTTCTTCTTGGTCGGGATTCTATTATTGGTCAATAGGAAATGGCAATTTGATTAGGGCCAGAGAGGATAAATGGTTGACGATGGGTATTTTAGGAGGACCAGCTAATAGGGCGGAACCAGAAAGAGTGGCAGAACTCATTCTTCCTAAACATAATAGATGGAATGTTGACCTTCTAAATCAAACTTTTCAGGAACACATTGTTGTAGATATCAATTCTATCTATGCAACTTTGGCCAGCTTCTTCTGAAGATAAAATTATGTGGACAAAAACCCAAGATGGCATTTATACTGTAAAGAGTGGCTATAGCTTCATCAAGCAACAAGGATCTGGTAAGGTTCACTCTCAGGCATCATCTTCCTATCAGACACCCACCAAGTTATGGAGGCAGATTTGGAAAACAAAAACGGCCCCAAAAATACGCATATTTCTTTGGGCCTTATGCCAAAGTGCATTACCTACAACAAATAATCTTTTTCGAAGGAAAATTACCCCTGACCCAGCATGTAAACTCTACTCTTCAAACCTTCCCAAAACCCTTGAACATCTATTTTTGTTTTGTCCTTGGACACATTATATATGGAGCCACCCCCAAGTGCAAATTAACATCTCTAATCACAGAATACAGCGCATAGATGCATGGCTTCAAAAGAGGCACGTACCAGATTTTGAGAGAATTGCCGCCCTGTTATGGCACATCTGGAAAGCTCAGAATCTTTTCGTCTTTCGGCAACAGCATACTCACCCCGATCACCTTGTTCAATCAGCCCTTACTATGGCACAGTTCAATCTTCAAACCCAACAGAAAGAAGCAAATATCCGGAACATGTAGCTGAACCCTAATCGAATTTGGGAACCACCACAAAAGGGTATCATAAAGGTCAATCTGGATGGCGCTTTTCCTATTACGAACCAACAGGGTGCGATCACCAGCATTGCTCGAGACTCCACTGGTAGAATGATCGGAGGGTTTACTTGCACAGTTCGGACAAAATCTACACTTGAAACGGAGACCCAAGCGCTGTTACACACTCTTCGTGACCTTTTACAGAAAGGTAAAACTGATGCCTACCTGGTGATCGAATCTGACAACCTCATTCTTGTTAAGACCATCAACCAGTGTCGCCAACCACCGTGGGAATGCCGTGCTCTGTTTACCGAATGTGCAGCATTGAAGCTCTGTTTTCCAAACCTACGCGTGAAGCACTGTCAAAGGGAAGCAAATGCCCTAGCTGATTGGGCTGCTAAGGCCCATGGACAGGGCTACCTTTCACCAAATTGGGGTAATTCTCCTCCTCAAATTATGTTGGACATGCTTTGTACTGAAGCCCTTGTTAAGGGTTGTTCTTATTTCCCTACATGAATGGAAAGCTATCATCTTTTTGACCAAAATATATATATTTTCCATTATAATCAAAATGCCTATAGACACCTAATTTTTTAGGAAAAGGTTTGACAAAAATTGACTGAGAATATTACTTCCTTAAAAATTCAATCCAAGGATATAATTAGATTATACTTGTTAATAGGTTTCCAACAATATCCAATTTATTGAAGTTGAAAGGTCGGTTTTCAAGATAACGCAACTTTTAACTATAGTTGTCCAATCATGAGGTGTCAAGAATTTTGTGATTTGACCTTATTGATTAATTTCATCTTATATATCAAGTTGCAAATTTTTCGAAGCCCCGAGAATCACATCAAGCAGATTTTTAACAATGAAAATTTTTTCACTTTCCATTACAACCATCAATTGGCCTAATTTTCGAAAATTCATTTTAAGTCACAAGCTTATGAAAACCTTATACACAATTATAGGTAGGGTTGAGCATGGTTCCAAGGTAGAACTTGGAACTTGAGAACCAAACTGATATGGAACTTGTAGGTTCCAAGTTTCAAGATATGCAAGATAAGTTCTAGATTCAAAAAAATGAGGAACTTGATTTAACGGATAGGTTCCAAGTTCTTATCAAAAGAACTTGGAACTTGTAATCTCAAACGTGGAATAAGTTTTAATGTTTTTCTTGATTCATAATTTCTTGTGATCATTAAATTAATGGCTACTAACGTGTTTAATGGTTTTAATTGTAGTAGCAAATGGTGATCATTAAAGGTTTTAATTCACCACAATCATTTAATTAATAATATAAACGGAACTTGCGTAGACTCTAAAATCGACTTTGAAACCTGTGATAGGATAGGTTACAAGTTTTAGGGTATGCAGAGTAGGTTGTGTTAGGGAAATCCCTTATGATGTTTTGAAGACGAAAAAATAAATCAAAGGCTACTAACGTGTTTAATGGTTGAGTAATAGATTATGTAAATGATAGAATATGTAAAGAATATTGTCGAATATGTTCAAAAGCAGAATATGTTCAAACTTACGTTCAGCTTGTAAAGTCTATTTCAGACATAACACACTCAGTCTCTACTTCAGATAGAAGACACTCAGACTCTACTTCAGACAGAATATTCTCAGACTTTACATCTAGAATGAGACATAAGTCTAGAACGTGACAAGGTCTAGAACGTGACACAAGTTCAAAATGTAACAGATTCATAACGAAGCATGTTCAGAATGAAACAACTTGACAGAATGTAACACAAGCCCCAAACATATAACGGCTGGTGATCTAGTTTAGATTCTACATCAAGATAGATTTGATTGACTCACTATAAATGATTGACAATTGGATATTGAAGGCAAGAATTTTCTATACGAAGAAGCTCTACTTATGGAAACCAAGATTCTGGCGATCAAAATCAATTTGGGATTCTACTTCTATCACTCAACGGCTACTAAATCTTCTAGATACAAATCTGTCCAATGAGTAGATTGGAAGACGATTCTCTAGATATGGTCCAATGGCTAGTCTGGAAGTGGATGAGTATTTAAGGAGACAAATGACCGATGAGCAAGTAAGAGACGGAGCGTAAAATTTATAATTTCAAAGTCTGAGCAAACTTCAATCATACAATTGTCTTTGGTGAGCTTAAACGTTTGTGATCGTAAGAGAAATACCAAAAGAGTTACTTAGTGAAATAGTGTGATCTACCACTGAGTGTTTACACTCAAAGTTGTAATCTCTTGTTGATCACATAATGGAATCCAACCATAAGGCTGTTAGCGTGGGAAAGTGGACGTAGGCCTAATTTAAGCGAAACCACTATAAATTTTGTGTGCAACATTCTCTTTCCTTAACCCTTCTTATTTAAGTCTGTTGCATACTTACAGATTATTTCAAAAGTCTATTCCATCACATAACAGATTCTAAACTTTTACCATAAGTTTTAGAATTTGCTCGTAACTTATTTTATTCTGCATTTATTTGTCAAGACTTCTTTTAAACACTTATTCACCCTCATCTAGGTGTTTGTACTAGCACTTTTAGGTTGCAAATTCCAAAAAATGAGGAACTTGTTCCAATGGATAGGTTCTAAATTTTAGGTGAAACCTATATGAAACTTGCAACCACTCGCCTTTATTCATAAGGGCTAGTGCCTCCTTCGTTGGAGACAAGTCGGCACTTCATAGCACCCACTTATTGCTAACCAAGGCCTAAGGTTTGCCTACCCCTGCATAGGGCACAATGGCGTTAGTCTAGCTTTCTAGCCTTTTAGGAGGGTTCTTAAATTTTACATGGAGCTAATTAATAAAACTTGCTCAAACCAAACCAAATTATCCCTACAAAGTTTAAATGACACTCCCTCTACTTAGTCAAAAATATCAAACTCCGTCAGATTTTTCCTCTATATCTCTTTATGGATGTTAAGGCCTGAAATAATTAGAATTTGAATTAAACCAATTTAGAGCTGTTTCCAAGTACTTGGAGTATTGTCTACTCCATTGATAATACAATCTTCCTTTACAATGCAATACATCCAAACTTGGTGATTTTGCATAATCTCAATGTATTCTCCTTCTACATTTAGATCCTTCCAAGTATATTGATGTATTCATATTATTGAATTCGCTCTCCATTTATTTGGTCTTTCTTAGCACCTCAATGATTTAATGTTCCTCGCTTGTTCACCAAAATCCAAAGATTCTTCCAAGTCTAAAACTTTCCACTTAGTATCTTGTTTTCTATATGCAAAATAAGAATATTCTTCAATAGCATAGACATCATAGCATTAACATTATTTGCATATAAACTTGTACATGTAGAGGATAATTTGTTTGTGCGCTCGCACACACACATATGTGTATATATGTATGTGTGTGTGTGTGTATATATCTTCAAAATACATAAGGAGTCTTATTAATATAGTTTACCTTGTTAAAATGAGCATTTTTTTTTTTGGTTGGTTAAAACGAGCATTTGACCCCCTACTTTAATGGAAAAATCGGATGCCAGCGAGGAAAATGCTGCGCAAGGGACCTCAGCCCTTACTTGGGCCATTGGGCCACGATGCACACTGTCATAGGGGATATTGTAAAGGGCCCTCGGCAGAAAAGAAACAAGCGTGGGGGCGTGGGGCATGGGCCTAGCGCTGCAATCGCTATGCGGCATTTACTGGTTAGGATTGCCACCACCTGGATCAAATTTTCCTTTTTTTTTTCTTTTTGAAAAATCACTTACTTTATTTTTATATCTGTCCGAACTTTGACCACTCAGGAAAATTACTTATTTTAACTTTTGTCCGAACTTTGACCCCTCATTTCCCTTCAGTTTGATATTTGTAAGAGTATTGGAATTATGGATTTCTACAAACTTGATTGGAATAGTCATGGTGAAAAGTCACAACATATTTCTCGTTAAAATTCCGATTGACCTAATTTTTTAGGCATTAATTGTGACTAAATATACCTGAATTCATCAATTAATCTGGAACAACATAGTTTTCTCGACACCCTCATGATTGGACAGCCGTGGTTAAAAGTTATGATATCTATGATCCGGCCATCCAATGTGGCCAAATTGAGTGTCGTTCTTTTTAAGCACAACCTAGTCACAGCAATCGTCGTAATTTTTTTTCAACACTCAAGGCTTGGATGCATTTTTTTTTTTTTTTGGGTCCGAAGGCTTGGATGCATTTGAAACCAATAAATTTTCCAATGGAGCAAGTGTAATCCGAGAATAGTTTGCGTGGTCAAACATTGGTAAAAAAATGAGGTGCCTTCAATAATAATTGCAAAGAGAGAAGTACTTGCATCCGTTGAGAAAAATTTACACCCTTGTGCAAGGCAAATACTAAAGAATGCAAAAGTAATTGAAGGCCACCATGAGTCCATGACAATGAACTTTTGAATGTACAACTTTATAGATCTGGCTTGGTGTTAATGCTTTTCCTTACCATTGTTAGCCTAACCTTTTCACTGCAACAAAGCTGGAAGCGCCATCTCCCAGTAGTCTTTTGGTGGTTCACAATCTTTATGACTATGTCAAAGTATTGTTCCACTAACTAGAAAAGTTGAGGACTTTTTCCCTCCACTTTGGAAAAATTTTATAGGTGACTTAAAGATCTTCACTCTTCTTTTTTCTTTTCCTTGGTGCTAAAAGAAAAAGAAGATGCCGTGTCTTATGGTGAAGGAAGCCTTGTTAAGTGGGCAGCAGGACTGATAGTACACTCAAAACATTCTAACTTGATTTCGATTCAATGACAATATGCATTTTTACAATTTTCTTTTGATAATTATAACATACATCATCGGTGTCAAAAAAGATTTATACAAGTGGCCTTATAATCACTAACTTAAGAAAGAGGTATTATGATCCTAACATCAATTGTCGATAGGTTGATTTTGTAAAATATTTTATGAACTCGTGGTCTCATTTTCTTTGTTCTCATTTCTTCGTGATAATTAAAATTCAAGATGACTTGATTCATACAATGATTACCAAATATGGTTTTGGGAGGGGGAAAGACGTGATGGTAGAGGACTTGTTCCGGGGCTCGCACACAATTCTTTTGCCAAGAGAATTTATACGATGGCTTCCATATATTGATTTGGGAGGAGGGAGAGAACAATGATTGTAGAGGAATTTATCCCAAACTTCTCATTTTCGCAAAGGATAAGTTTTACTCACAATACCAATCAACCGGAACCGGTGATTATAGGCTACCTTATTTTGAGGTTCACACGTCTTTTAGCTAGAGAGGGTGAGTATTGCACACGAGTAATTCCGTTATTCGGATGAATGAAGTAGAGAACGTGTGAAAGGAGATTCTAGCAATGTTAAGCGACTTCAATGCAAGGTGATGGAAAAGAGTTTGAGACATTGCTATAGGAGAGAATAAAGCTATAGTTCTTCCTTTGTGAAATTAACTATCAAATAATTGGTTTAGGGCATTTTATAGTGAATAATGAGAACTTTCATGTTAAACATGATGGCATATTAAAATCAGTGGATGGTGTATCACCACGTATAAGGAAGAAACAAATTAGAAATAGCCCATGTCATGAGGTGACATCCTGATTGTCTTCTAGGCATTCACAATTTTCATGATTATCTTGAAGCGTTATTGTAGCTTTAACTAGTAAAGCCGGAAATTTTTTCCCTCCACTTTGGAAAAATTTCATAGGCTTTACTTAAAAGTCATCATTCTTGTTTTCTTTTGGTGCTAAGAGAAGAAGAAGATGCCTTGTCTCATAGGCTTGACTTAAAAGTCATCACTCTTATTTTCTTTTGGTGCTAAAAGAACTTGACTTAAAAGCGGTCACTCTTTTTTTCTTTTGGTGCTAAGAGAAAAAGAAGATACCTTGTCTCGTGGTCCACTTTAGAAAAAAATTCATAGACTGAACTAAAAAGTCATCACTCTTGTTTTCTTTTGATGCTAAGAGAAAAAGAAGATGCCTTGTCTCATGGTCCACTAAGGAAAAAAATTCATAGACTTGACTTTAAAGTCATCACTCTTGTTTTCTTTGGTGCTAAGAGAAAAAGAATATGCCTTGTCTCATGGTCAAAATTTCATAGGCTTGACTTAAAAGTCGTCACTCTTGTTTTCTTTTGGTGCTAAGAGAACATGACATAAAAGTCTGTCAATCTTTTTATCTTTTGGTGCTAAGAGAAAAAGAAGATGCCTGGTCTCATGGTCCACTTTGGAAAAACTTTCATAGACTTGACTTAAAAGTTGTCACTCTTTTTTCTTTTGATACTAAGAGAAAAAGAAGATGCCTTGTCTCATGGTCCACTAAGGAAAAAATTTCATGACTTGACTTAAAAGTCATCACTCTTGTTTTCTTTTGGTGCTAAGAGAAAAAGAAGATGCCTGATCTCATGGTCCACTTTGGAAAAAAATTTCATAGGCTTGACTTAAAAGTCATCACTCTTGTTTTCTTTTGGTGCTAAGAGAACTTGACTTAAAAGTCGTCGCTCCTTTTTTCTTTTGGTGCTAAGAGAAAAAGAAGATGCCTGGTCTCATGGTCTACTTTGGAAAAAATTTCATAGACTTGACTTAAAAGTTGTCACTTTTGTTTTCTTTTAATGCTAAGAGAAAAAGAAGATGCCTTGTCTCATTGTCCACTTAGGAAACAAATTTCATAGACTTAACTTAAAAGTCGTCACTCTTGTTTTCTTCTAGTACTAAGAGAAAAGAAGTTGCCTTGTCTCATGGTAAAAATTTCATAGACTTGACTTAAAAGTTGTCACTCTTGGTTTTTTTTATGCTAAGAGAAAAGGTGCTAAGAGAAAAGGAAGATGCCTTGGCTTATGGTGAAGAAACCTTTGTCCAGTGCATAATGGGACCGATAGTGCACTCAAAATGTTCGAACTTGACTTGGATTTGACAACTAGAAAGTTGAGGTTGAAAATTACAATGAGAATTTATTCCACGGGTTAAGTTTAATTTTTTTGGTACTGTGCTGAGTAAAGTCCTCTTACACCTACAAATAGATCATGATAGTAGAACTCGTTCTTTGCCCACAAGATCATCTACTGTGAATGAGGGATTAGGAACATGGCTAAAAGTCTTATCCACTTGCAACATTATGATGATCCCTCTCATTTCATAAATTCATTTAACGAATCCAGTGTAAAAAGGATGATTGGACTGTATACATTAGATAAGGTGGTCTTATGCAATATCCATCCTTTCAATAGAGGAGATTTAGCAAATCGAGATTAGATAAGTGGTAATATTTCTGTTGAATTGTCAAAAGGACAAATAAGAAGTAGTGGCACGGTTATCTATTTAGAAAATTTATTGAGTGAACTTAGTGTATAAACTAAATTGAATTTGAACTATTAAAGACAGTGGACTTCATAAGAATCTCTTCAACTTTTCCGATTTAGATTTAGTTTATCATGTATATTTTTTATTTAATAATTTCTTACTTATTAGACACAAGTAACAGCCTCCAAGATTGGATTTTTGGTCGTGAAAAGCACCTAGGACTCGAAGCGAAGAAGATTGAAGACGGAATAATTACAGTGGGGAAATGCATGTGGAAATAGACCAAATAATTGCAGTAGGTGGTTGATGCTTCGAAAGCATCTTACATTTTCTCACGAAAAACAAGCAATTGTGGATGAGCTATTGCTGGCTCATTAATTTTATAAATTAGTTGAAACAGCACATCCATTTAGGAAATATCAATACTTGTCACTTTGTGCAAGTCTGATTTATCCCCTTGCCCATTACATTTATATGATTGAGAATGGAGAATTTAAATATAAACGGTACTAAAAACTATGTATTGTCAACCATGTTGATTCACATAATTCAGCATAATACATTATGGATGCTTAACAATTTAGCTGTGCCAATTTCTATTTGAGTCCACGGTACTTCAATTATTTGGAATTTTAATCTCCAAAAGATTTGAGTTATGTGATAAAGCAAATATAAACTATTTATACACCACATACAAATACAACTTTAATGAGATTTACAGAAATTTTTTATTATATCATATATTTTTAACATACCTGAAGCCTAAAATTTTCACAAGGCTTGAACACAACTCGTTTGCTTGATCACGTGCACTATGGGAATACATATTGCTTCCTTTTCTAAGACTGCAAATCCCTCCCAAACACTAATATTTTAAAGACAAATCCTACACCAAAGAGTACAAATACTGATGGATACTGATGATTTTAATATTCTATACCAAAACAAGAACTTAGTGTGATTTTAAGTTCAATATGTAATTTCTATGTTTTGGTTTTTCAATATATATCTAGATAATTGTGAATGGTGCAATGAAATGTCTATTATTAAAAGGTTTAACACAGTGAATTTTGGATCGAAATAAAGTGGGAAATGAATCATGGAATTTAGAAACGATCATGAAAATTCCGAACTCGTGCTACTTCACACGAACACCTTAGTATTCACACGTGCATGGCTTTAGGACTCTGCAAATAAATCGCATGAGTGGCAAACATGGAATTTGGTTCTGGTCAAATGAAAACATGAACAAGGGAAGGAATCAGCAGGCTTTTACCATGATGAGCGGATAGCAGAGTGCGTGAATTGTAGTCCCCTTGCGTGCGTCGCTGGCTTCTTGTTACTCCTCAAGATCACCGAATCCTACACCTTTTTGACTCTCCAGCTTTTTCTTCTGCTCACCGCTTTCGAATCTTGTCTGATTCCGGTTTTCCATCACTTTCCAACTCACGCTCAAATCTCTCTTTCTGCATCACCGAAAGCCATCCCGCACTTGAAGCTCACGATCAGTTTTACTTTCTCAAAGGGCCCCATCTCTCGCATTTATCTCTTTTTCAAAAAAAAATAACCACCGAATCCTTTTCTCATTCTGTCTCCAAAGCTCACGGACAGATTTTCCTTAATCAGTCGCCAAATGACCCGCTTCCTGTATCCCTCTTCTTATCTCATCCCTGGCCAGCTCAATTGACCGAATCAATCTTTTGAAATTCCAGATCATCTGGTTTGCTCTGTGTTTTTGGCCATCAACCGAGGGTCCCTCTATGAATGTCTATTACCGTAACAGTCCCCTCTCTTGGTCGGTCTCGACTCATCTAATCCTCATCTTGAAGGTCTTTGATCCAAACTTCCATAATTTGTGGCGTCGTGATCCACCTTGTCCGAATCATATCTAACTATACAGTAAGGGGTTAGGACCAATTCCACCATCTTGGAGTTGTGTCCAATAACTACCACGATTTTGGAGTTGTCAATTTTAGTTCATCTCGCATGTTGGACGCAGACAAGCCTTGATTAATTTACATGCATTGTGCCTAAACATGGATGTGTCTATCGTATGAATGAAGAGAAATACAATGAAAGATGCGAGTGTGGGATTAAGCTAAGCAAACGATTTTGTTTAAGGATCCAATAATATTGCTATCAACGAGCTCAATTCTTAATTTTCTCACAAAATAAATGACAAGACTCCAAGCAAAAATTTATGCATCAATGCAAGGTTGGAGGTATAAAACTTCGAAAAATGGATTATTTGGACATTTAGTGAAGAATGTTGTGATTATTGGATTGTGGGAATGAATTGTGGTCATATTTATTATATTTCGTTTGAGAAGTCGTGTTAACTTATTGGTTAGTCAAGAAGAAGCCACTCAGAGGTTGGGGATGCAATTTCGAGGAAGCCAACGAAGTTCATCTAATTATTAAGCCTACAACCAGATCACAAGAATCCATGTGTTCACACTAATTAGATATCTTGGTTCATTTTTAAGCACCATGCTTTTCCAAAGTTCTACTATTAGTAATAGATATAATATTATTTTTTGCCAGTACACTAGATTGTGCGTGTAATTATGTATTTCTTGAGTGCTTATGTGTTATTATCATATAGCAAGGAAAAAAACTGTTACTCTGAAGTTGGGGATGAAATTTCGAGGAAGACCACCAAAGTTGTTTTCATGGGTGAAACTATGACCTAGATTACGAGAATCCATCCCTAGAGTTGTTTCTCAATCTGTGCAATGATTTTGTCGGCCACAGGGAAGCTTGAGTCAATAAGATAATTCAAATAATGCAGTGGCACGCAGTCCTTAATGAAAAAAAAAAAAAGTCAATGTGTTCACACCTTTAAATGTCTTCGGTCCATCCTCAACCACATCATTTGCAAATGTACTAAAAAAAGTCGTGCATCTTTGTCGTTTGCTATGAGAATAAATCAACAAGAAGATCAAGTGGTGAACGAAGTACCTGAAAACACTCTACCAAATCTTAAGCTAGTAGTTGTTGCTCATTGTTGAACTCCATCATACAATGGCTTCCTCAATGAAATGCAAAAGGATTCACGACATCTTCTTGAGTTTTAGAGGCACGGATGTGCGTAAGAACTTCCTCAGTCATCTGTACAAAGCGTTAGTTCAAATGGAATAAACACTTTCAAGGATAGTGAGGAACTGAGGAAGGGTGACCAAATATCGCCGGTACTCATGAAGGCCATTGAGCAATCGCACATCACAATCATCGTTTTTTCAGAGGATTATGCTTCCTCAAAATGGTGCTTGGAAGAGGTGGTGAAGATTATGGAGTGCAAGGAGCAAAGGGACCTCATTGTTCTACCGGTGTTTTACAAAGTGGACCCAAAAGAAGTGAGAGGGGGGAGAAAGAGTTATGGGAGAGCTCTGGCTAAGCATGAGTCCAAATTTGGGAAGGATTCGGAGGAAGTGAGAAAATGGAAGAAAGCTCTTTTTGACGTCGGTAGCTTATCTGGGTGGCATTTCAATGATGGGTAAGTTGAATGGAATTTATATTTTGTGTAAGAAACTTATGTTTACAAATGAGTATAAAGACTATAAAAATATAAATATATGATTCGACACACAATTGATTGTAAGTATAAAATGTTAAAAAACTTGATTGACCCATGGACAAGATGTTAAATGGCGTTATTACACTTACCCCATTTCTAAGGTAATGACATCGTGGTTCGGGGTCTTTAATAGTTTCGAAATTTTGAGCATGGTTCAGAGTCTTGAAAAGTTTGATCAACTGTTTAAATAAACCACATTGCAGTCAAAAAATAAAAATAAGTAAATTATCGTGCATAAATTAAAAGAGCATGAAGCACGTGGATGACTAAAAGTTGAAGCTTGAACTGATTGGTGTGGAGCTCCTGGAATTCTAATTCGATTGCGTGGGCGTACATTTTGGTTTTTTATGATTTTGTGAAAATTTGACGCACCATTTTGTCATTTGGTTGGTGATTGCTCGTGATTTGCTTAATCAAATTGTTAAAATAATGTTACAACTTCTTTTTCGTTTTTGTCAGAGATGAATCACAGCTTATACAAAGTATTGTGAACGAAACCTCCACTCGCCTAGCCCGACCACCTGTGCATGTTGCTAAGCATCCAGTTGGGATTAATTCCCGAGTGGTTGAATTGAAATCGATGTTAAAGCTTGGGTCTGATGATGATATTGTCATGGTGGGATTATGGGGACAAGGAGGCATAGGGAAGTCAACTTTAGTAAGAGCTCTTTACAATACCATTTTTAGACAATTTGATGGTTCATGTCTTCTAGCAAATATTCGTGAAGCTTCAAAAGATTCCAAGGATTTAGTTCCGTTGCAAGAAAAATTACTATTCGAGATTTTATCATTGCAACAAGGATTAAAAGTGTCCTGTGTCAATACTGGTATTAATCTAATACAACATAGGCTTTGTCACAAAAAAGTTCTCCTCATCCTTGATGATGTGGATGACCAATGCCAATTAGATGCTTTGGCAGGAGAAGGCAAGTGGTTTGGTAATGGAAGTAGGATCATTGTTACTACAAGAGATAAACATTTGCTAACTTCTCATGGGATAGATCAAGATCGTGTATATAAAGCTAGAGCACTGAATGACAAAGAAGCTTGTAAGTTGCTTACCAATTATGCTTTTCCGACACACCAAAAATTAGAAATCAAGAGAGATTTGGTGGATAGTGTTCTGAATCATGTTGGAGGCCTTCCTTTAGCACTTGAGGTGCTAGGTTCCTTCTTATGTGGTAGAAGAGAAGATGAATGGGAGAGTACATTAAGGAAACTTTCTAGAGTTCCTAACAATAAAATCAATGATGTGCTCAAAATAAGCTATGATGGACTAGAGGAAAATGAAAAAGAGATTTTTCTCGACATTGCATGCTTCTTTAAGAGGAGGAATAGTGAGTACGTAAAGAAAGTCCTCAATAGTTGTGATCTTGAGGCAGAAATAGGATTAAAAATTCTCATTGAGAGGTCCTTGATAAAAAATGAGTGGGATGTACTACAAATGCATGACTTGATTCAATTGATGGGTAAGGATATTGTGAGACAGGGATGTCGCAATGATCCCAGGAGACACAGCAGATTATGGCGATATGATGATGTTGCCAATGTTTTGTCAAGCGACATGGTGAGACTTGCAAATATGATCAAATCTGCTCCTTATCTTTGACTCCAATTACTCGATATGCATAACTTAAATATTTTTGTATATACAGGGAGATTGTGTTGTAAAAGCCATTGTGTTGAAGCCACCTGAACTGAAAGAGCTAAGTATCCATCCTAATGCTTTTACAAAAATGAGAAAGTTGAGATTGCTCATCCTCTGCAATGTGCGTAATTCTTTCCACGGCCCTATATGTCTTCCGAATGAGCTAAGATGGATGGAATGCACTGGATGTGATCCCTGGATTCCAGAATTTTCATCCGGTCCAAAGAAATTAGTCAATCTTGATATGAGGAAAGGCAGTATCATAGAAATCGTAAAACAATTTAAGGTGAGCATGAGCATTTATCTACATAAACCTTTTTATTATCCTACTTCATTGGTATGGCCATATGCGTGTTTTCTGTTCTAGCATTCATAAGGAAATGGCGTTCCTCTGTTTTGGAAACCACTTCTTTATTTTCTTTCAAAATGACGTTAACTATTTGTGTTAGGAATAACGTGCAACAATCTGGCATTTGAAAAATTAAGTGAAACAACTTTATTAGAAATCTCCAATGGAAACATTTTGATAATAAAATACAAAATACAAAAGGAATTCTCTATTTTTTTTTTAAGAAGGTCAGTGCATCATGAGTAAATTCAAATTTTAATATATTGAAATATGTGAGAGATAAAATAAAACAACTGATTTCATGTGTTTGTCCATGGATATTATATTTGTAAAATAAGCAATTGAGGATCATGGATGGAAGGAATAAAAATGAGGCTCAAATCCTTCACAAGTAGAAGGTTTTTATTACATTATATAATTGTGTGTGTGTGTGTGTGTGTATGTAGATGAAGCTCAAATATTTCTAAACCCAATATCTCTAACTATCGATGTACTTCTATTTCAAAATCAAATCTACCCAGGGAAGAAATTCAAAATGCAAAAATGCTAGTATAAGCTGTTTCACCTAATTCTAACCATGTCACTAGTTTACATATAAACTCTTTTATATTCAAAAAAGAATTGTATGATGATCAAATAAAAGGAAACAAAAACATGACAAACCAACCCGTTGACATATATATAAAAGTGAAAACACTGAAGGAATACTTCGTGGAATTGTCAAGCATTTGATTTAGATGTGGTTGGTCAGATACATCAATCACAATATGTCATGTTCAAATAACCTGAAAGGCCACGTAGTGGAGGCTTATCAATATATGTCGTAAAGGGCGGGATTTGTATAGCACCGTGCTGTAAAAAAGGCATCATTAATTACTCAAATCAGTTCTGAAGAAGCAGCATTTCTAAGCACACGTAATTAAATTTTAATTAGACATCTTGCTAGTAATGCATGTACAACTAATTCCATACAAGTGATCTCGTAAGGGCATGCCACCAGGAATTGTCACCAATTATAAGGTGTTATAAATTATAACAAATTCATTCAAAAACTTTTGGCAATCCTTAATAATTAAATATTTGTTCTCACCAATTATGAGGTGATATAAATTATCTCCATCAACTATAAAGTAATAGAATTGTCTTTAATCATATCTGATTAATTTAGAAATTTAAACTAACTAGCCCTTGATTTATTTATTTTTCCATATTTGTTAACACACAATTCTTAGATACCAAACGTAAGTATCTAAAGTACATATGAAAAAAATTATATCATATTTAATGTATCGAAACATCATGTGGTATGATTTTATTATTTGCTAGAATTATTTTTTGTTTGATATATAGTATTTCTTTGTTTGTAAAGCCGACGTTTAATTTTCTAGTAATCATGATATATCTTTTATTGGTCAAGTATGGAGTATCATGTTATATCTAACTGTTTTGATGATTATCTAGAATAATTTATTTGAAATCTTTTTAAAATTGTGTATTATATATTATATAACTCTTTAAAATAATATCTAAAAATAAAATGATAAGAGTTGTCTCTTATTTGCTAATGTGATCATAAAAACTAAATTGCTAGGTAGAACTCACTTGTGAGCGTGCCATATGACTCAATCTCATGTAAGCTTTACTATATATACATAAAAATTTGTATTTGCCAGTAAAGTTTCAAAGGGTTTAGTAATTTCTCAATACTAAATATATGGTAACTTTGAATGAAAAGTTATTAATAGGTTAAAGAAATTTACTTAGAACCCTATATAGTAGGTTTCAAGTTGCCTGATCTAACGATGCTCCTTGCTTCCTTCATCATGAAGAGAATTGTGGCCTAAGAATGAAAATCATTAAAAGTGGCAATGGCATTATACAAATACCCTTCTTTCCCTTTCAGAATGTTTATGGTAGTTGGTTTTGTTGTTTTTGCAGGACTTCCAACAATTGAGGTACATTGAATTGCGTGATTTAGAGTCGCTCGTTAGTACACCCGACATCTCATGTACTCCAAATCTCGAAGAAATGAAACTTTGGAATTGCAATAACTTGGTGGAAGCCCATGAGTCGATTGCATATCATGACAAGCTCCAGGTCTTGCATTTTAAATGGTGCCCTGAACTTTGTGTTTTTCCGAATGTGCTCAAGTCTAAAACTCTTCAAGATCTCAAACTTTCCAATTGCCCAAAATTGGAAAGATTCCCCGATATTGCAAATGAACTCAGAGGCTTGAAAAGACTTTCCATACGACATACTGCTTTGAAAGAACTTCCTACATCAATAAAAAATCTTGTCTCTCTAGAGAAAATACATTTAGACATGGGCGAAAACCCTATAAGTCGTCCATCTAACAATTACAAGTTACAAAAACTTCAATGGTTCAAATCTTTTCTCCGCCGAATCGGGTTTCCAAACCTCTGGAATTCAACTGATCCATGCATGAAGATTGGACTTCCAAATTCAAATGTGTCAGATCCTTTTAAATTGTAATCTATCCCAAGTAGAGTTTCTTGAGGATCTTTCTTGTTTTTCCTTGTTGAAAATCTTAATTCTGTCAGGGAACAATATTACTAGCCTTTCTATATCCATCAAGCGTGATCGTTTGTCCACATCGTCAATTAGTAAGGTGAGCATTTATCTACATGGACCTTTTTATTATCTACTTCATTTGTATGGATGTTTGTGTACTGTATGCACTAGTATCCCTAAGGAAATGGTGTTCCTCTATTTTAGAAACCACTACTCTATTTTCTTGCAGAATGTCGTTAACTACTTGTGTTGGAAATAACGTGCAGCATAATTGGCATTGAAAAATTAAGTGAAACATCTTTATAAGAAATCCGCAATGAAAACATTTTGCGGGTAAAATACACGATACAAACAAATTCTATTATTATATGCAGAAAGAAAAAAATAGAATTTTCTTATGAAGGCCATTGAATCATGATTAAATTCAATTTTTAATATAATGAAATATGTGAGAGATAAAATAAAATAACTGATTTCATGCATTTGCCCATGGGTAATATATTTGTAAAATGAGCGACTGAAGATCATGGATGGAAGGAATGAAAAAGAGGTTAAAATCCCTCACAAGTAGAAGGTTTTTATTATATATAGAAAGACAAATACTTTCTAAACCTAATATCTCAAACTATCAATGTAGTTTTATTTCAAAATCAAATCTACCTAGGGAAGAAATTCAAAATGCAAATATGCTAATATAAACTATTTTGCCTAATTCTAACTATGTCACTAGTTTACATATAAACAATTTTATATACAAAAAAGAATTGTATAATGGTCGGATAAAAGGAAACAAAAACATGACGAATTAACCCGTTGACATATATACAAAAGTAAAAATGCCCAAGGAATAGCTTGTTAAATGGTCAAGCATTTGATTTAAATGTGGTTGGTCAGATATATTGATCACAATATCTCACTTTCAAAATAACCTTAGAGGCCACATAGTCTCCAAGTCATGGAGGCTTTCCAATGTATGTTGTAAAGGGCGGCATTTGTCCAGCACCGTGCTGTGAAAAATACATCATTATTTGCTCAAATCAGTTCTGAAGGAGCAGCATTTCTAAGTACCCATAATTAAATATTTATTAAACATCTTGCTAGTAATGCATGCACAACTAATTCGATATAAGTGATCCCGTAGGGGCATGCCACCAGGAATTGTCACCAATTATAAGGTGATATAAATTATAACTAATTCATTCAAAAACTTTTGGCAACCCTTAATAATTCAATATTTGTTCTCACCAATTATAAGGTGATATAAATTATCTCCATCAACTATAAAGTAACAGGAATTGTCTTTGACAATATCGGAGTAGTTTAGAAATTTAAACTAACTAGCCCTTAATTTTTTTTTTCCATGTTTGGTAACGTGCAATTCTTA
Source organism: Eucalyptus caleyi (assembly GCA_014182885.2). Taxonomy (NCBI): domain Eukaryota; kingdom Viridiplantae; phylum Streptophyta; class Magnoliopsida; order Myrtales; family Myrtaceae; genus Eucalyptus; species Eucalyptus caleyi. Next base: position 38,542,441 of record CM024470.2, on the reverse strand, counting down.
ATTGTCTGAAATATATATGAAAAGAATCATGTCATATTTACTGTATCAAACATTAAATGGTACGATGTTATTACTTGCTAGGATTAGTTTTGTTTGATAAATAGTATCCCTTTGTAAAACCAACGAGTGATTTTCTAATAATCATGATATATCTTTTACTGGTCTATCATGTTATGCCTAACTGTTTTGATGATTGTCTAAAAATTTATTTGTGATTTCTTTTTAATATTGTGTATTTGTATATATTATATAACTATTTCAAATAATATCTAAAAATGAAATGATAAGGGTTATCTCTTATTTGCTAATGTGATCATAAAAACTAAATTGTTAGGTAAAACTCGCTCGTGAATGTGAGCTTTACCGTAGATACATAAAAATTTGTATTTACCGGTAAAGTTTCTAAGGCTTTAGTAATTTCTCAATACTATATATATAGTAACGTTGAATGAAAAGTTATTAGTAGGTTTAGAAATTTACTTAGAACCCTAAATAGTAGGTTCCAAGTTGCTTGATCTAACTATGATTCTTGGTTCCATCCACATGAAGAGAATTGTAGCCTAAGGATGAAAATTCTTAGAAGCGGCAACGGCGTTATAAGGATACCCTTTTTTCCCTTTCATAATGTTTATGGTAGTTGGTTTTGTTGTTTTGCAGGACTTCAAACAATTGAAGTACGTTAAATTGAGTGACTGCGAGTCGCTCGTTATTATGCCCAACCTCTCATGTGCTCCAAATCTTGAAGAATTGAAACTCTGGAATTGCAAAAACTTGGTAGAAGCCCACGAGTCGATTGCAAATCATGACAAGGCTCCAAGTCTTGCATTTTAAATGGTGCCCTGAACTTCGTGTTTTTCCAAATGTGCTCAAGTCAAAAAATCTTCGAGATCTCAACTTTTCTGTTTGCTCAAAATTTGAAAGATTTCCCAATATCCCACATGAACTTGGAGGCCTGAAAAAACTTTCCATACTACATACCGCTATTAAAGAACTTCCTACATCAATAGAAAATCTTGTCTCTCTAGAGGAAATGTTTTTAGATATTTGCAAAAACTCGGTAAGCATTCCATCTAACATTTCCAAGTTACAAAAACTTGAATGCTTCATATCTGCTTTTAGCCCAATCGTGTTTCCAAACCTCACAGATTTAGCTAATCCGTGCATGAAGGTAGGACCTTCAAATTTAAAGATGTTAGACCTTTTCAATTGTAATCTGTCCGAAGTAGTGTTTCTTGAGGATCTTTCTTGTTTTCCCTTGTTACAAATGTTACTTTTGTCGGGGAACAATATTACTAGCCTCCCTACATCCATTAGTAAGCGTGATCGTTTGTCCCTCTTGTCAATTAGTTATTGCCATCGATTACAAGAGATTCCCAAGCTTCCGCCATTTTTAAATTATCTGGCCGCGAATGGGTGCGAATCTCTGCAAACAAATGGGCATTTAACTTCAATTGATCAGTGGGTCCATCGAGGGTTGAGCATGGTTGACACTGCTTCAATTGCCGAGGTCAGATTCTCTCTCTCGTGCGCACACATATCAATGTGGAGAATATGCTCAAAACAATATGTGCTTTTATATTGCAATAGCTGAAAGTGCAAAACCAAAGGTTTGAGAAAACCAAACAAATATAAAGTGACCCTGCACTAATATGCACCTAATGAAGGTGGCTAGCATAGTTTTTATGGGAATGATTTTTATCACATGAGACTTCTATCTTAACGCAAGCAGGGATCAATGGATCCCTACTCATTTACGGAACTCTTTATTCACTAGGATTACTTACTAAACTCAAATTGAATTCTTCTATGGTGCTTTCTAACGGTCTATTTTTGTAACAGTATTCTTGGTGCAGTTTTTATCTCCCTAAAGGAGAGATGCCAAAGTGGTTTCAACCAATTGAAGACGGTTTTGTATCTTTCATGGCTTCAAAGGACTTATATGACAAGTTTCTCGGATTGATTTTTTGTGCTGTATGTAAAAATGAAGTCCGTCCTTCCGAACTTTACTGTACCGCATATTTTAATGGCGAAAGCCAGGATATCACCATGGAAAGGTTAGGCAAATTGGATCTAGGTGAGATCTTCATAAAATATTTCGCACCATCTGACTTATGGAAAGCAGTCCATTTTGATCAAATTGATGGGAGTTATGCACAATTCAAAATTTTAATAAGTCACTTTACTACAACACTGAATGGGAGAATAACAGGGAGGGGAGAGGGCATAGAAAAGTGGGGATTCCGAATAATATCTAAGCAGCTAGATGACAATTTAAAGGCAGCGATCCGAGACTACAAGTTAATTGATCCAGCTTTCCTCTATGAGGTCGGTCATGACTCAGCGAACCCAGAAGCTCAAAGTTCACATATACATGAAGACAATCCAACCGAAATAGGTCTATCAAGAAACTTGCAAGAGAGTTCACATATGCTCGAAAACGGACTGATCGAATTTGATCTAGATTGTCCACCGAGTTCTGACGATAGTGGTGATGTGATATGCATGACAGATGGTAAGCGGTATGTTCCTAGACACCTACGTCCTGGAGACCCGCGCAGCCAGGGGAACAAAAAGTGGAAGCTTGTCTTGGAAGAATGATGGAAACTTGCTAAGGAAGTAATTCGTATGGTGAGTGAACTCCCGCTTATCTTCATTACAGTATGCCTCCTTTCTTCTAGTTCCTTCTCGTTTTCCTTTCTCCACGAAAAAGAAAATTATAAATAAAATTTTGTAATTCTGACTTCTTCTTTTTTTATCTCTTTTTTTTTATTTGTAGTTCTTCCTTTTGGCTAAATCCTCTTTTCGAGCTCCACCATCTTCCGTCGGACACCGGCGATCTCTAACAAATGCAAGATCACCTCTTGGCAAGCGGAGGCGACCCACAGAAGAAGTCCCTAGCGAACCGACGGGCGACGGAGGCCAGCGAGCGGAGGCGACGGACAACCGCCACTGCTGACCGATGCCGTGGGAATCGGTGACATAGCTTCTTCGGGGGAACGATTCTCTGCTGAGGTTCCTGGCTTCATGCAGCTTGCTATATAGATCAGGTAACGCCTGGCACATCCAGATTGTATCAAATCGATGCAATACTTGAGCTGGATTTTGAATTCGATTCATTTGGTGCTGGAGTTGCGCGGGAACTTGAGGAATGCGTTGTTGAATTTGTTCGAGAGATGCTAAATGAGTGTTCTCTTCGGAAGTTTAGTCTGTGGATGCTTGGTAGTGAATTCAATGGTAAGTGACGTTGCACGCTGCAAAATCAGGGACGATCCCTAGAAGGTATGACGATTCTTTCTTTCTTTCTAGAGAGAGAGAGAGAGAGAGAGAGAGAGAGAGAGAGAGAGATTTGGGTGCTTTTGAGGTGTCTTGGAAATGTAGATGTATAGTATGTACATATCATAAAATTGTGAGACACTTCGACCACTGAGGTAGGACTCTGTTGCTAACTTCTATGAGGTCCTTGGAGAGGCATAGCCATAGAGGAATAAGAAGTGAGATGCCAAGCCACGAGGAAAGGTTGATCGACAGTCAGAGTCCTCTTACCACTTGTTGACTTTCGCAACTAGGGAGAATTGAAAACCAAATTTACTTGGAGTGTGAGAGTAACATGAACATTGCTTGTGCTCCTGAATAACTGGTTAGGTCCTTATTTTCCTTAGTCCTGTGGCCTTTGGATATGAAAAAGAAAAATCAAGAGAAATACGGAGTTTACATTATTAGTTATTCAGTAGAATAGAGGCAAAAGCAGGGAAGCTGATTGTGAATTCTGATTTTTGATGCCTCTGCAACAGTTTAGGGTTCCCTTTTTATCCTTATCCACCAAAGCTTTTATGAAGGGAAATGACCTTGAAGCTAAAACTCCTGGAAGATTCTTGAATAATTAAAAAGCTAATAATGAAACATAAGCTTGAGGTACCATTGATAGGGACATGCTGGAATGAGCAACATGTAGTTTCTCAAATTAGTTGTTGTTTTCGCTTTAGTGTCGTTAGAGCTATATCAGTCTAACAGAAGGTGGGATTTGCATCTGAATTAGAGGTTGAGTGTGCGGTGACAATCATTTCCGGAACTTTGTGACCAGAATATCATAGAGGACTTGCAAGATATTTATCATATAGCCATGAGACGTGCATTCATCCATACGTAGCTGCATATTGATAATGAAATATATCTACTACTGGCAACTTGATGCTGATTCTCTCTTGAATTGCCTGTATGCATGCATGCATTCATGAGATAATTTCTGATTCTTATCCTCATATTGTTTTCTCCAAACGAGTAACAAGACCTATTTGCTTTTCTTTTATAAGGCGAAACTTGCTTTGGACAGCCTTGAAGTTCCAGCTGGGTAATAAACTGGGTTTTGGTAAACAAGTGCATTTCAGATATGTTATGTTATTTGCTAATTAAAATGATTGGTATTTCAGGCTTAATTGGCGAATGATTTCAGATTGTGCTTTATTTGTGTAATACTTTGATTGAACAGCTGTGTGATTGTTGAGGGTGGGAATGTTATTGTAGCAAGAAGAAACCCGACTAGTGAGACATGAAATGTATGATTATCAGTACTTCCCCACCCCTTTCTTTAAATTTTGGCCCATCAGCACTTTGTTATTGCTCTGGATTGATACCCTCAAATTATCCACTCGTAGTTTATTGTTGATCATTTCATGTTTTTCTCTTAAGTATTTCTTTAATAGATGATAAGACAATATATCAGACCAAATCTGTTAATGAGTGGATTTCTTTATGCATTATTAGGCTATAAAGGGTGATGTTCCCATTATTCTTTCATAAAATATACTGCTAACAATAACTAAAATCTTGCTTTATTATGCCTAATGTTTCACGTTTTTCATTTGCCATTTTTCTCTATCTGGAACAATATTATGGTCTTTATTTGCTTTTGTGAAGTTCCTACAACTGTTTTCGTAGGCCTTATGTCAGCTAGACTATTGGTATACTTATTTGGTATAAAAATGCGCCATGAGCATTGTATTGCCTTTTGAGATGTAAGAACCTGCTCCTTGGGACATTTCTTCATACAATGACCATATTTACACATAGTTTAAGCCTGGTCTCTGGTAGAGATCATCTCTTATGTAATAGTCTATTGCTGTAATCTTTGATAGTTATGCAGTGATGGCACACTGCTATAAATGGCTTTGTGGACAGTAATGAATAGTTGATGCAAAGATTATCTGGCCCTTTTAGTATCTTGTGGAGCATAATAAGAAAAAAAAAAAAAAGGTTCCTTGCTACAGGGGTATATATGAAAATACTGTTAGAAAAGTTGGAGGTGGCTAATCCAATAAGAAGCCTCTTTTTCCATGTAAGATTTGCAGCAACTTCAAGCGAGCAAAACTTGTTGAATTCATGTAGTGTATGCCTTGATCAATCTCATATATACGAATCAGTTAGCTTAAAGGAGAACACATTTCTTATGGAATGCATTTTCTGAATTTATGTTGAAACTCACTGAAGGACAATGTCTCTCGACAAAGCTCCTAAGTTTGATATGGTTGTGTTGTTTTTCTCCCTGTGCTTTCAAAGGCAACAAGACATGCAGAGATGGAAGCTCTTGATATTGTTCTTGAATAGTGGCAAAGGACTGGATTATTGGCTGCAGAAGTTGTAGAAAAGTTTTCAGTATGCTCTCTTTATGGGACATGTGAACCGCGCATAATGAAAATAAATGGAGGTTTGTGGAACTGATTTTCCATCTTTTCTGACCTTTTCCTAGTTTAAATGGAAGAAAGTGGAGTTTCTGAAAGTGTCAAGAAGTCATGTTTATATTAATTTTTTATTTTCTTGCTTTATTTCCATTTTCTTATATTCTTGGTGACTTGTTTGACATTTCTGTATTCTTTTTATTTGCCCTGAAAGTTACAATTCTGGGACTTGCTACTTTTTGAGTGCAGTGAGATTTTTTGATGTCTTAACTGATATCATGATTAAATTGAGAAATATAATATCTTCAAGGAAATGTGATATTTCAAGTGTGAGGAAATTATGCTTTCTGATATGCCAAGGGCCATGTACTTGATAAGGAAATCTCTTTTCTTGTTTGCTAGTTGCAGTTGCTCTTCTTGCTTACATGAGAGCATGTGTTTGCTTGATTTTGGTGTATGGCTTGAGTTTCCAGTATAATTTTTCTTCTGTCTGATGTTGCCATGTTCTAACATTATTTGTTAGAAGCTTGTTTAGAAGTCATCAATTTTTCCCTCAAGACTTTGTAGACGTGCAAGTTAAAACTTATCAAAACAAGATATCATTCATTGTGATTGTGCAGTACATGAAATAGCTAATATAGATTGTGGACGTTGTTTTTCTGTTTAAGGATTAGATTTAAAAGAACAAGCTCAATTACAGGGGGAAGAAGCAAGAGATTTTTACTAAGGATGCAATTAATTAAAAATTTAGGGAAAAAACCAACCATGAAAACTCTGGCTTTTAGAGCTTGAAACTTGTAGATATGCTGCCCTTAGTAATCTGATTATGACTCAAAAGTATTGTGGGAAACATGAGCTAGCTCATTGCCTTTCTGAATTCGACATCAAGCAAGAGGATTCATCTTGCAGATAAAGGACCACCTAGCTCAAGTTCCTTTCTCTGGAGCTTAAAAACTAGCCCTAATTATTGCATAGTTTCATGATGGAGAGAATAAGACTGTTGCTATAATGGTTAGCATGGTTCGTATGCAATGTTTGGAATTTATAGCTGATTGAAACCCATCCTAGCCAATACTAGTAAACAAGTCATCCCCAAATCTTCTCTCTATCAGATCACTAGTGCCAATATCTCTCTGAACAGAAGTCGCCCATCCATATTAAGAGCCCTGAAGTATCACCCTGTTTACAAAGTGTTGTTTGTTCTTCAAGGACGTTAGGTTTTATGTCAACGATAAATTTTATAACACCCTTAAGGCATCGTTAATGTAGAAACTTATAAGCCATAGTTATGCCAAACACGCACCTCTTTAAAATCTAATGCCAGAATTTTGCCAAGGTCAACACCACTTAGTAGAGTTTAATTACTGTCAATTGAATCAAATGTTACACTTCATAGATAATTTGCTTGCATGAAAAGCTATCTCCTGGAGTAGGCATTTGGCAAATTTGATATTCTTAGGACCGAAATGTATACGTCTTAAGTTAGACACATTCCTTTATTGGCAAATTGTTTTTGTTCAGATAGTACCTTCTTTTGCAAAGTGCTTTGTCAGTTAGTCTACTAAATTATCTCCAGCATGAAATTTGGAAATGTTTTGCAAGTGGAACCTGTCTCTGGTTTCAAGCTGATGAGCTAGGTACAAATGCAGAATCATTGGAAATATTGGCTGGTTTCCACAGAAATTTCATCTATGTTCCCCCTTTCAAGTGTCTGGCTAATTTATGAATGTTTCCAACTTTATTCTTGTTTCTCTTACAGTAATGGGAATTCTGGATCAAAGGGTTTCAAATGTTGTGGAGGTATAATGGCATCAGGAGCAATTTCTCCTCTGCGAGATTTTTATGAACGAGGAAACTCTAATGGTATGAACAACGATCGACCATTTTAACCAATTGAATTGTCTGTAACAATATTATAATATTGCTGTTAGCACCTATTTACATGAGATAACTTAAGGGAAATGATAGTTCTTTTTCAATGGACCCACAGTTAATTACACTTTTTAAGAGGCTTCTATGAGCATAATAGAGCAATTCTACTTTTTGAACCAAAGTTTACCTTTTCAATCAATGAAGTTGCGCATTGCGTCTGCTAGCAACATCTTCCTAAAAGACCCTTCCTCGGAATAAGTTCTCTTTTAAACTCAAATTCTGCAGTCTTCGTTGCACTCATCCTCTTCCATATTGATTAAAAAGAATTTGGGAAGCCTCTTTCTGTTTGTACTTTTTAACCAATACTCTCAAATAGCTGGAAAAGAATTGTTGCTGGCCCTTTCAGTAATTGCATATTATGCTGTCTCTCTCTCTCTCTCTCTCTAGATCATTTGTTGTACTGAAGATATGTTGTTGTATCCTTACACCCAAGAGAAATGAAGCTGGCCCAGTGGAATATCATGTAATGATGGGGTTAAATGAAATTGCAAGCATCCATCAAGGATAAGGTGTTTATCTTGAGATGGTAAAAACACTTATCTAGACTGACGCTAAGTGTGCTCAGCCATTTAATAATAGCTATGCAAATGTGTAGAATTGGCCCAGAAAAAAAAAACGGTTGAGTTTCAGATGTGCCGTCTCTCTTTTTGCTAATTTGCGGATGCTCTGTTTATCACATTTGGCTTTACTTTAGACTTCCTAGCCAAACTACCATATGAGAAATGGGATGTCATGTCCTTGGTTAAGGAAAAAGACGAAGTGAAGTATCTTAATAGTAGTTGAGAATTCATTAATTAGACTTGTTTGAGAGAGATATCTTCTTCCTTGATCCCTTACTGTTATACATACATGGTTCTTGGTTGAGCAATTCTTCAGTAAGAGCTCTTCAGTTGCAGTCAGATCATAATCTTTACATGCATCTGAGATAATTAGTACACTTTGAAAACTCATTGCATACATAAAACATGGCCTCATTGCATACATAAAACATGGCCTTGAAATAATTTGTCTTGGTAATGATAAAATCAATTTGGTTCATATTTCTTCTCTGTTTTGGAGAACCCTGTTCCATGTATATCATTTCTCTTTGCCTTTCTTCCCCTTCTCTTCCGTTCATTTTTTGTTAATGACATTGTGGAATCTATGATTTGTTTAAGTATCTTATAGATAAGCTAAATGCTAATATTTGATTTTCAGCTTCAAAGCCTCACAGATCATGAGTAAATCATGCTTCTCATTAGATCTGCCTGCATTGATTCATCCTGTTGAACACTCTCATGCCTTTGCACAACTAGGTAAAACCTTTAAACTTATGATTCCTTCCTTTTATGAACATCATGTGCATCATGTATGGTGATATGACGCACCTCTGATGCGTATCAAATGATTATCAGTTACTCATGCGTATAACTAGTGTGTACATGGTGTGACCGTTTATATTATAGGTTGTGCCAAATTAGGGCGCTGTGGCAATGATTCTTGCTGTGACAGTTTGATGGGATGCTCATGTTAAGATCGAGTATACCTATAGCTATAGATTTACTTGTATGATTGTAGTCAATCACAATGAGGAAGAACATAAGTCATTGCTCTTCATTATTGATTCTTGGTTTATTCTGATCATATTGTTCATTGTTCTTATTCCTGTCAGTTAAATCTGTTTATTTGACTATAAGCTAAGTCAAACTTTCACTTCAAGGTAGCCCTACTCTTGAAGTGAACTATTTGCAAGATAACTTTTGAACTGTAGTTTTGTGATAAAGCACAATTCTGAATGTGACATTAGTAGTGCTGGTTCTAGCATAGTAAGATTCTCTCTAGTTTTGATATGGCAGAAACAATTAGTGTTAATTATTTTGTCTCAAGATGTTAAAACATTTTAGAAACAGCCCTCTAAGTGTAGAAATCTGTGTAAATGTTGTTAGCATCCCACAAAGTGTCTTCAAATGATTCAATGCACTCCGACTTATAATGCATGTGCCATTTACTTTTCTTCTGATCGCAGAATTTCATCAAGGGACCTGAGGAAGGAAGCCTGATGCATGTCCATATCAGTTTTTGCCAGGATGTTCATGTGTCTACAGAGGGTACAGAGGGTTGCAGATGTGATCACCAGTGATTTCGTGCTCTAACTTGATTATCAGATTGTTTATATAGCATAAACCTGTACAAGCATCAGTTTTTTTAGGTTAATTTTTGTCTCCATATTTTGTGATGTAGTTTGATATGAGTTTTTCGAACTTTTAAGTAATTCCAGGCGCACTATTGATAATTTTGAGCTTTTATAGTTTTGGACTATGTCATATGTGATCCCTAATGATGATCATGGATTTCCTGGGAAAGAATTGCATTCAATGGATTTGAGCTTCCCAATTACACCAATTATGTCCTAAATAGTTGAATCTATAGTATTGATGAGTCAATTAATGTCTTGATCGTTGTTGACTGAGAAAATCTCAGTGATTTGATAGGTCACGTGGAGACCAGGTTAGGCACGTGTGGCTCCACGAGTATATTAAAATCTTAATTATTTGCTCGGTCCAGGGGCAATTGGCAGTTGCTTCTCACCTAAACGTGCTTTTCTTATTCTTCAATTCGGAACGAGATGCCTCTTTTCCTGTGGTAATGAGAAGTCCAATTTTGAGTTTTTTTTTTTTTTTATAATCAATTCTAGTGAAAACTTGAAATACCAGAACATTTCGAACGAAAAGATGGTAAATTTGGATCATAATCTGTTTATATATTCTTATAAATTTGGGAAAATATTAGAAGAATAGATAATCGACCATGTGACAAGCTGAAGTTGACCGGCAGTTATCCATCAAAAGGAAACTTGTGGAAGATAACAAGTCCTTGGATGAATGCTTGTCTACTTTTAGGAGAAATGTGAAGAAATGGTTGGATGACATGTAAATATTGATGCATCAATATAGACTTTATTTATTTTGAGAAAAATGAATAATTTGAAAAATATTTCTCAAAAAGCAATCACTTACATTTCTTCAATTAATTAGTCGATGGGAAATGTTTTCATTATTAACAATAATTTATATCTATAAACATTATGGTTGACGATGAAAATATTTTCGTTGATTTATTTTTGTAAGTAATACAAATAATCATTTTTAAGAAGATAATTCAAAATCATTCATTTTCCCCAAAATAAATAGTCTTAATTTCTTTGCATATGGAGCCCACCGTCAAATTAGCAACCCCGAAATAATTTTAAAATAAATAAACTTTAATATATGTTGATTGTTAAATGGACAATCTAAACATGTATTGTGTAGAGTGCTTTATTAAATTCAGACAAAAAAAAATGCTTTATTAAATGTAATTTAGCTGTTGTGGCTTTACTCATTAAGTGATGTGTTTTATAAGTTAGCATCATTATCTAAATGCAATTGAATATTAAAGTTAACAAATGACAAACTTAAACTCTTTTCCTTTTTTTTTTTGGCTTAATTTGTGGAGGAACTCGATGTCCATGTCAGATTACATACAGACAATTTACAATTGTAATACCTTACCAAAGTATAACAATGGCTCATGTCAATATTCGGTGATACTATATTCATTAGTTGGGGAAGAACTCTATTTCTTTGCGTATGGAGCCCACCGTCAAATTAGCAACCCCGAAATAATTTTAAAATAAATAAACTTTAATATATGTTGATTGTTAAATGGACAATCTAAACATGTATTGTGTAGAGTGCTTTATTAAATTCAGACAAAAAAATGCTTTATTAAATGTAATTTAGCTGTTGTGGCTTTACTCATTAAGTGATGTGTTTTATAAGTTAGCATCATTATCTAAATGCAATTGAATATTAAAGTTAACAAATGACAAACTTAAACTCTTTTCCTTTTTCTTTTTTTTCTTTTTTTTTGGCTTAATTTGTGGAGGAACTCGATGTCCATGTCAGATTACATACAAACAATTTACAATTGTAATACCTTACCAAAGTATAACAATGGCTCATGTCAATATTCGGTGATACTATATTCATTAGTTGGGGAAGAACTCTATTAGGAAACTGCTCACTTTACGTGAAGTATACTCACATATGTGATTTTCAATAAAAAATTGTCTCCAATGCATCGAACTTATGGATAAATACTCGCACTATTGGAGTGAAGCGAACCAATTATACACGTGTAGACAACATGTCATATATATTCGGTTGAAAGTACTTCAACGATGAATTGTTTAATACATTTTCTAGAGTCAATTAATAATATGACATGGTAAAAGTCATTTATGCTTCAAATATGATTATTTTATTTTATATTCACACAGACAAATATAATATTCTTGTGATTTTTTACTGAATAGCACAAGAGTTAGTACCAAAGTCACTTATTAGATATGATTTTTCTGTAAAATCTTATAATTCAAGCATTGCTTAGTTCTTTCTAGTTTACATCGTGCTAAAATTGTTCTGCGATTCTATTATAATAACGTTGAACTCTTTTTTATGCGTTTTAAGGAAAATAACAATAATCACAGTCCCCTCTCTCTCTCTCTCTCTCTCTCTCTCTCTCTCTCTCTCTGTTTTAAGGAAAATAACAATAATCACAGTCCCCTCTCTCTCTCTCTCTCTCACCCGGGCTACAGCCAAGGTAGTGGTCCAGGTGAGACAGGGCTGTACTAGGCCCCCGCCCAAAGGAGTCAGCACAAGTGGTTCTCATATATTTCTCTTTTTTCTTTCTTTTTCTGTTAATTGAAAATCCGCATAGTGCACGAGAAATTTTTAAAATAAAAGACGATGATTTTCCAAATATAGTTTCTTTTTTCGCTAGATCAATTTATACTACATAATTTCCATGAATCATCATAACAATAAAAGCTCTTATCATATCAAACATTTATGAAACATCATGTGATGGCATGATTGAAAAATATAAAATTTGTGAGTCTACAAAGACGACACAATCAATGAAAACAAATATGAATGAGCGAATTAAACATGCAATTTCGTACAATCAATAATATCATAAAAAGAATCTAATCCCTCGTCTTTTTTTAAGCACGTCAACATTTTGTCTAGGCTCATAGAGGATGTTGGAATTGATCCAATATGATGGTTGTGTAGCCAAACATTCTTTATACCTTCGAAAACAAATAAAGGATAAATGACTTAGCCAATGAGGCTTCATCCAATTCCAAGTGAGGGCTTTCCCGCATAGCTAGAGCTTCTACCACAAGAGCCGATTGGCATCTAACTAGGCATAGTTAGATTACTCTATGAAATAAATAAGCAATGCTAGGCATCTACGAAAATTACTCTATGAAATTCTACAAATGCAATTCTAAGTAAGTACAACTATTTCATTTCGTGAATTTATCGTAATATAGCCCGTAAAGACCTGAGCTTTTCTGTGTTCTTCTCCTTTTTTCCCTGTTGAGTTAACAACACATCAATCCAATAATAACATGAAAATAAAGATATTAAAGTGGAATTTTGAAAAATTTGAAAAAGGACACGAGTATTTGAAAATCTTGAAAGGGTATCTTGCTGAATATGGCGATCACACATCTCCATTGTCGACAAGCTCACAAACTCCTCATTCACAAAACCGCTACGTTTTCACTCTCTCTCCCTCTCTTTTATCGTCCACATGCTTTAGGTTCGAATTTACCGATCCATGTGAATGTTAGGTTTGCATGAATGAATAGGAAAGTGATCACAATTCTAATAGCCAATCCCTTTTCCTATGTTTAGCTTTATATGTGAATCATATAATGGTGATTCCACCAACTTCTTGGAATTGACATTTCCATTACTTAGTCATGCAATCATCATCATTCCTAAGTAGGTTAGAGCCATTTGGGCTGATGAAATCAGATTATATTGCAAGATTGACATCAGGGCTACCAAATATATTACACATGCCCAACTGCAGTAGAAACATGAAACGGGTCCTCCTAGTTAAACACAGACCACAAAGTCTCAGAAAGATTGAAATTCAGACCCAGGTGCTGTCACGCCCCGATCCTCGGGCACGCACACATCCTTCACACTTGGTCGATTTTATAATGCGATATCCCAGGACAAGTATCGCCGACCCTTTCATTTTTGAGCACATGCGGAAGCGATTATAAATCCCAGACAATAAAACAATGGGATAGAAAGGTAGGGCCATATTTTTCAAATTAAAATTTATAATCAAACTTTTGTGCATGACAACAACTAGAGAACTTCATAACTAATCACATCAATTGGAGTTCACAAAAGAAGATGAAATCTCAATCCCTTCAGGTCATACTCAAAATCTCTCTCGGGATTATCTTCCTCTTCCAAAAATCATTCTCCTCAAGTTTCACCTCCGAGTTCTCCTTTTCAGACTCCTCCTCATTAGCTCCTCATCGGGGTCCTGAAATGTTTTTCCCCAAACTGGGATGAGACTACGTCTCAGCAAGCTCTACCCCACTAAGCCCAATTAGTAAACTATTATACTATAGGCTGCCTATACACGCATAGGGCAGAAGACGTACCTTTGCCTCGTATCCCACCTGCAAGTTAGTACAATTCATAATAGGCACCCAAGCAATCATATCACGGATCGAAGCATCGATCAAACCATCCTAGTCGATCACAAGCCAACAAAACCACTCACGGTCATTCTCATCAGTCAATCAATTCACAACATCCAACCCAGGCAATGAATCACATCAAGTCACACTCAGATCGAATCATCGATCAATCGACCTAGTCGATTACAAGTCAATCAGACCATCTCATGGTCATTTCCAATCAATCGATCAATTCACAACATCAGATCAAGCAATAATCAATCGACCTAGTCGATTACACGTCATCACGACCCATGCTTGGTCGGCACATTCAATACTATCTATAAAGTCCCATCAAATCAGGACTGCTCACCCAAAGCTGACCATTAGATAGTATAACTCGCTCGAAGCTGATAATAAAGTATACTGCTCACCCAAAGCTGACATATCGCCCGTAGGTTGATATAGTATACCGGTATATCTGCTCTCCCTAAGCCGACATATCGCCCGTAGCTAATATAGTATACCCCTATGCTCCCCAAAGCTGATTATAAAGCGCTCACCGCAAAGCGACATATCGCCCGTAGGTCGATATAGTATTGGTATCTTGCTCACCTAAAGCTAACATATCGAGCCCGTAGGATGACATAGTATACCCTATGCCAACTGATTATAAAGTCGATATCATTCTCGATAAAATAGCCGACATATGGGGCCCGTAGTCAAAATATTATAATTTCCTTTTTCATGCTCACCAACAGCCGACAAAACACTTTTGAAGGCCGATATAGTATATTTTCCATGCTCAATAATCAAAATTATTCCATTTAAAGGAACATATCCTAAATTCCATAAATAAATCAATTTCAGCACAAACTTCAAAGCTCGATTAAATAAACGAACTGCGCCACGACAATCAGCACGAGATTTCGGTCGTCGGCCATCAAAATCTTAATTTCTGAAAAAAATTAATTAATTAATTAATTCGAAAATTAATTAATATTAAAAATTCTGTTTAGCTCAAAATAAGGTCAAATTAAATAAACGGACTTCACCACAGTCATCAGCATAATTTTCCGGTCACGGGCCATCCCAGTTGAATTTTCAAGAAATAAATAATTATTTATTAATTTCAAAAATTAATTAATATTAAAAATTCAATTTAAGCTTAAAATAAAGCCTGATTAAATAAACGGACTTCACCACAATCATCAGCATAATATTCCGGTTCCAGACCATCTCCCTTTGAATTTTCGGAAAATAAATAATTATTTAATTTAATTCCGAAAATTAATATTTAAATGCCAAAAATCTCACTTAGGCCCGAATCATCAAATTGAAGCTCAATTAGGGGTCCGAAAATTCCCGAGACACTCCCTAATAAATAGTAGACCACGTCTACTTGTTAATTGCACAATCAATTTATCTAAATCGCATCACAATTGACTAATAATTGCTAATTACTTCTAATCTAACAACCTAAACATAATTAATTAAAACTAAACCAACCTAAAGCATAATTAGCCAACTAATCGGGATTAGTGAGATTACTCACCAAATCACGCGCAAATCGGATCAATCCAACGGCGGCGACGCGAGGAAGGAACAATTGTCCCCAAAGCACGGCTCGGGTTCGGGGCCGGAAACGGCCCAAAACGGCCCACGAACAGCTGGATACCCACTCCGTGGGTTTGCTGGTCGGCCACAAAACAGCAAGAAAGATCGGGGGCTTGGGAGCGGCAAGAGGTCGGGAAGCGGGTGGTGGCGAGCGAGGTCGCGCGGTGGCCCGGCGCGGGGCTAGGAGGTGGCGGAGGTGGCTGATCGGTGCGAACGGAGGCGAAAGAGGATGGGCAGCAGCTGGATCGCGCGAGGAGCACGCGGGCGCGCGGGATGGCGGCGGGACGGCGGCGGCGCACGGGCGGGCGGCGGTGCGGCGTTTGCGGCGGCGGCGGCGGGCGGCGAGCGGTGGTGCTCGATCGTGCTGCTCTTCTTTCTTGGTTTTCCTCCGGGTCCGCTTGCGGGGAGGGAAGAAGAAGAAGAAGATCACGTGGGATGAGGGAGAAGAGAGAGAGAGAGAAGAAGAGAGAAAAGAGAGCTTTGACTAGTCAAAAAGAAAGGAAAAGAAAGAGGAGAAGAATCAAATTGGAGGTGGGGGTGTTCGGTGGGGGTGGGCGTCACGGAAGGGAAGGGGAGAGGAGAGAGAAAGAAAGAGAAAAGAAAGAAAAGAAAAGAATGGAGAGAGAAAAAGAAAAAGTAAATAACATTATTTTTTCCTTTGAATTTTCTTCTCTTTCCTTTTTTTATTTTCTTTTTGATCTTCAATTTTCCTCCGATAATTTCTTTATTGAAATTTTCGGTCCCGTCAATAAATTGACGAGCGATGAGACAGGATCCTAATTATCCAGTCAAATTGAAACCCGAAAATCTGGATGTCACAACTCTTCCCCTCTTATAAAAATTTCGTCCTCGAAATTTGAACCTTTTCCAATCCATAAATAAAAGGTGGGGGTATTGCCGTCTCATCGAGTCTCACTTTTCCACGCTAATCATTCGGTCTCGTGGCGTTGTCTAACCACTTTGACCAAGAAGATCATCTTTGTACACAATATCTGCTCTTTCTGAACCAACAATTGAACTGAGTTTCTCACATAAGACATTCTGTCATCCACATCTGATCTCTTTTTCTTGACTCCCTAATAAACCTTTGAACCTCAACGATTCAAAATTTCTGACAATTTTGAGCAATCTTTTCTCTGACACTGATCTGACAACTGTAAACACTGATTACTGAGCTGACATCATTATTCACTTTATTTTCACCACTGAAATTTTGTACCCTCTGCTATATACACTGCTTAATAAAGAACCCTCTGAAAACTCTGCCAACTTATAATTTCTGATTTAGATTCGAAATATAATTCATCCCCGACACTCCATGCCGGCGAATTATCTGATGCACACACACTTCGGTATACCCACTCTATGACAAGACAGGATCTTCAATTTCTGAAATCGAACTTAGATTGGCGGTTAATTTCACTCCGACACGCTTTTAGTGTGACCTAGGCTACCGGGTAGTGTTCAGAGCTTTTTAGGACAAATGACCCCGTGGTCGATTTTCTTCGAGCCACAATGAACCCACTCGACCCATTGGTGACTCTCGATTGTCGTGAAAATCTCAAGGTTCAAATACGGACACGGGGTCCCAAAACGATAGAAACATCAAATTAGTACCGGTCGATGAGAGTTTTCCAATTTAGTGGGGTCACCCACGATTGGTCACTCATTTAGTCGAACCAATCTATCTCGATCTTATCGATTTTTAATTGTGCCGTAATGATCTCTAAAGATAAGCACGATCGAGAAGTCGATCCATGGTCGAATTCTCAAGTCTATTTGTCTTAAAGTCCTTAATAACTCACCCAGCTAGTC
This sequence comes from Eucalyptus caleyi, assembly GCA_014182885.2. Lineage (NCBI taxonomy): Eukaryota > Viridiplantae > Streptophyta > Magnoliopsida > Myrtales > Myrtaceae > Eucalyptus > Eucalyptus caleyi. Next base: position 38,524,888 of record CM024470.2, on the reverse strand, counting down.
TAGTTATCTCATGAGTGGCCAACTCAGAGAAAAACATTGTAATCGCGTCAATGAAATGCCCAAGTTATCTAATCGAAATCAAAGCCCGAAATCTGGATGTTACATACTCAAAACAAGATCTACTCATACTGTACCAAAGTGGACCAACTCCATCTATCGATCAACCATTATTCTCAAATGGTATCAGTAATCCCCTGAATCTTTAGTAAGCCTATCACAATGTTCCATTGTGATATATTTCCATTCTTACTTGGGACTCTCAAGTGATGGTAAAATCTTCCGGATTTGCATTACTGAACTTCCACTTACTGACACCTTTGACACTTGCAACTTGCTTGGCAATATCTATCTTCATATCGGTCTACCAATTTAGCTGATGTCGATTCTGACTTACTTGCCCCATCTGGTCAAAACTGTGATACTATAATGAACTTCTGACAAGATCTTGTCCCTAAGTGTTACACTGTCAAGTGCACTTAATCACTCATGGGACCCGAACTTTCCATCCTTAGAAATCTTAAAGTCAATAACTTTCTTGCTAGTATTCTCTTATAAGATTTTCTTAACATCTCTGCTTGTCAACTAGGCGTCGATTCTAACTTGAACATTTGGTTCAATTTTGAGGGTGGCTATAAAATTCAAAAGGTAGCCTACCTCAAATTTGAAAACCAAATTTCAAATTCTTTTCAAGTAAAGTCTATACTTTAGCCAGTCTTTGCCCATTGGAAGACTCTCGGCTCAACACATTAATTACTTCTTTCATTCTCCCAAGATAATACCAAATAACATCATTATATTTTTGCCAAAATTCTGATTCACGACACTGTTTCATATTCAACTTGTTGGGTCTCAACTAGTGGGACGGTTATACAACAATCTTCTCATGTTGTATCAATACATACCCAGTCGTTGGCAAGACACATCACTAAAGGTTTCATGCTTTCCAGAGCCAAATGAAAAGTTTAGCACAAGTACGATAGCCATATCTTACTTAAGCTTTGGAAACTATCCTCGTACTTGTCCATGCTAATGAATTTCTCTTCTTTCTCAAGAGGTCAAGCCCATGATGATACTAATGCTGAAAATTCTTTCACAAACCTTCCGTAGTAATCTGTCCAATCCCCACAACTTCTGATCTCTGACATTGATGTCGGTCTCGGTCCATTAACAATTGATTCGATCTTGGCTGGGTCCATGAAGATTCCTTTTTCTGTAACCACACGACCATTCTTAGGGCATCTCGTGATTCTCAACACTTAATGAACACCCTATAATGTCGCTACACCACACGATCACCGTTGATCTAGATATTCTTTGAACACTCGATTTGTCAAATCTATGACAACAACTGGAGTGTTCATCAAATCAAATGGCTTTACATTATTCTCACAAGGGCTAAATCAAGTGCAAAATGTTGTCTTCAATATAACCTCCTTCCTGGTTCTCAATTGACAATAACTTGTCCTCAAGTCAATCCTTGAAGACATTAACACTTTTATAACAAGTCGCCCAATTTGTCGATCTTTGACAATGAACACTTATCTTTGATTGTCACTTGATTGGATCGACTATAGCTGATGCATAATTGCAACGAACCATCTTTCTTTCTCTTTTCACAAAACTGATGATCCCTAAAGTGATGCACTAATATGCATGAATTCCTCATTCATCAATCCTCACATCTGCACCATTGGTTCTATCAATTCAAACAACAACAACCGGTAAGAACTTTTAAAGAATGGTTCTGTTCCAGATGTTAACTCGATCGTAATTCTATCTCTTTCTCGGCAAACGGTCGACCACATTTCGGCAACACTTCCAAGAATTCTTGGACTACCGAGGAGTTTCTAAATTTTAATTCTTCAATCTATCTTATCTAAGATCATTGCCCACTAATCTCGATAACTTCTGTCTAACAACCAGGTTACCTCAAGTGACGAGATCAAAGAAGTCAAGGACCCTTCTCAACTCTCAGTAAAACTCGGTACTTCTACATGCTCCTGGAATAAGCTGAATTACTCTACCATAACAATTCATCACCATATAATGCTCAAGAACCAATTCTTTCCACCCTTGACGAATAAGTCATACACCAACAACCAATCAAGTATAACTCTAGTCAATGGTTCTTTTCCTACAGCCTTAACAAACAACTAAAATTCCACACTTGCAATCCCAACATTCTCTGGCACTATTCTGATAAAATCACATCAAAATATTCTTTCACTGAATAAGGCATAGTCGGTTCCGTTCCTGTTTCTTTTGCCATCTTGCTGGTGTTCCAACGATAGTAACAGTGTTGGTGTTCTTCTTAAACCCCAACCGATAGTCCTTCACTTGATGGCCGTGCTCACTACCATCAAAGCATGTTTTAGTCATTCTCGAACACAGGATTAATCCATGCATTCCTTCCATACTTTCGGCACTCATCAGGTGAGTCTTCTATCTCTTGCCAAGTGACAGCACACACTCTTTCTGGTTGACCCATCGGTCTGCTAGAACCGCTCTCGACTTCGATCTTTTCCCTAACCGATTTCCATTTCTGCCTAGACTGGATCTGTACCTTGACTTAGAATGCAATGCTCGATCCCGGATCACATCCCATTCTAAATCTCAGCAGGTGAAGCAACAAAGGCGGTTGCAACAACGACGGTAGGTTCGAACGGCTTGATCTTGAGCCTCCTAGCTTATCCAATCCCCAACGAATACTTGCATCAGAACGATCCTATCGAGCGTAGGATCATTCGACGCTGCTACACTAGTACCAACCTGCAGTGGTACTCTTACACCCGAGCTGGCCAAAGCCAACACTCTGCCACAACCACCTCGGGTACCGACCTTTGTCAGCGCATTATCCCGAGTCATAGAGGACATTGTCCTCTTACTAGGAGTTCTCAGCTCCTGCTCGCTCATGGTTCAGTCTTTACACTGAAACCCGTCTTCCACATCCACACTGGATTAGAAGATGAGCGATCCTCACACAACAACAATTTTAGCACTCAACTAACACAGACATGCATTGGCATGAATTTAAAGGCATTTCCTACTAACTATCCCATGCTCAATGCTCCTTATCACTCCAATCTTCAACTTCGCTCTGATACCACTTAAACAGGATGTCACGCCCCGATCCTCGGGCACGCACACATCCTTCACATTTGGTCGATTTTATAATGCGATATCCCAGGACAATGTATCGCCGACCCTTTCATTTTTGAGCACATGCGGAAGCAGTTAAAATCCCTAGACAATAAAACAATGGGATAGAAAAGTAGGGCCATATTTTTCATATTGAAATTTATAACCAAACTTTTGTGCATGACATCAACTAGAGAACTTCATAACTATTCACATCAATTGGAGTTCACAAAAGAAGATGGAATCTCAATCCCTTCAGGTCATACTCAAAATCTCTCTCGGTATTATCTTCTTCTTCCAAAAATCATTCTCCTCAAGTTTCACCTCCGAGTTCTCCTTCTCAAACTCCTCCTCATCAGCTCCTCATCGGGGTCCTGAAATGTTTTTCCCCAAACAAGGATCAGACTACGTCTCAGCAAGTTCCACCCCACTAAGCCCAATTAGTAAACTATTATACTATAGGCTGCCTATACACGCATAGGGCAGAAGACGTACCTTGGCCTCATATCCCACCTGCAAGTCAGTACAATTCATAATAGGCACTCAAGCAATCATATCACGGATCGAAGCATCGATCAAACCATCCTAGTCGATCACAAGCCAACAAGACCACTCACGGTCATTCCCATCAGTCAATCAATTCACAACATCCAACCCAGGCAATGAATCACATCAAGTCACACTCAGATCGAATCATCGATCAATCGACCTAGTCGATTACAAGTCAATCAGACCATCTCATGGTCATTTCCAATCAATCGGTCAATTCACAACATCATATCAATCAATGATCAATCGACCTAGTCGATTACACGTCATCACGACCCATGCTTGGTCGGCACATTCAATACTATCTATAAGTCCGACCATAGTCCAGGACTGCTCACTCTAAGCTGATATATAGATAGTATAGCTCGCACTAAGCTGATAGGGTTAAGGTATATCGCTCACTAAGCGACATATCGCCCGTAGGCCGATATAGTATATACCCTATGACTCACCCAAAGCTGATTATGCTCCCAAAGTTGATAAAGCGTGCTGCTCACGCAAAGCTGACATATCGCCCGTAGGCTGATATAGTACACCGTATATCGCTCTCCTAAGCCGACATATCGAGCCCGTAGGATGATATAGTATATTATCCAACCATTCAATCCATTCCATAAAGTATCCTTCTCGATAAAATAGCCGCGTGTGGGGACATATCGGCCTTAGCCAAAATATTATAATTTCCTTTTTCATAATTCCCACCATTCTCTACAGCCCACCAAAACACTTTTGGTGCTGTCAACCGACACCCGATTATTTTCCAATCATTAATCAAAGATTATTCCATTAAAGGATAATTCTCAATTTCATAAATAATTCAATTCAGGACAAACTACAACTCGATTAAATAAACGAATTGCGCCATGACAATCGGCACGAAATTTCGGTCGTCGGCCATCAAAATCTTAATTTCTGAAAAATAATAAATTAATTAATTAATTTCGAAAATTAATTATTTAATATTAAAAATTCTGTTTAGCTCAAAATAAGGTCCAATTAAATAAACAGACTTCACCACGGTCATCAGCATAATTTTCCGGTCACGGGCCATCCCAGTTGAATTTTCAGGAAATAAATAATTATTTAATTAATTTCGAAAATTAATTAATATTAAAAATTCAATTTAACTTAAAATAAAGCCCGATTAAATAAATAGACTTCACCACAATCATCAGCATAATATTCCGGTTCCAGACCATCTCCCTTGAATTATTCGGAAAATAAATAATTATTTAATTTAATTCCGAAAATTAATATTTAAATGCCAAAAATCTCACTTAGGCCCGAATCATCAAATTGAAGCTCAATTAGGGGTCCGAAAATTCCCGAGACACTCCCAATAAATAGTAGACCACGTCTACTTGTTAATTGTACAATCAATTTATCTAAATCGCATCACAATTGACTAATAATTGCTAATTACTTCTAATCTAACAACCTAAACATAATTAATTAAAACTAAACCAACCTAAAGCATAATTAGCCAACTAATCCGGGATTAGTGAGATTACTCACCAAATCGCGCGCAAATCGGATCAATCCGACGGCGGCGACGCGAGGAACGATTGTCCCCAAAGCACGGCTCGGGTTCGGGGCCGGGAAACGGCCCAAAACGGCCCACGAACAGCTGGATACCCACTCCGTGGGTTTGCTGGTCGTGGCAAAAACGGAGCAGATCGGGGTTGGGGGTGGCAAGAGGCGGCGGGGAGCGGGTGGAGGCGAGGAGGTCGCGGCGGTGGTCCGGCGAGGCTAGGCGGTGGCCGGAGGTGGCTGGTCGGTGAACAGAGGATGGGCCGCAGCTGGATCGCGCGGCACGCCTAGGCGCGCGCGATAACGGCGGGCACGGTGGCGAGCGCACGGGCGGGCGGTGGGCGGTTGGCGGCGGGCGGGACGGGCGAGCGGTGGTGCTCGGGAGCTGCTGCTCTTCTTGCGGTTTTGTCCGAGCTTCCTGAAGAAGAAGAAGCTTCTTGGATGCGTGGGGAGGAAGAAGAGAAAAAAAGAGAGAAGAGAGAGATAAAGAGAGTTTTGACTAGTCAAAAAGAAAGGAAGAAGAGGAGAAGCCAATTTCAAATTGGCTAGGGGAAGTGTTCGGTGGGGGTGGGCGTCCGCACGAAGGGAAGGGGAGAGGAGAGAGGAGAGAGAAAGAAAAGAGAGAAACGAAAGAAAAGAGAGGGAGAGAGAGAAAAAGAAAAAAAGAAATGCATATTTTTTTATTTCAATTTTCTTTTCTCTTTTCCTTTTTTCAATTTTCTTTTTGATCTTCAATTTTCCTCCGATAATTTCTTTATTGAAATTTTCGGTCCCGTCAATAAATTGACGAGCAATGAGACAGGATCCTATTTATCCAGTCAAATTAAAACCCAAAAATTTGGATGTCACAGGTGCCCCTGAGGAGGGCATCCACGGGTGCCGTTTCCCCGAACGTCTCGAGCAGATCGGAACATGAGGGATCGGCCTCTCCTTCCGCTTTGAGCTCTAACCCCAGCTCTTCTTCTATGTCGTCTGATGCCGATATCAGCAGCAACTCACACCCTTCGTAGTTCAGGAAGTCGGGCGGGTCTGCCGGGCTGTACCTCAACTGCCCGAACTGTCCCTGTAGGTGGGCGGGGAACACCGCCTTGCGCTTGCTCTGGAGTCCCCTGAACTGGGAGGGGCCAGCACCGTGCTGGTCGGGGTTCTTGATCTGGATGAGGAAGGACCCTTCTCTTTCGACGTTGAGCGACTCCTGGGGTTCCTGCTTCTCATCTTCCGGAGGGAATTCAAGCTTGTATATGAGATGCGTGTGCGCTTTCTTCCCCTTGGATTTGTGTCTGAGTATGCGATACACTCCCTCCCCAACGCTCTGGCCGCAGCCGTGTGGCGGTGTCCCCTTGTGGAGGTGTCGTATTCCTCTGCAAGAAGCAACAAGTCCTACTTCAGTGAGAGAGAGAGAGAGAGAAGAGGAGGAGAAGAAGCAGCGCACCTGCTTTAAGAGCCGACTTGACATCATCGATCTTGGTGGTGACCATCTCCACAAATCCCCATTGGGGTTGGCTCCGTTTGCTCGGGTCCGGAAGACTCTTCTTCCCCATCACTATCAACCTCAACAGCGCCTGCTTCTCGATGTTCACCTCCTGCGTTCGGCATTTACAAAGAGCCTGTGATACGACGTGATCATAGAGAAGTTGTCCGGTCGTGTGGTTCTCGTGATCATCTTTACCTGGCTACCGTGGCCACCTTCCACGGTGGCCTTGTCGCTGAAATCGGGGTCAGAGCCTTCCTTGCCGGAGCGGGGATCTTGCTTCTCCTCGACAGGCCTCTCGCCGGATTCAGGACGGAGGACTATGTAAAGGCGCTGCACGTCGTCGGCGCCGTGGGCTGCATCTCTCTCCAGCTTGGGCCTATAGAAGAAGAAGATCTCCCCTCTTTCCTGCAATTAAAACCCCACAGCAAGCTCACTCGCTCACTGCCCTCCGCCACCAACTAGCAAAACCCATAAAAAAAGACAAAAGCGAGTTTGAAAACTGAATTTCGACTTCGGGATCAGATCGGGTTTTCGCTTCCTGACCTTGACCCATTTCCAGCACCACTGCCACAACACAAACATGCAGCAGATGCAAATGGAGGAGAGTTGAGGGCAAACCAGAGTGTTCTAGACTGTCGACACGTTCGCTTCGTGGATAACCCACGTATCAGGACCTAAGCCTGCCATGTCTTTGTGTGTTGCTGTCGCCGACCGAGTAGCAGACATGCTGGCGGACAATGCATTGCAGAGGGAATTCGCACGTGTCCCGACGTTTCCTCTGTCCATGGAAACGTCACACGTTTTGACAGTTTTAACAAGATTTATATCCGAATATCATGGGCATGTTAAAAGTTACTAGCTCTTATAAAAAAAATTAACTGCTCACTTATCAATATTCATTTACTTGTTATTTTCATATGCCGGAAAGCTCCCCAGAGAAATATGGTTGAATGATGAAACAAATGGTATATTTTGTTAGGGTGAATAGTACAACCTAGAAGAGGTTTTTTTGGTCGGAACCTAGAAGAGGTTAAACAAGCAGTATGTGGATTATGAAAAAATTTCCCCGAATGTAAGTCAACAACAATAGAAGTAAATTATGACGGTTGTATGTATAAAATATTGATAACAAATATCATGTGATAGTGGTGCTAATAAAGACAATAATGAATTGGAGAAATAAAATACATAGCAATTATGGTGGTTCGATTTTACATTCAAGCTTACGTCTGCTCTCCGGATAATAGCCTTAACATGGATGGGAGTCCACCACTAATTTTCAAAACAAGTTACAATCAACAAGTGCCTATTAATCGATAGATCACACAATCACAACATTCACACTTGTACACTAGACCTCATTTATATTACAAAGCAGCTTAACCTTATGCAGGGAACATCAGATGGAGAACAAATACATTTTCTAATTACATATGAGAAAGATGAAGTGCATTGACAGTATTCTCAATTTCTCGGTCTAACCCTTTTTGTTACTTCCTTGATCCTTTACATTGGAGATTCTAATAAGGAGAAAGTTTAAATGTTGTTGGAGGTTTTTGTAAAAATCAGGATTGCCCATACAATAGTTTCTTCCAACATCAGTAGGTTTCCCAAAATTGAGTTTAAGCTCGTATGATGCGCTGAATAATTTACAAACTCGCTTAATGCCTTTTCACAAGCAAAAGAAAGATTTTTTTAATTAAAAACTTTGAAATCTCCAAGATATGTGGACTTAGTGTGGCCCCACAACCTAGTAGAGCCTTGCCTCAAGCGAACAATCCCTCCCCGTAAGAAACTCTAGGAGGAGAAAATTGTGAGGAATGGGGCCAAGCAAGGTTGGGGAAATATGTCTTACGAGAGGAATATCAAGATTTCAAACTTAGACGTCTATCTAGTTGGTATTTGATTTTTGAGTTTCAGTTTTGCTTTTAGGTTAGATTACCAAAACTCTGCGCAATGTGAGTACACTTTGGTGCCAAATTTGCTAGAAAGCTAATGAACGTGAAGTGAAATCTAAGAATCAATGCCAATTAGGTGGATGAGGATTGCACAAGCCAACTCTTCTGTGGACCGGATGTTTTTTAACTATGCTTGTCAAGAACAAAACGAAATTGATAGGAAAATAGAGTGTCAATTCAAACTAAAACCAACTTGAATCGAATCTTTTTGTTTTTTCCTTTTGTGCACCTCTTGCCTTGCCTCTCTATTCAACCATGTGAGATTTTGGCTGGACCATTGCCAATGTTCTAAAAATTTAAGTTTTTGGATTGAATTATCTAACATGATAGGAGGTCATGAGTTCAAATTTTCCAGGCCTCTATTTGCCTCGGTTAAGACCAAAGTCCAACTAACGCATGAGGAAGAGTACTAAAATATTTAAATAATAAATTATGCTTTCATTTAACAGATTAAGTTTTTGAGTTAGATTTTCTAATAACCTAAATCGCCATCAGTTGGCCTTTGTTAATGCCTTTTGTTTTTTACTTTCCTTCTTATTGTATTGCTGTGACCAAATTTGGAGAGTACTAGCTTTGCAGCGTTGCAGCTGGTAAAAATAGCACGACACTTGATGTATTTATCTCATTCCTGTGATCAACGGGCTTGGGGTTTGCACGTGTTGATCCACTTCCCCCGTCTCTCCCTAAATCTTGCCCAAAGTTCACTTCTTGGAACTCCATTGACTGTCGTTATGTTCTCACTTGTTCATTGGACGAAGGAGATTGATTTTCCTTTATCAATCAATCTGGCTTTCTTTCTTCCGTTGTAGTTGTTTTGAGGAGATCTGGATGTATAAGTTTTCACTAGTAGTCTCGTGTTTTCCCGAAATAAATTCGTCGACAAACTCCCTTTCAGCAAAATTTAATATTTAATTTTCAATATGAATCGAGCTCTGTTGCAATTTGATAGGAACTAATATGCATAATAAGGATTACTGATGATGACAAAGGTGAATCTAAAGATTTGAAAGAATGAACAATAGCAAATCGATATAAGTGAAAATTTGAATTGGATATAAATTGTACAAGCGCTTGTACAAAATTTAACTGTCATTGTAAAGTTGTCTTTGAATTAACAAATTATAATCCGCTTCATCTTGATCATCCTTAATTACTCATTCGCAAGTGGTTATAATCTTCGACATATCTTCCAATTTGACTTTTCCATGGTCTTCGCTTACTATTGACCGTTTGTTATCGCACATTGAGAATTATCACAGCCTACCACTCTTAATTGGATGACCATGCGTCTCGTGACATTAAGTTGACATCTTCTATTCATTGATTTGTGATCGCATCACCCGAGTGCTCCATCTCATCTTCTTCTTCCACTTCTCATCTCATCTTCGCTTATTGTATGCCAGCAATTGAGTGCCCCTTCCTTTGGATCATAAACTCGCTGAATTTGATGATTGGACCTCTCAAAGGAAGAGGGGAAGATGGTGATGGTGATGAAGCAGCTGTAAATCTTTGTATTGTTGACAATTTGAGATCTCGATTAATTTGAGGCAATGCAAAGACTACTTCAGTGATTGCCTAAAATTCCCCCACCTCCCCTCTCTGTTGTAGTTTAAGATTTACGAATTTGCGCCGTTGCATGGTGATATTGGTGCTCATATTGGTGCTCGCTATTTTCAATGGTGGCCGCTGCAGAGGTGGCCACAGTTCCTAGATCTAAGGCTTTTCCATGGCGTCACTTTCCCCCTCTTCCTAGATCTAAGGCTTTTCCATGGCGTCCCTTTCCCCCTCCCTCAAACGCGCAAGTCCTTTTTTCTATTCTTTGAGTTCCCTTCTCAAAACCCTAGCGTGCCCTCCTTCTTCTCCTCCTCCTCGCCGCACGACCCTCCTTCCTCTCCTCTTCTTCTCCTCCTCTGATTGAAGGGAGTTTCGATGCCCGCAAGGACGCGGACAGAGACCCACACATGACACGAGCACTCAGAGGCTTTCTCTCACTACTTTCTCTCTCCAATTCGGCCGGGATGCGGGTTCGGGGGTGAGGCAGGAAGAAGGAGCGCCACACCGCCACCGCCGCCACCACAGTGACCGAGAAGGAGAAGCACCGCCGCCCGGAAGATGAGTTGAAGAAGCGGAAGCCGGAAGAAGTGGTGGGGATATACTTTCGCCTCGAGGGACTTTTGACTCGCCGTTGCGGGCTCGCCATCGCTCGCCGCCTCATATCTGCTCCCTCGCCCTTGCAGAGTGTCGGGAAGTCGAAGGCCGCTGGTGTCGCCGCCGCTTTCTCCATCCGGAACCGCGTCGCCTCCCCGAGTCGCCGACGTCCCTCCATCCCCCCTCGGCGCCGCCAAGAAGCCCTGGAGAAGAAGGTTAGTAGCGGGTCGGGTGCGGGTCGCGAACCGGGTAGAGTTTTGAACAATTCGGGCCGGGTTTAGGCTGGTTTAGGACGTGGGCTGCCTTTTTGCAGGGGATTTTAGGATCTTGATAGCTATATGACTATGTCAGTGCATAAGTATGTAAATAAGTCAATTCACTTACAAAATGCAAGGACGATATTACTCGTGACTTTTCATTTATGGAAATCGCTTTTTCCGTCTTGCTAGAGCTCAGACACGACAGAGATCGACTCTTTACCATTTTCTCTCTTTCTTTTGCGTGGCCTTGGGAACAGGAGTCAGGATGCTGCTCCTCTAGTGGCTGTCTTATGTATTGGGGTGGGCCGTGATATGAGGTGGATGATCTTGGTCATTCACATCTGGGCCTCCCCCATTTATTCTTCACATCTGGGCCAAGCGAAATCCTTGTGGAGCTACCGTGCCGTATAATGAGGTTGGAACAGCGAGAACCCTCCATATAAGATGCAAACACGAGCCTGATCATCTCTCTCGCATTCGTCCGGCGATCCGGGGCCTCGATTCCGTCAACATAATATGGCTGAGGGATCGGTTTCATCGAATGAACCACCTCCTCAAGAAGAGGTTCATCGCTTCCGGTGGTTGCGGGGCCCGTGTGGCTCATTAGAGATCAAAAGGATCCAAGATGTGCCGATTTCGAGCCCGATAAAAAACATAACGATACGAGACGTGCCGACTTTGTACCCGATAAAAAAGACAACGATACGAGATGAGCTGAAGTCGTTGAACTTTGTGTTACGGTCCCTAGAGATCCAAGGTGTGACGATATTTTCGAGCTGGTTGAGCTCGTTGTCGAGCTCGTTGTCGAGCTCGTTGAGCTCTCTAAAGTTCCTACAGATTAATGAGTTCGTGTGGACGCCAGAGCTCGGAGACCTCCGGTCTTTGCCCACCTTATATGAAGACTGGGACAAGAAGAGGAGCAATGACAGCGTAAGTCCTGACAGAGGTCAACATAATATGGCTGAGGGATCGGTTTCATCGAATGAACCACCTTTGAAGAAATTGCGGCCTCAAGAAGAGGTCCATCGCTTCCGGTGGTTGCAGGGCCCGTGTGGCTCGTTAAAGATCGAAAAGATCCAAGATGTTCCGATTTCGAGCCCGATAAAAAACATAAGCCCGATAAAAAAGTCAACGATACGAGATGAGCTGAAGTCGTTGAACTTTGTGTTACGCTCCCTAGAGATCCATGGTGTGACGATATCGTCGAGCTGGTTGAGCTCGTTGTCGAGCCCGTTGTCGAGCTCGTTGAGCTCTCTAAAGTTCCTACAGATTAACGAGTTTGTGTGGACGCCAGAGCTCGGAGACCTCCGGTCTTTGCCCACCTTATATGAAGACTGGGTTAACAAGAAGAGGAGCGATGACAGCGTAAGTCCTGACAGAGAGGAGGACAATCACGTCTCTTCAGGAAATAATGGGGGCAGGCTCGACGATCATAGTGGGAGCAATGATGGGATCAAAGGCGTTGAGAGCTTGGTTGAATCTGTTATAGAGAAATGGCTGAGGTAATTACAAATTTTTATGTTTTGACCTGCACTAAGGGATGAGCAACTGAGATCGGTATCAGGTGGTTTATAGGCTTTCTTGAGTCATTGGTTAAGTTCAATATCACTGTCAAGGCTAAAACTTTTAATTTTCTTGTTATTTTTATTTACGTAATAATAAAAACATTGATTTTTTTCTCATGTTGCTAAAATGAGAATACCTTATTTCTTTTTCTGATTCTTGACTGCTACAGATCATCAGATTTTGTACCATTTTTTCATACCGCTAAGAACCCGTAATAGTTTTGTTTCTCCTTTTCTCAATTTCCAATAGGATGTGGCCTAGTATTTCCAGATACTAGTTGGTTCCAGATACATTGATGATTTAGGCCATAATCTCTAAACTTTTTTTATGGTACAGGCATCAAGATGTCAATTTGGGTAGCCTGAAAACAATCTTTGAGAACTTTGATGTTAAAGATCACTTGACGACTGATCCATTATTCAACACTGTACTAACTCAAAAAATGAACGACGTGCACATGGATCTTTTGCGTGGCTGGAGACGAGAGATTCTCTGTAACGGCACGGGAGGAGCACGTCACGTCACCGAGAGATTAACGGATTTCGGTTCGACAAGATAAAAGAGAATCGGCTGATGGGGCCGATGACGATCAAGCTACTGTTCCGCCGCCGTCCGCCGCCGCCGTTCCTGATCTCAGCTGCGTTTGGCTCTATTCTTGGCCAAGCTGATTCGAAGGTTGGAATCCTTTGCGAAGCCAGGATTTCGTTCGTTCGTTGAATCGCGAAATGTCCTGTTGCCGATTCGAGCGTTCGTCGCGATGCAAACGTCACGGGCCAGGTAATATATATTATTATCCTTGCTATCGAGATGGATGTTCTTTCTTTTAGGATTAAAGCGCGCGTTGGGCGCGATTGGATTGTTGCCTTGTTCGGAGTGCTGCTGGTTGATCTTACTTCGAATCAGGCCGTGAATTCGAGCCTGAGACAGGGCAATTTTACTTCCCGATTTGTTGACCACCGAGTGTTTGATAATATGCCTCTTAGTCACTGACATTGAATAGATTGCGGTTTCGTTCGAACTGAAGATGCGCAGACGTAGACTCATTATTTTCTTGGTGCATTGATTCGATCCGGGTTATGTTTCATCATCATCAGGATTGATTCTGAACGTGTTCTGTTCTGTTCGTCTCTTCTTTGTATTTGGCATGTTTCTTTGCTGCGTTCAATGACAATGGCCGCTGATGAGAGGAATCGGGATTCAAACTGATGGTCCAAGTATCCGTCTCTAAGCTCAGAGGCACGGCGCTTGTTTATCCAAGTATGTTTCTGTTCCCATGCTCTGCGTTTGAGTGATTATGGCCTGCGTGTGAGTAACGGTGATCTGGTAGGGAATGGAGAGGCCGATAATGAAATTGAGTTGGTTCCGTGGTGATATAATCTTGGAAGGGCATCACTCTTTGTATTTTTCTCTTCCTTCTAGAAATATATATACAATTCCTTTCATTTTTGTTTTTGTTTTAGAATCTAGCCTTCTAGTCAAGGTAACCCAACTACCGCGAGAAAGTATAAAAGAGGAACGACACTCGAAATGCATGAGCAATCACATTGAAAACAAGTAGTCCCTCTGTTGCACCATTGTTAGTCTGTCACATAGGGTGACCAATGAAAAGTGTTTTCACTTGATTCTTCAAGTATATGATCAGGAGGTATATTTTGTGTTTAAGGCTTGAATCATCTCGACCAACCTGATATTTTATTACACATAAATAAAGATAATTGTCAATATAAAGGATATGGAGCTATATATATATTTTTTTAATCAACGAACGGGTATACTGGAGCAATTTTCGAGAAAAAGAGAGTGAATCCATTTACCTAATCCTTCAAAAAAATTGCTGCGGTGTTGGAGTTGCATTAATCATACATGAGAAATTACTTGGACAAGATATTGCACCGAGTAAGAATTGAACATGAGACCGTGCATTGAGCCTAGATTTATTTGGGTCAATGATGATCTCTTGGAAAATGGACCCATTTCACCAGCAAAATTTTTATCTGCTTACAGGAACAAACGTCACATATAAATAGGTTGCATTAGTATTAAGTGAGTTCTATAAATTAAAGACTCAAAATTAAAGATGCATGGAGTTTTGGTGATAAAGGCTATGGTGCTCTTGAAACAGAAGCTCATTTCATTTGTAGTATTCAAAATTCTTATCCCCACTAGATTAGGTTGGATTGCATAAAATAAAAGAACAGTATCTCGCCCCACCAAAAATAAACAATAGTATTAAAATGGTAGCGCAGGATATCAAGGGTTTGCTTTAATATCGTGTTGCCAATTGAATAATTGGTATAAAAAGTCGAATTGGAGTTGTCTTCCTAAGCTAATAAAGAATGATTATTGATAATATCGATCACTAGGAAAAAAATCCGCCTGTCATTTGGAGGCAAAAACAAACAAGAAGAGCAGGTGATAACTGTGGACCACAATCAAAAGACAAAAAACGTTGACGGACCGGCCCAATCGACAATAAACAAATGGGCAAAAGATCTGGTAGTACGAATTTTAGCCATGGATTTTTGTGTTTTTATTATATAATACTATTATGAGAGAACATTTTATTTAAGTACAAAATCTAAAGCATGACAAATTACATATCAATGGTCAAATAAGATTTTATTTTTGTGAAAAATCAAGATAGTTACCTCTTACACGAAGTACAGTTTCGTATGATAAGAAGTTACAAACCTTTAATATTTGATACAATCCAATGCCAAAAAAATTACACAAGCAGCTTAAATCCACCATTGAATTAAGAGTGGGTAGTTATATTGCTCAAATCAAGAAAACCCCTTGATATTGGCAATTTATGCTTTTTTTTTCTCTTTCTATAATGCGACACACTTTATTGGATATTACTATTGTATATTGCTCATGTGATGGTGTTAGAGATTTGAATGTACAAGATAATGGAGAAGTGATAATCAAAGTGACTAGACAGTTTTTTAGGGAAAATAATTAGGATTTTGGTGCATCATTTGAAAAATTTATAAATCATTGGCGACAAAAAAAAAAGGCTTATTACTTGACTAAATTCCATACATAAAAATTTCGAACTTTTAATATGTTTCTTATCTTTTCCTTTAATGAAAAATTCAAATGTAAATTTTAATTTTTTTGCTCTTTATTAGATGTCGTTTGGTCCTTTCATATTCTAATATATCAAGTTTATGACTACAAAAATTTTGTGGGGTGGAAGTCTACAAAGAGATCAAAAGAGGTCAAATATTTTATGGTGGTGTGATCATTATGAGTGGTTCCGGTACTACAAAGAGCGTCAAGGTACTGTTATGGATGCATATTATTTTGAATAAATTGTTATAGCAATGAATACGCAACTGCCAAGAAAGTTAAGATCTTAAATTAAAACATTAGCACCTACGGTTAAAGTGGATGCGCTTTATTGTTTGCCTCTCCCATTTAAATAATTTCAGAGGATGCATATTGTTTCTCTTTTTTTTCTTTTCTCGTTATTTTATAGATGATATTTGTCTCTTTTTGGCTACTGGTAGAACACACCCAAGGAGAAAAAGAGAGAAATTTCTTGCAAAGGTTGGATTGGGCGAATAATTGGGAAGCAAGTATGACGTGCTTTTCTGGTTCAGTTTGCTCACTAAGGGCATGTTTGGTAATTATTTTGTTCTCGGAAATAATTTTTGATCAGAAATTGTTTATTTATTTATTTATTTATGTTAAAACAATTTATGAGTATAAGAACGAGATTGGTAATTGCACAAAACTTCTATTCTTGGGAAATAAATGTGTTTGGTAGAATTGTATAATTTTGTTGTTTCTTTTAATTTTTTTAAATATTTTTACTTTTTTTCTTCTTTCTTTTTTCTTTTCTCTCCGTCTTCCTCTTTCGTGGCCGGTCGCTCGCCATGGCGGCGGCCAGCCACCGGTTGAGCGAGGTCCGGCGAGCTTGTCGAAGGCTCGACTAGCCACCACAAGGCTTGACCTCACCTAGGCAGCGTGAGGTCAGCCTCGCCCTAGCCTAGCGAGGCCGAGCTTGCCCAGCCACTAGTGAGGCTCAGCCACCGGGCCACCACTAGGCGACCGCTTGGCCGGTCGCGTGAGGTTGGCCTCATTGGTGGCTAGGTGAGCTCTCATCGAGCCATTGCTGGGCGATGCCGACCTGGCAGTGGCCTGGTAAGGCCGAAGCTCACCGGTGGCTGGGTGAACTTGGCCTCACCAGATCTAGGCAAGCTCTTGCTTGCCATGGCTCGGCATTGCTGGGGGTTGGTGACACTCCGGCAAGGTTGTCGGCTCTCATCAGCCGGTCGTTGGCCATGGTCGAGGTCAGTGACCGGCCAAAAGGAAGATAAGGAAATGAAAGAGAAGAAGAGAAGAAAAAAGAAGAGAAAAGAAAAATTGTTCTTGGAAACAAGAAGTTACTTTTTTTACCTTTTGTTTCTATTCTAAATCTATTCCGGAAAAAAAAAAAAAAAAAAAAACAAAATAATAGATTTTTTGTTCAGGAAACAAAATTTTCATCAAACACGCTTCTATTCTTTTTTTCTGTTCCTTAGAACAAAAGAACAGAAATAGTTGTTTTGGGGGAATAGAAACAATTTTTATCAAACATACCTTAAGTGCGTTATCACCACCTCTTCTTATGCCTTCTCAAGCCCTATATATACCTTGCTTCTCTCCCCCTCCCCCTCTCATCACCTTTCTCTTCATATCTCAAAACACACAAATTACAAAATCACTTCCAATTTAATTTGAAGCAGTCTTCATCAAGCTTGGTGAAATGACAATGTCGTTAGAGAACGAACAGCCAATGAAGGCTTTTGGATGGGCAGCCAAAGATTCTTCGGGACATCTCTCTCCCTTCAAGTTCTCAAGAAGGTAAGATACCTTTATTTTTCTTTTCTTTGTTTCTGTTTTCTTGGTGCAACTGAAAATACAACAAAGGTGAGATCTTTTTTCTCAAAATGCATTAATTGTCTTCTTTATAGGGAAAAAGACGTGACTTTTAAGGGTATTGTACTGTGATATATACCATTTCGATTTCCACAATGTCAAAAACGAATGGGGAATAACTTCTTATCCTGTTGTACCTGGGTATGAGTTCTAAATAATGTCATCCCTTTTGTTTTACTTAAATAAATAAACAAAAATTGTTAAAGAAGTAATTTTACCAATTAGCCATTATATGCAGGCATGAGATTGTTGGTGTGATCACTGAAGTAGGCACCAAAGTGACAAAATTCAAAGTTGGAGACAAAGTGTGTGTTGGGTGTATGGTTAGATCATGTTGCTCCTGTGCAAATTTCAAAGACAATCTTGAAAATTATTGCCCCAAGATGATCCTGTCCTATGGTGCAAAGTATTGTGATGGAACCACCACTTATGTTGGTTACTTAGACATCATGGTATCATACGAGCATTTTGTAATTAAAATCCCTGACAACTTGCCTCTTGATGGTGGTGCTCCACTCCTTTGTGCTGGGATTACTATTTACAGTCCATTGAAGTACCATGGGCTTAATAAGGGTGGAATGCACTTAGGGATTTTTGGGCTTGGTGGGCTTGGGCACATGGCTATAAAGATTGCTAAGGCCATGGGCCTCAAAGTGACTATCATCAGTATCTCACCTAATAAGAAGAAGGAAGCTATGGAGCATTTAGGAGCCGATGGATTCTTGGTCAACCATAATAGAGAAGAGATGCAAGTATATTAGGATCACAACAAATTATTTTCTTTTATCATGCATAGGGGTAAGGATAAATGAATATAGATAAATGCTAACATATGTTATAATCTGTAGTTTGCAATGGAAACAATGGATGGCATTATCGACACTATCTCTGCAAAACATGCTCTTTTGTCTTTGATTGGTCTCTTGAAAAATAATGGCAATGGATGGCATTATCGACACTATCTCTGCAAAGCATGCTCTTTTGCCTTTGATTGGTCTCTTGAAAAATAATGGCAAGCTTGTCATGGTTGGTGCATTGGAGAAGCCACCTTGAGCTACTTGATATGCCACTTCTCATGGGTAAGCCTACGCAAGTCTTTTAAAATTTTATTGTTCGTCAAAGAAAAGACTATACCTTCATTTTGGTGTTCAAGACGAGATAACGACACTTTTAAGATTTAGTGAAAGGTAACCTCTAAGTTTTTTACTGATGGGAAAAGTAACTGTTAGGGAAATCTCTTATGATGTTTTGAAGATGACAAAATAAATCAAAGGCTACTAACATGTTTAATGGTTGAATAATAGACCATGCAGATGATAGAACATGTAAAGGATATTGTCAAAGTGCGAAGACGACCAGAAGACTGAACGTAACTCATGTTCAAAGTATATTCTGAAGATTTCCAGACTTCTGTGTCAAAGTCTGAAGACTGCCAGACTTTAGTGTCAAAGTCTGTTCTACATTAGAAGTCTGCTCACTCTGACAAATTCCAAACTGAACGTGAATGCTGAACCAAGAAGAGACTCTATCTTTGAAGCCGAACCGGGTACAGACCTTAAAGCTAAATCTGTTCAGAAGCAGATATGTTCAGACCCAGATTGTAAAGTCTACAGACTCAGATTGTAAAGTCTATGGCTATCAGACTTTACATCCAGATTCAATGAATCGTAACTCAAGCCCAATCATATAACGGCTAGTGATCTGGTTTGGATTCCACATCAAGATTGATTTGATTGATTCAATCTAATTGATTGATGATTGGATCTTGAAGACAAGAACTTTCTACACGAAGAAGCTTTACTTATGGAAATCAAGATTTTGTTTGTATGGGCGATCGGAATCAATTTGGGATTCTACCTTTGTCACTCAACGGCTACCAAATCTTTTAGATACAGAGCTGTCCAATGGGTATATTGGAAGACGATTCTCTGGGATACTGTCCAACGGGTAGTTTGGAAGTGGAGGAGTTTTGAAGGAGATCATGGACCGATGAGCAAGTAAGAGACAGAGCGTAGAATTTATAATTCCAAAGTCTGAGCGACTTTCGATCATATACTTGTCTCTTGAGAGCTTAAACGTTTGTAATCGTGAGAGAAATACCAAAAGAGTGACTTAGTGAGATAGTGTGATCTATTACTAAGTGTTTGCACTCGAAGTTGTAATCTCTTGTTGATTGCATACTGGAATCCAACCAAGAAGGCTGTTATCGTGGGAGAGTGGACGTAGGCTTGGATTAAGCCGAACCACTATAAATCTTGTGTTCTTATTCTCTTCCCTAACTCCTTTATTTTGTTTATACTAGCACTCTCAATTGGTATTAGAGCCAAGTGCTCGGTTTATAAAAGTGTTTTTACTTTTGAGCTAAAGATTCTTTATGGCTAGTATATTGGCACTAGGACTTATGGAAGGGCAAAGCAACACAAGGCCACCATATTTTGATGGAAAGGAATACGGTGTATGGAAGAACAAAATGAAAGCATTCCTAAGATCCAGAGATCTCTTGTAATGGGATGTTGTGGAAAGAGGAATCAATCCCACTACTACGTCTACATCAAATAAGAATGGCAAAGACAAAGAAATCAAACCCCCCGCTACTATGTCTCGGACGGAGATGTCCAAAAGAGAAGCGTTTGATGCAAAAGCTATTTATTCTTTATATTACGCTTTGTCTCTTGCTGAATATAACAGAATCTCTTCATGTGAAACAGTAAAAGAAGTTTGGGATAGACTTCATGTTACATATGAAGGGACTGATCGTGTAAAAGAGACAAAAGTAAACTTCTTGCTTGGCCAATATGAATCATTCAAGATGAAGCAAGGAGAGTCAATTGGAGATATGTTCAGCCGTTTTACAGAAATTGTAAATGGTTTAGCATATCAAGATCATCAAATTTCTACCCCGATGAAGGTCAACAAACTCTTGCGAGGTCTCTCAAAAGATTGGAATCATGTCAAGACCTCAATCCGGGAGATTCGGAGGATTATGCCACTCTCCGTTGATGAATTGATTGGCACTCTTCAATCCTATGAAGTGGAGCAACTCAATGATGAAGATCCCAAAGGTAAGAAGTCCATCGCTTTAATATCTAATGCTGTTTTTTATGAAACAGATTCAGAAAATGACATGGATGACGAAGAACTTGCCTTTATGGTCAAGAAATTCAAAAAGCTGAGTAGAAAAGGAAGGAACTTCGATGGAAGAAGTCAATACAAGCATAATGGCCATAAAAGAATCATGAAAGGAGATGATGATTAAGAAAATATATGCTTAATGGCACATTCAAAATCTGAGTCTGATTCAGACACAGACTTAGAATCAAAGTCTGACTCGAGACACGGACTCGGGAATCGAGTCGACTCGGACTGGGACTCAGAATCTGATGAGGAAATCGAGGAAATAAAGGAAAAGAAGAAGTTGGTAAGGAATGTTTTTGGGCACATAATTCTCATTATGCTTGAAATTCGATATATCATTGATTGATTCAGATTTTATAAGATCATATTTTGCTTTATTGAAGAAAGAATCATATGATTTGTTTTTGTGATTTGTGAGTTGAGATTTGATTTGTTACGTGTGATCATTTTTTATATCATGCTTAAAGACAAAAGAATTTATTTGGTTTGATTTTATAATCTCAGATTTTATCATATTTTACCAAATAAAAATCTGTTTTACGTGATGATGCAAGATATTCTTAGATATTCAAAGATTTTATTCTCCCTGATTTTATTGTGCTTTGACTAAGTGAGAATTTATTTTTCAAAATATCATTGTGCATAATATTCTTTCTTTGAGTACTCTGTTATGATAAATTAAGAAAGAATATTTGGTGATTATATATTTTGCTCTAACGTCATGGAAGGATCCAAATTGATGGATACCAAAAAGGGAAATGAGTTGATTGCAGGAAATTCAATAAGGCAAGAATGATTACAAATCTACGCAAATTTTGGTGCAATCAAAAAATATCTCCTACGACAGTTGCAACAATTGTTTCTATCCGCAAATATTGTCATGATCACAGGGGGAGAAATCAAATCCAAAAGAAAAGGAAAAGAATCGTGATCATCTCAAAAAGGCAACAAATTGAGGGGGAGCCTTGATCAATTATGGAAAGATCTTTTGGATTGATCGTAATCTTATTATGAATGGAAGGAAAGGTAAATGTGTCAGAAATTATTCTAAAAAAATCCGGTTAGTGCATCTTTTATTACCTTTTGTCATTAACAAATCTCTTACTAATATTATCATTTTATTATGACAAAAAGTGTACGTGAATTTCATGATGCATCTGTGATTTTTATTGGATATTTGCTGATATATATGATCGAAGTGAGCTATATTGCATATCTTTAATATTCGACTTACTTTATAAAAGCTGATTTTTGGAAATTGTGATTCATGCAAAATATTTGTTATCATTCTCTACGTGAATCCATTATTATCGCTTTTTGATTATGACAAAAAGGGGGAGAATATATGAATATGCATATGTGCTGATTGGTTGATATTATTTATTGCATAATATTGAGCTGCGATTATTTTTCTATATATTGTTATGCTCAATTTATTTTCTATCTTCTGATATCCTTTGATTTAAAAGTATGTTTACAAATCTGCATATTCAGAGATTGTTTTGTCATCATCAAAAAGGGGGAGATTGTTAGGGAAATCCCTTATGATGTTTTGAAGATGACAAAATAAATCAAAGGCTACTAACATGTTTGATGGTTGAGTAATAGACCATGCAGATGATAGAACATGTAAAGGATATTGTCAAAGTGCGAAGACGACCAGAAGACTGAACGTAACTCATATCCAAAGTATATTCTGAAGATTTCCAGACTTCTGTGTCAAAGTCTAGGACTGCCAGACTTTAGTGTCAAAGTCTGTTCTACATCAGAAGTCTGCTCACTCTTACAAATTCCAGACTGAACGTGAATGCTGAACCAGAAGACAGACTCTATGCTGAAGCTGAACTGGGTACAGACCTTAAAGCTAAATCTGTTCAGAAGCAGATATGTTCAGACCCAGATTGTAAAGTCTACAGACTCAGATTGTAAAGTCTATGGCTATCAGACTTTACATCCAGATTCAATGAATCGTAACTCAAGCCCAATCATATAACGGCTAGTGATCTGGTTTGGATTCCACATCAAGATCGATTTGATTGATTCAATCTAATTGATTGACGATTGGATCTTGAAGACAAGAACTTTCTACACGAAGAAGCTTTACTTATGGAAATCAAGATTTTGTTTGTATGGGCAATCGGAATCAATTTGGGATTCTACCTTTGTCACTCAACGGCTACCAAATCTTCTAGATACAGAGCTGTCCAATGGGTATATTGGAAGACGATTCTCTGGGATACTGTCCAACGGGTAGTTTGGAAGTGGAGGAGTTTTGAAGGAGATCATGGACCGATGAGCAAGTAAGAGACAGAGCGTAGAATTTATAATTCCAAAGTCTGAGCGACTTTCGATCATATACTTGTCTCTTGAGAGCTTAAACGTTTGTAATCGTGAGAGAAATACCAAAAGAGTGACTTAGTGAGATAGTGTGATTTACTACTAAGTGTTTGCACTCGAAGTTGTAATCTCTTGTTGATTGCATAGTGGAATCCAGACAAGAAGGCTGTTATCGTGGGAGAGTGGACGTAGGCTTGGATTAAGCCGAACCACTATAAATCTTGTGTTCTTATTCTCTTCCCTAACTCCTTTATTTTGTTCATACTAGCACTCTCAGTAACAAGTAAGACTTACAATGACAAAAAGAAACATCGTGGGAGGAAGTGCCGTTGGAGGTATTAAAGAGACACATGAGATGATTGATTTTGTAGCAAAGCACAACACAGTCACGGATATTGAGGTTATTCCTATGGATTATGTGAATATTGTCATGGAGCACTTGTTAAAAGCAGATGTTAATTATCGATTTGTCATCAACAACGCCAATTCATTGAAAATCTAATGATCATTCCAATAGATTACTACTTGGTTGCACTTGGATGAAGATTAGGTCTCTTTATCTTGTTTTCTGAGGTTCACTGCTAAGGTGATATTTCCACTTCATTATTTGCTTCTATTTAGTATGGTGACCATTGTCCCTTTTGGAATAATGATCACTACTTTGTATATATAGCAACCACTTTTTAGGTTGCTATTCTAAAAGTATGCAAAAGATTTCCTTTATGTGTAATAAGAAATTCATGCACTCAAGGCCAATGCCCTTTCTCAATATTTTCTGTAATCATGTGAAGGAAAAATTAAACAACACCAAGGATTTGGTCGATTAACAAGATGTTTTAAGATCCAATTTATCATTCGATAACAATTGTTAAAGCATCAACTGTATGCTTAACCCACATAATATGCCATACGATTTAAAGAATATGTCATGAAAAATTGAGAATAATTAGTGATGTAGTTCTAAAAATAATTTGTTGAATTTTTTTTTAAAAAAACTCGTCACTTGTGTCACAACACCACTTTGCATCCTCTACTTAAAAAATTGACACTACCATGAGACTTATAATTAGATTTTAAATTACATCATATATTAGTTGATGTTATAGTTTACGAAATTGTCATCTTCTACAAAAATACATATCAATAAATAAGTATATATGAAACTAATGCATTTGTCCATTCTCAACCATAAGGAAAACAAATTAATGGAACTTTCTTGGAGGGCTACTTAGATTTATTTAGAGTTTATACAAATTTTATGTGAGTGGGAAGTTTAGAGGAACTATTCAATTCATTTGCTATATATTTATACCGTCCATAAATTTCAAAGAACCTCTCTATTTCTAAACTTTTAAAATTTGTATTTTACACTAGACACATGTAATCTAAAACATTTCAACTCCCAATTCTATATTCAACATACTGAAGTTAATTCTATCTATATATTTACAATTATCCTAAAGGCATTATTCTAAAACTAATCAACTTCTAAGAACATATCTAATGTAATTCTTCTAAAAGACTACTAAGGACCTGGCCCTCATTTGTCTACCCCACCTAATAACTAATATGAAAGAGAGGAAATGATATGGGTGATTTCTAAATTTTTCTTCAATGATTAATGTGATTCTTGAATTTTTTTTGTTTGTCCTATCAAATCCCTTAATTTTAAAAGTTTGGTTATTATAGTCCTTTCGTTTAGTGTATCTGTTGGATGTAGGCCCTAAAGCTACTATGTAATAGTTACATGTTAGGGATTTTAGTTGTACTATCATTCTTATTATTTAATTAATGGCAATGACGTATTCATTCATTTGTCCAATTATTTTATATTTATGAATGATTCCATAAGATCAGTTGCAACTAGACCTATTCTTGAAACGCTAAGAATATATGTGACGGGTTCATAGTTAGACTGAATCTTTAAATCGTTCCCGGTCGATGGATTATTAAGTGCCTATTAATAATCCTGTTGAGACTGGTGTATTTTTAACTTTACCATTAAGTATTGGATACTTAAGGGAATGATGAGTCACATGTCATTGGGTATCAAGATGCTTGAGTTAGAACACAGGTGTTTGTATTAGACAAGTTCATTGAACGTAACGCATATGAAACGATTAGCGATATGGAAGCTTTTAGCGTGGTCAATGTCTAATTTTTCATGCTTTGGTCTTGTGTAAATAATCCTTATGCCTAAGGTACAGTGTTAACTTGTGTGTCGAACAACTATGGTTCACAAGTGCACGTAATGCCGGGTTGTTGATCCGTCTTTATACCTGATTGTCATAGTTTGTTCATATATGAAGTTGCACGTGTGCGCAATATGGAATCTGTCTCCTTGTTATGCAAGGTATAATAATGATGTCCTATGTGATCTAATTATGATACTACATTGAAATCATTGGCCGAGGTTGTAATCGAGAATAAATTGTTTATGTCTCGAATAAAATGCATGTCAATTGGATTTGTGCATATGATCGAATTGGTGACTTGACAAATATTCCATGATCTTTATTTGATCGAGACATAGAAAGATAGAGGGATTGAATTACACTGTAGCTAAAACTGACAAGTTCATTATGTTCTTAAAGCATTCACACTATCTAGGTGGCCATGACATATTGCTTGTCAATCATGGCTTGTAGGACCCAAAGATTAATCGGGACAATTAATTCTTTTGGGAGTACTAATGTGTTAGTACAAGTCTTACCAGCTTAGTGATGAACCTAGGGATGTCACACACCATAAACAATTAGAATAACGTGGAACAATAGAGAAATAATATTGCAAATGCGTTTGCAATTACTGTAATCGAAATGTGTCGACTTGAAATTAAATTAAATGAGATTTAATTTAATTTGTATTATAGTCACGAGCCTATCTGCATATGATACACATACATGCCCAAAGTGAATATATGTTAATGTATTCCAATTGTACATATAAAGATTATGTTCTTTTTATTTTTAAAAGGAGATTGATTAATTAATTAATCTATGTGTGTTTCCTTTTTAATGATAATAACTATATAAAAAAAATATATGAAGGTTCGTGCACATGCACAAATCATGATGATGAGCGCATGAAGTATGGATGGTCAGCAACCGCTGACCATCATGCACAAGATCATGCATGAGCAAACCGCTCATGCACGATCATTCGTGCATAAACGAACGATCAGCAACGGTTGCTGATTCAAGAATAATTATTTAAAATGCTGAAGTGTAGACATACAAAGGGGTTGCCGAAAATAGAGAAATGGGTGCGTGCTCTTGTGTTTTTCGAGACGCGAGAAAGAAGAGTGTTCTCTCGTTCGGGCCGTGATTATAATACATCAAGGATACGGTGGATTGTCTCCACGAGATTGCTAGCACGATCATAGTGGTGATTATCTGAAAGTTCTCTCTTCCATTCGACATCCATTGTTGGTGTGTTTGGACTAGAGGTCCGACGTTTGTGGGGCTTGAACTGTAGAACATCTGAACCAATTGTTTAAAGCGTGCTTCGAGAGGTAATTCGTTTAACTCCCTTTTTATATTTAGATTTTTTTTATTAAAATGCACGAATAATACCTTTGGAGAATCATGTATAAAATATATCATCTTTGTTTCCGCTGTATTTTTTTTTTTTTTAAATTTTACCTATACATGATTCATGAAACCTTATCACCATGCACATATTTGTAACATAAATTGCTAGGTTCACATTTATTGGGCCAAAATAGTGATGTGAACTATCAGCCTGCTCTCCCAAGTCAACGCTTATTTTTTCCTTTCTTTGTATTTCATTTTTTGTGTTGACATGTGATGTTTCCTCTTTTCAAGAGGAAAAGATAAAGGGTATAGTTGAATGGTAAGAAAAATTTGATCATTTTAATAAAATGAAGGAATGCTGAGCAAGTGGTACTTGTCCGGCATCTGGGCTCTGTGAAAGTACGATTAATTATGTTGGGTCTATAAAAAGCAACTCACCGAACTTCAAGTCAAACTGATGCAAATTCAATAGCCCGTCAGAGGGCAAAGTGGGCCTGAGTCCACTTCAATCAATTCTAAGCCCGGGACTTTCGAAAGCACTTCAGATGCACGAAAACGAGGCCCAAGACAGGGTGAGCAGCTTGTTTTTTTAGCTAGTCAACTCGCAATCTCAAGACCTGAGCAGGTCTTTAAAAGTTTCCAGCGACGGTTAGAATGACCATCTAGGACTGATATAAAAAAAAAAAAAAAAAAGCCATTTAAGGCAAATTGATGCAAATTAGAAAGCCACGGGAAAGGGACCTGAGTCCTTTTTTCAACCACACCCATTTTGCGGGTGGGACATTCGAGGAGGTCAGCACTCTCCTAGCATACTAGGCAGTAAAACGATGAAAGGTAAGACAGGGTGGTGTGGCTTGTTTTTTCAGCTAGTCGGCTTGTGATCCCACCTGAACTTGGTCATACTACGAGTTCTGAACGAGTTGAAAAGGTTACCGAGTTTTGACTTGTGAACCCATGAGATTTCACAAGTTGGCTAGTTGGCTCGCGATCTTAATTATATGGGCCGTTTCTTATGTTTTAAATGTGATTGATGCATTTGAGATGAAAAACTTTTCTATATTGAGTATGATTGAGAGCCCGAAAAACTTATTAACGAAATTTCTAAAACATTACCAAACCATAGGAGATCTAAAAGTGTTCAACTTTTAATGCAAATTGATCAATGCAAAAGACATTGAAAACCACATGTACAATAAGATGAGGAGTGGTGCCATCTGAGCATCACTTTTTAACTTGTGTTTGCCGAGCGATTCCTTTCCAAGAGCATTCATCTCTAGTTTGACTATAGTGCACTAAATCAATCTTTCGAGAGATAATGGATCCCGCACATTATATCACAAGGTTTATTTAATATATTTTGTGCATTATAGTAAAGTTTTTTTGTCAATAGTGTAGCATTGGAATATAATTTCAGTTATTACTAGCAGACGTTAGTGTTTGATGTATTGTGAATTGTCTTTGATATGCGAAAAGATTACCCTATTTCGATTTTATGCAAATTTTTCTGATAATAAACATCAGTATTTCCATATTTATTTTTATTTGGATTTTGTGGAATTTCTTACTTTTCCTTGGAATTTTCAGAGTCTTGGAATTTTAATTTATAAAATGGAAAAAAAAACAAATAATTGGCCCTCCAGAGTGACAGGCCTTGCCTAGCCAAATGATCGGACCTCTAACACTTTGCATCCGAGCTGTAGAAAGAATCTGGACATTATACATCCAGGAGGAAAATTTCAACAAATTATTCAATAGTCAATTGGTATAGGAATGTTTTGATTAGGGGTGTCAATGGTTTGGTTCGGTTCGGTTTTTTTGAAAAACCGAACCGAACTAAACCGTTAGGAAAAACTTTTGAACCGAACTGAATGTGTCCCGAACCGAATTCAGTTCGGTTTGGTTCGGTTTTTTGGTTTTTGGTTTTCAACTTTTAGTTTTCGGTTTTGCTTTTGTTTTTTTTTTTTTCTTTTTTTTTTCTATTGTATTTCCAAAAAATAAGCTTTTATCGGTTTATTGGTTTGATTTGGTTCCGTTAACCGATAAAAACCGAACCGATTAAAAAAATTTAGGTTTTTAATGAGAACCAAACCGAATGAAAATTGAACCGAAAAAACTGAATTTTTCGGTTTGGTTCGGTTCAGTTTTCGGTTCGGTTCGGTTTTCAATTTGATTTTTGACACCCCTATAGTGGGCATAGAGGGAGGGACGAGATTCCACGTTGGTTAAATTGCCAGTTATTAATAATTTTCCACATAAGCCCCACATCAACATATTTTACGGTTGTTTAACCGTGTTAGTGGTAGATCAATAATTTCAGTCAAGTATTAAACGGAAGCTCACATTGAGCATAACTTGAAGAGGTATTTAATTGTTAAAAAAGAAAGGATTTAAAAACTTAATTGGAAAATTGACAAAATTCTGTCGTACTACGCTTGGATAATGACACAAATAGTCCTTAAACTTTGATCAAATGTGCCATTTGGTCCTTGAACTTTTAATTTGTTCAATGTGGTGTTTAAACTTTTAACTCAATGTGCAATGTGATACATGAATTTTTAATTTATTCAATGTAATCCCTGAACTTTTGGTACATATTCAATCCAATTCCCGAACTGTATGAAAAATGTAGTCTCTTGTCTTGAAAAATTATGGAAGGACTACATTGAACATTTTCATATAGTTTAGGGACTAAATTAAATATATTCCAAAATTTCAATGACTATATTACACATTGGATTAAAGTTCAATGATCAAATTGACAAATTTAAAAGTTTAAGGACCAAACTACACATTTGGCCAAAGTTCATGGACTATTTGTATCAATTTCCCTACTACATTGGAAAAATTCCTTCCACAAAGGGCCTCTATTTCTCCATCTGTAGGTTGAAAGGACTACATATATGTTCTTCGTGATAATCAACTACAGGTTTGAAAAATGCAGAATAGGAATAGGTATGGCGTCAAACCAAATTTTTAACACTTACATGCATGTGTAAGCCCGATGGATCTTACTTGTTGAATTTCATGGCACGTGATTGAATAGTTAATATGGTCTTGGTTCATGCGCATCAAGAGCAAGCACATATTGCTCTTACTAAATTGATATACAAAGTGATGACGCGAATTTTTATTAAGCCTTGAATGTGACCCCCTTTTTTGACAACCTAATCACATTATGCTTCATTGCTTGACGTCCACACCAGTCTTGTGCACTAACGTGAACAACTTTTCATATATTTTTGAATTTTAATTAATTTTTCTCTTTTTTTCTCTTTTCCTTCTTTACTTTTTTCTTTTTCATTTTTCTTTTTCCTTTTCTTTTTTCTTTTTTTTTTTTGCATCCAATGGCCATTGCCAAGCTCATCAATGGCTAATGATTGCCGGCCTCAAGTAAGGACCACCCTCAAGGAAAAACAAAAACAAAAACAAAAAAAGAGTAAAGAGGGAAGAAAAAAGGAAAAAATTAATAAAATTTAATCAAAATCCTAAATTTTCGCAGCCGTACCTTAGGTGGGTGGAACCATTTGGGGTTTAGCTAATGGATTACAAAGTCTAGACTTAGCAGGTTCTCCCAAACTTATACCAATTCGCAACTTAGATTCACCTTTTTAGCATGCAAATGATTTTAGGCTTTTTTATCTTAGGTTGCCATTTTAATGCAAATGATTTTTATCTAAAAGTTGTCACTAATCAATTTACAATTGGTCAATTAGATACCAAGCAAAGCATCAAGATTAAATAAGTTCGAGGACTTGATTTCGTTAGATTACTCTAACATTCTTTTGGTACATTTTCTCTTTTATTTTCAATTTTTTATTTTTTATTTTTGCAGGTAGCTTGAATTGATTTTAAGCTATCCCTAACATGCAAGGTGGTAATGTGGGTTGTGCATCCATTAGTGAACACTCAATAATCAAGGCAATAAATAAGTTGCAAGTATAAGGAAGGAATACTTACCTCGATGCAAACACAAGCATTTGCAACAAATATTAATTAGAAATACACATTTAACCTAAACATTATTTCTAATTGTCACAAAATTCCACTCAAATCTCTTTTTGAGTTTTCTCTTATTTAAATTAAAAATAAGCTATATGTCATGCAATTTAATTAAATGGCCTAATTCTAATGGCGGGCAATTTCTAATTAAATGGACCAAGCAACAATTACTAAATAACATGCATTTTATGAACCTAATTTTATATTAGGTACACATTATATTTTTGTGTTTTTAATTGAAATTTGTAATTAAAATTGCTAAAAATAAAAATCTACCTAAAGTGAGATATTATCTATTTTAAGTTAGGAAGTAGATTAACCTAAATCCTATCTTTAACTCATAAACTTATCTCAACCAGCAATTCAATTCAAAAATATTATCTGACATGCATTTTAATTTAATTAGAAAAGATTTAGAACTATTGTATCATGCAATTCTATCTAGAAAACCAATTCTAAATGACATGACATGCAATGCAATTTTTTTTTTTTTGTATTTTTGGGATAAGAAAAACAATCAAAGCAAGATAATTAGCAAATCATTTGAGCTCAAAGGTGTCATCCAATTAATTCATATACGAAAACAATATCTAATTACCTTGAAATTTTGCAAATAAAAATGATAAATTGATCGTAACCCTTAAAGATCAAAATATCAACTTTAAGGATTCCTACGAAATCAATAATTCCATCTAACATCTTATAGATAAAATCAAAGATTATATGCGGTTGCAAATTACATCCTAATGGATAATATGCCTATCACTTGAAAGGATCGGATTAGATATCAATCTATGTAAAATAGGCAATAATCAAATAATCACATTTTGAAATAAGATTTACCTAATTTTGCAGATATGATTTCCAATATGAATCAGTGGATGAATGGTGATGATGGACGATGGCTCACGGTGTCGTTGGCGATGGCTTGCGGCACTCGTCGGTGGAGAGGGGTTCTCCTTGTGGCTATCTCGGTACACCTAATGGAATAGAACGATGACAAGTGGAAGGAGAAATTTGCGGGGCGTTGATCGGGGTCGCCACCAAGGATCGTTGATGTTGGAAGAGTAGCGTTGGGAAAGCTACTGGAGTTTTTTTTTTTGGTCAGCTAAAAGCTACTGGAGTTGACAAGTGGTTGCTTTGACAAGGCTAGGATGCTTCGACAAGACTAGGACTTCCTTGGTGTTGGGCTGAAATTCACTGGTCCTGCAAGAGAAAATTCACAAGCCAAGAACTTGTAAAGTGGCTGCGACGATGGGGCGTGTTGCAGGTGTTATAATATCAATAATGGGACCCTACATTCACATTATTCCCATATTTAGTTGATTTCGTTAACATTTATTATCCACCTTATGTTACGTGATGACTGCCCATTATATTGTAATCGCCCAAAGGGTATGATAACGTCTGGATGGAAGACATTACATGAAGGGGTGCGAATGGGGATATAAAAATAGGGTCTAAGCCAAATCCTCTCGTTATAGGAAAACATACATCACGTTCAAGAGGAAGATTGGCTAGCAATACCCATTCACCATTGGGTTTAAATTCAGGTTATTAATTGAACTACAACAATGGCTGGAGTTTAGTAAATTATTTTCACGTTTCCGCATTTGACTCTGGACTTATGGCAATGAGAAATTCTTACAGCGGGCGCCAGAAATTGTCCGAATTTGCCGATGGGGCTTGCTGGACTCAACAACAAGAGCTGCTTCGATGGGGGTGCAAGGGGAGACTGTCGCGTGCCTCCACGGGCAGCTAGTGCGATGCTACTGTGTTGACTCGGCCAGGCTGGTATCACGGGAGCAGCCGACGTCGTGGTGGTGAAGATCAGGACAGCGGCTCGTCATCTCGGTCCAGTGCAGTGGTTTGGCATCGTCGGCAGCAGCTCATCGAGCCCAACAGTACAGGTGCGACGCCGTGGCAACAAAGGACGACGATAACAACGCTGTGCGGGGCGCTGGGTTCGAAACAGAGAGCAACGCGTTGGGTTACGGGTGGACGAGCATGGCGACGATTCAGAGAGGGCAAGGGAACAACTTGCATCGGGGTGAAGCTCGCAGCAAGAGAGCAGCGTTGGGTCGTGGAGATGGAGGAGCGAGCTAGGTCGCGGTCGTTCGGGGAAGAAGACACTCCTCTTTTTCTCCCTCTCTACCTCTCTATGTTGTGGCCAAAAGAAAGCTCCTATTTCCCCGTCTGCTAAAGGTCCCTTTTATAGGGAGAGGGCTCGAACTGTCAAGGAAAGAAAGCAGATTTTATTTCCTCTTCTGGACGCTCAAAATATTATATTCCGTCCTTTTCTTCACCGTGATTGTTTTTATTTCTTCCTGATCACGCCTATGGACGCGTGGAATCTTCCTCGATGGCATGCTTTTCGACCAATCCACTCCTCCTTTAAGTATTTATATATCCTTTCTTTCTTTGTATAAAGATATTGAAAGAGACAACGTCGCAGTCCTTCCTCATGAACAGCAAATATTGTCGATATATTGCTCAAATAATGAGATCAAATATATGTCCCTGCGTGAGATATTACCCCTTATTCAAAATCCTTTCTTGTCCCCTCTGCACGCCTGTACCCTTTCCGCTTCGAACACTTGAATGTGCCCAAGATATTGCTTCCCATTTCATTTTATGGCCGAATTCTCATGATTTCTGCATAATATTACTCTCTGATTTTTCAGTTTTGATTATCCGCATGCGACGCTTGCAATTTTCGGCCACTGGGGAATTCATTGGGTTTAAATTTTACACTTCCGTGGGCTCAGTTTATTTTCTTCACCTTACAGGCTTCATTAAGCTCAGCAGGCTAAGTCACTAAGCACCTAATTAAAGTCTAATCCCTACCCTTAAACTATCCACCGAAGGTGTCATGCATTGATAATCGAAATTAAGTGCAATCAGTTATCAATTCAATTACAAAAAGGTCAAATAGACATGCATTGAGGCTAATTAGCCTTAGAAACCACAAGATCAATTAGTTGAAACTTCTCTGTTTTTACTTGATTCTGACCATCTAAGTTTTGATCCAAATGAAGGCCTTGATGAATTCCAAATCAAGCGATTCCAACTCTTAATTAAAGCTTAAGATGTCCTCTTTAAATTTTATAAAGATCAATTTCTTAATTGTGGCCCAATTAATATAGAAAATTCGATTAAACTCCATTACTCTAGATTCTACCCTGTTCTCATCCGTTTCTATTAAAATCTAGAAAAAAAAATACTAGAAGACAACCAAATGGCCCCCTAATTGACAGACAGCTATATGCGTTTAACAATTTTTATGTTTTGAATTTTTGTAAATCGATCCACCAATCATGTGTAGTTCTGTAATTTACCCTGAGGACTCAATTTGTATCAGTTTGTAGGCTAAATCTGAATTTGGTCTTATTTAATTTAATTGACCAACTTACCCTAAGTGATTTTTTTTTTTTTAAAAAAAAAAAATTTCGTGTGTCTGCAGTTCAACATCACTCCTACAAACTTTCATATTTTGAGCTTTTGTAAAGTCGTCCTCCATATTTATCATTTGCAGAGCAAAATATCATCATCGAATCCATTTAATATGTTCTCAAATCATGATTCATGCAATATCATCTTAGAGCTAATTGGCCTTCACATGAACATCCAATCAAGCCACTAAGTGTTTCGGCTACCTCATGACAGCAAAGAATTCAATATACAAATCATGCTATTAAGCTAGGTCTAATGCTAATTCTCAAGTATTATTATCTAAATATGCAAAATCTTGTTTGATTGGCATGAAATTAACTAAAATTAACTTTGACAGTCATCTAGGATACTCCTGCCAGCAAGGAATTGGAGTTCTAAAGTTTATCAAATAATCATAAATATATAGACATCTTATTCTAATTACACCAAATCCCAAACGTATCCTAACTTAAGATTAATCATAAATTGAAGATATCACTCCAATTTAGACTATGATCAAATTAAGTATTTTAGGAGTCATTTCGAATTGTTACAAGAACTAGAGCTTCTACCTTTGTTTAGGATCATTGAATGGCAAAAAAGCAAATCAAGCAAATTGAGGTGTTCCAATGACTGAAATGGTAGGCGCCTACAACAACTTGGCCAAGGACAAACCAAGGAACACGGTTGCGTGAAGAGGCCAGTGTGTCAATGTCGAAATTGATACGGCGATGGTAAGGAAGGCGCGGCAGGAGGGAGGGAGGGAGGGAGGGGGAGGAGAGATAGAGAGAGAGCTTTTCTTTTCAAATGTTTGTGAGAATGAAATTGTGAGAGAGGTGTGGTCGGCCAAGACTAAGGAGGAGGGAAAAAATGGAGGCAAATTTCAAATAAGCCTCTAATCATATCCCTTGATATTAATTTTAATCCTATGGTCACATTCAATCCTTAATGAGCCAAAAATGATATTGTTGGCTCTTTTTAGGCCTCATGGATCAAGGAGAGATGACATGTCACATCCTAAGGTCTTGATTATAGGGAAAATGAATGGCTAAGATTAGCCTTTCTTAAGGATTGATGATAATGGGATTTTTGTAAACAAAGAGGAGAGAGGGCTGGTCATAGGGTCTTGTGGACCGAATGGGATGACTTTTTGGTTGACTTGGTTCAAAATTGATCAAACCAAGTTGATTGGGTTGACCCGAGATCTCTCAATTGTCCTATTTCTCTTCAAATCAACATGAGTTGGGCTATCTTGCTTTGTTTGGCCCATTGGGCCGAAATGGGCTTTAGCCCTTTAGGCCAAATCAGGTTGACCCTATTTCGACTCGTTGTTCCCGATTTGTCATTTTATGCTTGACTTCTTCAAATTTTCCAAATGCTACGCAAATTGACATTGAAATTGAATTAATTTGGCCCAATGTTTAAAATATGCTGCTTGACTTTATCGTGAAAAATCAACTCTAGCCATAAACTCGTGTTTGAATGTTGACCATCCTCTCCATGTCAAGAATAAGCGAAATTGGGTTTGAAATGTTGAATTATGATAGTCCCTTAATCAAATGTCTAAAAAAAAAAAAATCAAATAAATGAATTTTGGAATTTTTTAATTGAGGGTCAAAATCTTATGTTTGACTAAAAGTCAACCCTTGATCCATTGTAAAAATGATACATAAATACAAATAGAGTAGATTGCTCTATATTTCTATATACTCTAATGACACACAACTGACTCTATTTTGTTGAGAAATAGGCTTGCTGCCATTAGGAATCTCAAGTTGATTTTTAACGCTGTTGGACTTGTCCACGAAAATTTAAGTCAACAACGAATATCCAAAATGGAAGAGGAGTTGCCGATCTCACATTTGATGGGGGAGCTGTTTGATTGATTTCTCAAGGGGATTTGAGGAACAATGTTTTTCATGAATCATGATGTTGCAGATCCACCGGTGAAGTTGAGGAGGTGATGTTGAGGTCTGTCGATGATAGTGCAAAGCAATGGGCGACACTATGAAAATAAGTTTGGAAGAATTGAATGCTAGCCTGAACTTGGGGACAACGTGTTCATATGCATTTTTAGGATTTTCCCTTAATTATAGCATATATCGTATATATAGAAAGGATTTACATAAGTGGTCTTATAGTTACACCTAGGGTGTGCAACCAAATGGTATCTATCTAGGAACTAAATTGGATGGCTCGAAAAATAGGTTCGGGAATCGATTCCAATGAGAACCAGTCCAAGAACAAGTTCCAAATTTTTGGAACCGGTTATAATTGGTTCGGGAACAAGTTCCGAGTGAATATCCACCCAGGAACTGGACCAGACCACCTCATTATGGAACCGGTTTCGAAACCGGTTTTATAAGCTAAAAACCGATACTATAATTTCCTTTTTTTCCTAAATTTTAAGCTTTGAACTCCTTTTGGTGCATTTGGTTAGACTTTTGGGAAAATTCCTTAGGAAAATACAAATGATTTTAAGTAAAAGAGGTTTTTTGAAATACAAATTGCGTTTGGTAAATTGTAATTTAAGAGTCCATTTTGAAGTAGCCTTGAGCAAAATAGCATTTGGATAAGTTATATTTACAAAACCTTTATTATTAAAAAAAAAAATTGTTTGGTGAAGGGCGACGACCACCGGTGTCTGAGGTTGCTGGACCTCAAGCGGCCCCCAGAGACCACCGGCGAGGGCCACTTGAGGTCAGACGACTACCGGCGACCTAAGTGAGACCCTCGCCTGAGGTCACATGGCCTTAGCAAGGGCTATCGATGGTTGAGCGACCGCGGTGAGGGTCATGTGACCCAGCTGAGACCCTTGCCGGGGTCGCCGACCACAGGTGAGACCCTTGCTTGAGGTCGCGTGGCCTCGGCGAGGGTTGTTGTGTCAAGAGTCGCGTAACCTCAGGTGAGGGTCTCGCCTGGGTATCACGACCCTCAATGAGGGGGACGCTCGACCACCGGTAGCCCTCTCCAAGGCCGCGTGACCTCGAGAAAGAGTCTCGCCTAGGTTGCTCCACCCTTGTCGGGGGTCGTGAGACTAGATTGTGCGGCCTAGATACCCACTGGAGGTCGTGTGACTCACTGGCGATGGTCGCCGTGATTGTCACCGGCCTCTCTCTAGTCCTTGCCCACCCTCTGTAGCCCTGCACAATCCAAACATCCGCCTCAACGAAGAAGATGAACAGTAGAAAGAAGGGGAAAACCAAAGCTAAAAGCCCAAGGTACCCCAAGAGGTGCCTTGGGCTTTCAGCCTTTATAAGGCCAGCTTTCCTTTAATGGGGTTTCTAAAATTTTTTACAAACACATATTATCCTTTGTCTTTTCTTAGAACTCCTCGCCAGTCTTTCCTTTTCCCCTAAATTTTTATGGATGAATGGGGAATGGAATTTTAAAATTAATATTTTGTATTACATGTTTGAACTTTTTATCGTTTAAAATTGACGTGATTATATATTCATATTATGAATTGTTGTTTAAGGCGAATTAGTATTTCTATCATTCATCTTTTACTTTGAATCATTTAACCTCATATGATTTTACTGTAAAAAATGAACCGAAAAGAGGAACAAAAAAGTAAGACGGGTCCTCGGGTAGAGTATGAAATCAAATCGGAAAAACAGAGTAGGTTTCAAAACCAGTTCCATACAAACATAGTAGGTTTCAAGGTCCAAATATTAAGAACTGGTTATGACAGGGTAGGTTCTAGGTTCCCACTCTGGAACCAACCCAGTCTGAAACCAATCACCCTTAGTTACATCATTGACTTAAAAAAAAAATGTATTATAATCCTAACATCAATTGTGGATAGGTCAATTGTATAATTTTTTTATTATTATATGAAAATACATCCAAGGGTGGCCTAGCCACATAATACAGAGAACTTACCTCGCCTTAGTTCTCTCCTACGTGTCAACACAGTTCATATATACACAATTGCATATAATCAAGGCACACAACAATTGAAATGTCTCACCCAACTCAAATAAACATAAGGGGTCTCGATTAGAAGGCCAAATTGTTATGACATGTCCCATACCATACCACACAATTTTGTTTCATAATCAGGCACTTCTAACACAAACCATCATGTGTTCCAATTGTTAATTAAACCCCTTAAGGGTACGACCAACTCTAAGTTTGGCCATCTACTAGCGTAGCTAGGCATCGTCTCACCACCATTGAGCACGGCTTCGTCTCTCAAAGACGGCTTTCCCGAAGGAGCATAGGTCCAAAACTGCGACCCAAACTTAATGTTTAGGCAAATAGGGCAATGTCTATCTGACTCATTTCGAGGACAAGTTCTCTTAACTAAGGCACGGCCATTCAATTTCGGTCCAAGACACCATGCTCTGCACTTAAATGCCTCAATTAAAATAGTGATCCAAGCCAATTTTCTTCATATAAAAAACACTCGGTAAAAATAGTCGTGTGTGGGTATACAGTTATATCGAATAGAAAAAACTAATACACTTCCTTTTTAAAATCCCACTGTTTTATATAGTATGTAAAATCATTTTCAGTGTTAAAATCCGACATTTGGAATTTTCTGAATAAATGTTGAAATTTCGCAAATTTTGGAATAAATAACCAAAAATCCAATCAACACTCAATTTGTACAAATTAACGTCCAATTGCATAAATTGAACACATCATTGCAATCAGCACGAAATTCCGGTCATCTGCTATCATAGTCTAATTTTCGGAAAATAATTAATAATTAAATAATTACCAAAATTAATTAAATAAATCAATTTAAATGCCAAAAATACTAACTTAGGCCAAAAAGCTTAATTAAATACCGAGATGGGGTCAAAAAATTTCTGAACCAATCTAGATAAATAATACAACATCTCTAGTCTCTAATTAATCTAATCTAACCACTTAACATGCAAAATTGGATAATTAAATCACTAATCTAATCTAACTAACCACATAATCATTAATTAATTTAAACTAATTATCCCATAAGCATAATCAACCTCATAAGCAAGGTTTAGTGAGTAAACTCACCGAATTTGATAAATGGTGAGTCCACGGCAATGGCAATGCGGAGATGAGCAATAAACTCTCAAGTGGCAACACCAATGGGAGCTCGGATTGGGCCAAAAACAGCCAACAACTTTTGCCCGAGCTAAAAAATTGAAGCTGCTCAAGGTTGGTCGAGGGCTAATTTCGATGGAGCGGAATGCTGGAACGATGAGTTGGCTGCCCGGCAAGTTTGCTAGGCTCGAGGGAATGTGGACTAGATGGGTCGTGACGTTGTTGTTGGAGGGGACGTCGATGCAGCCACTGTAGGAGTCAACTTTAGAAGGCTTACTGGGATAATTGACTCAATGGAGTGTGGGTGTGAGGTAGCAAGAGAGAGAAATGGAGGGGGATGATTAGGCAAGTGGCAACTAGGGAAGAAGCAGCTTCGACGGTGCTGCTG
Source organism: Eucalyptus caleyi (assembly GCA_014182885.2). Lineage (NCBI taxonomy): Eukaryota > Viridiplantae > Streptophyta > Magnoliopsida > Myrtales > Myrtaceae > Eucalyptus > Eucalyptus caleyi. The sequence goes on along the minus strand of CM024470.2, from coordinate 38,485,469 downwards.
ACATTGAAGAGTAGTCAACATTGGGGAGGGGGTTGATGGTCGGGGACAAGTTATGGTGGAGGACGTGCGGATGAATGGGGATTGGTGGAGACGGCAGCCTACTTCGGTGGTTTTGACTGGGATGCATGGTAGTGAGATGGATTTCGGTGGAGTGTGGAATGAGCTTCAGTTGAGGGAACAACCGAAGGTGGAGCAGCAGCACGTGAATGGAGGAAGGAGCTTCTCTAGAACAAAATGAAGGAAAAAGCAGTAGCCGAAAGAGCAAATGAAAATGGAGAAGTAGAAGTCGCGAAGGAGGAGGGAACCGACCAAGCTTGCAAGAGAAACTTAGAGAGGAGGGGCCAAAAGCCAACAAAAAAATATCTATACAATTAAAGCTTTGTCCCCATAAGCCTCCAACCTTATCCCACTTGTCCCAAATTACTTTCTTGCCTATAAAATCCCATAAATAATCCAATTTGATGCCAATGATGCAAGCCCCATGCTAGTCTCCGATTTTCCTCAATTTTGAAATCCAATTTCTTCACGAAATTCTCCAATTTGATGTCCAATTTAGATGAAGAAGAAACCCACACAATTTCTACAATTTCCTTTCACCAAATAGCTCGGTTTGGAAGTCTAAAATCCATTTGATTTGGCTCATCCGAATTTCCGTTCTTTTCCAAATCGTCCAAATTGATTTTGTCGTAAAAATCCTAAACTTGTCGAAAATTATTTGAAGGATGAGTCGAGGTTCCTAAAATGACTTGTGATATGACAGAACTTTTAATTTCTGAAATCGGATTCAATTCCGCAGTTAATTTCAATCTGACGCGATTTTAGTATGACCTAACCTACTAGGTAACTTTTAGGAATTTTTAGTGCAATTGACTCATGGTTGATTATTTTCGAGTCACATGGTGCATCTTTGACACATTGGCGACTTTCGGTTGTCGTGAAAATCTCGAGGTTTCAAATACAGACACATGGTACAAAAATGACAGAAAAGTCAGTCTATTACCGTTCAACAGAAATTTTGCAATTAGGTTGAATCACCCACACATTAATCGGATACCTCTATCAAATCAACCTATCTCCAGTCTCTAATCAATTTTGACGGTGCCGTGAAGACCCGTATAGTCTAGCACGGTTGAGCAGTTAATTTATGGTCGAATTCTCATATCTATTGCGTAAAAATGTCTTAACGGCTTAACCTGATAGGTTAGTTATCCTTTGAGTGATTAGCTCAGGGAAAAGAATTATAGATGCGTCAATGAAAAGCTTTACTTATTCAATCGAAAACAGATCATGGAATTCAGGATATCACAACTCTTCCTCTCTCATAAAAATTTCGTTCTTGAAATTTAAACCTATTACAAATTTTAAATAAAAAGGCGGGGGTATAGTCGTCTCTTCGAATCTTTACTTTCTCAAGTTGCTCCTTCAGTACCGTGGTGTTGCCAAACCACTTTAACCAATGGGATCATCTTGGTGCACAGAATCTGCTCCTTGTGATCCACAATTTGAACTGGGCTTTCAACGTATGACACTTTGTCATTTATGTGAACTCTTCGAAATTTAGCATATAGGTCGAGTCAGACTCATACTTCCTCAACATTGACATGTGAAAGACGTCATGCACTTGTGCCAACCTTGGTGGTAATGCAAGACAATAAATTAGGATCCCGATTCTTTCTAGAATCTTAAAGGGGCCTACATACCTCGAACTCAGCTTTCTCTTTCTTAACAAAGCATGAAGTACCCTTCATTAATGACACCTTCAAAAAGGCGTGCTAACCAACTTAGAATTCCAATGACCTTCGACGCTTATCAGCATAGCTTTTCTGGCGGCTCTGAGTGGTCTTTAGTCTATCCCTGATGACGGCAACTGCATCCACTGACTATTGGACTAACTCTAGGCCTCTGATCTTTCGTTCTCTGACCTTATTCCAACAAACTGACATTATGCATGCTCTGCCATACAATACTTTGAAAATAGCCATCTAAATGATCTGTTGGTAGCTGTTGTTGTAGGCAAACTCAACAAGATGAAGTTGTTCCTCCCAACTTCCCTTGAAATCCAACACGTAAGCTCACAGCATGTCTTCGAGAGTTTGAATAGTTCTCTTAGACTGACCATTCGTTTGAGGATGATAAGCCCTACTATACTGTAGCTTCATTCTTAAAGTGGTTTGCCAACTTTTCCAAAAGGCAGCTGTAAACCTCGGGTCTCAATTTGATGTAATCGTCACCGGCACTCCATATAGATGAACAATCTGATGCATGTATAACTCTGCGTGCCTATTTAAATCGAGGTCCTTTTGTATGCAATGAAGTGAGCCGGCTTCGTCAGTTTGTTGACCACTACCCAAATGGAATCATTTCCTCTTTGATTCCTTGGTAAGCCTGTCACAAAGTCCATTGTGAAGTGTTCCCATTTCCATTCGGGAATCTCGAGAAATTGCAAAAGTCCTACCGACTTACAATGTTGTGCCTTCACTTGTTGACACGTCAGACACTTGGCGACATGCTTGGCAATGTCCGCCTTCATACCAAACCACCAATAATGTTGACATAGATTTTGTTTTATTTTCGTGCTACCAGAATGAATGCTATAACTTCTACGATGAGCTTCTAACAAGATCTCCTCTTTAAGCTCTGTATCATCAGGTACGCACAATCATCCTCGGAACCTTAGTGTTCCATCATCAGAAATCTGAAAGTCAGGTTTTCTCTTTTCTGCATCTTCTTGCAAGATCTTCTGAATATCTGGGTCTATCAATTGAAGTGTCTTGATTTTGATTTGCACTTTCGGCTCAATTTTGAGGGTGGCCATAAGATTTGAAAGATAACCTATCTCAAACTTGAAAACCAAATCTTTAGCTCTCTCGAGTAAAATCCATTCCTTAATCATCATCTGTGCAACTGAAGACTTTTGACTTAGTGCATTTGTGACATTGTTTGCTTTTCCAAGATGATACTACAATCACAATCCTAATCCTTCAAAAGTTCTATCCAATGACACTCTCATATTCAACTCCTTTTGAGAGAATAGATACTTGAGACTTTGATAGTCGGTGAAGATTTGGAATCTTTCTCCACATAAGTAATGTCTCAAAATCTTTAGAGTGAAAATAATCGCTGTGAGTTCTAAGTCATGTGTTGGGTAATTAAGCTCATGAGGTCTCAACTGATGGGACATATATGCAACAACCCTGCCATGTTGCATCAACACACAATCCAATCCTCTAAATGACGTATCACTATAGATCTCGTATCCTTTAGGACAAGATGGAATGGTCAACATGGGTGCGGTAGTTAGCTTCTGCTTAAGCTTTTGGAAACTATGCTCACACTTATTTGTTAACACGAATTACTCTTATTTATTCAATAGTCGACTCAACGGCAAAGCTAATGTTGAAAACCTTTCCACGAACCTTCTGTAGTACCCTGCCAAACCCAAGAAACTTCTGATCACTGTCACGGTAGTTAGTCTTGGCCAATTTATCATTGCTTCAATCTTGAACGGGTCTACAGAGATTCCTTCACTTGAAATCATGTGACCTAGGAAAGCAACACAAGTTAACCAAAACTCGCATTTGCTAAACTTAGCGTACAATTCAAGAATCCTCATGGTCTAAAGCACCATCCTTAGATGCCTTTCATGCTCCTCAGACTTCTCAAATACAATAGGATATTGTCAACGGACATGATCACGAATCAATCTAGATATTCCTTGAACACTCGGTTCAACAAATCCATAAAAGTGGTTGGAGTGTTTGTCAATCCAAACGGCATTATAGTGAACTCATAATAGCCGTATCGAGTACGAAATGCTGACTTTAGCACGTCATTCTCCCTGATCCTCAATTGATGATATTTCGTCCTCAAGTCAATTCTTGAAAATATCGACGCCCCTTGTAGCTGGTCAAACGAGTTGTCGATCATCGGGAATGGATACTTGCTCTTGATCGTCACCTGATTGAGTTGACGATAGTTAATGTATATGCGCAATGAACCATCTTTTTTCTTCACGAATAGAACTGGTGCTCCCTAAGGTGATGTACTGGGACGTATGAATCCCTTATCCAACAATTCCTGCATTTGCACTTTCATTTCTTTCAGTTATGACAAAGCCATCTGGTAAGGAGCTTCAGAGATTGGCTCTATTCCAAGAGCTAACTCAATTACGAACTTGATCTCTCTTCCTAGCAACAGACCAGACAATTCTTTCGGAAGCACATCTAGAAACTCTTGAACCATTGCAATGTCCTTGATCTTTAGCTCCTCAACTGTCATATCCACGTAGTCGCTAGATAAATTTAGCAACCCTCGTCTAACAAACGGATTGTCTCAAGCAACGAGATTAACGGGATCGAGGGTCCTCCTCAACTTCCGATAAATTCGAAACTTTCATCTGTTGACGAGTCAAACTGTATTACATTACGACAATAATACATTACAACAAAAAGCTCATTGAGCTAAACATTTTTATACATGACGTTAAAGTTATATAAAAGCAAACTAGTTAAGTACAATTATAGTTAGAGATTCTTCTTTCTACTACTTTATTACAACAAACTGAAGTTCTCCAAACTTAACCACAATTCCATTATGCTACTTTGATAATATCACCCCAAAAACATTCTTTCTCTGATCGATGTATGGTTAGTTCATTCCTATCCCTTTTGCCATCCTAGTGGCGTCTCACCTGCAATAGTGGTGTTTGTGCTCTCCTGGACCCATGCGGACAATTTCTCACCTAATGGTTGTGCTGGCCACATCCAAAGCACACTCCCATTAAACCTGGACATTAGGTTGGTCCATGCTTCCTACTACAAACTCGGCACCTGTCTAATGAGTCATTTGCCTCCTGTCGAGTGACAGCACGCATCCTTTCTTGCACCAAAGGCCTATTCCAATTACCCCATTTGGTGTCTTGTTGCATATTCCCTCTGTTCCATCCTTTCAGTGGCAACTATGGTCCCGTTTGTTTTATGGGACAATTCCTAGCCATGTGACCTTGCTGGCCATGCACAAAATAAACACTCGTTCTAGTAGGATACGGGGTTGATCCATGTCGTCTTCCACAAGAATGATACACTATAAACTGGCTCGATGCTAACTTTCCTATCACACCCTTCCTATTGGGTGGAATAGGATACCTTCCTTCGGTCATCGGTCTCTTCCCAAACCGATTTCCATCTCTACTTGAATTGAACCGCGACCAAGATGTAGTGACTCATTCCCTAATCACAATTCCAGGTTAGGCCTTAACGGGTGCGGCAACAACGGCAATTGCGGCATTGACGGTAGTAGTGATAGTGGCAACATCGACGGCTTGATTATGTGCTTTCTGACCCAAAATGCTTCTTAAAGTCTCTAGCGCCTAAACAATCCTGTCAAACCTAGGATCACTTAGTGTTGCTACACTCTCAATACCGGCCTGCAGTGGTACTCTTACACTCGCGCTGGCCTGGGCTTGTGCTTTGCCTTGGGTACTGGTCTTTGTTGACGTCCTACCCCGAGTTAAGTGTCCTACCAACCTCCTCTAAAGAGTTCTCCACTCATGGTCACTTATCACGCAGATTCTTTACAAAAACCTACTTTCCAATTCCACACTGAATTAGAAACTGAGTGACCACACAAACAAGCTACCAATCAACTATCACTCACATGCATTAGCATATTAAAAGCCTTTTCAACTAACTATCCCATGACTCATCGCATTTGATCATTCTAAACACTAACCTCGCGTTGATACCACTTAAACGGAGAATGTCACGTCCCAATCCTTGAGCATGTGCCTATCCCTTAGCAGTCGATACAAATATGACTTCCCAAGACGAGTGTCGACCTTTTCATTTTAATGCACATGCGGAAGCGAAACAATAAACCCCTTACAGCAAACAACATGGGATAGAAAAGTAGGGAAAAATTTCACAAAGCCAAACTTTTATAAACAATTGGGTTTAGGTACAAAAAGAGTCTAGGCAAAGGTCTACAAAATATCGGCTCTCAAAAGAAGCTGTCCTATGACAAACAAATCAAACACATACGCCGATCTTTCAGACTCCACCTCCACAGACTCCGGGCTTCAGGTTCTCCACCAACACCATCTAAGGACCTGAAAAGTTAAGCCCACAATAGGGTGAGATATTGTCTCAGCAAGTTGACCCCCAAAATACCTATTACGAAGAAAATACACCAACGGGTGGCTTAGCCACACAATATAGAGAACTTACCTCGTCTCAGTTCCCTCCTATATGTCAGCACAATTCATATACACACAATTGCATATAATCAAGGCACACAATAATTGAAACGCCTCATCCAACTCAAATAAACACAAGGGGTCCCAATTAGAATGCCAAACCGTTATAACACGTCTCATATCATGCCACACAGTTTTGTCTTATAATCAAGCACATCTAACACAAACCATCATGCGTTCCAATTGTTAATTAAACCCCTCAAGGGTACAACCAACTCAAAGTTTGGCCATCTACTAGCGTAGCCAGGCATCGTCTAACCACCATTAAACACGGCTTCGTTTCTCAAAGATGGCTTTCCCAAAGGAGCATTGTCCAGAATCTACTGCAACCCAAACTTAATGTCTAGGTATCTCATATAGGGCAACGCCCATCCGACTCATTTCAGAGATGAGTTCTCTTAACCAACACATGACCATTCAATCTCGGTCCAAGACACTGTGCTTTGCACTCAAATGCCTTGATGAAATTAGTGATCATGGTATATTTTCTTCATATTAAAAACATTCGGTGAAAATAGTCATGTGTGGGTACATGATTAGATCGAATAGAAAAACTGATAGACTTCCTTTTTAAAATCCCACTATTTTATATAGTATGTAAAACCATTTTCGATGTTCAAATCTGACACCCAGAATTTTCCGAATAAATGTTGAAATTTCTCAAATTTTGGAATAATTGACAAAAAAATCCAATTAGCACTCAATTTGCCCGGAAAATTTCCGAACCAATCTAGATAAATAATACAACATTTCTCTCTAATTAACCTAATCTAACCACATAATCCTTAATTAACTTAAACTAATCACCCTCTAACCATAATTAATCTCCTAAACAAGATTTAGTGAGTAAACTCACCGAATTTGCGAGCCGAAGAGTCCACAACGACAGCGATGAGGAGACGGGCGATAAACTCCAAAGCGGCAATGCCAACGAGAGCTCAGACTGGGTCGAAAATAGCCAACAACTTCTTGCCTGAGCTGAAAAACCAAAGCTGCGTAAAGCTGGTCATAGGTTGACTTCAGTGGAGCAGAACACTGGAATGGTGAGTGGGCTACTCGGTAAGGTTGCTGGGCTCGAGGGAACGTGGAGCAGATTGGCCGTGACATTGTTGTTAGAGAGGACATCGATGCAGCCGCTGCAGGAGTCAACTTTAGAAGGCTTGCTAGGATAATTGACTCGATGGAGTGTGGGCATGAGGCAGCGAGAGAGAGAGAAATGGAGGGGGACAAACGGGCAAGTGGCAGCTAGGGAAAAAGTAGCTTCGACGGTGCTACTGACGTTGAAGAGAAGTCAAAGTTGGGGAAGGGTTGATGGTGGGGGACAAGCTATGGTGGAGGACGCGCGGATGAAGGGGGATTAGTGGAGATGGCAGTCTACTTCGGTAGCTTTGATTAGGACGTGTGGCAACAGGATGGATTTCAATGGAGTGTGGGATGAGCTTCAGTTGAGTGAATGGTCGATGGTGGAGCAACAGCACATGGTGGGGGAAGGAGCTTCGCTAGAACAAAGTGAAGGAAAAGTAGTGGCCAAAGGAGCAAATAAAAATGGAGAAGTAGAAGCCGTGAAGGAGGAGGGAATCGGCCAAGCTTGCAAGAGAAGCTTAGAGAGGGGGGCCAAAAGTCAACAAAAAATATCTATACAATTAAAGCTTTGTCCCCTAAGCCTCCAATCATATCCCACTTGTCCCCAATTACTTTCTTGCCTATAAAGTCCCATAAATAATCCAATTTGACACCAATGATGCAACCCCCATGCTAGGCTCCGATTTTCCTCAATTTTGAACTCCAATTTCTTCACGAAATTCTCCAATTTGATGTCCAATTTTGACGAAGAAGAAGACCACATAATTTCTACAATTTTCTTTCACCAAATAGCTCGGTTTGAAAGTCAAAAATCCCTTCGATTTGGCGCATCCAAATTTCTGTTCTTTTCCAAATCGTCCGAATTGATTTTCCTTAAAAATCTTGAATTCGCCGAAAATTCTTCAAATGATGAGTTGACATCCCTAAAATGACTCGTGACATGGCAGAACTTTCAATTTTTGAAATCGGATTCAATTTCGCGGTTAATTTTAATTTGACACGATTTTAGTGTGACCTAACATACTAGGTAACTTTTAGGAATTTTTAGTGCAATTGACCTGTGGTTGATTATTTTTGAGTTACATTGTGCATCTTCGACACATTGGTGACTCTCGTTTGTCGTGAAAATTTCGAGGTTTCAAATACGGACATAGGGTATGAAAATGATAGAAAAATTGGTCTAGTGTGGTTTGACTAAAATTTTGCAATTAGGTAGAATCACCCACATACTAAACAAACACGTTTATCGAATCAACCTATCTCCAGTCTTTAATCGATTTTGATGGTGCTACAATGACCTGCAAACTAGCATCGTCAAGTGACTGATTTCTGGTCGAATTCTCAAATCTATTGCGGTAAAATCCTTTAACGGCTTCACCTGATAGGCTAGTTATCCCTTGAGTGATCAGCTCAGGGAAAAGAATTGTAGGCGCGTCGATGAAAAGCCCTACTCATTCAATTGGAAATAGAACCTAAAATTTAGGATGTCACAACCCGGTTGCCGTTTGTAGCTGTCCAAGCTATCGGGGCCACCGCCATCGCTCGCCCGGCCCCATTGCACCATCGCCGTCTCTCCTTGCCACTTCCAGCTGCCTCAACCAGCCCCTTTCTCCTAAGGATAGAGGCCGAAGTCAATAAGGGCCCTTGGTCTTCGTGGCCCATTTTAAGGCCTATGTGGACCTCTGTTGGTGTCGTCGCAGGCTCGAGTGTCGCTCACCTCCGCGTCGCTGTCACCATGGACTCCCCAAATTGCAAAACTGAGTTTACTTGCTAAACTCTGCTTATGGAGTTAACGATGCTTTAGGGTGATTAATTTATGCTAATTAGCAATTAGGTGGTTAGTTAGTTTAGATTAGCGATTCAATTGCTTAATTATTCATATTATGGGTTATATTAGATAAATTAACAGCTAACTAGATTGTACTATTTATCTAGATAGGTGCAATAATTTTCTAGGCCCGTTTAGGTTGTAAATTTAGCATTTTTCGCCTAGGTTAGTATTTATTGGAATTAATTGCATTTATTAAATTATTTTTGTAATTTATTTAATTATTAAATATTTTCTTGAAATTATACCGGGATAGCTAGTGACTGAAATTTTGTGCAAATTGTAATGGTGTGCTTAGTTTATGCAATTGAATGTTAATTTGTGCAAATTAAGTGGTGATTGTGATTTTTAGTATTTATTTCAAAATTGTGAAATTTTGTTGTTTTAATTAGAAAATATTGGGCGTCGGTTTTTAACGCCAAAAATATTTTTAGGTACTATAATAAATAATAGGATTTTTAAAAATGAAGATATCACATTTTTGGCTCAAACTGACCGTATACCTACACACCGATTTGGTTTTATAATCGGGACCACTGGATTGATTGTATTGATTGAATTAAATTGATTGATTGATTGATTGAGTATGTGAATTGTACTAACATGCAGGAGGGAACTGAGGCAAGGTAAGTCATCTGTTTTGCGTGTTTAGATTGCCTATAGGCGTATTTCCTTCTTAGTCGAGGTTTATGGGGTAAACTTGTTGAGATATTATCTCACCCCGTCGTGGGCTCAACCTTTTCAGGTCCTTAGATGGCAGCCCCTCTAGTTTGTTTTGGTCAGTCTAGGAGGGTTACCAAGTTGATTACTAATTTCCATGTTCCTGGGAGCCATGGGATCTGGGTCTTTGAGCTCATAGTGACCACCGTCTGGGTCGATGAGGGCCTACCTCAAAGGGTACCTCATTGATTTAGGGTGTGGTTTCGCCGCAGGCTCAACGGATATAGAGTGGGTCCCCCCTAGGGTTTTGAGATCCCAGCTGTGGTGGTAGATGCCGCTCGTGGTGAGGGTGCAACTGATCTTCCTGATGGTGCTGTTGGTGGACCTAGAACCTCAGGAGACATTGGAGTTTTCGGTTGGGGATTCGTGTGCCTAGATGGCTTGTTGACCCTTTTTTTTGGAATAAACTTTTGGTTGTAGACCTTCGTATTTAAATCAGTGTGTTTATAAAAGTGTTTTGGTTGTGAATTATTTCCTGCTTTTCTATCCCGTGTTGGTTACTGTTAAGGGTAATCATTTCGCTTCCGCATGTGCAATAAAATGAATGGGTCGGCGACACATCCTAGGACGTCATAATATCATCGACCACCGAAGGATGTGCGCGTGCTCGAGATTCGGGGTGTGACATCCCCGCCCCAAAGTAGTATCAGAGCTTGTCGGTAGTTTGAGTGATAAGGTGCGATGGGTTCTTGGGATAATTAGTAGGAAATTCTTTTTAATTATGCTGATGTATGTGATTGATAACTGATTGGTAAATTGTTTTATGGGGATCATTTATTTTCTAATTTTGTATGAAATTGGGAACATGTTTTGTAGAAAGTCTACATAATAAGTGATTAGGAGTAGAGGACTCCTAGAAAGAGGACTATTGAACCAATGACTCAGGGTAGAACGCCGACAAGGGTTGGTACCCGAGGGAGTTGTGGTAGAGCGCCAGCTCAGGCTAGCGCTAGTGGAATAGCACCGCCTCCAATTGGTGCTAGGGTAGTAGCCATTGGTGATCCAAGAATTAATGGGATCATGCGGGCGCTTGAGACGCTTAAAGCTTTGTTGGGGCAACAGGCCCAGAATCAAGCTGCCGCCACTACCGTTGCCTCTACAATTGCCACTACTGCTGCCGTAGCCGCTGCTACTGATGTCGCAGCCACACCCGCACCTACCGAAGTTCCACTTGGGAACGTGATTGTTGTGAGAGAGAGAGAGAGAGAGAGAGAGAGAGAGAGAGAGAGAGGCCGATGCACAAGTTGGTGGAGTAGTTCTTGAAGTTGAACCCATCGAGGTTCACCGGCAGGAGATCCCGAAACTACAACACACTGGGTCCAAGACCTAGAGAAGGACTTTGCACTGCCGATGTGCACTGAGGAGGGGAAAGTTGTCCTGACAATATACCAGTTACAGGGTAACACGAGTACCTGGTGGAGGGCCACCAAAGCCATGGTATTTCCCAAAGGCGTGGTTTCGATGTGGAACATCATTAATGGCAAATACTTTTCCGGTAGCACCTGAGACTAGAAGATGGAATGTGACATATTGATTTTCAACCCTGTTTTTGATGAGATGAAATTGGCTTTTCATCGACATGTTTATGGCCTTTTTCTTAGAGTTGGCCACTCAAAATATAACTAGTCTATTGGGTGAAATTGTTAAAAAATCTAAATATGATTGATTTGAGAATTCGATTCGAACTCGACTACTCAACTGTGCTAATATACAAGGGTCAATACGACACCATTGAATTCGATTAGAGACCGTAGATAGGTTGATTCGATAGAGTCATGTAATTAAGAGTGGGTGATTCCACCTAATTCCAAAATTCGTGTCAAACGGCATTAGATCGATTTTCTGTTAATTTTGTACCTTGTGCCTCGTATTTGAGATATTGAGATTTTTACGACAACTAAGAGTCGTTTATGAGTCAAACATGCATATTGTAGATCGAAAATAATCGACCACAAGTCAAAAGCATTAAAATTCCTAAAAGCTACCTGTTAGGTTAGGTCACGCTAAAATCACGTCCGGTTGAAATTAACCACGAAATTGAAATTGCTTTTAGAAATCAAAAGTTGTGGAGCGTCACAATTTATTTTAGGAATGTCGACTCATCCTCAGAAGATTTTTTTCGACAAGTTCAGATTTTTGGTGAAAAATCAAGAATTAATGGAATTGGATCGGGAAAATTAGAGGACCGTTTCTGAGCGCATTGTTGACCGTTGAGTTGGTTCATTTGATGAGGAAAAATGTGAATTTAAGTGTGGGCACCTTGGTTGAATTTAGGGAGTATCAAATTGGATTGAATTGAAGGAGAATTGAATGGAATTCATGAGGAAATGTCCAAAATTCGTAGGCCAGGGTGGGGTGCAACATTTGGGACCCTTGGGAAGCTTCTTGAGGAAGCTTTGGGAGAGAGAAAGTGGCTAAGGATAGGGCTAAAGTGGTAGGGGCAGCCACTCAAGTGTTTGGACAAGTGTTGAAGGCTTTGGAGGCCATTTGGGGTCCCCCCTTCAACTGAAGCCTTTTTCTTCCTTTATCAGCTGCTTTCTCTATTGTTGAGGCTTTGGAGAGCTCAAGAGAACCAGAGGAAGACCAGCAGTAGCTACCCCTTGTGACATCCTGAATTTTTCATTCTTGCTTTCAATTAAATTAATCGGGTCTTTCATCAACGTGCTTATAGAGTTGATCACTTCTGAGATAACTAGACTTTTTAGGAAAGTCATTAAAGAATTCTAATGCAATAGACTTAAGAATTCGACTAGGAATCAGCTGCTCGACCGTGCTCATCTGTAGAGATCATTTCGACACAATAAAGATCTATTAAAAATCAGATATGGGAACAAGGCATTTATAGTCCAATGGTTAAGATAATTGCCTTCCAAGCAACTTTACCAAAAAAAATGAATAATAATAAGATATAAGCCAATTTGACTGAGATGTGTAGTTAAACGTGGGTGATTCCACCAAATTGAAAAATTCTCATTAACCGGCACTAGACTAATTTTTCTATCGTTTTGGTATCCTGTGTCTGTATTTGAATCTTTGCAATTTTCATGATCATCGAGAGTCGCCAATGTGTCAAAAAGGTTCATTGTGGCTCGAAGAAAATTGGCCAATGGTCATTTACACTAAAAATTTCTGAAAACTACCCAATAGACTAGGTCAAGCTAAAATCGCGCCGAATTGAAATTAATCGTGAATTTGAATTTGATTTCAAAAACTGAAAGTTTTGTCATGTCACAAGTCATTTTAGAAACGTTGACTCAATCTCCGAAGATTTTTTTACAAACCAAGATCTTTGGTGAAAAGTTGAGATAGAGCCATTTTTGTTCGTAAAGTGAAATTGGCATACAAGTGGGTTCAACTGGGGAGGAAAGATGTCAAGATGATCGAGGGTTAAACGATTGAATTTCTAGAAGCTGAGTTACACCGATTCATGAAGGAATTGAATCCCAATTGAAGGAAATTTAATCAAAATTTGTATGCCCCCTATGGACAAAACTTGTGGACCACTTCAAGGGCTTCTAGAAGGGATTATGTGGTTGGAAATTGTTGTGAAATATAGCTACGTTGTGATGGGACCTTCCAAGAGGACAAGAAGATGAGAAAAGACCAAATGGTGGCCCCCTCCTTAGCCAACTGGTCCCCTTCCCTCTTCCTCTTCGTTGCCTGTCAAACACCTCCATTGCAAGTCCTAGAAATCTTAACAACCCAGAGTTCAGTTAGCAAGCCGTCGGAGTAGCCCAGCTACTGTTCAATCACTGCATGCCGTGCCCGCTCGCTCACACGTTGCTGCTCATCCCGATTGCGTCAAGCCAACCGTTGTCGGTCCCGTCCTCGCCTCACCTTCAGTGTGTCTATGAGTCATCATGTAGAGTCGTTCGTTGTTGCCTAAAGCAGCCAGAAGCCCACCTGGCTCTGCCTAGGCCATTGTTGCTGCCATCGACCTTCCCTCACCGTTTCTAAGTCAACTGCAGCCGCCAGTCAGCCTCTTTCGCCACCAAGCAGAGATCGAAGTCTTGGGTTTTTAGCCATTATTTTAGCCAGCTTTGGATGCTTTCTCGACCCCGCTTGGCGGTCCCACTTTGGAGTTTGTTACTCCTCACCGCATCCCCATCGTTTTGATCCGAGTGGATCATTAATCAAGTGAGTTTAACCCACTAATCCCTACTTAGTAAATTAATGACGATTAAGGGTTGATTAGTTTAGACTAAGTATGGTTTAGGTGGTTAGTTAGATTTGATTAGCAATTTAATTAGCAAATATTGCATGTTAGGTGGTTAGTTTAGTGCAATTAGTGCCTAGACAAGCTTTAGTATTTATTTAGAGTGGTTCGGAAATTTTTCGGGCTCGTCTCGGATTTTAATTAGGCTTTATAGGCCTAAGTCCTATTTATTGGCATTTAATAATTATTTTTCATAATTAATTAATTAATTTATTTTATGAAAATTAGATCAGGATAGCCGGTGATTGGAATTTTATGCAGATTGCATTGGTGTGATCTATTTATTTAATTGAGTTTTAATTTGTGCTAATTGTACATGATTTGTGATTTTGGGTATTTATTCTAAAATTTATTAATTTCAATAATTAATTGGAAATTTATTGTGCGTTGGTTTATAGTACCAAAAATGGTTTTATCGACTATATAAATGGTGGGAATTTTAAAAGTGCAAATATTATATTTTTGGCCGAGGTCAACCGTGTACCCACACATGTATGTTGTGTGTGACGATATGAGATGGGTAAAGAAAATCGCTGAAGTATGGCCATGCCCATTGGGTCGTAATTAACCGCCGAAGTATATTTGTGCCCATTGGGCCGTAATCAACCGCCAGAGTATGGCCATGCCCAATCTTTACAAAACACATAATTGTTTCTTTTGGTATCATGTCGGCTAGCTGATTAAAGGCTAGCATGGGATTAGATGATATGTGTTCTATTTTCAAAGTTGTTTGTTATAAGAATATATGGTTGTTTTCTGCCATTTCAAGCCATGTCTTAACGGATGTTAAGCTTGTTGGCTTTGATGGTGTATTGGAAGGTTCAACAGTGGCTTTGCCTTTGCCTTTTTTTTTTGTGGATCTTGGCATATTGGTATCCCTTGTAAAAATTCTCTTATGAGAAAATTAGGTAATGAATTTGAAGAACCATTTATAAATTCAATGTCGAAATCAAATACTGAAAGTATGGCTTGCCATCTGGCAAAAATCTGTCTTGATGCAATGTTTAAAACGTCTTTTTGTAAAATGTCTTTGGCTGATTTGCAATCAATTCTCAAGAGAAATTTTTGATTCAATAAATCTCCTTGGAATTTTGATATAGATAAAACTATAGCAAATATTTCTTTTTTGATTGTCGAACAATTTTGTTGAGTGGAATTCCAAAGTTTTGGTATAAACCGAACATCGTGTTCTTTGTTATTATTGACCTGTTTGAGAATGCCACCATATCCTAATTCTAAAGCATTAGTCTCGACTATTTTGAAAGTAGAAGGATCAGCAAGATGTAAGCAAGGAATATCTTTTACATGAATTTTTTTATTTGTTTAGCAATGTCTGTATGGACTGAAGTCCATGACGGAGGATCCTTTCGTAACATTTGGTGTAAATGTTTGCAAAGACTATTAATATTGGGAAAGAAGTCTATAATATAATTGAGGCTGCCTAAAAATTGTTGTGATTGAGTTTTGTCTTTAATCTCATCCGGAGATTTGTCAGTAAAAGAGATTGATCTTTCTATGAGAGTTATGGTACCTAAATGGATGTAATGACCTAGAAATCTAATTCTGGTCTGGAAGAGTGCTATTTTTGTAGGAGAGACTACTAAACCATTTTGTATGATAATCTTTACAAAGGTAGAAAGATGTTTGAAATGTTGTTCTATATTAGAGGAAAACACAAGAACATCATCTATATAGACTATGATGTAATCTGAATAAGGATTGAAGATGTCATTCATGATTCTCTGGAATTTCGAAGGGGCATTTTTGAGACTGAAAGGCATAACGTTCCATTCGTATTGACCAAAAGGAATAGTAAAAGCTATCTTGTATTTATCTTTTTCACTAATTTGTATTTGCCAAAAACCTGACTTCATGTCAAATTTTGAAAACATTTTAGATCTACAGAGTCCATTAAGTAAATCCTTTTTATTAGGTATAGGATATCTTATCCATCTAAGGGCTGTGTTTAGAGGTTTATAATTAATAACGAGTCTTGGAACTCCTCTTTCTAGTTTGGCATTTCTATTGACATAGAAAGCAGAGCAGCTCCATGGTGATTGGCTTTTTCTAATGAGTTTTTATTCAAAAGATCTTGTATTTCTGTTTGGAAAATTTTTAGAACTTCTTGATTCATTTGAGTAGGGCAAGCTTTTGTAGGAACCTTGTTTTCAGAAAATTCTTGTTCATAGGGTAAATCAACAATATGCTTCTTTCTTTCCCAAAAGCATTGGGTATAGTGGAGCATATAGTTTTTCCTATGTGTTTTTGAAGAGAAGCTATTTTATCAATGATATTTGGTTTTAAAAGGTTTTCTTCTATTCTTTTGAACTCTAAATCTTCTTTTAGGAATTCAAGCTGGTTTTATTTGTCTTTTATTAGGCAATTTATTTTGAAATAGAGTGTTCTTGTAAAATATTAAGACTTCTCTTTTGGGGTTTTGTTATGAAGTTAAAGGTGATTTTTCTATTAAGAGCATGAGTTTCAATACCTTCATTAGTAACTATAAAGGGTTGGATTAATTGTATGAAAGGTGTCCCAAGAATAACTTGTTGTCTCATGTTTTTAACAAAAAGAAAAGATGTTTTATAAGACATTTGGTATTTTATTATTAAGGCTTTAGGTAATTTGTATTGAATATTTAACTTGTCTCCTGAGGCTAATTTTAGGGTTTCTGAAGTTTTGTCAAAGTATCTTGTTGGAACAAGGCATTCCTTGATACAATTGAGGTCAGCCCCTGTATCAAAGAGTGCTGTTATTTCAATAATATACTCATTATTGATTTTTATCTTAATATTTATTATCCATTTTCTAGATGTTATTTTTGTTAACAACATAAGAAAGGCTGGATCAGAGGTATCTGGGGTACTAGTGATTTCATTCCGGTCATCTAGTTTTGTCTTTCCTTTTATGACAATAGACTTTATATTAGAAATTTCATGTTTCATTTCTAATTGAGTCTCTTTCAAGGCTTGTATTTCTAATTTTTGTTGTTTTATTTCATTTTGGAGATCATTAATATTTATAGGTCTAGACTGTGGTTTTTTGTTTCTATTCAAAATGTCTTTAAGATTGTAGGAAGTATTAGGCTTGGAAGTAATATTTATAGAAGAGTGTAGTCTATCTAAGTATTCTTTTTTGGCTTCAACGTCAAGAATCTTATCAGCAGTGCTGAGAATGAATTCTTCTTCTTTTGTTAAGATGTTTACTTCATGAATGGGTTTCCTTGGAGAAGCGTCTTCATAATCGGAATCTAAAGAGGATTCTATCTCATTAATCTGAAGACCTTCTTCCTCAAGAAGTTCATCACAAGAAGTATCATCATTTTCTATGAAGATGTTGTTTAACTGGTTAAGAGTATTATCATCTAATGAAAGTTCATTCAATTTTTTTATTAACCCTACAGTATTTTGAAATATGACATTTTCTATCACAAGAGTAACACTTAATGTCTTTAAAAATTTTCTTATCAGTGTGAGGTCTATTTTGGTTACTCTGGTGTCTTCGATTATTCTTATGGGGTTGAGGTTTGTTGCGATATTTCTTTGTTTCTTTCTCAAGAGGACAAGTTCCCCTACATTTTGTTTTTGTTTTTTCATTATAAGAGGGGTCACATTGAGCACAAAAATCTCCTAGACTCCTATTGGTGAGGGACTGTTCTTCCTTGAGTTGTCTTTGTAATTTGATAGTATTACACATTTGTGTTCCTTGTCTATAAATATAAGAGACTATTTCTCCATAAGAAAGGAGATCATAAGGAATTTGACCACTGTAATCTTCCCTAATTTTATCTCTAACTTGGTCACCTATAATCTGAGGTAAACCGGCTAAGAATTTTTCTTTCCAAAAATGTTGATTGCAGTCAGGTCTAATAAGAAAAGCTCTTGGTTTCTATCCCTAATATGTGAAGGATCTCCTACGAAGTGTTGTGAAATGGAATAGATAAGGGTATTAACCGCATCTTGGATGAGATGTCCTTGATCATCATCCATGCGTTGACCAAATTCATCTACTTTATGAGCAGTTAAAATTTGTGTCTTTTGTTCATCTGTTAGGTAATTATCCCATCAACCTTTTAGTTGACCAGTAAATCCGGCTACTAAAAGATTAGTAATAGCATGGTTAGAAACATCTTGCTGTGTTTTATAGGCATTGGCAAGCATGACCATGTTGTTAAGAATGTTCATAATATTGGTTTCTGCAACACCATCAATGTTCCATTCATAGATGGTGTCGAGAGAGTATTTATTATGTATTTTTTGCGAATGATTCTTCTTGGGCAATGTTCGGTGGGGTAGCTCTACTATAATAAAGCTTCTGAGGTTGTCTCCAATTAAATATGTTAATCTCAGTGACTAGCTCATTATCGAAATCTCCAAAGTGTTTGGTCAGGGTACTGATAAAGGGTTGGTCCGGAGTGTCTTTAATGATAAGACTCTGGAATTTAGGAGTGTCTAGTATAAGATCAAGTTCTAACTTTGATTTCCCTAAGAGTTTTTTCTTTTGTTCTATAGTTTTGGCAAACTTTGGGCTAAGATTTTTTGGAAATTCAAAAGCTTTAAAAATGGGTTTTTTGAGAGTGTCAACTTGTGGTGTGATGAGTTGAGTAGGATTCTGGATGTTGGATTCTATCCTATTTAACTGTTTTCCTATGGTCGCCAAATGTTGATTAGTAAAGTTGTTTTGTTCAATGACTTTGTGAGTAAAAAGAGAGTATGCTTTGTCTAGAAGCCTAAAAGGAGTAAGTTACTTTGCTATCTCCATGTTGTATTTTTATTCTCCTAAGAGGGGGATGACTGGATTCTATGGTTTCACCATTATCAAGTTTCCACTTATAATGATGATCTAAAACAATTATTTCTTTTGGTTCGAGGAATTGTTCCTCTAACCAATCAAAGAAAAATATATGGACTTCATATTCATATATGTAGTCGTAATATTTTTGTTTGATATCTTTTGCTCTATCAACAAAGGTTTTGAAGAACCATTCTTTGATTTGTCTGTTATTTTCAGAATTAAATTCTTTATTAAGGAAAGCCTTGTTTGGTTCAAAATGTTTTTCTAAAACATTAAGCTCGGCATCTATCATTTGCGAATAAGTGGGAGAATGATGAGGAGAATCTGTATTTTCTAGGACTAGTTCAAGCTGGTTTTGTTGGTAAACTGGTCTGGAAATCCCTGATCTATTATCTAAATCACTAATTTCCGATTTAGGTGGTGTCTCATTATTATTCCTACTAGAAGAAGGCGGTAAAAAAATATTATCACGTGTGGGAGTGTTTCTATGCGTACTTGGAGGAATGGTGATAATATGAGGAAGATTGGGATTAAGATTTATAGACCTTGTATAAGAAGTATGAAAAGAAGGACTAGATCTTGAATCAAAAGATCTTTTAGGAAACCTAATGGTTACTCTTCCTTGTAGATGTTGAATGACATTAGTCGGATCTGTATTTTGAACAACTTGTTGGGCAATTTGGTTTTCTAATTCCCATTGTTCTGGTAAAGTAACTTGATTCCAATTAATAGACCTAGGAATTGTCGTATTTCCTTTGGAAATGTCAGTTTGGAGGAGAAGTGTTTCTCCTCGAGGACTATGTTTGAAAGCGTTTTCTCCAAAAGCGGAGGACATGGCTTTATAATGAATTATATAGACAATGGCTAAAGGAATAGATCCATTTGCCACTTTGTAATTATGGGTTTTAATTTGGAGTGTTAGGGCTCTAAGAATGTTCTTATCTTTGAGAGAAACAGAGAAATTTGGGTAACAGTCAAAATGTATAGGTCCTTTGCAGAGACTTGTCTCCACGGTACCTAGTATGGACTCATCATAATTTAAGAGACATGAGTCCCGTAAAACTAAGAGAATAGAAGTATTAAGACCTTTTTTTGTAAGAGGTTTGACTCCTACTTGGACTAGTCCTATATGAATGTAATTGTATTTTTGTTTATGCTTTTGGATGGACTCTTTGTTTAAAAGATGTATTTTTTCATAGGAATTAGAAAGAGGAACATCTCTTTCTTCGATGGTTATGACATAATCTGATTTTTTGAAAAAATTTCAATTTTGATTGTTTGTATATTTCCTTAAGCTGTACATTAGGAATTTCCCAATTTTCTATAGATTTGTTAAAATCTTCTATCCTTACTTCTTCTCTATGTATAGGACTCGGATCTGAGTCCATTTGTAATAGAGAACTAGAGGAAGATGTAGATCTTCTATGTAAGCTCATACTTAAGATCGGAACCGTTCTTTCTTCAGAACCGTTACAGAGCTAAACCAATTGTCTAATAGCCACTTAGGGACTTACGGCCTGGACCACTCGTAGAAACAAAAAGGATGCCTAACGAATGGTTCTCAATCTATGAGTATGTTCTTACAAGGACTATCTATACCTTCCCACTGACTCTGATACCATAAAGGGTTAAAGGGGTTAGGATCGGAGTACTATATGAGAGAACAAGAAAGTATAAGAGATTAATAGATCTATAAGAATAGAGAATGCATAAAGACTGTAAATATATATATATATATATATATATATATATATATATATATATATATTAAATTTAGTATGAAGAAATCTGAAATGAACTAAAGATATACATATGGAGTCTATAATTTTTATATCAAATTAAATATAGTTTATGCACTATGTTCAATTCATAATTTTTCAAGATAGATAACCGTATCACTACTTCTTAATGCCTAAGATAAATTGTTTCAAGAATTCGACGGTAATAATAAAACTTTGTCTACTCTCAACATGCTAAATCTCATGCGTTGAGATGATGGATCTCGCATATATCCCACCTTCTGTCACGCCTTGAACCTTGAGCGTGCGCACATCCCTCGGTGTTCGATGAAATTGCAATGTCCTAGGACACGTCGCCAACCCATTCATTTTATTGCACATGTGGAAGAGGAATGATTACCCCTAACAGCAACCAACATGGGATAGAAAAGCAAGAAACAATTTCACAACAAAAACACTTTTATAAACACACCAGTTTATATACAAAGGTCTACAACCAAAAGTCTATTCCAAAAAGAAGGGTCAACAATTCATCTAGGCACACGAATCTTCAACCGAAAACTCCGAGGTCTTTTGGGGTTCTGGGTCCACATAGCACCATCAGGAGTGGCATCTACCACCATAGTTGGGATCTCAAAACCCTGGAAGGGACCCACTCTGTATTTGTTGAGCCCGCGGCGAAACCACGCCCTAAATCGATGAGGTACCATTTGAGGTAGGCCTCATAAACCCATATGTTGGTCATTACGAGCTCATAGACCCAGACCCCGTGACCCTCGAGAATAAGGAAATCGATAATTAGCTCGGTAACCCTCCTCGGCTAACTAAAATGAATTGGAGGGGTTGCCATCTAAGGACCTGAAAAGGTTGAGCCCACGACAGAGTGAGACAATGTCTCAAGAAATTCACCCTCTAAACCTCAACTATGAAGGAAAAACGCCTAGAGGTAGTCTATACTCACAAAACAAAGGACTTACCTCACCTTAGTTCCCTCTTGCATGTCAGTACAATTCACATAATCAATCAATCAATCAACCAATTCAATTCAATTCGATCAATACAATAGATCAATTCAATCAATACAATCGATACAATCAATTCAATCGATCCAGGGGTCCCAATTATAAGACCAAATCGTTATGACACCTATACAGTACCACACAATTTTGTCCTATAATCCGGCGTGTCAATTTCAATCAATCACATGTTCCAATTCGATTATTGCTCACACAAGCATGATCTACCGACGCACATCGGTCTTCTGGTGTAGCCAAGCTTTGTCTCACTCCTTTGAGCATGGCAACATCCACCGACACACATCGGGGACAGCATTCCTGAAGGAGTATCGGTCCAGAATCTACTGTGACTAGCATCCGTTGTCCAAGGGCATCCCGTATAGGGGCAACGTCCTATCAACACACATCGGGGATGGGTTCACTAAGCCATCACATGATCAATCAATCTTAGCCAAGGACATTGTGCTTTACTCACAAATTCCTCAAATAAAATAATGAACTTGACTTATTTTCTTCATATTAAAAACACCTGATAAAATAATCATGTGTGGGTACACCGTTAGTCTAAGCCAAAAATGTGATATTTTCCTTTTTAAAAATCCCATTATTTATTATAGTACCTAAAAAAAAATTTGGCATTAAAAACCGACGTTTGGTATTTTCTAATTAAAATACCAAATTTCACAATTTTGAAATAAATACTAAAAATTAAACTAATGGCTCTCGATCTATGAGTATGTTCTTACAAGGACTATCTATACCTTCCCATTGGCTCTGATATCATAATATATATATTTAAGACCTAAATAACTACCTCAATGTCGAACTTTTGGCTGTGGCATATATCTCTACATTATTAGTCAAGTGGCACTCTTAATGAGACTACAAAATTAACTAAATTCCTAAGCCATATTGAAGCAATGGAATTATTGCAGTGGCGAAATGCATGCGTAAGCAGAGATTTTGGGTGCCTCTCCCAAAACATCTTGTCCAACCCATTTTAAATTTGAATTGACAAGTACTCTTAATCTCCTAAAGTTAATTTTGTAAATGTCATTCACAAGTTTAAACGGCCACTTTATTCATTTAATTTTTTTTTTTTGTTGCCACTTTGCTCTTCTTCAAAATTACCATTGGAATTAGGACCCATCTCAATTTTCCTTAATTATTTTTTTTTATGTTCTTTCAAATGGGTTTGTGGTAGTCATTACACTTTAAATATTTGTCAAATTAGTAAATATTGTCGCTGTGACAATAGCATGGGCCAGCAAAAAATTAAATTGCACAAATAGTAAGTAATAGAATTTTCAAAAATCCGAATGCATTTTTATTCTAAATTATTACTCAAAAGGATCACGACAATCCAGTTAAGGCAAATTAGGGAAAAAAATTATTATCGTATAAAACCTGTCAATGACACCTCGTAACAAAGCTAAAAGTATCGTCGCGTGGTCGTTCACGATTTTATGACCATCTTCAAGTGTCGTTCCATAGGAAAGCTGGAAGCTTTTTCCCTCCACTAGGGGAGAATTTCATAGACTTGACCTGAAGTCATCGCTGTTCAGAGACATGACTTAAAGTCGTTGCCGGTCTTTTGTGCAAAAGAAAAAAGAAGATGCGTGCCTTATGGTGAAGAAAAAGCCCTGTTCAATTCTAGCGGGACCGACCGTGCATACATTTTTCTAACATTTGTGTTCTCTGTCACCAACACAACATCTCTAAAAGAAATATACGGACACTTGAAACGTTTGAACTTGACTTGGATTGTGGACAAGAAATTCGAGATTGAGAATTTCCTATGAGAATTTGTGATCTTCCACAGATTAACTTCAATTTTTGCAGTACTCAGCTGAACAAATTCCTCATATACCTATGGATAAGAACATGGGAATCACAATTCATTCTTAGCCCACAAGATCATCTACTAGGATCGAGGGATTAGGAGCATGGCTAAACATCCGATCGGCTTGCACCATTATGATCATCCTCCAAATTAAAAAAAGAAATTGTTAATGAATCTAATTTATTAAGGATGATTGCCTCACACACAATACAGAAGGTGGGACATATGCAAGATCCATCATCTCGACGCATGAGATTTAGCATGTTGAGAGTAGACAAAGTTTTATTATTAACATTAAATTCTTGAAACAATTTATCTTAGGCATTAAGAAGTAGTGATACAGTTATCTATCTTGAAAAATTATGAATTGAACATAGTGCATAAACTAAATTTAATTTGAACGTTAAAAATTAGTAGACTCCATATGAATCTCTTCAGCTTTAACTATTCAGAGTTAGTTTGATATATATATAGTTCATTTACTTATTTCTTACCACCTATTAGACCCAAATAATTGCCTCAATGTTGAACTTTTGGTTTTGGCATGTCATGCCCCGATCCTCGAGCGCGCACTCATCCCTCATCGGTCGATTAAATAGCGACGTCCCAGAACGCATCGCCGACCCATTCATTTTAAATGCACATGCTGAAACAATTATATAATCACTAGATGATAACACAATGGATAGGAAAGTAGAGCCATATTTTTAAAAACCACCACCACACTTATATACACAAAGCAAACCATATTGTATATATTACAATCTGAACAATAAAAGTCAGGTCCTACACAAAACCAGTTCATAAAACAGGGTCTGCAAATAGGGGTGGGGTTTCCAATCAACTACGGGTCCTCGTCTTCCCCATTATCTCCTTCCATACTCCAATTGGAGCCTACATCAGAATACATAGGAGATTCTATCTCTTCAAGGTCAAGGTCCATCGGGTCTACCACCGATCCACCTTTAGGGTCTATAGTGCCCTTCCCAAATGCAACCTCCAACACATATAGAGGTACCTCAGATTCCGATATGGAGCCCTCTCTCAATCCGTTACAATCCTAACGATACCATGATCTGTATTGATGGGGCACCTTTTTGGGTAAGCCCGTATCAACCCAAATTATGGACTACACCAATTTGTACTCTAACCCATTAGGGTGCCCATGAATCGGAATGAAGTGCCTCTGTTTGGTCATCTTCTTAGGTTGCCCAAAATGCTCGGGAGGAGTTGCCATCTATGGACCTAAAATGTTATCTCACAACGGAGTGAGACGACGTCTTAGTAAGTTCAACCCCTTAAAACCTGACTAGGAAGAAAATACGCCCTAAGGGCTGCCTAGGCACAATCACAAGTCAGAGGACTTACCTTAGCCTTGATTCCTTTCTGCAACTCAATACGATTTATAATTCATCGAATCACATCATCATATCGGATTGAATCATCAATCAATCGACTTAGTCAATTTCATGTCATCAAGACCCTTCCATGGTAATCTCATCAAATACTACCTATAAAGTCCGACTCTGTCTAGGATTGCTAACTTAAGCTGATATATAAATAGTATAGCTCACTAGAAATTGACAGATATACTAATATAGTATACTATTTATGCTCACCAAAAGCTGCCAGATCCATTGATCTAATATACTAAGTATGCTCACCAAAAGCTGCTAGATCCATTGATATGATATACTAATTTTGCTCACCAGAAGCTGCTTCAAATACCGATATTTTCGCCATTTTTATCATACTTGATAAAAATACTCGTGTGTGGGTACACGATCGATCTTAGCAAAAATATAATATTTTTATTTCCATAAATCCCACCACTTTATATGGTCCACCAAAATATTTTTGGTGTCGTTAACCGATGCTTGGTTATTTTCTAATTAATTATTGAAATTAAATAAATTTTGGCATAAATTCCTAAAATCACCAATCACACACAATCAGTACAAATTAGAGCTCAATTAAATAAACAGATCATGCCATTGCAATTAACACAAAATTTCGATCACCAGCTATCTCGGTCTAATTTTTGGAAATTAATTAATTAATTAATTAATTAATTAATTACGAAAAATAATTAATAAATGTCAATAAATAAGACTTAGGCCCATAAAGCCTAATTGAAAGCTAAGACAAGCCCAAAAAATTTTTGAACCACTCTAGATAAATACTAGAGCTTGTCTGATTCCTAAAGTCCCTAATGCGACTTCGGTAAATGACTACAGACCTATTGCCTGTTGCAATGCCACTTATAAATGTATTACCAAGGTTTTAGCTAACTCGGTTGCTATAGTGCTACAAGATATTGTTAGCCTTTCTCAAAATGCCTTCGTTAAAGGGTAGCAGATCAAAGACAATATTCTTCTTGCCCAGGAGTTATTTTCTGGTTTCCATCTTTAGCCACATATCCCTAAGTGTGTTGTTAAGGTGGATTTTAAGAAAGCTTATGATACGGTCAACTGGGTCTTTCTTGAACTGGTTTTTCATGCGTTTGGCTTCTCGGACCACCTTATCCAACTTATCATGGTATGTGTGCGCACTCCCAAGTTTTCTATTTCTTTAAATGGGAAACTACATGGTTTCTTCCCTAGTTACAGAGGCATTCATCAAGGGGATCCATGTCTCCCTACATTTTCACTCTAGTGGAAGTCTTCTCTAGGATCCTTAGTACTTGGACTACACAACCCGGTTCAATATCTTCTGGAGATGCAAGGCCACAAGGTTATCTCATCTATTCTTTGCAGACGATGTTCCTCTTTTGCCGAGCTGATGTGACCTCGATCTCTCTCCTAAAGGAACGACTGGATACATTGGGATCATATTGATAGATAAGGAATCCTTATGGTGCAAGTGGATCCATTTGACATTCCTGAAAAGTAAGAGTTTCTGGGTAGTTAAGGAGCCAACTGTTTGCTCTTGGGCTTAAAAAAGAATTCTCCACCTCAAAACTGAATTCCGACTCTCCTTCCGTTGGAGAGTAAGGGATGGCTAGTCGGTCTACTTCTGGTTTGATCACCCCGGGAGGTCCCTTAGATCTTATTTTCTCAGATTCGATTATATATATCTCTGGTTTAGCTAGGCAAGCTACGGTGGTAGACCTCTTTTATCCATCTGGGCAATCCATGAAGACAATATTAGAATCTTGGGAGCAGCCCATCCCTATCCTCTCCTAGGTACCAGATCAATTTACTTGAATTGATAGCTCTTCTAGTCTTTTCTTAGTCACCTCGGCGTGGCAAGCTATTAGAAGGCAAAAACCTAAGGTTGATTGGGCTTCCTTTACCTGGAACAATGTTATCACTCCAAGATATCAATTCATTCTCTGGCTTATTATCAAGAACCATCTTCCTACCCAAGCCTTACTTTTATCGTATGGCAGGATTGAGAATGTAGTGTGTGCTTTTTGCAAGCTTATGCCAGATTCCATCGATCATCACTTCTTTAGGTGTTGCATCACTACCAACTATGCTTTCTTTTGGACAGCCAAATGCAATCTCCCTTGGTGCAACGGGGCCTAATCTGAAAACCTTCAATGGGCGATGAAGTTCCTCTTTGATAAGGATTTCTATCATTCCATCACCCACTTTTCGTTTGGTGCTCTTTGCCACCTTATATGGAAGTATAGGAATGACATCCTTTTCAAAGACCATATTTTGGCGGTTCCAGCTGTTAAAAATCATCTCATTAATGTTGTTAAGAATAAGGCCTTAACATTCAGAAATGTTGATGACAACCCGAGGAATAGAAGACTTCAACGTAACTGGGGGACAGATCCTTGCATCTTCTTTAGAGTGGAACAGAGACTGCTTTTGGAAAGCTCATGGCCCCTAAATTCTCGGTCATGGATGTGTGTTGTTTGGGTATCACGGTCATTCATGTCGAGGGGTTCTTTCATAGTTCCATTTGTTGTTTTAGGTAGTGTTGGTTTGCCTACCTTTTCTTTGTTCACCGCTCTCTTGTTTTGTGACCTTTTGCATTCGGCTCCCTTTCACTTACTAAGACTTGTTGTCTTGTTGAATGGAAGTTTTGTGACACCAAATCTTATGTAAATTGTTACTAAAATGAATTGTTACCGCTCTCTTGGTTCAAAACTAAAATGAATTGTTACCTTTCACAAATATATATATATTAGAGCTTGTCTAGGCCTTAATTGCACTAAACTAACCACCTAACATGTACAATCAGCTAATTAATTCACTAATCCATTATAACTATCCACCTAATTAAACTAATCAACCGTTAAACGTCATTAACTTACTAAATGAGGATTAGTGAGTTAAACTCACTTGTTTAATAATCCGCTCGGATCAAAATGACGGGGATGTGGCGAGGAGTAAGAAACTCCAAAGTGGGCTCGGCAAATGGGGTCCAGAAGGCACCAAAAATGAGTCTAACAGCAGCTGAAAAACCCACTTGTTGTCCAGTACTAATCTTGGCCGAGAGAGGGGTTGAACAGTGTGGGCTTGGGCTCGAAACAAGCAAAGACAGAAGCGATAGAGCTTCTACAGTTTTGATGGGGGAAGGCGGGCTTCCAAGTGGCTCCAACAATGGCGAGGTGAGCTCTACCAGCTCCAAGGACCACTTGGGCTCGCTGCTAAAGTAGAACAATGGCCTAGGATGATGGGGTCGCGCGGCCTCGCAGTTGGGTGTGCGATGGCGACTTCGGCTTCGTCGGCGGTGATGATGGCGATGGGGAGCTACAACTTGATCTTCCTGGGCAGTTGGATGTCTTCGCATGCTGGATGGAGGGAGAAGGGGGGCTGGTCACAGTTTAGGAGGGGGAGAGGGGACCAAAGGCTTGTGGAGGGCCCCCTTGGTCTTCATCCTTATCTTCATGTCCCCTAGAGATGGTCCCACCTCCATGGCTAGCTTCTATTGCAATTTTGGCCAACAATCTTCCACAACAAGCTAAGGAAATAGTCCAATTGTTGGGTCCATAGGGGGCACACGAAATTGCACATATTTTCCCTCAATTTGGACTTCAATCTTTCTTGAATAAATCCAATTTGGCTTCTATAAATTCCAATATCAAGCTCTCAATCAAATTGGTATTTTTCCTCACTAATTAATCCCATTTGCATCCCAATTTCGCGATAAAAAATGGTCCTCTGAATTTTCTAGACAAAAACGACCCTACCTTGACTTTTTCCAAAAAGTCTCGGTTTGTAGAAAAATCTTTGGAGGCTAAGTTGACGTTCCTAAAATGACTCGTGACATAACAGAACTTTCTATTTTTAAAATCGGATTCAAATTCGTGGTTAATTTCAATCCGACACGATTTTAGTGTGACCTAGACTACCAGGTAGCTTTCAGAAATTTTTAGTACAAATGACTCGTGGTCGATTTTCTTCGAGCCATAATGAACCCGTTCGACACATTGGCAACTCTTGGTGGTCATGAAAATCTCAAGGATAAAAATACGGACACGAGGTACCAAAACAATAGAAAAATCAGTCTAGTGCCGATCGATGAAAATTTTGTAATTTAATGGAATCACCTACATTAAGCCACACATCTCTATCGAACTAACCTATCTCTAATCTCTAATCGACTTTAAACTGTGCCATAGTGACCTCAGCAGATGAGCACGGTGAAGTAGCTGATTCTTGGTCGAATTCTCAAGTCTAATGCATTAAAATTTCTTAATGGCTTCCCCATATGGTCTAGTTATCTCACGAGTGATCAGCTTTGAGTATAGCACTATAGGCACATCGATAAAAGATCCGATTAATTTAATTGAAAGCATAAGTAAAACTCTAGGATGTCACACGGCATATATCTCTACACTATTAGTCAAGTGGCACTCTTAATGAGACTATAAAATTAACCAAATTCCTAAGCCATATTGAAGCAATGGAATTATTGTAGTGGCGAAATGCATGCGTAAGTAGAGATTTCGGGTGCCTCTCCCAAAACATCTTGTCCAACCCATTTTAAATTGGAATTGAAAAGTACTCTTAATTTTCCAAAGTTAATTTTGTAAATGTCATTCACAAGTTTAAACGGCCACTTTATTCATTTAATTTTTTTTTGTTGCCACTTTGCTCTTCTTCAAAATTACCATTGGAATTAGGACCCATCTCAATTTTCCTTAATTATTTTTTTATGTTCTTTCAAATGGATTTGTGTTGGTCATTACACTTAAAATAATTGTCACATAAGTAACTATTGTCACTGTGACAATAGCATGGGCCAGCATAAAAATTAAATTGCACAAATAGTAAGTAATAGAATTTTCAAAAATCCGAATGCATTTTTATTCTAAATTATTACTCAAAAGGATCAAGACAATCTAGTTAAGGCAAATTAGGGAAAAAAAATTATTCTCGTATAAAACCTATCACTGACACCTCGTAACAAAGCTAAAAGTGTCGTCTCGTGGACATTCACAATCTTTATGACTATCTCCAAGTGTCGCTCCACGAACTAGGAAAGCTGGAAGCTTTTTCCCTCCACTAGGGGAGAATTTCATAGATTTGACCTGAAGTCATCCCTGTTCTGAGACTTGACTTAAAGTCGTTGCCGGTCTTTCTGTGCAAAAGAAAAAAGAAGATGCGTGCCTTATGGTGAAGAAAAAGCCCTATTCAATTCTAGCGGGACCGACCGTGCATACATTTTTCTAACATTTGTGTTCTCAGTCACCAACACAACATCTCTAAAAGAAATATACGGACACTCGAAATGTTTGAACTTGACTTGGATTGTGGACAAGAAATTTGAGATTGAGAATTTCTAATGAGAATTTGTGATCTTCCATGGATTAAATTCAATTTTTTGCAGTACTCAGCTGAACAAATTCCTCATACACCTATGGATAAGAACATTGGAATCACAATTCATTCTTAGCCCACAAGATCATCTACTAGGACCGAGGGATTAGGAGCACGGCTAAACATCCGATCTGCTTGCACCATTATGATCATCCCCCTAATTTAAAAAAAAAAAAAAAAAATTGTTGATGAATCTAGTTTACAAAGGGTGATTACCTCATACACAATACAGAAGGTTGGACATACGCGAGATCGATTATCTTGACGCATGAGATTTAGCATATCGATATTAGTCAAAGTTTTATTTATTACCATCGAATTCTTGAAACGATTTATCTCAGACATTAAGAATTAGTGATACAGTTATCTATCTAGAAAAATTATGAAGTGAACATAGTGCGTAAACTAAATTGAATTTAAACGATAAAATTAGTAGACTCCATATGAACTCTTCAGCTTTGACTATTTAGATTTAGTCCGATATATATATATTGTTCATTTACTTATTTCTTACCTATTAGACCCAAATAACTGCCTCAATGTTGAACTTTTGGTTGTGACATATATCTCTAAATCAAGTGGCACTCTTAGTAAGAGCATAAAATTAAATATATTCCTAAGCCATATCGAAGGGATGGAATTATTGCGGTGGGGAAATGCATGCGTAAGCAGAGATTTCAGGTGCCACTCCCAAAACATCTTGTCTAACCCATTTTTAAGCGGAATTTACAAATACTCTCAATTTACTAAAGTTAATTTTGTAAATGTCATTCACAAGTTTAAACCGCCACCTATGTTTAAACCGCCACTTTATTTATTTTAATTTGTTTGTTGCCACTTTGCTCTTCTTCAAAATTACCATTGGAATTAGGGCCTATCTCAATTTTCCTTAAAGATTTTTTATGTTCTTTCGAATGGGATTATGTTGGTCATTACACTTGAAATATTTGTCATATTAGTAACTATTGTCACTGTGACAATAGCATGGCCTAGCATGAAAATTAAATTGCTCAAATAGCAAGTAATAGAATTTTCAAAAATCTGATGCATTTATATTCTAGATTATTACTCAAAAGGGTCATGACAATCCAGTTAAGGCAAAATAGGGAAAAAAAATTTCTCATGTAAAACCTTTCGTAGACACCTCGTAGCAAAGCTAAAAGAGTCATCTCATGGTCATTCACAATCTTTATGACTATCTCGAAGTGTCATTCCACTAACTAGAAAAACTGGAAGCTTTTTCCCTCCACTGGGATAGAATTTCATAGACTTGACTTGAATTTGTCGCTTTTCAGAGGCTGGACTTAAAATCGTTGCCGGTCTTTCAGTGCAAAAGAGAAAAGTAGATGCTTGCCTCATGGCGGAGAAAAAGACCCGATCAGTTTCAGCGGGACCAACCGTTCATACATTTTTCTAAATTGGTGCTCTGTCACCAACACACCCTCTCTAAAAGAAATATGCCGACAGTCGAAACATTCGAACTTGACTTGGATTGTGGACAAGAAATTCGAGATTGAAAATTTCTAATGAGAATTTATGATCTTCCACGAATTAACTTCAATTTTTGCGATACTCATCTTAACAAATTCCTCTTATACCTATGGATAAAAATCATGGGAATCACAATTCATTCTTAGCCCACAAGATCATCTATTATGATCAATGGATTGGGAACATGGCTAAACATCCGATCCGCTTGCACCATTATGATCAGCCCTCTAATTCTAAAAAGAATTGTTAATGAATCTAGTTTATCAAGGATGATTGGCTTGTACAAAATACAGAAGGTGGGACATATGCGAGTTACATCATCTTGACGCATGAGATTTAGCATATTGTGATTAGACAAAGTTTTATTATTACCGTCGAATTATTGAAACGATTTACCTTAGACATTAAGAAGTAGGGATACGGTTATCTATCTAGAAAAATTATGAAGTGAACATAGTGCACAAACTAAATTGAATTTGAACGTTAAAATTAGTAGACTCCATAATCAATCTCTTCAACTTTTACTATTCAGATTCAGTCTAAAATATACATCGTTCATATACTAATTTCTTACTATTAGACCCAAATAACTGCCTCATTGTTGAACTTTTGGTTGTGGCATATAATTAATCAAGTGGCACTCTGAATGAGAGCATAAAATTAACTAAATTCCAAAGCGATTTTGAAGCGATAGAATTATTGCAGTGGGGAAATGCATGCTTAAGCAAAGAGATTTCTGGTGCCACTCCCGAAACATCTTGTCCTTCCCATTTTAAAGTGCAATTCACTCTCAATTTACTAAAGTTAATTTGGTAAATGCCATTCACAGGTACTCTCCACGTGCCCTCATTTACTCTTCTTTGTACTTGTGACTTAGAACAGCAATAGAAGGGGAGAGCATGGTTCTTCTTCAAAATTACCATTGGAATTAGGACCCATCTCAATTTTCCTTAATTATTTTTTTATGTTCTTTCAAATGGGTTTTTTTGGTCATTACACTTTAAATAATTGTCGTATTAGTAACTATTGTTGCTGTGACAATAGCATGGGCCAGCATAAAAATTAAATTGCACAAATAGTAAGCAATAGAATTTTAAAAAATCCAAGTGCATTTTTATTCGAAATTATTACTCAAAAGGATCATGACAATCTAGTTAAGGAAAATTAGGGAAAAAATTATTCTTGTATAAAACTTGTCACTGACACCTCGTAACAAAGCTAAAATGTCGTCTCGTGGTCGTTCACAATCTTTATGACTATGTCCAAGTGTCGTTCCACTAGGGGAGAGTTTCATAGACTTGACCTGAAGTCATCGCTGTTCATAGACTTGACTTAAAGTCGTTGCCAGTCTTTCAGTACAAAAGAAAAAGAAGATGCGTGCCTTATGGTGAAGAAAAAGCCCTGTTCAATTCTAGCGGGACCGACCGTGCATACATTTTTCTAACCACTCAAATCAAGAAACGTCATGGTCATGTCTCGCCAATGCTTCATTTTCCATATAAGTGAAAGAAAAGTGAAGACTAAACAGATGAAAGCCATTTTCGATTCCTAATTTCGATCATCCAATGGCTTCTTCATTAAAACCCAAAATTAATTATGAGGTGTTCTTGAGTTTCAGAGGCACAGACCTACGTAACACCTTTCTTGGTCATCTCTACAAAGCTTTATACCATAATGGAATATACACTTTCATTGATAGCGAGGAACTAAGGAAGGGCAACCAAACATTGCCGACGCTCATGAAGGCCATCGAAGAATCATGCATCGCAATCATCGTTTTCACTAAGGACTATGCTTCCTCACAGTGGTGCTTGGAAGAGGTGATGAAGATTATGGAGTGCAAGGAGCAAAAGGACCTCACTGTTCTACCAATATTTTATAAAGTGGACCCAAGGGAAGTGAGACAGGGCAGTAAGAGTTATGGGAAAGCTTTAGCTAAGCATGAATCCAAGTTCGGGAAGGATTCAGAAAAAGTGAAGCGATGGAAGAAAGTTCTTTTTGATGCTGGTAGCTTGTCCGGGTGGCATTTTAATAATGGGTAAGTAGAGCAGAATCCATCTTTTGTGTAAGAAGCTAGTCTTTAAAAATAAGTATAAACACTGTTTAAGAAATTATAAATAAAAAAAATTAAGGACACTATTGTTAGTACACGTGTAGATGCTACCTTTTATGATTCTTGCAAATTCTTGAGTTCTTGCTCAATGACCAGGTGATATCATTTCTATGTAATCAGTCTTATCGAATAATTTCATTTCTTTGGCTTGGACGATTCTAGTTCCGTTCCCAAAAAATGAATATTTCTTTTGTATTGATAGATTTTTTAAAGAGTTGATATACGTCAAATATCTAATAGTTAAAAAATTATCCGTCATATAAATTTTGAATAAACTATTGATAAAATAACAACACTTTCATGAAATTACTAGCTTTTTGATAGTTCGTAAATTACCACCTTTTTTACTTTTACTGAAATGTATTTGTCCTTTTTTTTTTTTACCAACGGCTTAACTTTACCAACTCTAACAATAGTTTTGGAAAAGGTTTGAGACTTTTTGATACTTTTCCCCAATAGTTTATCGAGTTTGCATTTATCAACTCCTTTCCCATTAAATTATTAACAAATTTTGGATTAACAACCCTTATTTGAGTTACTTAGCAACATTTTTGTTTTATTTTATTGATTTTTATCACCATTTACTAACTTTTATTTATTTTTCTTACAGATACCTTAAATCCATCAAATCTTTTATATGAACCTTTAATTGTGTCACTATCAACTTTTCTTTTATTAGGTTACCAACTAGTTTTGGTTTATGAATCCTCATCTTGGTTGCTTGCTAACATTTGTTCTTCTTAATTTAATCACTTGTTTTTAGAGTTGTCAATTTTTATTTACCATACTCACAAACATATTAGATGTACCAACTTTTTTAGAAATTATTGACCTTAATTGTAGTGGTTATCATCTTTTGTCCCATTTAAGTTACCAACTAATTTTGCATTACCAACTCTTATTATAGTTAGTTATCAATATTTAGTTATCTTTCATTAACAACTTATCTTAATTTTCACAAAAATACTTCTCTTATCTTTTACCAACTTTTGTTCATTTTTCTTGCCAATGCCTTAAATTTACCAACTATCATAACTATCCTTGAGTAGCCAACTAATCTTGGGTGACCAACTCTTAATCGATAGTTCAGTACCAACTTTATTTCTTTTACTAATTTACCAATATTTCTTATCATTTAATAACTTTTATTTGACTTGCTCAGCAATCATTTAAACTTAGCAATTCTTTTTAGAAAATACCAACCTCAATAAGAGTGATTACCAACTTTGACTAGTTAAATTACTAACTAGTTTTGCATAACCAGCTTTTAATAAAGATAGTTTACCAGTGTTAATTTGTCTTCCTTCAAATTAAGAACTTTTTGTTTTTATTTCTAACAAAATAAAAATTTCTCTTATCTTTTATTGACTTTTATTTACCTTTTGACTTATAATACCCACTACTATATGAAATTAGGAGCGTTTGGTTGTGCAACTTATCAAATTTTCTTTGATTAAGTTATTAACTATTCTTTTATTATCAATACTCATTTGAGTTGCTTGCCAACATCTACAAAAATATGAAATTTTGCATTGAGATACTACTTTTATTTGCCTTGCTTATCAACCTTTTGATTTTATCAACTCCATTTAGAAATTACCAACCTCAAACAAAGTAATTATAAACTTTTCTTCGATTAAGTTACGTATCAACTAGTTTTGGGTTAGCACCTCTTACTTGAGTTAGTTCTAACTGTATTTATTTTTTAAAAGTACCAAATTCTCTTATTTCTGAAAAAAAAATATATTTTCTCTTATTTTTCTACCAACATTCATTTACCTTTCTTACCAATGTCTTAAATATGCCAACTATTTATACAAGTTGCGAATATTTATATGTGATTACCAACTTTTCTAAAATAAAGTTATTGACTAACTTTGGATTATCAACTCTAATTTGAGTTGTTAACCAACTGTTGTATGTTTTTCCTTTTTAATTTTACTGACCATCCTCTACAATTAAGTTAACAACTAGTTTTACGTTACAAACTCTAGTTGAGTTGGTAACCAACCATTTTTTTTTTCTAAAATTACTAGTTTCTCTTACTTTTCAAAAAAAAAAAAAAAAAAACTTTTCTTTATCTTTTGTCATCTTTTATTTACCTTCCTTACCAATGCCTTAAATATATCGACTATTCTATGAAATTATAGATTCTGTTTCAGTTATGTACCAACTTTTTCTTGATTAAGTAACCCAATACAAAAGTTTCTAAATTAAAAAAAAAAAAAACAATCAAATGAACATTGGCAAATCAAATAAGAGTCGGTAGCCCAAAATTCATTGATTACTTAATCAAAGAAAAATCAATAAGTCACTTGCATCAAAGTAGCTTCATATAAGAGTTGGTAAATCCGAGACGTAGTTATAAACTTGGCAAGTAACTCAAATGACAACAAAAAACTAGTTATCAACTTAGTTGGTGAAAAGTTGGTAAGTCACTCTAATTAAGGCCAGCATTCCTAAAAAGAGTTGGTAAATAACTCAAATGAGAATTTATGACCCAATAAAAAAGTTGGAAATTAAAAAAATATATATTTATTAGTAAGTTGCTCAATTGAAGTTGGTAATCCAAAACTAGTAGATGATTTTTTGATATGACAAAAGTTAGTAAGTCACTATAATATAGGTTGGTAATTTGATATAAAATTTAGTATATTTGAACTGTGATTTACCTTAGTAGCCACCATTCCCACATGAGAAGGGGAAGGTGGAGGGTTCGAAGGCGATGACGATTTAGTTTCAAGTATAGGTTTTGACTTCCATGCCCTATAATGAGATAGGGCAAAAGTCTAAGAGTGGAAGTTAGAGTAAGAGTAGAGTAGGACTGACCAAAAAAAAGAAAAAACAAACCAGTAAGTTATGCTAATCGACTTTGCTAAGTTAGTATAACAATTGGTAACTGGCAAACTATAAATAAATATGGTAATTTCATATAACTGTAGGTAAAATGTAGGTAAGTTACTAACAACTTATGTGAAAGGAAATGTAGCATATCTTTTGTTCACCAACAGTTTTTTGACATTTACCTACTACACTTATTGAAATTCATTGGCATCGATAAAAAAAAAAAAAAAAAAACCTATTTTGGGCATGAAACAATTGAATTCCTCCTATGGGTTTTGATGATTCGTTTCATGTGGGCAAGTTCTATAGCTCTTTCTTTTGGATCCTTGTTGCCCCCTTCAAAGTATAACAAAAGTTCTGAACGATTTGTGTATGGGCTATTTGAGTTCTTCAATTTTCATTTTTATCAATTAAATTCTACAAATTTTCAATTTTGATCAATCGAGTCTGAAACTCACTACTAGTGGCCTTTTTAATTTTGAAAAGAAAAAAAAAATGTGGCTAACCATAGAATTGACAAGTTGCTTTTTCCAATTATAAGAAATTGATACTAGGACGTCATCGGCTGAAAAGTTCACTGACTTATTTGAATAAAATTAAATGTTAAAAGCGGATCGACCAATGGACAAAATGTTTAGTTTTAATGCACTTATCCCATTTCGTTTGAAGGAATAAGAATGTTTGCAACACCTGATAAAGGTTTATTAGTGTGCACAGGCCATGGTGGGCCATGACATTATGCTTCAGGGTATCTAAGAGTTTTCTTAATCGAAGATCTTAACCACCATTAAAAGTTCTAAATAGCTCTTTCTGATTAAGCGTATATATGAATCGCATATATCTGTCAAAAAGAAAATTAAGTACATCATCATGTATATATAAAAAGTACATGAATTATTTGGATGACTAAACGTTGAAGCTTGAGCTCTTGGAGTTTTAATTCAACTTGTTAGGAATACAGATTGTTTTGGTTGTGATCATCAGAAAATGTGATGCACTGCTTTGTCATTGTTGGTTGGTAATTGCTTAATTGCTTGTTATTCGCTTATTCAAATTGCTACAACTTCTCTTTTCTGTTTTTATCAGAGATGAGTCAGAGCTTATAGAAAGAATCGTGAAGGAGATCTCCACTCTTCTAGACCGAACACCATTGCATGTTGCTAAGCATCCAGTTGGGATTGATTCCCAAGTGGTTGAGCTAAAATCTATGTTAAACCTAGAGTCTGATGATGGTGTTCTTATGATGGGATTATGGGGAAAGGGAGGCATAGGAAAGACAAGTTTAGCTAAAGCCACTTATAATGATATTTTCAGACAATTTGAAGGTTCAACTTTTTTGGCAAATGTTCGAGAAACTTCAAAATATTGTGGGGGTTTAGTTGCTTTGCAAGAAAAATTACTATCTGAGATATTATTACTAAAACAAAGATTAATAGTGTCCAATGTTGATGCTGGTACTCATCTTGTACGGGATAGGCTTTGTCGTAAAAAAGTTCTCCTTATCCTTGATGATGTGGACAACTTGTGTCAATTAAATGCTTTAGCAGGAGAATCCAAGTGGTTTGGTATTGGAAGTAAGATCATTGTTACCACAAGAGATAAACATTTGTTAACTTGTCACGGGATAGATCAAGATCATGTATATGAAGTTAAAGCATTGGAGGATAGTGATGCTCATGAGCTGCTTAGTAAGCATGCTTTTGGGACACATCAAAAACTAAAAATCAAGATAGATCTAGTGGATAGTGTTTTGAATCATGCTCAAGGCCTTCCTTTAGCAATTGAGGTGTTGGGTTCCTTCTTATGTGGTAGAAGAGAACATGAATGGAAAAGTACACTAAAGAAACTTTCTAAGATTCCTAACAAAACCATTAATAACGTGCTCAAAATAAGTTATGATGGACTAGAGGATAATGAGAAAGAGTTTTTCTCCACATTGCCTGCTTCTTTAAGGGGTGGGATAGGGAGTACATAAAGAAAGTTATTGATAGTTGTGATTTTGAGATAGCTATAGGATTAGAAATTCTCATTGAGAGGTCCTTGATAAGTGTTGAGCACAAAACAGTAGAAGTGCATGACTTGATTCAATTGATGGGTATGGATATTGTGAACCAAGAATGTCGCGATGATCCTAGGAGACGCAGCAGGCTATGGTTATATGATGATGTTATCGATGTTCTGCGCCATGACATGGTAAGACTTATATATACAGTCAAAATTGTGCTCCTTATCTTTTACTCCAATTACTAGATATGCATTACTTAAATAGTCTAGTCTCGTATATACACAGGGAGATTGTGTAGCAAAAGCCATGGTGTTGGCGCCACCGGAGCAAAAAGAGATATATATCGGCCCTAATGCTTTTACAAAAGCGAGTAGGTTGAGATTGCTCATCATGCACAGTGTGCAAAATTCTTTCCAAGGTCCTATATGTCTTCCTAATGAGCTAAGATGGTTTGAATGGGTTGGATGTGCTTCTTGGTTTCCTAAATTTTCCCTTGGTCCAAAGAAATTAGTGGGACTTAATATGAGCAAAAGCAATATCACGGGAGTTCCAAAACAATTTAAGGTGAGCATTTACCTACATAGACATTTTTATCATCTACTTGATTTGTATATCTACATGTGTATTATATGTACTAATACACAAAAGAAAATGGTGTTCCTGTGTTTTAGAAAGCGTTTCTCTTTTTTCTTTCAAAATGACCCTAACTACTTGCTTTAGAAATATTCTTTCATGCAGCAAAATTGGCATTTGAAAAATTAAGCACAAACAACTTTATTAGAAATAAATAGGCAAAACTAGGTATTTATATAAACATATGTGGGAGGGAAAGATATTTTAAGATTTGAATTTTTTTATAAAGTTTATTAAATCATAAGAGAAAAATATGTGGAAAGAGAAAGATATTTGGCGATTTTAATTTTGTTTAAGGTTATCGCATCATAATAAAATTACTAAGTTATAATTTGAAAGATATTTAGAGATTTAAACTTTTTTTGAAAGTTATCGCATCATAAGAAAATTACAGAGTTATAAAGAGAAATATATTTAGATATTTTTAATATTGCAATATGTTGTAAGATAATGCGGAAGCTATTTGACCTTGCAACTAAGTCAATGCGAAATCACTAGTGAAATAAACAAAGAACAATAAAGAACATGAGTGATTTACTCAGTTTGGTTTAGTATCAATACCCACATCACTAGGATATCTAACAGCAAATAGTCCAATAGTTAATCAGAGAATTACAGAATTACAATTGCTCATGCACACAATCCACAATGCTCACAAAGAAATTTATCAATTTGGATGTAAAACTCATTGTACAAAATATCATTGTGTTCTTGCTCCTGTGCATGGCTAAGCAAGAGCTTCCGCTTGTTTCTCTTTTGTGCGGTTGCAAATGAAAGGGAGACAAAAAAATAAAACCCACATTTTATTTTCTTTCTCTAACCAACCTACAGCTTTCTTCAAAGTGTCCCCTTTTGTTTCCCCTTGTGCGGCTTTTTAAAGGAAAGTCCACTGTGAGGCATTCAAAGGAGTTCAACTCTTGGTCTAGGTCAAACCTTGGACAAATATGAAGAAATTATTGGGGCTAATAATAAAATCTAAAGGGGCTGACTATATTAGTTGAAAACTTTAAACAGTTTATCTTGTGGAAGATAACAGGATGTACTTTGATAGTTGCAAAAACAGATTTGAATGTATCAACCGAGCTTGTGCTGCTATTTAACAATTGTAGGCAACAATGAATATAAAAGATAGCACTCTATAATAAATAGTGATTCGGTTTTATTCTCAAGCCTATGACTACTTTCCTGAGTAACAGCCTTAACATGGTTTGCAATTCATTAGTAATCTTAAGAGAATAATCAGTATGCATTGCTCTATTATAAGATATATCAAATTATTAGAACGCAAGCAAGGCTATCACTCTTGCACACGTCCTCTTGTCACCAATTACAAAGTAGCAAGAACATTACAGAGAGAATTATAAATGGATAGTAGCACAGTTTGATCAGAACAGAGAGATGATGTAGTAGAACAAGCTTTCTCTACATCCAACCCTTTTTGGCTACGTTGATCCTCTTTATTAAGCAACTTCAATCCATCCGTTGGAGATACCTTTGAGGACGTAAGAGCCATTAAGAGTTGAATGGAGGTGTCACTGAGGTCTAGATCGCCCATACAATCCTTTCCTCTGGATGATAGCAAGGTTTCCCATAATAGAGTTTGCAGGCGCTATTAAATTATTTGTCCCTGTGATTGTTTTCAAACAACCAATGGTGCTCAGACTCATTTTTAGTGCTCCGGCTGAGAACTCTTAGCCTATTAATGGCTGTATTCTACCCATATAACGGTCATCCACAAATGCACTTATTGAGCAGCACATTTCAAAGACTTGACATTACAATGCATTGCTTCTTTATCACCTTATCATAGCATGAGCCCTTATCACTAGTCCATCAATGTTGCCTAGAATCAAACTATGTGGAATGACTTGCGATTAATTATCCAATGATCCTCTTGATTATGTCATATTCCAAAGACTTTACATTGATGACTGATCAATCATGGTACATCAAAGTTCTCATGAACACCTCATCATATTTGACTGGTTCTCCTACTGTCATGATCCTCATGCTTGCAATCGGTCTTTACTGAACTCACAAAGACTAGCATTGTTATCACGGTTTTTCTTCTTCTTCTTCTTTTTAAATCATCACTGCATCATTAAGACGAATATCTTCACTTGTCATAAAGATAGTACATCAAGGATATTTTTGAAATCATCAAAATACCATGAGTATGTTTCCCATAATAGAGTTGGTATTTGGTGTTTCCTTCTTTAATAACTCTCTACCTTGATGTTTATACCCAAGTCATATTGCTCATCCACCATACTATCTCTCCCAATGCCTCAATGGACACTTATTCTCTATAAAGGCTAATTGAGCTCAAGCTGTGGCATCATGGCTACTGAGTTCTTTGTTGTCGCAATCTTCTTCACCTCAACCTTACCCTTCA
This sequence comes from Eucalyptus caleyi, assembly GCA_014182885.2. Classification (NCBI taxonomy): domain Eukaryota; kingdom Viridiplantae; phylum Streptophyta; class Magnoliopsida; order Myrtales; family Myrtaceae; genus Eucalyptus; species Eucalyptus caleyi. The sequence continues at coordinate 38,443,714 of CM024470.2, read as the reverse complement.
CCACAACATCTCAAATGAAATGATACTTAATGTTGATATGCTATGGTTGCTCGTGACACAATTCTGATGTGGTGTCCAAGCCCTTTGTTGTGTCCTGTAACCCCTTCTCCCTTGCATAAATTGGTAAAATCTTTACTAGAGAGTTCCATGTCATTATTGATCCTAAGGCACTTAATTTGTTCACTGAGTGCTTCTCAATAAGTGCTTGAAACTTCTTGACCTATTCAAACATCTCAAATTTGTGCTTTAGGAAGTATATTCGTACTTTTTTTTAAATAATCATCAATGAATATTAGCATATACCGATCACCTCCTTTCAAAGAAATCGAAGATGGGCTTAGACTTTTAAATGAATAACAAATCGATTACTTGGTTGAATGCATAGCTATAGTGAATTTAACTTGGCTCTACTTCCTAAAGATGTATTGTTCACAAAAGTCCAGCTTCCCTATCTTCTAACCCTTGAGCAACCTACTCTCACTCAATATTGTCATACTTGTCTCATTCTTATGCCCCAATGCACCATATCTTAGTCAATTTTGAGTCTGACTCATCTAATGGAACTGCAAGAGCTCTAGTCATGGTCTCTCCCAGTAGATGATACAAAGAATTCACCTTCTTTCCCTTTATCACTGTCATGGCATTTTGAGAGATCTTTGGCACTCTTCCTTTAGTAGTGTACTTAAACTTGATGTTATTGAGTGTTTCAAGAGAAATATAGCTATTTTTTAGCTCTGGTACATACCTCGCATCTATTAGTATGTGCATTACTTTGTCATGCATCCAAATCCAAATTGTTGTCATCTAGACAATCCTTTAGGTTGCAGTATTCCCCATCAAAACTCTATTACCAAGTGCAATCTAGAAAGTGGTAAACCATTTCCTATGAAGAATCATATGATAAGAACACCCTATATTCTAGCACTATGCATCTCTTGACAAGTCAATAGTCACACTCAAGACAACATTTGCACCATTGGTGCTTTCCTCAGGAACACTCGCCAAATTACACTACTTGTGGTATTTTGCTTATAATATCTGTTTTTCTACTTCAAGCAATCTATCCTCATGTGCCCTTCCTCGTGACATTCAAAGCACATCATGCAACCCTTAGACTTTCTATGGTGAGACTTCAATCTATTTTTACCTCTACTCCTGGACTCTAATGTTGATCTTTACCTCGAATCACAAGTTCTAACACCCTCTCTTGGGCTAGATCCTCATCTTGCAACTTTCTCTATCACTCATTAGAGAACAAGGCAAAATGTACCTCTTATGAGGTAATGGCAATGTGCCCTCTAATAGTGAATTAGTAAAGTATATACATGACTCACGTAGAGAAGCCAATAGTACCATGCCTTATTTTTCATCATCTAGGGTCGCTTCAACATTTTTCAAGCCCATCATGAGTTTGTTAAACACATCTAAAGGGGATTTGACAAAAGTATCTTTGGTATAAAAAATTTCAAACATCATCTTCAACGTGTGTATAAGCGATGCTCAAACCCCTCTTTACTTATTGTGCCTAAAGTTTTGCCACGACATTGTGGCATCCTTCTCTTCAACCACCATTATTAATTAACTCATTTGATAAATTCAATAGGAATTTACTTCTTGCTCTTTCAATTAACTCATCTTTATCAGCATCTTTCGTTGTTTCTTAGTAACTTAGCCTTGCCACTTAATGCCTTGGCCAAATCTTGGGTTGTTAATATCACATCACCATAATGCTACACAACCCAAAGTTGTTCCTCCTATTAAACTTTTCAAAATTTCTACTTTCTCTTTACACATAATTGCAATAACAAAATTTTAAGACAATAGTTAGATAAGCAAAAATATCAAATCAAGTCCAGAAAATTCTAACGTAGCTTCGATTGGTGCAGAATCTAATGAATTTTGAGAGTAAATCAACACAAAACTCCTAGTAATAAAAGATAAATAAGAAGACACAATATACTAATGTGGTTTGGTCTCGGTATTGGTACCTATTTCATGGATATAGCCAACACAAAAAATCCACTAATTAATTGGAGAATTTTAAAGTTACAATCATTTGCACACTCAAGTGTTTCCTAGTCTTAGATACGCGGGAGTATTATCAAAAAAAAATCCTAAACCTATTATAATTGTGCTAATTCAGTCCTAAACTTTTTTTTTTTGACCAATTTAATCCTAAACCTTTTATAATTGTGTCAATTTAGTCCATCTAGCCAAAATAGGCCGGCCAACGCTGACGTGGATGCCAGCAAGGGATAGCGGGCCAACAAACACTGATGTAGCAATTTTTAAATATTTTTTCAATTTTTTAAATATTCTTTAATTTTTTTCTCACCTTCTTCTTCCTTTGGTTGACTAGCTCCAACCAAAGGCGAGGGCCGGCAAGGTCAGCCTCATTAGCCACTGGCAAGGCTTGCCCATGCCGGCTAGAGGCAAGGGTCGGCAAGGTCAACCTTGCCTACCACTAGTAAGGGCGAGGCCTCCCAAATCTGGCGAGGTTAGCCTCGCCGGCCACTGGCGAGGATGAGGCCCCACTAGATCCGGCGAGCTCGGCCCTTGCCAAGGCTAGGCCAAGCTACCATCGCCAAGGGTTGTGGCGGAGGCAAGGAGGGAAAGGATGAGGAGGAGGAGGAGGTGGCGGCAACGGAGCGGTTGTGGAGATGTGAAGAGGGGCATTGCGACTGCGTGGCGGTGGCGGCGATGGGGAGAGCAAGGTGGGGGGGTTGCTCCAACTCCTTAATCTTCTCATGGTGATGATCATTTTGGTGCTAATGGTGACAATGGTAGTGGCGAACACAATCCATCTCCAAGGTCATCTTCGCTAGAGCAACGCCCCCACCTCGCTCTCCCCGCTGCCATAGCCACAACGCCCCTCTTTGCATCTTCATAGCCACTCCACTGCCTCCTCCGCCACAGCCCTTGGCTACGGCAACCTCACCCAGCCTTGGCAAGAGCCAAGCTCGCCGGATCTAGCGGGGCCTCACCCTCGCTAGTGATCGGTGAGGCTAACCTCGCCAGTGGCAGGCAAGGTTGACCTCATCGACCCTCACCTCCGGTTGGCGGGGGTGAGCCTCACCGGCCAGAGGAAGAAGAAGAAGGTGAGGAAAAAAAAAAAGAAAAAAAAATTTTAAAAATAAAAAATATTAAAAATTATATATATATATATACTAAAAATTATTTAAAAATTACCACATTAGCATTTGCCAGCCGACTGTCCCCTGCTGACGTCCACGTCAGCGTCAGTCAACCAATTTTGACCGGATGGACTGAATTGGCAAAATTATAAAATGTTTATGACTAAATTGGTTAGAAAAAAAAAGTTTATGACTGAATTGGCACAATTACAATAAGTTTATGACTTTTTTGGTAATTCTCCCATACACCTATACCCACAGTGCTCACATAAAAGAAAATCAGTTTGGATGTAAAAGGACATTGCATATAACCATGTGTTCCCGCTCCAATGCTTGGTTAAAGAAGAGCTTCCCCCTTGTTTCTTTTTTGTGCGATTGCAGCTAAAGGGAGACAAAAAATAAAGCCCACACTTTATTTTCTATCTCCAATACCCACCTAGGACTTTCTTTAGTGTATTCTTTTTGTTTCTTCTTGTGCAGCCTTTTGAAGGAAAGTCAACCAGGCAACAACTAGAGGAGTTGAACTCTTGGTCTCCTACCTTGGATAGATATGAAGAAACCCTTATCGTTTGACCAAACATTGGATTGATATATCCCAACAAAGAAAAACAAATTATAATCCAAGATTATTATCCGAAGAATGCAACACCATGTCAAAGTCCAACTCAAACTTTTCTTTTACGCCTCATCCAATACGAAGGTCCACATCCTCCAATCAATTCGGGTTCAATATACTAACTCAAACTCCAAACATAATTGTAAAGTATGTGAGATAAAATAGAGTAACCAATTTCATGTATCCGTCCATGAGTACAATATTTGTAAAATAAGTAATTGAATATAATTGAAGGAAAGAATATAAAATAAAAATAAAAATTGAAATCCCTTAAAAGTAGGATGTTCTTTCTTTACTTTATATAATAATACAGATTAAGTTCAAATACTTTTTTTTTGGTAAAGAAATTAAGTTCAAATACTTTTTAAATCCAATGTCTCTAACAATCGACGGTGTTTTATCAAAATCAAATCAAATCTACCTAGTGAAGAATGCAAATGTGCTAGTGTAAGCTATGTAACCCCATTCTAATTGTGTCGGTTGTGTACAATAAACTTTTTTGTTTTACAGAAAATTTGTATAATGAGTGAATATAAAGGAAACAAAAATATAAAGAACGAATTCATTGATGTTGTGTATAAAAGTGAAAATACCCAAGCAATAGAGAGCCTAGTGGCCAAGCACTTGATTTGGATGTGGTAAAGTAGATATTCTAGTCACAACATCTTCTACTTAAAGCAAACTTAAGCGGCTAGTTAGTTATGAAATGATGGAGCCTTACCCCATGTATGTACATGAACAATAGGATTTGCCCTACACTGATAAGATTGGCTCTGCCAAAGGTTTGAATGCTTTGTGCTGCAAACAAGGCAATGTTAATTACTTTAGTAAGTTCTTAAGGAGTGGCATTTCTCAGCAAACATAATGAAATATTTATTAGAAGCTTCGCCAATAACATTGTAATGCGTTTACAAATAATGGGATCTAGTGGCGGCATACCACTAGTTTCATAATCAAAAGTCAAAGCTAGATATTGAATTTTATATGTGAATTCTTCTTCTTCATATTTTTTTTCTAAGTTGGTTTCACTTTCTTTGCATGATTTTAAAGAAATTTAAGATTTTATTTATTTTTGGAAAACTTTCATCGTGATAGAATATGGTCTTGACATTAAGCTCTTGACATTAAGCTATTATATATAGTCTAAATTAGAATTTAAAAAAAAAAAATGTTCACTCTAGTGCTTGCCACATGACATTAACTTTGCTTCTCTAATTGGCATATGGAATGACATGTGGCTTAATTTTGTCACGCAACCCACATTTGCATGGTTGTTGCATGGCATTGCATGTTACTTTTTTGATTGCCACATGACATGACATGTGGCATAGTTTTACCACGTGGCATAGTTTTACCAATGTCCATTAGCTTTTTGATTTATCATCTGTAAATTTCAATCTCTTATGGTATATACGTATAGTTTTGTAATTACTAGTAATTTTTCTGATTGTTTACTAATTTCCCAATACAATATGTAATTCTCATCAATTTATAGTAACTTTTAATGAAATGTTGGTTTCGCTGTTTTTGCAGGACTTCCAACAATTGAAGTACATTAATTTCAATAATTGTGATTCACTAGTTTGTATGCCTGACCTTTCTTGTACTCCAAATCTTGAGGAATTGGTTCTCTATGATTGCAAAAACTTGGTGGAAGCCCATGACTCCATTGCATATCACGACAAGTTACAGTTGTTGAATTTAATGGGGTGCAGCAAATTTGAAAGGTTCCCTAATATTCCACATAAACTTGAAGGCTTGAAAAAGCTTTCTTTATCAGGGACTGCTATTAAAGAACTTCCTACATCAATAGAAAATCTTGTATCTTTGAAAATAATGGATCTAAGTTATTGTACGAACTTAGAAGTCTTCCATCTAGCATTTACAAGTTGCAAAACATTGAACTCTTGCAAATTGGGTATTGCAAAAATTTAATAGGATTTCCAAAGTACGAGGATTCAGTTGATCCATGCATGAAGACCGGACTTTCAAAGTTGCTCTTTTTATCTCTTGGGGGATGTAATTTGTCCGGAGTAGAATTTCTCGATAATCCTTCCTGTTTTCCCTCCTTGCATGTATTAATTCTGGAAGAGAGCAATGTTACTAGCCTTTCCACATCTATTCATAAGCGTGATCATTTGTCTGTATATGCAATATCACTTTGCCATCAATCACAAGAGATACCCGAGCTTCCACCATTTTTGAAGCATCTTTGGGCTAATAGTTGCAAATATCTACAGAAAGACGGAGATCCATTTTCATATTCTGTTTTGGTCCGTAAAGTGTTGACCATGGCTGACATTCCATCTCTGGACCAAGTTAGACTCTCTCTCTCTCTCTCTCTCTCTCTCTCTCTCTCTCTCTCTCTCTCTCTCTCTCTTGTTCTTGTATGTTGCAATAGTAGTAAATGCAAAGGCTCAAGAAAAGCAAACAAACATAAAGTGATTATGCACGTTTTTGCATGTAATAAAGGTTGGCTACCATACTTTTACAGGAAAGATTTCTATCACATGAGAGTTGTATGTCAATGCAAGCAAGGGTGAATGAATCTCTACTCATTTAGAGAGCTCTAGTTTGAAGTGGAATTCGCTAGGATTAATCACTAAACTCAAAATGAATTTTTTTATTTGAGTACTACTAATAACAACTTACAGTACTTTCTAATGGCCTATCTTTCTAACAGACGCCTCCTAATTACACAATTTGGCTCCTTGGAGGAGAAATGCCAGAGTGGGTCCTCTCTATTGAAGACAATTCTATATCATTTATGGCTTCAAAGGACTTGTATGACAAGTTTCTTGGGTTCACTCTCTGTACCGTTCTCAAAAATGATGAACGGGCAAAGATTTCGACAACTAAGATTTTACCACATGTGAATGGCAAAATGAGGGATTGCAAAGGAGGAATGAACTTCTTGACAGTAGATTCGGATCAAGTCTTGCTTTGGTATTTCACACCATATGATCTATGGGAAGAAGTCAATTTTGGTCAAATTGATGGGAGTTATGTACACTTTAGCCTTACAATATCAGCTACAAAGTTGAAAAAGTGGGGATTTCGAATAATATGCAAGCCACTTGATGACAATTTAAAGGTTCAGATTCAAGACAATCGGCTAATCGATCTAGCTTTCCTCCATGAAGTTGTTCTTGAACCAACAAATTTAGAAGTTAAGAGTCCACTTATGCACAAAGATAGTTTGATCAAAACAGATCTACAGAAAGACTTACAGGATTGTCAAAGGAGAAGTGAGGAACATTATCAAATAGTATCAAAGGGAAATCCTAAGCTTATTCTTCCTCGTGGCATGCGGACCAAGACTATGCTAACTTCCAATTCGACCGGTAGAGATGAGGATGGTAGCGTTGGCTTGCAGCTTTTATTGTTGGAATGATAAAAAAAAAACACTTGCTAAGGAAGCAATTCGTAGGTAAACAATCTCCTTGATCTTGATTACAATATATTCTTTCTTTTTGTTCTTCTCATTTTCTTTTCTCAAAAAAACCTGTAACCCACTGTTAGCGCCTACTTTCACTCATTAACATTGAGGTACTTGATTTGTCCATTTTAATTGGCGTTATCTTTGTTAGCTACAACAATGGAAATAATCAGCACCATAGAGAACTCCACATGGAGAGAGAAGGTCGCCCTACTTCCCGACTTAATATCGAGAAAAATTAGTTCGACCAAGAAAGCATGCCAAGGTTGTGGCTGGAGATTTACATGAGGAGGCCCGGGCAAATCATTTCGTGTGTGTAGAGCACATTTTATGCAAAGAAAAGTCAAACAAGAACAAGATCACAAGCTCTTACATGTGGCAAAGCATGCTGACATGGAAAGTGGCCAGGATGGAGTGATTCTAGCACATATAAAGAGGTGGGAAGCGATCATGCAGTTTATCAACGAGGGATGTGGTTGATGCTGGTGGAGGTAAAATTGGTAAGAGAAGGCACGAGCAACTTCCATTCCATGGAGTATGAAGGACCAAGGCATCAGAGGAGGGAGAGACGAGCGCACGCAAGAGCACTCTCCATGAGTCTTATCTATCTTTGTATTTCATTTTTTTAGTTTTTTCTGTACTTTCAGCTTCTGCTCTTGCCACTTTCATTTTCTTGTATTTTCATCTTAAAATTTTATTTCCTTTCAATGTGATCTTGATTCCAATGCATCTATTTCTATTTGCACTTAATTTAGCCTAAATTCACCCCTCAATCCAAGCCTCACCCGTACATTTTATACTCGAGCATGAAACCACAGAATGATCTCGATCATTTCATTCTCCCTTCACTTACCTGTCACTGGAACCAGAGCTGCCCCGTTACATCAGGAAACAACTTTTTGAAGATATCAATGTCTAAGTTTTTCGTGGAACAAAAGAGCCTATCAAAACCGGTTTTCGTCTTTGTCGAAGTGCCCTTTTAATTATTATAGAAATAGGATATATTTTTTATGGTCGCTTGCTTAAAATAAACAATTACTTTAATCCCCTTTAACCCTAGTAAGTTAACTTTAACTCCCAAATAGAATTCTGTAGTTCTTTCTTCTCTTTATTCATTTTCTTTGATTTTCCCGTAGCTGTGAGCTCCTTCCTTTTTCACTTCGAACTCCATACGACACCATCGGTGAGCTCTGACGAAATGGAAGATCGCCACCAGCCAACGGAACCTACAAACGGACGGATGGAGTTTGTCTCGGGAAACAGAGTCCCTAGCGAAAGGACGGCGGCGGAGACCAGCCAGCGGAGGTAAAGGATTACCACCGCCAATCGAAGCCATGAAAACTGGCGACGCAGCTTCGGGTGAACGATTCTCTCCTGAGGTTCTGGGCTTCATGCAGATTGCTATACTGATCAGGTAACGCCTGGTGCATCCGAATTGTGTTAAGGTGGTGTAAAACTTGAGCTGGGTTTTGAATTCGATTCAGTTGGTGTTATGATTGGGCGGGAACTTGAAGAACGTGCCGTTGAATTTGTTCGAGAGGCGCTGAATCAGTTTTTCTTCGTTAGTTTTGTCTGTGGATACTTGATAGTGAATTCACAATTCATCGACGATCTCTGGAAGGTGTAGCTTTCCTTTCTTTGTTTTCATAGGTGGCAATTTATTGAAAGAAGTAGGTGAAGTCTAGGTTCAAAGGGAAAGCAAGCGAAGAAAGAGTGAAATATTGGGAAGTAGGGCATCCATGGGTCGGTTCAGTCCCCTTTTCAGGAAAAAAATTGAGCAAATCTGGGTGCTGTAGGTTGGGAGGGATGGAGGGAGGGAGGGAGGGAGGGATTTGGGTGCTTTTGCAGTGTTTAGGAAATGTGGATGTGCATTATGTACTTATCATACAAATGTGCAGCAGGTGATAGGTTTGCCAGGAGAATTGAATTCTGAGAAACTTTGATCACTGGTATAGAGGGCTCCATGTTTTATGAGGCGCTTGAAGAGGCAAAACCATAGAGGCATGAAGAAGATGCAGTGAATGGCAAGCCACAAGGAAAGGTTGCTTGACAGTCGAGTCCTTTAACCACTTCTTGAAAACCAAATTTACTTGGAGTGTGAGAGTAATATGAACATCGGTTGTGCCCATCGATAAATGGTTTGGTAGTTATTTTCTTTTCACCTTGTGGACTATGAATACGTAAAAGAAATAATCACGAGAAACATAGAGTTTACATAAGTTATTCAATGGGATAGAGACAAAAGCACAAGTAGCTGATTGTCGATTCTGAATTCCAAGGCCTTCGCACCAGTTCAGGATTCTCTTTTTATCCTTATGTTGCTGTAGCTTTTATGAAGGGAAAATGACCGAGAAGCTAAAACTCCTGGATGCTTCTTGAATGTTTGAATGAAACCTGATTAATGTAGTTTCTCGAATTAGTTTATTTTTGCTTTAGTGTTGTTAGAGCCATATCAGTTTGAATGTTAAGTGGGATTTGCATCTGAATTACGGGATGAGTATGTATTGATAATCATTACATGGAAGTTTGGGACCAGTATATTCTACAGGACCTGTAAAATCTTGATCTTATAGCTACGGATATGGATTCATTCCAATATCTGCATATTAATACTGAAATTTTTATATTGGTGGCGACTTGATGCTGATTTCCCCTTGAAGTGCCTGTATGCACGTATGAAAGAAATTTTGACTCTTATACTCTTTTTTTTTTTTTTTCTCCTAACAAGTAACAAGACTTATTTGCTTTTTCATATAAAGCAAAGCTTGTTTTGTACAGCCTTGAAGTTCAAGTTGGTTAAGAAACTGATTTTCAGTGACCAGGTGCATTTCAGATATGTTACTTTATTTTGATAATTAGGATTGTCAGTCTCAATTGGTAAATGATATCACATTGTATTTTATCTGAGGAATATTATTGCAGAAGGAAGAAACAGGATTTACAAGACACAGAATGTATGTCTATCATTGCTTCTCCACCACTTTCTATAAATTTTGGCCAGCAACACTTTCTTGTTGTTCTGAATTGATACCCTCACATTATCCACCCGTACTTATTGTCAATCTTTTTTGTGTTTCTGCCTTAAATATTTCTATAATATATTATAAAATAGTATATCTGAACAAATCTGTTAAAAAGTGGAATTTCCTATGCATTATTAGGTTGTAAATGGTTTTGTTCCCATTATTCTTTCATAAAATATGACTATGGCTGACAATGGCAAGAATCTTGCCTTACTATGTATAATGTTTCATATTTTCATTTGCCACTGTGGTCTGTCTGAATTTTGAACTGAGAACTGTCAAAGAAAAAGCTTTAATGAGGAGATAGAGAATAGGGGAATGATATTTATTTTTTTGAATAGAAATAAAGCCGTTGCAAGCTGCTGGACCAGAATGTTGAGTGCTCATAAATTTTGCTGTATTGCATGCTTGAATATGTACTTGATCGCCTCAACAGATCATGAATTTATAGATTATTCTAGTTATGTATTTATTGCTTTACATTACATGAGAGCTAGTTGTCATGGTGGCTTCGCCTCTCTTCATTAAAAAGGCATAGTGAGAGATGCAAAATTCTAAAGTTATGGGAAGTGAGTTAAGAGATTTTGCAAAATCTCAAGTATAGGGAGGATATCTGCAATTTTGCATAAAATTCCAGAGTTATAACGCTTGAGTACTATAAATTAGATCGGATACCTAATAGTAAGGAGAATGCTCTTCAAACAATGTCCAGATCTTGACATTGAAGAGCAAAGAGAGTTGTCCATGATTCACACATAATATCCTCTCTTAGACTCTTGGTCTTGTGGGTATTTGAAGAAAGAACTGAATTTTTCAGATAAGATGTATCAATGATTTTGTCTAGGAGACAGTGGTTCTTCCAATAGGATTCATGATCTACTGCAGGTGGCATTGACGAAAATCCTGTCCCTAGCATACCAAGCAAAGGATGAACATGATTCAAGCCTTGAAAGTATAGTCAACATGGAGCAGATACGAAAGAGGTGATTTAAATAGGAAATAGATGTGTTGCTATTATTTGCTTTGGTGAACTATTTTTTATTTGCATTACTAATGCTCTCGACACAAAGAGGAAGAAGGCAACAACAGTTAGAGATGCACCGGTTTAAAGATAAACTGTTGGACTCAAACATTAAGCAATTGTAAAGAAAATAAAATAAACATGAAGGAGAATACATGTTTCATGAAATGCATTTCCTAAATTTATGTTGAAACTACACTAATAGAAACTTTCTCTCTGACAAAGCTCAAAAGTTTTCTTTATTTTTCTCCTTGCGCTTTCCTAGGCTCTTGACGTTCTTCTTGAACAGTGGCAGTGGACTGGATTTTTATCTGCAGAAAGTTGCGGAGAAGTTTTTGGCATTCTCCCTTGATGTGACATGTGAACCATGCATAATGTGTGCAGCAGCATTATCGATCATTGGTAAATCCATTTGTCATACTGAAATAAAATTAAACTATCATAAAATTTGTTTATTCAAATATGATTAGATGACTCTTCACCATCTTTAGTTGTAAGGGATGTATATTATGGCTGTGCAAATGATAAATTCGGATGATGTGGCTCAATACTTTTGTTGCATTCAAGTAGTTCTGAGGCATGCATTAGGTCAGTTTCGGAACTTGCTTTTGTTGCTGATTTCATGTCTACTTAGCCCCACTCTGAAATTGTGACATATGTCAATTGGCAATTAAGGCTTACTGGAGGTTTACAACTCTTTATGTTGATTAATGATGGATGTGGTTTCGTAGCAATTCTGTTTGTTGTCACACTTTGAATATTGCAATGCAAAACCATGAAATTAAATGGAGGTTTATGGAACTAATTTTCCACCATTTCTGTTCTTTTCACATCTGAATCTAAGAAACTCGAGTTTTGAGAAGTTTCAAGAAGTCAAGTTAATATTATTTCTTCCTTTCCCTGCTTTGTTTCCTTTTATTTTTAAAATCAATGTGACTTGCTAGACATTTCCCTTTTTTTATTTGTCCCCAAAAATTTACATTTTGGGAAGTATTACATGTTAAGGTAACCTTAGTTTTTCTTTCCTTTTCCCATTTCCCCCTGTTCCTTCATCTCTTCTTCCTTGCTTTTTTTTCACTCCAATGAGATTGTTTGATGTCTTCAATGTTTTTAAAATGGTAAATATAGCATCTTCAAAGAATTATGATTTTTTAACTATGAGGGATTTATGCTTTCTGATATGCCATGGGCAATGTACTCAATAAAGAAATCTCTTTTCTTGTTTATTAGTTGCAATCGTCTCGAGGGCATGTGCTTGCTAAATTGTGGTGTATGGCATGCATTTCTAGTATTTAGCAAGCATAGCTTATTTAAAGAAATGTGATATTTTAACTATGAGGAATTTCTGATATGCCATGGGCAATGTAGTCGATAAAGAGGGGTCTCTTCTTGCATACATGAGGGCATGTGCTTCCTAAATTGTGGGTATGGCCTGTGTTTCCAATATGATTTTTCATCTGTCTGACGCTGACATGATCTGACATTTCATGTTTCCTAAGCTTGTTCAGAACTCATCAATTGTTTACTCAGACTTTTTTTGACATAAAAGTTAAAACTTAGTGAAATTGGATCTAATTCATTGTGATTGGAGCAGTGCATAGGGTAGCTAATCTAGATTACATACAATGTCTTTCTGTTGAATTATTAGTTTTAAATGAAGAAGCTCAAGTATGCTGCTCTTAATAATCTGCTTGTAAGTCAAAAGTATTATGGGAAACATGAAGTAGCGCATTGCCTTTCTGAATCTGACATCAAGCAAGAGGATGCTCCTTGTAGATAAAGGACCACCTTGCTCAATTTCCACCTTGTGAAGCTCAAAAACTAGCCCTAATTATTGCATATTTTCATGATAGAGAGAATGAGACTGTTGTTAACAGTGAGCATGGTTCATATGTGATGTTTGGAAGATGTAGCTGATTGAAACCCATCCTAGCCAGTATTAGTATACAAGTCATCTATAAATCTTCTCTCACTCAGATCACCAGTGCCAATAACTCTTGCAAGAACTTGCCCATCTGTATTAAAAGCCCCAAACTATGCCCTGTTTCCAGCGTGTTGTTTGATCTCCAAGGACGTTAGGTTTAGGCCATAGCTAACCCAAACACCTCTTTTAATCTGATGCAAGAAGTTTGCCAAGGTGTATAGCCTAGTTACTGTCAATTGATTTGAATGGTACACTTCAGAGTTAAATTGCTTGCCTGAATATCTGTTTTCTGCAGTTCAGACATGTCGTAAAGTTGATATGCTTAGGACCTAAATGTAAACTTCCTAACTTAAGCATATTCCTTTATCCATGAACTTGTTTTTGCTTGGATGATACCTTCTTTTGCAAAGTGCTTTGTCGATTAGTGTGCTAAATTATCTCTTGCATGGTATTTGGACATGTTTTTCCAAATAGAATCTGGTTTCAAGCTGATGAGCTAGGTCAAAATGCAGAATCATCAGAAATAGTTGGTTGCTTCCACAGAAGTTTAATGTTTTTCCCCTTTTCAAGTGTCTACGTGATTTATGAATGTTTCCAACTTTTTTTGTCTCTCTTGCGGTAATGGGAATTCTAGATCAAATGTACCCAAGTATAGTTGATTCAGTGGAACGGTGTTCAGCCATATAATGGTTGCAAAGAATGGGTGTAAAATTTGCTCAGTAACAAAAGGCAAGAGTAATAGATGCCCAGTCTTTTCTTTTGGCCAATTTTCAGATGCCTTGTTTATCAAATGTAGCTTTTTCCTCTAGACTGGTATTCTTAGCTAGATTGTCATTTGAGAAATGGGACATCGTGTCCTTGGTTAAGGAAAAAGATGAAATGCAGTACCTTAATAGCTAATCCATCTGTTAGACTCATCGAGAGAAGGATCTTCTTGATCCTTATAGTGGATTACTAACATATATGGTTCTTGGTTAAGCAATTCTCCAATATGAGCTCTTCAGTTGCATATATTTCAAGAGATTGATCTGACCTTAACCTTTTCAGGCTTTTAAGATAATTAGTATGCTTTGGCAACTCATTACAGACGGAAAATATGGCCTTGAAATATTTTGTCTAGGCAATTATAAAATGAATTTGTTTTCCTTCTCTGTTCTATAGAACACTGTAACTTGAATGTCATTTCTTTCACCATTTTCCCATCCTTTTCCATTCATTTGCTGTTTATGACATTGTGCAGTCTATGATATCTTCAAATATTGTAGATAAATACTTAATGCTTATATATGGAATTCAGCTCCATAGCCTCACAGGTCACGGGTTATCCAGGCTTTTTACTAGATGTGTGTGCATTGGTTCTTCCCGTTGAACCCTCTCACGGCTTTGCACAACTAGGTAAGACCTTTGGATTATGATTGTCACTTTTCTGAACATCTTGGACATCATGTATGGTACTGTGATGCAACTCTGTTGCATGTTGAATGATTGTCAGTTACTTGTGCATATAATAAGTGGGCTGCATGGTGTGACCTTCTATAGATAGCCTGTTAAAAGGGAATGGCACAAATTATGGCGCTATGGCAATGTTTCTTGCTATGGCTGTAGGATATGATGCTCATGCTAAAATGGAGTATACCTATGGCTATATATTTCCTTGTATGATAGTAGTCAATCACAACGAGTACACTATAAAGTTCTTCAATATGAAGTTAGACAACATCCTTGCTCTTCATTCCTGATTCTTGCTTTATTCTGATTATATTGTTCATTTTTGTTATTCCTGTTAGTTAATCTCTTTATTTGACTATAACCTAAGTCAAACTTGCAGTTTAAGGTAGTTCCCATTCTCGAGGGGAACTCATCAAGAAATTACTTTGAACTATAGTTTTGTGACTCTTTGTATTCTACATGTAAAGCACAAATCTGGATGTGATATCATTGGTGCTGATTCTAGCATAATAAAATATTCTCCTGTTTGTGCGTGATATCAGAAACAATTAATTATTTTATCACAAATGTATGTTCAAATGGCCATTTTAGTATAGACACTTGTTTGAATATTACTGACGATGATTAGAATTCTATTTTGTGATAGGAGGATGTAGTTAAACATCTAGCACTCCATAAAGCAGCTTTAAATGATTTTATGCACCGACTGACAATGCATGTGCCATTTACTACTTTTCCAACCACAGAATTCCTCAAGGGGCCTGAGAGAAGAAGCCCGATTCTTGTCCAGATTAGTTTTTGCCCAGATGGTCATGTATGTGTTCACTGAGGATTGCAGCTACAATCACAAGTTCATTTCATGCTTTTAACTTAATTATTACATCGTTAAGATAATTTATGGCACACCCTATGTTTTTGCCATCAACACGTTCTGTAATTTGCTTGATTTTTTCTTTTTATGAGTTTTTTGGACTTTTGAGTAAATTCTAGGCATGCAATTGATCTATTTGAGCACCGGTGTTTGGACTACATTATGTGTAATCCCTAATTATGATAAAGTTGTATATAATTTGCATGTGATTCACATGGATTTCCTGGCAAAGAATGCATCGATGGATTTAAGCTTCTTGATTGTACGAATTTTGTCATAAACCTCCTGAATTATATAATTTTGTAGAGCCAGTTAATGTGGTGATCATTGCTGACTTTGCCTAGCATAAGAATTGTGGGAAAATCTCAATGATTTGATTGGTCACGTGGTGATCGCGGTTGGTTTAGATAGTCAAGTGGTGGCTCCAAGAGCACATGATAACCTCAATGTTCTGCTCGGTCAAGAGGCAATTGGCAATTGCTTTTTCTCTGAGTGTGCTTTTTGTATTGTTCAATCCTCCATGAGATACCTTTTTTGGTCCAGTTATAAAATGTCAAATTTGAGTTCTTTCTAGCTAGTACTGATTATATCATAACCCTATCTGTTAAAACATTTGAAAATACCTAAATATTTGCTTGAAAAACCAATAGTCTAACACGAATAGGAAGATTGTAATTTTTTACCATAATGTGTTCGAAATTTTTACGAAGTGCGGGCTAACATTAATTGCATAATAGTTTGGTCCTCGAAAAATGCTCTGTTATAATATTAATAAAATATATGAGAATATTATATTTCCCAATCATGGTTATGTGTTATCATTATATAGGCTTACCATGACCTATTTATGTAGCATATTTTAATAAACTCATCCATTATAGGTCTTCATTAAAATATTGGTCATTCCCCTCCTAATCCCACGCACCTATGGTTTATTCATCAAGACTAAGGAAGGAGAAAGGGAAAAAAGCCTAATCCTTATCTATATTTCTCAATTCAAAGACGATAATTGGCTAAATAAGGTACGTCTGTTTTATTCCTAATTCTAGGTATTGTAAATCCTATACATGAGTTTTAAATCATTAAATTTCTTAAACGTGATATAAAAGCAGCTGTACATGGGTTCAAAAGTCACTTGATGCATAATCTCAAGATCATTGCATGTATTACTGCATATATTTAATGGTTTATGGGCGAGTTAGGGAATTTGATTCTTTTGGTTGCTCATTTTAAATATTGATATGGGATTTTAGTTACCCATTCTATGCTAGATCTTCTTGGCGAATTTCGTGTTATGACTATCTATGACCTAAGAATTTCAAATACTGAAAGACAAGTGAACCAGAAATGATATTTTGCAATCTAACCTTTTGGTTCGTTATTTGGTCAATTAAATTATGGGTTTTGTAACTCATGCAAGGGTTCTTATGCTCTGTAAGTTTAGTGCCCTAATTTAATTTATTCATAAAGAATTTCCAACTTGAAGATTTCGGTATGAACAAGAGCATAAAAAATCATGTGGTGCAATTCAACAATTTTACTTATTGCTGCTCAAAATCAATTCATGAGTTTTGTTCTATAGCGTATATCAATTCTAATATGTGAATTTCATGTTGTGGTATGAATTGGGTTGCGAAAATTTTGATCTAGAAATTTCATTAATGTTTGGAATAATTACCTTATAACCGAGTAAATAAGCTTCCAATTGGATGTTGATTTCTTATTTTAAGTCCAAAATAGGCTTCATTATTGCGCTACCCACAGCAATTTCAGTCATTTCGCATCATTAATTTCAAAGATATCCATTCAAAGCACCTGAATCCTAATAGTTGGATGTCCTTAGGTTTCTAGATGCATGAGGAAGCTTTGTGATGCTGTTTCTGATCTTAAAAACCATTTAATTGAGTGTAATTTCAAAGTTGTTATGCATTTACTAGAGAAATGCGTTTGATTGGTAATGGAGTTATTCACCACTTTTTCAGTTGTTGGTCTATCTTTTGATAAATCAGAGACTTTATTTCAAATTAAAGTATTCAATGTTTTTAATGTATAATAAGATCAAGATAGAGCTTTAGTTATGCTAAGAGATTACTTCATAATATTGTGGCATTTATATTGCCGTACACGTATGTGAGCTCATCATATAGAGCACTCTAGAGCATCTTGTTACAAAGTGCATCAACGTAGTGATACGTATGTAATAGTAATATCTCCTTTGTGAGATGCTTAGTGCTTGACAAATCAAAACGCATTTTTATATAAAAAATAAATAAATACAAAAATGAAAAGTTAGAAAAAGAAAAGAAACATAAGAGAGAGAGAGAGAGAGAGAGAAGACACATAATAGAGCTCCAGCCCATCCCTTAATTTCGGCCCCATGCAGTCTGGTCCGACCACGAGCGCAGCCCAGCCCATTGCATTAGCCCATAACTCGAGCCGACAGGACACTTGGCTTAACTCGCCGTCGCTGCGCCACCGCCTCCTCCTCCAGCACAGCTCCTCTCCCTCCGCCGGCATGTCTCGGCCACCGTCGATGGCTCCTCCGTGTGTGCTTTTCCCTCTCCAGCGACCATCGCTATCACCGCCTCGCCTGTGACAGTCTCGATCTCGATCCGACTACGCTCGCTTCGCGAGATCCTTCAAGCACCATGCTCCAGCCTCCTCTTCTTCCGTCATCTGCCCCTCTCCAGCATTAATTTGGGCTTCGGCCTCGGGATTGCACGTACCCAGCGTTAAGTTTCTGTGGGCGATGGCTTGAAGCCGTTTGTGGCCTTTGCCAACTCATTGATGACGCCCACAGCTGAATCAGGTTGTTTTGTATCTGACTAAATTCTAGATATGATTTCAGTTCATTCCTGCTTCGCCCTCGCTGTTGTCCGAGTTCTATTGCGGTTGATTATGCTGCGGAGGAGGAACCGAGTTTGCAAGGAAGGTGTTCGCTGAAATGACTAAGCTGGATTCTGTTTCGAGGAGTACCTGTCCACGATAGAGATAATCGACGACTCCGGCGGTGCCGTGGTGACCTCAAGCTTTGGACTGGTGATCGAGTGAGAGCTAGTCTCTCCAAGATCGAACTCCAAAGAAGCTCGCGAAATGCGCTCCACGAAGCCATGTTCGTGTCCATGGACTCTCTCTATCTCTCTCAAGCCTCAACTCAACCAGACCGAAAGAAAGACTTAACCTCGAAAGAGTTTGTACGAAAGGATCGGAACTGGAGATGGTGAAGCAGACATGGTGGGCTCAGGGAAGGTACTCGGGATCGACTGCCGGGTGAGCTCACGCGGTACCGGCCATATCACCTTGAACTCGAACTTGGGGCTCTCCACCTCCTCCAACGCCAGAATCCGCAATCAGCGCAAGAGCAATTCAGGACCCGAAAGAAAGTGACAAACCTGATCGGTGTGGGGAAAGAGAAGAGAGGGACACCCCTTTGTAGAACTCGGCCAAGCGCCGGAAGCCGGAGGATTCTCGCGAGACGTGGCAGAGACACGCAGCATTTCTTGCCATTTTTCGATTGTGGTTTGACGAGGAGTGAAGGACTAGCTGAATTAGATAGAAGCTTTGAGGTCGAGAGGGAAACCCTGGCTTCTTTCTTCTTTTGATTCTAGCTGTTGATTTTTAATGTAAAAAAATTGACGAAAAATTGAAACTTGTTTGGTGTTTATGATTCTTTTAAACGACAACGTGTCCCAACGGCCTCCTCAGTTCATTCTTCCTTTCAACTTCTCAGCCTTAGGGTTGGGC
The DNA here is from genome assembly GCA_014182885.2 of Eucalyptus caleyi. Classification (NCBI taxonomy): domain Eukaryota; kingdom Viridiplantae; phylum Streptophyta; class Magnoliopsida; order Myrtales; family Myrtaceae; genus Eucalyptus; species Eucalyptus caleyi. The sequence goes on along the minus strand of CM024470.2, from coordinate 38,424,493 downwards.
TTTGATTCATTGTCCATATGCTGCCCCATCTTAAAATGGGTGATGCAATATCATGCTTTAAATTAAAATTTCCTTTTTCATCGTATGGATGACAAACGCATCACGATCTCATTTGAGAATACTTCTCATCAACAATGGAAAGCAGCGAATGACTAGTGACCTCGACTATAACCAGTAACGATAGATGGCGGTAGTGGCATTGGTGACCGACAGTGCGCACTATCGACAACCGACAGCCAAGAAAGGGAGGCGGCCGATCGAGTTGTGCTTTTGATATTTTCGTAGTTATAAGCTATGGTTAACATAAATGGAATGTATCAATTAAATCAAATTTTAACCACGCTCGCATAGAATATGCTTGTATATTTTCAATATGAGAATATGCCTGTTGTTGTGAATAAATTTGTGTGGCACCCCCTCAGCACGGCCCCCGATCCGCTAGGGTCGCCGTAGGTACTTATCACTTGTCCTAATAACATTCCACTTTGATACCATTTCAATTGCAATGAGTCCATAAAACCTGGGGGTTTGCGTATATATATATATATTGATCGGTCCTAGTGTAGCTCATCAATGGAAGCATAAACGAGTCTCACCATCCATTACTCCAATAACAATAATGCAATGCACACCAACTACACACCAAATGAAAAGACAAAGCCGAGTCACTTTTATTTACATTTTCACGATGGACATTTTGGGTCGGTACAACAAAAGGCCAAGATTTTTAACTATACTTGGCTATAACTCAAAAGAGAACTCGACCCTACTTCAAACATGTACATCCCTCCATCAATAAGCGTTGGCTATCCCAAAAAAAGTGTCAGCTCCCACTAGTCATACGTGCCATCACACCCAACTTGGTGCATCGGGCGGCGGCGGCGACAGCATCCCTAGCATCACCCCATTGCGTCGAACGTGAACAGACAAAAACTCTTAGATAATAGGACCATCAGCAAAACCCACATTGTACATCATCAAGACACGGACTCGGACATACACCAGACCAAGTACACTAATATAGGAATGCTCTGTGCACTCCACCTCAACGTTAGTAGGTATGCCATAGAAGGTACCATGCATGACTGGTGAAAGAGGCATCTTTCTAATTTGAAATGTTAATCCCAAAAGAGGTGAGTACAACCACTTAGCAGTAAAGATCCACCAAACTACACAATGCGTCAAACAGAACCATCAAGGTATCATGAATAATACACATATCATTCATGCATTCAAGCATACCTCACCTTACAGCCATGCATATATCACCATACAACATGCATAAATCACCATGCACTTGCACTTATATCATCAAGCAGCTATGCATATATCACAATGCAACGTGCATATACCACCATGCACTCCATGCTTGCATTCCCATGAGGTTCATCCCATGTCATATGATTCAATTTCTCGATCTTTATCTTTCAATTAGATCACATCATTTTCTTCCTAGGGACTAATGTTTGCATCCCACAATTTATCGCTCGCATCCAACATGGCATCGCAAGGAGCCTCCGGCACACACCTTTGAGCATCCGGCACACATACTTCGGGCATCCCGTACCCCAACTGGCATCACGAGGAATCTCCCCGGCATACACCTCCAGGGCTTCCGGCACACACCTCCGGGCATCCCAACACTCCCAAGGCATCTGGCACACACACTCCGGGCATCCGGCACCCACACTCCGAGCATCCCAACACTCCCGAGGCATCGTCGACTCACACCTCCAACGGTATCATCATTAACATAATTTATATTCACACATGTATCTCAATTTCAACATGGCATTTGATGCAACAATATAAAAGGTCTCAACAAACTTTTGATGTCATATAACATACCATATGTCACCACATATGCAGCATAATCAACCACTCAAGACATTATATCACATGGAGCAATTTCATTTATTTTTTTTGAAAATACAGCAAAATTTCGTATAAAAACATATTGCACTCCTTTGGTCATAATTCTTGAAAAATTAGTAAAGAGCCTTGATAAATTCTGAAAATTCGACATGTTGTATACAAGATCTAGAGGAAAATAGTCCGTGAAGAACACCATGTCAAAAGAACATCATACAATTCGGTCTAGTCCACACATCACAATCTTTATAATCTCGGAATATTGTCATACACAATTTCATTCACCAATTCAGTTAAAATCCTAAATCAACTCCAAAAACTATGAAATTTTTATATGTTATATAAAACATATAGAGGTAAATTTTTCATGAAGAACTCAAAATCATATTTTTGATAGATTAAAAACTATAATAACCATAACCGTCCATAACCCTCGACATCAAATTCCAGATCTAACCATTTCGGATTAAATCATTTCACTAACCTAAACTCATCCATTTCCTCTAAAATTTTAGTATGTTACTCCTTAACATGTCATATTCAACTTTCATTCAGAGAATGATATCAAATTTCAAATGAAAAAGTTTATAAAATTCACAGAATCACACTAGGTCAGCATTACGATTTCCAGATCTAACTTCTTCAAAGAAAAATAGTTTCACCGGTCTATACTTGTTCATTTCTTCTGAAATTTTGATATGTTACTCTACAAGAAGTTCTTTACAACTTTCATCAAGAAGTTGAAGTCAAATTTCCACTAGAAAATCGCATACAACTTACGAAATCATCAAAGATCGGACTGTTTTTCCAGAAACAGAACACTAGGCTAGAACACAGCACTTATAGCTTCGAAATTTCACACTTCATCCACATCCGAAATCCACCATTCATCACACACATGACACATCAAGCAAATGATAGATTAATGGACTCTATTTGCCTCTAATCCGAGCACAACACAACAAGCAAAGACGGTGGGGCAAGGCCGGACTCGGCAGCTTGACGGCAGCGACGGACAGCAGCGAATGACCTCCCTCTTCCCCTTCTTTTCTCACATGCTCGCTCTACCTCTCTTGATTTCACTCTCTCTCTCTCTCTCTCTTGGACGGTCACCCTCTCTCTCGCTCGGTTGCTTCTTGCCTAATCTGCCCCTTCCCCTCACTAATTTCTTCCCCTCAATGATTAATCATCATTAGCTTTTGCATACAAATGACACTTGGAAGACCTTTCACGCCACTTGCCATTCTTCATGCAACAAGGTGGCTTCATCCGGCTGGGCTTGGGCCAGCCTTGGTTGACGGCCCATTGGACCTCTTGGGCCGGGCCTTCGCCGGTGGAAGGGTGGGGGATTGTGGGCTAGTTTGGTCCCAAAAAAAAATCAGCCCACTCCCTCCTTTAATAATCCACTATTATTTTCTACTTAAATAAATACCTAATTACAAAATAATATGGCCAAAAACTTGCAACATTAATCCATAAAAATCAAATCCATAAGGTGCATAGTCAAGAACAAAATTCTCATTATCAAATTATCCTATAGCACCAATTTTGATAACCCAAGAACATAAGATATCTTTCCATTAAAGTGTTCGGCCTTAATCTATTACAATTCTTCAGTTTAGTGGTCACAACATACTTCAACGACCAAACCATTCACTTTTCCATAGGTCGTAATGCCTCTAGAAATTGCCATGAAATTTTGGGATACCACAATTCTCCCCTCCTTAGAAAATTTCGTCCTCGAAATTAGACATTACTTATGCCTCTTGAAACAAGTAGGGGTACTTTTCCTTCATCGATTCCTCACTCTCCCATGTGGCTTCCTCCACACCGTGATGTCACCATAATATCTTTACCAACATGATTTTCTTGGTCCTAAGAATTTGCTCCTTTTGATTCAGCACTTGCACAGGCTTTTTGATGTATCTCACTTTCTCGTCCACTTTGCTAGCTTCATGATTGAGTATGTGACTAGGATCCGACTAGTACTTTCTCAGCATCAACACATGAAACATATCATGTAAATTTCCCAATTTAAGAGGTAGCGCCAAACGATAAGCTACGTCTCATATTCTTTCAAGTTTCTCAAAAAGTCCAACAAATCTAGGGCTTAACTTACCCTTCATTTCAAATCGAGATATTCCTTTCATTTGAGATACTTTAAGAAATACATGATCTCCCACACTAAACTCCAAAGGCATTCTATGCCTATCCACATAGTCTCTTTGTCAGTTCTGGGTTGTCTTAAGTCTTTTCCTGATTATCTCGACCGCTTCTGTAGTAACTTGCACTAGCTCGGATCCTGTCAGTTTTCCTTCACCTACTTCATTCCAACAGATAGGGGTTTTGCACCTTCTTCCATATAATGCTTCATACGGAGCCATGCCTATACTTTTCTGAAAACTATTGTTATAGGCAAACTCTATCAGGTGCAATTTTTCATTCCAATCTCCTCTAAAGTCAATAACACAGGCTCTTAGCATATCTTCTAGAGTCTGGATCACTTTTTCTGTTTGTCCATCTGTCTGAGGATGAAAAGCAGTACTAAATTGAAGCTTTGTCCTTAAGGCATTTTGGAGACTTCGCCAAAAATTTGAAGTAAACCTAGAGTCTTGATCAGAGGTGATCTTTACAAGAATACCATGTAAGCGTATTACCTGGCTTACATACATCTCAGCAAGTTTATTCATTGAATAGTTTATGCAGACAGCTAGGAAATGGGCAGATTTAGTCAAGCGATCCACTATCATCGAAATCGAATCGTAACCATTTGATGTCATTGGCAGTCCTTGCACAAAGTCCATCGTTACATGCTCCTATTTCCATTCTGGTATGTCTAACGGTCTCAATAGTCTTGTAGGTTTGCGATTTTCTGCCTTCACTTGTTGGCACGTTAAACATTGAGAAACATGTTTAGCCGTATCTACTTTCATGCCATTCCACCAAAATTGTTGACGCAAATTCCTGTACATCTTTGTACTACCCGAATGAATACTATAATTACTTTTATGTGCCTCCGACAGAATTTCTCTCTTCACTTCATTGTCGGGAACACAAAGTCGTCCTTGGCATTTTACCACTCCATCTTCAGAGACTTGAAATTCTGGTCTTTTTCCTAAAGATATTGAATTTTCCACTTTCATAATTTATGGGTCGGACTCTTGCAGGATCTTAACTTTTTGTATAATTTCGGGCTCAATCCTTAATGCAGTAAGCATACCAATAAGGCAATCCACTTTCAATTCAAACTTTGATTTTGCTACAGACTTTAATAGGTTTTATTCTGCCATTCTTAAACTAGCCATCTCCATAGCTGACTTACGACTAAGGGCATCCGCTACCTTATTCGCCTTCCCTGGATGGTACCGTATTTCACAATCATAATCCTTCAACAATTCCATCCACCTCTTTCGTCTCATGTTCAATTCCTTTTGTGAAAATAGGTATTTTAGGCTCTTATGATCTGTATAGATCTCAAACTTTTCTCCATACAAATAGTGCCTCCATATCTTCAAAGCAAACATTATAGCTGCCAGTTCTAAATCATACGTTGGGTAATTCAATTCATGAGGTTTCAATTGTCTAGATGCATAGGCTATGACCTTGCCATGTTGCATCAAAACACATCCCAGTCCTTTGTGCATCACTATATACTATAAAACCATCAGACCCAAATGGTATAGTCAGGATTGGAGCCGTGGTCAATTTTCTTTTAAGTTCCTGAAAACTCTTTTCACATTCTCCATTCTATTCAAACTTTACATTCTTCCGTGTTAATTTTGTTAAGGGACCTGCCAATCGTGAAAACCCTTCAATAAATCTTCTATAATAACCAGCCAGTCCTAAGAAACTTCATATTCCAATGGGTGTTATCGGTCTCAGCCAATTTATTACCATCTCAACTTTCACCGGGTCCACTGCAATTCCTCCTCCTGACACCACGTGTCCCAAAAATATTATCTAGTCCAGCTAGAATTAACACTTGCTGAATTTGGCATATACCTTATGATCTCTCAGAGTTTGCAAAACTATGCTCAAGTGTTGCTCGTGCTCTTCAGGTCCTCTAGAATATATCAGGATATCATCAATGAAGACAATCACAAACTGATCCAGATAAAGCTTAAATACCCTATTCATCAGATCCATGAATGCGGCCGGGGCATTTGTCAATCCAAAAGGCATGACTAGGAACTCGTAATGCCCATATCGAGTCCTAAATGCAGTCTTAGGAATGTCTTCTTTCTTAATCCTTAGCTGATGGTATCCCGATCTCAGGTCAATCTTAGAAAAGACCGAACTTCCTTGTAGTTGGTTGAATAGATCATCAATTCTTGGCAAGAGATATTTATTCTTTATAGTCACTTGGTTCAGCTGTCTATAATCAATACATAGATGCATCGACTCGTCCTTCTTTTTCATAAACAAGACTGGTGCACCCCTAGGAGAAGCACTTGGCCTAATGAATCCTTCATCAAGCAACTCTTGTAGTCGCACCTTCAATTCCTTCAGTTCCATTAAGGCCATCCTATACGGGGCTATCGATATTGGTCCTGTTCCAGGCATTAGTTCAATTTTAAACTCAATTTCTCGTTCCGGTGGTAAACCAGGCAACTCCTCAGGAAATACTTTTGGAAATTCACTGACTACTCGAATTTCATCAAGCTTAGGTTCTTTCCTAGTAAAATCTTTAGCCACTGCTAGGTACCCTTGACATCCTTCATCAAGTAATGCACGGGCCTCTATTGCTAAAATAAGTGCTATAGATAGGTTGGTCTAACCTCCGAAAAATTCACAAATAGACTGGTTAGGTAAAACAAATTGGATTAATTTCCTATAACAATCCATCTTGGCTTGATATTTATGAAGCCAATCCATTCCTATGATAATATCAAAATCATACATAGCCATTACAACTAGGTTTATTTCCATATCCCTTCCTCCTATTGTTATCTTACATTTTGCACACATCATCATAGATAATACCATATTCTTTAAAAGCATGGAAACACAAAGAGGCGTCTCAAGAGGCGTAACTTCTATTTCACTCAATTGCCTATATCTTTCAGATATAAATGAATGCGTAGCACCTGTGTCAAACAATGCATATGCCTTCTTGCCATTTATGAAAATCGTACCTGATATAAAATTTATGGAAGCTTCCACTTCCTCTTGGGCGACCGCATACACCCTTCCTTGTGCTGGTGGCCTCTGAGGATTCCTTGGTAGGTTTGGTCTAATAGCACGCTATTGTGCCTGTCGCATCGAGCCAACACTCATTTGCGACCTCTCTTGTGGGTAGTCTTTCTTAAAGTGACCTACTCGTCCACAACCAAAACATCTCAACTATCCATTGCAAGGTCCTGGGCCATGCTGCCCATCACACCTTCGACAAACATTAGGTTGATAGGGTGCTTTCCTTATATTCAGGCCATACCTAGCTCTTCCAAAATTTCCGAAATTGCTATTCTTCTTGGCATCCCAAGTCTAACCTTGACCAAGATAGGGTCTCTTAGCCCTTTTGATATCACTAAAGCTCAACTATCTCTTAAACTCTTATCGCTCTCTCATAAGCTCTTGCTCCACTAACTGTGCATTTTCATAAATCTCATGATAATCCCTTATATTCAAAGGCACCAGTTGTTTCCTAATATTAGTACTCAACCCTTTCAGAAATCTCTTAGCTTTTTCCTCACGATCCTCAATCAATCTGGGAGCCTACCAAGACAATTCAGAAAATTTTGTCTCATACTGATCCACTGTCAGCTCCATTTGTTCCAACTGAACAAACTCAATGATCTTCTTATCCTTAGCACAGTCAGAGAAATGCTTCCTATTGAAGGCTCTCACAAACTCATCCCAATTCACATTAGTACCTGGTGGAAAGATCGTAGCCCTCGATGCTCTCCACCAAAAGTTTGCATTTCCCTCCAGCTGGTACTCTGCCAAAACTATTTTCTTAGCATCACTACAGTCCAACAACTGGAAAATCTGTTCTATCCCATCAATCCAATGCTCCGCCTCCTCAAGACTTCCCATTCCACTGAACTTAGGTGGCTTCAGCTTCAGAAATTGCTCCACCAATCCTTGAGGGCAACGTTCCACTCCAGGTTGTTGTTGCGCTTGCCTTTCCATCAAATTTCCAATATTGGCCAATGCATGCAGGATATCTTCCATTCGGGGTTCAACCCCTACAGCAGAGGCTTCAGCCCTCGATGGATGAGCACTTCTAGCTCGCACCATGACTTTCCTGCAGTTTCCAAGCATTTGCCTCAAGAATAATCTAAGATTCACAGTCTCCATTTAAAAGCAACTACTACTATATAAGTAACATATACATGTTACTGGCACCTAAGGACAACTCATAATAAACTACTAGGGATCTACGAGCGAATACCCATCACTCGTTATTCAAAGTTAACCAATTATTCCATTTAATACCATATGGTGTGCATTGCCATCACATTCCTCAATTTTCAAATGAGGCTCCTTATCACTCCACCTATAACCATTGCTCTGATACCACCCGCTGTGGCACCCCCTCGGCACGACCCCTGATCCGTTATGGTCGCCACAAGTACTTATCACTTGTCCTAATAACATTTCATTCTGATACCATTTCAATTGCATCGAGTCCATAAAACCTGGGGGTTTGCATATATATATATATATATATATATATATATATATATATATATTTATCTATATATATATATATATATTTATCGATCCCAACGCAACTCATCAACGAAGCACAAACGAGTCTCACCATCCCTTACTCTAATAACAATAATGCAATGCACACCAACTAAGCACCAAATGAAAAGACAAAGCCGAGTCACTTTTATTTACATTTTCACGATGGACATCTCGGGTCGGTACAGCAAAATGCCAAGATTTTTAACTATGCTTGTCTACAACTCAAAAGAGAACTCGACCCTACTTCAAACATGTGATATCCTGAAATTCGACCATGTTTCCATAAAGTGAAATGGCCATTTCGTCGACGTGCTTATGGTCCTTTTTTTTTTTTTTTTCTGAGCTGATCACTCACGAGTTAACTAACCTATTGAGTGAAGCCGTTAAGGAATGTATCCACGGTAAAATCCCTAAAAGCTACTTAATTGGTTGGATTGGACTAAAATTGCGTCTGATCAATTCTAATCATAAAATTTAATTTGGTTTCGGGAATCGAATATTCAAGCGTGTCACAATTCATTTTTAGGACCGTCTCATCGTCCATCAAATTATTGACGAGTCCGAAATTTCGGGAAAGAAATTATCGGAGGAAAAATTGAAGACCGAAAGAAAATAGAAAGGGAAAGAGAAAAGAAAAATAAGAATAATATTATTTATTATTTTCTATTTCTTTTCTCTCTCTCCCTTCTCTCTCTCCTCTCTCCCTCAAGTAATCTTTCTCCCCCTATTCGGACCGTTCACCCCCCCCCTTTTCCCCTTTTTCTTCTCTCTCTCTCTCTCTCTCTCTCTCTCTCTCTTCCCTCGTGCGGATTCCCTCCACCGATTGCCCCCTTATCAATTTCAACTTTGCTTCTCTCTCTCTCTCTTTTTCTTTTTGACTAGTCAAACACTCTTATCTTCTTCTCTCTCTCATCTCTCATTTTCTCTCTCTCGACACTCTCTCTCTCCTTCCCCTTGTTCGCACGATGCCTAGCGAACCAGCAAAGAAGAAGTAGAGACAGCAGCACCGAGAGGAGAAGACCAGAGCAGCTCACCGTCGCCACCCGTGCTCCGCCACTCATCGCTCGCCTTCACCTCTCCCTCACGCCCCTCAGCCATCGCCGCCCTCCTTCTCTTCCTCTCGGTTTCGTGCAAAGCCCCAGTGAAAGCAGAAACAGAAGCAACGGCTATAGTTGGCTAAAGTTGGAGCAGCAGCTGCACGACGTTCTGCCGTTCACACGTGCGCCGCCCCACCGAGCTGCCGTCCGTTTCTCCCCTCACGCCAGTCCAGCGCCATCCAGCTCCAGTCGCCTCTACCCAGCCCCTGTTCGGCCACCACAGGCAGTTGCCCGACCACCTCTGGCCATCGTTCAGACCCGCCGAAGCTTCCCTCACCCTCTACCGGTCTTGCCTTGCCCTCTCAACCATCGGACCAGCCCCAGCCAGCCAAGAACGGCCGCTGGTCAGTGTGTTTCCAGCTCCCTTTGGCTCGCTTTTGGAGCATTTCCGGGCCTCGAAGTCGGAACTTGCTTTGGGAAGAATCGTTCCTTGTGTCGTCCCCGTCGGATTGATACGTTTTGTGCTAAATTCCAACGAGTAATCTCACTAATCCCTGCTTAGTTTTCTAATTATGCTTAGGTGTTGGTTAGGTTTAATTAAATACAATTAGGAGGTTAGATTAGAATAGATTAGTAATTATTGGACAATTGTGATGCATGTTAGACATTTTGATTGCACAATAGCAAGTAGACGTAGTCTACTATTTATTGAAAGCATCTCGGAATTTTTCCCGACCCTTAGCAAGCTTCAATTAGGCAATTTGGGCATAAATTTGATTTTTAGTAATTAATTATTAATTTTCGAAATTAATTATTTATTTTTCCGGAAATTCAATTGGGATGGCCAGTGACCAGGATTTTATGTTGATGATCATGGTACAGTCCATTTATTTAATTAAGCTTTATATTGTGCTAAATTGAATTTATTATATTATTTATTTAATTATTTATTTTCCGGAAATTCAAGCGCGATGGTCGGTGATCGAAATTTCGTGCTAATTGTCATGGTGTAGTTCGTTTATTTATTTGAGCTCTACGTTGTATGGAACTAAATTAATTGTGATATTTTATCAATTTATCTTAAATTGATGGAAATTGAGTGAAATTGAATGATTGATTGGTAGATGACCAAGTATATTTATTTAGCATTTATAATGCTTTGATGATTTGTAAAGTGGATAGAATTATGAGAGTGAAATGGAAATACTCTAGGCTATAATCGATCAAATACGGTGTTATGGGCCTACATGGTTCGGTGACTAAGGACGTCACTGGCGAAAACGGTGCCTTAAAGAACACACATATCGATCTAGTACTCATATTGTTATAGGCATGTGTGGTTCGGTGATTAAGGACATCACTGGTGAAAACGGCGCCTTAAAGAACGCACGCAATTGTCTATTGAACACATCGTTGTAGGCATGTGTGGTTCGGTGATTTGGGATATCACTGGTGAAAATGGCGCCTTAAAGAACGCAGACAATTGTCTATTGAATACATCGTTGTACGCATGTGTGGTTCGGTGATTTGGGATATCACTAGTGAAAACGACGCCTTAAAAAATGCACACAATTGTCTAGTGGATGCGTCATCTTGGTGAAGTTGACGCCCGAGAGCATTAAGATGGCTCTGTGACTGAGTGTACTATTGGAGGTTGTATGGTACAAGTGGGAACGACCTAGAAATGGTCCGACTGACATGTAAACGACTAAGTCAATTGAATTGTGATTTGACTAATTGTTCATTGAGATATATGAAGCATATGTATATAAGCTTGAATTGCAGGTCGGGACTGATGCCAAGGTACGTTTTCTGACCTGTGTGTGTTTAGGCAGCTCGTAGTCTATTGGTTTACTAATTGAGTCTTAGTGGGGTAAAACTTGCTGAGACGTAGTCTCATCCTGGTTGTGGGACAACATTTCAAGCCGTAGGTGAGCTTGAGGAGGAGGAATCGGAGAAGGAGAACACATAAGTGAAACCTGAGGAGGAGAAAGATTTTTGAAGAAGAAGATGATCCATAAAGGGATCCTGAGTACGATCAGATGAGGACTGAGGTCCCATCCTCTTTTGGGAATCCTGTTTTGATGTGAATAGAGTGAAATTAGAAAACCGTGAATAGTTTGTGAAATACTTTGAGTTATGTTCTATATAAAAGTATGGTTGTGAATTTCAATATGAAAAATATGGCATTACTTTTCTATCCCATCGATTTATTGTCTGGGGATTTATAACTACTTCCGCATATGCTTAACAAAAAAAAAAAAGTTGGCAATACATAGTCCTGGGATATCGCATTATAAAATCGATCAGGTAGAAAGATGCGTGCGTGCTCAAGGATCAGAGTGTGACATCCCATTTTTGTGGTATCAGAGCAAAGTTCAAGATTAGAGTGATAATGAGCGATGACCATGGGATAGTTAGTAGGAAAGGCCTTTAAATTCATGCTGGTGCATGTCTGTGTTAGCTAGATGCTAAAATTGTTTGTTGATTGAATCGCTCTATTTCTAATTCGGTGTTGAATTGGAAGCAGGTGTTAGTTGAGTAAAGCTACACTATGAGCGATCAGAAGCCGAGAACTCCTGCAAAGAGGACCAGTAGGACCGTTATTTGGGGTAGAACTCTGACTCGTGTCGGGACCCAAGGCGGATGTGGTCGAGCGCCAACACAGGCTAGCGCGAGTGGAGTGATTCCACATGTCGTAGATGTCGGGGTAGCAACCCCTAATGATCCCAGGTTGGATGGGATCTTGCGTGTTCTAGAAGCGATGGGTACTAGAACGGATCAGCAAGCCGCTACTGTTGCTGTCGCCGCCACTGGAGTCGCCCCTACTGCCGCACCTGCAGTCGAACCTGCCATTGCTCCGGCCGCTGTGAATGTTGAAGGTCCACCAAGGATAGTGGTCGCTGCAAGACCAATCCACAAGCTGGTGGAGCATTTCCTAAGGTTAAATCCGCCGTTGTTTACCAAGATGGGAGATCCCGAAGTTGCTTCTTCATGGGTTCAGAAGCTCGAGAAGGCGTTTGCATTGCTGATGTGCAATGAGACTGAGAAGGTAATGTTAGCAACTTACTAGCTAGATGGAGTTGCGAACACTTGGTGGATGATTACCTGTGAAACTATCTTTCCAGATGGCGTTGTTCAGGATTGGAACACTTTTCGTGAAGTTTCAATGATAAGTATCCGAGACTGCCAGAGAGGTGAAGATGGCATAATTTCAACGTTTTCGCCAGGGTTCCCTATCTGTTGATGAGTATGAGGCGAAGTTCGCTGAACTTTCGCGATATGCTGCTGAGTTAATTGAGAATCTTGTGAACCGAGCAAGGATGTTCAGAGATGGATTCAGACCGAATTTAAGAAGCGCCTTAGTCCTTCTGGATCTAAAGAATTATAACGACATATATCGGAGAGCTCAGAAGATTGAGAAAGATCAGAATCATAGAGCTGCCTCATCTGGATCGAGGTTTAACTTTCATAGAGACAATAGCCGCCAAGGAAATAGGCCGATGTTGGGAAACAGATTCCAAGGTCCGCCCAGCAAGAAAAGTGGATTTAATAGGCCGATAACTAGTAGTGTTGGTGCATGTCGCTTTTGTGGGAGAAGACACGGGACAGCATTGTGCCTAGCTAGTGCGTGTTTTGAATATGGCCAGTAGGGCCATATGGTCAGAAATTGTCCGAGGAAGCAAAGAGGACAACCTCAGTTACTATCGCCGCCACCGATGAGACAAATAAGAGGGTATGCCCCTCATAATACACCGCAAGGAAGACAGCAGAGACCTCCAGTTCAGGGCACCGTGTACGCAATTACTCAAGGTCAGGCAGAAGTTGCACCTAATGTGATCACAGGTACGGTCTCACTCAACGACCAACCTGCTTATACTTTGTTTGATTCGGGAGCAACCCATTCCTTCATTGCTGAGCAATATGTTAAGATGCTAGGGTTGAGTCATGTATTGTTGGAGTTGGCAATTTGCATATCTACACCATTGAAAGATAAAGTTATTGCTGCTTTGGGATGTTCGGGGTGCAAGTTAGAGATTGGTGAGCGAGTGGGGAAAATTGACTTGTTAGTCCTAGCCATGTATGATTTTGATTTGATAATTGGCATGGACTGGCTCACCAATCAACGAGCTAAAATGACTGCTATCGCAAGGCGATTCAGTTTGACCCGTTAGGGGGTAAGAGCTTTGAGTTTGTCGAGAATTGAGGAGGACCCTCGATTTCCTTAATCTCGTCGCCGGAAGCAACTCGTTTGTTAGATGAGGGTTGCCGAGGGTACTTAGCAACTCTCGTAGATACGACAGTTGAGGAGTTGAAAATGGAAGATATTACAGTGGTACAGGAGTTTCTAGATGTCTTTCCAAAAGAATTGCCAGGGTTACCGCCAAAAAGAGAGATTGAATTTGTAATCGAGCTAGCACTAGGGACAGAATTGATCTCAAAGGCACCTTATCGAATGGCGTTATCTGAGTTGAAGGAACTGAAGGTACAGATGCAAGAATTACTGGATAAGGGATTTATTCGTCCTAGTGCATCACCTTGGAGAGCACCAGTTCTGTTTGTTAAGAAGAAATATGGTTTGTTGCGTTTGTGCATCGACTATCGGCAGCTCAATCAAGTAACGATCAAGAACAAGTATCCGTTGCCGAGGATAGATGACTTGTTTGATCAACTGCAAAGAGCGTCAATATTCTCAAAGATCGACTTCAGGACAGGATATCATCAGCTAAGAATTAGGGAGGATATTCCTAAATCGGCATTTCGTACCCAGTATGGTCATTACGAGTTTACAGTGATGCCATTCAGGTTGACGAATGCTCCAGCTGCCTTTATGGATTTGATGAACATAGTGTTTAAGGAATATCTGGATCAGTTTGTAATCGTGTTCATTGATGACACCTTGGTCTATTCGAGAAGTGATGAAGAGCATGAGAATCATCTGAGAGTAGTACTCCAGACCTTAAGAACTCATCAACGGTATGCTAAGTTTAGCAAATGCGAGTTTTGGCTGACTTGTGTTGCGTTCTTAGGTCATGTGATTTCCGGAGAAGGAATCTCCGTCGACCCGAGCAAGATAGAAGCCGTGATCATGTGGCCGAGACCGACGATAGTGACAGAGATTAGAAGTTTTCTGGGATTAGCAGGTTATTACAGACGGTTTGTGGAAGGGTTCTCATCGTTAGCGTCGCCTTTGACAAAGCTCTTGAAGAAAGAAGAGAAATTTGTATGGTCAGGTAAGTGCGAGCATAGTTTCCAAGAGCTGAAGAAAAAGCTGACTACCGTACCTGTGCTGACGATTCCATCTGGTCCTGGAGGACTCGAGATCTATAGTGATGCGTCATTCAGGGGATTGGGTTGTGTGTTGATGCAGCATGACAGAGTTGTTGCATACACTTCTCGGCAGTTAAGACCTCATGAATTGAATTATCCGAAGCATGACTTAGTACTCGCAGTCATCATATTTGCATTGAAGATTTGGAGGCACTATTTGTGCGGAGAAAAGTTTTAGATCTTCACAGACAATTAGAGTCTCAAGTATTTGTTTTCTCAAAAGGAGTTGAACATGAGATAGCGCCGATGGATGGAATTGTTGAAGGATTACGACTGTGATATTCTATATCACTCAGGAAAGGCAATTAAGGTCGCTGATGCTTTGAGTCGAAAGTCTTCAGTGACTGATATATTGATTAAGGAGTGGAACTTAATTGAAAGAGCGCGAGATTCGATGTTCAAATTTGAGGTAGGCCACCTCTCGAGTCTTATGGCCACCCTTAGAATTGAACCGGATGTTCAGGTCAGAATCAAGCTACTACAACGATAGATTTAGATGTACATAAGATAATTCAAGAGGACCCCGATAAAAGAAAGTTTGATTTTCAGGTTTCTAATGATGGAGTGCTGAGGTTCCGTGGGCGTTTGGTTGTACCTAACAATGTAGAGCTTAGAGAAGAAATTTTATTTGAAGCACATCGTAGTAGTTATAGCATTCATCTTGGAAGTACCAAGATGTATCAGAATCTGCGTCAACACTATTGGTGGTCAAGTATGAAGGCGGACATTGCCAAGCATGTCGCCAAGTGTTTAACTTGTCAACAAGTAAAGGCCCAGCATTGCAAGCCGGGAGGATTTCTGCAACCTCTTGCGATCCCAGAGTGGAAATGGGAGCATATCACAATGGACTTCGTGACTGGACTACCAAGGAGTTAGAGAGGGAATGATTCGATTTAGGTAGTAGTCGATAGGCTGACAAAGTCGGCTCACTTCATTGTAGTTCAAAAGGACCTTAGTCTTGATAGGCACGTAGATTTATACGTGCGTTAGGTGGTTCGAATGCATGGAGTGCCTGTTACGATAACTTCTGATGGAGGTCCAAGGTTTACGGCTGCTTTTTGGAAGAGCTTGCAGAGTGCTTTAGGTACAAAACTTCAATACAGTACGTCATATCATCCTCAAACGAATGGCCAGTCTGAGAAGATGATTCAAACCCTCGAGGACATGCTGAGAGCGTGTGTAATAGACTTCAAATGAAGTTGGGAAGATCAGCTTCATCTGGTGGAATTCACCTACAACAACAGTTATCAGAAGAGTATTTAGATGGTTCCATTTGAAGCATTGTATAGCAGAGTGTGTAGAAAAATGAAGTTGGGATGAAGTCGGGGAAAGAAAAATCACAGGCCCAGATAGTTCAGCAGTCAGTAGATGCCATGGCAGTGATCAAAGACAGATTAAAGACGGCGTGGAGCAGGCATAAAAGTTATGTAGATAAGTGTCGAAGGTCTTTGGAATTCCAAGTTGGTGATCACATTTTTCTAAAAGTGTCACCAATGAGGGGAACTTCGCGCTTTGGTAAGAAAGGCAAGTTGAATCCGAGGTACGTAAGTCCGTTTGAGATTCTTGAAGAATCGGAAACCTAGCGTATCGTCTTGCGTTGCCGCCAGGATTGGCGCAAGTAAATGATGTCTTCCACGTGTCGATGTTAAGGAAGTATGATTTTGACCCGACCCACGTGCTCAATTTCGAGGAATTGGACGTGGATGACCGTGTGTCATACGTCGAAAGCCCAGTTTAGATTGTTGATCGCAAAGAGCAAGTTCTGCATACCAAGATCATTCTGTTGGTCAAAGTGGTGTGGCAACACTACGGTACTGAAGGAGCAACCTGGGAGACTAAAGAATCGATGAGACAGTTGTACCCCCACCTTTTTTATCAAAGTGTGTAATGGTTTAAATTTTGAGGACGAAATTTTTATAAAAGGGGAAGAGTTATGACATCCTGAAATTCGACTCTGTTTCGATAAAGTGAAATGGGCATTTCGTCGACGTACTTATGGTCCTTTTTCTCTGAGCTGATCGCTCATGAGTTAACTAACCTATTGGGTGAAGCCGTTAAGGGATGTATCCATGGTAAAATCCCTAAAAGCTACTTAATTGGTTAGATTTGACTAAAATTGTGTCTGATCAATTCTAACCATGAAATTTAATTTGGTTTCAGGAATCGAATATTCAAGCATGTCACAATTCATTTTTAGGACCGTTTCATCGTCCGTCAAATTATTGACGAGTCCGAAATTTCGAGAAAGAAATTATCAGAGGAAAAATTGAAGACTGAAAGAAAATAGAAAGGGAAAGAGAAAAGAAAAAGAAAAATAATATTATTTATTATATGGTACAAGTGGGAACGACCTAGAAATGGTCCGACTGACTTGTAATCGACTAAGTCAATTGAATTGTGATTTGACTGATTGTTCATTGAGATATATGAAGTATATGTATATAAGCTTGAATTACAGGTCGGGAATGATGCCAAGGTACTTTTTTGACCTGTGCATGTTTAGGCAGCTCGTAGCATATTGGTTTACTAATTGGGTCTTAGTGGGGTAAAACTTACTGAGACGTAGTCTCATCCAGGTTGTAGGACAACATTTCAGGGCGGTAGGTGAGCCCAAGGAGGAGGAATCAAAGAAGGAGAACACATAAGTGAAACTTGAGGAGGGGGAAGATTTTTGAAGAAGAAGATGATCCAAAAAGGGATCCTGAGTGCAATCGGATGAGGACTGAGGTCCCAACCTCTTTTAGGAATCCTGTTTTGATGTGAATAGAGTGAAATTAGAAAGCCGTGAATAGTTTGTGAAATACTTTGAGTTATGTTCTGTATAAAAGTATGGTTGTGAATTTTAATATGAAAAATATGGCATTGCTTTTCTATCCCATCGATTTACTGTCTGGGGATTTATAACTACTTCCACATGTGATTAACAAAAAAAAAAAAGGGTCGACGATACATAGTCCTGGGATATCGCATTATAAAATTGACCAAGTAGAAAAATGTGTGCGTGCCCGAGGATCAGGGCATGACAAAACATGTACACCCCTCCATCAACAAGCGTCGGCTATCCCAAAAAATGTGTCAGCTCCCACTAATCATACGTGCCATCACACCCAACCGGTGCATCAGGCGGTGGCGGCGGCGGCTGCAGCATCCCTAGCATCACCCTATTGCATCGAACGTGAACAGACAAAAACTCTTAGATAATAGGGTTATCAACAAAACACACATCGTACATCACCAAGATACGAACTCGGACATATACCAGACCAGGTACATTAATACAGGAATGCTCTGTGCACTCCACCTTAACGTCAATAGGTATGCCATAGAAGGTACCACGCACGACTGGTGAAAGAAACATCTTTCTAATCTGAAATATTAATCCCTAAAAGGGTGAGTACAACCACTTAGCAGTAAAGATCCATCAAACTATACAATGCGTCAAACAGAACCATCAATGTATCATGAACAAAACACATATCATTCATGCATTCAAGCATACCTCACCTTATAGCCATGCATATATCACCAAACAACATGCATAAATCACCATGCACTTGTACTTATATCATCAAGCAGCCATACATATATCACCATGCAACGTGCATATACCACCATCCACTCCATGCTTGCATTCCCATGAGGTTCATACCATGTCATATGATTCAATTTCTCAATCTTTATCTTTAAATTAGATCACATCATTTTCTTCCCAATGACCAATGTTTGCATCTCACAATTTATTGCTCGCATCCAACCTGGCATCGCGAGGAGTCTCTGGCACACACCTCCGGGCATTCGGCACACACACTCCGAGCATCCCGTACCCCAACTGGCATCACGAAGAATCCCCCCGGCACACACTTTCAGGACTTCCGGCACACACCTCCAGGCATCCCAACACTCCTGGGGCATCAGGTACACAGACTCCGGGCATCTGGCACCCACACTCCGGGCATCCCAACACTCCCAGGGTATCGTTGGTTTACACCTCCGATGGTATCATTATTATCATAATTTATATTTACACATGTATCTCAATTTTAACATGGCATTTGATGCAACAATATCAAAGGTCTCAACCAGCTTTTGATGTCATATAACATGCCATATGTCACCACATATGCAGAATAATCAACCACTCAAGACATTATATCACATGGAGTAATTTCATTTATTTTTTTGAAAATACAGCAAAATTTCAGATAAAAACAAATTGCACTCCTTTGGTTATAATTCTTGAAAAATTAGTAAAAAATCTTGATAAATTCTGAAAATTCGACATGTTATATACAAGATCTAGAGGAAAATATTCCATGAAGAACACCATGTCAAAATAATATCATACAATTCGGTACAGTCTACACATCACAATCTTTATAATCTCGGAATATTGTCATACACAGTTTCATTCACAAATTCAGTAAAAATCGTAAATCAACTCCAAAAATTCTGAAATTTTTAAATTTTATATAAAAATCTAGAGGTAAATATTTCATGAAGAACTCGAAATCATATTTGTGATAGATTAAAAACTATAATAACCATAACCGTCCATAACCCTTGACATCAAATTCCAGATCTAACCATTTCGGATAAAATGGTTTCACCAACCTAAACTCATCAAATTCCTCTAAAATTTTAGTATATTACTCCTTAACATGTCATCTTCAACTTTCATTTAGAACATGAGATCAAATTTCAACCGAAAATTTTATAAAATTCACAGAATCACACTAGGTCAGCATTACAATTTCCAGATCTAACTTCTTCAAAGAAAAATAGTTTCACCGGTCTATACTTGTTCATTTCTTCTGAATTTTTGATATGTTACTCTCCAAGATTTCCTTTACAACTTTCATCAAGAAGTCGAAGTCAAATTTCAACTAGAACATCGCATACAACTCACAAAATCATCAGAGATCGGACTGTTTTTCCAGAAACAGAACACTAGGCTAGAACACAAACATATAGCTTCGAAATTTCACACTTCATCCACATCCGAAATCCACAATTCATTACACACATGACACATCAAGAAAAGGGAAGATTAATGGACTCTATTTGCCTATAATCCGAGCACAACACAACAAGCAAAGACGGCGGGGCAAGGCGGGACTCGGCGGCTCGACGGCGGTAACGAACCGCAGCGAACGGCCTCCCTCTTCTCCTTCTTCTCTCGCACGCTCGCTCTGCCTCTCTCGATTTCACTCTCTCTCTCTCTCTCTCTCTCTCTCTCTCTCTCTCGGATGGTCACCCTCTCTCTCTCGATTGCTCCTCGCCTAATCCGCCCCTTCCCCTCACTAATTTCTTCCCCTCAATGATTAACCATCATTAGCTTTTGCATGCAAATGACACTTGGAAGACCTCTCATGCCACTTGCCATTCTTCATGCAAGAAGGTGGCTTCATCCGGCTGGGCTTGGGCAAGCCATAGTCGACGGCCCATTGGGCCTCTTGGGCCGGGCCTTCGCCGGTCGAAGGGTGGGGGATTGTGGACTGGTTTGGTCCCAAAAAAAGATCAGCCCACTCCCTCCTTTAATAATCCACTATTATTTTCCACTTAAATAAATACCTAATTACAAAATAATATGGCCAAAAACTTGCATTAATCCATAAACATCAAATCCATAAGGTGCATAGCCAAGAACAAAATTCACATTATCAAATTATCCTATAGCACCAACTTTGAAAACCTAAGAACATAAGATATCTTTCCATTAAAGTGTTCGGCCTTAATCTATTACAATTCTTCGGTCTAGTGGCCACAACATACTTCAATGGCATAACCATTCACTTTTCGATAGGTCGTAATGCCTCTAGAAATTACCATGAAATTTTGGGATGCCATAATTTGTGACCGATGAGAACATCCGTTGGTCTCTGGACAGTCATGCAAGCGTTTTTGTAAAGAAGATTCGCGGACATCAAGGAGAGACGAAGCTGCCATCTCTATCCCAGACATTGATGGAGGGGCTGACCATAATACCTTTGTTTTTGAACTTCCTTCCCCTTTTCTCTAATTTTCTTTTGTTTTGTTTTGGCCACTCCTAAATTTTCTTCGCTTTTCAATGGAATTATTGTCTCGTCTTCATTTATAGGACTGTCATTTTGAAGCTTGAGTTGTGTTGATAGTAATTAATTCTTATGATTTTTCTGTTTTTTTTTTTTGTAAAAAAATAAATTCGAAAAATCATAAACTAATATACATGTACAAATTTACCATTTTTTTTATCACAAAAAATCGTAAAATTATATGCCTGTGACAAATTTACCATTTGTAAGTTTCCATTGAATTTTACCGTTAAATTACAAAGTTGGATAATACGTGGTAATTGATAGATATACCAGTTTGCATATTTTTGTATTCATGAAATTGGCAAAGAGGATATTGGCAATTAGCAAAGAAGAATCTTTAGAGTGTAGAATTTTTATTTTTATTTTTTTGGTCAGAAAGAGTGTAGAATTTAGCTAGGGGGTTGTCAAAACATTTCGGTGAGAGATACAACAATGCTAGAAAAATGTTGTCGTAACTACTAAGATCACTGGTGCAGTTGATTATTCTGAATTACTTAACAAGGCCAAGCAATGTCACTAAAGAGCGTTTAAAAATTTGTACTCAATTGCTATTAGAATAAAGATTCGCTAAATAATGGCCAAAGACTCCAAAGACTCATGAAAACGGGGGGCGGGGGGGGCATGGTTCCCATCTGTTTAATCTGATATTTATATAAATAAAGTAGTACTAGTTCACTACAAGCTGACGTGGTACTTTGTATGAACAACTTATATGTTTCGTTCATCCAATGTTGCCCTTTGCATATTTCAACTTTACCCTGCATTTATCACTTATTTCAATTCATTGATTTTTTTTATTTATTACATTTAGCACCTTCTTTTTTCTGATAAGTAAATATCATCAAACTTAAGGAATGTGGATTAACTAATTTCCACTATAAGCTAACACAAAAAATAATAATTGTTGTGACTCATTCCTTCAGTTGGGCTTCCTTGAATATAATTAATCGATCGCAACATTTCAGGTTGCTCTGTCGTTGTCATAATCAATCTCATAAAATGTACCATGCAGTTAGTAAAAACCAAAATCTCTGCTACAAGAAAAATTATCCACCTTAAAATCCACAAAGAACACTGGTAGCAACTAACCATGAACATTTCCTACCAGCAACAAAAGTTGAATTCTCCATCTGTGGCACAGATCAAGCTTACTAATTGCCAAGACTCTGCTGGTGTAGGGAGCAACATCAACATGGACCACCTGATTCCTCTCCTCCCATAGAAAATATATTGCAGCATTCTAGCTCCACTTTAACAAGGCCTCTTTCAAACTTACTTCCTTGAAGATGCTTCAGAGCCCAATCTAGTTCGCTTCTGTCCACTCTCCTACTCCGTGATACAAGCTGTTAAACTTTGGACTATGAAGGTCAAAATCATAATTCTACACCATGCACTGTTGGAGGTGTTTCGACTAAAGTTGCGAGAAAAAAACATAAAATAATAAAATTCAACGATAAAGTACACCAGCCGAAGTGGAATTTTCAAAAAAACTTCCTTTTGACTTTTTATGAGAAAGTACTTGTAAAATTAAAGATAGTACTTGCAAAAATCACACATCTTCATGCTTTTGGATTTCGAACCACTCAATCATCGCTCACTATTTTTACGGACAAATTATTAATCAACTTATTTTTTCTTACAAAATTATAGATTGGTTAATTAACAGCAACATCCACACCATGCTATTTTGGTAAGTATGTGTGTGTATATGTTTTGGTCAGAGGGATGAGGGGAAAATATGTGAGCCCTCCTCAATTCAGGACTCTCGTTACACAACAAATAATGAGGAATTACATTACACATTTGCTCATCCTATATAAGGTCTATAACCTATTGAACATGACATCCAGTTGACAAAAGAAAATTCGCCATGGAGACCTAAATCTGAATCATATATCACTCGAACTGGATTTTTGTCACCAAGAACACCATGGGGATGTTAATTGTGGAACCGTAAAGGTTGTATTTTGCCCGATAACCTTTCATGTATTTAACTTGTGGCGTCAACAAGCTTCTCACGTTAGGTATTTTCCTCCAAACAAATGTTTTGTCAGCTTTCTCTTTGACTGCCCATGTACAGACGTCCAAGATGGGGCTAGTTTCGAACCCAAGCAATCCACGAAGAGATCAACTTCATAAACGCATAACACGCCGGCCCTAAGCTCAAATAGTTTAGCATTTTTTACAAATAATAATAATAATAATAATAAATTTAAAAACAATTTCTTTCAAATATTAGAAAAAGCCTTCATTTGAGAGGTCGTGAATGTATTTTTTAAAAGTTACAAAACTTAATTGATTGAATGAATTGTCAAGCAATCGATTGCAAAGTTATCATACTAAAGTAAACGTCATATAAAAGTTATGACTCTTATAATATATTTTTTTGGTAGCCTTTTTATTACGATTGACATTGATCTCGAGCTGGAAGTTGTTCTAGATATGTTCTTCTTTGTAAAGATTGCCCGCAGTTGCTTGGGGCTTTTTGAGGGTAGGGGAATTGTTTTGGGAAGTGTCTTGGCGGGTACTAGCTTTCAGCGTTCATCCCTACAATTCCTCATAATTGACAAGTGTGTCTTGCCGTAGTTAAATTTGATTTGTTACGGAGGCAGAGTTGGCATGTATACATTGTTATCACGATACTCATTGAATGAGTTCCACAGCTATTGTAAGGTGAAGTTAGGATTGTATGGGAATGATCTGACACAATTATTATTATTGCTGTTTTTGTTCTCAATTGTAATACGTAGAACACGATTAAATCCTTTTAAGGAGAAGCAAATAAACAATATTAACAAATGGTGGTAGAGACAAAGAGCGTTTGTAATGAATATGTGAGTAAATATTGAAAAATAAGAGAAATGGGGTCAACTGATTAGTAACCAGTGATCATTAGTGACCGGACGATCACTTATATATATATATATATAAATTATGGCCCAATGGTCGGCTGTTAGGCCGAATTGGTCGCTGACATGATTTCTGGGGCCGGGCCTAAAAAATTTCCCTTTGGTTGGGCCCCATTATTGGATTTGGCCTCCAAGGCTAGATGGGAAAAATAATTGGGTCAAGGCCAGCCCATTGGAGCCCATGGACCTAACTCGGCCCAAACCCATAACGCTGCACGAATCTGCTACCTAGCAGGCCGCGCCTAGGCACGATCCTGTTCCTGGCCAAAGTGAGCTGTGTCGCGCCTTCCCAATGCCACATCTTCTTGAGCGTGCATGTTGTACTCCAAGAGAAAAGACTCTGTCTACCGGGGATAAAAGGAAGACCCCCTAACCTTGACAGACAACATTCAACATTTAAAACCACTCAATTGTAGAAACTCAGCCCTTCATCCATCCTGATATCCAACAAAAAATCAACTCTATTTTATCAGCGTTCAATTTCACTATTGAGAATTGCTTTAAGGCAAAATAAAATAAAGATTCATTATTAAAAAGAATGACATTATCTCATTATCTAGAAAAAAATGCATATTTAAATATATACCTAGACAAGATATATAAATTTCTACTAGATTTGTTGAAATCTCAAAGAATTCACCATTCAGTATATTTTTACAAAATTATCAAATTGAAGTCCTTGAAGAAGCTTTTGAAGAAGCTCCCCAGGCTACTAATCGATCTAAGAGAGAGTGAGTAGTAGCGATACAAGCTTTACTCCGCATGACAAATTGCAACCGTCAGATTTATGCTTCTCAAAACAGCAAGCAAAAAATTCTCAATTTATTGATTTAAATGCCTTCATTACATCGGCCTTGATCGTAGTATAGTTTTAGACGTTCACGAGATGATGTCTCGCGTGTCCTGCCCACTGGGACAACAGGAGTAGAGAAGCTCGTCGTTGTCATGATCAGATTTCGCGCGATCTTTCTGAATTCTCAGATTCTCCTGCACACATTCATTCCCTTCTCCATGCCTTGGTTCATCCGAAATCTACACCCAACTCTCCAAGCGCTTCTTTAAACGCGCGAGTCATGCAACTCGTGACAATCCCGCAGTTTCTGCACACCTTAAGGACGTAAAGCCAGATGGAACTTACGAGGTTCTGGACATCTTTCAATGCCCAGATGTGCGTTCGTTCACGAAGATGATCATGGGTCGCGTGCAAACTAGCCGCCTTGATGACGCCCTGAAACTGTTCTGCGAAATGCCCGTGAGAGACGCAATTTGTTGGAACACAATGATCGAAGGCTGCTTGGACTGCGGGGACTTGATCACAGCGGAAGAGCTTTTCGGTGAAATGCCTGAACCAGTGTTGTTTTGTGGATGGTGATGATGGATGGGCTCTTTCAATTTGGACAGGTTGAGCTAGCAGAGAGATTTTTCAATCAGATGCCCATAAGAGATCTCGCTGTGAGGAATGCAATGTTACATGGGTATTGTGAGAATGCGAGGGTGGACGATGCTATCAAATTGTTTGAGCAAATGCCATCTCGAAATGTGATTTCATGTACTTCAATTATTGGCGGGCTTGACCAGAACGGTAAGAGTGAAGAGGCTTTAATTGTTTTTGAGAGAATGTTCAAGTCTGGTGTTGTACCCGATCCGAATACTTTGACGTGTGCATTAAGTGCCTGTGCAAATGCATTGTCTTTTCCTCTTGGTGTGCAGATTCATGCTCACGTTTTCAAGTCAGGATTTTGCCTTAGCGTATTTGTATGTGCTTCTCTTACCACGTTCTACGCTAACTGCAAGCGAATTGAGAAAGCAACCCCAAGTCTTCAATGAAGCAGTGTATAGGAATGTGGTCATGTGTACGGCTTTTCTAACTGGTTATAACTTGAATGATAGGCATGAAGATGGCCTGAAGGTGTTCAGTGACACTATGAGAACAAGTGTTCTTCCTAATCAATCTTCGTTTGTAAGTGCCTTTAAAGTCTTGCTGTAGCTTAGAGTCTCTAGATCGAGGTAAAGAAAATGCGTCAGCTGTAAAGCTGCAATTGGGAAGTGATGTATTTGTTGGCAATTCTCTTGTACTCATGTATAATAAGCGTGGAGCCATTGATGATGTTGTTGTAAGTGTTCAAAAGACTCAGGAAGAATAACATCGTCACCTGGAATGCCACTATCTGCAGGTGTGCACAACATGCCACTATTTAAGGAGTGCCCACTCGATCAAAATGGATTAGACATATATTTTTTAATTTTCAAAATTTTTTATTTTTTTCCCTTTCATCTTCACCATCTTCTTCCATGCTTAGCCATCATCCGAATTGGTAAAGTGCCATTGATGCCGCTTGTTAACGCTATGAGGTCATGACATGCCGTTGCCATCTGCCATGCTAGAGCTTGTGATTATCTTTCTCACTATCCCCAACCTTCACAGGGAGATGGCAATGGAGGTGCTGGTCGGCTGGGCGGTTGATGGTGGTGGAGGTGCAATACGTTCTTGGCTGGGGGCGGTGGTCCCGTTGGCTCATGAATGTCAAAGGTGGAGTGTGATAGTGCTTGTGGTTGCAGTTGTGGTGGACAGTGTTGGCAATAGTGGTGGGCAGAGAGGGAGAGGCCCCATTCCACATTGGTTAAATTACTACTCGATAATAATATTTCATGTAAGCCCCACATCAACATAATTTATGGTTGTTTAACGGTTGTAAGTGTGCATCAACAATTTCTGTCAAGTACTGAAGGGAAGCTGACATTGAGCATAACTAGGAAAATTAAGATATTCAATTGGAAAAAAAAAAAAGAAGGAAAAATGAATTAAATACTTTATTGGAGAACTGACAAAGTTCAGTCATACTACGTTGGGAAAGGTCCTTCCACAAGGGCCTCTATTCCCTCATCCGCAGGTGGCAAGGACTTAATATTAGATTTTTAACACTTACATACACATGTAAACCCAATTGATGTCACATTTTGAATCTCATGCACTCACGTGATTGAACGGGTGATATGCTCTTGGTTTTTTTTTTTTTTTTTTGTCAATCCTACTCTATTCCTACTCTATACTCATTCGCAGACTTGTGCCCTGCCTCTTGCAGGGCGTGGGAGTCGCAACCCACTCTCGAAACTTACGCGTCCCTACCTCCCATCCCCCCTGAGAAGGTGAGGATTTGAACCCCTCACCTCCCCCTTCCATGTTGGAAGGGTGGCCACTGGGGCGAACCCCCAGTGGTTATATGCTCTTGGTTCATGTGCATCAAGAGCAAGCAAATATTGCTCTTACTAAATAGATATACAAAGTGGTGAGGCAAAGTTTTATTAGGCATTGAATATGACCTGCTTTTTCGACAACCTAATCACAATATACTTCATTACTTGATGTTGATGCCAGTCATCCTATATAACACGGCTGGTAGACAGCCGGCATTGAGGTGAATAATTTTTATAATTAATATTTTCCGAATTTTTATTAATATTTTCCTTTTTTCTTATTTTTTCTTTCTTTTTTCTTTCCCTTTTTTCTCTTCTTTTCTTTTTCTCTTTTCCCTTTCGTCAGCCATTGAGGCTTGTAGCCAACCTCAAGGGGGAGCCGCTCTTGCCTACGTGAGGGCAGCCCTCACCAGCCCAGGCCTAGGTGTCCCTCACTTGAGGTCAACAAAGGGAAAAAGGAGAAAAGGAAAAAAAAAAAAAAAAAAACCAAAAAAAAAAAAGTAAGAAGGAAAAAAGAAGAAAAAAAAAGGAAATAATTAAACAAAGAATTTGAAAAATATCATAATATTATTAACAAATTGTTTACATCAGCGCTAACCATGCTACGTAGGACAATCGGGTCAATGTCAGTGATTTCCTATCAACATTGGTTAAATGGACTCAATTGGTAACATGTGAAAAAATTTATGATATTCTGGACAATTTTTACTCAAAATAAGTATAGGTAAAAATAGGGATAATATTTTATGTACAAGTATAAAATCCTACATAAAATTTTGACATTTTCTAGGCGTCTAGAACGTAACTTAACAAGCATATTAACAGCCATTATCAAATGATAGTTTATCACATTAGTTACCATCCATGACTAATTGACTCTACCTGCAAATAGTTGTATGCAGAAATAAATCCATTAAGAATGAGGCTAACGTATTTGGTTATCTTCTCACTTGCAGCAAAATTTTACCAGTAACAGGTGAATGGGGTGCTAATACAATGGCTGAATAAGCCATTTTTTTTCTACAAGTCGAAAACGCCTTAGGAATGAGCTCAATTCTAATATAAAAAGTATCTTAATTCCTTTCTTTATCTATCTTTTAAATCATTCCTGTAAACTAACTGAATACAAAACTAAGGTAGCTATGCACTTATGGAATAGCGCCTTATTAATTTTCTCTCCATTCCCACGTTCATAATATTTCTGCCCTTCCCCCTCTCTCTCTCTCTCTCTCTCTCTCTCTCTCTCTCTCTCTCTCACTATACTTTGGAATCATTCAAGGTGTTGAAGCAGATGGAGCAAGAAAGCTTTGATCAATTCACGAAGCTAAAATTGTTATGTCAGTCGAATCGATAGATTCGACAACTCTCTAGAGCATCAAAGCTCCAAAAAAGTAGATCCCAAAGTCAGCACTCTTGAATAAGCAATTGAAGCAATGAAGTGCAAAAGGAGAGAAAGAAATTGATGATGATGCAAAGAAAAAAAACTTAAATTTTAGGATGGAGAGTGATTTGGAGGAAAGAAAAGGATCTGTATTCAATGCAATGTCAAAAGTGTTGAGGGAGAAAGAGGCCAAAGTTGAAGCCGATTTGTATTCGAAGCTCTCTACGCTCTTCCATTTCATGTCCGAGATTGAGTTAAAAGAAATATGAAGAGGTCAATAATTCTCTAAAATCTCCATTCGACCAAGTGAATACCAACTCGAATGCTACCACGGTGGATTGATGAATGTCGTGACGCACCTGATGTTGTGTGGGAGATGGGATTAGAGGTGGACCGACAATCCTTAATTAAGAACAGAATCTCCCAAGTCCTTACTTTGTGAAACGAGAGTTGTCACTAGCCTATTATGATTAGTTAGAAACCAAGTGAGACATGGGAGATTACCTCATTTCCAACGTAATTGGAAATTTTTTAAGATTGGGGACTTGATTACACTGATAGTTTTTATTAGTGCCTTTTTGGTACTTCTAATTTAATTGGATTGCTTATCTAAGTGATCAAGCAGTCTTTGTTGCCAATTATGAGTTCTAAAGGTCATTCTACTCATTAGGTGTTTATGCAACAGTGTTTAAGGATTTATTGTGGTCCTAAAGCTTATCCTAACCGTTCTAAAAGATAAAATAATATTCCATGTAATGAAAGTGCGAGAATTAAACACAAAATTATTAAAATGCTAAAAGTAAAATACAATAAAGAAAGCATGATAATTGTCAATCAAATAATATACTAGGTTTTGTTCTAAGTCCCAAGGCATGATCCTCCATGAGCTTGACTCGATACTAAGTCAGGCAAAGAATGTACAAGGCTTTGTTCTTAAGCCTCGTAACATGATTCCCCATGAGCTTGAGGCAAAGAAATTGAGTTCGGTTTGGGATTTAGATAATGACATGTGATTTGATTACCCATCCACCTCGTAATTAACTAAGGATTAAAAATTAATGCAAAGTGATTGCTGATCCCCAGTTGCAAATTCCTCAAGTGGTGGGCTTAGTTACTAAGCACCTAATTAAAGTCTGATCCCTATCCTTAAACTATCCATCAAAGGTGTCATGTATCGATAATCAAAATTAAAGGCAATTAGTTACCAATTCAATAACAAACAAAATCAAATAGACTATTACCCTTTCTACCAAAAAAAAAAGCCAAAATCAAATAGACATGTATTGAGGCTAATTAACCTTAGAAATCACAAGATGAATTAGTTGAAACTTCTCTATTTTTATTTGATTCTGACCATCTAAGTTTTGATCCAAATGAAGGCCTTGACGAATTCCAAATCAAGCGATTCCAACTCTTAATTCCAGCTCAAATGTCCTCTTTAACTTTTATTCATGTCACTTGTCCTAATTATGGCCCAGATAACACAGAAAATTTGATTAAGCTCCATTACTGTAGATTTTACCCTGTTCTCATCGGTTTCTATTAAAATCCTGAAAGAAAATACTAGAGGACAATCAAATGGCGCCCAAGTTGACAAGCAGCTAACTTAATATGCGTTTTACTATTTTTATGTTTTGAACTTTTGTATATTAGTCCTCCAACTATGTGTGGTTATGCAATTTACCCTGATGACTTAATCTGTATTAGTTTTGTAAGCCAAATTTGACTTTGGTCTTCTTTAATTAAATTGACCAACTCATCCTAGTGAAATTTTTAAAAATTTTGGGTTTTTGCAATTTAACATCACTCAGACAACTTTCGTGTTTTTGAGCTTTTGTAAAGTAGTCCTCCATATTTATTATTTGCAAAGCAAAATTAGTCGACGTGGAGATAAAATTTTCAAATCTAGCTCCAAATTACTTTAAATCTTAACAATCTTCAAATTTTATGAACGTTATACCAAATTAAATTTATGAATCTTAGCTACAATTCGTTAGAAGACAAATATTCCTGATTCAAATTTGATTTTTTTTTTTTTTTGTAAAAATCATTGAACATCGAAAGGTCAGAACAACTTCGAATTTTCCAGAAAACATTCGTAATTTTAGCACATTCAATGCATGATCCTATGTATACATCTAAGCCTAGAACACCTTCAACCAAGTTCATTCAACACATTCAAACATTCAAATATCATCAAACATCATCATGAACCAATTGGAGCATTAACTCCTACAAAATCATCATGGAATCCATTTAACATGTTCTCAAATCATGATTCACGCAACATCATCTTAGAACTAATCGGCCTTCAAATGAACATCAAATCAACCCACTAAGTGTTTGGCCACCTCATTACAGCAAAGAATTCAATATATAAATCATGCCATTAAGCTAACTTTAAAGCTAATATTCAAGGATTATTATCTAAACATGCAAAATCTAGTTTAATTGACATGAAATTAACTAAAGTTAACTTTGACAGTCATCTAGGATACTCCTGCCAGCAAGGAATTCGATTTCTAAAGTCACCTAAACTTGCAATTGATATATGATTTTATCAAACAATCAAAAATCTATAGGCATCCTATTCTAATGATAACCAATTCCATTGTCTCGTAACTTAAGATTAATCATGGATTGAATATATCACTCTAATTTTAGACTATGATCAACCTAAGTATCCTAGGATAGTCATTCCAAATTGTTACAAGAACTATAGCTCCTACCTTTGTTAGGATCATCGAATGACGGCAAAGTAAATAAAGCGAATTGAGGTGTTCCCTGACTAAAATGGAAGGTGCCTACCACAACTTGGCCACGGACAGACCAAGGAACACGGTCTCATGAAGAGGTCGGCGTGTCAATGTTAGAATTGATCTGGTGATGGTGAAGAATCGGCAAGAGAGAGGAACAATTACAGGAGGGGAGAGAGAGAGAGAGAGAGCTTTTCTTTTCAAATTTTTGTGAGGATGAAATTATGAGAGAGGGGTGGTAGGCCAATGCTAAGGAAGAGGGAAAAAAATTCAAATAAGCCTCTAATCTTAACCCTTGGTGACATGGCACATCTTAAGGTCTTGATTATAAGGGAAATGAATGGCTAAGATTAGCCTTTCTTAAAGATTGATGGTGTGGAATTTAATTTTGGTTATGGAGATAATGGCATTTTGTAAACAAAGGGAGAGAGGGCTAGTCATGGGGTCTTGTGAGCAAACTGGGATGACTATTTGGTTGACTTGGGTCAAAATTGGCTAAACCAAGTTGACTTGGTTGACCCGAGACCTCTCAATTGTTCTATTTCTCTTCAAATCATGACATGAGCTGGGCTATCTTGCTTTGTTTGGCCCATTAGGTCGAAATGGGCTTTTAGCCCATTAGTCCTAACCACGTTGGCCCTGGCCTGACTTATTGTTCTTGATTCGTCATTTTATGATTGACTTCTTCAAATTTTTCAAATGTTGCATAAATTGATATGAAATTGAATTAATTTGGCCCTAATGGAGTTTATAATGTACTCCTTGACTTTATTGTGAAAGGTCAACTATAGCCCTAAACTCATGTTTGAATGTTGACCATCCTCTCCATGTCAAGAATCATCGAAATTAGGGTTGAAATCTAGAATTATCACAGTCCCCTAAATCAAATGTCTAAAAAAATCAAATGAATGAATTTTGGAACTTTTAATTGAGAGTCAAAGTCTTTGGTTTGACTAAAAAGTTAACCTAAAAGTCAACAATTGATTCATTGAAAAAATGGTACGTAAATACAAATAGCATGGAATGCTCTTAATTTCTTACTCTAATGACACATAAATGATTTTTTTTTTTTGTCAAGAAATGAACCTACTGCCATTAGGAATCTCAAGTCTAAAGTTTTAATTCTATTGGACCTGTAGGAAAAATTTAGGTGTCGACACTGAATATCCAAATTGAAAGAGGAGTTGCCAATCTCATATATGATGAGTGAGTTGTTTGATTGATTTCTCAAGGGGATTCGAAGAATAATATTTTTCATGAATCATATGATGTTGCAGATCGACTGGTGGTGTCAAGGAGGTGATCTTGAGGTCTTTGGATGATAGGGTAAAGCAATGGGTTGCTATAGATTGAGATGATAATCAAGATTCAAGATAACTTGATTTATACAATGCCTTTCAAATATGGTTTTGGAGGGGGGAGAGAATTGTGATTGTAGAGGACCTTGCTCCAAGGTTCACACACGATTCTTTCAGCAAGAATATTGAAGAAAATCTGTACGATGGCTTCCATATATGGTTTGAGTGGGGCGGGACCAATGATCATTGAGGAACTTGTCCTAAGGTTCTCACACAATTGTTTTAGCAAGAGAGGATAATAAGGATTGCATGGTAATACCAGTCATCCGGGATTGGTGATGGAGAGGACACCTTGTCTAGTGGTACACACGTAATTCTTTAAGCTAGAGAGGGCAAGCATTGCCCATGAGTACTGTCGATTATCTAGATGAATGAGGTAAAGAAGCCATGAGAGCAGTTTCGAGCCATGTTCAGGGGGACTTGAGTGCAAGGTGGCAGGTGAGAGTTTGATACATCGCTATCAAAGAGATTAAATCTATAGTTCTTCTTTGACCAAAAAAAAAAAAAAGATATAGTTCTTCGGTTGTGAAATTAACTAGCAAATAAATGGTTTAGGGTATTTATAGGGATTTTTTTTTTAAGTCCTAAACCTATTGCATTTGTACTAATTCAGTTCTAAAATTTTTAATTTAGCCAATTTAGTCATAAACATTTTGACAATTTTTCAATGTAGTCCATCTAGTCGGAAATCACCAACATAGAGCTAGTGGTCTTACATGGTATCACCAATGCTAACATAGATAATTTTTGTAATTCTTAATTTTTTTAAATTTAAAATTATTTGTTTATTTTTCTTTTCTTTTCTTTGTTGCGGCTAGCCACTAAGTGAGGACCTACAATCGCTAGTCTCTGGCAAGGATCACCTCACCTAGACCCTTGTTGGCTACGAGTGAGGCGACCCTCTCCCAAATTTGGTGAGGGCCAACCTCGACTATGGCCAGTGAGGGTAGCCCTCTCCTGTGGCCGTAGAGGGTGGCCTCACTTGGGCAAGGTCGTCCTTTGCCTATGGCCGGCAAGGGTGGCCCTCGCCAGATAGGCCGAGGGCAAGCCCTCTTCGAGTATCGCTGGTGACTGGCCATCACTTGAGATTGGCTACCAGCAAAAAGGAAAGAAAATATTTTTAAAAAAAAAAGGAAAATAAAATTGTTCACACAACGCCAATGCGCCTCATAGGACAGTTGGTGTTAACTAAATGTTACGTTAGTGTTTTCCGATCGTAATGACTAATTTGACAAATCATCAAAAGGTTTATGATTAAATTCGTACAATTGAAAGGTTTATAATTGAATTGGTATAAATATAATAGGTATAGGACTTTTTTTGGTAATTTTCCCATATTTATAGTGAAATATGAGAAATTTTGTATTCAACAAAATGGTTTTAAAATCGATAGATGGTGTGTCGTCACGTGTTAGGAGAAAACAAGTTAGAGGTAAGTGGCCTATATCATAATGGCATAAAGCCGAGGTCAAGCACAACAATAAGAAACTGTTAGGGGTTGACTAGGTCCAGCCGTCCTTAATGTGCCCCGCTCAAGGTGTGTACTTAGTCAAAACTCTTTACATCATCTAAAAGAAATTAAGTTACCTCTGCCCCAAATTTAGGGTTGAGACACTGCCTTCTGCTTAAAGTTTAAACCGTCACTTTATTTATTTAGTTTTTTTTTTTTTTTTTGTTGCCACTTTGCTCTTCTTCAAACTTACCATTGAAATTGGGACTGATTACATTTTTCTTTAAGATATTTTTATCTGTTTTCAAATGGGTTTATGTTTGGTCATTACACTAAAAATACCTATCGTATTAGTAACTATTGTCGCCGTGACAATAGCGTGGGCCCAAAAAAAATTGAATTGCACAAATAGTAAGTACTATATATATATTAAATCTGAATGCATTTGTAATCTAAATTATTAATCAAAAGAATCACGACAATCTAGTGAAGGCAAATTGGAAAAAAAAAAAAATTATTCTCGCATAAAACCTTTCACAAAGGCTTTGTGACAAACCTAGAAACTGTCTTATGATTGGTTGTTCACATTTTTCATAACTGTCTCGAAACGTCCTTTCACTAACAAGAAAAAGCCGGAAGCTTTTTTTCCCTCCACTTTAGGAAAATTTCATAGGCTTAGTCGTCACCGTTGAAAAGCTAGAAGGCAATTTTCATAGGCTTGACTTAAAGTGGTTGCCGTTCTTTCGGTGCTAAAAGAGAAAAGAAGATGCGTGTCTCATGGTGAAGAAAAAGAATTGCTCAGTGTGCAGCGGGACTGACCGAGCCTACATTTTTCTAACATTAGTGTTCTCTGTCACCGACGCAATCTCTTTGAAAGAAAAATACGAACACTCAACATTTGAACATGACTTAAATTTGTCGACAAGAAACTCGAGATTGAGAATTTCTAATGAGAATTTATGATCTTCCATGGATTAACTTCATTTTTTGCGGTACCCAGCTGTACGAATTCCTCTTCCACCTATGAAATGAGATCATGGGAATCACAATTGATTCTTAGCCCAGAAGATCATCTATTACGATCGAGGGATTAGGAACATGGCTAAACATCCAACCTGCTTGCACCACTATGATCATCCCCCTAATTTAAAAAAAATGTTAAAGAATCTGGTTTACCAAGGATGATTGGCTCATGCACAATACAGAAGGTGGGACTCATGCCAGATCCATCCTCTCAATGCGTGGGATTTAGCATATTGAGAGTAGAAAAAGTTTTATTATTACATTCAAATTCTTGAAATGATTTATCTCAGGCATTAGGAAGTAGTGATACGATTATCTATCTAGAAAAATTATGAAGCGAACATAGTGCATAAACTAAATTGAATTTGAACATTAAAATTAGTAGACTCCATATCAATCTCTTCAACTTTTTACTATTCAGATTTAGTTTAATATATATATTGTTCATTTACTAACTTCTTACCTATTAGACCCAAATAACTGTCTCAATGTTGAACTTTTGGTTGTGGCATATATCTCTAAATTGTAAATCAACTGGCACTCTTAATGAGAGCATAAAATTAACCAAATTCCTAAGCCATATTGAAGCGATAGAATTATTGCAGTGGGGAATATGCATGCGCAAGTAGAGATTGTTAGGTGCCACGCCTAAAACATCTCGTCCAACCCTTTTTAAAGTGGAATTCACAAGTACTCTCACTTTACTAAAGTTCATTTGGTAAATGTCATTCACAAGTACTCTCCACGTGCCCCCAAATACTATTCTATGTTCTTGTGACATAGAATGGCAATATAATGGGAGAAAAATATCATGGCTTAGCAAGTGACAATCATCATTATTTCTTATGACATCAAGTAAAGAATAATGTATTCTTATAAATATGTATCAAAAATATGCATTTTGCAATATCATACTAGTGGATATTATCAAATAACATGAATATTCCATGTACTGTTTTTAAATCATTGCATCATAGCAAATGTCAACGTCAACCACTCATATCAAGGAACCTCATGGTCATGTTTCGCCTATGCTTCATTTTCCATATAAGAGAAAGAAAAGTGAAGACTAAACATA
The DNA here is from genome assembly GCA_014182885.2 of Eucalyptus caleyi. Taxonomy (NCBI): domain Eukaryota; kingdom Viridiplantae; phylum Streptophyta; class Magnoliopsida; order Myrtales; family Myrtaceae; genus Eucalyptus; species Eucalyptus caleyi. Next base: position 38,388,333 of record CM024470.2, on the reverse strand, counting down.
TAAAAGCCATTTCTGATTGTTAATCTCAATCATCCAAAATGGCTTCTTCATCAAAACACAAAAGTAATTATGAGGTTTTCTTAAGTTTCAGAGGCACAGACGTACGTAACACCTTCCTTGGTCATCTCTACAAAGCTTTACATCATAATGGAATATACACTTTCATTGATAGCGAGGAACTAAGGAAGAGAGACCAAACATTGCCAGTGCTCATGAAGGTCGAAGAGTCATTCATCGCAATCATTGTTTTCTCTAAGGACTATGCTTCCTCACGATGGTGCTTGGAAGAGTTGATGAAGATTATGGAGTGCAAGGAGCAAAAGGACCTCACTGTTCTACCGGTGTTTTATAAAGTGGACCCAAGAGAAGTGAGACATGGCAGCAAGAGTTATGGGAAAGCTCTAGCAAAGCATGAGTCCAAGTTTGGGAAGGATTCGGAAAAAGTGGAACGATGGAAGAAAGCTCTTTTCGATGCTGGTAGCTTGTCCGGGTGGCATTTTAATGACGGGTAAGTAGAGTAGAGTCCATCTTTTGTGCAAGAAGCTAATCTTTACAAGTATAAAGACTATTTTAAAATAAATAAAAAATCTACACACACAATTGTTAGTACACATGTAGATGCTTCCTTTTATGATTCCCGAAAATTCTCAAGTTCTTGCTCAATTACCAAGTGATATCATTTCAATGGAATCAGCCGCATCGAAACGTTTTATTTCTTTGGCTTGGACGATTCTAGTTCTATTCCAAAAAATGAATATCTATTTGTATTGATAGATTTTTTATAGAGTTGATATACATCAAATATTTAATAGTTAAAAAATTACCAATCATATAAATTTTGAATAAACTACTGATAATTTAACAATAGTTTTGTGAAACTACTAGCTTTTTTATACTTCATAAATTACCACTTTTTTTGTCCTTTACTGAATTTATTTGTCTTTTTTACCGACCGCTTAAATTTGCCAACTCTCACAATAATTTTGGAAAAAGTACCAAAACAGTCATAAATCCGAAGAACATGAATTCTTTGGATGACTAAATTTTGAAGCCTTAACTTGTTTCCATTGGTGTGTAGCTCTCGGAGTTCTAATTCAACTTGGTGGGAATACATATTGGTTTTGGTTGTGATCATCATCAAATGTGATGCACTACTTTATCATTATTGGGTTGTAATTGCTTGTTATTTGCTTATTCAAATTGCTAAAAATGATCCCACAACTTCTTTTTTCTGTCTTTGTCAGAGATGAATCGAGCTTATAGAAAGAATTGTGAAGGAGATCTCCACTCTTCTAGACCGAACACCTTTGCATGTTGCTAAGCATCCGGTTGGGATTAATTCTCGAGTGGTTAAGCTAAAATCCACGTTAAATGTTGAGTCTGATGATGGTGTTTTTATGATGGGATTATGGGGAAGGGAGGCATAGGAAAGACAAGTTTAGCTAAAGCCATTTATAATGATATTTTCAAACAATTTGAAGGTTCAGCTTTTTTGGCAAATGTTAGAGAAACTTCCAAAGGTTGCAGGGATTTAGTTGCTTTGCAAGAAAAATTACTATTGGAGATATTATTATCGAAACAAAGATTAGTAGTGTCCAATTTCGATGCAAGTACTAATCTAGTACGGGATAGACTTTGTTGCAAAAAGTTCTCCTTATCCTTGATGATGTGGATGACTTGCGTCAATTAAATGCTTTAGCAAGAGAAGGCAAGTGGTTTGGTAATGGAAGTAGGATCATCATTACTACAAGAGATAAACATTTGCTAACTTGTCATGGGATAGATCAAGATCATGTGTACGAAGTTAAAGCATTGGAGGACAATGAAGCTCATGAGCTGCTTAGTAAGCATGTTTTTCAGACGCATCAAAACTGAAAATCAGGACAGATCTAGTGGATAGTGTTTTGAATTATGCCGAAGGCCTTCCTTTAGCAATTGAGGTACTAGGTTCCTTCTTATGTGGTAGAAGAGAACATGAATGGAAAAGTACACTAAAGAAGTTTTCTAAGATTCCTCACAAAACCATTAATAATGTGCTCAAAATAAGTTATGATGGACTAGAGGATAATGAGAAAGAGATTTTTCTCCACATTGCTTGTTTCTTTAAGGGGCAAGATAGTCGGTACATAAAGAAAGTTATTGATAGTTGTGATTTTGAGATAACTATAGGATTATAAATTCTCCTTGAGAGGTCCTTGATAAGTATGGAGCATGGAATCGTAGAAATGCATGACTTGATTCAATTGATGGGTATGGATATTGTGAACCAAGAATGTCGCGATGATCCCTGGAGACGCAGCAGGCTTTGGCTATATGATGACGTTCTCGATGTTCTGTCCCGCGACATGGTAATACTTGCAAATATAGTTAAAATTGTGCTCCTTGTCTTTGACTCTAATTACTAAATATGCATTACTTAAATAGTCTCGTATATACAGGGAGATTGTGTAGTAAAAGTCATAGTGTTGGAGCCACCAGAGCAGAAAGAGATATATGTCGAGCCTAATGCTTTTACAAAAGCGAGTAGGTTGAGATTGCTCATCATGCACAATCTACATAATTCTTTCCAAGGTCCTATATATCTTCCTAATGAGCTAAGATGGTTTGAATGGGCTGGCTGTGCTTCTTGGTTTCCTCAATTTTCCTCTGGTCCAAAGAAATTAGTGGGAATTTATATGAGTAAATGCAATATTACAAGAGTGCCAATAAGGTGAGCAATTACCTACATAGACCTTTGTATTATATACTTCATTAGTACATGTACATTTTATTATATGTTCTAGTACACAGAAGAAAGTGGTGTTCTTGCATTATAGAAAACACTCTCTTTTCTTTCAAAATGACCCCAACTACTTGCTTTAGAAATATTCTTTCATGCAAAGACTTGGCATTTGAAAAATTAAGCATAAACAGAATAAATACACAACATTGCGAAATTTTATAAATGTTTGTGGGAAAGAAAGATATTTCAATATTTGACTCTCTTTTTTTTTTTTTATGAAGTTCAATTTGTCATAAGAGAATGATACGTGGAAAGGGAAAGATATTTAGAGATTTGGGTTTTTTTTTAAGGTCCTTGCATCATAAGAAAATTGAAATTTTAGCATTGAAACACATTGTAAAATAATGCAGAAGCTATCACCTTGAAACTAAATAAATGTGAAATCATCAATGAAATAAGCAAGGAACAATAAAGATCATAAGAGATTTTACTTGGTTTAGTCTAGTATCAATACCCACTCCACTGGGATATCTAATACCAAGCAATCTAATAATCAATCAGAGAATTACATAGTTACAGTCGCTAATACACACAACCCACTCCTGTGCATGGCTAAAGAGGGCCTGTTTGGCTGCACTATATTTCTGTTCACAGGAACAGAAATTTCTGTTTTTTTGTTCCTGGGAACAAAAAAGGAACAGAAACAAGAAACACAAATTTTGTGTTTCTTGTTTCTGAAACACAAAACAGAAACAAAAAAGGAACAAAATTGTGTTCCTTTTTTATTTCTTGGATAGTGCTCGAACAACGCCTCTCTCCCCCCCGCGACGAGCTTCTCCTCCTGCGACCTGCGACCTGCGACGAGCTTCTCCTCCGGCGACCTGCGACCTGCGACGAGCTTCTCCTCCGGCGACCTGCAACGAGCTTCTCTTCCTGCGACCTGCGACGAGCGACGAGCGTCTCCTCCTGCGAGCAGAGAATTCCATCGTCTTCTCCGGCGCCGACAGCGGCCTCTGTCTCGACAGCTGCTGCTCCTTCACCAGGTAAACGTGGTCACTGCTCCTCCTTCACTGATTGTCTTCACTTCGGCGAGAGCTCGAGTGTTAGGGCTCGCTCGAGCCGGCGCTGCCCAGATCTGCGAGCCGCTTGCTCGAAGGGAGTCTCGCAGATCCGGGCGAGCGTTGCTCACCCGGATCTGCGACGGCAGCTCGTGTCCGCTCGCTCGAGATCCGGGCGTCGCGCTGCTCGGGCTCGGCTCGAGCGAGCGAGCAACAGCGTCGCGCGCTCGGGCTCGGCTCGAGCGAGCGGAGCAGCGAGCGTCGCTGCTGCTCGAGCTTGAGTGAGTAGAGCAGCGAGCGTCGCTGCTGCTCAGCTCGGCTCGAGCGAGCGAGCAACGAGCGCCGCTGCCGCTCAGCTCGAGCGAGCGCGAGCAAACTCAGCGTCGCCCTCTTTGCTCGAGCTCGAGCGAGTAGAGCAGCGAGCGTCGCTCGCTGCTCGAGCTCGGCTCGAAGCGAGCAGAGCAGCGTCGCCGTCGCTGCTCGAGCTCGGCTCGAAGCGAGCGAGAGCGCCGAGCGCCGCTGCTGCTCAGCTCGGCTCGAGCGAGCAGAGCGACGAGCGCGCCGCTTGCTCGAGCTCCAGCCGAGCCGCCCACGTGTGTCGGAACCGGAACCATCGGCGGCTCTTCCGCCGTGCCCAATGGTGCTGGCACCGGTGATGGGGGAAAGGGCACGAAACGGGCAAATATCTGGCCTTTTTGGCGTTCCTCGACACCATGACGAGTTGCTGTTCTATTGATCTTTGTCCTGCGATCCTGTTGTTCTGTGGCAAAAAAAACGATGCCCTATCTAGGCCAATATCTTCCAGTGGGTATTTTCCTAGTCTTTCTCCATTTATTGATCTATTAATGTCAATCAAAGTAGTTAGCAAGAATCATGCAAATGCCTAAATTGAACGAGCAGAGCAGTGAGCCCTACTCTGCTCTCTCGAGCGCTCACAACAGCGAGCATAGACGTTATTGTTGCCAAGCAAGTGTCTGCTTACTGCTGCTACACTTTTCATTGTGTGTGGACTGTCAATTGACAACATCGGGCATGACAAAATAGCCTTTTATCATTCTCAGAGTTCTATACATTATTGTTTCTTTAATGTCAATCTCTATGACATCATGTAGATCTATGGATTTGTGGCTGAATATATCAAAGTGATGTGAATCAATGTCGAAGTTATTGTTATTTATTTTTCTGCCTTTGTGTTAAAGCTTCTCAATTTGTGTTTTGTCCCGTATTGCTTGGATTTGGTCTAATATTAGTATTTTCTGTGTCTCTATGAACCCTTGCGACTCAGCCACATTTTGATCCAATTGGAAGTCGAGGCTTGTTCTTTCTGTTAGTCCACGGGCATGTCAGGTTTGAGTGAACTAATGTTACTGATTTCGGATGCTTTTTTTTTTTTTTTGACGATTTCTTTGAGTCTGGCGATGAGTTCGAGTCCTGAAAATCGTTAATATTATTCCCCCAATCCAGCTTACCACACGTTTGACAATGTGTCTAATCCAGCCTAGGTGTTTGCATTACCGATTCTCGGTTGTTCTTGAACACGTATAGGCAGGTTTCACGTGTTATAAACCTCTTGTTGTTTGTTGGTCTTCATTTGCATCATTAGACAAAATCTAGGCATTCCCCTTTTTCTTTTCTTTTTGTTTCATTTTGTGGTAGGAATGTTGGGGATTATACATTATGCGAGATCCTTCGTATCTTATGGCTATAATGCTTCAATTTTTTCTCTTTAAGTTATGGAGAATTTTTCTTTACTTAAAGTACATCCTCACTCTATCTCAATTGGTTGTCTCCTTCTCAGGTGAACAATACTGGCGTTGGTGGATCCATTATCGACGCTGATGCTTTGAGAACTTCGGTGGATCCATGCAAAGTTTCGCCTTGTCGGTGCCAATCCATGATGACATATTCTTTTGTAATTTTGTTTTTAAGTATTCACTTATCAAATCCAATGTGATGAAGTTGAACAATGAACTATATTACTTCATTATTGTGATGTTATGTATGAAAGGGTCTATGTAGAGATCTATGAGGTATTCTTCTTTTAGGTAGCTTTTATTGTACAATTTTTACTTACGAAATTTTGTTCCAAGTATGCACATGACCATGTTCAGAATGTTTGTCTTCACCAACCATAAACAAAATTAAATTGATGAGCATTTCGTTAGAGTGATAATGCAATATCAAGTTTACACTTCATTGAAAAAAAGGCACATGAGAAGAATTTGGTACAAAATTTATTTATAAAATTTTCTTCAAAGTATGCACTTATAACCATGTTCAGAATGTTTGACTTTACTCACCATGAACAAAATTAATTGATGAGCATTTTATGATAATGAGAATTCAAAACCAAGTTTACACTTTATTAAAAAAAAAACAAATGGGAAAATTTTGGGACAAACTTAGAAGATTTTCTTCCAAGTAAGCAAATATGATCAAGTTTAGAATATTTGTTTTCACTTAATATGAACAAAATTAAATTGATGAGCATTTAATGAGAATGATAATTCAATACTAAGTTTACACTTTATTAAAAAAACAATTAAAAAAATTGGAACAGAAATTTCGTACATTACCAAACGTGTTTCTGTTCTTTTTTATTTCAGAAACAGAAATTTTTGCAGTTACCAAACGTGTTTCTGTTCCTTTTTTATTCCAGAAACAGAAATTTTATACAGTTACCAAATGCGTTTTTTTGTTCAGAAATTGTTCCCTGGAACAGAAACACTTTTTTCTATTTCTGTTTCCTGGAACAATTTTTAAACAGAAACGTTACCAAACGCACCCAGAAGAGTTTTCTGCTTGTTTTTTTTTTTTTTTTTTTTTGTGATTGCGGATGAAAGGAGACAAAATAAACGAAAGTTACACCTTGACAGCATTCAAAGGAGTTCAACCATTGGCCTTGGTCAAACATTGGATAAATATGAAGAAATCATTAGGTCTAACAAAACAATTTACAGAGGGCTGACTAGATTAATTGAAAACTTAAAACAATTTATCTTGCGGAAGATAACATGATGTACTTTGATAGTAGCAAAAATAGATTGGAAGTATCAATCAAGCTAGTGTTGCTGTTAACCAATTATAGGCAATAATGTATACATAGAAAATAGCACACAACAATAAATAGTGATTTGACTTTATCCCAAAGCCTAAATTCGCTTTTTCGGGGAACAACCTCAACATTGGCTGGAATTCACTAGTAATCTTTAAGAGTACAACCAACACGAATTGCTTTATTATCAAATGTATCACATTATTAGAATGAAAATAATACCCTCATTCTTGTACACGTTCTCTTGTCATTGAATACAAAGTAGCAAGCAGAGTATTTTATAGATATATAGTAGCACAGTCTTTCTCAATTTTACATCCAAGCCTTTTTAGCTACTTTGATCCTATTTATTAGACATCTTCAATCCATCTCTAGGAGATGCTTTTGAAAACGCAAGAGCTGTTGGGACTTGGTTGCAGTTGTCATTGAGGTATGGATTGCCCATACAATCCTTTCCTCTAAATGATACCAAGGTTTCCAAAAATGGAGTCTGTAGGTGTTGTCACATTAATTGGACCTCTAACTATTTGATCAAAACAATCAATGGTGCTTTGACTCATTTCCTGTTCTCCGACTGGGAGTTCTCAAACTATTAACGGCTATATTCTACTCATATAACTATTATCAAAAAATGCACTTGTTGAGCAACGCCTTTTAAGACTTGACAACACAATACATTGCTTTATATCACCTTATCAAACCATGAGCACTTATCACTAGTTTGCGATGTTGCCCATGGTCAAACAGTGTGAAATGACTTGCAATCAATTATCCAATGATCCTCCTCAATATTTCATCTTCCAAAGACTTTACATTGATGACACAACAACCATCGTATCTCAAAGTCTTCATGAACACATCGTCATATTTGACTTGTTTTGCTATCATGATCTTCATCCTTGCACTCAATCTTCACTGAACTCACAAAGACCAACACTATTATCACAATTTTCTTGAAATCATCGCTGCATCATTAAGACGAATATCTGCACTTATCATAAGGATAGTAGACCAAGGATAGTTTTGGAATCTTCAAAATACCATAAGAATGTTTTCACAACATAAATCACTGTCAATTGACTAAATCTTGGATTCATATATCCAAAAAAACTATAACCCAAGATTATCATCTGAAGAAGGAAACACCAAATCAAAGGCCAACTAGGACTTTCTTTTTACACCTCATCCAATCTGAGTTGATCTACATCCTCTTATGGGGTCGGCTTTAGTATATAGGTTCAAACATGAGACATAATTTAATTACTCTCCACCTTGGCTTGATGTTTGTTGCCATTATCCACCATAGTAGCTTTCCCAATGCTCTAATGAGCGCTTATACACTACAAAGGCTATTTGAGATCAAGCTTCACCATCATGTCAAAGGGTTCTTCGTTGTTGCGATCTTCGTCATAACAACCTTGCCCTTTGCCACAACATCTCATATTAAATAGTACTTGATTTCAATATGCTTCCTCGTGATAAATTAAATTATAGACCAAATATTTTGTACTTTGGTTGTCATAGTGTATTGCAATGTCTTGCTACTCCAACCCTAAGTTCGAGAGCATACTCTTTAGTTATGTAGTCTCATTCACTATAAAATTCAATGTCATGTACTTTGCCTCAATCAAAGACAAGACAGTGTGGTCTTGCAAGAATGCCTTCCAACTTATTGTACAACTTGTTAGTCTAAGCAGGACCTACACTCATTTAAGTCACTAGCATGATTTGAATTTACATAACTTGTGGTCTCTTTACTATTGCCATCCTTCAATACACTATACCAATGTTTATTGACCCCTTTAAGTATATGAGGATTTATTTCATAGCTTATGATTGTTTCTTACTACCACTAACAATGCTTACAACTTATGAAATGTCAAGCCTCGTGCATACATAATACTACCCCACTACACTAGAATAAAAAACAAGAAACATATGTTTCTCCTCCTTAGTCTGCAATGAGTTTAAAGTACTTGGCTAAATGTATACTCATAGATTTTGTTGATTGCATGCCATAATTTTCTCAATATATATATGTATTATATAAACTCGAAACTGCTACAACCTTATCATGTAATATCTTCATACCTAGTATCTTCTTTGCATTACCTAAAGTTTTTCATCTCAAACTCAATACTCAACTAGCACTTCACCACATGAATATCAGACATATTATTAGCTGTGATCAACATGTTATCAATATATGATAACAAATCAATCAAATACACATCTTCCAATTTCTTAGAGTTGGCACAACTATCCAATTGAATTTTTGAATAGTCCAACTAGTCATAGAAGCATCAAAATGTTTATAAAGTTACCTAGGAGACTGTCTCAACCCATGCAAAAATTTCTCTAATAAGCAAACATGATCTTCCTTATTGAAATAGCATATCCCTTCGATTTCCTTATGTAAATCCATTCCTTCCATGCACCATGAAGAAACATTGCTATCATGTTTAGCTGCACTAGCTCAAGATCTTGTGTAGCAACTAAGACAATTAATACTTAAAAATAAGTATGTCTTACTAGATGAGAATGCCTTACTATGATAATTGTCATTCCATTGATTATATTACTTCACAACAAGTCTCGCCTTATACCTCGCTACCTAAAAATGGGAATGCCCCCTTTTTGTTTTTAAACCCATTTGCATCTTACTATCTTCTAGCTTATAGGTACTTTAACCAAATCCTATGTCGCAACTCATACTCTAATCAAAAGACTAAAAGCCCCTACTGAAGATTCAAAAGGCAAGCACTAAAATGAGAAAGGCTTGTAGACTCATGAGGCCAAATGACACATTCTCAAATGTTAGCACACAATAGAAAGTGCTTTGAAATGTGTCAACAGGTGTGCGGAGCTAGAGCCCAGCATGTTTGCCCACTGGGCCAAGTGTTCGTCTGCTTCAGAGTCTTCGCCTTTAGATAACAATCAGTGTCCTCCCCAGCTATGGATTTGTCAGTTGGTTGATTCTCAAAATCACCTCTTGAGAAAAAAAAAAAAAAAGAAGGCCTTACGGTCCCAACCCATAAATGAACTTTTTCCTACTTTGCTAAGAGAAGAGAGGGAAAGACATATGGCCTAAAGCAATCCTTCCAACCAACCAACCCATGGAGTTGAACACAACACTGACTTTGGCTAGGTTCATTATTCATACCCGCTAGCCACCATGACAACTTAGCACTAGCCATCACCTCAAAATAAAAATGAATGTGCATCTATCTCCATCTCATCACCAATAGTCAATGCATGAGCAATACTTGTACGACCACATATACCAGTAATTTAATTCACCTTCTCTGTCTGCTCATGGCTATACTTTGTTGCAAATTTACTAGTTTTCCAATATTATCAACTTTAGGAATTGTAATCTCAACCTCTATTACCTGTGATTTATTTGGAGTCTACATCGAAAGATCCATATCACAATTGACACCGTGATTTGTTTTTCAACCAGTTGTGTCTTAGGACTTCATTGTTGAAGTATACTAATGATGTTTGATGTTACGTCTCTACCGACTAGAAAACTGGGTGAGTCAGCACCATTGCACCATAACTGTAACCTTTCAACCTATGAGCATAACCCAGAATTATGCACTTCTTCGACCTCGATTCAAGCTTACTATCATTTGCTTGAGTTACATGACATCCGTATACCTATAGTCTAGAGTAGTCAATAGGATTCCCACAACCATACTTCTTCATGAGCCTTCCACTTAATAACAGATGATGGAGATTGATGAATCAAGTAATAGCATATGCTCACAACTTTAGCCTAAAATTCCTTGCTTAGTCTTGCATGCAAAAGAATGCACTAAGCTCACTCAATCAAAGTCTTATTCTTTCATTTTGTGACACCATTCTGTTGTGGTGTTGAGGGCACTATGTTGTGTCCCACAACCCCTTTTCCTTTGCAAAAATTGGTAAAATCTTTACTACGCAACTCCATGTCGTTATTGATTCTAAGGCACTTAATTTGGTCATTGAATGCTTCTCAAAGTGCCTTACACTTCTTGAGCCGATTGAACACCTTAGATTTGTGCTTTAGGAAGCATATCCATACTTTTTTTAAAAATTTGTCAATGAATATCTGTATATATCAAGCACCCCCTTTCAAAGAAACTAGAGATGTGTTGTAGACTTCTAAATGAATGTAACCAATCGGTTGCTTGGTTGAATGCATAGTTGTAGTGAATTTAACTTGGCTTTGTTTCCTAAAGATGCATTGCTCACATAAGTCTAGTTTCCCTATCTTCTTATCCTTGAGCAACCCACTCTCACTTAGTACTTTATACTTGTCTCATTCTTATGCCTTAACGGCACATGCCCGAACTTAGTCAAGTTTGAGTTTGACTCACCTAGTGAAACTGTAGGAGCTTTAATCATGGTCTCTCCTAGTAAATGATACAGAGAATTCACCTTCTTCCCTTTTATCATGTCACGGCACTTAAAGAGATTTTTAGCATTCCTCCTTCAGCAATGTACTTAAACCTAATGTTATCGAGTGTTCCAAGAGATGCAATTATTCTTGAGCTCTGTTACATGACTAAAGTCTTTTAGTATATGCAATACTCCATCATGCATCCAAATCCGGATTGTCGCTATTTAGACAATCTTTTGAGGCTGCATTATTCCCTAATGAACTCTATCACCATGTGTAATCTAGTAAGTAGTAAACCAATTCCTATGAAAAATCATATGATAAGAATGCATCAAATTCTAGCACTATGCATCTCTTGACGAGTCACAATCAAGATAGCCTTTGCATCATCGGTGCTTTCTTTGGCAATGTTCGCCACATTACATTACTTGTGGAATTTTGCCTACTAACTCTGTTTCTTAGTTTAGGGTAATCTCTTCTCATGTGCCCCTTCTCGAGATATTCAAAGCACATCACGCAACCCTTAGACATTCCATGGTGAGACTTCCATCTATTCTTACCTTTTCTCCTAGACTCCAATGTTGATCTCTACCTTGAATCACAAGTCCTCACGCCCCCTCTTGTGCTAGATCCTCATCTTGTAACTTTCTCTACCTCTCCTTAGAGAACAAGGCAAATTGTACCTCTTATGAGGTAATTGCAATGTGCCCTATAATAGTAAATTAGTAAAGTGTATCCATGACTTTGGTAGAGAAGCCAACAATATCATGCCTTAGTTTTCATCATATAGGGTCTCTTCGACAGTTTTCACGCCCAGCATGCATTTGTCAAACACATCTGAATGAGATTTAATGGATGTATCTTTAGTATAACAAACTTCAAACATAATCTTCAACATGCATAAGTGATATTCAAACCCTTCTTTACACATCATGCTTGAAGTTTTTCCCAGAATGTTGGAGCATCCTCTCATTGGCCACCATTCTTAGTACCTCATTCGATAAATTCAATAGGATTATACTCGCCGTCCCTCTCTCAATTAACTCATCTTTATTGGCATATTTCATCGTTTCTTTCAACTTAACCTTGCCATTCAACGCCCTAGCCAAATCTTGAGTTGTTAATAGTGCATGCATTGTAAAGCTCCACAACCCAAACTTGTTCCTCCCATTAAACTTCTCAAAAGTTATACTTTCACTTTACACATAATTGCAACAACATAATTCCTAGACAACAATCCGACAAGCAAAAATCTCAAATTACAACCAAAAGAGAACTTAAAAAAAGAGACAGGGAGATAGTTATGTGGTTTGGTCTCAATAATGGTACCTAATCCATGGAGAGAGTTAACAAAAAAAAAAAATCCACTAATTGGAGAATTTCAAAGTAACCATTGCTCACACGCTTGAGTGATTTCCAATTCTAGAAACACCAAAACCTACAATGCACACAAAGAAACAAATCGGTTTGGATGTTAAACTATGCTACATATATATATATATATCATTGTGTGCTCCTCGCTCCTGTGCATAACTAAAGAAGAGCTTCCCCCTTGTTCCTCTTTTGTGCGATTGCAACTGAAGGAAGATAGAAAATAAAACCCCACTTTATTTTCTATCTCCAAAACCTACCTAGGACTTTCTTCAAAGTATTCCTCTTTGTGTCAATCGGGTGACAATTAGAGGAGTTCAACTGTTGGTCTCATTCCTTGGACAAATATGAAGAAACCCTTGTTGGTTGTCCGACCGTTGGATTCATAAATCCCAACACATAAAAACAAATTATAATCCAAGATTATCATCTGAAGAATGCAAGACCATGTCAAAAACCAACTCGGACTTTTCTCTTACACCTCTTCTAATACGAAGGTCCACATCCTCCAATCGGGTCATGTTCAATATACTAACTCAAACTCAAGACATAATTATAAAGTATTTGAGATAAAATAGAATAACCAATTTGACATGTCCGTCCATGAGTATAATATTTGTAAAATAAGTAATTGAGTATAATTGAAGGAAAGAATTAAAAATAAATTGAAATCCCTTAAAAGTAGCTTTATGTACTATATAATAATATATATGAAGTTCAAACACTTTTTTAATCCAATGTCTCTAACAATCGACATATTTATATTTCAAAATCAAATCAAATCTACCTAATGAAGAATGCAAATGTGCTAGCGTAAGCTACGTAACCCCATTCTAATTGTGTCGGTTGTTTACACATAACCTTTTTTTTTTTTACTATAAAATTTGTATAATGAGCAAATATAAAGGAAACAAAAATATAGAGAACGAATCCGTTGATATTGTACATAAAAGGGAAAACACCCAAGCAATAGGAAGCTGAGTGGCCAAGCTGCCTGATTCGGATGTGGTAAATTAGATATCCTAGTGACAACATCTCTTACTGAAAGTAAACTTAAGGGGCTAGTTAGTTGCAAGTGATGGAGCTTTACCCAATGTAACATACCTAAACAATAGGATTTGTCCTACATCGATAGAATTAGCTTTGTCAAAGGTTTGAATGCACTGTCCTGTAAAACTAGACATTATTAATTACTTAAGTTAGTTCTTAAGGAGCAACATTTCTAAGCAAACAGAATAAAATATTTATTAGAAGCTTTGCCAATAATATTGTGATGCGTTTTCCAAATAATGGGATCTAGTGGTGGCATACCAATAGTTTCTTGATCAAAAGTCAAAGCTAGATATTGAATTGTATATGTAAATTCTTTTTCTTCATATTTTTTTCTAAGTTGGTTTCATTTTCTTTGCATAACTTCAAAGAAATTTAAATTATTTATTTTTTGAAAAATTTCATTGTCATAGAATATAGTATTGACATTAATCTATTATATAGAGTCTAAATCAGAATTAAAAAAATGTTCACTTCGGTGCTTGCCACATGACATTAACTTTGCTTCTCTAATTGGAACATGACATGACATAGGGCTTAATTTTGTCACATGACCCACATTCGCATGGTTGCCGCATGGCACTTCACTTTACTATTTTGATTGCCACATGGTGTGACATATGTCATAGTTTTACCACATGGCCTGCATCTGACCATTATCCATTAGCTTTTTGATTTATCATCTCTAATTTTCAATCTCTCACAATGTATACGTACAAATTTGTAATTACTAGTAAAGTTTCTAATTGTTTACTAATTCCTCAATACAATATGTAATTCTCAAAAAATCAAATTATAGCACCTTTTAATGAAATGTTCGTTTCATTGTTTTTGCAGGACTTCCAACAATTGAAGTACATTAATTTCAGTAACTGTGAATCATTGGTTCATATGCCTGACCTTTCTTGTACACCAAATCTTGAGGAATCAGTTCTCTGTGATTGCAAAAACTTAGTAGAAGCCCATGAGTCTATTGCATATCACAACAAGTTGCAGTCGTTGAATTTAAGGGGGTGCAGAAAAATTGACAATTTCCCTGATATTCCACGTAAACTTGAAGGCTTGAAAAAGCTTTGTTTACAAGGGACCACTATTAAAGAACTTCCTGTATCAATAGAAAATCTTGTCTCTTTGAAAATGATGGATTTAAGTAATTGCAAGAACTTGGCAAGTCTTCCGTCTAGCATTTACAAGTTACAGAACATTGAACTCTTGGAACTTGCATATTGTGTAAATTTAATAGGATTTCCAAAATATGAGGATTCGGTTGATCTTCACATGAATAGTGGACTTTCAAATTTACTCTATTTATCTCTTGGGGAATGTAATTTATGTGGAATAGAATTTCTCGAGAATCCTTCATGTTTTCCCTTCTTGCAAAAATTAGTTCTTGCGGAGAGCAATGTTGCTAGCCTTCTCACATCTATTCGTGAACGCGATCATTTGATCATATATGCAATTTCATATTGCCAAGAATTACAAGAAATACCTGAGCTTCCACCATTTTTGAAGATTCTTTCAGCTAATAATTGCGAATCTCTACAAAAAACTGGAGATGTATTTTCATCTGCTTTCATCCGTAGAGTGTTGACCACGACTGACCTTTCCTCTTTCGACCAGACTAGACTCTCTCTCTCTCTCTCTCTCTCTCTCTCTCTCTCTCTCTCTCTCTCTCTCTCTCTCTCTCTCATATGGAGTATATGCTGGATGTGTTGTGTTCTTGTATATTGCAATGGCAACGGCTCAAGAATGCTGGATGTGTTATCTTCTTGTATATTGCAATAGTAGTAAATGCAAAGGCTCAAGAAAATCAAACAAATATATAGTGTTTGCATGTAATAAAGCTGGCCACATACTCTTACGGGAATGATTTATATCACATGAGAGTTGTATGTTAATGCAAGCAAGGGTCAATGAATCTTTTTTTCTTTTAGAGAGCTATAGAAGTGGAATTCACTAGGATTAATCACTAAACTCAAAATGAATTCTTTTATTTGAGTACTATTGATAACAAACTTTGGTACTTTCTAATGGTCTATCCTTATAGCAGACGCCTTCTAATTACATAATTTGGTTCCTTGGAGAAGAGATGCCAGAGTGGATCCTCCATATTCAAGAGAGATCTGTATCATTCATGGCTTTAGAGGACTTGTATGATAAGTTTCTTATAGTCACTCTCTGTGCCGTTTTCAATAATGATGATCAAGCAAAGTATCCAATATTTGAGATTTTACCACATGTGAATGGTGAAATGAGGAAGTGCAAAGGAGGAAGAACCTTCTTGACAATGGATTCGGATCAAATCTTCCTTTGGTTTTTCACACCATATGATCTATGGGGAGAAGTCAATTTTGGTCAAATTGATAGGAGTTATGTACACTTTGGCCTTACAATATTAGCTACAAAGGTGAAAAAGTGGGGATTCCGAATAATATGCAAGCCACTTGAGGATGATTTAAAGGTTGGGATTCAAGACAATCGGCTGATCGATCTAGCTTTACTCCACGAGGTTGTTCTTGAACCAACAAATTTAGAAG
This sequence comes from Eucalyptus caleyi, assembly GCA_014182885.2. Lineage (NCBI taxonomy): Eukaryota > Viridiplantae > Streptophyta > Magnoliopsida > Myrtales > Myrtaceae > Eucalyptus > Eucalyptus caleyi. The sequence goes on along the minus strand of CM024470.2, from coordinate 38,372,153 downwards.
TTGAGAGTCCACTTATGCACAAAGATAGTTTGATCGAGACAGATCTACAGAAAGACATGTGGGATTACCAAAGGAGAAATGAGGAACATAGTCGAATAGTATCAAAGGAAAATCCTAGGCTTATTCTCCCTCTTGGCATGCGAACCAAGACTATGCTGACTTCCAATTTGACCGGCAGAGATGAGGATGGTAGTGTTGGCTTGCAACTTTTATTGCAAGAATGATCGAAACTTGCTAAGGAAGCAATTCATAGGTAAATGAAATCCCTAACCTTGATTACAATGCATTCTTTCTTCCTGTTCTTCTCATTTTCTTTTCTCAAAAAAAACTTAGAACCCGTTGTTAGTACCCACTTTACCCATATGTTAACATTGAAGTACTTGATGTGTCCATTTTAATTGGCGTTAACTTTGCCAGCTGCAACGATGGAAATAATCAGCCCCATGGAGAGGAGGTCGCCCTATTTCTCGACTTAATATTGAGAAAATGAGTTCGACCAAGAAAGCATGCAAAGGTTGTGGCTAGAGATTTACATGAGGAGGAGGCTCGGGCGAATAATTTCATGCGTGTAGAGAACATTTCTTGCGAAGAAAAGTCAAACAAGAGCAAGATCACAAGCTCTTACCTGTGGCAAAGCATGCAAACGTGGAATGTGGTCGGGATGGAGGATGATCTGGTTAGAACGTGAAGGGATTCTAACACATGTAAAAGAAGTGGGAGCGATCGTGCGGCTTATCAACGTGGGATGGGCATTTGATGCTGGCGGAGGTAAAATTGGAAGAGAAGGCAGGAACAACTTCCATTCCATGGAGTATAAAGGACCAAGGCATCAAAGGAGAGAGACGAGCGCGCAAACAAGAATACCCTCTCCGTGAGTTTTATCTATCTTTGTTTTCCAGTTTATTTTTTACTTTTTTCTTTACTAACACCTTCGGTTCTTGCCACTTTCACTTCCTCATATTTTCGTTCAATTTTTTTTTCTTTTCTATGTGATCTTAATTCATGTGCATCTGTTTTTATTTGCACTTAGTTTCGCATACATTCTCCCCTCCATCCAAGCCTAACTCATGCATTTTATACGGAGTAATCTGAACCGTTCTCCCTTCACTCAATTATCACTGGAAATGGATTTGAGCACATGACTCATAAAAACTACCCTGTTATGTCATTCTTCTAAAATAGAATTTTTTTAAACTATCAATGTCAATTTTCATGAAATAAAATAAATTTATCAAAACTGATTTTCGTCTTTGTACCCTTCCATCGTTATAGAAATATATTATGTCTTTGATGATCGCTCGCTTAAAATGAACAATTACCTTTTTCGTTTTGCACAAATCCCCTTTAATTAACCCTAGTTAGTTAACCTTAATTCACAAATAGAATTCCGTAGTTCTTTCTTCTCTTCGTTTATTTTCTTTGATTTTCGCGTTGTAGGAAGCTCTCCCTCCTTTTCTCCGCCATAGCCGAACTTCCAACTCCATCGTACGACACCAGTGAGCTCTAACGCATTGAAGATCGCCGCCTCCCAACGGAGGCGATGAATAGAAGAAGAAGTTCGTCGTCCGGAAACAGAGTCCCTAATGAATCGATGGCTGACGGAGACCGGCCAGCGGAGGCGACCGATTGCCACCGCCGACGGAAGCCATGGAGACTGGCTACGTAGCTTTGGGTGAACGATTCTCTCCTAAGGTTCTGGGCTTCATGCAGCTTACTATACAGATCAGTTAACGCTTGCCACATCCGAATTTTATTAAGTTGATTTAATACTTGAGATGGATTTTGAATTTGATCCGGTTGGTGCTGCAATTGCGCGGGAACTTAAAGGATGTGTCGTTGAATTTATTCGAGAGATGCCGAATCAGTGTTTCTCTATAAGTTTTGTCTGTGGATGCTTGATGGTGAACTCATAGGTTATTGACATTAGACGCTGCAAAATCGGGGACAATCTCTGGAAGGTATAGCTTTTCCTTTCTCTGTTTTTCATGGGTGGCAATTTATTGAAAGAAGTAGGTGAAGTCTAGGTTCAAAGGAAAAACAAGCCAGTGCCGTAGGTTGAAAGGGAGGGAGGAAATGTGGATGTGTAGTATGTACTTATCATACAGATGTACAGTGGGTGATAGGTTTGCCAAGAGAATTGAATTCTAAGAAACTCTAGGGTAGGGCTTTGTCTCTATGTTTTCTGAGGCGCTTGAAAAGGCAACAGGATAGAAGAATGAAGAAGATGCGGTGAGATGGCAAGCCACCAGGAAAGGTCACTTGACTGTCGAGTCCTTTAACCACTTCTTGACTCTGGCAACTCAAGAGAATTGAAAAACAAATTTACTTCGGAGTGTGACAGTAATATGAACATTGGTTGTGCCCATTTATAACTGGCTAGTTGGTTATTTTCTTTTGCCTTGTGGACTGTGGATGTGAAAGAGAAATAATCACCAAAAACACGGAGTTTACATAAGTTATTAAGTAGAATAGAGACAAAAGCACAAGAAGCTGATTGTCGATTCTGAATTCTGAGGCCTTTGCAATAGTTAAAATTCTCTTTTTATCCTCATGTGCTATAGCTTTTATTAAGGAAAATGACCGAGAAGCTAAAACTACTAGATGCTTCTTGAATGTTTGAGTGAAACCTGATCAATGAAGGATAAACTTCTGACATACCAATAATAAGACACACTGGAATGAGCAACATGTAGTTTCTCAAATTAGTTGCAGTTTTTGCTTCGGTGTTGTTAGGGCCATATCAGTTAAAGTGTTAGGCAGGATTTGCATCTAAATTATACGATGAGTATGTAATACTTATCATTACTTGGAAGTTTGTGACCAATATATTATACAGGACTTGCAAGATCTTGATCTTATAGCTAGGAGATATGATCCGAATGTTTGTTTATCATTGCTTCTCCACCCCTTTTTATAAATTTTGGATAGCACTTTGCTATTGTTCTGAATTGATACCCTCACATTATCCACCCACAGTTATTGTTAATCTTTTTTGTGTTTCTACTTTAAACATTTCTTTAATAAATGCTAATATTTTATATCTGAACAAATCTGTTGAAGAGTGGAATTTTCTATGCATTATTGGGCTGTAAATGGTTTTGCTCCCATTATTCTTTCATAAAATATGACTATGGCTAACAATAGCAAGAATCTTGCTTTACTATGTACAATGTTTCACGATTCTCCTATGCCATCGTGCTCTATCTGAATTTCAGACCGAGAATAATCAAAGAAAAAGCTTTAATCAGGAGAGAGAGAATAGACAAATTACATTTATTTTTTTGGATTGAAATAGAGCTGCTGCAAGCTTCTGGACCAGAATGTTGACCGCTCATAGATTGTGCTGTATTGCATGCTTGAAAATGTTAACGTGTTCTTGATGGCCTCAACAGATTATAAATTTATAGATTATTCTGGGTACTATTTCTTGCTTTGCATTACATGAGAGCGAGTTGTTATGGTGGCTTCACCCCTCCTGATGAATAAGGTGTTGTGAGAGATGCAAAATTCTAAAGTTGAGGGAAGCGAGTCAAGAGACTTTGCAAAATCTCAAGTATGGGGAGTTTAACTGCAATTTCAAATAAAATTTTGAAGAATATAACGCTTGAGTACTAGAAATTAGATCGAATACCTAATAGTGAGGAGCAAAGAGAGTTGTCCATGCTTCATGCATAAGATCCTCTCTTAGATTCTCAGTGTTGTGGGTATTTGAAGATAGATAAGAAATTTCCTGATAAGGTGTATCGGTGATTCTGTCTTACAGAAAGTGATTTCCCAATAGGATTCATGATCTAACGCAGTTGGCTTTGACAAAAATCCTGTCCCTAGGATACATTGTATGCACTCTAAGCTCCCTCACTTAGTCTGCATACTGAGCAAAGGATGAGCACCATCAAGCCTTAAAAGTATAGTCAACATGGAGCAAATACGAAAGAGGCGATTTGAAGAGGAAGAAGACAAGTTATATTGTGTTGTCATTATTTACTTTTGTTAACTATTTTTTATTTGCTCTACAAATGCTCTCAACTCTAAGAGGAAGAATGGCACTGAGAGATGCACCTACTCAAACGTTAAGCAAGAGTAAAAATAAATAAATAAATGTGAAGGAGAAAACATGTTTCATGAAATGCATTTCCTAAATTTATGTTGAAACTACATTAAAAGCAACTTTCTCTCTGACAAATTTCCAAAGTTTGATATGCTTTCTTTATTTTTCTCCTTGTTTTTTCCTAGGCAACAAGACATGCAGAGATGTAGCTCTTGATATTCTTCTTGAGCAGTGGCAGTGGACTGGATTTTCGCCTGCAGAAGTTGCAGAGAAATTTTCAACATGCGCCCTTTATGTGAGGTGAACCATGCATAATGTGTGCAGCAGCATCATTATCAATCGTTGGTACATCTGTTGGTCGTACTGAAATAATACTAAACTTTCATCAAATTTATTAATTCAAATATGATTAGATGACTCTTAGCCATTTTTAGGTGTAGAGGAAGCATATTATGGCTGTGCAAATGATAAATTTGGAGGCTGTGGCTCAAAAGTCATTGCATTTAAGTACCTCTGAGGCATGCATTAGGTCAGTTTCAGAACTTGCTTTTGTTGCTGATTTCATATCTACTTAACCCCCCTTTGAAATTGTGACGTCTGTCTATTGACAAGTATAGCCTACTAGAGGTTTATATGACTCCTTATGTTGATTAATGATGGATATGGTTTCATAGTAATTCTGTTTGTTGCCACACTTTGAATATTGCGACACATAACCATGAAATGAAATGGAGATTTATGGAACTAATTTTCCACCTTTTCTGTTCTTTTCCAAGTCTAAATTTAAGAAACTCGAGTTTCCAGAAGTGTCAAGAAGTTAAGTTAATATTATCTCTTTCTTTCCCTTCTTTCTTTCCTTTTATTTTTTAAATCAATGTGACTTGTTAGACATTTCCTTTTTCTTTTTTCTTTTTTTTTTTTTGCTCTAAAATATTAACTTTTCTAGGAAGTACTACAAGTTAAATTAAGGTAACCTTAGTTTTTTCTTTCCTTTTCCTTGTCCCCTCTTTTTCTTCATTTCTTCTTCCTTGTGTTTATTCACTCTAGCGAGATTTTTTTGTCTTTAATGTTTTTAAAACGGTAAATATAACATCTTCAAAGAATTATGATTTTTTAACTATGAGGAATTTATGCTTTCTGATATGCCATGGGCAACGTAGTCAGTAAAGAAATCTCTTTTCTTGTTTATTAGTTGCAATCGTCTCTTCTTGCATACATGAGGGCATGTGCTTGTTAAATTGTGGTGTATGGCAAGTGTTTCCAGTATTTAGCAAGTTTAGCTTCTTCAAAGAAATATGATATTTTAACTGAGGAATTTCTGATATGCCATGGGCAATGTACTCGATAAAGAAATCTCTTTTCTTGTTTATTAGTTGCAATTGTCTCTCCTTGCATACATGAGGACATGTGCTTCCTAAATTGTGGTGTATGGCTTTGTTTTCAGTATGATTTTTCATCTGTCTAATGCTGCCATGATCTGATATTTCATGTTTCCTAACGTCATTGAGAAGTCATTAATTTTTACTCAAACGTTGTTGACATAAAAGTTAAAAACTTAGTGAAATAGGATCTATTTCATTGTGATTGGAGCAGTGCATAGAGTAGCTAATCTAGATTACGGACAATGTCTTTCTGTTGAATTATTAGTTTTAAAAGAAGAAGCTCAAGTATGCTGCTCTTAATAATCTGATTACAAGTGAAAAGTATTGTGGGAAACATGAAGTAGCTCATTGCCTTTCTGAATACGACATCAAGCAAGAGGATGCTCCTTGCAGATAAAGGACCACCTTGTGAATCTAAAAAACTAGCCTTAATTATTGCATATTTTCATGATAAAGAGAATGAGACCGTTGTTAATAGGGAGCATGGTTCATATGCGACATTTGGAAGATGGAGCTAATTGAAACCCATCCTAGCCAGTATTAGTATACAAGTAATCCATACATCTTCTCTCAATCAGATCGCCAATGCCAATAACTCCATGAGAGAACTTGTCCATCTGTATTAAAAGCCTCAAAGTATGCCCTCTTTACAGCATGTTGTTTGATCTTGAAGGACATTAGGTTTAAGCCCTAACCCAAACACACCTCTTTTAATCTGATGCAAGAAGTTTGCCAAGTTGTATAGCCTAGTTATTGTCAATGATTTAAATAGTACACTTCAGAGTTAACATGCTTGCCTGAATATCTGTTTTCTGTAGTACAGACCTAAATGTAAACTTCCTAAGTTAAGCATCCTTTATCCGCAAACTTGTTTTTGCTTGGATGATATTTTCTTTTGCATAGTGCTTTGTCAGTTAGTCTGCTAAATTATCTCTTGAATGGTATTTGGACAAGTTTTCCGAATAGAATTTGTTTTGGGTTTCAAGCTGACGAGGTTCTGTCAATTATTCTGCTAAATTATCTCTTGCATGGTATTTGGACATGTTTTTCAAATAGAATCTGTTTTGGGTTTCAAGCTGACGAGCTAGGTGAAAATGCAGAATCATCAGAAATAGTTGGTTGCTTCCACAGAAATTTAATCTTTTTTCCACTTTTCAAATGTCTCTGTGATTTATGAATGTTTCCAACTTTTTCTCGTTTCTCTTGCAGTGATGGAAATCTGATCAAATGCAACCTAAGTATAGTTGATTCAGTGGAACGGTGTTCAGCCATATAATGGTTGCAAAGAATGGGTGTAGAATTTGCTCAGTAACAAAAGGTAAGAGTAATAGATGCAGAGTCTTTTCTCTTGGCCAATTTTCAGATGCCTTGTTTATCAAATGTAGCTTTTTCCTCTAGACTGGGTATTCGTAGCCAGATTGTCATTTGAGAAATGGGACATCATGTCCTTAGTTAAGGAAAAAGACAAAGTGCAATATTGTAATAGCTAATCCATTCATTAGACTCATTGAGAGAAGTACCTTCTTGATCCTTATTGTGAATTACTAACATATATGGTTCTTGGTCGAGCAATTCTCCAATTTGAGCTCTTTAGTTGCATATATTTCAAGAGAACGATCTGACTTTAATCTTTTCATGCTTCCAAGATAATTAGTACACTTTAGCAACTCATTACATACAATTAATATGGCCTTGAAATAATCTGTCTAGGCAATTATATAATTAATTTGATTTCCTTGTCTGTTTTATAGAACTCTGCAACTTGAATGTCATTTCTCATAGCCATCTTCCCATCCTTTTTCATTTATTTGATGTATATGACATTGTGCGGTATATGATTAGTTTAAATATTATAGATAAATACTGAATGCTAATTTTTGGATTTAAGCTCCAAAGCCTCACAGGTCATGGGTTACTCAGGCTTCTTATTAGATCCGCGTGCATTGGTTCATCCTGTTGAACCTCTCATGGCTTTGCACGACTAGGTAAGACCGTTGGATTATGATTGTCACTTTTCTGAACATCACAGACAACATGTATGGCATTATGATGCAACTCTGTTGCATGTTGAATGATTGTCAGTTACTTGTGCATATAGTAAGTGGGCTGCACGGTGTAACCTTCTATAGTCCTGTTAAAAAAGAATGGCATGAATTATGGCGCTGTGGCGATGTTTCTTGCTGTGGCAGTAGGATATTATGCTTATGCTAAGATGGAGTATACCTATAGCTATAGATTTCCTTGTATGATAGTAGCCAGTCACAACAAGGACACTATAGAGGTCTTCAATATGAAGTTAAACATCCTTGCTCTTCATTCCCGATTCTTGGTTTATTCTAATTATATTGTTCATGTTCGTTGTTCCTATTAGTTAATCTCTTCCTTTGACTATAACCTACGTCAAACTTGTAGTTCAAGGTAGTTCCCATTTTTGAGGTGATCTTGTCGTGAAATTACTTCTGAACTATAGTTTTGTGACTCATTGTATTCTACATGTAAAGCACAAATCTGGATGTGATATCATTGGTGCCGATTCTAGCACAATAAGATATTCTCCTGTTTGTGTGTGATATCAGAAACAGTTAATTATTTTATCACAAATGTATGTTCAAACGGCCTTTTGAGTATAGAGACTTGTTTGAATATTACTGGCGATGTTTAAAATTGTGTTTTTTAATAAGATGTTGTAGTTGAACATCTAACATTGCATAAAGTAGCTTTAAATGATTCTATGCACTTTGCCTTACAATGCATGCGCCATTTACTACTTTTCCAATCACAGAATTTCCTCAAGAAGCCTGAGAGGAGAAGCTTGATTCTTGTCCAGATCAGTTTTTGCCTGGTGGTCATGTGTTCACTGAGAATTGAAGCTACAGTCACATGTTAATTTCAGACTTTAACTTAATTATTAGACCATTAAGATAATTTACGGCATGACCCTATGTAGACACCACTTTTCTGATGCTAATTTTTGTCATGAACGTATTCTGTAATCTACTTGATTTTCTTTTTCTTTTTTTTTTGAGTTTCTGGAACTTTGAGTTAATTCTAGGTGTGCTATTGATGTGTTTGAGCACCAGAGGTCGGACTATATCTTGCGTGATCCCTAATGATGATAAAAGTGGTATATAATTTGAATGTCATTGGCACAGATTTCCTGGCAAAGAATGCATTGATGGATTTATGATGGATTTAAGCTTTCTGATTGTAGCAATTATGTCGTGAACACTTGAATATATAATATTGTTGAGTCGGTTAATGTGGTGGTCCTTGTTGACTTTGCCTAGCATTATACAAAATTGTGGGAAAATCTCAATGATTTGATATGGTCACGCAATGACCATGATTGGTTTAGATAGTCAAGTGGTGGCTCCAAGTTTAAATGAAAGTCTCAATGTTTTGCTCAGTCAAGAGGCAATTTCTTCCCCAAGTGTGCTTTCAATATTGTTCAATCCTCCATGAGAGACCTTTTTTCTTCCGGTTATAAAATGTTGAATTTTGAGTTCTGTTTAGCTAGTAATGATATGATCATTACTAGCATCATATCATTACTAGCTTGAAACATTTGAAAATACCAAAACATTTGCTTGAAAGACCAATAGTGTAACACTAATAGGAAGATTGTAATTTTTTACCATAATGTGTTCAAAATTTCTATAAAATGTGGGCTAACATTAATTGCGTAATATTTTGGTCCTTGAAAAATGCTCTGTTATAATATTTATAAAATATATTGAGAATATTATATTGCTCAATCATGGTTATGTGTTATTATCATATAGGGTTAGCATAATAAAGTGATTGGCCGAACGGTGAAGATCAATATTTTAATAATGACACTTACCAAAATATATATATATATATATATATATATATTAATAATGACACCACCGGCTATGGTGGCTTTACTGGATAAAAGCTCCATTGATTCTTCTCCAAAGGTGAGGGGTTCAAAACCCAGTGGAGGCATTTGGTGTCTTACGTGGAATGTCGAGATGGTGGGTCTTCCACTAGTTTACCTCACCGGCTACTAGCAGTACAGGGGTTCCCGGGTTATATATATATATATATGAATAATGACTTGTAATGGATAAGTCTATTAAAATATGCTACATAAATATGTCATGGTCTTCATTCACCTCCTAATTGCATGCAACTACGGTTTATTCCTCAAGACGATCTAAGGTAGGAGAAAGGGGAAAAAGCCTAGTCCTGAATTTGTATGGTTTTGTCCATATTACATTGGTAATTAGAGAGAATTCCTAGCTGTCTATTATTGCATTCTTTAACGGGTTCCCGGGTCATAAGAAAAAAAAAAAAAAAATATATATATATATATATATATATATATATATATATATTAATAATGACTTGTAATGGATAAGTCTATTAAAATATGCTACATAAATATGTCATGGTCTTCATTCAACTCCTAATTGCATGCACCTACAGTTTATTCATCAAGACCATCTAAGGTAGGAGAAAGGGGAAAAAGCCTAGTCCTGAATTTGTATGGTTTTATCCATATTACATTGGTAATTAGAGAGAATTCCTAGCTGTCTGTTGTTGCATTCTCTAACGGGGTTCGGGTCATGAGGTCATATTTTATATATATATATATATTAACAATGACTTGTAATGGATAAGTCTATTAAAATATGCTACATAAATATGTCATGGTCTTCATTCAACTCCTAATTGCATGCACCTATGGTTTATTCATCAAGACCATCTAAGGTAGGAGAAAGGGGAAAAAGCCTAGTGCTGAATTTGTATGGTTTTATCCATATTACATTGGTAATTAGAGAGAATTTCTATCTATCTGTTGTTGCATTATCTAACTAAAGACAAGTTTCTAAGAAAAGTACATCAATACTTTTAAAGTTTGTTCAATTGTCTCTTTTGAAATGCTAAATTAAATATGAAGGTCCTAGTTATTTCCAATAATGGGAGACAAAACTTCTATGGAGAGATTGCTTCTTAATTTTGTGGCATTATATTTCCTTATGCATATGTTGAGTTTGTCGTATAGAGTACTTTACAACATCTTGATACAAAGCACACCAACATGGTAGTACGTAGGTAATATCTCCTTTGTGAGATGCTTAGCGCTTGACAAATCACAAATGCATTTTAATAGAAAAATAAATAAGTAAAAAACGAAAAGTTAAAAAAGATAAAGAAAAAGAAGAGAGAGAGAAAGGACAATAATAAAGCTCCAGCCCATCCCTTAAGTTCGGCCCTTTGCAGCTCGGTCCAACCACGAGCGCAGCCCAGCCCATTGCTTCAGCCCATAACTCGAGCCGATAGGACCCTTAGCTCAACTCGCCGTGGCTGCGCCTCCGCCTCCATCTCAGGCGCAGCTCCTCTCCCTCCGCCGGCATGTCTCTACTACCATTGATGGCTCCTCCGTTTGGGTTTTCCCCTCTCCAGCAGCCATCACTATCACCGCCTCGCCTGTGACAGTCTCGATCTCAATCTTACTACGCTCGCTCCGTGATCCTTCAAGCACCATGCTCCAGCCTCCTCTTCTTCCATCATCTGCCCCTCTCCAGCATTGCTTTGGGCTTCGGCCTCGGGATTGCGCATACCCGGCGTCGAGTTTCTGAGGGCGATGGCTTGAGGGCGATTGCTTGAAGCCGTTTGTGGCCTTCGCTGACTCATTGATGACGCCCACGGCTGAATCAGGTCGTTTTGTTATCTGACTAAATTCTAGATATGATTTCCGTTCATTCCTGCTATGCCCTCGCTGTTGTCCGAGTTCTGTTGCGGTTGATTACGCTGTGGAGGAGGAACCGAGTTTGCAAGGAAGGTGGTCGCTGATATAACTAAGCTGGACTCTGTTTCGAGGAGTACCTGTCCACGATAGAGATAATCGATGACTCCGGCGGTGGTGACCTCAAGCTTTGGACTGGTGATCAAGCGAGAGCTAGTCTCTCCAAGATCGAAGTCCAAAGAAGCTTGCGAAATGCGCTCGACGAAGCCACGTTCGTGTCCATGGTCTCTCTCAATCTCCCTCAAGTCTCAACTCAACCAGACCAAAAGAAAGAATTAACCTCGAAAGAGTTTGTACGAAAGGATCGGAACTGGAGATGGTGAAGCAGACATATGGCGGGCTAGGGAAGGTACTTGGGATCGACCGGCAGGTGAGCTCACGCCGTACCGGCCGTATCACCTTGAACTCGAACTTGGGGCTCTCCACCTCCTCCAACGCCAGAATCCGCAATCAGCGCAAGAGCAGTTCAGGACCCGAAAGAAAGTGACGAACCCGATCGGTGCGGGGAAAGAGAAGAGGGGGACACCTCTTTGTAGAACTCGGCCAAGCGCCGGAAGCCGGAGGATTCTTGCGAGACGTGGCAGAGACACGCCGCCGCCTTTCTGGTTTGGCGAGGAGTGAAGAACTGGCTGAATTAGAGAGAAGCTTTGAGGTCGAGAGGGAAACTCTTGGCTTCTTTCTTCTTTTGATTCTGGCTGTTCGATTTTTAATGTCAAAAAATTGACGAAAAATTGAAACGTTTTTAAATGACGACGTAGCCCGACCGCCTCCTCAGTTCATTCTTTCTTTTGACTTCTCAGCCTCAGGGTTGGGCTTTGATTCATTGTCCATATGCTGCCCCATCTTAAAATGAGTGATGCAATATCATGTTTTAGATTAAAATTTCCTTTTTCATCACATGGATGACGAACATGTGGTGATCTCATTGAAGAATACTTCTCCTTAACGATGAAAAGCAGTGAAAGACTAGTGACCGCGACTATGACCGGCAATAATAGACGGCGGTAGTGGCACTGGCGACAGGCAGTGCCAACTACCGGCAACCGACAACCAAGAAAGGGAAGTGGCCGATCAAGTTGTGCTTTTGATAGTTTCATACTTATAAGCTACGGTTAACACAAATGGAATGTATCAATTAAATCAAATTTAAGCACGCTCACTTAGAATATGCTTGTATATTTTCAATATGAGAATATGCCTATTGTTGTGAATAAATGTGACCAATGAGAACGTCCGTTGGTCTCTAGACGGTCGTGCAAGCGTTTTTGTTAAAGAAGATGAGCGAACATCGAGGAGAGACGAAATTGCCATCTCTACCCTAGATATTGATGGAGGGGGCAGACCATAAGGCCTTTGTTTTCGAACTTCCTTGCCCTTTTTCTAATTTCCCTTTGTTTTGTTTTGGTCACTTCTAAAATTTTCTTCGCTCTTCAATGGAATTATTGTCTCGTCTTCATTTGTAGGACCACCATTTCGAAGCTTAAGTTGTGCTATTGCTCCTGTTGCGGATGGTAATTAATTCTTATGATTTTTCTTATCTTTTTTGTAAAAAATATTACGAAAATCATAAACTGATATACATGTGCAAATTTTTCTAAAACTAATTTTTGACCACAAAAAATCATAAAATTATATACCTGTGACAAATTTACCCTTCATAAGTTTCCGTTGAATTTTACTGTCAAATTACTAAGTTAGATGACATGTGACAATTGATAGGTATATCGTTTGAGATTTTACTCTCCTTTTGTTATAAATGTACCGGTTGGTGATTTTCGTGGTATTAAATAGAAGGCACATGTATTGCAAATATATCATTTTGGAATTTTTGTAGTTAAAAAATTAGTTTAGGATAAATTTGTCATAAATGTAAGAATTTATTATAATTAATTATAAAAAAATTAGTTTTTGGATAAAAATTTATTGATTTATCAGTTTGAGGTTTTTTGTGATACTAACTATTCTTTTTAAAATAATTTTTTGGTCCTAAAACTGCAAATTTGGTTGTTAAATTAGCTCTTACTATTGGAGGTTGGACTATTCTTTTTTTCTTTTATGTGGTTGAACTACTCACGGTGGTGCTTTCGGCACCAACAGGGAGCCACGGATAATTTTTTTTTTTTTTTTTTTTTTTGACAAAGGGAGCCACGGATAATTGCTTTGTACTTTTTGCAACAATTTGTCTCACTTTTTTGAAGGGCAAAGCTTATAAGTTAGAACTTGAGCCCGTAATGCCGAGGATTTGAGACACCTTTTAAATATTTGTTTGTAAAGCCAAAGGATTAAAACGGATATGCGTGATACTATAATAACCACAAAAGAATGAATTTTGGTTATTTTTTTTATAGTCTCGAAGTGTTTGTATGGTATGAAATTTTGTGTAGAAAATACTATAAAATGCACAAAAGCACGACCTTTTTTTTTTTTTTTTTTGGCTGGTGGAACAATCCCTGAAGAGATCATAGAAAACCTCATTAGTCACTTCTCAGTCTATGTCGTGAGAATTTCAAATATTGAAAGACATGTGAACTAGAAATGATATTTTGCAATTTGACCTTTTTTGTTGTTATTTTGACAATTAAATTATGGGTTTCATTAACCATGAACAAATCTTATACACTATAAATTCTGTGCCCTAATTTAATTTGTGCATCAAGAACTTCCGACTTGAAAATTTCGATATGAATAAGAGAACTGAAAATCATTTGGTGCAATTTGCTAATTTTACTTATTAAAGCTCAAAATCAGTTCTCGAGTTTTGTTCTACAACATATATCAGTTCTACTAAGTGAATTTCATGTTATGATATTTAACTGGGTCGCGAAAATTTCAATCTAGAAGTTTCATAAATTTTCTGAATAATTACCTTATAACCAGGAAACAAGCTTCAAATTAGATATTGATTTCTTATGATAAGTCCAAATAGGCTTCATTATCATGCTACCCACAGCAATTTCGGTCGTTTTGCATCTTTAATTTTAAATGAAATCCACTCAAGGCACTCGAATCCTAATAATTGGATCATTGTTAGTCTTTTAGATGCATGAGTAAGCTTCGTGACACTGTTTCTTGAACTTAAAGGTTATTTAATTGATTGTAATTTCAAAGTTATTATGCATTTGCTTAAGAATGCATTTGACCGGCTGTGGATTTATTCACTAGCTTTTCGATTGTTGGTCTATCTCTTGATAAATCAGAGACTTTATTTGGAATTAAAGCTTTCAATTAAGATTTTAGATTTTTAATGTATAATAAAATCGAGATAGAGCTTCAATATGCTAAAAGGATCAAATTTGTCGCATTCTAATGCCAGACCTGGAACACCGACCAAAAAAAAAAAAATGCCAGACCTGGAACGAATCAAGAGAGCCTCCGCCTCCGCCTCCGCCTCCATCTCCGATGCAGCTCCTCTCCCTCCGCCGGCATGTCTCTGCTACCGTTGATGGCTCCTCCGTTTGGGTTTTCCCCTCTCCAGCGACCATCGCTATCACCGCCTCGCCTGTGATGGTCTCGATCTTGAACTGACTACGTTCGGTTCGCGATCCTTCAAGCACCATGCTCCAGCCTACTCTTCTTCCGTCATCTGTCCCTCTCCAGCATTGCTTTGGCTTTGGTCTAGGGATTGCATACCGGCGTGGAGTTTCTGAGGGCGATGGCTTGAAGCCGTTCGTGGCCTTTGCTGACTCATTGATGACGCCCACAGCTGAATCAGTTCGTTTTGTATCCCATTACATTGTAGATATGATTTCAGTTCATTCCTGCTTTGCCCTCGCTGTTTTCCGCGTTCCATTGCCGTTGATTACGCTGTGAAGGAGGAACCGAGTTTGCAAGGAAGCTGTTCGTTGAAATGACTAAGCTGAACTCCGTTTCGAGAGGTACCCGTTCACGATAGAAATAATCGACGACTCCGGCGGTGGTGACCTCAAGCTTCGGGCTGGTGATCGAGCGAGAGCAAGTCTCTTGAAGATTGAAGTCCAAAGAAGCTCACGAAATGCGCCCAACAAAGCCACGATCGTGTCCATGGACTCTCTGTATCTCTCTCAAGTCTCAACTCAACCAGACAAAAGAAAGGATTAACCTTGAGAGTTTGCACGAAAGGATCCGAATTGGAGATGGTGAAGCAGACATGGTGGCCTCAGGGAAGGTACTGGGGATCGACCACTGGATGAGCTCACGCCGTACCGGCCATATTACCTTGAACTCGAACTTGGGGCTCTCCATGTCCTCCAAACCCAGAATCTGCAATAAGCAAAATAGCAATTCAGGACCCGAAAGAAAGCGACAAACCCGACCGGCGGGGGAAGAGAGAGAGAGAGACCTCTTTGTAGAACTCGGTGAAGCGCCAGAAGTCGGAGGATTCTCGCGAGACGTGGCAGAGACATGCCGCCTTTCTTGCCATTTTTCGATTCTCGTTTGGTGAGGAGTGAAGAAGGACTGCCCGAATTAGAGAGAAGCTTTGAGGTAGAGAGGGAAACTCTTTGGCTTTTTTTCTTCTTGTTCTTGTAGCTGTTGATTTTTAATGCCAAAAAATTGACGGAAAGTGGAATGTCGTTGGGCGTTTATTATTCTTTTAAGCGACGACGTTTCCCGACGGCCTCCTCACTGCATTCCTTCCTTCGACTTCTCAGCCCTAGGGTTGGTCTTAAAATGAGTGATCCAATATCATGGTTTAGTTTAAAATTTCATTTTTCATTGCATGGATAACAAACACGTGAACTCATTGGAAAATACTTATCATCAACAATAAAAAGTACTAAACGACTAGTGATCGCAACTATGATCGGCAGTGATCGACGGCAGTAGCATTGGCAACTAGGCGCGATCGACAACTAAGAAAGGTGGTCAATAGAGTTGTGTTTTTGATAGTTTTGTAATTATAAATTACGGTTAGCACTCGAACGAAATGTATCAATTGAATCAAATTTTAAGCATGCCTACTTATATTATGTTTGTATCTTTTTAATGTGAGAATATGCTTGTTATTGTGAATAAATTAGTGACCGATGAGCTAGTCATTTGGCTGCGGAGAATGGACTTTTGCGGTTCACGGGCGTCCGTTAGTCTCCGGACGGTCCTGCAAGCATTTTCGTTGAGAGAAGATGGGCGAACATCAACTAGAGATGAAGCTGCCATTTCTATCATAGATATTGAGGGAGGGGGCCGACCATAAGACATGTTTCCGAACTTCCTTTCCGTCTTTTCTTATTTTCCTTTCTTTTTTTTTTTCTTTTTTTGCCTCTCCTCCTAAATTTTCTTTGCTTTTCAATGGGATTATTGTCTCCTCTTCGTTTACGTGACCACCAAGCTCGATTTGTGCTGCTGCTCCTGTTGTGAATAGTAATTAATTCTCATGGTTTTTATTTTCTTTTTTGATTTAATATTACAAAAAATCTGCAACTAATACACCTGTGAAAATTTACTTAAAACTAATTTTTTTACCACAAAAAATCTTAAAATTATACACATGTCACAAATTTATTACTATTAGTTTTCGTTGAATTTTAAAATTATTGAGTTGATACGTAACAGTTGATAACCTTTGTTTGTCGCGTGTGTATTAATTTATAATTTTTCGTAGCATTAATATAATTTAACGGAAACTAGAAGGTAAACTTATCACAAATGTACTAATGTTTTTACTAATAAAAAATTAGTTTAGAGTAAATTTATCATTAAAGTATCAGTTTATGATTTTTAGTGATAAAAAAATTAATTTGAAGTAAATTTTACATATGTTTATCAATTTGGGATATTTTGTGATACTAATTTTTTAAAAATAATTTTTGGGTCCTAAAACTGCAAATTTGGTTGTCAAACTAGCTCTGACTACTGAAGGTTGGACTATTCTTTTTTTTCTTTTATGTGGTAAAACTACTCGCCATGTTGCTTTTGGCCCCAACGGGGAGCCCTCGGTAACGGATATTTGCTTTGTATTTTCTGCAACAAAATTTGTCTACCCGTTTTTGGTTAAGTCAAAACTCAAAAGTAAGAACTTGAGCCCGTACTGCCGACGATTTGAGACACCTTTTAAATATTTGTTTATAAAGCCAAAGGATTAAAATGGATATTGGCGATACTTTAATCACAAAAAGAATGATTTAAAGTCTTTGAAGTGTTCATATGGTATGAAATTTTGCGTAGAAAATACTATGAAATGCACCAAAGTACAACCTTTTTTAATGCCAGTGGAACGGTCCCCGAAGGGATCACAGAAAACCTCTCCAGTCACTGATCAATCCACGACTACTCATCTTCCGGAGTGTGATTGGCTTGTAGTGGTGTTAGAATTTGGAGGATGTGTTGACTCTTTCTTCTCGCCTTCTCTCCTTTCTATGCAGAGGCTTGTATGTCTAAGACGTAGATAGAATTGATTCCTAGTTTTAAGGCACTCACGATCTTTTAAGGAGTTCATGGGCTTCTCTTCCGATCAACTTCAAAACTCTCCGTATTCCTTAAATCGTATTCATTTTCTTTTTTGTAATTTTGCAATTGTCAAGCCTATTCATATTCAAGAGAGTACATAAGTTCACCTTATACTCGTGACCTGAACTTGAAGGATCCGAATATTACTAGTCCAACTAGCTTCTTAAGCTCATGCGATACATCGAATAATTTACAAACTCGCTTAAGGCATTTTTACAAGTAAAAGAAAGATTTTCTTAATTAAAAACTTTGAAGTCTCCAAGATATTTGGATTTGGTGTGGGCCCTCGCCGCCCAACAGAACCCTACCTCAAATGAACGATCCTTCCCCATGAGAAACTCTAGGAGAGGAAAATTGCGAGGAATGAGGCCGAGCAGGGTTGGGAAAATATGTCTTACTTGATCCAGAGAGGAGTATCGATCATACTTAGATGTCTATCTAGTTGGGATTTGATTTTTGAGTTTTGGTTTTGCTTTTAGGTTAGATTACCAAAAGTTTGTGCGATGTGAGTTCACTTTGGTGTCAAATTTGCTTGAAAGCTAATGAACGTGAAGTGAAATCTAAGAACCTATGGTGATTAGGTGGATGAGGATTGTACGGCTCAACTCTTCTGTGGACTAGATACTTTTTAAGCTGTGCTTGTCAAAAGCAACATGAAATTGATAGGGAAAATAGCGAGTCAATTCAAACGATAACCAACTTGAATCAAATCTTTTTGTTTTTTAACTTTTGTGCCTTGCCTCTCTATACGACTATGTGAGATTTTGATTGGACCATTGCCAATATTCTAAAAGCTTAAGTTTTTGGATTGAATTTTCTAACATGGTTTCAAAGTTAGAAGGTTAGGAGTTCAAATTTTCTAGGCCTCTATTTGCCTCGGTTAAGATCAAAGGTTAGCTTACACATGAGAAGGAGTGTTACAATATTTAAATAATAAACTATGTCTTCATCTAATAGATTAAGTTTTGGGTTAGATTTTTTAATGACTTGAATCGCCATTGATCGGCCTTTGGTAATGCCCTTTTTTTTTTCCTTCTTGTCGTATACCTGTGATCAAATTTGGAGAGTACTAGCTTTGCAGCGTTGTGGCTGGTAAAAATAGCATTACACTTGATGAATTTATCTTATCCCTGTGATCAATGGGCTTGGGGTCTGCACGTATTGATCCACTTCCCCCGTGTCTCCCTCTAACTTGCCCAAAGTTCACTTCTTAGAACTCCATTGACTGTCACCGTGGTTCTCACTTGTTCATTGGACGAAGGAGACTGATTTTCCTTTGTCAATCTTTCTGGCTTTCTTTCTTCTATTTTAGTTGTTTTGAGGAGAGCTGGGTTTACAAGTTTTCACTAGTAGTCTCATGTTTCCCCGAAATAAAATCGTTGACAAAATATCTTCCCACAAAAGTTTAATCTTTAATTTTCAATATGAATTGGGCTTTGTGGCAGTTTGATAGGAACTAATTTGCATAATTAAGGATTACCGATGATAACAAAGGCAAATCTAAAGAATTTAAAGAATAAAGAACAGCAAATCGATAAAACTGGAAATTGGAATTGGATAAAAATTGTACAAGTGCTTGTACAAAATTTAACTATCATTGTAAAGTTATCTTTTTTTTTTTTTGATCTGAATTGTAAAGTTATCTTTGAATTAACAATTTACAACTAACCTGGCTTCATCTCGATCACTCTTAATTACTCATTCTTATCACAAGTAGTTATAATCTCTAGCATATCTTCCAATTTGACTTTTCTACTATCTTTGCTAACTACTAACCATTTGTTATTACACGGCCATCACAGCCTGCTCTTCATTTGATGATCATGGGTCCCGTGACATTAATTTGGCATTGGCTATTCACCGATTCATGATCGCATCGTTTGGTTGCTCCATTGACGACTAACGTTGACACTTTGTCAACCCACCATGACTCAATATATTTTTGGGAGTCAACACCTTAGAAGCTGTTGACATTGGAGTCAGCTGTTCTATATCAACGAAATTAAAAAAAAAAACAAAGAGGTCAAAAGTGTGGGCCAATTTCGTAATTTCAGCCCATTGAAGAAAGCACAGTAATGTGATCCGATAGTTTCGCCAATTTGATCCATATCTTTCGTTTTCCAATGAGGCTGGCCACCCACTAGATGTTCTTTTTTTTTCTTTCCTTTTCTAAGTCTGTCAGGGTCCATATAGATTTTCTTTCGGGTTGGTCGGGCCATTATCAAGTAAAATACAGCCGACCCTACATTTTTTCTATTGTTTCAATCTCCAAAGAGCTGAGTCACAAAAAAAAAAGACATCTGGTTCGCTAGCATCCAGCTTTGGCATGGACAATTTATTCAGGAGAGAGAGAGATTTGCACTTGTTCTATGGTTCATGGAGGAGTAGTGGTAGTAATGAAGCCCAGGGGTCACCATAACGGACCGTGGGAGCTTCCTTTGAATCATCCACCCATCTCTCGCAAACTCCAAAAAACCTTGACAAAAATGTTAATACCTAAATTTTGACAATCTATTTGGTTATTTGTTGCATAAAAAATTAGAGACCATCATCAGCCCTTAAATAAAAAACATTAGTTAAATTTACCTATATATATTAGGAAGCATTTTCATTTAGTAGTAATAAGCTTGCATATATTTGCATTTAAATTGAACTGGCGCACGTAAAGACAACTATTCTGCCGCACGTAACCACAACGCTGATGAACCTTCCAACTAGTTCTCTCGAGTTTCTCGGTGCTTTCTTGCAGGTTTACGGGTGGCTTTGTCCAGGACCAGCAACAGAAATCACCAGCGTTCCTACAGTCCAGCATCTTGTTACCGCAGCCGACCAAGCCTCTGGTGAGGCCGACATCTCCGTCGCTCCTGATAAGCCCTTGCGATGCTCTTTCCCGTCCGTGATTTTCAACACTAGAGCTTCCTTCACTGGCGTCTCACATATTGAAGAAATAAAGTTGAAAAACGACCAAGGCTGAGGAAACCCGAATGTGATCTTCAAAACACCTTATTGAAGGCTATTGGGCTGCTACACAGCGTCATAGGGATATTGTACAGGGCCCTCGGCCTGCTGCTGCCTGTTGCTTAGCAGACTTGGGCCTCTAGGTAGTAAAGAACTAGCGCATAAAATTTCCCTTTCTTTTGTTGAAAAATCACTTATTTTATTTATATATTTGTCTGAACTTTGACCCCTCATTTCTCTTCAGTTTAATTCACCCGATATTTACATTTATTGAAAGTTCATGACCTGAATTTTTGGAAAGTTCTGTCCAATTTTTTAAAAAGCGTCAAGATTGTGGATTTCTGCAAAATTTAATTATCTTTTCAAATGAAAAAATGTAGAATTTTGAATCCCCAATTAATTATGTAATCTGATTCCACAGCCAACAAATAAGACCTAAGTAGAATTTATCTATCATGCATTTATTTTTTTTATGCTTTTCCTTGCTATTGTTGGCCTAACTCTATAATCGAAACTAGCCTGCTATTAAAAAAAAGTAAAAGAACTTTTGCACTGGGCCTCACCCTTGCATTAGTGGGTCGGGCTTTTGTGAGTGAGACAAATCCTCCAACCTAACCCATTTGTTCTTCGACCCTTGCAGGACCGATAGAGTTAGCAAACCGGGTTGGGTTCCCTTCCCGTGACTCAACTTAGGACTGTATTATTAAAAATTGAACTTTAATATATCATTATTAAATGGGCAGACTGAACATATCTCATGTAGAGCAACATAGTGAATGAATCAAATTTTGTCAATTCCTGAAAGACAACAAGCAACAATAACAGTTTTTTTTAGATGTAATCTAACTTCTGTGGGTTTACTCATGAAATGATGTTCTTATTAAGTTAGCGTTATTATTTAAATGCAATCCAATAATATAGAAAAAAAACAATAAAATTACAAGCTTAATTTTTCTTGGCCTAATTTATGGAAGAATTCGATGTTCATATTAGATTGCATAGAAATAGTTTGAGTATAAAATTTTACCTAAATATAATAATGGCTGGTGTCAATATTCGTTCATGATATTAGTTATTAGTCGAGGAAGAACTCTATTAATAAAGTACTCATTTTTATGGGAAATACACACATGTAAATGTTTTTTTAAGAAATTTCAGTCTCCCACACATTTTTGAACTTACAGAAAGATGCTCATAATTTTTTGGTCCCTATTATATTCGGGTAAAAGTAATAAAATGAATTTATTTAATATCTTTTCTTTAGTCAATTGATGATGTAATATGTCAAAATCATTAATGCTCAAATTATCATTATTTTATTTCATATTCATAGAGATAAATATGATTCTCTTGTGATTTCTCATTGAATAACACAGATAAGAAACAAAATTCAGTTATTAGATACAATTTTTCTATAAAGTATTGTAACTCAAATAGTCCTTCATTATATTTAACTATTCTTGTTTATATTGATGTATAACCATGATAACATCGTCTCGCAATTCTATTGTCATAACCCCAATCTTTTGTATGTGGTTTTAAGGAACATGATGATATATGCACGTTCGTATCCCGAGCCGTACAATTTGTCTTGTATATTACTAACAAATGATAAGAATAGGTGAATTATAAGTATTTGAAGTTTTGTTTGTTTTATAATTAGGAGAGAGAGAGAGAGAGAGAGAGAGAGAGAGAGAGAGAGAGAGAGAGAGAGAGAGAGAGAGAGAGAGAGAGAGAGAGAGAGAGAGAGAGTGTGTGTGTGTGTGTGTGTGTGTGTGTTTCGGTTTAGATGATCTCGGTCATTCATTATGGGAAGAAGTATATCAGAAATGTCTTAACTTGTGTACTCACTTTAGTACTACAACTTTTTATTGGCTCACTTAAGTGTCGAAATCGGAGAAAAACAATTACTTAAGTGCCTCCGATGAAAAATTCCAACTAAAGAAATTATGTGGCTTTTCTAATATCCGATGTGGCATTTTTTGACGCTGAAGTGATTACTTATTCATTAAGATTGACATTGAAGTGATCACTTTTTTACAACAATTGGCACTACAGTGATTATTTTTTTATAATGACTGGCATTAAAGTAATCACTTCTTAACTTGCTATACCACATAATTTAGGGTTTGTTTTAGCATTGAATTAAACACTTTTTGATTAAGAATAGCACTGAAATGATCACTTTTAACAATAATTGGTATTGAAGTAATCATTTTTTTACAACATTGGCACTAAAGTGATCACTTTTTTTACTTATTATACATCGTCGTTTAGAGATTATATGCTGATTGGACACGCCAACAAACCACTTAGGATTGAGAATTTAATAAAATATTGTCACGTCAAATTTCCAACTACTTAGATCGGAGTTGGCACTTAAGTGATCGTTTTCTTTTATTTAAAAAGCAACACTTAAGTGAACTAATGAAAAGTTGTGGTACTAAAGTGAGCATCGTACACAACTTAAGACACTTCTGGTGTACTTCTTCATTATATTTCTATTGATGTGGTATCATTTTAAGAGGCCATATTAGATGCCAACATGGATAGTTAATTATTATTTACAAAATAACAAATGAACAAAAAAATCTTTATATTGTATACGAAATTTTTGGATATAAATTGTTATCAACAAAGAAAATATTTTTTATTTTAATTATCTTAATCAATACAAGTGGTCGTTTCTAGAAAAATGTTCTTCAAATCGTTCATTTTCCACAAAACAAATGGAACATCAAATTGTTAATATGTGTTCAAATGGGATTATATATGGTCATTGCACTTAGTAATTGCTGCTGTGATAATTGCACACATAACAAATAATACAATTTGGAAAAAAAAAAAAAAAAACTGAATGCATAGAGCATTATTCTATGTTTTTGCTCAAAAGATCGGGACACTCCATCTAAAGCAAATTAGGGAAAAAAAAAATTCATTCCGGCATTAAACCTGTCACAGACACCTCGTGATGAAGTTGGAAGCGTCATCTCCAGGTCATCTCCAGGTCATCTCACATTCTTCATGACTATCTCGAAATGTTGTTCCACTAACTAATAAAGCTGGAAACCTTTTCCCTCCACTTTGGGAAAATTTCATTGGCTTGACTTAAAAGTCGTCACTCTTTTTTCTTTCGGTGCTAAGGAGAAAAAGAAGATGCCTTGTCTCATGGTGAAAGAGCCTTGTTCAATGTGCAGCATGATTGACAGTGCACTCAAAACGTTTGAACTTGACTTGGATTTATCGGTAGTTTGCATTTTTAGGATTTTCTTCTTACAATTATAGCATAAATTGTCAGTATACAATTTTTTTACACAAGTAGCCCTATAATTACACTAGTAACTTAAGAAAAAGAGGTATCATAATCCTAACATCAATTGTGGATGGGTCTATTAAAATCAGCCGATGGTGTATCACCATATGTAAGGAAAAAATAAGTTAAAGGTAAGTAGCCCATGTCATAAGGGCAAAAGTTGACATTATGCACAATAAGAAAATGTTAGGGGTTGGAGAGGTCAGACCGTTCTTAATGTGCCTCTCAAAGTGTGCTAAGTTAAAATTCTCTAAATTACCTCAAATTATGTTGCCTCTATCACAATTCCATAGTTTTTTTTTTTTTTTTTTGTCAAGAAATTCCATAGTTGAGACGATGCCTTCTGGTTGAACTTTAGACTGCAACTTTATTTATTTATTTATTTTTGTTGCCACTTTGCTTATCTAGAAGATTAGGTTTGGCATTAAGATCCACTACTTTTTTCCTTAGGTTTTTAATCTACGTTCAAATGGTATTTTATTGATCATTGCACGTAGCATAACTATCATATCAGCAACTGTTGTTGTGACAATTGCACACATAACAAATAATAGTATGAATAAAAACTAAATGCATAAAGTTTCATTTGAAGTTATTGCTCAAAAGGATAAGGACAATCCACCTAAGGAAAATTAGGGAAAAACAAATTCATTCTAGCATAAGACCTTTCACGGACACCTCATAACAAAGCTAGAAGCGTTGTCTCATGGTCATCTCCCGGTCGTTCACATTTTTCATGACTAATCTCAAAGCGTCGTTCCTCTTACTAGAAAAGCTAGAAACTTTTTTCTCCACTTTTTGTTAGACTTGACTTAAAGTCGTCGCTCTTCTTCTTTCGGTGCTTAAGGTAAATGATGTCTTGTCTCATGGGCTCTTCTTTCCGTGCTAAAGAGAAAAGAAGATGCCTTGTCTCATGGTGAAGAAAAGTCTTATTCAGTGTGTGGTGGGACTGATAGTACATACATGTCTTTTTTTCCCAAGCTCTAACATTGGTGCTCTTTGTCACCGGTACACTTTCTCTAAAAGAAAAATTAAGACACCCAAAACGATCCAACTTGATTTGGATTTTATTGACAAGAAATTTAAGGTGGAGAATTTATAATAAGAATTTATAGTCTTCCACGGATTAAGTTCAACTTTTGTGGTACTCCTAGAGCAAATTCCCCTTATAAATGAGATCGTGGAAACCAGTTATCATTTTCAGTCACAAGATCATTATTTATTACAATCAAGTGATTACGGACATGGGTTAACATGTGATCTGCTTGCACCATTATGATCATCCCCCTCATTCCAAGAATATTATTTAATGAATCTGGTTTACCAAGAATGAATGGATCAAACACATCAAATAAGGTGAGTCTTATGTGAAATCCATCGCTTCAACACATGAAATTAAGTGGATTGACATGAGATAAGTGGTATTATTTCCTTTGAATTGTCAAAAGGACAGTTCGTATGCATTAAAAAGTAGTGACATAGTTATCTATCTAGAAAAACTATTGAGTCAACTTCGTGAATAAACTAAATTGAATTTGAACCATTAAAAATAATGAACTCCGTACCAATCTCTTCAACTTTTATATTATGATTTAGTTTACAATATATATATATATATATATATATATATTCCATTTAACAATTTCTTACTTATTAGACACAAATGACTGCCTCCAAGTTTGACTTTTGGTCGTGGAAGGCACCTCATACTCGGAATGAAGAAGATCGAAGACTGAATAATTGCAATAGGGAAATGCATGTGGAAATAGACAAAAATAAATCAAACTTACATAATAATAAAAATACCTTTGAAATTGGTCATCACACTTAAAATAACTATTGTAGTAATTGATGCTGTGACAATTACACACATAATAACTAATAGAATTTTAAAAGAACTGAATGCATGTGTATTCTAAGTTGTTGCTCAAAAGGATCAAGACAATCAACATGGTTGTCTCACAGTTGTTCACATTCTCCGTGGCTATTTCAAAGCATGGTTTCTCTAACTAATAAAGCTGGAAACTTTTTCCTCACTTTGGAAAAATTTTGTAGGCTTGACTTAAAAGTCATCTCTTCTTTTCTTTCAGAGCTAAGGAGAAAAGAAGATAAATTAAACTTAGTGAATAAGCTAAATTCAACTTGAACCATTGAACATAGTAGACTTCAGCTTTCGGAGCTAAATCACTTTCCAACAACTGCTCAAGTTTGGCAACCATTGTGCCAATGATCCAAGACATTTTGTTAGTGGCATATATTACCAACATATAAGTCAAGTAGCACTATTATTGAGAGGTTATAAATTATTATTAATCAAGATCCTTAGCCATATTAAAGCAATAGAACAATTGCGACATGCCCAAACAGAGAGACTATAAGTGTTCCCAAAACACAACATGATGATTCTTTCATAATATTTTCTTTAGAGGAAATTCAAAAGTTCATAGCACTTGATATTGAATAATTAGTTTTGATGACATCTAATATTTTCTCACAAAAAACAAACAAAACAATTTTACATGAGCTGTTGCTTGCTCATTTGTTTGATAGACCGATTGAAACTACATATTCATTAATAAAGTATCAATACTGATCAATTTATGTCAGTTTGATATATCTTATTACCCATTACATTTCTACAATTGAGAATGGAGAATTTAAATAGGGAAGAAAAAACTATAGATTGTCAACAATGTTGATCTGCATTTAGACCAAAAAATAAAAAATAAACAATGTTGATCCGCATAATTCGACATAAGACAGTATGTATGATTAGCTATTTAATATTAATATTTTCTATATAAGTTTATAGTATTTTTCTTATTTGGAATTTCAATCTCCAAAAGATGTTAGTTATGTGATAAAGCAAATGTGAACTATTTATACACCACATGTAGAGACAACTCTATTTTTAATTTAAACCAATACATTTTTTTTATCATGTAGTATATTTTTAATATGCTCAAAGCCTTTAATTTCAAAATGCTTGAACATCAACTTGATTGCTTGATCATGAGTAATATGGGAATACATACCGCTTCCTTTTTTAAGTCTGCAAATCCCTCATAGATATTAATATATGAAAGACAAATATTGTGACAAAGAGTATTAATACTATAATACATAAGGAAGATGTTGAAATAATCTTTGGAAATTATAATATGATCGTAAATTTTTATACCATAATAAGAAGAACTTAGTGTGATGTTAATTTTTTATATGTAATTTCTATGTTTCGATTTTTAAATATATAATCTAGATAATTGTGAATGATGCAACGAGAAGTTTATTATTGAAAGTTAACATATAATTTTACCATAGTTATCCTTACTATATTTTGTCATCTAAATGCTTACTAAAATGATTTGCAAAAGATTAGTGCCAAGCGGAGAGGACGAGCTAGAGAATGATTCCAGTCCTGGCGCTCCTCTCTTTGGGCGAGCACTGCAGGCTCGAGAGGAAATAGGGGCATTCAAATCAGCCTCCCCTTTTCTGACTCGAAATTGGCCTCTCTGTCTCTTCATTAGAGGTGTTTGTCGGTTTGTGCAATAATTGAGTTCTGTGGGACTAGCAGTGATCTGTACTACTCGCTACTTTTTTTCAGCCACAAAGAAGCTTGTATCAATCAGAAATCCATCGGTGGATTGGTCTTCGGTAAAAAAATGTCCATGTGTTCACACCCTCAGATGTCTTGGTCCATCCTGGAGCACCACCATTTACCAAAGTACCAAAGTCAGTCATGCATCTTTGTAATCTATCATAAGAACAGAATCAACAAGAAGGTGAACGAAGTGCCTAGTAAAACACTGTACTAATTCTCAAGCCAGTATTCATTGCTAATTGTTGAAGTCCATTGGTACATTAAATAGCAAATTATCTTCTGTTGCATGATTAATCAATAATTTAATAACAAAGTCAGCATCAAACAAAGGAACTTGTGTCATTGTGACAATCCAAATAATGCCGTGTTATGTGGTCCTAAGAGAAAATAAGTCCTTGTGTCCATACCTATTTGAAATCTGCGTCCATACTTAAGCATCATGATTTTTCAAAGTTATAATGTTATTAATAACACTGTGGTCCAGGTGTTCATACCCATTAGATATCTTTATTTTTACCTTCAAGAACCATGATTTACCAAAGTTCTAATATTATTAATAGATCTAATATCATTTTATGCTGATATAATTAATTGTGCTTATAATAAATCTCCTTTGATTAGTCATGTGTTAAGTAATTATGCAGTGTGAAAAAACAACTACTTGGAGGTTGGGAATGCCCTTTCGAGGAAGCCCGCAATTTTTTTCTTTTTATTAAGTATAAGTGAGCCTATGACAAAAGCTAAACTATTGACACGAAATACTTCAATTACAAAAAGAAAAACGCAAGCTAGACGGATCAATGCCGTTTCCTCGGAGCTGGTATGCGGTCTTCATCGAAATTAAGTTCTCATATCATGAGATTTCTTAATGTAGTAACAAGTTGAACGAAAGTCAGAACAGGAACTCTATTCACTAACTTGAAAATAAAGGGGGAAAAAGAGAGAGAAAAAGTTATCATATTCCACATCGCTCTTTCAGTAAATACATGAGATAGTTCTCTTGGTTAAATCCTCATACCATGAGATTTCTTAAAGTAAATACATATATAGTTCTCTTTTAATGTTTCGAAGACTAAAAAGCTTTGTTACTCACCCTCGGGCGAAATTGCTGCATCATGGAGGCGACTAAGGGCTCGACTGATCAGATGAGTGATTTGTGCTTTATTTAAAAGAAGAAGAAGAAAAATGCTGTACATGAGTCCAGCGCATCAAACAAGTATGGATGAATCCATATCAAAGCGGCAAGCAAAAAGGGGCTTGAATCGGATGCCATGTCAAATAAATAAAAGGTCCTATTTGAAGACAGTGTTTGAATGTCGATCCAACATACGCAACTCAAATAACAAAGACGAATTCAGGCCAATCAGAGCAACATGCATGATCCATGGCATACGATTCAAATAACAACATTGGATTCAATCAGAGTGGCGTGCATTAGTCAAATGCATACCTTTCTAATAATAAAAGTGAATCTAAGCAAAAAAAGCGAACCAAATGGTCTTTGCGCTTCCTGTCATACTAACCTTCTTCCTACCTCTTAATAATAAGCAAAATAGAGGATTGCATCTCGTAAGTAGAGGAGCAGTGGATTGGGCAAGAAGATTTTCTCTTTTTTAAATTCGCTTTCAATAAAACTTATTTTGCCTGCACCATTCGTCTTTTCCCCGAATTTTGATTGGGTTTCTATGCAATAGGTAGTGATAATTTTTGGTTTTCGACACGAAATTCTATTTACGACGCATGACGTTCAACTAGCTAATTTCACGACAAGTGCAAACGTGTACGTGTTATTCATGGCTTAAATAAATGCAAAATGACATGCATGGGTCCGAAATGTAGCAGAGATAATATGAACTAACACAAATCAATATTTAGCCGTCCGATTCATGGCATAAGTTTCATCATATAACATGGATGAGTTCACATAAGCAATACTATGCAATGCATGTTGCAAATGATCGAGATAGGGAGTTGGTTTTATCAGAACCTATTTTTCAAATATTTTTACATTATTTTCAAAATGCTTGTAGACACTAGGCACCTAACTTTTTAGCAAAGATTTGACTCAAGTTGACTGAGAATATTACTTCCTTACAAATTCGATCGAAGAATATATGTAGATCATACTTGTTAACATTTTCCAACAATATCCAATTTGCTGAAGTTGAATATGGCTGATTCTCAAGATATTGCAACTTTTAACTAGAATTATCTGATCATGATGTGTCAAGAATTTTGTCATTTGACTCGATTGATTAATTTCATTTTTAAATATTGAATCACAAGTTTTCTAAATCCTCAAGAATCACATCAATTGGATTTTTAATGAAGAAAATAACTTAACACTCCATTATAACTGTCTATGATTCTTGGAAATCCAATTTGAGTCGCGAGCTTTCTATGAATGTGAAAACAGGTCAATTGGACGACAGATGAAAACTCTATGCACAGTCATAAGGGCTAGTGGCCCCTCTGCTAGAAGCCAGTCGTCACTTCATTGCACTTGCTCTTTGCTAACAAAAATCTAGGTTTTGCCTACCCTGCACAAGGCACAAGTGGCCTCAACTAGGCGTTCTAGTCTTTTACAAGGGTTCTTCTTAACTAAAAATGTTTACATACAGCCAATTAGATAAATCTTTCCCAAAACAGATCAAAATCGCACCAAGAACTTGCATGACGTTACTCTATATAATAAAAAAATATCAAACCCTATATAACTTTTCCACAACGTTTCTTGTGGAATTTTTAGGCTTTTAATACTTTGCTTAGAAGTACAAATTGGAATTTGAATCAAATTGATTTAGAACTAAGTCTTCGTTTATATTACAGTATGTTTCAAGATTTAATTCACGCGAAGAATTTCAAGAAGTCCACTTCCGATATGGAATAGGACGTACTCCAATTATCTAGCGAAGGGGGCACATGTATTTTTTTTTTGGCTTTCAAGGGGCACATGTATTTGAGATCTCCAGTTTCTTTAGTCAGAGAATATTTGTTTTTTTTTATCGTTGGGGATATTTATCCAAGCTTGACCAAGAGAGTGGCTTCTGGCAAAAGTGAAAGGCTTTCTTTTTGCCGTACAAAAGAAAAACGTGTGGGGCCAACTAAAATTCAGAGAAGGAAACAAAAAGCAAGGGTCTTGGGCTTTTTATTTTCTTGCCTGAAGTAGCCGTACGGAGAAAAGAGCCGCCCCCGTGACTCCCGTAAAGGACGAGCAGCGAATATCCAAAGGGCACGCTCGGTGACGCCCTATATGATCGCGCGGAGGAGTTCTAAACAAGGTTATGCTATGAGTTTTACACCAAATTGAATTATTTATAAACACTTTGGGGATGTATGAAATCTTAAATGTGGGAAATAAATTATTTGATGTTAACTTTTCCTATAAACATAGGTATCAACACTCATATTAAGCCGCAAAATAATTTGGTGTCCTTCATCGTTTTTCATTTATTTTTTTGATGATTTCGCATTGATTTAATTGTAAAGTCTTGGTTAGTTTTTCTGTTAAATTTTACAGTAGTTTCCAGGTACTGACCTCGCAATAATGTAAAGAACATTTTGTAACCCTTCTAAGTCTTTCTGATTTAATCTGTTCACCTTCTATGCTCACATCATTCCAAAGCATATTGATGGCGCTCATATTATTTAAGTTGTTCTACTTCGATTGGGTCCGTCCAAGCACCTCAATGATCCTATGTCCCTTGGTTGTTCAAAAAGATCCAAAGGTTCTTCCAAGTCTTGCACTCTCCATCTAGTATCTTATTCTCTATATGTAAGCTCTGTTCATTTTGTAAAAAAATATGACGTTTCTAGAAAATATTTTTCAAAAAGTCATTTTCAAGAAAATATAATTATTTTTTGGTATTCTGGTGAAACCTATAAATGAAGTGGAAAATATTTTTGCTATTCAATAAGAAAAATCTTTTCCTCCATATACACTTTTTCATTTTATTTTTTAAATAAAATTTTCATAATTTTTTTTTTTTTTTTAAAATATATATTTAATTATTTTTAGTTTTAAAAAATTGATTATTAAATTATTTTTTCATCTTTCTTTTTCTTTTCTTTGTTTTCCTCCACTTCTTTTTGGCCAGTTGCCGGCCACAATGACGGGCAACGACCAACTCATTCTTAGCCCACAAGGTAATCTCTGCGATCGAGGGATGAGGAACATGGCCAAAAATCTAATTCGCTTGCAACGTTATGACCATCCCTCTCATTAGTCATGAGATGAGGTGGGACTTATGTAATATCTTAGAATTAAGACCATCTCCTGCAATCTTGGAGTTGTATCCAATCACGCTATCATGAAATTGAAACTAGCTACCACAATTTTGGAGTTGTGAATTCTAGTTCATCTTGCATGTCAAGCTGTCCATTGGGCCGATTAAAATGAAGAACTTCGTAGTATAGCCCTGTTTTGCTCGACAGAAACAAGCTTGGTTTAATTTTGATGCATTTTGCCTAAACATAAATGTGTCTATTGTTTGAATGCAAAATGCAATAAAAGATGCGATAGTAGGTCTAAATATCAGCAAATGTTTTTGTTTAAGGATCCAATCGAACCGCTATCGACAAACTTGATTCGTAATTTTCTCATGAAATCAATGAAAAGTTTTCAAGCAAATATATACGTGTCGACACAAGGTTAGAGGTACAAATTTTGAAAAACCAACTCTTTGACATTTGGTGATGAATGTTGTGATTATCGACTATTAGAAAGTATTGTTGTCGTATGTATTATATGTCGGTTGAGTAGACATGTGTTAAATTATTACTTTGTAAAGATGAAACCACTCGAAGGTTAGGGATACCATTTCAAGAAAGTGAACTAAATTTTTCTGATTAGTGAGCCTATTACCAGATCTCAAGAGTCCCCCACCCCAAATTGTTTCTCCACTACTTTTGTTGGCCTCAAAGAAGATTGTGTCACACAGAGAATCAGAATACCTTGGTGGTGAAGATAAGTCCATGTGTTCACACCTATTAATATATGTTGGTCCATACTTAAGCACCATGTTTTCCAAAATTCTACTATTGTTAATAGATCTAACATTATTTTTTGCCAGTACACTTGATTGCGTGTGTAATTATATATCTCTTAAGTGGTCGTGTGGTAAATTATTACATAGCAAGGAAAAAACTACTTGTCGGTGGTTGGGGATGAAATTTCGAGGAAGCTAGTAAAGTTGTTTTTATCAGTGAACCCATGACTTAGATCACGAGAATCCACCAACCTAAAGTTGTTTGTCAATTTGTGCAATAATCGAGTCCACTGGGTCCAATGCTATTCTATACTGTTCACCACTTTTCTCAGCCATGGAGAAGCTTTTGTCGATCTGACAATGCGAATAATGGGGTGGTACGTGGTCTTCAATGAAAAGTCCATGTGTTCACACATTTTGATGTCTTGGTCCATCCTTAAGCCCCATCATTTACCAAAGCACACAAGCAAGTCATGCATCTTTGTCCTCTTGGTATAAGTATAAATCAACAACAAGATGAAATGGTGAACAAACTACCTGAAAACACTGCCTCAAAGCTAATAGTCGTTGATTGTTGAACTCCATCACCCAATGGCTTCTTCATCGAAATCCAAGAGGAATTACGACGTCTTCCTGAGTTTCAGAGGTGCGGATCTGCGCAATAATTTTGTTAGTCATCTCTACACAGCTTTAAACCAAAAAGGAGTATACACTTTCATTGATAGTGAGGAATTAAGGAAGGGAGACCAAATATCCGCGGCACTTATGAAGACAATCAAGGAATCACGCATCGCGATCATCGTTTTCTCCAAGGATTACGCTTCCTCGACGTGGTGTTTGGAAGAGGCAGCAAAAATCATGGAGTGTAAGGAGCAAAGAGACCTCATGGTCTTTTCGGTGTTTTACAAAGTGGAACCCAAAGAAGTAAGAACACCAAGAGAGAGTTACAAAGAAGCTATGGTTAAGCATGAATTCAAGTTTGGGAAAGATTCAGAGAAAGTGAAGAGATGGAAGAAAGCTCTTTCTGATGCCAGTGACTTGTTCGGATGGCATTTGAATGAGGGGTAAGATGAGTTGAGTTCATATTTTGTGTAAGAAACTAAACTTTTACATGCAAGTATAAAGACTGCTTGTTAAAAAAAAAAAGAACAAATAAATCAACACACATGATTGTAAGTACAAAATGTTAAACTTGATCTATAAACTTGATCTATCAATGAACAAATCGACAAAATGTTAAGTGGCGTTATTGCATTTACCCCATTTCTTTGGAATGAGTAGGAAAGTTTGCAACGCCACATATTGGATAATTAGTGTGTACAGGCCAAGTAAGGCAATACCATGGTGCTTCATGTATTTAATAGTTTTCGAATCGAAATCTTAACCACTATTCACAGTCTTAAATAGTTCTTTTTTATTAAAGTGTGTAGATAAATCACATAGAACAATCAAAAGGAAAAAAAAAAAGTAAATCGTCATGTATAAATCAAAAGAACATGAAACGCTTGGGTGACTAAAAGTTGAACCTAAACTTGTTTTGATTGATGTAAAGAACACTTGGAGTCCTAATTCGACTTAGTGAAAATACATTTTCTTTTGGCTATGATCATCTGAAAATGAGACGCAATGCTTTGTCATTGTTGGTTGGTGATTGCTCATTAATTGCTAATTCAAATCGCTAAAACAATGCTGCAACTCTTTTTCCGTTTTTGTCAGAGATGAGTCAAAGCTTATACAAGAAATTGTGAAGGAGATCTCAACTTACCTAGCCCAAACATATTTGCATGTTGCTAAGCATCCTGTTGGGATAGATTCCCGAGTGGCTGAGCTGAAATCGATGTTAAACCTTAAGTCTCATGAGGATGTTGTCATGGTGGGATTATGGGGACAAGGAGGCATCGGGAAGACAACTTTATCAAAAGCTCTTTACAATGCTATTTTTAGACAATTTGATGGTTCATGTTTCTTGGCAAATGTTCGAGAAGCTTCAAAAAATTCCAATGATTTAGTTCCGTTGCAAGAAAAATTACTATATGAGATTTTACCATCGCAACAAAAATTAGAAGTGCCCAGTGTCGATAGAGGTATTATTCTAATACAACATAGACTCTGTCACAAAAAAGTTCTCCTTGTCCTTGATGATGTGGATGACTTGGACCAGTTAAAAGCTTTAGTAGGAGGACGCAATTGGTTTGGTAATGGAAGTAAGATCATTGTTACTACAAGGGATAGACATTTGCTAACTTATCATGGGATTGATCAAGCCCATGTCTATGAAGTTAAAGCACTGGATAATAATGAAGCTTGTGAGTTGTTTAGCAATCATGCGTTTTCGACACACCAAAAAATAGAGATCAAGAAAGAGTTGGTGAGTAAGTTTTTGAATTACGTTAGAGGCCTTCCTTTAGCAATTGAGGTGCTGGGTTCCTTCTTGTGTGGTAGAAGAGAACATGAATGGGAAAGCACACTAAAGAAACTTTCTAGAGTTCCTAACAGTAAAATCAATGATGTGCTCAAAATAAGTTATGATGGACTAGAGATAAATGAGAAAGAGATTTTTCTCGACATTGCCTGCTTCTTTAAGGGGAGGGATAGTAAGTACGTAAAGAAAGTTCTCAATAGTTGCGATCTTGCGGCAACAATAGGATTAGAAGTTCTCTTTGAGAGGTCTTTGATAAGAAAAGAGAGCTGTTTTATCGAAAATGAGTATATCATAGAAATGCATGACTTGATTCAATCCATGGGTATGGAGATTGTGAACCAAGAATGTCAAGATAATCCCAGGGGACGCAGTAGACTATGGCAGTATGATGATGTTTTCGATGCTTTGTCGAGCGATGAGGTAAGATTGCAAATCCCATCAAAATTTTGCTCCTTCTCTGACTATATTTACTAAAAATGCATATTCTAAGTAGTCTTGAATATACAGGGAGATTCTGCTATAAAAGCCATAGTGTTGGAGCCACTTGAGCAGAAAGAGCTAAGTATCCATCCGAATGCTTTTAAAAAAATGAGAAGTTTGAGATTGCTCATTGTACACAATGTGTATAATTCTTTTGAAGGCCCTATATTGCTTCCAAATAAGCTAAGATGGATGAAATGGGATGGATATGGTCCCTGGAATCCACATTTTTCTTCTGGTCCAAAGAAATTAGTAAGATTGGATATGAGGAATTGTATCACAAGAGTCATAAAACTTTCTGAGGTAAGCATTTATCTACATAGACCTTTTTATTATCTACTTCATTTGCATGGGCATTTGCGTATAATATGCACTAGTATCTTTGAGGAAATGGTGTTCCTTTGTTTTAGAAACCACTACTCTATTTTCTTCCAGAATGTCCTTAACTACTTGCGTTGGAAATAACGTGCAGCATAATTGGCATCGAAAAATTAAGGGAAACATCTTTATAAGAAATCTGCAATGGAAACATTTTACGGGTAAAATACACAGCACAAAGAAATTTTATTATTTTATGCAGAAAAAGAAAATTTGAATTTTCTTATGAAGGCCATGGAATCATGAAAAAGTTCAATTTTAATATATTGAAATATGTGAGAGATAATAAAATGACCGATTTGGTGTATTTGCCCATGGGTAGTATATTTGTAAAATAAGCAATTGAAGATCATGGATGGAAAGAATAAAAAAGAGGTTAAAATCCCTCACGAGAAGAAGGTTTTTATTATATATAGAAGGAAAAATACTTTCTAAACCTAATATCTCAAACTATTGATGTAGTTTTATTTCAAAATCAAATCTACCCAGGAAAGAAATTCAAAATGCAATATGCTAGTATAAGCTATTTTGCCTAATTCTGTGTCACTAGTTTACATATAGAGATTTTTATATACAAAAAAAGAGTTGTATAATGGTCAAATAAAAGGAAATGGAAACATGACGAACCAACCCGTTGACATATACAAAAGTAAAAACATCCAAGGAATAGCTGGTTGAATGGTCAAGCATTTGATTTAAACGTGGTTGGTCAATATATTGATCACAGTATCTCACATTCAAAATAACCTTAGAGGTCACGTAGTCTCCAAGTCATGGAAGCTTATCCAATGTATATTATAAAGGGCGGGATTTGTCCTGCACTATCCTATAAATAAATGCATCATCATTTGCTCAAATTAGTTCTAAAGGAGCAACATTTCTAAGTACACATAATTAAATATTTATTAAACATCTTGCTAGTAATGCGTGTACAACTAATTTGATATAAATGATCCTGTGGGGGCATGCCACTAGGAATTGTCACCAATTATAAGGTGATATAAATTATCTCCATCAACTATAAAGTAATAGGAATTGTCTTTGATAATATCGGGGTAATTTAGAAATTTAAACTAACTAGCCCTTAATGTTTTTTTTTTTTTTCATGTTTGTTAACGTGCAATTCTTAAGTGTGAAATGTAATTATCTGAAATATATATATGAAAAGAATCGTGTAATATTTAATGTATCAAGCATCAAATGATAGGATGTTATTAAATGCTAGGATTTGTTTTTGTTTGATATATAGTATTTCTTTGTTTGTAAAACCAACGTGTGATTTTCTAATAATCATGATATATCTTTTATTGGTCGAGTATGAAGTATCATGTTATATCTAACTGTTTTGATGATTGTCTAAAAATTTATTTGTGAATTCTTTTTAATATTATGTATTTATATATATTATATAACTCTTTAAAACAATATCTAAAAATGAAATGATAAGGGTTATCTCTTATTTGCTGATGTGATCATAAAAATTAGGTAAAACTCGCTCGTGAGCGTAAGCTTTACTGTATATACATAAAAAATTGTATATACTAGTAAAGTTTCTAAGGGTTTAGTAATTTTTCAATACGATATATATATATATATATATATATATATATATATATAGTAACTTTGATTATTAATAGGTTTAGAAATTTAGTTATTAATAGGTTAAGAAATTTGCTTAGACCTCTAAATAGTAGGTTCCAAGTTGCCCGATCCAATGATGCTCCTTGACTTAAGGATAAAAATTCTTAAAAGTGGCAACGGCATTATACAAATACCCTTTTTCCCTTTCAGAATGTTTATGATAGTTGGTTTTGTTGTTTTTGTAGGACTTGAACATTTGACTTACATTAAATTGAGTGACTGCGAGTCGCTTGTTAGTACGCCCAACCTCTCATGTACTCCAAATCTTGAAAAATTGAAACTCTGGAATTGCAAAAACTTGGTAGAAGCCCACGAGTCGATTGCAAATCATGACAAGCTCCAAGTCTTGCATTTTAAATGGTGCCCTGAACTTCGTGTTTTTCCAAATGTGCTCGAGTCAAAAAATCTTCGAGATCTCAACTTTTCTGTTTGCTCAAAATTTGAAAGATTTCCTGATATCCCACATGAACTCGGATGCCTAAAAAAACTTTCCATACTACATACCGCTATTAAAGAACTTCCTACACCAATAGAAAATCTTGTCTCTCTAGAGGAAATGCTTTTAG
This sequence comes from Eucalyptus caleyi, assembly GCA_014182885.2. Classification (NCBI taxonomy): domain Eukaryota; kingdom Viridiplantae; phylum Streptophyta; class Magnoliopsida; order Myrtales; family Myrtaceae; genus Eucalyptus; species Eucalyptus caleyi. Next base: position 38,334,177 of record CM024470.2, on the reverse strand, counting down.
ATATTTGCAAAAACCCGGTAAGCATTCCTTCTAACATTTACAAGTTACAAAGACTTCAATGCTTCAAATCTGCTTTTGGCCCAATCGTGTTTCCAAACCTCATGGATTTAGTTAATCCGTGCATGAAGGTTGGACTTTCAAATTTAAAAGTCTTAGACCTTCTCAATTGTAATCTGTCCGAAGTAGAGTTTCTTGAGGATCTTTCTTGTTTTCCCTTGTTGGAACACTTAATTCTGTCAGGGAACAATATTACTAGCCTCCCTACATCCATCAGTAAGCGTGATCGTTTGTCCATACTGTCAGTTAGTTATTGCCATCAATTACAAGAGATTCCCAAGCTTCCACCATCTTTATTTTTACTGCTCGCAAATGGGTGTGAATCTCTGCAAACAAATGGACATTTAACTTCAATTGACCAGTGGGTCCATCGAGGGTTGAGCATGGTTGACACTGCTTCAATTGCCAAGGTCAGATTCTCTCTCTCGTGCGCACACATATCGATGTGGAGAGTATGCTCAAAACAATCTCTGCTTTTATATTGCAATAGCTGAAAGTGCAAAACCGGAGGTTTGACAAAACCAAACAAATATAAAGTGACCTTGCACTAATATGCACCTAATGAAGGTGGCTAGCATAGTTTTTATGGGAATGATTTTTATCGCGTGAGACTTCTATTTTAACGCAAGCTAGGATCAATGGATATATACTCATTTACGAAACTCTTTATTCACTAGGATTACTTACTAAACTCAAATTGAATTCTTCTATGGTGCTTTCTAACGGTCTATTTTTGTAACAGAATTCTCATTGCACTATTCTTCTCCCTGAAGGAGAGATGCCAAAGTGGTTTCAACCAGTTGAAGAAGGATCTATATCTTTCATGGCTTCAAAGGATTTATATGACAAGTTTCTTGGATTGATTTTCTGTCTTGTATGTAAAAATGAAGGCGGTTATTCCGGACCTTCCTATAGTGCATATTTTAATGGCAAATACAAGAGTAACTACCTATACGCCAAACGATTGGATCCAGGTGGCATCTTTATCAACTATTTCACACCATCTTACTTATGGAAAGGAGTCCATTTTGATCAAATTGATGGGAGTTATGCACAATTCAGCATTAGATTTAGTTGCTCAGGTGCATTCCCTATGGTCATGGAAAAGTGGGGATTCCGAATAATATGCAAGCAACTAGATGACAATTTAAAGGCTGTGATCCGAGACTGCAAGTTAATTGATCCAGTTTTCCTTTATGAGGTTGATCATGACTCAACAGACCTAGAAGCCCAGAGTTTACATATATATGAAGACAACCCAACCGAAATAGGTCTATCAAGAAACTTGCAAGAGAGTTCACATATGCTCGAAAACAGACTGATCGAATTTGATCTAGATTGTTCACCGAGTTCTTACAAGCCTTATAGAGTGATAGCAATGGAACATCGTGAGTCTTTTTCTCCTGGATGCTTTCTTCCAGGAGACCCGCGCAGCATGGATAACCAAAAGTTCAAGCTTCTCTTGGAAGAATGATGGAAACTTGCCAAGTAATTCGTACGGTGAGTGAACTCCCGCCGATCTTCATTACAGTGCCTTCTTTCTTCTCGTTCCTTCTCGTTTTCCTTTCTCCCCGAAAAAAAAAAAGAAAAAAAGAAAACTTATAAATAAAATTCTGTAATTCAGCCTTCTCTTTTTATCTCTTTTCTTTGTTTGTAGTTCTTCCTTTTGGCTTAATCCTCTTTTCTCCGCCCTACCCAAACTTCGATCTCCACCATCTTCCGTCGGACACCGGCGATCTCTGACAAATGCAAGACCGACGCTTGACAAGCGGAGGCGACCGACAGAAGAAGTCCCTAGCGAACCGACGGGTGACGGAGGCCAGCGAGCGGAGGCGACGGACTACCGCCGTGGGAACCGGTGACGTAGCTTCTTCGGGGGAACGATTCTCTGCTGAGGTTCCTGGCTTCGTGCAGCCTGCTATATAGATCGGGTGACGCCTGGCACATCCAGATCGTATCGAGTCGATGCAATACTTGAGCTGGATTTTGAATTCGATTCGTTTGGTGCTGGAGTTGCGCGGGAACTTGAAGAATGCGTCGTTGAATTTGTTCGAGAGACGCTGAATGAGTGTTCTCTTCGGAAGTTTAGTCTGTGGATGCTTGGTAGTGAATTCAATGGTAAGCGACGTTGCACGCTGCAAAATCAGGGACAACCCCTAGATGAGGTATGACGATTCTTTCTTTTCATAGGGTGTACAGAGAGAGAGAGAGAGAGATTTGGGTGCTTTAGTCCTGTGGACTCTGGATATGAAAAAGAAAAAATCACTAGAAACACGGAGTTTACATTATTAGTTATTCGGTCGAATAGAGACAAAAGTACAAGAAGCTGATTGTGGATTTTGATTTTTGACGCCTTCGCAACAGTTTAGGGTTCCTTTTTTATCCTTATCCGCCACAGCTTTTATGAAGGAAAATGACCTTGAAGCTAAAACTCCTGTAAGCTTCTTGAACTTTTTAAAACCTAATAATGAAACATAAGCTCTTAGGTACCAATGATAACACTGGAATGAGCAACTTGTAGTTTCTCAAATTAGTTGCTGTTCTCGCTTTAGTGTCATTAGAGCTATATCAGTCTAACAGAATGTGGGATTTGCATCTGAATTAGAGGTTGAGTGTGCGGTGACAATCATTTCTGGAAGTTTGTGACCAGAATATCATAGAGGACTTGCAAGATATTTATCATATAGCCATGAGACATGCATTGTAGCTGCATATTGATAATGAAATATATCTACTGCTGGCAACTTGATGCTGATTTTCTCTTGAATTGCCTGTATGCATGCATGCATTCATGAGATAATTTCTAATTCTTATCCTGATATTGTTTTCTCCAAACAAGTAACAAGACCTATTGCTTTTCTTATATAAGGCGAAACTTGCTTTGGACCGCCTTGGAGTTCCAGCTGGGTAAGAAACTGGTTTTTGGTAAACAGGTGCATTTCAGTATGTTATGTTTATTGCTAATTAAAACGATTACTATTTCAGGCTTAACTGGTGAATGATTTCAGATTGGCTTTATTTGTTTATACTTTGATTGAACAGCTGTGTGATTGTTGAGGATGGGAATGTTATCACAGCAGGAAGAAACCTGACTATTGAGACACGAAATGTATGTTTATCATTGCCTCCCCATCCCCTTGTTTAATTTTGGCCCAGCAGCACCTTGTTATTGCTGTGGATTGATACTCTCAAATTATTCACTCATAGTTTATTGTTGATCATTTTATGGTTCTCTCTTAAGTATTTGTTTAATAGATGGTAAGACAATATATTGGACAAAATCTGTTAACGAGTGGATTCTTTCTTCTTCTTTTTTTGTTTTTTTTTTTGTTTTTGCATTATTAGGCAATAAAGGGTTATGTTCCCATTATTCTTTCATAAAATATACTGTTAACAGTGACTATAATCTTGCCTTATTATGCCTAATATTTCATGTTTTTCATTTGCCATCGTTCTCTGTCTGGATCAATAATATGGTCTTTATCCACTTTTGTGAAGTTCCTAACACTGTTTTCATGTCAGCTAGACTATTGGTATACATATTTGGTATAAAAATGCACTGTGAGCATTGTATTGCTTTTTAAGAGTCAAGAACCTGCTCCTTTTGAGATTTCTTCATACAATGACCATATTTACACATATTTAAGCCTTGTTTCTGTTTGAGATCATCTCTTCTGTAATAGTTTATTGCTGTAATCATTGATAGTTAAGTGGTGATAGTACAGTACTATAGATGACTTTGTGGATGGTAAGAATAGTTGATGCAAAGAATATTTGGCCCTTCTAGTGTCTTCTGGAGCATAATAAAAACAAAGGTGCCTTGCTACAGGGGTATATATGAAAATACTGTTAGAAAAGTTGGAGGTGGCCAATCCAATAGAAGCCTCTTTTTCCATGTGAGATTCTCAGCAGCTTCAAGTGGGCAAAACTTATTTAATTCATGTTGTATATGCCTTGATCAATCTCATATATACTCTCAATCAGTTAGCTTGAAGCAGAAGACATTTCTCATGAAATGTATTTTCAGAATTTATGTCGAAACTATGCTGAGGGCAAATGTCTCTCTGTCAGAGCTCCTGTTTGATATGCTTGTGTTGTTTTTCTACTTGTGCTTTCATAGGCAACAAGACATGCAGATATTGAAGCTCTTGATGTTCTTCTTGAACAGTGGTGGAGGATTGGATTGTTGGCTGCAGAAGTTGCAGAGAATTTTTCAATATGCTCCCTTATATGTGACATGTGCATGATGAAAAAAAAAATGGAGGTTTGTGGAACTGATTTTCCATCTTTTCTGACCTTTTCCTAGTCTAATGGAAGAAAGCAGAGTTTCTGAAAGTGTCAAGAAGTCAAGTTTATATTAATTCTTTCTTTCCCTGCTTTATTTCCTTCTTCTTAAATTCTTTGTGACTTGTTTGACATTTCTATATGCTTTTTATTTGCCCTAAAATTTACAGTTCTGGGAATTGCTACTCTTTTTTAGTGCAGTGATATTTTTTGATGTCTTAACTAATATCATGTTTAAATCGAGAAATATAGTATCTTCAAGGAAATACGATATTTCAAGTGTGAGGAAATTATGCTTTCTGATATGCCAAGGGCAATGTACTTGATAAAGAAATCTCTTTTCTTGTTTCCTAGTTGCAGTTGCTCTTCTTGCATACATGAGAGCTTGTGTTTGCTAGATTGTGGTGTACGGCATGTGTTTCCAGTATAATTTTTCATCTGTCTGATGCTACCATGATCTAACATTACGTTTTAAAAGCTTGTTCAGAAGTCATCAATTTTTCCCTCAAGACTTTGTTGATGTAAAAGTTAAAACATAGTGAAACAGGATCTCATTCATTGTGATTGAGCAGTACACAAAATACCTAATATAGATTGCAGACATTGTTTTTCTGTTTAAGGATTAGAATTAAAAGAACAAGCTCAATTACAAGGGAAAGAAGCAAGAGATTTTTACTAAGGATGCATTTAATAAAAAAATTTAGGGAGAAAACAAACCTTGAAAACTCTTGACTTTCAGAGCTTGAAATTTGTAGTTATTGTGCTCTTAGGAATCTGATTATGAGTCAAAAAGTATTGTGGGAAACTTGAACTAGCTCATTGCCTTTCTGAATACAACATCAAGCAAGAGGACTCATCTTGCAGATAAAGGACCGTCTAGCTCAAGTTCCTCCCTCTGGAGCTAAAAAATAGCCCTAATTATTGCATAGTTTCTTGATAGAGAGAGTGAGACTGTTGTTAATAATGGTGACATGGTTCATATGCAATGCTTGGAATTTATAGCTGATTGAAACCCATCCTAGCCGATACTAGTAAACAAGTCATCCACAAATCTTCTCTCAATCAGATCACTGGTGCCAATATCTCTCTGAACAGAAGTTGCCCATCCATATTAAGAGCCTTGATGTATCACCCTGTCTACAAAGTGTTGTTTGTTCTTCAAGGACATTAGGTTTTATGTCAACGATAAATTATAGAACAACCCTAAGGCATTGTTAAAGTAAAAAATTTTAAGCCATAGTTACCCCAAACACACACCTCTTTTAAACCTGATGCAGGAATTTTGCCGAGGTCAACACCACTTAGTAGAGTCTAGTTACTGTCAATTGAATCAAATGGTGCACTTCACAGATAATTTGCTTGCATGAAAAGCTATTTCCTAGAGTAGGCATTTGGCAAATTTGAAATTCTTAGGACCGAAATTTATATGTCCTAAGTTAGACACGTTCCTTTATTGGCAAATTTGTTTTTGTTCAGATAGTGCCTTCTTTTGCAAAGTGCTTTGTCAATTAGGCTACTAGATTATCTCCAGCATGAAATTTGGAAATGTTTTGCAAATGGAACCTGTGTGGTTTCAAGCTGATGAGCTAGGGTAAAATGCAGAATCATTGGAAATATTGGCTGGTTTCCACAGAAATTTCATCCGTGTTCCCCCTTTCAAGTGTCTGCCTAATTTATGAATGTTTCCAACTTTATTCTTGTTTCTCTTGCAATCAGGGGAATTCTGGATCAAAGGGTTTCAAATGAAGTGGAGATATAATGGCATCAGAAGCAATTTCTCCTCTGCGAGATTTTTATGAATGAGGAAAACCTGATGGTCTGAATGGCGATCAACCATTTTAACCAGTTGAATTGCTTGTAAGAGTGTTATAATACTGCTGTTAGCACCTATTTACATGAGATAACTTAAGGGAAATGATAGTTCTTTTTCTATGGACCCACTATTAATTACACTTTTTAAGAGGCTTCTATGAGCATAAAATAGAGCAATTCTACTTTTTGAACCAAGGTTCACCTTTTCAATCAATGAAGTTGAGCATTGTGTCTGCTGGCAACATCTTCCTGAAAGACCCTTCCTCAGAATAAGTTCTCTTTTAAACTCAAATATTGCGGTCTTCCTCTCACTCATCCTCTTCCATATTGATTAGAAAGAATATGGGAAGCCTCTTTCTGTTTGTACTTTATAGATCATTTGCCGTAGTGAAGATATGTTGTTGTATCCTAACATTCCAGATAAATGAAGCGCCCAGTGGAATGTCATGTAATGACAGAGGGTTAACAAAATTGCAAGCATCCATCAAGGATGAGGTGTTTATCTTGAGATGGTAAGTACACTTGTCCGGACCGACGCTAAGAGTGCTCAACCATTTAATGATTGCTATGCAAATGTGTAGAATCTATGCAAGAAACAAAAGGTTGAGTTTCAGACGCCCCGTCTCTCTTTTTGCCTCAGATTCCCTGTTTATAACATGTGGCTTTCCTTTAGATTGGGTATTCTTAGCCAAATTGCCATATGAGAAACAGGACGTCATGTCCTTGGTCAAGGAAAAAGACGAAGTATAGTATCTTAGTAGTTAATAATTCTTTGATTAGACTCGTTTGAGAGAAATATCTTCTTCTTTGATCCCTGCCGTGGATTGCTATGCATATATGGTTCTTGGTTGAGCAATTCTTCAATAAGAGCTCTTTAGCTGCAATTAGATCATAATCTTTACATGCATCAGAGATAATTAGTACGCTTTGGGAACTCGTTGCATACAGAAAACACGGCCTTGATATAATTTGTCTTCATAATGACAAAATCAATTTGTTTCATGTTTCTTCTCTGTTTTGTAGAACCCTGTTCCATGAATATCATTTCTCTTTGCCTTTCTTTTCCCCTTCTTTTCTGTTCATTTTTCATTGATGACATTGTGGAATCCATGATTTGTTTAAGTATCTTATAGATATGCTAAATGCTAATATTTGATTTTCAGCTCCAAAGGCTCACAGGTCATGGGTAAATCATGCTTCTCATTAGATCTGCCTGCATTGATTCGTCCTGTTGAACACTCTCATGCCTTCGCACAGCTAGGTAAGACCTTTGAACTTATGATTCCTTTCTTTGATGGACATCATGTATATCATATATGGTGATATGATGCACCTCTGATGCATATCGAATGATTATTAGTTACTCATGCATATAACTAGTGTGTACATGGTGTGACCTTTTATATTATAGGTTGTGCCAAATTAGGGTGCTGTGGCAATGATTCTTGCTGTGACAGTTTGATGCGATGCTCATGTTAAGATTGAGTATACCTATAGCTATAGATTTACTCATATGATTGTAGTCAATCACAATGAGGAAGAACATAAGTGATTGCTCTTCATTAACGATTCTTGATTGTTCAATGTTCTTATTCCTGTTAGTTAATGTGTTCATTTGACTATAAGCTAAGTCAAACTTTCACTTCAAGGTAGCTCCCACTCTTGAAACAAACTGTTGGCAGGATTACTTTTGAACTGTAGTTTTGTGATAAAGCACAAATCTGAATGTGACATTATTGGTGCTGGCTCTAGCATAGTAAGATTCTCTCTAGTTTGTGATATGGCAGAAACAATTAGGGTTAATTATTTTGTCTCAAGATGTTAAAACATTTTAGAAACAGCATCCCACAAAGTGTCTTCAAATGATTCGATGCACTCCAACTGATGATGCATGTGCCGTTTACTGCTCTTCTAATCACAGAATTTCATCAAGGGATCTGAGAAAGGAAGTGTGATGCATGTCCAAATCAGTTTTTGCCGGGATGTTCATGTGTCTACAGAGGATTGCAGATGTGATCACCAGCGATTTCATGCTTTAACTTATCAGATTGTTTAGATAATTTTACAGCATAAACCTGTATGAGCATCAGCTTTTCTGAGGTTAATTTTCGTCATCGACATATTTTGTGATGCAGTTTGATATGAGTTTTTCGAACTTTGAGGTAATTCTAGGTGCACTATTGATGATTCTGAGCTTTATAGTTATTGACTATGTGTGATCCCTAACAATGATGAAAGATGTAAGGGTTGCGTGTGTTTTGCATGGGTTTCCTGGGAAAGAATTGCATTGATTGAATTTGAGCTTCCCCGTTATACCAATTATGTCCTAAATACTGGAATTTATGATATTGATGAGTTAATTGATGTCTTGATCGTTGTTGATTGAGAAAATCTCAGGGATGTGATAGGTCATGTGGAGACCATGATAGTCACGTGTTGCTCCACAAGAACATTAAAATCTTAATAATTTTATCGGTCCAAAGGCAATTGGCAGTTGCTTTTTACCTGAATGTGCTTTCCTTATTCTTCAATCATAACAAGATGCCTCTTCTCTTCTGGTAATAAGAAGTCCAAATTTGAGTTTCTAGTTTAGCTGATAATGATTATATTATAATCAATTCAAGTAAAACATTAGAAACACCAAAGTATTTGCTTGAAAGACCCATTGTCTAAAACGAACAAGAAGATGGTAACTTTGAATCATAATCTGTTATGTATTCTTATACATTTGGGCTAATGTTAGAAAAATAGATGATCAACCATGCAGGATACGATCGTCGACAAGCCCCAGTTGACCGGCATTTATCCATCAAAAGTGAATGTATGGAAGATAAAGAGACCTTGGATGGACACCTGTCACATTTCACACGTCAATATAGTTTCCTGTTATAGGGGGGCCACTGTCAAATTAATAACCACTTAGCTTTTTTTTTCAAAAGATAAATTAATTTATATCGATTGTTAAATGGATAGTCTGGATATGTTTTGTGTAAAGTGCTTTTGTAAATTAGATTTTGTGGCTTTACTCATTAATTGATGTGCTTTATAGGTTATCATCATTATCTAATGCAATCAAATAATATAGAAAAAATAGCAGAATTACTACTTTAAACTCCTTTTTTTTTTTGTTTAATTTATGGAAGAATTCGATGTCCATAATATAATACATAGCAACAATTTACAATTGTAGTACAGCAAAGTATGAGAATGGCAGGTGTGAATATTCAATGATACTATAGTCATTAGCTGGGGAAGAACTCTTAGTAAAATACTCACTTTACATCAAGTACACATACATGTGGGATTTTCAACAAAAAAAAAATTTGTCTCCAACGCATCAGAAATTACAAAAAAAATACTCAATACTTTTGAAGTGAACCGAATTATATCAGCATAGACCACATGTCACATTGTATATAGGTAAGATTACTTCAACAATGAATTTCTTTAATATATTTTCCTGAGTCAACTAATGACGTGAGGTGTTAAAAGTCATTTATGCCCAAAATATGATTATTTCACACAAATAAATATAATGTTCTTGTGATTTCTCATTGAATAGCATGAAAATTAGTAACAAATTGACTCGATAGATAGAATTTTTCCATACAATCTTGGAATTCAAACATTTTTTATATTACAATGTGTAAGTTTTTCTAGTTTAAATCATGATAACATCATTCTACGGCTCTAATATAATAATTGCTGAACTTTTTTTTATGTACTTTTAAGGAAAATGACGATAATCACCATCATACAGAAGTCGTCATTATTTCTCTCTATGGTCGACCTCCATTAATGGAGCTTGCCTCCTGTGATTAAGGCGCGATCCCTCACTTGAGGTTGCGTCCCTTACCTATGGTCACGCAACCCAAATTTGAGGTTGCTCGATTGCCTCCGTTAATGGAGGTCAATGGCTTGGAGGTCCGATTCCTACCGAAGTTTGAAGACTGAAAATTAAAAAGGGCTAACATTGGAATGGTGCTTCTGCTCTACAAAGAGAGGAAGTTATCGTGAATGGCGGTGTTGGCTTGCAGCGGTATCGACCAGTGGCAGCAACATCTCTTGAAGACAACGCAAACCCTTTTCAATGGCAAAGATGAACAGTCAAAGCTTCTCAAGCTCAGGCATTTACTTTTTTAGTTAGAGACCAACGTCTTGGGGCTAACGTGGGATCCGCTCAAGGACCTACTGGTTTAGGTAAATACCTAATGCGTTCCCCGACTGGAGAAGTAATTTTTGGAGGGGAAACTATGCGTTTTTGGGATCTGCGTGCTCCTTGGTTAGAACCTCTAAGGGGTCCAAATGGATTGGACTTGAGTAGGCTGAAAAAGATATACAGCCTTGGCAAGAACGTCGTTCCGCAGAATATATGACTCATGCTCCTTTAGGTTCTTTAAATTCTGTGGGTGGTGTCGCTACCGAGATCAATGCAGTCAATTATGTCTCTCCTAGAAGTTGGTTAGCTACCTCTCATTTTGTTCTAGGATTCTTTCTATTCGTAGGTCATTTATGGCACGCGGGAAGGGCTCGTGCAACTGCAGCAGGATTTGAAAAGGGAATTGATCGTGATTTTGAACCTGTTCTTTCCATGACCCCCTTAATTGAAATAAGAAAATTAACAAAAAAAAAAAAAAAAAAAAAAAATATAAGAAAAAAAGTAAGAAAAATGAGAAAAATAAACAAAACAATGTTGTTATATAGATTAGATTGCCCGTTGTGGGGAAGATTATTCAAAAAATCATAAACCTGTTGCACTTTTGCTAATTCAATCATAAATCTTTTAACTTTGCCAATTCAATCCTAAGTATTTTTACTTCTTACCAATTGAGTCCATTCGATCAATTTTGGTAGGAAAATGCTGACGTGGACACAATGGCGATGCCATATAGGACCGTTGGCGCTTACGTGGGCAATTAATAATTTTTTATATTTTATTTTATTATTTTCTCTATTTCCCCCCTTTTTTTTTCTTTCTTTTATTTCTTTTCTTTTTGGCTTTCTTCTTTGCCTTTTTCAGCGGCCGACTAACCACAGGCGATGGTCGGTCACTAGCCATAGCTAGCAGGCTAGCCTTGCCCACCACAGGCAAAGCTCAGCCAGGCGAGGGCAAGCCTCGGCAAGGCAAGCCCTCGCCCAAGCATGGCTTAGGAAGGGTCGCCTAGGTGAGTTCGACCTGCGCCGAGGCCAAGGTGGCCTCACTTGGTGTTGTTGTCACCCAATCGATGCCTAGCGAGGTCGTGCTGGCCTGGGCGAGGGCGAGCCTTGGCGTGCTCCCCTCACCAAATTTGCCTAGGTCGGCCCTCAACTAGGCCCAACTGACACACAACGAGGCTGCCCTCGCCTAGGCATAGGTCGGCCTCGCCTGGCTTGGGCGAGGGCTCCCCTTGCCGAGGCTAGCTTAGGCCAATGGGCTGACTATGGTTGGTGGCTGGCCATCACCTATGGCCGGCCAGCCGCCGGAAAAGGCAAAGAAGAAAGCCAAAAAGAAAAGAAAGAAAAGAAAAAAAAAATGGGAAAAAATAAAAAATAATAAAAATTCAAAAAAATTAAAATATTATTAAAAATTGTCTACGTCGACGCCGGCGGTCCTACATGGCACAACCAACATCCATGTTAGCATTTTCTTGCCAAAATTAGCCAAATGGACTCAAATGGCAAGAAATGAAAATATTTAGGATTGAATTGACAAAATTAAGAAGTTTATGACTGAATTGGTAAAAGTGTAATGGGTTTAGGATTTTTAGACATTTTTTCCCCATTGTGCCACATAAAATAGTTGCGATAACTGATGCTAAGTCAGCAATCTTTAGCAGCAATTCAATAGAGGAACTACATTGAAATTTAAGCAAAAGTTTAGGATTAAATTGACAAAATTAAAAAAACTTATGGATAAATTGACATCCGTATAATATGTTTATGACTAAGTTGGTAATTTTCACCGTGTTGGATTTGCATGATCATAAAAGAAGACCCTCTCCATATACAACAGGTCATCAACTTATAATTGCATATCTAACCTCCATCTAACAATGAAAATCTAATATCGTCATCTACCACCAAACCTCATTTAATTATAAGAAACCCTAGACACTGGGAAGCTTCAAGGCAGGCCTAGCCAACTTGAAAATCTTCGGTTCATGATATTCTCCTCAGTCAGTGATGCCCTCAGCAGTCAGTGCTCTCGACTTGAAGTCCTTTGCTTGCCTGGTTGAATCTTTCCCTTGGATCATGGGCTCCCTCGAAGGTTGACAGTTCCTCCTTTGCATCATTTGGGCTGAGTCATGCCGCCCTAGGCACGGCCTAATAGCCATTGCTACTAGTGATCATTGGTCATTGTTTGAAATAATAAAAAGAATTGGGCTTGGGTTGGGCCAAAGCCGAGATAGTGGCCCAAGTGAGAAGGGATTGTACTAGGTCCCAACCCAAACGGGTCGGTGCAAGTGGCTCTCATATATTTCTGTCTTTCTATTTCTGTTATTGAAAATCCACAAAGAAGCACGGGAACTTTTCAAACAAACAGTAGTTAATTAGTTGGGGCCGTTGTGGGTGATAGGGAATGTCAATTAGTTAGACTTCATCTTGAATTTTGCCTTTGTTAGCTGTCAATTGGACTTCATCAGCCCCCAATTGCTTCTTTTGGTACAAAACGCGATGTCTTCGCCAAAAGAGCTCCCAAAATACGATGATTTACCAAAAACAGTTTTTCCCCTTAGATCAGGTCATACTAACACAATTTCCTTGAATCATCATAGAAATATAAGCTGTTTTCATATCAAAACATTTACGAAGCATTATGAGATGGCATGATTGAGGATATAATTTGAGAGTATATAGATATGACACAATCAATGAAAATAAGTATGAATGAGCAATTGAAACATACAACCAATAATCTCCAATCCCCTAGTCTTTTTCTAAGCACATCAACTTTGACTAGTGTCATAGAGGACGTTAAAATTGATCCAATATGATCGCTGTGCAGCCAAACAATCTTAATGCATTCAGAAAACCAATAAGGGACAATTGACTCAGCCGATGAGGCTTCTTCCAAGAGAGGGCTGTCCACAATAGTCAATTGGCATCCAACTAGGTATAGTTAGATTACTCCATGAAATACAATTAACGATGCCAGGCATCTGTAAAAATAACTCTACGAAATTCTAGAAACGCAGTTCTACAACACATCAATCAAATGGTAAATGAAAATGATGATATTAAGATGGAATTCCGAAAATTTTATAGAAGGACGCGGAGTATTTAAAAAACCAAGAGAGTCTAATGCTGTATCTGGTGGTCACCCATCTCCACATTCCGACAAGCTCACACAAACTCCTCTCGTTTGAAACCCGCTATACTCTCATTCTCTCTCCCTCTCTTTCATCATCCACATGCTTTAGGTTCGAGTCCACCTGCCTATGTAAATGTTTGGTTTTTGCATGAATGAGTAGGGCTGGGATCACAATTGCAATGGCCAATCCCTTTTCTGATGTTTGGATCCATATGTGAATCATAGCATGGTGACTCCACCAACATTTTGGAATTGCCATTTCCACTACTTAGGCCATGCAATCATCATTTATCATTCCTAAGTAGGTTAGAGCCATATGGGCTCATAAAATTAGATTATATTGCAAGATAGGAATCGGGGTACCAAATATATCACCCATGCCCAACTGCAGTCGAAACTTGAATCTGGTCTCCTAGTTAAATACAGACCAAAAAGTGTCAAAAACATTGAAATTCAGACCCAGGAACCCCTGAGGAGGGCATCCGCGGGTGCAGTTTCCCCGAACGTCTTGAGCAGATCGGAGCAGGAGGGATCTGCCTCTCCTTCCGGTTTGAGCTCCGAGCGCAGCTCCTCCTCTATGTCGTCCAATGCCGATATCAGCAGCAACTCACACCCTTCGCAGTTCAGGAAGTCGGGCGGGTCAGCCAGGTTGTACCTCAACTGCCCGAACTTTCCCTGCAGGCGGGCGAGGAACACCGCCTTGCGCTTGCTCTGGAGTCCCCTGAACTGGGAAGGGCCGGCCCCGTGCTGGTTGAGGTTCTTGATGTGGATGAGGAAGGACCCTTCTCTGTCGACATTGAGCGACTCCTGGGGCTCTTGCTTCTGATCTTCCGGAGGGAATTCAAGCTTGTATATGAGATGCGTGTGCGCTTTCTTCCCCCCAGATTTGTGTCTGAGTATGCGGTACACGCCCTCCCCCACCGCTCTGGCCGTAGCCGTGTGGCGGTGTCCCCGCGTGGAAGTGTCGTACTCTTCTGCAAGAAGCAACAAGTCATACTTGAACCACAGAGAGAGAGAGAGAGAGAGAGAGAGAGAGAGAGAGAGAGAGAGAGAGAGAGCCGACTTGATATCATCGATCTTGGTAGTGATCATCTCCACAAATCCCCACTGGGGTCGGCTCCGTTTGCTTGGGTCCGAAAGACTTTTCTTCCCCCTCACTATCAAACTCAGCAGCGCCTGCTTCTCGATGTTCACTTCCTGCGTTTGGCATTTATAGAGAGGCTTGAAATCGCGAGGTGATCATAGACGGGTTGTGGGGTCGTAAATCTTATCACCATCATTACCTGGCTTCCATGGCCGCCTTCTGCAGTGGCCTTGTCACTGGAATCGGGGTCGGAGCCTTCCTTGCCGGACTGGGCATCTTGCTTCTCCTCGACGGCCCTCTTGCCGGACTCGGGGCGGAGGAAGATCTCCCCTCTTTCCTGTTATTACAACCCCCACAACAAGCTTACTCGCTCACTACCCTACGCCACCAACTAGCAAACCCCATTTGATTGACAGTAAAAACAAGGCAAAAACGAGTATAGAACCTGAATTTCGACTTGGGGATCAATTCGGGTCTTCACTTCCTGGCCTTGACCCATTTCCAGCGCCACTGCCACAACACAGCACGCAGTTGACGTAAATGGAGTCGGAGAATCGACGGCAACCAGAGTGGATTGTGGACACGTCCACTTTGTGGATACCCCACGTTACAGTTCAGAGGCCAGCCACGTTTTTTTGTGTGTTGCTGTCGGCGACCAAAACGCAAACATCCCGGTGAAGAACGCACTGCAGAGGGACATCGCACGAGTCTCAACGCCTTCTTCGTCCATGAAAACCCACGCCCGCAACTATAATTTGCAGTTAATATCATTCATCGAGAAAGAATAATACGCACAATCCTGGTAAGCGCACGTAGGTTTTAAAACCCTTTGTTACCTAAATTTGACCGTTTATCTATATAGCCTATAATATGTTGTTAAGTTACCGACATTTATCTAGCCTGGACTGCGTTATGTCCAGCTGCTTCTACATTAAGTTTAAGTGATTGTATCAGCTCTTCACTGGTTAAGTCAACATCTGATTTTAGTTTCATCAAATCTTCTTTGATCGGATGACGAACATTTGTTTAATTCTTCTACAATTCCCACAAGTTTTAACAATTTACCAATATTTATTTGCGAAGGTCATCGGCATATTAAAATTAGTGGCAGTTACAAAAAAGATTTGACTGTTCTTATTTGAGTCCTCTTATCAATATATGTTTGCATGTAATTTAAATTAGGAAAAGTACCAAAAAGTCGTAAACCTATTACATTAATACCAATTCAATCATAAACCTTTCAATTGAATCAATTCAATCATAAACATTTTACTATTGGTACCAATTCAGTCCATCCGCCCAATTTTGGCCAGCCGACGTTGAAGTGGACGTCGGCTGGTGGCCGGATGCCGACATGACAATTTTTATGATTTCTTAATTATTTTTTCAAACTTTTAATTAATTTGTAATTAATTTTTTTCTTTTTCCTTTTTTTTTTCTGTCTTCTTCCTTGCATTGGCTGGCGAGCCTCTGGTGAGGCTCGCCAGCCACTAGGTGAGGGCTGCGACCCTCACCGACTCACCTGGCCTCTCCCAAGGCTACGGGCGAGGCTGGCCTCGCCCTGCATCGGGCAAAGCCTCCGCATCGGCAGCCCAGGAGAGGCCGGGCGAGGGCCGCGACCCTCGCCGGTGGTAGGCGAAGACTTTGCGGCCCTCGCCCGGTGGGGCGAGCCTCATCGGAGGCTCACCAGCCACCACTAGGAAGAAGACAGAAAAAATTAATAAAAAATTTTAAAAATTGAAAAAGTAATTAAAAATCATAAAAATTTCCTAGTTAGCATCCGGCCACCGACCGACGTCCACGTCAACGTCGGCCGGCTAAAATTGGCGATTGACGAATTGGTACCGATAGTAAAATGTTTAGGACTAAATTGGTTCAATTGAAAAGTTTAGGATTGAATTGATACCAATGTAATAGGTTTAGCACTTTTTTGATACTTTTCCCTAATTTAAATCCGTCGGAGAGCTCCCAGCGAACTGTGAATAAATCAATGGAATTCTTGGTATCTTAAAATAATCAAATAAAAGTTGGTAAGTGATCACACATTCACATGCTTGTCACCTGACACTTCACTTTAATTTTGTGATTGCCACATGCATGATGTGACATGGTTTTATCCCAAGCTAATTTTCATATGCTAATAATGGGTAAATTTGGGTGACGAGTATGGGAGTGGCTGAATTAGAGAGAAGCTTTGAGGTCGAGAGGAAACTCTGGCTTCTTTCTTCTTTTGATTCTGGCTATTGATTTTTAATGTCAAAAAATTGACAAAAAATTTAAACATCATTTGGTGTTTATGATTCTTTTAAACGACAACGTGTCCCAGGGGGCCCCTCACTTCATTTTTTCTTTTGACTTCTCAGCCTTAGGGTTGGGCTTTGATTCATTGTCCATATGCTACCCCATTTTAAAATGAGTGATGCAATATCATGCTTTAGATTAAAATTTCCTTTTTCATCGTATGGATGACAAACACATCGTGATCTCATTGGAGAATACTTTTCGTCAATGTTGAAAAGTGGCGAACGACTAGTGATCGCGACTATGACCGACAACGATAGATGACGGTAGTGGCACTAGCGACCGGCAGTGCCCACTATCGACAACCGACAACCAAGAAAGGGAGGCGGCCGATCGAGTTGTGCTTTTGATAGTTTTGTAGTTATAAGTTACGGTTAACACATAAATGGAATGTATCAATTAAATCAAGTTTTAAGTATGCTTGCTTAGAACATGGTTGTATATTTTCAATATGAGAATATGCCTGTTGTTGTGAATAAATTTGTGACCGATGAGAACGTCCGTTGGTCTCTGGACGGTCATGCAAGCGTTTTTGTTAAAGAAGATGAGCAAACATCAAGGAGAGACGAAGTTGCCATCTCTACCCCAGATATTGATGGAGGGGCCGATCATAAGGCCTTTGTTTTCAAACTTCCTTCCCTTTTTTTTCTAATTTTCCTTTGTTTTGTTTTGGCCACTCCTAAATTTTCTTCGCTTTTCAAAGGAATTATTGTCTCATCTTCATTTACAGGACCACCATTTCGAAGCTTGAGTTGTGCTGTTGCTCATTGCGGATAGTAATTAATTCTTATAATTTTTCTTGTCTTTTTTGTAAAAAAAAAAAAAATTACGAAAAATCATAAATTGATATACATGTGTATATTTATCTAAATCTAATTTTTTTACAACAAAAAATCGTAAAATTATATGCCTGTGACAAATTTACCTTTTATAAGTTTCTATTGAATTTTACCGTCAAATTATTAAGTTTGATGACATGTAATAATTAGCAAGTATACTAGTATAACAAAACTCTCAAAGTTTTGTTCAATGGTCTCTTTTGAAATGCTAAATTAAATATAAAGGTCTTGGTTAGTTTCGATCATAGGAGATAGAAATTTTATAAAGAGATTGCTTCTTGATTTTATGGCATTTAGATTGCCTTACACGTAAGTTGAGTTTATTAAATAGAGTAACATCTTGTTACAAAGTGCATCAACCTAGTGATATGTCTATTATATCTCCTTCATGGGATGCATAGCGCTTGACAGATCAAGAATGCGTTATTATAGAAAACCAAATAAATACAAAAATGAAAAGTTAAAAAAAGAAAAGGAAAAGAAGAGAGACTAATAAGAAAATAATAAAGCTCCAGCCCATCCCTTAAGTTCAGTCATATGTAGCCCGGTCCAACCACAAGCGCAGCCCAGCCCATTCCATCAGCCCATGACTCGAACCGGTAGGACACCTGCCGCCACCGCCGCCTCCGCCTCCATCTCCGGCGCAGCTCCTCTCCCTCCACCAGCATGTCTCTGCTACCGTTGATGGCTCCTCCGTTTGGGTTTTCCCCTCTCCAGCGACCATCGCTATCACCGCCTCGCCTGTGATGGTCTCGATCTTGAACTGACTACGTTCGCTTCACGATCCTCAAGCACCATGCTTCAGCCTACTCTTCTTCCGTCATCTGTCCCTCTCCAGCATTGCTTTGGGCTTTGGTCTAGGGATTGCGTACCGGCGTCGAGTTTCTGAGGGCGATGGCTTGAAGCCTTTCGTGGCCTTTGCTGACTCATTGATGACGCCCACAGCTGAATCAGTTAGTTTTGTATCCGATTACATTGTAGATATGATTTCAGTTCATTCCTGCTTTGCCCACGCTGTTTTCCGCGTTCCATTGCTGTTGATTACGCTGTGAAGGAGGAACCGAGTTTGCAAGGAAGCTGTTCGTTGAAATGACTAAGCTGGACTCCGTTTCGAGGAGTACCAGTTCACGATAGAGATAATCGACGACTCCGACGGTGGTGACCTCAAGCTTTGGACTAGTGATCGAGCGAGAGCAAGTCTCGAGAAAATCGAAGTCCAAAGAAGCTCACGAAATGCGCCCGACAAAGCCACGATCGTGTCCATGGACTCTTTGTCTCTCTCGCAAGTCTCAACTCAACCAGACAAACGAAAGGATTAACCGTGAGAGTTTGCACGAAAGGATCCGAATTGGAGATGGTGAAGCAGACATGGTGGCCTCAGGGAAGGGTACTGGGGATCGACCGCCGGATGAGGTCGCGCCGTACCGGCCATATTACCTTGAACTCGATCTTGGGGCTCTCCATGTCCTCCAAACCCAGAATCTGCAATCAGCAAAATAGCAATTCAGGACCCGAAAGAAAGTGACAAACCTGACCGCCGGGGGGGAGGAAGAGAAAGAGAAAGAGCAAGACCTCTTTGTAGAACTCGGTGAAGCGCCAGAAGTCGGAGGATTCTCGCGAGACGTGGCAGAGACATGCGGCCTTTCTTGCCAATTTTCGATTCTGGTTTGGTGAGGAGTGAAGAAGGACTGCCCGAATTAGAGAGAAGCTTTGAGGTAGAGAGGGAAACTCTTTGGCTTTTTTTCTTCTTGTTCTTGTAGCTGTTGATTTTTAATGCCAAAAAATTGCGGAAAGTGGAATGCCGTTGGGCGTTTATTATTCTTTTAAGCGACGACGTTTCCCGACGGCCTCCCCACTGCATTCCTTCCTTCGACTTCTCAGCCATAGGGTTGGGCTTGATCCATCCATTGTCCACATCTTGCCCCATCTTAAAATGAGTGATCCGATATCATGCTTTAAATTAAGATTTCCTTTTTCATTTAATGGATGACAAACACATTGTGAACTCATTCTTCTCATCGACAATTATTCTCATCATCGACAATGAAAAGCGCCGAATGACTAGTGATTGCAACCGTAACCGGCAGCGATCAACAGCAGTGGCATTAGCAACTGGGGTGCCCACTACCGACAATTGACAACTAAGAAAGGCGGCCAATAGAGTTGTGATTTTGATAGTTTTGTAATTATAAATTATGGTTAACACTCGAACGAAATGTATCAATTGAATCAAATTTTAAGCACGCTTGCTTAGAACATGTTTGTATCTTTTTAACGTGAGAATATGCTTGTTATTGTAGATAAATTTGTGACCGATGAGCTAGTCATTTGGCTAGGGAGAATGGACTTTTGCGGTTCACAAGCGTCCGTTGGTCTCCGGACGGTCCTGCAAGCATTTTCGTTGAGAGAAGATGGGCGAACGTCAACGAGAGATGAAGCTGCCATTTCTATCACAGATATTGATGGAGGGGGCCGACCATAAGACATGTTTCCGAACTTCCTTTCCGTCTTTTCTTATTTTCCTTTCTTTTTTTTTTTTTTTTTTTTTGCCTCTCCTCCTAAATTTTCTTTGCTTTTCAATGGGATTATTGTCTCCTCTTCGTTTACGGGACCACCAAGCTCGATTTGTGCTGCTGCTCCCTGTTGTGAATAGTAATTAATTCTCATGGTTTTTATTTTCTTTTTTGATTTAATATTACGAAAAATCTTAAACTGATATACCTACGAAATTTTACTTAAAACTAATTTTTAACCATAAAAAATCTTAAAATTATACATCTGTCACAAATTTATCATTATTAGTTTTCATTGAACTTTAAAATTACTTAGTTGACATGTAATAGTTGATAACCTCTGTTTGTCATATGTGTATCAATTTATAATTTTTCGTAGTATTAATATAATTTCACGGAAACTAGAGGATAAATTTATCACAAATATACTAATTTAATTTTTTTACTAATAAAAAATTAGTTTGAAGTAAATTTATCATAAAAGTATCAGTTTATGATTTTTAGTGATAAAAAAATTAATTTGAAGTAAATTTTACATATGTTTATCAATTTGGGATATTTTGTGATACTAAGTTTTTTTAAAAATATTTTTTGGGTCCTAAAACTGCAAATTTGGTTGTCAAACTAGCTCTGACTGCTGGAGGTTGGACTATTCTTTTTTCCTTTTATGTGGTGAAACTACTTGCCCTGGTGCTTTTGGCCCCAACGGGGAGCCCTCGGTAACGGATATTTGCTTTGTATTTTCTGCAACAAAATTTGTCTGCCCTTTTTTGGTTAAGTCAAAAGTTAAAAGTAAGAACTTGAGCCCGTACTGCTGACGATTTGAGACACCTTTTAAATATTTGTTTATAAAGCCAAAGTATTAAAATGGATATTGGTGATACTTTAATCACAAAAAGAATGATTTAAAGTCTTTGAAGTGTTCATATGGTATGAAATTTTGCGTAGAAAATACTATGAAATGCACCAAAGTACAACCTTTTTTTATGCCAGTGGAACGGTCCCCAAAGGGGTCACAGAAAACCTCTGCAGTCACTGATCAATCCACGACTACTCATCTTCCGGAGTGTGATTGGCTTGTAGCGGTGTTAGAATTTGGAGGATGTGTTGAATCTTTCTTCTTGCCTTCTCTCCTTTCTATGTAGAGGCTTGTATGTCTAAGATGTAGATAGAATTGATTCCTAGTTCTAAGGCACTTACGATCTTTTAAGGAGTTCATGGGCTTCTCTTCTGATCAACTTCAAAACTCTCCGTATTCATCAAATCGTATTCATTTTCTTTTTTGTAATTTTGCAATTGTCAAGCCTATTCATATTCAAGAGAGTACATGAGTTCACCTCATACTCGTGACCCGAACTTGAAGGATCCAAATATTACTAGTCCAACTGGCTTCTTAAGTTCATGCGATGCATTGAAAAATTTACAAACTCGCTTAAGGCATTTTCACAAGCAAAAGAAAGATTTTTTAATTAAAAACTTCCAAGTCTCCAAGATATTTGTACTAGGTGTCCAACCCCACCCCCCCCGCCTTACCTCAAATGAACGATCCTTCCCCATAAGAAACTCTAGAGGGGAAAATTGAGAGGAATGGGGCCGAGCAGGGTTGGGGAAATATGTTTTACTTGATCCGGAGAGGAGTATCAAGATTTCAGACTTAGACGTTTATTTAGTTGGTATTTGATGTTTGAGTTTTGGTTTTGCTTTTAGGTTAGATTACCAAAAGTCCGCACGATGTGAGTTCACTTTGGTGCCAAATTTGCTCGAAGGCTAATGAACGTGAAGTGAAATTGAAGAGTCTATGGCGATTAGGTGGATGAGAAGTGCACAGCCCAACTCTTCTGTGGACTGGATGCTTTTTAAGCTGTGCTTGTGAGCAAAATGAAATTGATAGGGAATATAGAGCGTCAATTCAAACAAAAACCAACTCGAATCAAATCTTTTTGCTTTTTCTTTTGTGCACCTCTTGCCTTGCCTCTTTATACGACTTTGTGAGATTTTAATGGGACCACTACCATGTTTTAAAAACTTAAGTTTTTTTGTTGAATTGTCTAACATGATTTCAAAGTTAGAAGGTCATGAGTTCAAATTTTCCAGGCCTCTATTTGCCTCAATTAAGACCAAAGTCCAGCTTACACATGAGAAGTATTAAAATATTTAAATAATAAATTATGTTTTCATCTAATAGCTTAAGTGTTTGGGTTAGATTTTTTAATGACCTGATTCGCCATTGGCTGACCTTCATTAATGCCTTTTTTTTTCCTTCTTATCGTATACCTGTAATCAAATTTGGAGAGTACTAGCTTTGCAGCGTTGCAGCTGGTAAAAAATAGCACGACACTTGATGTATTTATATTATACTTGTGATCAATGGGCTTGGGGTTTGCACGTGTTGATCCACTTCCCCGTGTCTCCCTCTAACTTGCCCAAAGTTCACTTCTTGGAACTCCATTGATTGTCACCGTGCTTCTCACTTGTTCATTGGATGAAGGAGACTGATTTTCCTTTGTCAATCTTTCTGGCTTTCTTGCTTCTGTTTTAGTTGTTTCGAGGAGATCTGGGTTTATAACTTTTCACTAGTAGTCTCGTGTTTCCCCAATATAAAATCGTCTAACAAAATACCTTTCAACACAAGTTTAATCTTTAATTTTCAATATGAATTGGGCTTTGTGGCAGTTTGATAGGAACTAATTTGCATAATTAAGGATTACCGATGATAACAAAGGCAGATCTAAAGAATTTAAAGAATAAAGAACAGCAAATTGATAAAACTGGAAAGTGGAATTGGATAAACATTGTACAAGTGCTTGTACAAAATTTAACTGTCATTGTAAAGTTATTTTTGAATTAACAAATTACAACTAACCCGGCCTTATCTCGATCATCATTAATTACTCATTCTTATCACAAGTAGTTATAATCTCTAGCATATCTTCCCATTTGACTTTTCCTTGGTCTTTACTTACTACTAGCCATTTGTTATCATACGACCATCACAGCCTACTGCTCTTCATTTGATGACCATGGGTTTTGTGACATTAATTTGGCATTGGCTATTCATCGATTCGTAATCACATTGTTTGATTGCTTGATCGACAACCTAACATGGACACTTTTTCGACCCACCATGACTCGGAATATTTTTGGGAGTCAACACCTTAGAAGCTGTTGATATTGGAGTCAGCTGTTTTGTATCAAAGAATTTTATTTTTTTTTTGAAAAAACAAAAAGGTCAAAAGTGTAGGGCAATTTCGAAATTTCAGCCCATTGAAGCAGCATTTAGATGGAAAGCCCATTGCAATCCAATAGTTTCACCAGTTCGATCCATCTCTTTCGTTTTCTTTTTGTTATTCAATATGGCTGGCCACCCACCAAATGTTTCCTTTTCTTCTTTCCTTTTCTAAGTTTGTCTGGTCTATATAGATTTTCTTTCGAGTTGGCCAGGCCATTATCAAGTAATATAAAGCCTTAAAAGGACTTTTGGGAACCCTACATTTTGTCTATTTTTTCAATCTAAGTAGAGCTGAGCTAACAAAAAAAAAAAGACACCTGGTTCGCCAGCATTCAGCTGTGGCATGGACTATCTCCTCAGTAGAGAGAGAGATTTGCATTTGTTCTGTGTTCATGGAGGAGTTAATGGTTGGCCCAAAACATACAAATGGAGGTAGTAAAGACGCCCAGGGTCACCAAAGTGGACCTTCGGAGCTTCCTTTGAAAGGTGCACCCATCTCACTTGCAAACTCTGGGAAACCTTCGACAAAAATGTTGATACCTAAATTTGATAATCTATTTAATTATTTGTTGCATAAAAAATTAGAGACCATCGTCAGCCCTTAGATAAAAACATTAGTTACATATATATATATATATATATATATATATATATATATATATATATATATTAGGAAGCATTTTCATTTAGTAGTAATAAGCCTGCATATATTTGCATTTAAATTGATTAGATTAATTGGACTAATTCCATAAGAGGGTGAAATTTTGGCCAAGACCATGGATACTGGAGAGTCGAACATTGCTTAATTAAAATGTCAGATTGGAACATTAATTTATGAAAAAAGATTTGAGGAACAATTAATCTCAATATTATCAAAATTCACATCTTAGAGGATAATTGAGCAACTTTATTTGACATTATCACAATAAGTGAAGAGAAGAGTTCCCTATTTTTAATATAGAGTACATCCTTTAAAATTCGAATTATTAGGAAACAAGGATATCTCTTACTCTTGAAAGAAATTCTAATTGTCAGTCTATATAAACTCTATTATGTTCCTTGTTGGATTATTTTAGAATTCCAATTGGAGTGTGAAGACTGATTTGCAGAAGAGCGTAAATCCAGACGGTGAAAATTCGTTCCTTTTTTGGATTATATATAAGCTTGAAAGTAGGCTCGAAAGGCCCGATCTCACCGTCAAAATTCGTGAACGCCTTCACTTCTTCAACAGAGTATCATTGAAGCCAAGGCCGCTGAGGCTTTCCCCGCACGACCTCCTCCATCCCGACAACGCTGTGGTGGCTCCAGTCGCCGCTGCATTGCGTCTCGCTTCCGTCTCCATGCTGCACCACTTGAACCATCCGAACTGCACCGACGCAACACCCACCCGGTCTTTGCACTGACGCCGGTTCCTGCAATCTCTGCACGCTCAAATCAACCAGAGGAGCGCGGAGCCACCGCCAATCAGCCCCACCACCAGTCGACGGCGCATACCCATAACGCTGGTGAACCTTCCAAATAGTTCTCTCGAGTTCCTACAGTCCAGCATCTTGTCACTGCGACTGATCAAGCCTCCGGCGAAGCCGACATCTCCGTCACTCCTGATAAGCCCTTGCGATGCTCTCTCCCGTCCGTGATTCTCAACACTGGAGCTTCCTTCTCTGGCGTCCCACATATTGAAGAAATAAAGTCAAAGAAGACCAAAGCTTGAAGCACGTGGTCCGTCACGGTAAAAAGAATTATAGTAATTTTGGTCAAACAAGTCCACGCAGTGGATTTATCTTCTTTTGGATATTGTCCAGAATTGACAATAGAGTTATGGGTTTTGTAATCTTACAAAAGCAAAAGAATATTATTTTGGCATGGAGATCGTGCAGAGTTTTGGGCGTGTAGCAGCGGGCAGATTCCTCGATGGAAGAATAGACGACATTTAAGGTGGACTGTACGACCCTGCCACTAACTCGCTTAGCACTTTTTGGATTGACTCGCCTGGCGCTTATCTCCGCGAGAAGCATGAGCTCTGTTCGGTTCCCTTCTCTCCCTTCCTATGCTTTTCCTTCTTTTTTTTTCTTTTTTTTTTTTTTATAATGATTTTGGATGGAGCGGCTTTGGATTTTGAAGCTTAGGATCAAGTGCTCTAATTTTTCTATTCTTTTTTAATCAGCGATAGAGAAGGTTATAATAAACACAAATTTCTCTGTATTTGGATAGTATTCAGATGGGAGTGATGCGGAAGAATTCGATAAGCATGTTCACTAAGTGATTCCTTGATTGAGTTGTGATCTTCACCATCTATAAATTGTTCACTGTTTTGCTCCTTCATTTAAGATGTCGTCACAAATGGTAATGGTTTTTTGCGTTGCTAGAGAATTTGACGTCCACAAATTCACAACGGAATCATTAGTAGATATGTTCTTCGACAATGATGTTCCAATCTTGTTTAATTAAAATGCTAAAGCCAATATAGAGAAAGACACCCTCTACATGGCTTAAATGGACGGGATAAAATAGTGAACACAACTATCAACTCTGTGAACATGCATATTGGGATCTTTTGCATCACTCCAAGTTGAATACTATCTAAGTATATAGAAATTGGGGTATATAATTATATCTGTCTCCGATTAAAAAGAGAAGAAAAAAAAAATCAAAACACTAAAAGCTAAGCTTGAAACCCAAACTCTCGCAAACATAATCTGCTCATGATAATATATATATATAGGGAAAATGGCACAAATGGTCCCTATATTTTTTGCCTAATGTGCAATTTCGTCCCTGAACTTTCGATCGGCTCAATTTGATCCACTGAACTATTGATAAATGTCCAATTTAATCCCTGAACTTTTGATTAGCTCAATTTGGTCCTTAAACTGTTCATAAATGTCCGATTTAGTCCTTCATTACTGTTTTTCCTTTTTTTTTAATTTTTTGTAATTTTTTTGTAATTTTTGTAATTTTTTGTAATTTTTTTTAATTTTTTTAATTTTTTTAATTTTTAAAAAATTTTAATTTTTTTTTTTGTTTGCTTTTTCTCTCTTCCCTCCGCCGGAGCCGGCGGAGGGAAGCCGGCGTCCGGCGAGGGTCGCCCTCGCCGGCATCGGGCGAGGGCCGTCCCGCCGGACGCGGGCGAGGGCGGCCGACGCCGGGTGCTCCTCCGGCGTCGGGCGAGGGGCTCCCTCGCCGGCGTCGGCGAGGGCCGTCCTCGCGACGCAGGCGAGGGCGGCCCCGCCCGACGCCGGCGAGGGAGCACCCCGGCGAGGGAGCCCTCGGCCGACGCCGGCGAGGGGCTCCTCGCAGATCTGGCAGGCTCCCCTCGCCGGCGACGGGCGAGGGAGAACCCCAGGCGTCGGGCGAGGGCCGCCCTCGATCCGGCGAGGGCGGCCATCGCCGACGCCGGCGAGGGGAGCCCTTGCCGGATCCGCGAGGGAGCCCTCGCCGGCGTCGAGCGAGGGGCTCCTCGCGGATCTGCGAGGGAGCCCCCGCCGGCGTCGGGCGAGGGGCTCCCTCGCCGGGGGGCTCCTCGCCGGATCCGCGAGGGAGCCCCCGCCGGCGTCGGCGAGGAGCCCCTCGCGGCGCCGGGCGAGGGAGCCCCTCGCTCGACGCCGGCGAGGGGAGCACCGGCGTCGGGCGAGGGGCTCCCTCGCCGGATCCGCGAGGGAGCCCTCGCCCGACACCGGCGAGGGCCCCCTCGCTCGCGTCCGCGAGGACGGCCCTCGCCGACACCGGCGAGGGCCCCCTCGCCGCGTCCGGTGAGGACGGCCCTCGCCCGACGCCGGCGAGGGCGACCCTCGCCGGACGCCGGCCTCCCTCCCGCCGGAGCCGGCGGAGGGAAGGGAGAAAAAGCAAAAAAAAAAATTTAAAAATTTAAAAATTTTAAAAATTTTAAAAATTTTAAAAATTTAAAAAAACTTTAAAAAAACTTTAAAATAATTTTTAAAAAATTTTAAAAAAGGAAAAAAAGTAACGAAGGACTAAATCGGACATTTATGAATAGTTCAAGGACCAAATTGAGCCGATCAAAAGTTCAGGGACTAGATTGGACATTTATCAATAGTTCAGGGATCAAATTGAGCCAATCGAAAGTTCAGGGACGAAATTGCACATTAGGCAAAAATATAGGGATCATTTGTGACATTTTCCCATATATATATATATATATATAAGTCTGCTCATGATAAAAGATAAAAAACGTAGATAGAAAGAGAACGGGAACAGCTCTTACTTCTCGTGGAGGTAGGCTCCTTCAAGCGAGTGGTAGGTTGCACAAAAGCTTGAAGCCGTTGAATATTTCTATGGTGCGACCTTTGGAGTCCTACTCACGGGTCCTAATCTTCAGTTGCATAAACTCTCTAGGATTTTCTAGATCTTTTTTTCTTCATGGATTCTAGGTAGGAAGACAGGCTGCAGAAGAGGAGAAGGTGCAAAGAGAGATAGTAAGGGAGAAGAGAGATTGACAGAGGGGATAGAGTAAAGGCGTAAAGTGGGCCTCACTATAAATACATTAAGATTAACGGATGGAATGATGACCAATGTGGATAGACAGGCTTATGTAATAATTGTTGATTTTAATTTGTGTCGTATAAAGAAAAGTTTAACGGCCCCTCCCTATCTATTCTCCATAGTCTATACGATAAGGATCTTATATTTTTCAGAATATCTAACTTAGTCTAACCCCTTGCTATTTTCTTCTTTGTTAATATTTAGATTTTGCATAGTTTAATTTATTACATGTCTCGATGAATATTTATTTTTCATTTTTCACTTGATTTTAAATTTTGCGATGCTCTCATTTCAACTTTTTTCAATTTGTAAAGAGAGAGAGGAATCAGCTTAGTTTTTGTCCATGAGGCCCTAAAACCACATCGGGTTATAAGCGACTACTTAAAGAGGATTTTACGATTCATGCTTCTTATGCTGAGCTGTGATGACTCTGGCTTTGCATTAGAGACAAGTATTTGACATGTTATGAAATGTTAGAGAGCTGACGATACATGGGAAACAATGGGAAGAGATTTTGTTAGCTCACACCGCCTCTCAAAATGTATACATGCATATCGCAATGCTCATAGTAAAATATATATACATCAGTAGTTGCATATCAGTCTAATAAGTTTTACAAGACGGAAATTAGAACGGGACAAAAACTATCATTCGACTGTTGTTGGAAGGTCTGCAACTGGAGGGGTATGGAGAGAGAGAGAGAGAGAGAGAGAGAGAGAGAGAGAGAGAGAGAGGTTGGTGGTGGATCGTTTTCTCAGCCCTTACGGGGCGACTTTGACTCCACAAGCCGATGAGTTCCAAGAAGAAAGAGACTCTCGTGAGTTCCGATGTGAAGCGAGAAATCTTTTTCTTGGAAGTCTATAAGTGCTAATGATATAGATGCATGCGAATAGAGCACAGAAGTGAGCTGTCTCTTCCGGGATGCATTTACCGAGAATAGCCAAAACTCTTCGTGAAAGGGCCGTGCGCATAATAACATTCTAATTTATCTGTTATTCTATTTTTTTGTTCTAAAAAAAAAAAAAAGTCATTTAATTTTTTAATTTTTCAGAATACAAAAGTAGTCGGGAAATAAATTTGGAACAGAGGCAATAAGTATAAAGCAGTAGTTTCTGATTTTAGGAACAATTTCTAGAAATAAGTCATTTTCTTTCTTTTTTCCTATTTCTTCTTCATCTTCTTTGTTGCCCGCCACCCACCGCTAGTCACCGCTTTCAGCTATTGGTCGCTAGCTGCTGATTTGAGGAGGAGCAAGAAGAAGAAGAGGGAAAAAGAAAAATCTACCAAAATCATTAAAAATTGATGGATTTATGAGATGGGCTTAAGGCCCATCCGCTCAAGTTGGGCCCAAAAAAGGCCCGGCCCATGGGAATAGGGCCCGTGGATGGGGGAAGGTATAAAAGGGAGGAGAGAGAGAGAGAAGACACCCTTTGGCACAATTCCAACATACGTTCTCTCCCACTCTCCCTCCAAAAAGAGGAAAAAAACGCTTACGGCGATACCGTCTTCCTTTTCAAGGCAAATTGACATCATCGGATCAGAATTTCTTCCTCAATCTTCGGCATTGGTGTTTAATCTGTGGCTAACAAGGTACGCTCGAATCCGTGGTGTGCTTTACGATCGGTGATACGTGAATTTCCCGGGTTTCGCTTCCGCATTGATTTAGGGGTTCGATTTAATGTCGAATCCGGTTTCGGGGATCCGTTATTCCCAACAAAAATTAAAAGAGATTTTACGCTATAAAAAGAAAAATATGAGTTATACCAAACACTTTCCTATTCATTTTTTGTTTCAAGAATAGAAATTTTGTGTATTTATCAAAATCGTTCTTTTACTTAAAAATTATTCCAGAAAATTAAAAAAATATTTCTAAAATTAAATTATTCTCCATAATAGAAATGTTATCAAACGCACCTTGACATGAAATTTGTCCGCACTGATGTTATGATGTGTCCAATTTTTCTTTTTATTTCGTCAATTAGTGTGGTTATACTTATTATCACATGCATGTGCGAGGAACACTGCACGGCGTGCAAAATTTACGAAGGATGAGTGTACAAGCGAAATTAGGGGGGAAAGAACGACATCAGTTTTTCGATGAAGAAGGTAAAATCGTCTTCTTTAACTAGGATGTGGTGATGCAAAATTGAGTCCATCAAGTTTGTAAGTGTCTAATGTGCCCTCTAGAGATCGCATTAAATGGGTCATCAATTTGTCAAGGGCTTCTTCAATCTCTCATTTTCATTCACCCAAATTACACCTTTTTTATTTAAATAAACGGCAGAAAGTGTGAAAGCATTGTGTCACAATCCGTGATTACTCATGACGCTTATGAGTGAAGTTTACAGTTATAAGATGAAGAGTGAATGATGCAAAGGGGATGAACACATCTTATATATGGGAGTGGCGTCAAGATAGTTAATGTTGGAGTTTTAAGATAGAAAACTCACATTACATAAGAGGTTTGAAGGAAGAATTGGTTTTCCATACACAAACTGATTGGGAGCTGATGCTGCTCTTCTAATGAGGCCATGACAAGCCAGAAACAGTTGTCGACTTAAAGCGATATGTTATCTTGCTCAATGTACTGAATGCTTGAATTGAATTGAGCGTGGTACGATCTCTCGTAAGAAAGTTATTCACTGGATTATTCTCTGAAATAACTATTGAACGAATGCTAGTTTGGTGAATTCCACTTGCTAAACAGTGCATTGGTTGTTTTGCAGCCAAAGTAACTCCCAACCCATGACAATTGCGTACTTCATCAAACGGTAATTGATTATAGAAAACATCTTGAGTTTGGCCTGCTCCAACTCAAAACTGCTTTGAAATAATTTCCTATGCATGGAGGCTAATGTGGACATGCATTCATTTTTCAATTTCTCTAATATATAATCATGTTCTTTTATTCATAAGCAAAACCATCTCTTACTTTAAAGACACATGCTTTTGAATTATTTGAGCTTTCTGTTTTTAAACTAATTAACTTTACTTAATCTAATTTGAACACAATATTTCAAATTAAGTATTAAGATTTCGTGAGATCACTACTAAATATTTTAAAATTGTAAAATCTCAAATATAGAATTGAATTAATATTTAAGTGTTACAGCTTATGGGTTTATCTTATTTTACATGGAACCAAAACATCATCCAAGATCACGTTTTACTTATTGGAAGTACATAGGAATAAATTCCATTTTCTGTGAGGACGACTTTAGTTTCATAAATCGCCTCTGCACCCAAAGCATTTATGAGGCTTTCTCACGATGCCATGCTTTATCCCAACTTTTAAACACGTGGAATTCGACCAAAAACAAAAAGCACGTGGGAAGGGCACAGTGGACCCCAAGAAGGATAGAAATACTGCAAAGCCTTTATAAATAAAACATTCGAAAAAATTATATTTTTCTTCCTTATAATTTTACTTTTAAATTAAATCTCTTTAATTTGTCTAATCGAATTCCTCTATTTTCACAAACTTCAACGACAACTGCAAATCACCGACCTATTGCTTTTGGGAATTGCCCGAAACAATCCATAGTAACACGTCTATCTGACTCTCCAAAGCCCGGTATCAACACCCAACCAAGAAGAAGATCCACAATGTCCACAAGATGAGTCTGGAAGCATATAGAAAACTTTAATAAGATGAGTTATAACGCCAAAAGGCTATGCAATAAACTCAAGGAGGTGCTCTCATCTCTGAGTAGCCGTCGGCATGCTTTGAGAATTGCAAGTGATCTTAAATGAAACAAATTGTAATCCAATCTGTTTAGTTTTGATGGGACGAAGAGAAGATAACCGGTTGGAAATCTAGTTTTGACTTTATGGGCCAACTTTAGCAATGAGGAAGTGGCTGTTCCACGAACCCAGAGATTGTCCAAAATGTGGGTTATGGTATCTCTTGCTGCCTCTTAGGCCTAAAAAGCCCAAATTCCTTGCCCAGGCAGTTTATTCTCAAGTGGAAAAGTGACCTCAATTAGTTTTCTTTTAAAAATGAGATGTCTAAAGCTCTGAAAAGATTATATGGCCTTGTGCCTGAGGGGAGGTGGCAACATGGGTCAAAAACCCGTTTTTTAATCAGTAAAAATTTTAAAAACAGGTCAGCATCGGTTTTGAAATATTAAAGCTCAAGTTTATATAGGTCTAAATGGGTTTGCACCAGGCCTATAGTCCACCCATTTAAGTTAATATCTTATACCCAAAATGAAACCTAGTGAAAATCAACTTTGACTGCTAGTAATTATTCAACTAAAAAAATGGTAATTTTCAAATGTGGCTGACCTAGCATTTTACCTCAAAAAATCTGATCGATGCAAGACAGACAAATTTACCTGAGCATTGCTACAATAGGTTGTATGAACCATTCTGATATAGAGCTTTCTTATGAATTTGAAGATGTTCAATATTCTCATGACATCGCTCCTATGCAGAGAAAGCAGGGGAAGGCACAATCTTTCTTCGAATTGAGTGTTCAGTTAAATATTTTTTACTTTTGAAATTCGACTCAATGTAAGAATTTTGTGCCACGTCACCTCACTTTTATTAACTTGAATTGTCTGACTAGACCACAGTATTATATGACTAGTCACATTATTCTTTCATTTAACAACGTACAACGTAAAATATTATATGGATAGCCGCAGATTTGGTAAGCTCATGTTCCACCAAAAAAAAAAAAAAAAAATAGAGAGAAAAAGAGAACAATTCTTTGTTATTC
This sequence comes from Eucalyptus caleyi, assembly GCA_014182885.2. Taxonomy (NCBI): domain Eukaryota; kingdom Viridiplantae; phylum Streptophyta; class Magnoliopsida; order Myrtales; family Myrtaceae; genus Eucalyptus; species Eucalyptus caleyi. Next base: position 38,301,544 of record CM024470.2, on the reverse strand, counting down.
TAGCATGTTGATGCATTTTTTTTTTTGTCAAAATGGAATTTCGTTCATTTGTCAAGATCAAATGTGAGAGGAGCATAATTGGAAAACAAGACAAAACCAAGAAACCAAAAGAGTACAGCCTGTAGCTATAAGCACATCATAAAAAAAAAACAATCGGCAGTTGATTATTGAAATCGTCAGTGATATTCCCCTTTAGAAACTACGTCTTGTATTGTGTGCCTAGGTTCCATGCTCTCAATACCAGCAACATACAAAGAAGATGATGATAATGACGACAACAACATATTGAACGCCGCTAAGGAACTCCCAAATCTATATTTAGATTGGGAGAGAAAAACTCTCAGATTCAGATTTAGACCTAAATCAGAAGATGAAAGATTCCGCCTAATCTAGGAGAAGTTGTAAAACCATATCCATAACATCCTACCGGCAGAACTAGTGACGGCATTCTCACAAAGTTTTCAGGTACAGGCAAATTTATTCACACGATGAGCGAAGGAAAGTAACAATGACAAAAGAAAGAAGATGCCAAATGGGGCAAAAAAAGACTCCCAGATTAGATCGGGAGAGAAAAAGTAGGAAATCAAAGTTTTGAAAAAAAAAAAAAAAAAAAAAGCAGAGTAAAGCAGGCTCCTGCTGGGGAAGTTTCTTTGATTGATGGCTTTTTTGGTAGAGAAAAGGTCGCCGACAAAGAAATTAGTTGATAGCGAGTTGACAAAGCCTTTCAAATGCGAAGGGGTGTTCGCAAGTTTAACTCGATGTTTTATGTGTAATTGTGCTATAACCAGGATGTAGTATTCTCTAGTCTTTAGACTCGTCCCTGATGGCCAGAGATGGCAGTGGCTGAGTAGGGCTTGTTGTAGTTTTGTGCTTCAATGTTTAAGTGCAGTGTCGATAGTTGTGGAGCAATAGAGACATCGGACACACGGCGGAGCTGGTAGACGCATGGAAGAAGACGAGGAGGAGGAAATCAGAATGAAGAAGAAAATTGGAAAGAACATTTATACGTCGAGCTCGCAAAAATAATGACGCAGACGTCCGCATTATCATTTTCTCTTGGTTAGACATTCCACATCAACAAAAACAGGCGGTATGACACATTTGTCCCACATTTAATCAAATTCGAACATTTGCAATACCTAATCGAATAAAAAAGTGGAGATTCTCAACTGCACAACGAATAAAAGTTAATACCCTTAGGCTGTGTTTATTTATTAGGATGAGGAGTAGAATGGAAAACAGATCTCATTCTTCTTCGTCATGGTGTTTGATAATTTTGGAATAAGAAGGAATGGAATTGGATATTGCGATGACGAAGGATTTGTCGCCATGTTTCCCTTACTTTGGGGAGAGGTAGCAATATATGAGAGGGAATGAGTATGAGTTCATAAAATCTAAAATTTCATAAATAAAAGAATATTTATATCTCAATCAAGAAAATATGACATATTATATCTCTCTTTCCTTTTTCTACTTTCCTTTTTCAATAGCTTTTGAAATAAATTTCTATTTACCTTTTATTTGTTCAGGTAATTTCTAATAATATTTTAAATTAAAGGGTTAATACCTGAAAAACTCCAAACTGGTACACTTGTGACAAATTTACCCTCTGTTAGTTTTCGTTAAATTTTATTCTCAAATTATTAAGTTAAATGACGCGTGACGGTTGATCGGTATATCAATTTAGGATTTTACGCTCCGTTTGTCGCCGTTTACAATTTTTGTGATTTTTTTTTTTGTATTAATCCAATTTAGCATAGGGTATATTTGTCACAATTTTACTATTTTAGGTTTTTGCAATCAAATAAATTAGTTTGGGGTAAATTTGTCATAAATGTACCGGTTTATGATTTTTTATAATCAGTCGGGGTAAATTTGTCACAGATATACCAGTTTGGGGTTTTTCATGGTCAAAAAAATAGTTTGGGGTAAATTTGTCACAAGTATACCAGTTTGGAGTTTTTCAGGGTATTAACCCTAAATTAAAAGAACCTTACATCCAACTCTGAAGTGTTATCAGACATCGTAACTCAAATTTTATTTCACCATTCCAATTACACTCTGTGTGTTCCAATTCCTTTTAACTTATTCCAATTGCTTCATTCTGACTAACCAAGGAGACCTTAAGGTCTTGCCCCATCGTTCGAAAAAAGTGGAGACAGCTCTATTAAATTGGGATTATTTTTACCTATTATGGCGCTAAAATAATGTTAGATTACATCAAGGTCAATGGAGCTATAAATGTTTCTAATCACCACTCCAAAACAAAAAGATGAAATAGTACCAGAGTCTCCGGAGAAGAATCTGAAGTTATCAGATTAGTCTCTTTCATCTTTGGAACTTTTCTCCTATTGAAAGATCTCTTTTTTTCCTTTGGATTGTCTTCTTAAGGGAGCCACACCAGGAATTTGTCCGTGCCAACAATACAACTTCTGCACATATGAAAACTTAGAGAACGAAATTGCAAAAACAAGATAAGATCGGGGACTGGCATAAAGAAATTAGAACAATGCAGACTTTGTTCAGATCTGGATTCCTATATACCTCCTTGAGCATCCAACAGGGCATGAGGCCAAAAGTTTGATGTCCCAAAGGACCAACCTAGTGTAATCATCGACAGGCCAAAAGTTTCTCCGGTGCTCAAATAATCGTTTTCCTCAGTCTCCGTGTTCAAATTCATCTCCGCTAATCATTTTATCTCCTCTGCAAATGAAGCCGAAGCTCTCGGCCAAAGGTGAGGCTGACAGGTACAGAGAAAACGATGCTCGTGCTTTTACGGTCTAGAGCGACGGTTCATGATGGCCGAAAGTGATAACGAACATACTGGTGCCAGGTGACTGATGAGATTTTGCCATTACTTGCGACAAAAGGACAACCAAATATGAACTTTGTGCCGCTTCGAGCAATTTTCAGAGATCAAACTACATCGAAGATTCCCATTTCTTAGCTTTGTGCTACTTCGCCTTTATTGCCATCTTCTCCAAAGCACGGGAATTACGAAGTAGAAATTTAACTAAAGAAAGACATTGTCTCATCTCCAAACACATGTAGCACTGAAACCAACAATCTCGACACTCTCAAGATGCTTCACGTAATGCTCAGATTCTTTGTTTTGTGACACAATACTATTCCTCTCTATCATAGTACTGGTCATCAAAATCAAGCTCAAGCTGCATTTACGGGGGTACTAAGACTGAGTAAATTAAAAGTTAGATGGGCATAATAACATTTCGACATTGATCACGGTGTTTGACCCCCAAAAAAAAAAAAAAACTATTGATCATGGTGATGAGGAATCTCTAGAATATGTCAATTTAGTAATCTTTTCACCCTAATTAAATTGATATGATTGCTCTTTCAATCTAATTTTCCTTTTAGGCATAATTCGATTGAATAAGACATCGGTGACTATTGTGCTGCAACACAATTTTAAATCTTGGTGGTCATTTTTTTTTTCTTTTTCCACTAATTCTTAGTTGATCACAACGAGAGATGGACAATCTCAATCTCTCAAATTGTGAATTATTTGTCTTCCTGCTATAATTTTATATGGAAGGTAACCTAATGATGACTAGGTATGTGTTTTTTTTTTTTTTGACTAGGTATGTGTTTGAGTGTCATGTATATGCATTAAACATTTATTTGGTTTTCGTGTGTCCTTTTTTTCAGAGTATGGACTTATTTTATATATGTATGGTGATGTAATTACTAATCTTATTTAGACTTATTGAGAATTTCTTTCTTTAATTGTGTTCCACGTGTTAGGGCTTCGTGACTAGTAATATAGAAAGCAACAGCATCTTAAGTGCGGTAATTAGAAGAGAAAGAGGAATAAACGTATGCCTCGTTCCAAAAATGGGAGTGGCGACTATCCATATCATCAAGGACCATGCATTTCATTAAAACGGCGGGCAAGAATGGGGGAACTGATGCAGGATTAAAAAAAGCACGATAATTTAAGAAAGTTACAAATATTATAATCTAACGCTAAAGAATTGGCATATACGTATTTATAAGGATTTCAAGCACAAAGGTTATTATAAACAAAAGTCTGGAAAAATTGATTAAAAAGTCCCCATTGTTCGTTGGTCAATTCAATAATAAACATTTTAGTTTTGCCACTTTAATCCTAATTTTTTTTTTTTTTACAGTTAGCCAATATAATCTTTCTAGCCAATTTTGATTGAAAATCCTTAACATAATACAGTTAATGTTGACATGGATAGCAATTTTTTAAAATTCTTTAATTTTTTTCTTTTTGAAAATAAAAGAAAATTAAGAAAAATAAGAAAAATTATAAAATCGTCCATGTCAGCATAGGCCGCCAACTATGCCATGTAGAACATCTTATTCTAATTAGACTATCATGTTAACATCCAATCACAATTAGCTGAAAAGACTATATTGACAAATTGTAAAAATATTTAAAACAAAATTGACAAATGATTAAATGTTTTGGTACAAAATTGACAAAATTAAAAAAATTTAGGATTCTTTCGACAATTATCCTACAAAGGTTGTAATGGCACCATTATAACTTGAACTTTCACTAGTTTTCCAATCAAGTATGTGGACTTTTTCTCTATTTCATCAAATACGTCAACTTATCAGATGAAGGTCAATGCGAACCTCCATTAAAATCATACACGGAAATTGCTAGCTCTGAGGTGGAATCAACTAAACTTAGGGGCTAGGGCTCATCTCTCCCTCTCTCCATTTATCCATCCATCCAAAATAGCCATGGAAAAAGGTTACTAGCTTAGTAACAACCCTCGACGTTCCATTGACCGAGATACGTCTTCTGTGTTCCATCCTCAACGACCTCACCCATGAGCTCTCCTTCCTTGAGGACCTTGCCCGGTGACCTGCAAGTTGGGTTGCAACTGTAGTCAGGGGCTAGGGTTTCAATTAAAAACCAAATTTAACCCCAATTTATCAATTTAGGGAAATTTTTCCTTAACCAACTGTGTACCACTCATATTTTAAGTGCAATACCTCCTCCGAGTCAAGTCATTTAACTAATTCTTAAAATAATGTCACCTTCAATTTTCAGGTGACCTAAATCGTCATTGTCCCTCAAATAACGGCTTTGTTGTGCAGAGAGATTAGAGATATAAAACCATGTAGAAATCATTGGATTTGCTTTATTGTACAGAAAAACTAGAGACACTATATCAAGATGTAAAGTCATGGGCTAGTCCCCACTATAGAAAGTGTATAGTTTCTCCCAAGCAGGGGCATGGGCCCATCCTTGATTCTGTTGTTTCTCTAGATGCGGAAAATTACGATGCAGATTTATTTATTTTTCCCTGGAAATATGAGAATCCCATTGCTGTGTAATAATAAGGTGAACATAAGTCAAAGCAGGAAATCTATCCACTAATTCAAAAATAAAGGGAATAAAAAAACAGGAACTATACTCCTGGCACTAGCCCCTGAACTTCTTGAAATTGCAATTAAGACCCAAGTAGGGAAAGCAAACTTTATCTATAGAGCTCGGCACCCCTAATTAATAATATTTCTTTAAATTTTAAAATTAACTGGAAGGAATAAATTGACAAATGTTCAAAAGGTTTAGAACTAAATTGAGAAATCGTCAAAAGATTTAGGACTAAGTGAGCAAACTGACAAGTTTAAGAATAAATCGACAAAGATTTAGGACTCAATTGACACAATTAATAGGTTTAAGATTAAATTGACACAAATATAATAGATTTAGGACTTTCGGCTTCTTCATGGGGTTTGATCATTATTGACGGTGGAATCAGATTTCTCCTTCATCAGCTTCTTTGTGGTGGTACTAAGACTGAGTCAATTAAAAGTTTGATGGGCATAATAACGTCATGATGTTGATCATGTTGGTGAGGAACCCCTAGAATTGGTCAATTAAGTAATCTCTTCACACTAACTAAATTGATATGATTGCTCTTTCGATCGAATTTTCCTTTTAGCCATAATTGGATTAATTAGGCAATATTGGCAACTATTGTGCTGCAATATAATTTTAAATATTGATGGTCAATTATTTTTCTTTTTCCGCTAACCCTTAGATGCTTAGAACGAGAGGTTTACAACCTCAATCTCTCAAAGTGTCAATTATCTGTCCTCCTATTATAATTTTACATGGAAGGTAACTCAATGACGACTAGGTATATGTGTGAGTGTAATGTACATGCAGAAAACATTTATTTGTTTTCCGTGAGTGTTCCTTTTTTTTTTTTTTTAGAGCGGCTTATTTTACATCTGTATCATGATGTGATTACTAATCTTATTTAGACTTATTGAGAATTTCATTCTTTAATTTTGTTCCGCACATTTGCCCTTCATTACTAGTAATACAGGAAGCAACAACATTGTAAGTGCGTTAATTAGAAGAGAGAGAGGCATACCTTATTCCAAAAATTGGGAGTGGCAAATATTCATATCATCAACACCATGCTCTTCATGAAAAAGGCGGGCAAGAATAGGGGAACTAATGCGGGATTAAAAAACGTAGTAAATTAAGAAAATTACTCATAATAGAATCTACAGTTATAAATCGGCATATGTAAGGATTTCAGGCATAAAGGTTATTATAAATAAAAGGAGTAATGACACAATGATTTGAACTTTTACTCGTTTTCCAATCAAGTACGTGGACCATTTAAAGCATGGAAAATTCTTGGCCTTTGATGTGGAATCAACTTAAATAGCCATGGAATAAGTTACTAGCTAATTAACAATCACCGATGTAACTGAATTTAAGGCTCCAGTTTCATTTAGGAACCAATTGAACCCCTATTCATCAATTTAGGGCAATTTGTAACCGTGGACTACACATATTTTAAGTGCACCTATCTCTGATGAGTCAAGTAGTGTCAAGTGACCTAAATCGCTAATGTCCTTAAATGACGACTTTATTGTACAAAGTGATTAGAGATATAACGCCACATAGAAAATAATTGGGTCTGCTTTATTGTACAGAAAGACTAGAGATATAATGTCAGGATGTAACTGCATGGGCTAGTGCCAAGCTGTAGAAAGTGTCTAGTGTTTCTATAAGCCGGGCCATGGGCCCATCCTTGACTCTGCTGTCCTTCTATATGCGGTAAATTAGGATGCAAATTCTTTTTTCAAGAAATATGAAAATCCCATTGCTGTGTTAATGACAAGTTATACATAAGTCAAAATAGGAACTTTACTCTCTAATGCAAAAATTAAATGGAGAAAAAAGAAAAAGAAAAGAGAAGCAGGAACCGTATTCCCGACATGGGTGAGTTTAACCATAGCCCTTCAATTTCTTGAAATTGCAATCAAGCCTCGGGTAGAGATAAAAAGTTTATGTATAGATCCGTAAACTCTGCTGCCACAAATTAATAACATTTCTTCAAATGCCAATGTTTTAGGAACTATTAGGAACTTCTAGTAAAAAATATTCTTAATCAAGACCTATTTTCCTATAGCGATATTGATCCTAGGGTAGATTACTTGGACAAACCCCGCCTCCCCTCCCCCGGCCCTCCGCGGGAATTTTATCAAAGTACCGGAAACCCCCTGCATTTTGAAAATGCACTCCGACCCTCTCATTGGAAACCTTTTCGAATTTGATAGATTAATAAAACAAAAAAATTAAGTAGTCACAATCAAGTTCTCAAAATATAGCTGGAATATGAACAATGACGTGGAATTCACAAAATTCCACATCGCCATTTACAGAGAAATTCGTTGATGCCATGAGTTGTTGGATATGCAGTTTGACATGATACTATCCTGTTTTTATGCATCCGACCGTAATTTAAAAGGAACAATATAACTCAGCATGTCAAAAGATGGTAGACAAATTGAAATAGAAACCAGAATAGCATGGCAACAAAAATTTTCTGAGTTCAACACAAAGAGTAACATACACTTTCATATTGATTGCTATCTCGAGTCAAATGGCTTTACAACTGTTCACATGCCCGCACAAGTTATCATATAGAATATGTCAACAAAATGCCGAATATCAAATGCTAGTTTATGGTAAGATTAGGCGCACAAACACTACAAAATGGAGAGTAAAGGCAAGAAAGAGAAATCTAGATGCAAGGTTTATCCTAATTTACTTTTAAACTAGGGCTACATCCAGCATATTATTTCATTATAATTAACACATCTCACCTCTTTGTTACAATTTTCAATTATATGAGAAAGAGATTATATATAGTAATTATTATAGATCTAAGCTCAATATGGATCCAAATTATAAAGGTCCATTGGCGTCACAGGGGCTTTGCACCTTACAAGCAAGACCAGCGTGGCTTCTTATTGATAGGGAGTATAAACCACACCTCAATAGTTTAGGTATTACTCAGCTTCTTCGAGGGGTAGTTGTTAATGACGGTGGAATCAGATTTCTGTTTCGTCAGCTTGCTGTTCGTGGGTGTTTGAAGATTGAACTCGGGAATTGATCAAAAATTGAATCGCCCTCCACCGTGACTTAAACATGAAATATGTTTAAGATTGAATGGAAACTGATAATGCAATTTGTCAGTCATTTTTTTCTAGTGGAACTCATCTAATTATGAAAGAAAAATACAATGCATGACGTGCAACTAGCTAATTCGTGACGGGTGCAAATGTGTACGTACTATTCATGGCTTAAATAAAAGAAAAATGACATGCATTGGTCCTACATTTAGGATAGATGATACTAGAACAAATTAATATTCAGGTGTCCAATTTACGGTAAGTTTCACGACATAACATGGATGAGTGCCCATAAGCAATACTATTCAATGCATGTTGCAAATGATCGAGATATGGAGTCAGTTTTATCAAAACCTAGTTTTCAAATATTTTTCCATTATTTTCAAATTGCTGGTAGACACCTAATTGTTTAGCAAAAGGTTCGACAAAATTTGACTGAGAATTAGTTAAAAATTCAACCCAAGTGTATAATTAGATCGTACTCGCTAACAATTTTCCAATAATATCCAATTTGCTAAAGTTGAATGGCCGGTGCTCAAGATATCGCAACTTTTACCCATAGTTGCCCGATCATGAGTTGTCAAGAATATTGTGATTTGACCTGATTGATTAACTTCATCTTAAAATTGAGTCACAAGTTTTCTTAAGCCCCAAGAATCCCATCCAGTGGATTTTGAACAACGAGAATATCTTAACTTTCCACTACAACCACCTATTTGGCTTCATTTTGGAAATCCAATCTAAGTCTTGAGCTTCATATGGACGAAAAAATGGAGTCAATAAGACATTGAATGAAAACTCTATGCATAGGTATAGGGGCCAATGGCCCCTTTGCCAAAGACAGGTCGGCGTTTCGCAACGCCCTCTCACTGCTAACCAAAACCTAGGGTGTGCCTACCCTTGCATAGGGCACAAAATGGCCTTAGTCATGCTTTATAGCCTTCTAGGAGGGTTCTACTTAACTCAGAACATTTACATGCTGAACATTTACATGGGGCTAATTAATAAATCTTGCCCAAAATAGATCAAACTATCTCTATGAAGCTATGTGATCCTCCTTATACTTAGTCAAAAATATATATAACCCCATCTGACTTTTTCACAACATCTCTATGTGGATTCCAAGGCCTGAAATAATTGAAATTTGAATTAAATCTATTTAGAGCTAGGTCTTCGTTTTTAGGTACTTGGATCATTGTCCACTCCATCCACAATGTAATCTTCCTTTAAACGCAAAACATCAAAACTTGGTGATTTCGCCTAATCTAAATCTATTCACCTTCTACACTTAGGTCCTTCCAAGTATGTTGATGCATTCATATTATTGAAGTTGTTCTCCATTTATTTGCCCCGTCTAAACACCTCGATGATCCCATGTCCCTTGCTTGTTCACCAAAATCTAAAGGTTCTTTCAAGTCTAACAATTTCCACTCAGTATCTTGTTCTCTACATGCGGAATAAGAAAATTCTTCAATAGCACAAACATCATGGTCTTAAACATTATATGCATATAGACTTATAGATGTAGAGGATATTTCGTCCACGTGCACAAACATACAATACATACACACACACACACACACACACACACACACACACGTATATATGTGTGTGTATTTTCAAAATACATAAGGAGTCTTATTAACATAATTTACCTTGAAAAAATAAGCATTTGACCCCGTATTTAAACGGAAAAATCAGAAGTAAGCAAGGGAAATGATGCGTAAGGGACCTCGGGCCCTACTGAAGGCCATTGGGCCACTGCACACCGTCATAGGGATATTGTACAGGGCCCTCAGTGGGGGCGTGGGCCTGGTGCTGCAAACGCCATGCGCATTTGCTTGTTAGGGGTGCCACCACCGGGAACAAATTTTCCCTTCTTTTTGAAAAATCACTTATTTTATTTTTATATTTGTCCGAACTTTGACCCCTGATTTCTCTTCCGGCCAATTCACCCATTATTCATGCTCTCGGAAAGCTCATGACCTGAGTTTATGTTTGATATTTGGAAAAATGTCGGGATTATGGATTTCCACAAACTTGGTTAAAATAACGGTCATGGTGAAAAGTCACAATATATTTCTCGTTAAAATTCTGACTGACCTAATTCTCAAGGCATTAGTTGTGACTAAAATAAACCTGAATTCATCACTTAATATGGGAAATAGCAATTTGCTTGACACCCTGAAGATCGGACAGTTGGGGTTAAATGTCATGATATTTGTGATCCAGACGTTCGACGTGGGCAAATTGGGCGTTGTTGTTCTTGCATAGCACAACCCAATTACACCAACTGATCATAATTTCGACGAATTTTTTTTTTCAGCACTTAAGGCTTTGATGCATTTCAAACCAAGAAATTTTCTATTGGAGCAAGTGCTAGCCGAGAATAGATTGCGTGGTCAAACATTGGTAAAAATGAGGTGCCTTCAACAATAATTGCACTGAGAGAAGTACTTGTATCAATTGAGAAAAGTTTAACCCTCGTGCAAGGCAAACACTAAAGAATGCAAAAGTAATTGAAGGCCACCATGAGTCCATGACAATGAACTTTTGAGTGTATAACTTTATAGATCTAGCTTGGGGGTAATGCTTTTCCTCACTATTGTTAGCCTAACCTTTTCATCATGACAAAGCTGGAAGTGTTGTCTCCCAGTAGTTTCCTGGTTGTTCACAATCGTCATGACTATCTCAAAGCATCATTCCACTAACTAGTAAAGTTGGCAACCTTTTCCCTCCACTTTGGAAAAATTTTATAAGATTGACTTAAAAGTCATTACTCTTCTTTCTTTATGGTACTAAGAGAAAAGGAAGATGTTGTGTCTCATGGTGGAGGAAGCCGTGTTAAGTGGGCATTAGGACTGATGATATGCTCAAAACATTTGAACTCGACTTGGATTCGATGACAATATGCATTTTTAGAATTTTCTTTTGATAATTATAGCATACAACGTTGGCGTCAAAAAGATTTATACAAGTGGCCTTATAGTTACACCACTAACTTAAGAAAGAGGTATTATAATCCTAACATCAATTTTGGATAGGTTGATTTTGTAAAATATTTTATAAACCCACGGTCTCTTTTTCTTTGTTCTCATTTCTTTGTGATAATTAAGATACAAGATTACTTGATTTATGCAATGATTTCCAAATATGGTTTTGGGAGGGGCAGAGACCTTGATTGTAGAGGACTTGTCTTGAGGCTCGCACACAATTCTTTTGCCAAGAGAATTTGTAAGATGGCTTCCATATATGGTTTTGGGAGGGGGGAGAGACAGATGATTGTAGAGGAGCTTGTCTTGAAGTTCTCACGTGATTCTTTTCGCAATAGAGGATAAGTTTTACTCACGGTACTATCAATCAATTGGAACCGGTGATTATAAACGGCTTTATCTTGAAATTCGCACATATGGCTAGAGAGTGTAAGTGTTGCACCCAAGTAATACCATTATCTGGGTGAATGAAATAGAGAACGTGTGAGAGGAGATTCGACCAATGTTAAGGGACTTCAATGCAAGGTGAAGGGTGAGAGTTAATAAATACATCGATATTGGAGAGACTAAAGCTATAGTTCTTCATTTGTGATATTAACTATCAAATAATAGGTTTAGGGCATTTTATAGTGAAGAATGAGAAATTTCATGTTAAACATGATGGTGTATTAAAATCGGTGGATGGTGTATCGCCACGTATAAGGAAGAAACAAGTTAGAAGTAGCCCATGTCATAAGGTGACATCCCAATTGTCTTCTAGGCATCAACATTATTCATGACTATCCCGCAGCATCGTTGTACCTCTAACTAGTAAGGCCGGCAACTTTTTCTCTCCACTTTGGAAAAATTTATAGGCTTGACTCAAAAGTCGTCACTCTTGTTTTCTTTTGGTGCTAAGAGAAAAGAAAGATGCCTTGTCTCATGGTCCACTTTGGAAAAATTTCATAGGCTTGACTTAAAAGTCGTCGCTCTTGTTTTCTTTTGGTGCTAAGAGAAAAAGAAGATGCCTTGTTGCCTTGTCTCATGGTCCACTTCGGAAAAAAAATTCATAAACTTGACTTAAAAGTTGTTACTCTTGTTTTCTTTTGGTGCTAAGAGAAAAAGAAGATGCTGTCTCATGGTATACTTTGGCAAAAATTTCATAGACTTGACTTCAAAGTTATCACTCTTGTTTTCTTTTGGTGCTAAGAGAAAAAAAAGATGCCTTGTCTCATGGTGAATAAACCTTTGCTCAGTGCATAGCGGGACCGATAATACACTCAAAATGTTCGAGCTTGACTTGGATTTGACGACAAGAAATTTGAGGTTGAGAATTTATTCCACGGTTAAGTTTAATTTTTGTGGTGCTCTCCTAAGCAAAGTCCTCTCACACCCAAAAATGGATCATGAGAATTAGAACTCATTCTTTGCCCACAAGATCATCTACTGTGATTGAGGGATTTGTGATTGAGGGATTAGGAATAGGGCCAAAAATCTTATCCACTTGCAACATTATGATGATCCCTCTCATTTACAAATTCATTTAATGAATTCGATTTACAAAGGATGATTGGATCATACATATTAAATAAGGTGGCCTTATGCAATATCCATCTTTTCAACAGAGGAGATTTAGCATATCAAAATTAGATAAGTGATATTATTTCCATTGAATTGTCAAAAGGACAGTTAAGAAGTAGTGGCACGGTGATCTATCTAAAAAAATTATTGAGTGAACTTAGTGTATAAACTAAATTGAATTTGAACCATTAAAAATAGTGGATTTCATAAAAATCTCTTAAACTTTTCGGATTCAGATTTAGTTTAACATATATATACTTTTCATTTAATAACTTCTTACTTATTAGACGCAACAGCCTCCAAGATTGGACTTTGGTCGTGAAAAGCACCTAGGACTTGGAGCACAGAAGACGAAGATGGAATAATTGCAGTGGGGAAATGCGTGCAGAAACAGACCGAATAATTGCAGTGGGGAAAAGCATGCGGAAATAGACCGAATTATTGGAGCAGGTGGTTGATGACATGATGCTTTGAAAGTATCTAGCATTTTCTCACGAAAAAAACAAACAATTCTGGATGAGCTATTGTTGGCTCACTAAGTTCATAAATTAGTTGAAACGACACATCAATTTATAAAATATGAACACGGGTCACTTTGTGCAAGTTTGATTTATCTTCTTGCCCATTACATTTATATGATTGAGAATGGAGAATTTAAATATAAACCGGAGTAAAAACTACAAGTTGTCAACATATTTATTCACATAATTCAACATCAGACATTATGTATGCTTAATAATCTAGCTATACCAATTTCTATATCAGTCCATAGTACTTTTATTATGTGGAATTTTAATCTCCAAAAGATGTGAGTTATGTGATAAAGCAAATATAAACTATTTACACACCACATACAAAGACAACTTTAAAGAGATTTTGTTAATCAACATAAATTTTTTTATTATATCGTATACTTTTAATATGCCCAAAGCCTAAAATTTTCACAAAGCTTGAAGAACCCAGCTTAATTGCTTGATCATGTGCAATATGGGAATACATATTGCTTCCTTTAAAGATTGCAAATCCCTCACAGACACTACTATATCAAAGACAAATTCTACAACAAACAGTATGAATACTATAATAAATAAGGAGGATGTTGAAATGATTTTTGAGAAATTCGACATGATGGTAAATTCTCTATACCATAATAAGAACTTGGTGTGATTTTAAGTTTTGATATGTAATTTCTATATTTTGATTTTTTGGTATATATCTAGCTATTTGTGAATGATGCAACGAAATGTTTGTCATTACAAGGTTTAACACATACCGAATTTCAGCTCAAGACAAAGTGAGGAACAAATCATGGAATTTAAAAATAGGCATGGAAATTCCAAACTTGTGCTATTTTACACGAACATCTTAGTTTCACACATGGATGGCTTTGGGACTTTGCAAATAAATCACAAGAGTAGGAAACATGGAATTCGGTTCTGATCAAATGAAAACACGAACGGAAAAGGGCAGAAATCAGCAGGCTTTACCATGATGAGGAGATGGCTAAGGGCGCATTTGTCCTTCTTTTTTATTATGTTCTCGAGAACAATTTATAAGAATTTTAAGCCGTTTAATAATTATCCAAAATTTTATTCCCAGAATAGAATTGCATTTGATACCGTTCTAAAAATTCTTATCCAAATCATTTTTTTTATAACTTTTTAATAATTTTGTTACTTTTTTTCTTTTCTTTCTCTTCTTCTTTTTCAAGGTCTGCCGGTCACCAACATTGGGATGATTGACAACCGGCCAAATGAGGGCCGATGACCTTGCCGGAGCATTGCGACGGCTTTGCGAGGCCGAGCTCGCCCGGCCATCGGTGGGGCTCTACCTTGCTCGCTCGGCTAGGTGAGGCTCACCAGTGGCCAGGAGAGGCTCGAGCAAGGCCCGTCTAGCCACCGGCGAGCTCGCTAAACCTCACCCAACTAGTCACTGGTGATTGAGGGCGGCGGCAGTGGACGGCAAAGACGGCAGTGGCATTAGTTTAAGAAGAATAGAGAGGGAAGAAGAACAATAAAAAAGAGAAAAAATAGGTTGGCTTAATTCTAGAATTATTCCCAAGAACAAAGAATCAGTTTTTTTTTTTTTTTTTTTACTTCTCGATTCTATTTTAAATCTACTTCCGGAAATAAAAAAAGAAATTTATTCTCGGAAACAAAAGTTTTACCATATGAATTTCCGTTTTAAATCTACTCCTAAAAATATATATATAAATTTTTATTATTTGATCAATTGCCAAACGCGTCTTTTTAAGTGTGTGAATTGTGGTCCCCTTGTGTGCGTCGCCAGCTTCCTGTTCCTCCTCAAGATCAATGAATCCTACACCTTTTTGACTCTCCAGCTTTTTCTTCCACTCCCCACTTTCAAATCTTGTCCAATTCTGATTTTCCATAACTTTCCAACTCATACTCTCTTTTTGGAATCCTAGCCGCCGAAAGCCATCCCGCGCTTGAAGCTCACGTTCAATTTTACTTTTTCAAAGGGTCCCCATCTCACGTATTTCTCTATTTTCTAAAAATAATCACCGAATCCTTTTTCATGTTCTGTTTCCGAAGCTCACAGATAGATCTTCCTTAATCAATCACCAAATGAGTCACTTTCTACTTTTCCCCGGCCAGCTCACTTAACCGAATCAATCTTTTAATACTCCAGATCGTCTGGTTTGCTCTGTCTTTTGGCCATAAACCGAGGGTCCTCTATGAGTATTAGACCATGTTGGATATTGTGTAATCCAACTCTCTTGACCGTATTTTGCTCCTTCAAAAATCCTCTTCAAAAAGCGGTTGTTTTTTCGTGACAGTCCTATCTCTTGGCAAGCCTCATCTAACCCTCATCTTGAAGGTCTTTGATCCAAACTTCCTTAATTCTTGGAGTCGGGTTCCAACTTGTCCGAATCATATCTAACTGCACAGCGAGGAGTTAGGACCAATTCCCTTATCTCAGAGTTGTGTCCAATCACGCTATCATGAAATTGAAGCTAACTTCCACGATTTTGGAGTTTTGAATTCTAGTTAATCTAAAATGTCGAGCCATCCATCCAGCCAATTAAAATTAAGATGTTCATAGTCAAGTCCCTGTTTTATTCTATGCAAACAAGCTTTGTTTAATTTGAATGCATTGTGCCTAAACATAAATGTGTGCATTGTCTAAATGCAGAGAAATGTGACAAAAGATGCAAGTGTAGGACTAAGCTAACCAAATGTTTTTGTTTAAGGATCCAATCTCACTGCTATTGATGAACTCAACTTTTAGTTTTCTCATGAAATGAATGAAAAGTTTCCAAACAAAAATTTATGTGTCAATACAAGGTTAGAGGTACAAACTTTGACAAACCAATCTTTTGACATTTGGTGATGAATATTTTGATTATTTGACTATTAGAAAGTATTGTTGTTATTATATGTCGTTTAAGTAGCCGTGTTATATTACTTAGTAAAGAAGAAATCATTCAGAGTTGGGGATGCCATTTTGAGGAAGCGAGCAATATTTTTCTGATTAGTGAGCCCATGACCAGGTGACAAGAATTCACCACCCCAAAGTTGTTTCTCCACTAATTTTGTGAGCCACGACGAAGTTTGTCTCAATAAGATCGGAATAACACGGCGGTAAAAATTAAGTCCATATGTTCATACCTATTGCATATATTTTTCCATACTTTAGCACCATGTTTTCCAAAATTCTACTATTATTAATAGATCCATAATATTATTGTTGTTTTCTAGGATACTTGATTGTGCTTGTAACTATTTTTGCCTTGAGCAGTCAATGTGTTATTATAGAGCAAAACTACTTGTTGGAGGCTAGGGGATGAAATTTCGAGGAAGGCCAGCAAAGTTGCTTTTATGAGTGAGCCTAGGACCTATAGATCATGGGAATCCACCACCCTAAAGTTGTTTGTCGGTTTGTGCTCTATTATTAATCCCTACTTTTTTCGGCCACAAAGAAGCTTGTGTCACATGGTCGTACGTGGTCTTCATTTTTTGAAGTTCTAATATTATTTTTTTTATTTTCCTTACCCCAAAAAGAAGGAATGCATCTTGGTCCTCCAGTATAAGAATAGATCAACAAGAAGATCAAGCGGTGAATGACCTGCTTGAAAACACAGTTTCAAATTTTTAGCTAATAGTCATTGCCGATTGTTAAACTCCCACGTCCAATGGCTTCTTCATCGAAATCCAAAAAGATTTATGACGTCTTTTTGAGTTTTAGAGGTGCAGAATTGCGTAACAATTTCGTTAGCCATCTCTATCAAGCTTTACACCGGAGTGGACTATACACTTTCCTAGATAGTGAGGAATTGAAAAAGGGAGACAAAATATTGATGCTTATGAAAGCAATTGAAGAATCCCGCATTGCAATCATCGTTTTCTCTAAGAATTATGCTTCCTCAAAGTGGTGCTTAAAAGAGGCGGCGAAGATTATGGAGTGCAAGAAGCAAAACAACCTTACCATTCTACCGGTATTTTACAAAGTGGAGCCAAGAGAAGTGCGAGGTGGGAGAGCTTTGACCGAGCATGAGTCCAAGTTCGGCAAGGATTCGGAGGAAGTGAAGATATGGAAGAAAGTTCTTTCTGAAGCTGGGAGCTTGTCCGGGTGGCATTTGAATGATGAGTAAGTTGATTGGAGTTCATATTTTATATAAGAAATTAAGCTTTACAAGTGAGTATAAAGACTGTTTGTAAAAAAAAAAAAAAATACTGAATCGACATGCACATAATGTAAGTTTAAAATGTTAAAACTTGGTCGACCCATGAACAAAATGTTAAGTGGTGTTATTGCGCTTACGCCATTACTTTGGAAGGAATAAGAAAGTTCGTGATGCTTGATTCACGACATATAGTTTGCATAGGCTGTATAAGGCAATGACATCGTGCTTCGGCGTATTTAATAGTTTTGAAATTTTGACCATCATACAAAGTCATAAAAAGCTTGATTAGGCATTTAAATAAATCACACATAACAATCGAAAAAAATAAGTAAATCGTTGTGCATAAATTATAATAACATGAGTCACTCGGATGACTAAAAATCGAACCTTGAACTTGTTTTGATTCATGTGGAGCTCCGAGTTCTAATTCGATTGAGTGTGAATACATTTTTTTTTTGGCTGTGATTATGTGAAAATTTGACAAATTTCTTTGTCATTTGGCTGGTGATTGCTTATTCAAAAACAATGCTACAACTTTTTTTGTTTTTTTCAGAAATGAATCAGAGCTTATACAAAGAATTGTGAAGGAAATCTCCACTTGCCTAAACCGAACACCTTTGCACGTTGCTAAGCATCTGACTGGGATAGATTCCCAAGTGGTTAAGCTGAAATTGATGTTACATCTTGAATCTGATGATGATGTTGTCATGGTGGGATTATGGGGACAAGGAGGCATAGGGAAATCAACTTTAGCAAGAGCTCTTTACAATGCTATTTTTAGACAATTTGAGGGTTCATGTCTCCTAGCAAATGTTCGAGAAGCACAAAATTCCAAGGATGTAATTTCATTGCAAGAAACTTTGCTATTAGAGATTTTATCACTGCAACAAAAATTAGAAGTGTCCAGTGTTGAGAGAGGTATCAATCTAATACAGCACAGACTTTGTCACAAAAAAGTTCTCCTCATCCTTGATGATGTGAATAATTGTGCCAGTTACATGCTTTAGTAGGAGAAGGTAAGTGGTTTGGTAATGGGAGTAGGATCATTGTTACTACAAGAGATAACTATTTGCTAACTTATCTCGGAATAGATCAAGATCATGTGTACGAAGTTAGAGAACTAAATAACAATGATGCTTGTGAGTTGTTTAGTAAGCATGCTTTTCCAACACACCAAAACTTTAGAATTAGGACAGATCTAGTGGATAGTGTTCTAAATCATGCTAAAGGCCTTCCTTTAGCACTTGAGGTGCTAGGTTCCTTCTTATGTGGCAGAAGAGAATATGAATGGGAAAGTGCACTAGATGATATTTCTACGGCTCCTAAGAAAGAAATCAATGATCTGCTTAAAATAAGTTATGATGGATTAGAGCCAAGAGTGAAAGAGATCTTTCTCCACATTGCCTGCTTCTTCAAGGGGTGGGATAGTGAGTACGTAAAGAAAGTTCTTGATAGTTGCGATCTTAAGGCAGTAATAGGATTAAACATTCTCATGGAGAGGTCTTTGATAAGAAGTGAGTATGGGAAATTACAAATGCATGACTTGATTCAATTGATGGGTATGGATATTGTGAACCAAGAAAGTGATGATCCTAGGAGACGCAGCAGATTATGGCAGTATGATGATGTTGTCGATGTTCTGTCAAGCAACATGGTAAGACTAGCAAACACCATCAAAATTCTGCTCCTTATCTTTTGGGCTCTAATTACTGAACATGAATAACCTAAATAGTCTTGTATATGCAGGAAAATTGTGCTGTAAAAGCCATATTGTTGAAGCCACCTGAGCCAACAGAGATGTGTATCGGTCTTGATGCTTTTACAAAAATGACAAGGCTGAAATTGCTCATCTTGTGCAATATTCATGATTTTTCCAAGGTCCTATATGTCTTCCTAATGGGCTTTCATGGTTTGAGTGGAGTGGATGTGCTTGTCAAATTCCAGAATTTTCCTCCGGTTCAAAGAAATTAGTAGGACTTAATATGAGTGAAGGCAATATCACAGGAGTCATAAAACACTTTAAGGTGAGAATTTACCTGCATAGACTTTTTTATTATCTGCTTCATTTGTATATGTATATGCTATTGTCTATACTACTACACTAAAGGAAGGGTGTTCCTATGTTTTCGAAACCACTTTCTAATTTCTTTCAAAATGATGCTAAATTCTTGCTTTACAAATATTTTTACATGCAGAAAAATTGGCATTTGAAAAATTAAGCAAACAACTTTATTAGTAATACTCAATGGAAACATGTTAATAAAATAAAACATTACAAAGAAGCTTTATACAAATACGTGGAAAGAGAAAAGATATTTCAAGATTTGAAATTTATTTATGAAGGTCATTGCATCATTAGAAAATTCAAATTTTAATACTAAAAAAATGTGAGAGATAAAAAATAATATAATCAATTTCAAGTATGTCCGTGTTATAATATCTGTAAAATAAGTAAGTGAGGATAATTGATAGAAGGAATATAAAAGAAAAAAAAAGATAGAAATCTTTTAAAGTAGGAGATCATCTTTACCTTATCTAATATCTCTAACAATCAACATAGACATATTTCAAAATCAGATCAAATCTACCTAGTTAAGATATTCAAAATGCAATTTTTTGTCGGTTGTTTACATATAATTTTTTTTTATTCGACAGAAAACTTGTATAATGATCAAACAAAAAGGAAACAAAAAAATGACTAACCTGCCCGTCGACATACATGTAGAAGTAAAAATACTCGAGGACTAACAGGCTAAGTGGTTGGCCACGTGGTCACCAAGTGATTGAGCATTATCCAATGCATATACCTAAACGGTGGGGATTTGTCCGGCATCAAGTCGAATGTTCGAATGCATCATTCTGTAAAACCAGGCATTGTTAATTGCTTAAATAATTTCTTAAGGAGCAGCACTTCCAAGTGGATGATAGAGTATTTATAAGGAACTTTGCTAGTAATGTGTGTAATGTGTGCACAACTAAATCGATATGAGTGGTCCAGTAGGGCCATAGCACTAGTTTCTTAATAGAAAATCAGAGCCAGATTTTGAATTAAGTATGTGAAATTTTTATTTTTTGAATGTTTATCAAAGATGGCTTCATTGTCTTTGCCTGACTTCACTTTTTTTTTTTTTTTCAAAGTTTATTAATTTTTACACAATTACATTGTGATAGTGTTTACGTACCCCATTCATCTATGATATACAATTAAAGCCAGAACTAGTAGTCTTCATTCTCACGTGCTCGCCACGTGGCACTTCACTTTGCTTTTGTGATTGTCACATCACATGACATGTGGAATAGTTTTGTCATGTGGTCTGCATCTACACTCGCCACGTGGCACTTCACCATGCTTCTATGATTGTCACAAGGCATGATGCATGTCATAATTTTGTCATGTGACCCACATTTGCATGCTCGTGGTTTGTCCCAAACTAATTTTCGTTTGGTAATGGATGGTAGCTATGGGTGAGGAGTACCAATTTAGGATTCTTTTGTTAAAAGAAAATTAGTTTGAGGTAATTGTGTCATAATGGTACCATTTTAGGATTTTTATGAAATGAAAATTAATTGAGAGTAAATCTATGTATAGATTTGGGATTTTCAATGATATTAATTCTAATTTTTTTTAATAATTGTCTACACAATTTTAAGTGTGAAATTTTTTTTATGCTGTGTACCTATATATTATCTAATTCTTTCACGTGGTGTATATATATATATATAATGCTAAAAGAGTGAGTAGAAGTTAAACAACAAAGTTCAATCTGCGCAAAATTATTTCTATACACGCAAATACAATTGTTATAGATTATGTAAACGAGCGATAAATTTAATTATGAGTATTGACGCGTAAAATATATGTACTCTCTTTAGGGTTGATAAAGACACTTGAGGTGCCCCCTCCTAGTATGTTCTCTAAGGGAAAAAAATCATACTGAACGTAATTTTAATCTCAAAGCTTACCTTAGTTGTATAGACATTTTCGCCGCATATGACAAGATTGGGTAAAATAAAGATAGAATAGGATTTTGAATATTCCATATATTGCCTGACAAGTTTTTGGATATATAAAATATGGATATAAATATATCATCCAAATGAATGCGTGGTGTGCAAGGACAAAATTGAATTAACCATAGAATATTAAAAAAAATTTTTTAGATTTGGGAAAAAAAAAGGATAACAGTTTCTCATGTAACAGTTTCTAAACAGGTCACTTTGGTAAATAAGGATATCTTATTTTCTATATCTATACTGGCGTAACTCTTTACTGCATTTCATAGTCTGGGCATAAGAAAGAATTGTTCCGAAATAATTTATGAAAGAACTCGACAAGTGATGAACCTACATAGGTCAAATGGCACGGACTTAACCAGCTCAAGGGCTAGCAGGGTCTTCAAATGGCTTTTAAATAATCGAGTCTTTACACTATGACTCTAGATTATTAAAAAAAAGGGGGAGACTAGACATGTGTGATATAATTAGAGGAACTGTGACGAGTAATTAAAAAAGAAAAGGGGAATACACAATGGAGAATGTTTGAGAGAGAGAGAGAGAGTCGAGAGTTCTATATTATTGGAGAATGTAAAAAAAATTTACGTTGTGTACCTTTATATTATTCAACTCTTGTCTAAAATATAAAATGATAAGTTATCTCTGATTTGCTAAAGTGATGATGGAAACCAAATTGCTGGGTATAGCTTAGTCATGCGTGTGCCATGCGACACCACTTCATGCAAGCTTTGCTGAAATATATACATGCTTTTATATATATATATCAGAGATTTGTAATTACTGGTAAAGTTTGAAAGTGTTGAGTCAATTCTCAATACAGCATATAATTTAAAAGAAAAAAATGAAAAGTTAATTTATAGATTAATAAATTTTATTCGGACTGTGCAAAAAAAGAAATTACTCAATAACCTAAATAGTAGGTTTCAAGTTGTCTAATCTACTGACGCTCCTTGCTTCCTTCCACATGAAGTCTTTGTGGCCCTAGGATATGTAATTATGAGATATCCACCTGGCCAATATATATTATATAACAGTCAAGGATATGTAATCACGACACATCCTTTCCCTGTGAAACCATGTGTCCCCATGTGTTGTATAGCCAATTTTATAGCCAGTACAAATAAATTATGATATTCTTAATCATCAATATTATAAAACTAGGGACAATGTGAATGACATTCGATATTGAATTACCATCATTTCGCAAGTTTGACTCTCCAGTCCATGCATAACAACTAGCGTAGGCCTATTTGTGGACTCTGCAACAAATCACCTCTATATTAAATCAACAAATCGCTCAATATGTACAATTGACAACCTAAAATATAATAATTTTTTGAAAGATCAATAACAGATATGCTTCAGTAGCAACCTATTCTCAAATGGGAATCCCACGGTTTATATGTAAGGAAGTGACATCATCATACGAGCACCCCTTTTGTGTTCCTTTCAAAATGTTTGTCCAAAGTTGTTTCCGTTGTTTTTGCAGGACTTCCAAAATTTGAAGTACATTAACTTCAGTTACTGCAAGTCGTTGGTTCGCATGCCCGACCTCTCATGTACTCCAAATCTCGAGGAATTGGATCTTCGTAATTGCAAATACTTGGTGGAAGCTCACATGTCCATTGCATATCTCAACAAGTTACAAGTGTTGAATTTAGAAGAGTGCTCTGAACTTAGTGTTTTTCCAAATGAGCTTCAGTCAAAAAATCTTCAAGTTCTCAATCTTAAAAATTGCACAAAGTTTGAAAGGTTCCCTGATATTCCACATAAACTCGAAGCCCTAAAAGAGCTTTTTTAGAAAGAACCCTATTAAAGGACTTCCGCATCAATAGAAAATCTTGTCTCTTTGGAGTGGATGCATTTAAGTCATTGCAAGAACTTGATGAGCCTTCCGTCTAGCATTTACACATTACAAAACCTTGAAGACTTGGCTCTTGATTTTTGCACAAATTTAATCGGGTTTCCAAAGTACGAGGATTCAACTAATCCTTGCATGACGACCCAACTTTCAAACTTACATCGGTTAAACCTTTCGGAATGTAATTTGTCCGAAGTAGACTTTCTTGAGAATCTTTCATGTTCTCCATTCTTGACAAGATTAATTATGTCAGGGAACAATCTTACTGGCCTTCCTACATCCATCAATAAACGTCATCGTTTGTTCAGTTTGGTCATTGAAAATTGCCATCAATTACGGGAGATTCCCGAGCTTCCACCATTTTTGCTTGCTTTTCGGGCGGATAATTGCGAATCTTTGCAAAATTATGGAGATTTAACTTCAATTCATGATTCTGTTCGCAGAGGGTTGACCATGGCTGATATTTCTTCACATAACAAGGTTAGATTTTCTCTCATGCATACATGTGCACACGCACACATGCATATCGATGTGGACTATACACTGGATTCAATGCGTGGTTGGATATTGCAATAATAGAAAATGCAAGATTGGAGGCTTAAGAAAATCAAACAAATATAAAGTGGTTCCACATGTGTATGCATGTAATGGAGTTGGCTACCGTCTTTTAGGGGAATGATTTCTATCAAACGAGGCTTGTATACTAATGCAAGCAAGGATCAATGGATCTCTACTAGTTTATAGAGTTTTGATTCCAAGTGGAACTCCGTAGGATTACTTACTAAATTCAAATTGAATTTTTCTATTTGGGTACTAATAACAAACTTGGGTACTTTCTAATGATTTATCTTTATTTCAGCCTTGGGAATACTCTATTATTCTTCCTGGAGAAGAGATGCCAGAGTGGGTTCACCCTATTGAAAAGGAGTCCATATCTTTCATGGCTTCAAAAGACTTGTATGACAAGTTTTTTGGATTTGCTTTCTGTGTCGCTGTCAACAAGCATTATTCCAAGATGGAAAACTCATATCAATTTATTGCCCATGTTAATGGCCAAAAACAGGAAATACATGCCTTCGGTTCATCCGTTGGAGTTGGATCATATCCAGCTTCTTTATCTCACACCGTCAAAGTTGTGGGGAGTAGTCGATTTCGGTCAAATTGACAGAAGTCATGTAAAATTTGGCCTCACGGTATCCGGTAAATACATGAAAAAGTGGGGATTTCGAATATTATGCGAGCAACTAGAGGACAACCTAAAAGTTATGCTTCAAGATAATCAGCTAATCGATCCAGCTTTACTCTACGAGATTGATCATGAATCAACATATTCAGGGGTCAAGAGTTTATTTATGCATGAAGATGGTTCCATCGAAACAAATAGACAGAAACACTCGCAAGATTATCAAAGGAGAATTGCGAAATATGATTTGTTCACCGAGGAGAAACCATGGTCCATTCTACTCAGAGCAAGCGAATCAAGACTGTTGACTGCCAGTTTGACCAATGGAGCAGAGAATGATCGAGAAACTTGCTTAGGAAGCAATTCGTTGGTAAGCGACCTCCCTGATTTTTTTTTTCCTTGTTCTTCTCGTTCTCTTCTCTTTGTCTCTTTTCTTTGTTTTGCTAAATCCTCATTTTCTCCACCGACGCCACTTTCAGCATCGCGACTGATCATCATCTTCCGTCCGACGCCGCCGAGCTCTAGTGAATTCAAGATCGCCACCTGTCAACGGAAGCGACAAACATAAGAAGTACGTCTTCCTGAAACAGAGCCCCCTAGCGAATCGACGTCGACGGCGGTGGAGATCGGCGAGCGAAGGCGGTGGACTACCACCTCCGACTGAAGCCATGGAAATTGATGAAGTGGCTTGGGGTGAACGATTCTCTCCTGAGGATCTGGGCTTCATGTAGATTGCTATAGATCAGCTCGATTTTGAATTCGATTTGTGCGGTGGTGCAATTGCGCGGGAACTCGAAGAATGCGTCCGTGGATTTGTTCGAGAGACGTTGAATAAGGTGTTTCTTCGTAAGTTTGGTTTGTGGATGCTTGGTAGTGAATTCATTGGCAATCGACGTTACACGCTGCAAAATCAGCAACAATCCCCAGTAGGAGGTATAGCTTTTCTTTCTTTCTTTTGATAAGTGGCAATTTATTCAAAGAAGTAGGTGAAGTCTAGGTTCAATGGAAAAACAAGCGAGGGAGAGTGAAACAATGGGAAGTAGCTCGTTCGTGGTTCGGAGTCCGCTTTTCAGGCGAAAACTGAGCCAATCCGGGTGCTATAGGTTGGGACTCCCTTATGCAAAACCAGGCATTGCTGCGGACAACCAGCCACAGCGTAGTTGGGGTTGGGGTTGGGGGCTGCTTTTGAGGTGTCTAGGAAATGTGGATGTGTAGCATGAACAATTCCTACAGATGTGCAGCAGGCGAAAGGTTTTCTAGGAATATTGAATCGTGAGAAACTTGATTGCTGGGATAGGGCTCTGTCTCTATGTTTTATGTGGCGCTTGAAGAGGCAAAACCCTTATGGAATGAAGAAGATGCAGTGAGATGGCAAGCCACTAGGAAAGGTTGCTAGATGGTCGAGTCCTTTTACCACTTGTTGACTTTGGCATTTGTGGAGAATTAAAATCCAAATTTACTTGGAGCATGAGAGTAATATGGACATCAGTTGCGCCCATGGATAACTGGTTAGGTGGTTATTTTTTTTCTCCTTGTGGACTATGGGTATGAAAAAGAAACAAAATCATAAGTAGCACAGAGTTTACATAAGTTATTTAGTAGAATAGAGACAAAAGCACAGGAAGCTGATTATCAATTCTGATTTCTAAGGCCTTTGCAACCGTTTAACGTTCTCCCTTTATGGTTATGTGCCATAGCTCTTATGGAGGAAATTGACCTAGAAGCTAAAGCTCCCGGAAGCTTCTTGAATGTTAGTGAAACCTGATTAATGAATGATGAGCTTTTGAGGTGCCAATGATAGGACACACTGGAATGAACAACATGTAGTTTCTCAAATTAGTTGTTGTTTATGCTTTAGAGCCATATCAGTTCAACAGTTAGGTGGGATTCACATCTGAATTACAGGATGAGAATGTGGTAATAACCATTGCTTGGACCTGCAAGATCTTGATCATATAGCTATGAGGCATGCATTCATTCTACCTGTAGCTATGAGACATGCTGAATATTTCTACTGGTAGCAACTTAATGCTGATTTCCTCTTGAATTGCCTGTATGCATGCGTGCATGCATGAGAGAATTTCTGACTATTATCCTCATGTTTTCTTCTTCTAAGCAGTAACCGGACCTATTTGCTTTTCTTATGAAAGGCAAAGCTTGCTTTGGACAGCCTTGAAGTTCTAGTTGGCTAAGAAACTGATTTTCAGTAACTAGGTGATTTCAGATATGTTACCTTGTTTTCTAATTAAGATGATTAGTATTTTAGTCTAAATTAGTGAATGGTTTTACAGTCTACTTTACTTATTTATAGTATATTTTGATTGATCAGCTGTGTGATTTTTGAGGATGGGAGCATTATTGCGGGAAGAAACCAGATTTATAAGCCATGAAATGTATGTGTTTGTCATTGCTTCTCCACCTCCTTCCATAAATTTTGGTCAACAGTACATTGTTAGTGTTGTAAATTGATACCCTTCAACTATATGCTCAGTAGATCATTGTTAATCATTTTATGTTTCTCCCTTAATTATTTATTTAATAGATCATACAGTAGAATATCTTAACAAATCTATTAATAGTGGAATTTTCCATGCATACTTAGGGATGTAAAGGGTTTTTTTTTTTTTTTTTTTTTTGCATTATTCTTTCATAAGATATGACTAAAGCCAACAATAGCAATGTTCTTGATTTATTAGGCACAATGTGTTGCATTTTTCATTTACCATCGTGCTCTGTCTGGAGCCATATTATGGTATTTATCTGCTTTTGTGAAGTTCCTAACACTGTTTTCTTAGGATGTATTTAGCTAACTTTGGTATTTATTTTCTTGGTATAAAAATGCATTGTGAGCATCGTATTGCCTTTTAAGATGTAAGAACCAATTCTTTAAGCACATTTCTTCGTACAATGGTCATAGTATGTTCAATCAGTCGTTTAGTATAGAGATCTATGTGAATGTTACTTATGACGGTCGGCATTCCATTTTGTGGTAAGAAAATGTAGATAAATATCTAGCATGCCATAAAGTGGCTTTTAAGATTCTCTTCATTTGACTATAACCTAAGTCAAACTTGCAGTTCAAGGTAGTTCCCATTCTTGAGGTGAACTCATTGCAAAATAAAGCTTGATCTATAATGTTCCAACCCTTTGGATTCTACATGTGTAGCACAAATCTGGATATGACACCACTGGTACTGATTAGCACAATAAGACACTCTCCTATTTGTGTGTGATGTCAGAAATAATTAATTATTTTGTCACAAGATGTTAAAGCATTTCATAATCATAGCATGTTCAAACAGCCCTTTAGTATAGAGATCTATGTGAATGTTACTTATGATGGTCAGCATTCCATCTTGTGGTAAGAAAATGTAGATAAATATCTAGCATTCCATAAAGTGGCTTTAAAGATTCTGTGCACTATGGCTGACAATATGTGTGCCATTTACTGCTTTCTAATCACAGAATTTCCTCAAGGTGCCTGAGAGAAAAGCTCGATTCTTGTCCAGATCAATTTTTGTCTGTGGATGCTTGGTAGTGCATCCATTGGTAATCGACATTTCACGTAGCAAAATCAGCAACAATCCCTAGAAGGTATAGGTTTTCTTTCTCTCTTTTCATAGGTGGTAATTTATTGAAATAAGTGGGTGAAGTCTAGGTTTAAAGGAAAAACAAGCAAGGCAGAGTGCAACAAAGGGAAGTTGGGTGTACATGGGGTGGTTTAGTCCCCTTTTCAGGCAAAAAATGGAGTCAATCTGTGTGCTGTAGGTTGAGAGGGAGGGAGGGATGGATGGATTTGGGTGCTTTTGAGTTGTCTAGTAAATGTGGATGTGTAGTATGTGCCTATTATAAAGTTGTGCAGTGGGTGATAGGTTTGCCAGGACAATTAAATGGTCAGAAGCTCCAATCACTGGGATAGGACTTTGTGTTAAGTTTCATAAGGCTTTTGAAGAGACAAAACCAGAGAGGAATGAAGAAGATGCAATGAGATGGCAAGCCACCAGGAAAGGTGTTTGCTTGACCGTGGAATCCTTTTACCACCTTTTGACTTTAGCACCTAGGGAGAATTTAAAACCAAATTTCCTTGGAGTGCGACAATAATGTGAACATCGGTTGTACCCATGGATAATTGGTTGGGTGGTTATTTTCTTTGGCACTGTGGTGTGGATATGGAAAAAGAAAAAAATCTCGAGAAACACAAGAGTTTACATAAGTTATTCAGTGGAATAGAGACAAAATCCCAAGATGCTGATTGTCAATTCTGATTTGTGAGGGCTTCACAACAGTTTTAGGGATCTCTCTTTATCCCCATATGCCATAGCATTTGTAAAGGAAAATGACCCAGAAGCTAAAACTCCAGGAAGCTTCTTGAATGTTTGAGTGAAACCTCATTAACAAAAGAAAAGCCTCTGAGGTACCCATGATAAGACACACTGAACTGAGCAACATGTAGTTTCTCAATTAGTTCTCATTTTTGCTGTGCTGTTGTTTGAGCCGTATCAGTTTAACTGTTAGGTGGGATTTGCATCTGTATTACAGGATGAGTATGTGGTGAGACATGCATTTGTTCTATTGGTAGCTGCATAATGATACTGGAACTTTTTTACTGCCAGCAACGTGATGCCAATTTCCTCTTGAATTTGCCTTTTATGCATGCTTGCATGCATGAGAGAATTTTGACTCTCATTCTCATATTTTTTTCTCCTAACAAGTAACAAGATCTATTTCTTTTCTTATATAAGGCAAAGCTTGCGTTGGACAGCCTTGAGGTTCCAGTTGGGTAAGATACTGGTTTTCAGTAACCAGGTGCATTGCATATATGTTACTTTATTTTCTAATTAAGATGATTAGTACTTCAGTCTTAATTAGTGAATGATTTCAGATTGGACTCTTTGATTGAGCAGCTGTGTGATTGTTGAGGATGGGAATGTTATTGCGGCAGGAAGAAACCAGACTAATGAGACTCGGAATGTATGTTTATCATTACTTCTCCACCCTTTTATATAGATTTTGGCCAACAGCACTTTGTTATTGTTCCAAATTGATACCCTCAAATTATCCACTTGTAGTTTATTGTCGATCATTTTATGTTTCTCCCTTAATATGTATTTATTAGATAATAAAATAATATATCTAAGCAAATCTGTTAATAAGTTGAATATTCCATGCATTGTTAGGTTGTCAGGGCTTTTGTTCCCATTACCCTTCATAAAGTATGGCTACATCTAACAATAACAATAATCTTGCTTTATTATGCACAATGTTTTATTTTTTTCATTTGCCGTTGTGCTATGTCTGTAACCATATTGTGGTCTTTATATGCTGGTGTGAAGTTCCTAACATTGTTAGGCCGTATGTAGCTAGACTTTTGTAATAGTTATATGGTGTAAAAATGCATTGCAACCATTTTATTGCCTTTTAAGATGTCAGAATCTGCGCCTTGGGCAAGGTTCTTCATGCAATGGCCATTTACACAACTAGTTTAAGCCTAGTTCTGGTTGAGATCATCTCTTATCTAATCGAATATTTCTGTAATCATTTATAGTCATGAGGTGACATCACTGTAGATGAATATATGAATAGTAATGGATAGTTGATGCCAAAAACTAAAGGCCCTGTTAGTATCTTGTGGAGCTTAATAAAAAAACAAAGGCATCTTGCTACAGGGTTATAGTTAAAAATACTGTCAGAAAAGGTGGAGGTGGCTGATTCAATGAGAAGCCTCTTATGCCTTGATCAATCTTATATGTACTCTTAATCAGTTAACTTAATGGAGAAAACACATTTCTCAAGAATTGCATTTCAAGATTTATGTTGAAACTAGACTCTGAGCAACTGTCTCTCTGACAAAGCTCCTAAGTTTTTATATGCTTGCTTTGTTTTTCTCTTTGTGCTTTCATAGGCAACCAGACATGCAGAGATGGAAGCTCTTGATGTTCTTCTTGTACAGTGGCAAAGGACTAGATTTATGGCTGCAGAAGTTGCAGAGAAGTTTTCAGCATGCTCCCTTTACATGACACGTGAACCGTGCATAATGTGTGCAGCAGCATTATCGATCATTGGTATATATCTTGATCGTACTGAAATAACACTGAACTCTGCCCAAAAAAAATTATTTATAAATGATTGGATGACTCTTGCCCTTTTTAGGTATAAAGGAAGTATATTATGTTTGTGCAAATGATAAAGTTGGAGGCTGTGGCTCAACATTGTCTTTGCATTCAAGTAGCTCTGAGGCATGTGTTAGGTCAGTTCCTGAACTTGCTTTTGCTGCTGGTGTTGTATCTACATAGCTTTACTTTGAAATTGTGACATATGACAATTGACAAATAAAGCTTATTGGAGGTTTCTGATTCCTTATGTTGATAATTGATGGATGTGGGTTCATAGCGATTGTGTATGTTGTCACGTGTTGAATATTGTAACATATAACCATTAAAATAAATGGAGGTTTATGGAACTAATTTTCCATATTTTCAGTGCTTTCCTTCGTCTAAATGGAAGAAAGTGGTGTTTCTAGAAGCATCAAGAAGTCAAGTTTATAATTATTCTTTCTTTTACCACTTTGTTTCCTTTTTCTTAAATTCTTTGTGACTTGTTAAACATTTCCGTATTCTTTATTTGCCTAAAAAGTTTACAGTTCTGAGAAGTGCTACAAGTTAAGCTAACATTGCTTTGTTTTATCCTATCCCTTCCCCCCTGTTTCTTCATTTTTTTTTTCCACTACTGTGAGATTATTTGATGTCTTTAATGTTATCATATTCAGTGAGAAACGCTAGTTTATCTATGAGCAAGTTATGCTTTCTGATATGCCCCGGGCACTGTACCTAATAAAGAAATCTCTTTTCTTGTTTATTAGTTGCAATTGTCTCTTCTTGCATAAATGAGAGCATCTTCTTGCTAAATCGTGGCATATTGCTTGTGTTTTTAATATGATTTTTCATCTGTCTGATGCTGCCATGATCTAACATTTTATGCTTCCTAAGCTTGTTCAAACTCCTCAATTTTTTGCTCAAATGCTGTTGACATAAAAGTTTAAAAAGGATCTGTTTCATTGCGATTTGAGCAGTACATGAAGCAGCTAATCTAGATTATGGACATTGTCTTTCTGTTTACATATTAGTTTTAAAGAACAAGCTTATAGTGAGAAGAAGCAAGAGAGATGTATGAAAAATGCATCTAAACAAAAAAATTTAGGTAAAGAAACAAACCATGAAAACTTTGACTTTTAGAGCTTAAGATTTATATGTATGCTTCGCTTATTAATCTGCTTACCAGTCAAAAGTATTGTGGGAAACATGAACTAGCTCATTGCCTTTCTGAGTACAACATCAAGCAAGAGGACATGTCTTGCTGATAAAGGACCACCTTGCTCTTTTCCTTGCTCTGGAGCTTAGAAACTAGCCCTTGGTATGATTTATGATAGCGAGAATGAGACTTTTGTCCTAACGGTGAGCATGGTTCCTATGCAATTTTTGGAAGACGTAGCTGATTGAAACCCATCCTAGACAATACTATACTAGTATACAAGTCATCCACAAATCTTCTCTCAATCAGATTGCTGGTGCCAAGATCTCTCTGAAGCAAAGTTGCCTGTCTGAATTAAGAGCCTCTAAGAATCATCCTGGTTACAGAATGTTGTTTTTTCTCGAATGACATTAGGTTTTATGCCAAAGAGAAAATAGAATGACCAAAGGCATTGTTAAAGTAAAAAAATTTAAGCCATTGTTACCCCAAACGCATTCCTCTTAAATTTGATGCAAGAATATTGCCAAGGTGAATGTCACTTAATAGAGACTAGTTACTATCAATTGAATCAAATGGTGCACTTTAGAGATAATTTTGCTTCCGTGAAAACCTATTTCCTGGAGTACAGACATTTCTGCAAATTGATGTCTTTGGACCAAAATGTAAGCTTTCTCAACTAAACATATTCTTTTATTGGGGAACTTGTTTTTGCATAGATAGTACCTTCTTTTGCAAAGTGCTTTGTCAATTGGTCTGATAAATATTGCTCGCATGATATCTGGACATTGTTTGCAAATATAATCTGTCTCTGGTTTTAAGCTTATGAGCTGGGTAAAAATGAAGGATCATTGGAAATATTGGCTGGTTTCCACAGAAATTCCATCTCTGTTTCCCCTATCAAGTGTGTGCCTGATTGATGATTGTTTCCAACTGTTTTCTTATTTCTCTTTCAGTAATGAGGATTCTGGATTAAAGGGTTTCAGATGTCGTGGAAGTATATTGGCATCACAAGCAATTCCTCTTCTGTGAGATTCTTATGAAAGAGGAGACCCTAATGGTATGAACAGCAATCAACCACTTCAAGCAGTTGAACTGTCTGTTAGAAAGAATGTTATAATACTGCAGTTAGCACCTTTTTTACATTATATAACATGAGGGAAATGATAGTTCTTATTTCAATCGACCCACAGTTAAATACACTTTTTAAGAGGCTTTTATGAGCATAATAGACTAATTCTACTTTTTGAACCAAAGTTTACCAATTAATGAAGTTGAGCATTGTGCCTTCTAGCAACATCTCCCTGAAAGAACCTTCTAGAAAAAGCTCTCCTTTAAAATGTAATATTATGGTTTTCCTAGAACTCATGCCCTTCCATATCGATTAAGAAGAATTTAGGAAGCCTCTTTCTCTTTCTACTTTCCAGTCAATTCTCTCAACAAGCTATAGGAAGTGCTATTGCTGGCGCTTCCAGTGATTGCATCTCTTGCTGAACAAATCTCTCTCACTCTCCCTCACACACACACACACACACACACACACACACACACACACTTGTCCATATGTAAAACATTTGCCGGAGTTCAAATAGTTGTTGTATCTCTGATCTGGAGAATTATCTGTGCATCCCAGGTAAATAAAGCTGGCCCAGTGGAATGTTCTGTAATGATTGCAAGCATAGATATATGGGTTATTGGTAGGATAAGAACCCATTTAGAAGTTTAGAATCCATTCAGAAGTTTTCTCCATCAAGGATAAGGTGCTTATTTTTAGATGCTGAGGACACTTATTCGGACTGACAAAAAGTGTAGTTGCTTGAGTGGAGTGGTGATCAGCCATATAATGGTTGCTTTGAATGGGCGTAGAGTTTGCCCAGTAAACAAAAACTAGAGTTTCAGATGCCCGGTCTTTATTTATTGGCCAATTTTCGGATGCCCTGTCTGTCATTTGTAGCTTTCCTCTAGACTGGGTATTTTTAGCCAGATTGCCATTCAACAAATGGGATGTCATGTTCTTAATAGCAAGGTGCAGAATTTGCTTAGTAAGCCAAAAGTAGAGTTTTTGATGCCCGCTCCTTTTTTTGGCCAATTTTTCAGCTGCCCTGTTTTATCATATGTAGCTTTCCTCTAGACTGATTGCCATTTGAGAAATGGGATGTCATGTCCTTGGTTAAGGAAATAGATGTAGTGCAATATCTTAATAATTGATAATCCATTGGTTAGACTAGTTAGAGAGACATATCTTTTTGCTTGATCCCTATCATGAATTACTAAACATATATGGTTTTGGGTCGAGCAATTCTCCAAGTTGAGCTCTTCAGTAGCAAATATATCAAGAGACTGATTAGACCATAGTTTTTAAGCCTCTGAGACAAATTGGCACTCTTTGGAAACTCATTACGTTCAAACATGGCCGTAAAATAATTTGTCTTTGCAATGATAAAATCAACTTTGTTCATGTTGCTTCTCCATTTTTGTAGAACCCAGGTACATGCATATCATTTCTCTTTGCCTTTTTGTCCCCTTCCTTTTCCATTCATTTATTGTTGATGACATTGTGGAAACTATGAATTGTTCGACTGTTATATATACACTGAATGCTGATATTTGGTTTTCAGCTCCAAAGCGTCACAGGTCACGGGTTACTCAAGCTTCTCATTGGATCTGCACATTGATTCTTCCTGTTGAATCCTCTCATAGCTTTACACAACTAGGTAAAACCTTTGAACATATGATTCCTTGCTTTTCTGAACATCAAGCGTACTTTTGATGCACCTCTACTACATATTGAATGATTATCAGTTACTTTTGCATATAACTCATGGTGCGACCCTTGAATATGAATATTATAGCCTGTTAACAACGGAATGGCACAGACTAGGGCATTGTGGCAGTATGATATGATGCTCATGCTGAGAATGAATATACCTATGGCTATAGATTTCCTTGTATGATGGTAAGTCAATCACAATGAGGACACCAGAAAAGGTCTTCAAGATGACGTTAGACAACATCCTTTCTATTCATTCCTGATTCTTACTTTGTTCTGATTATATTGTTCATTGTTCTTATTCCCGTTAGTTAATCTCTTCAATTGACCATTAGTCAAACTGGCTGTTCAAGGTAGTTTTTATTCTTCAGGTGAACTCGTCTCAAAATAACTTTTGGACTATAGTTTTGTGACTCATTGTATTTTACATGTAAAGTGCAAATTCGGATGTGAAATCATTGGTGCTGCTTCTAGCATATAATAAGATTCTCTCCTGTTTGAGTATGATGTTAGAAACAGTTGATGTAGTTGAACATCTAGCATCCCATAAAGTGTTTTCAAATGATTCACTGCACTGTTAGCTGACATTTACTGCTTTTCCAATTTCAGAACTTCATCAAGAGACCTGGGAAAGGAAGCGTGATGCACGTCCAAATCTGTTTTTGTCCAGATGTTCATGTGTTTACTAAGGGTTACAGCTATTATCCCAAGTCCCTTTAAGTTGATTATCAGATTGTTAAAATAGTTTACGACAAAATTTATGCTTAACTACATCTAGGTCTTAATGGGTGGGGAACACGCCCATTTCCATTGCAGCATAATTATCCATGTCAGGGATTGAATCTGTAGTGATTTTTTGCTGATGAGTGAGGAGTCCATTATATTCTAATATGTGCACGGGCACAAGTAAGATTGTAGATTACATGGGTCCGCACAAATTTAATATGTCGCTTGCGAGGCCCAGGAATAATTATTTAAATAAAATAAGGTCAAGGGCTAATAAGAAGTACGGGCATGAATAAAAATGCAAGCGCAATGAAAGTGTCAGGTTGGTGAAGATCGATTAATTATCACATGTATCATCGGATCTGTTCGCCTTCTTGTTGCGGTGTATATGCCTAGGACCTTCAAAAAGTATTATGCTGTGTATTATAAGGTCAAGGATGTATAAAATGAATTTATATTATATGAGCTCTTTGTGCTTTTTTTCAGACAATTTTATGTCGGTTTCTATAAATGAATTACCAAGAGGTGCGGTTGAGATCTTTGTTCTTGGTTTGAGCTGGCGAACTTAGGGGCAAATTATATGGTTCTTGCTCGATTCGGTTGCTGAAGCTTGATTTGTTCAAAGTTGCGGTGTCCTCTCTCCCTCCCTCTCTCCCTCTCTCTCTCTCTCTTCCTCCCTCCTTCCCTCCTCTCTCTGTGCTGTGTGTTGCGGAGTGAAATCAATTTGGGGCAAGTTTTATGATTCGTCCCGCTTGATTTGATCTCTCACTATAAAGCTCGATTTGATTGTTGAAACTCGATTAATTCAAAGTCATCATATTACAGACTTGTCTTCAAGCTCTCAAGTCACTAACTATTTGTAAATATTCACTTCATTGATCTTTAAGAAGAAAAATTACTAGAATTGGAGCCTAGATTGGGTTGAGAATGAATTGGAGTTTGGGCAAGTCAAGTATAGGTCATTAAAATTATATTGCATAAAAATGAGTCAATATGAGTTAAATAAGTTGTTTTGGGTTACATCATTTTCAAGTGATCTAAACCTAACTTAACTTACTTATTTGAGAGGCTTAGGAATAACATTATGTACCCATCACTTTTATGATGCTAATTTTATCATATACATGTAGCTTAATTCTTTCTGAGTTTTCAAACTTTGAGGTAATTCTAGTCATGCAATTGATGGGTTTGAGCTTCATAATTTTGGATTATGTCACGTGTGATCCCTAACGACGATAACAGAAGTAAATGATTTTTCGCATGGTTTTTCTTAGCAACGAATTGCATTCACTAGTTTTAAGCTCGTGGTTATACCAATGGTGTTTGGTTGAGATGGATCAAGTGATGGCTCCAAAAGTACAGAAAAATCTAAATATTTTGTTCGGTCAAGGGGCAATTGGCATGCTTATTCCTTGAGGCTCTATTTGTTTTATCGAAAATGTGACATTTTTTGAAGAAAAATTTCAGGTTGTCATTTTCCAAAAAATGAAAATATTTTTCTATATTTGACCATAATCTTAAAATGAATTGAGAAATGATTTTCATCATTTGTAAAGAAAATGTGATATAATTTTCTTAAATAAATACACACTATTCAGACATCAAGGTTCCAGATCCTACCTTGGTGGACACTAACCTAGGTGCTGGGGATTCAGCCATGAGCATCAAGGTCTTGGCCTGGCTTCTATAGACACAGGCTAGGGCGCTGGGCAAGGATATTAGGGTCATAGGCCCGGCCTCTATGAAACTCGACCAAGGTGTTGAGGTCTTAGGCACTAGCATTGGTGCCCAAGCTTAAGCTCTGTGTGGACCTAAGCTCTGACCTAGGCATTAAGGGAACGCATGACAACCATTCTATTTCTGTTTCAGAATAATTTTTCTATTCCAAAATCATTTCTAGAATAAAAATTCGTTTGGTTATGCAATTTTATTTTTCTATTTTTAGAACAAATTTTTAATCGAGGAATAGATTTAGAACAGAAATGAGAAGCAAAATTTTTTTTTTACCTTTCTATTTTTGGAATAGAAATGACAAATAAAAACTCTTTTCATTGCTCATCCTCTCTACTAGTCGACCACCCACCCAACATTCGTCGCCGTTAGTCGTCGTTCGCCACTATTTGCTATCGCCGCCCGTCACCGCCTAATCACCACCGGTTGCCATCCGTGGCTCCCGAGAGAGAAAATTTTTGTATAATTATCAAACAATATTTTATTTCGGGAATAGAAATTTTGTATTATTATCAAACACGAATTTTTGCTCGAAACTCATCTATGAATAGAAATAGAAAAATTTATTTCTCTTTCAAAAATCAATTTCTGACTAGAATGATTATCATTCATGCTCTAAGGTTCTTGGCCCGACTTCTTTGGACCTTGGCTTCACCTTAGTGGACTCAATTTTGGCCTCCAGACCCAAGTTCATGGCCAAGGGCTTGGGAATAAGCATTGAAGTTCTCGTGCCCAGGTATAAAGTTTTTGGTACAAGAGCTAATATCTAGTTATATATTTCGGAAAATGATATCCATTTTTTTGAAAGAGTAAATTAGTCTCTTGAATCTAAGTATAGATTTTCCATTGATTAGAAAGGCATTTTTCATTGACTCATTTTCCTATCCGATCCAAAAAGCCAAAAAATGAGGAAAATGTTTTCCTAAAAGATGTTTTCTGTGAGATAAACGGAGCATAAGTGTGCTTTCCTTACTTTTTAAATCTTGAACGAGAGACTTTTTCTCTTCCAGTAATAGAAAGTCAAAAGTTGAATATTTATTAAGCTAGTAACCGTGACAATCCAATCTAGTAAAGCATCATAAAACACCACAACATTTGCCTAAAAGACTCATATTCTAAAACGAACAGGTTGATGGTAATTTTGGACCATAATATGTTAGAATTTCTTATAAGTGTGGGTTAACGGTAGTCTTATAATATGTGAAAGATAGTTTGTCATATAGTGTATTAGAATTTCTCCGGTGGAGGTTCGCAACCTCCGATTTGAGGTCAAGGACCTCTATGGCTTCAAATATGAGGCCGAGGACCTCCACCTACTTTGACTATGGTATTGAGCTTGGTTTTCCGAAGGTCCTTGAACTCGAGTTGAAAAGGCGACGACCTGATGAGGGTGGCAGTGTGGTAAGGGTAGTATTGGCGTGACAAAGTGACCAATGACTATGCTTAGGAAGAGGCGTGCATATGCTTCTGCAATCTCTACAAGGAGAATGCTATGCCACGCCATGGCGTTGTCTTGTGTTTTACAATTTCCTTTTTGCCCTTTTCTTAAGAAATTAGCTTTTTAACTTTTATTTTTTTTATATTAGTATTTTGGAATTCTTTTTGCCACTGAAGTAAATCATGAGATTTTCTTTGTGACCAAGTGAATCATAAGATTAAAAAGGGCCATTCAAACTTCGAAAATTTATTACAACCGACAACAACATCATAACACATGCATATTTTTTTTAGTTCTTTATGTGCATTTCAATCTTTAGGTTTTTTTTTTCTTTTATTCACTCACATATATTATTTACTTAATTTAGTTTTTTAATTTGATAAAATAATCGATCCAAGTAACATATTCTTATGAAGAGCTTAAAATGGGTTAAATATATTTTGATATGGGTATTTATGTGTTTTAGTAATAGGGGTAAGGCTAGGTTTGAGTCGACTCGAGTCGGGTAATACATAAAAATGGGTCAATTTGGATTGGACCATTTCGACCTAACCCACTCATTTGACAAGCTAGTACGATATCCCCTGATTGAGAGATTCAATGTTGGGTTGTAAGGGGGTGAATGATAACCATCCTATTCCTGAAATAGGTTCTAGAAGAGAAATAATTTTTCTATTTCTATTTCTAGAAGAGTTTCTAAGCAAAAATAGCCGTTTGATAACAACACAAAATTTTTTATTTTCAAATGGCGGTGGACCAGTGACCAGCGGCGGCGGTGGCCAATTCCACCGTTGATTTAAGAGAATGAGTAGTAATGATCTTCAAACCAATGGAAGATAAGGGCCTTTGTGTAACTATTACACGCAAGTTTATTATTCCTTTTTCTAAATGTGATGAAGTTTATTGGGTATTAGTAGAGTAATTTGTTCAAGTAATAGTGTCGAGATATAAATATGCAAGAAATGGAGAAGTGATGATCATACAGTTGCTTTACTTAAAAAAAATTGTAACTAATTGGCAAGAAAAAAAGGCTTATCACTCAACTGCATTCCACGCATAAAAATTTTGTGTTTTTAATATGCTTTCTATCATATTCCTTTTCTAATTCAAATGTAGATTTTAAATTTTTGAATTTTTTAATGTCGTTTTGCCTTTTAATATTCTAATGGGTCAAGATTATAATATGGAAGAGGGGCTGAAGTCTACAAAAGAGGCCAAACATTCAATGGATACAAAATTTCATAAATGTATTCTAACAAAATTAAAAATTCAAGACTCTACTCGAATAAGAGATGCGCCATTCTTGGACCCAGTTTATATGTTCACATGTAAATTAAGTTTCATTGGGTTTCATTTGGGTTAGATCAAAAGTTTGTACAGTTGTGATCATGATTGAGGATATGTCGGCTATTGTTTCCAACGCCATCGACTTGGAATCTTCAGTGGCAGCGCGGAGGTCTGACGGTGGCACGGCCCGGCCATGCAATGGTCAAGCACTACGAAGAACCTTAGGGCACCATTGTGGGCTCCACCAAATAGGGATTGCTAGAGCCCATTTTGATCGTTGGGAGGGAGCATGAGGACTTTGTTGACATTAGTTGGGTCTTTCAGGGAGATAGGGAGGAGGCATGGTGGTGGTGTATTGGGCTTGTTTCGGGGTGGGGCCTGTATGATCAAGCTTTCTCTCAGGCGAGATCCAACCCAGCAAGTAGAGGACTGAAGTAGTGCTTCTTGATGTTGTATCCTGGAATTGAAATCCAAACTATTCATCGTGGCCAGTTAGACCAGGGGGGGTTTTGATACAAGTGAATTTATTGCACTTTCAATTTACATATATACCGGCTTGGCTACCCGTGCCATGCATGGCAAATAGAAGAAGAAAAGCATGAAACTTTAGTGATTTTACTATAATGGAGAACTTATTCAAAAATGATCGGTAAGACATACTAATATGAGCCCTTTCTTACAATAGTTAAATATTAAAATGCCCATTCATTTGATAACTTGCGCTTCTATGATAGTTGACAATGATTTTATAAAACTTTTCATGTGATAAAGTAGGAAATCCAATATTGTGTGCTCAAATCTCTCTTGAATTACATGTTTCTACCCTTTAGTGTTTTGAAAAATCCTAGTCTATGAGTAAGGGAGAGCATTCCAACTTTTAAAATTGAAATATGCTCTCATCCCCAAAATTCCTCATATTTGTATAAGACGGGTTTCATCAATTTCTTGATATTTTACGTAAAGAGAAAGTGATTTGTTTTCATTTTTTCTCTTCTTGATTGTAATTTTGATCATGCTGGTTATTGAGTTTGAATTTTTATTTTCTAAAGATACTTAACCAGGTCAAATACAAAAAAATACAACTTTTCATCACTATGACCATTTGAACACAACCTTTCGAAGGTACAAAAAGATGCACAACATTTTTGGTCCATAACTGGAAAGTCTCCTTTATCCAAAAGGTCCTATTTTGGAAAAAAAAAATTTCGTGTACTTCTTTAAGAAGGATTTTTATTTTATTTTTTTATAGAGAAAATAAAGTGATTTTAGTGTTATGGAGACACCATGAAATCAATATTAAGTTAAAAAGGGACTGTATTTTGAGGTTGAGGATGTGCTGGTTCTAGTCGTTATTGGTTCTAGTTTGCTTTTTTTTTTTGTCATAATGGTAAAACGTCGTACTTTGGCCTACTTAAATATCATTTATTATCATATATTGCTCTCATAATTGATTCTTTCTTTCTTTCTTGCTAATTTAATAATTATTGACAATTTGATACAAGTGAATTTATTGCGCTTTCAATTTACATATATACTGACTTGGCTAGCCGTGCCATGCATGGCAAATAGAAAAAGAAAAGCATGAAACTTTAGTGATTTTACTATAATGAAGAACTTATTCTAAAATTATCGGTAAGACGTACTAATATGAACCCTTTCTTACGATAGTTAAATATTAAAATGCCCATTCATTTGATAACTTGCGCTTCGATGATAGTTGACAATGATTTTATAAAACTTTTCATGTTATAAAGTAGGAAATCCAATATTGTGGGCTCAAATCTCTCTTGAATTACATGTTTCTACCCTTTAGTGTTCTGAAAAATTCTAGTCTATGAGTAAGGGAGAGTGTTCCAACTTTTAAAATTGAAATATGCTCTCATCCCCAAAATTCCTCATATTTGTATAAGACGGTTTTCATCAATTTCATGATATTTTACATAAAGAGAAAGTGATTTGTTTTCATTTCTTTCTCTTCTTGATTATAATTTTGATCATGCTATTTATTGAGTTTGAATTTTTATTTTCTAAAGATACTTAACCAGGTCAAATACAAAAATACAACTTTTCATCACTATGACCATTTGAACACAACCTTTCGAAGGTACAAAAAGATGCACAACATTTTTGGTCCATAACTGGAAAGTCTCCTTTATCCAAAAGGTCCTATTTTGGAAAAAAAAAATTTCGTGTACTTCTTTAAGGAGGAGTTTTATTTTATTTTTTTTATAGAGAAAATAAAGTGATTTTAGTGTTATGGAGACACCATGAAATCAATATTAAGTTAAAAAGGGACTGTATTTTGAGG
Source organism: Eucalyptus caleyi (assembly GCA_014182885.2). NCBI lineage: Eukaryota > Viridiplantae > Streptophyta > Magnoliopsida > Myrtales > Myrtaceae > Eucalyptus > Eucalyptus caleyi. The sequence continues at coordinate 38,259,332 of CM024470.2, read as the reverse complement.
TTGAGAATGTGCTGGTTCTAGTCGTTACTGGTTCTAGTTGTGCTTTTTTAGTCATAGAATTGGCCTACTTAAATATAATTTATTATCATATATTGCTCTCATAATAGATTCTTTCTTGCTAATTTAATAGTTATTGACAATTTGTATATGTAATAGTAGAAATCTTCTTGAACTTTGTTACACAAAATTTTCTTATTATTTTATACTACTTATGAAATAACTATGGTTCTTGAAATTTGATAGACATTGACAATTTGTTAATAAGTTTAAAATTTCGTAAAAATTTTTACAGAAAATTTTATTTTGTTTTGATATAAGTATAAAACATTCATTTTTACTTTGCATCGTGTCTTTTTGTAGTATTGTATCTTATTTTACATGATAGATGTCATGTCTCGGACCTTACCCTCGTTGTGTGGATGCGACATCTGCCATATTGGGATTAATTTGTAATATCTCAAGAGACATTGTTATCCCATTGATTTCTTATCTTTCCATTAAGCATATGCGGAAGCATGCAATTTTGAATACCCAATCGACGATAACAACAATGGATAGTAAGGAAAAACAAATACACATATCACATATCTCCCATGTTTTATTTATTTATTCGGAACATTTTAAAATTTACAAGCTCACCACTCCAGGGCCATTTCAATACGGTCATCCTTACATAAAAAAGATATAAAAAAGGGGATTTCACAGGCTTCAAGGGGAAATCTGTCTCCTCTAGCAGTGATTTAACCAGAAAGGGCCCCCGCGAGGGACTTGCTACCTAGGCACCATCCACAAAACTTAACGGCATGGGAGGAGCACGTCACTCCACTAAGAGATTAAGAGAATTGTCTTGGGGGCGGGGGCGGGGGCGGGGGCGGGCGGGCGCTGAAGACGATCAAGCTGCTGTTCCGTCACCGATGTCCGCCGCCGTTCGCCGCCATTCGTGATCTCAGCTGCTGCGTTGGCTAATGGGACGGACTCGCGTTGGTCCCGGTTTGGCACTGTTCTTGGCCGAGCTGATTGAAGGGGAAAAAGATGTCGTTTGGAATCCTTCGCGAAGCTATAATTTCGTTCGTTCGTTGAATCGTAAAAGACCCTGTTGCCGGTTCGAGCGTTCGTCACAATGCAAACGTCACGGGCCAGGTTTAATATCTATTATCCTTGCTTTGCTTTCCGATAGACTTCAATCGAGGTCGATGTTCTTTCTTTTAAGATTAAAGCACGCGTTGGGCGCGATCGGATTGTTGCCTTGTTCCGAATGTCGCTGGTTGATCTTACTTCGAATCGGGCCGTGAATTCGAGCCCGAGACAGCGTAATTTTACTTCACAATTTTGTTGGCCACCAGATGTTTGATAATATGCCTCTAAGTCGCAGACATTGAATAGATGGCGATTTCGTTGACCCATCCTTTTCTTAGTGCATTGATTCTGAACGTGTACCGTTCTGTCCGTCTCTCCTTTGTATTGGCATGTTTCTTTGCTGCATTCAATGACGATGGCCACTGACGAGAGGGATCGGCATTCAAACGGTAGAAATATGTTTTTGTGTACTGGACCTGCAAGATCTTGATCTTATAGCTGCAAGCTATGGATTCATTCTCTTAGTAGCTGCATATTGATACTGAAATATTTCTAATGTTGGCAACTTGATGCTGATTTCTTCCTGAGTTACCTATTGTCCTCATAATTTTTTCTCCTAACGAGAAACGAGACCTATTTGCCTGTTTTGTATAAAGCACAGCGTTGAAGTTCCTGTCATGTAAGAAACTGGTTTCAGGAACTGGGTGCATTTCAGATATGTTGTTTATTTTCTATTAAGATGATTAGTATTTCAGTCTTCATTAGTGAATGATCTCAAATTTGTTTATGTTATAGTTTGATTGAACAGCTGTGTGATTGTTGAGGATGCGAACATCATTCCTGCAGGAAGGAACCAGTGTAGTGAGACATGAAATTTATGTTTATCATTGCCAGGATTAGCCCACCAGGTGTTCGTTAAAATTGCCCAGGGAAAATTGTGTTGAACATCTCACCGGATAAGCATCTTTTGCGAATGTATACTAGAGATGACAACGGTATATTAGAGATGATGTAGAGAGGACCTTAAACGAGCACAGAAGTACAGATTCTGTACCTGCACTTGTCCTGCTTTACTCTTGGTCTGAACTCAATTGGGGAGAGGGCTTGTCAGGCTGCGGACCTCTGAGTCCATGATGGAATTTTGTACTGGTCTGTGGTGAGGTACTGCTTGGTTGGTGCATCAATTAGACTCAATTGAAACACGATTTTCCCATATGGGCAGTTTATGCTAGTTTTGTCTGGAGAATTCTGTGGTCTCCTGGTGAACATGCATGCTCCAAATAAAATCCTTTTTTTACTTGGTCATCTGTCAAAACACTTGGGTATGGATAGTGCTCCATACTTTTTGGGAAAAGTACTTCCACATTTAAAATTAGGAAGTCATTTTCCTTATTTTTAAACTTGGTATTTTCTGGTCGACCGAAGTCATTTTTCTTCGACCAGCTTATTTTCCCACACCAAACACTAAAAAATGGAAATAGAAGTTTTCTGGCAAAATATTTTCCTTCAAACAAATAGAGCCTAAGTCAAAAATGAGTTTCATCTTTCCAAACTACCTTTGATAATAGTAGAAATATAATTGGTCTTTAAGGACCACATACTTTATAAATAAATACTAATCTGCATCGATGCATAACCACCTAATTATGCACGCGTGCATCCCCTTTAACCTTTTTTCTTTTTTTCTTTTCATTAATTCCTCTTAAACCAGGTTAACTACATATATCCTAAAATAAATTTCTGTTATTCTTTCTTCTATCATTCTTTTTCTTTGTTTTAATTCTTTCTCTCCACCTTCTTTCTTAGATAGCTCCTAAGCTCGTTCCTTATCTTCACCGTAGACAAACTTTGAACTCCATTGACGCCATTTTCAATATCTCATTTGCTCATCTTTCATCTGATACCAGCGAATCTTGACGAGTGGATGATTGCCACTTGCCAATGGAGCCGACGAACAGAGGAAGTTCTTTGTAAAACAGCCTAGCAAACTGAAGGTGGCGGAGACTGGCGAGTGGAGGCAGCAGACTACCACCACTGACCGAAGCTACCATGGAAACTGATAACATAGCTTCGGGTGAACGATTCTCTTCTGAGGTTCTGGGTTTTATGCAGCTTGCTATAGATCAGGTAACGCCTGGCACGGCTGATTGTATTAAGTTGATGAAATACTTGAGCTGAAGTTTGAGCCTGATTCCTTTGGTGCTATAATTGCGTGGGAACTTGAAGTTGAATTTGGACAAGAGATGTTGAATGAGTGTTTCTTTGTAAGTGTTGTCTGTGGATGCTTGGTAGTTCATCTATTGGTAATTGACATTACATGCAGCAAAATCAGCAACAATCCCTAGAAGGTATAGGTTTTCTTTCTCTCTTTTCCTAGGTGGTAATTTATTGAAATAAGTAGGTGAAGTCTAGGTTTAAAGGAAAAACAAGCAAGGCCGAGTGCAACAAAGGGGAGTTGGGTGTACATGGGATGGTTTAGTCCCCTTTTCAGGCAAAAAAAGGAGTCAATCCGGGTGCTGTAGGTTGAGAGGGAGGGAGGGATGGATTTGGGTGCTTTTGAGTTGTCTAGGAAATGTGGATGTGTAGTATGTGCCTATTATAAAGATGGGCAGCAGGTGATAGGTTTGCCAGGACAATTAAATTGTCAAAAGCTTTGATCACTGGGATGGAACTCTGTGTTAAGTTTCATAAGGCTTTTGAAGAGGCAAAACCAGAGAGGAATGAAGAAGATGCAATGAGATGGCAAGCCACCAGGAAAGGTGTTTGCTTGACGGTGCAATCCTTTTACCACCTTTTGACTTTAGCACCTAGGGAAAATTTAAAACCAAATTTACTTGGTGCATGAGAATAATGTCAACATCAGTTGTACCCATGGATAATTGGTTGGGTGGTTATTTTCTTTGGCACTGTGGTGTGGATATGGAAAAAGAAAAAAATCACGAGAAACACAGAGTTTACATAAGTTATTCGGTGGAATAGAGACAAAATCCCAAGATGCTGATTGTCAATTCTGATCTGCAAGGGCTTCACAACAGGGATCTCTCTTCATCCTTATATGCCATAGCATTTGTAAAGGAAAATGACCCATAAGCTAAAACGCCAGGAAGCTTATTGAATGTTTGAGTGAAACCTCATTAATGAAAGAAAAGCCTCTGAGGTACCCATGATAAGATACACTGAACTGAGCAACATGTAGTTTCTCAAATTATTTCTCATTTTTGCTGTGCTGTTGGTAGAGCCGTATCGGTTTGACTGTTAGGTGGGATTTGCATCTGTATTGCAGGATGAGTATGTGGTGAGACATGCATTTGTTCCATTGGTAGCTGCATAATGATACTGAAACATTTTTACTGCTGGCAACGTGATGCTGATTTCCTCTTGAATTTGCCTTTATGCATGCATGCATGAGAGAATTTTGACTCTTATTCTCATATTTTTTCTCCCAACAAGTAACAAGATCTATTTCCTTTCTTATATAAGGCGAAGCTTGCGTTGGACAGCCTTGAAGTTCCAGTTGGGTAAGACACTGGTTTTCAGTAACCAGGTGCATTGCATATATGTTACTTTATTTTTTAATTAAGATGATTAGTATTTCAGTCTTAATTAGTGAATGATCTCAGATTGGACTCTTTGATTGAACAGCTGTGTGATTGTTGAGGATGGGAACGTTATTGCGGCAGGAAGAAAGCGGATAACGTCCTGCGTGTCCTGCCCACGGGGACAACAGGAGCAGAGGAGCCTGTCGTCATGATGAGATTTCACGCTGTTTTCCCAAATCTCAGATGCTCTTGCACACGTTCATTCCCTTCTTCATGGTTCAGTTCATCCGAAACCTGCACCCATCTCTCCAAGCACTTCTTCAGATGTGCGAGTAATGTGACCTGTGATGACCCAGTTGAAACTCGGGAGGTTCTGGACAAATTTCAATGCCCAGATGTTCGTTCATTTACAAAGATGATCGTGGGTCGCTTGCGAAATGGCCGCCTTGATGACGCCCTGAAACTGTTCTACGAAATGCCCGTGAGAGATGCAATTTGCTGGAACATGATGATCAAAGGCTGCCTGGACTGTGTGGACTTGACGACAGCAGAAGAGCTTTTTGATGAAATGCCTGAACCAAGTGTTGTTTCATGGACAACGATGATAAATGGGTTCTTTCGATTTGGACAGGTTGAGCGGGCAGAGGTATTTTTCAAGCAGATGCCCATAAGAGATCTTGCTGCATGGAATGCAATGATTCATGGGTATTGTGAGAATGCCAGAGTGGACAATGCTGTGAAATTGTTTGAGCAAATGCCTTCCCGAAATGTGATCTCATGGACTTCGATGATTGGCGGGCTTGACCAAAATGGTAAGAGTGAAGAAGCTTTAAATGTATTTGAGAGAATGTTCAAGTCTGGTGTTGTGCCCAATTCGAGTACTTTGACATGTGCATTGAGTGGCTGTGCAAATGTGTTGTATTTTCCTCTTGGCATGCAGATTCATGGTCACGTTCTCAAGTCAGGATTCTGCCTTAGTGTATTTGTATGTGCTTCTCTTATCACGTTCTATGCTAACTGCAAGCGAATTGAGAAAGCAGCCCAAGTCTTCTATGAAGCAGTGCATAGGAATGTGGTCATATGCACGGCTCTTCTAACTGGTTATGGCTTGAATGGTAGGCATGAAGATGGCCTGAAGGTGTTCAATGACATGATTAGAACAAGTATTCTTCCTAATCAATCTTCATTTGTAAGCGCTCTAAATTCTTGCTGTAGTTTAGAGTCTCTAGATCAAGGTAAGGAGGTCCATGCTTCAGCTGTAAAGCTGCAATTGGGAAGTGATGTATTTGTTGGCAATTCTCTTGTAGTCATGTATAGTAAGTGTGGGGCTGTTGATGATGCTGTTGTAGTGTTCAAAAGACTCAAGGAGAAGAACATCGTCACTTGGAATGCCATTATTTGCGGGTGTGCACAACATGGCCGAGGGATGTGGGCTATGGAGTTGTTTAGCCAAATGATACGCAGACTGGTACAACCAGATGAGATCACACTCACGGGACTGCTTTCTTCGTGTAGTCATTCTGGGATGTTACAAAAGGGGAGATGCTTATTCAGATATTTTAGTGAGAACACTTCTATCGAATTGAAACATGAGCATTATGCATGTATGGTGGATGTGCTAGGACGATGTGGGAAGCTAGAGGAAGCAGAGGATTTTGTAAGAAACATGCCCCTTAAAACTAACTCCATAGTGTGGCTTGCTTTGCTTAGTTCTTGCAGGATGCATTCTAAGCTAGCTTTGGCAGAAAAAGCTGCAAACTATATTCTTGGCCTAGAACCACATTGTAGTGCTGCTTATGTTTTACTGTCCAACTTCTATGCTTCTGCTAATAGATGGGGTGATGTCTCGCGATTAAGAGTGACTATGAGGGATAAAGGGATTGTGAAGCAACCAGGTAGAAGTTGGGTTACTATAAAGGGGCAAAAGCATTTATTTCTTTCCGGGGATAAATCCCACTCTTTGAGTGAGAACATATATTGGAAGCTGGATTGGTTGAATATGAAGTTGAAGGAATTGGGTTATCTTCCAGATAAGAGGTTCTCTCTCCATGACGTGGAAGATGAACAGAAGGAAGAGTCATTATTTTACCATAGTGAAAGGCTTGCTATTGCATTTGCATTGATTACTACTGTCGAGGGTAGTATGATAACTGTAATGAAGAATCTTCGCATTTGTGGGGATTGTCATTCTGCAATTAAACTGATTGCAAAGATTGTTGATCGTGAGATTGTTGTGAGAGATTCCAGCCGCTTTCATCACTTCAGGAGTGGCATATGCTCTTGTGGGGATTATTGGTAGCGAGGGCATAAGTTTGTTTCTCCTGTCATGAACCTGTAAAGATCCTGAATTTGCTCATTATCTTAAGCATTGATGAGAGTGGATTAGCTAACACAAGCACCATTTAATATGGGCTTGCTTTTATGATGTGATAGACAATGAATTCATGTGGAATCCATATTTTTTTTTTTTTTATCAGCTTTGGTTTTGTCTAGGAGGCCAAGGGAGTTCAAGTATTTCTCAGCTGTATGAGTTGGGCATGTGAAAAAGTTGGAGACTTGGGAGGAAATCTTGCATTGGATGGCATTGCCATCCACTGGCTCCATGCAGGGATTTCTGTTGAGAATTGAGTATTATCACTTTCCTTATGGCTTTGATCCCACCATAAAAAAAGGAAGCTATTCACAAGTAAGATATCCCTTCTGTAGAATTAAATTAAGTGAGAACCCAGAGCCTTGGAAATAGCTACTTTCCATATCTCTCGCAGAGAGAAGTAGAAATTGTGGCATTTAGAGAGAAGGAAGTACTGCTTGGTAAAATAAAAGAAACCTGCCTTACAGAAGTAAGTACCGCTTGGTAAAAGAAAAGAAGCCCCCCCAAACAAAAGAAAGGTACCTTCCCTACCTCCTTTTTTGTGATTTGGAATTGAAAGTTGGTCCTTTTTTGAAATGTCCCATCAATTCTTGTCCTCTATTACATTCTTAAGAGCCTTTCTGTCTCTTCATCAGGTCCATGAGATGCAACAAAAGCTTCTTCATCTCTGGATGAAATTCGACTTCACCTAATGTTCTCTTGCAATTTTGCTGGATCTCTTCAACAAATCGACAGTACTGAGTGAGATTACTTTATTTGTGGTGCCAAAATTAGTATTCTCATGTTGTTTGTGTTGTCCAAGTTGAACAGATGTTAGTAATAGAAATTGGTTGTCATAAGAACACAATAATATCTCAGTGTTCTACCACCATTGATCAGTTATTGATTTATGCTTATGTATTGCACAAGAAGTGGAAACTATTTCTTTTAATAGTGATTATTAGTCAACTCTTCATTTTGCAGTTTTCAGTATCCTAAGAGGTCTGTCTCCCTAAGAGTTCTTTTGCTTTTCTGGTGGATTTTTTTGTGTTGTGTGGGGTTGAAGTCCATAACTCTTGTGCCATCTATTTTCTCACGTCTTCCTAATATTTGGCTCGGGCTCCCAATTGCCTGAGTCTTACTGACCACAATGGATTTATGTTGAAGATGAATTTCACAGTATCTCTGACAGTAATATTGTGGCACTTCCTTTTAGGATTCCTTTTTTCTAATGATGAAAGCTGGATCTTAGAGGGCATTTTAATTTATATTCATGACAATGCTTACTTGAAGTTAGTTTGCTTGTTGTAGGTTTCGGGTTGTGCTTACCAAGTTTAACACTTTTCACAAATGTAAGTTACACTTGGCATTTCATTTGAAGATATGTGTGCTTTAAGAGAAAAGATTATGGATTTTTGTTGGACTATTCTATGTTCTTTGGTCTCCTTAAACTTGCACATTATGTCGAGACTGGAGAGTTGTCTCCCAAAATGTCTACATAAACTGTGTTAGATTTTTTCTCCTCCTGCTTTACTTGGTCAACGAAATGCTGACTCTCCTCGCCCTTAAGTTACTTTTTATCTTGCCGTTATGTTTAGAAAGCATGACTTCATTCTGGCCTTATTTGAAGAACTAGTTCTCTTTCGAGGTTAGAGGTATAAATGTTGAAGAACTGACTCTGTTGACATCTGGTCAGGAATGTTGCGATTTTCTGACTACTGGAAAGTATGTTCTCATATGTTGGGTAAGACGGAGCTCTATCATTTGTTTACATGTGAATATGATAGATATCCAAGAGATCTAAACTCGTTATTCTTTAGAGTCGTGTCACGTTGTGATCTGATTTGCAATAAAGCTTTCTTCAGATTCATCACTTGCTAGCTTGCATTAGATGTTTATAACATAGCATACATATATGGCTGTGCAATGTCTTTATTCCCTCTCACATGGTTCATAGATTACAAAGGTTACTTTTTCAATGAAGGCTTCACAAGATAGTCATATAGACATATCCTGTGTTTTTTGCAGTGTGGAAATGATAAAAGAGGTTTCACTAGAGAGTGATTTGGCTATTTTGATTCGTGGCCTTTGCTCTGCAAGAAATAGAAAGAGAAGCATGTAAGCAGCTTTTTGAAGTACATGTAGAAGATTGTCATTAGGAGACGATTCTTGTAACTAGTTTTCTTAGGACTTTTTTTTTTTTTTTTTTTGTCAAAAGAACTTAAAAGTTAATTACTTCAATTTTTAAAGGAATAGGAGTCTCAATAGTACGTTAATGGAGTGGGACCTAAAACTTGAATATGATGATCCTTCCGTTAATGAGGGCGTTGTCTGAGCTACATGTGTTGGGAAGAATAGAGTTAATATTACATCTATAAGTAAAAAATCTTACACGATTTATTGACATTTTCTAGGCATCTATAATGCAACTTAACAACCGTATTAATGACCATTAACAATTTTAAATGCTAGTTTGTTACATTAGTTACAATCCATGACTACTTGACTCCCCTTGCAAATAGCTGTATGAAGAGATAAATCCCTCTTAGTCAAGAATGAGGCTAATATATTTAGTTATCTCCCGCACTCCTGGCAAAGTTTCTGGTAGTAACAGGTGAATGGGGTGCCCATACAGTTTGTGCAGAGCCTTTTTATTGCTACTGAATAAGACATTTTTCCCCACGACTCATTGGGAATAATTTCAATTTTCATGTAAATAATATTTTCATACCTTTTTTAGCTGTTTTTTTTAGTCATTCTTGCAAAGTAAATGAATACATGTAACTAATACATAACTGAAATAGCTATCCACTTTTCAAACCCGCAATACTAACCATCTCTCTGCAACAGATCCGTAATGTTTCCACCCTTCTCTCTTACTTTGGACTCATTTAAGGTGTTGAAGGGAATGGAGCAAGAAATCTTCAATCAATTCATGAAACTGAGTTGTCATGTCATTTGAATTGATCGCATCAGGAATTCCCTAGAGTATCGAAGTCCACAAAAGCAGGACCCAAAGCTGGGACTCTTGAATAGAGTGTTGAAGCGTTGAAAAGGGAAACAAGTGATGCCAAAGAAGTGTTGAGGGATCGGAGGACAAATTCCATGCTTCCTATGCTCCTCCATTTCACGTTAGAGGGTGAGTTGAAGTTGGAAGAAAATGAAGGCATTGTTTAGTAATCGGTTAATTCTTGACTATTTCTATTCTTTTGTTTGCTGGAATAAAGAGAGAAGAAAAATCATTTGGTAATGTTAGCTAATTTTTTATTCGTGGGAATAGATTAGTGATTATGGAATAGATTTGGAACAAACGTAATAAGTCAAAAAAAGTTACTTCTTTGTTCTTGGGAATAATTTTTTAAATCAAGATATTGTATTTTATTTTATTTTCTTCTTTTTCTCCTTTAATCGGTCCTCGAGTATGGCGATGGCTGGCGACCTTGTTGGAGCCTTGCCAAGCCCTCGTCATGACTACGCAAGGTTGACCTCCCAAGGGCTGACGAGGTCTCCCGAGGCTCAATGACTAGCTAGAGGAGGGAAGAAGAAGAGAAGAAAGAAAAAAAAAAAAAAAACTCTCAAATTCTAAGTCATAAAAAGTTTGAGGATTTTTCCACACGCATTCATTTTTTTTTTAATTTTGAAAATAAAAATTTTGTGTAGTTACCAAATGTGTTCAAATGCTCATAAACTTATTTAGGGAACAAAATCAGAAATCGTTCTCGAGAACAGAATGATCGGCGGACGCATTTGAAGAGTTCAATATTTCTCTAAACCTCTATTAAACGGGGCAAAAATCTCTATTAAACGGGGCAAAAAATCAACTCGATTGTTATCACGGTGGATTGATGAAGATTCATAATGAATGAAGACGAGATGGAAGGGGAATCTCTGATCTCATGGTTGATCAGTGAATGGTTTGATTCATATCTCTAGCAAAATCAAGAAATAATGCTTTTCATGAATTGCATGATGCTGCAGAACGACTGGCGTCATGGAGGAGGTGTAGAGGTTTTTGGATGAAAGTGTGAAGCAATGGGTAATGCTACAAGTTGTGACCCTACAGGTTGTGATAAGATGAAGTCGGAGGAATTGAAGGTAAGCTTGAAATGAGGGACAATGTGTTGGTATGCATTTTTAGTATTTTTCTTTTAATAAATTACGGCATATATGGTCGGTAATAAAAAATATTTACAAAAGTGGTTTTATACTTGACGCCATTTGAGGATACTATGTCCTAGCATTAATTATGGATTCGTCGATTATGTATGGCTATAAATAGAGATGTAATTTTGTATGTAAGGTAGACCTAATTTGCAATACAGGATATTTCCTCTTGAAGTGAGTAATTTCTTGCAAAATTCGGTTATTTATCCATTTGTGTGGTGGTGAGCCTTAAGTTCTTTATCCTTGGTTGGTGCCTGGTGGATTGTTCCTTTAGCTCTTGGTGGTGAGCTACTTCTATCCCAACCTCATTTTCAATCATAAAACAATCAACTTGGCTTCAATTCCACAATTCTAGCAAGTTCCCACTTAAATAGGAAAAAAAAAAAAAAAAGCATTTCATTTTCCTCATTGCAACAAACATTTATCCACACACATTTCATGGCTTTTTTTACCCATGCAACGATTCTTATGCTCAATGAATTCCATGCCCTAATATAATCCATGCATCAAGAATTTCTAACTTGAAGATTTTGGTATAAATAAGACAACCGAAAATCATGTGGTGCAATTCGACAATTTCACTCATTAATGCTCAAAATTAGTTCAGGAGTTATATTCTACAATGTATATCATGTCATGATATAAACAGGGTCGTGAGAATCTCGATCTAGAAGTTTTATAAATTCTCGGAATAATTACCTTATGACTGAGTAAACAAGCTTCAAATTGGAAGTTGACTTCTAATCATATGTCCAAATCAGCTTCATTACCGTGCTACCCAACAGCAATTTCGGTCATTTTACAGCTTTAATTTAGAATGAAATCCATCCAGGGCACCTGAATCGAGTTTTGGGTGTTTCGGGTTTGTAGGGTTAGACAGGATCAAGTGTTAATGGTACGAAGTCCTAATAATTGGACCAGTCTTAATAAATGGACCATTGTTTGGCTATTAGATGTATGAGTAAGCTTTGTGATGGTATTTCCAAGGCATTAGTACACTTGGAGTGCTAAAACTTGGCAAATGAGACACTTAAATATCAAAAGTTACTAAATGATACTTAAGTGCCACTTTTTTTTTTTTTTTTCCAAAAATAGTATACCTGAGTTTCAAGTCCAACAAAAATGGCCGGAAATCCTACATGGTAATTTTTTAATAATTTAATTCTCCTATGTGGCAGCCAAAAAGCCAAGTCAGCGATGATAAATCAAAACGACGTTGTTTTGTCTTTTTTTTTTAAATTTTAATATATTAATTAAAATATTTTATTTAAATAATAATTTAATATATATTTAATAATTTTTATTAAAAAAAAAAAGAGAAAGCAGAAGGCGAGGGCTCCCTCACCGCCACCTCCCTACTATAGTCAAGAAGGGCCAACAATGGCAAGGGAAGGATCGACGATCTTGGCTAACCGGCAACGAGGGCCTGCGAGCCCTTGTCTAGATCTGAGGCGAGAGTTGCGGCCCTTCTCTAAATCTGGCGAGGTTCGTTAGCCCTCGCTCAGCCGGGCCAAGGGCTGCTGTCGAGCCCTAGATTCGGCGAGGTTTGCTAGCCCTCTCCTAGCCAAACCAAGGGTCGCCGCCGACTAGGGTCATTGTACCCTACCTAGGGCTTGGTGACCCTAGCTAGCCCTCCTCCCACCGTAGCTGGCCCTTCTTGGCAAAGACGGGGAGGCAGCAATGAGGGCTCAGCCCTCGTCACCTGCAATCTCCATCTCTCTTTTCTTTTTTCAATAAAAATAAATTTAGCATTAAATTAAATTTAATTAGTTTTTATATTAATTATTTATCCATGTCACTAGTAAAATGGCGTCGTTTTTGCACTTGTCTAGTTACGTCGGTATGCAAAATGTTATCGTTTTGCACTTGTCTCGCTAGAAAATTGCTACGTTAGCATTTTGGCCACTTAAGTAATCCATTTTTTCTTTGATTTTGGCATTTAAGCGTCACTATTCTAACCTTCGGCACTATGCCAAGTTTGGCACTCCGGGTATCCGGCATAAGTGAGTGTAATTTCAAAGTTATTATGCATTTATTCAAGAATGCATTTGACCGGCTATGGACTTTTTCACGAGGTTTTTTGTTATTGATCTATCTCGCTCATAAATCAGAGCCTTCATCTCCAATTAAAGCATTTAATACGGATTTTCATTTATTAATGTATAATAAAATCGAAATAGAGCTTTCAGTTGCACTTTCAAAGGATTAATTTGCTGAGTTTTAATGCCCGGTCTGGAAAGGGTCCTAACCTGGTCAAGCAACCCCACCAGAAATCGAAAAAGACCCTACGACTGTGCAAGGCAAGCCCACGCACGGATGAAGCGGTTTTGGCGCCTGAATAATCTTCTAAGCTTCATTTTCCATGTAGTTTTTTGCTTTGTGCTCCTAGCGTCACGTCCTATATTTCTATCAACGTTACCTTTTAAATAAAAAAAGAAACACGAAGGAAAAGAGTGCAGGTCGAATTAGTCAAATTCCAAAGAGAGAAAGAAACCTCCTTTATTTTTAAATCAAGGTATCGCCCTTACTCCCAGTAGCCAGTTAAAGACCAAAATCATCACAGTATTAGTCTGGCTCTTACAGTCGATCTCTACTAAATCAATTTCCTATTCCAGAAGATCGCATTAACGTAATTAACGTGTTTCTTATTTTTTTTTCTTCCAAAATCCATTCTAAGTAACGTGTCCCGACTGTTTGAAGAGAAGTTTTTGAGTTGACAAACTATTATTATGACTTAATTAAGCACGTCAAAGGTTTAATTTGATTAGTAAATCCACGTCAAGAACTAAAATTGTAAGGTAATTAAAGGGAACTACATCAACACGTACATGATGCCCGCTTGAAATCTTATGTTCGGGTGACACGAAACATTAATTTAATAAAATTATAAAAAGTGCTTGAATTGATTATTTTGAATTGTGATACTGCTGGGAAGTTTGAGGTTAAGGATATCATGTTGTGTTGCTCCCCGTTGTCATAATGTCATTTCTGGCGAATCATAAGTCTGAGACTAAATTGATTATATATGGTAAATCATCACTGATATTACTTATATGGCCTCATATTTTTTCAATTTTTATCCAATTCGACCGGGCTTTACTAAAAAAATGCACCTTCGGTGGCCGACCAGTTTATTCAATAGACTATTGGGACCATGGCTATTTGGTGCACACTTACCATGCACAAGGGTCTTTTGAGACAAAGTCAAGTTCATGACACACTTTTGAGAAAATAGTGGGCACTTTGATAAAATAGCCGCACTTCAATAAGCTAATAAGAAATTGACTTTTGATTAAAGAAATACTATTTGGACACCCAATAATATTACTTAAACGGCCTCATATTTTTTCAATTTCAATTTAATTTGACCAGGCTTTATTAAAAAAATACACCTTCAATAGCAGACCAATTTTTTTCTTGGACAGTCAAGGCCAGGGCTATTTGGTGCACATTGACCATGCACATGGGTCATCGAGACAAACTCAAGTCCATGACACACTTTTGAGAAAATGGCGAGCACTTTGATAAGATAGCTGGACTTCAATAGGCTAATTAGAAATTGAATTTTGATTAAAGAAAGATTATTGGGTTGGACACACAATAATATTACTTAAACGGCAGCCGGACTAATATTACTTAAATGGCCTCATATTTTTCCAATTTCAATTTAATATGACCAGGATTTATTCAAAAAATTCATCTTCGACGGCCGATTGTTTTTTTTTTTCACGGATGTTTAGGGCCAGGGCTACTTGGTGCACACATACTAAGCACATCGGTCGTTTGAGACAAACTCAAGTTCATGACACACTATTAAGAAAATGGCAGGCACTTTGATAAAATAGCCGCACTTCAATAGGCTAATTAGAAATTGAATTTTGACTAAAGAAAGATTGGGTTAGACACCCGATAATATTATTTACCCGATAATATTACTTAAACGGCAGCCACACAAATATTACTTAAATGGCCTCATATATTTTCAATTTCAATTTTATTCAAAAAATTCTCCTTCGGTGGCCAATTAGTTTTTTTCATGGACGGTCGAGGCCAAGGCTATTTGGTGCACACTCTTACCATGCACGTGGGTCGTCTAAGACAATCTCAAGTTCATGACACACTTTTGAGAAAATAGCGGGCACTTTGATAAAATAACCGCACTTCAATAGGCTAATCAGAAATTGAATTTTGATTAAAGAAATTATTGGGTTGGGCACCCAATAATATTACTTAAACGGCAGCTGCCCTAATATTACTTAAATGGCCTCATATTTTTCCAATTTCAATTTAATTTGACCAAGCTTTATTCCAAAAATTCATCTTTGATGGCCAATTGGTTCTTTTTTTTTTTCACGGATGTTCAGGGCCAGGGCTACTTGGTGCACACTTACTATGCACATGGGTTGTCTTAGACAAACTCAAGTTCATGACACACTACTAAGAAAATGGTGGGCACTTTGATAAAATAGCCGCACTTCCATAGGCTAATTAGAAATTGAATTTTGATTAAAGAAAGATTATTGGGTTAGGCACCCAATAATATTACTTAAACGGCGGCCACACTAATATTACTTAAATGGACTCATATTTTTTCAATTTCAATTTAATTTGACCAGGCTTTATTCAAAAATTCTCCTTCGGTGGCCAATCAGTTTTTTTCATGGACGGTTGAGGCCAAGGCTATTTGGTGCACACTCTTACCATGCACATGGGTTGTCTAAGAAAATCTCAAGTTCATGACACACTTTTGAGAAAATGGTGGGCACTTTGATAAAATAGCCGCACTTCAATAGCCTAATTAGAAATTGACTTTTGATTGAAGAAAGATTATTGGGTTGGACACCCAAATTCCTTAACCATTAAACCGACGATGTCGGTGCACATGGTACCACAACAGATTCATAGCACCTTTCGTTTCATAATGACAAATAATTAGTCCAAGTGATTGATTGGTGTCTGGTCCACGATTATCGAGGTACATTGACCTTCACCCACAAATTCGCCATATAAAAGTCTGCGCACATAAAACTAAATAAGATGATAGACCTTCACATCTTATTGAAGGCATAGCATATCACTTAGCTATGATGTACTTATATTTTGCATATATAATTATATGTCTTGTGAGTTGTATGCATTAAATTATTAACTAGCAAAGAGGAAATAATTACTCAAAGGCCGGAACGCCATTTCTAGGAAATTGTCAAAATTTGCCTTACTAGTTAGCCTATGACTGAAGCCAACCTAATGAAAGGTAAAACTTCATTTTCCATTTAAGGAAAAGAAAAATGAAGTCTTCGACCAAAAAAGAAAAAAAGAAGACTAAACATATGAAAGTCATTCCCTCGAAGCTGCTAATTAATTAAAAGTTTATCTTATGTTGACCGCTCAGGTGCATGAGCAATCTAACAAAAAATTCAACATTAGACAAAGAAACTTGTTTCAATAAGGCAATCCAAATAACGCCAGGGTACGTGGTCTTAAGTGAAAGTAAGTGCATGTATTTACACCTATCGCACTAAGATTTTCCGAAGTTCTACTATTATTAATAAAATATTATTCTTTTCTGATATACTTAACTGCGCGTGTAATTATATATCTTAGATTCATCATGTGTTCAAATATTATTTAACCAGGAAGCAGAAAAAAAAAAAAAAAAAAGAACTACTCAGACATTGGAAATGCCATTTCAAGGGGTAAGAAACATAGGAGTGCCTAAACTTTGGTATAACAATAGGAGTGCCTAAACTTTCGTATAACACTTACTTGAGTGCCAAATTTTTTTCACTTACTTAAGTGCCACATCAGAGTAAAATTGATTACTTGAATGCTAATTCTGATTTACTTCGTTGGAAATCAGATGTGGACACTAATCGTTTGACATGGCTTCGCAGACACTAACGTGATCAATTTTTAAATATTTTGAATACTTTGAATTTTTATTTTTATTTTGTATATTGCTTTCTTTCTTTAGGTTCCGTGAGGGTCATCAGCAACCCTCGTTGGCCGTGAAATTAAAAAAAGGTAAAAGTATTGTTTGCCACTTCGTGCTATAATTGAGTCCACTAGGACCATAGCTTTCTATTATACTCACTACTTTTGCCGGCCATATGGCTTGTTGACTAGTTAATTTTATCAATAATTTTACAATAGCTCCAACATCAAATAGAATGAACTTTTTGTCAATAAGCCGATCCGAATAATGCCATCATATGCGACATTCACTGAAAATAATTCCATGTGGTCACAGCTATTATATAACTTAGTCCATCCTTAAGCACCGTTGTTTTCCAAAGTTCTAATATTACTCTTTGTTGGTTCTACCCAAAAAATTTGCGCATGTCTGTCCTTTAGTATGAGTATAAATTAACAAGAAGATTGAACAATGAACGAACAACCTGAAAATACTTTGCCAAATCTTGAGCTAATACTCATAGCCAATTGTTGAACTCCACCATCTAATGGCTTCTTCATTGAAACCTGAAAGAATTTACCATGTGTTCTTGAGTTTCAGAGGTGAGGATGTCTGAAATAGCTTTCTCAATCATCTCTACACAACTCTTGACCACAATGGATTCTACACTTATGTTGATAGCAAGGAGCTCAGGAAAGGAGAGCAAATAGCTTTGACACTTATGAAGGCAATCGAGGAATCGCATATTGCAATCATCATCTTCTCCAAGAATTATGCTTCCTCACGGTGGTGTTTGGAAGAGGTGGCAAAAATCATGGACTGCAAGGAAGAAAGAGATCTCATAGTCTTTCCCTTGTTCTATAAAGTGGATCATGGAGAAGTAAGAACACCTAGAGAGAGGTACAAAAAAGCTATGGTTGAGCATGAGTCCAAGTTAGGGAAGGATTCAAAGGCATTGAAGAGATGGGAGAAAGCTCTTTCCGATGCCAGTAACTTGTCCGGTTGGCATTTGAAAGATGGGTAAATCTAAGACTTGGTTAAAATAGAGAAAAAAAATGGAAAAAGCGAAGAGAAGTTGATAATTGCAAAGAGAGAGAAAGAAACCTCCTTTATTTTTAAATCAAGGTATCGCCCTTACTCCCAGTAGCTAGTTAAAGACGAAAATCATTACAGCATTAGTCTAGCCCTTACAGTCGATCTCCACTAAATCAATTTCCTATTCTAGAAGATCGCATTAACGTAATTAACGTGTTTCTTATTTTTCTCTTCCAAAATCCATTCTAATTAACGTGTCCCGACCGTTTGAAGAGAAGTTTTTTAGTTGACAAACTATTATTATGACTTAATTAAGCCTTCAAAAGGTTTAATTCGATTAGTAAATCCACATCAAGAACTAAAATTGAGGTAATTAAAGGGAACTACATCAACAAGTACATGATGCCCGCTTGAAATCTTATGTTCGGGTGACACGAAACATTAATTTAATAAAATTATAAAAAGTGCTTGAATTGATTATTTTGAATTTTGATACTGCTGGGAATTTTTTGAGGTTAAGGATATCATGTTGTGTTGCTCCCCGTTGTCATAATGTCATTTCTGGTGAATCATAAGTCTAAGACTAAATTGATTACGTATGGTAAATCATCACTGATATTACTTATATGGCCTCATATTTTTCAATTTTTATCCAATTCGACCAGGCTTTACTAAAAAAATGCACCTTCGGTGGCCGACCAGTTTATTCAATGGACAATTGGGACCAAGGCTACTTGGTGAACACTTACCATACACATGGGTCGTTTGAGACAAACTCAAGTTCATGACACACTTTTGAGAAAATAGCGGGCACTTTGATAAAATAGCCGCACTTCAATAAGCTAATAAGAAATTGACTTTTGATTAAAGAAATATTATTGGATTGGACACCCAATAATATTACTTTAACAGCCTCATTTTTTTTCAATTTCAATTTAATTTGACCAGGCTTTATTCAAAAAATACACCTTCAATAGCAGACCAATTTTTTTCTTGGACAGTCAAGGCCAGGGCTATTTGGTGCACATTGACCATGCACATGGGTCGTCTGAGACAAACTCAAGTCCATGACACACTTTTGAGAAAATGGTGAGCACTTTGATAAGATAGCTGGACTTCAATAGGCTAATTAGAAATTGAATTTTGATTAAAGAAAGATTATTGGGTTGGACACACAATAATATTACTTAAACGGCAGCCGGACTAATATTACTTAAATGGCCTCATATTTTTCCAATTTCAATTTAATATGACCAGGATTTATTCAAAAAATTCATCTTCGACGGCCGATTGTTTTTTTTTTTTTTTCATGGATGTTTAGGGCCAGGGCTACTTGGTACACACTTACTATGCACATCGGTCGTTTGAGACAAACTCAAGTTCATGACACACTATTAAGAAAATGGCGGGCACTTTGATAAAATAGCCGCACTTCAATAGGCTAATTAGAAATTGAATTTTGACTAAAGAAAGATTGGGTTAGACACCCGATAATATTATTTACCCAATAATATTACTTAAACGGCAGCCACACTAATATTACTCTCTCCTTAGGGCAGAGCTTCATCCCCTTCTCCAATGGCTGTGAGCACAAAGCGACCCCTGAATCCACCATGATGCTGTGTTTGATGTTCGGTCCAGATGGATCTGAGAACACGCCAGATCTGGTAAGTTGAATTCTAAACCCTAACCCCCAAAACCCAAACGCGACCCACGAACCAAATCCGAAGGGCACAAATCGTGACCCACAAAGCAAAACCGAGAAAACCACCCATCCATTAGCTGTATCAATCGATCCATCTTCAATCCTTGAGGTGAATCCCGTTTCTTCCCAAGATCAGCATCTCTGAGCCCCCTTCAATCTAAACCAGTAAGTTGATAAAATCATTTTCCAAACCCCCGCAAGTCCGATCCGCAAACAGCGAGTTCTGCATAACAAAATGGCGGGTGAGAGTGAGAATGAACTGAGGTTGGCAGCATTATGTAAAAGTCTGGGTTCGCTTTGGACAGAAAGCGACGTGGTCGAAGTCTCCACTGAAATTCCTGCCACAAAGAAGCAGGAATGCAACCTCACTCTTTTTGGTAAGTTATTCTCCAAACCTCATGTTAACTTCCAAGCTTTTACTACGGTCATGAAGAAAGGCGTGGAAAGTAGATTCAGTAGAATGTCAACAGAAAAAACCAGGGCTATTCTCTTTTGTGTTCCAATCTGAAGAGGAAAAAGAAAGAGTGCTGCAAACAGGACCATGGTGCTTTGTGAGCAATCTGTTAGTCTTAAAACAATGTGAACTAAAAACACCGGAGCACTGCTATGACTATTCTCGCTGTGCCTTCTGGGTTCATATAGAAGGTATTCCACCAGGTTGGTTTAGAGAGGATGTGGTTGCTGAATTGGCTGAAAGATTGGGTCGAATTGTAGAAATACAAATGGAAGCTAACAGGAATGGTCCATATAGAGCAGGTAAGGTGAAAGTGGAATTGGACTTGAATTCATCCCTGAAAACAGGAGCAATCTTGGATATCGGGACTAAAAAACTATGGGTGGATTTTAAGTACGAAAGACTTCCACATTACTGCTACTCATGCGGGAAACTTGGCCATTATGCCACCAATTGCGAGGAAATTCCTTATGAAAAGACTGAATGGGCAGAGAATAAGAAAGGGAAATACGGACCTTGGTTGAAAATGGAGGTTCGTGACCATAGCCCTTATTGGGCAGCTTTCTATGGCGAATTAACAACGCAATCAGAGGCCGAGGAAGTCATCCCGGAAACGCCTGCAACAGCAAATGAAACGGAAAGAGGAGTGAGAGGTGGTCGGGAGTCTCAGGGAATTGTCATTCGCAACAAGAAAAGAATTGAGTGTCACTCCCTTGATCAGAATCAAGAAGATGAAGTTATAGACCACAGCAACAACGACAAAGGGAAGCAGATAATGTGTATTGACTATCCCACAGCAAAAAACCAGCCAGAAAACAGCAATAAAAAGAGAATCCTGAAGGCTCAGAGAGCTAAAAAATAGAGGCGAACAGAGGACAATGCGTAGCTATTAGTTGATGATATGGAGCTCTTAGAAACCCCAGTTCAGATTGTGAAGGACGGGAAAGACTGGGCTTTGGTGGCTAGCCCTAATAAGCCACCGAAGACATCATGAAGATCATAAGCTGGAATTGTCAGGGGCTGGGTAATCCCCTGACATTCCAGGAGCTGAGAGCCTTAGTAGCTCTCGAAAGGCCTGACTTAGTCTTTTTAATGGAAACAAAAAACAAGGAGGTAATGGTTGAGAATGTGGTTAAACATTTAAAATACGCAAACAAGCTTGTAATAAATCCGGAAGGGCGTGCAGGAGGCCTGGTGCTAATGTGGAACGACGAGGTAGAGATACAAGTGCTTTCTTGCAACACTAACCTCATTGATGTGGACTGTTATGATCTGAACAAAGGAAGAAGGATGCACATAACCTTCATTTATGCCCCTACCAACTACGGGGAAAGACTTTCTACATGGCAACAATTACGGGAGATCCAGGTACAAAATACACTTCCATGGGTCTGTTTGGGAGACTTTAACGAAATATTATATGCATGGGAGAAGGCGGGGAAAAGGGCAGCAGATTATTATCGCATGGCAGCATTCCGAGACCTATTGAACGACTGCTACCTAATGGATATCGAGAGCAAAGGATGCGCATACACATGGGCCAATAACAGAGAAGGAGAGGAAATGGTTAAAAAACGGTTAGATCGGGCTCTGTGTACCATGGAATGGCGAGTGCTCTTCCCGAATGCTGAGGTTTATGCGTTACCAGCCATTGGCTATGATCACAGCCCAATGCTTCTTGCACTCCATCCTGAATACCAGAAAAAGAAGAAACAATTCAGGTTCGAAGCATACTGGACGGAAGAAATTGAATGTAGAGAAATCATCAAGCAAATATGGGCTAGAAGATTCTTAAGTGGAAACAGCTTTACAGACAAAGTGCATCAAGTGGCCAACCAACTTGAAAAATGGAGTCAGAAGAAGTTCCCAAACGCAAGCAAACGTATTAAAGAGTTAAAGCACCAACTCACAGCCCTAACAAATCAACATATTGATGAATCCAGCAAACAAGAACAACAAAAGGTGGTTGAGCTAATAGAGCGGTTATGGTGTCAGGAGGAAAGGTATTGGGGAATCAGGGCACGAATAAACTGGTTGAAATGGGGAGACCAAAACACGAAGTATTTTCATGCTACCATAGTCCAGAGAAGACAGAGAAATAGGATAACTATGCTGAAGTTCAATGATGATACATGGTGCAGAGAGTAGAATTTGATTAAGCAAAAAATACTGGAATTCTATCAAACACTGTATGAAATTGTGGGTCCAAGAGATTTTAACCCGATTCTAGACCAATGTCAGAGCCCAGTAAATGAGGAAATGAACAAGCAACTGCTGGAAAATGTGACGATGGAAGAAGTCAAAGAAGCAGTATTCCAGTTGGGGGCATTTAAAGCCCCGGGACCCGACGGGTTAAACGGACACTTCTACCAACACTTTTGGGAGGAGCTCCAGCGTGAAGTTTGCCAATTAGTGCAGAATTTTTTCGCAAAAGGCACCTTTGATCCTACCATCAACCACACGCATATAGCTCTCATCCCGAAAGTGACACACCCAGAAAGCATAACCCAGTTCAGACCCATAAGCTTATGCAACTTCAGCTCTAAAATTATTGCTAAAGTGATGGCGAACAGATTGAAAAGATGGCTTCCTCATATCATTACACCTGAACAAAGTGCTTTCGTACACGGGAGACAGATTCAAGACAACATATTCATTGTACAAGAGGTAATCCATCAGCTCAGAATCAAGAAGAGGAAGAAGAGATTTCAAGCCATTTTAAAGTTAGACATGCAAAAAGCGTACGATAAAGTGGAGTGGGATTTCCTACAAGCATGTTTGTTGAAAATGGGCTTTCACACAAAATGGGTGAGTATGATTATGCATTGTGTTTCGACAGCAAAGTTAAGTGTGAAAGTAAATGGTGAGCCCATGAAATATTTTTCACCTACAAGGGGCATTCGGCAAGGAGACCCTTTATCCTCTTATCTGTTTGTTATTGTGTCAAACGTGCTCTCATGGCTAATGCACACAGCTATTTCAGACGGGAGTATCAAAGGGATTACACTGAACTCACACTGCCCTACCCTATCACATTTACTATTTGCTGATGACTCGATCTTCTTCTTGGATGGGACGTTAGTAGAATGTCAGAACCTTGCAGCAGTCCTAAACCGGTATTGTTTTGCCACTGGTCAAACAGTCAATCTCAACAAGTCAGGGGTGAGCTTCAGCAGCGGCTGTCCTCTAAGTCTACAAAAGAGTTTGGCTCATCAACTAAGAGTCCCGATTATAGAAAAGACAGGGAACTACCTTGGCATCCCAACGGATTGGGGGAAAACAAAGAAAGAAATGTTCGCCTGGATCCTAGCCAGAGTAAACATGAAGATGGCAGGGTGGAAAGAGAAATTTCTGTCCAAAGCAGGGAAAGAAACACTGATAAAGAGTGTGGTTCAAGCTCTCCCACAATATGCGATGTCGATATTCAAAGTTCCTATCTCAATATGCAGATCGATTGAAAGGCAAATCGCAAATTTCTGGTGGAAGCAAAAAGAAACAAGCAGTGTAAGAAATGGGAAGTTCTGAAAAAGAGAAAAGATGAAGGAGGTCTTGGATTTAGAGACCTAGTAAATTTCAACAAAGCATTGTTGGCAAAACAGACCTGGAGATTATCACAATCAACTACAACATTATGGAGCAGGATACTTAAAGGGGTTTACTACCCAAATAGCGACATATGGAAAGCAGGTAAAGGGCAGCGTCCTTCATGGGGATGGCAGAGCATAATGGTGGGGAGAGAAACCATCGAAAAGGAGATCCAATGGCGGGTAGGTGATGGGAACAAAATCAACATTCGAGAGGATAAATGGCTGGACTCTGGGGTGCTAGGAGGTCCAGCTAACAAAGATGAACCCACAAAAGTTGCTGAACTGATAAATGAAACAACCAGAAGCTGGACGGAAGCAGAAGTTCAGAACCTCTTTGAAAACAGAATAGCAAATGAAATCTTATCTATTCCGCTAAGTCCCATTCCGGAAGAAGACTCCCTAGTATGGTGAGGCAACACGATGGGTAGGTACACAGTGAAAAGCAAATATAATAAGATAAACGCAGACAACACAACAACAAATCAGAACAGAGCGACAACCTCATTCACAACCCCTCGCACTTTATGGACAGATCTGGAAATTATCAATCCCCCCAAAAATTTGCATCTTCATATGGAGCATTTGTCAGAACGCTATCCCAACAAAGGAGAATCTATACAAGAAAAAGATCTTACCTAATCCCCTTTGCTCGCTGTGCAACAATCAAGTGGAGACAACCGAACACTTGCTCCTCCTCTGCAACTGGACAAAAGAGATATGGAAGGACCCACGGGTGAGAATCAAATGTGACCCAAACAGAATATCCCGACTGGATAAATGGCTTCTAGAAAGCTTCGAAGAACAGAATCACCCACCCGAGAAAGAGTTGATCGCGATGATCCTCTGGTTCCTCTGGAAAGCACGCAACAACTCGATCTTCAGAGGGCAACAACTGCAATCGCATGCCATAGTCGACCTGGCGGAAGCCCACCTTCGAAATTATAGTAGATGGCAGCCAAACGAAGGAAAGAAGAAAGCAGATCTGCACTCACCGAACCAGTGGAAGCCACCGGAGGAGGGAAAACTGAAGATGAACGTTGATGGGTCTTGGAAACAGGGGAAACAAACCGGTTCGGTTGCTGGTATCTTGTGGGATCACGCCGGACAGGTGATCGACGGCTTCGCGCTGACAGTCCGAGCTTCATCGCCGCTCCAGGTGGAAACCCTAGCGATTTTGCAAGGTTTGAAGCTGCTGCAACTTCGACCGAGCTTGCACGTGGGAGAGAAAGAGTTCGGGCAAGTACAACAAACTAAAGTGGAACTCCAAACTGACTGTTTGACCGCACATCAAAGCATATTGGGCTGGGCTGAGAAGCCATGGCAGGTGAAGCCCATAATAGACCAATGCATTGGTCTACTTGCTCAATTACCACTTACAAATTTTAGCTACTGTCCCTGAAACACTAATGTAGCTGCGGATCTCCTAGTGAAGATGCACAGTAAGAACTTATTGCCTCAAAATTGGAGGGCACACCCTCCTTCGGCACTCTCGGAGGTTTTATTTTCAGAATATCACCCATTACCCTCTTGTAAGTCCTGCTTATTATGAAATGAAAGTATCTATCATTTCCGACCAAAAAAAAAAACGGCCTCATATATTTTCAATTTCAATTTTATTCAAAAAATTCTTCAATGGCCAATTAGTTTTTTTCATGGATGGTCAAGGCTAGGGCTATTTGGTGCACACTCTTACCATGCACGTGGGTCGTCTAAGACAATCTCAAGTTCATGACACACTTTTGAGAAAATAGCGGGCACTTTGATAAAATAGCCGCACTTCAATAGGCTAATCAGAAATTGAATTTTGATTAAAGAAATTATTGGGTTGGGCACCCAATAATATTACTTAAAATGGCAGCCGCCCTAATATTACTTAAATGGCCTCATATTTTCCAATTTCAATTTAATTTGACCAAGCTTTATTCAAAAAATTCATCTTTGATGGCCAATTGGTTCTTCTTTTTTTTTTTCACGGATGTTTAGGGCCAGGGCTACTTGGTGCACACTTACTATTCACATGGGTTGTCTTAGACAAACTCAAGTTCATGACACACTACTAAGAAAATGGTGGGCACTTTGATAAAATAGCCGCACTTCCATAGGCTAATTAGAAATTGAATTTTGATTAAAGAAAGATTATTTGGTTAGGCACCCAATAATATTACTTAAACGGCAGCCACACTAATATTACTTAAATGGACTCATATTTTTTCAATTTCAATTTAATTTGACCAGGCTTTATTCAAAAATTCTCCTTCGGTGGCCAATCAGTTTTTTTCATGGACGGTTGAGGCCAAGGCTATTCGGTGCACACTCTTACCATGCACATGGGTTGTCTAAGAAAATCTCAAGTTCACGACACACTTTTGAGAAAATGGTGGGCACTTTGATAAAATAGCCGCACTTCAATAGGCTAATTAGAAATTGAATTTTGATTAAAGAAAAATTATTGGGTTGGACACCCAATAATATTACTTAAACGTTAGTCACACTAATAATACTTAAATGGCCTCATATTTTTCCAATTTCAATTTAATATGATCAGGCTTTATTCAAAAAATTCATCTTCGATGGGCAATTGTTCTTTTTTCATGGATGTTCAGGGCGTGGGTTACTTGGTGCACACTTACTATGCACATGGGTCGTCTGAGACAAACTCCAGTTCATGACACACTATTAAGAAAATGGCGGGCACTTTGATAAAATTGCCGCACTTCAATAGGCTAATTAGAAATTGAATTTTGATTAAAAAAGATTATTGGGTTAGACACCCGATAATATTACTTAAATGGCAGCCACACAAATATTACTTAAATGGCCTCATATTTTTTTTTCAATTTCAATTTAATTTGACCAGGCTTTATTAAAAAATTTCTCCTTCGGTGGCCGAACAGTTGTTTTCATGGACAATCGAGGCCAAGGCTATTTGGTGCACACTCTTACCATGCATAGGGGTTGTCTAAGACAATCTCAAGTTCATGACACGCTTTTGAGAAAATGGTGGGCACTTTGATAAAATAGCCGCACTTCAATAGGATAATTAGAAATTGAATTTTGATTAAAGAAAGATTATTGGGTTGGATACCCAATAATATTACTTAAATGGTAGCCGCACTAATATTAATTAAATGGCCTCATATTTTTCCAATTTCAATTTAATTTTACCAGGCTTTATTCAAAAAATTCATCTTTGATGGCCAATTGTTTTTTTTTTTTTTTTTTTTCACGGATGTTCATGGCCAGGGCTACTTGGTGCACACTTACTATGCACATGGGTCATCCGAGACAAACTCAAGTTCATGACACACTATTAAGTAAATGTCGGGCACTTTGATAAAATAGCCGCACTTCAATAAGCTAATTAGAAATTGAATTTTGATTAAAGAAATATTATTGGGTTAGACAACTAATAATATTACTTAAACAGCAGCCACACTAATATTACTTAAATGGCCTCATATTTTTTCAATTTCAATTTTATTTGACCGGGCTTTATTAAAAAAAATCTCCTTTGGTGGCCGATCAGTTTTTTTCATGGACGGTTGAGGCCAAGGCTATTTGGTGCACGCTCTTACCATGCAGATGGGTCATCTAAGACAATCTCAAGTTCATGACACACTTTTGAGAAAATGATGGGCACTTTGATAAAATAGCCGCACTTCAATAGCCTAATTAGAAATTGACTTTTGATTGAAGAAAGATTATTGGGTTGGACACCCAAATTCCTTAACCATTAAACCGACGATGTCGGTGCACATGGTACCACAACAGATTCATAGCACCTTTCGTTTCATAATGACAAATAATTAGTCCAAGTGATTGATTGGTGTCTGGTCCACGATTATCGAGGTACATTGACCTTCACCCACAAATTCGCCATATAAGAGTCTGCGCACATAAAACTAAATAAGATGATAGACCTTCACATCTTATTGAAGGCATATCATATCACTTAGCTATGATGTACTTATATTTTGCATATATAATTATATGTCTTGTGAGTTGTGACTATGCATTAAATTATTAACTAGCAAAGAGGAAATAATTACTCAAAGGCCGGAACGCCATTTCTAGGAAATTGTCAAAATTTGCCTTACTAGTTAGCCTATGACTGAAGCTAACCTAATGAAAGGTAAAACTTCATTTTCCATTTAAGGAAAAGAAAAATGAAGTCTTCGACCAAAAAAAGAAAAAAAGAAGACTAAATATATGAAAGTCATTCCCTCGAAGCTGCTAATTAATTAAAAGTTTATCTTATGTTGACCGCTCAGGTGCATGAGCAATCTAACAAAAAATTCAACATTAGACAAAGAAACTTGTTTCAATAAGGCAATCCAAATAACGCCAGGGTACGTGGTCTTAAGTGAAAATAAGTGCATGTATTTACACCTATCGCACTAAGATTTTCCGAAGTTCTACTATTATTAATAAAATATTATTCTTTTCTGATATACTTAATTGCGCGTGTAATTATATATCTTAGATTCATCATGTGTTCAAATATTATTTAACCAGGAAGCAGAAAAAAAAAAAAAAAAAAAAAAAGAACTACTCAGACATTGGAAATGCCATTTCAAGGGGTAAGAAACATAGGAGTGCCTAAACTTTGGTATAACAATAGGAGTGCCTAAACTTTCGTATAACACTTACTTGAGTGCCAAATTTTTTCACTTACTTAAGTGCCACATCGAGTAAAATTGATTACTTGAATGCTAATTCTGATTTACTTCGTTGGAAATCAGATGTGGACACTAATCGTTTGACATGGCTTCGCAGACACTAACGTGATCAATTTTTAAATATTTTGAATACTTTGAATTTTTATTTTTATTTTGTATATTGCTTTCTTTCTTTAGGTTCCGTGAGGGTCATCAGCAACCCTCGTTGGCCGTGAAATTAAAAAAAAAAAAGTAAAAGTATTGTTTGCCACTTCGTGCTATAATTGAGTCCACTAGGACCATAGCTTTCTATTATACTCACTACTTTTGCCGGCCATATGGCTTGTTGACTAGTTAATTTTATCAATAATTTTACAATAGCTCCAACATCAAATAGAATGAACTTTTTGTCAATAAGCCGATCCGAATAATGCCATCATATGCGACATTCACTGAAAATAATTCCATGTGGTCACAGCTATTATATAACTTAGTCCATCCTTAAGCACCATTGTTTTCCAAAGTTCTAATATTACTCTTTGTTGGTTCTACCCAAAAAATTCGTGCACGTCTGTCCTTTAGTATGAGTATAAATTAACAAGAAGATTGAACGGTGAACGAACAACCTGAAAATACTTTGCCAAATCTTGAGCTAATACTCATAGCCAATTGTTGAACTCCACCATCTAATGGCTTCTTCATCGAAACCTGAAAGAATTTACCATGTGTTCTTGAGTTTCAGAGGTGAGGATGTCCGAAATAGCTTTCTCAATCATCTCTACACAACTCTTGACCACAATGGATTCTACACTTATGTTGATAGCAAGGAGCTCAGGAAAGGAGAGCAAATAGCGTTGACACTTATGAAGGCAATCGAGGAATCGCATATTGTAATCATCATCTTCTCCAAGAATTACGCTTCCTCACTGTGGTGTTTGGAAGAGGTGGCAAAAATCATGGACTGCAAGGAAGAAAGAGATCTCATAGTCTTTCCCTTGTTCTATAAAGTGGATCTTGGAGAAGTAAGAACACCTAGAGAGAGGTACAAAAAAGCTATGGTTGAGCATGAGTCCAAGTTTGTCATGCCCTGATCCTCGGGCACGCACACATCCTTTTCACTTGGTCGATTTTATAATGCGATATCCCAGGACAATGTATCGCAGACCCTTTCTTTTATTAAGCACATGCGGAAGCAGTTAAAATCCCCAGACAATAAAACGATGGGATAGAAAAGCAGGGCCATATTTTTCATATTGAAATTTAGAACCAAACTTTTATACAAAACACCAACCATAGCACTCTACAACTTTTTACTCTAAACTTTAATCACATCAAAGAGGAGATCTCAAAATAAGATAAACTCCCAGCCATTCGGGCTATACTCAAAGCCCTTCTCGGGATTATCTTCTTCTTCCAAAAATTCTTCTCTTTAAGTTTCACCTCCGAGTTCTCCTTCTTAGACTCCTCCTCAGCTCCTCAGCGGGGTCCTGAAATGTTTTTCCCCAAACTGGGATGAGACTATGTCTCAGCGAGTTCTACCCCACTAAGCCCGATTAGTAAACCATTATACTATAGGCTGCCTAAACACGCACAGGGCAGAGAACGTACCTTAGCATCAGATTCCACCTGCAGGTCAGTACAATTCACAATAGGCACTCAAGCAATCATATCACCGATTGAAGCATCGATCAAATCGACCTAGTCGATTACAAGCCAACAAGACCACTCACGTTCATTTCCATTCAGTCAATCAATTTGCAACATCAGACTCAAGGCAATGATCAATCGACTTAGTCGATTACATGTCAACGATGACTTTTCCCTGGCCAATTCAGTTCAATCAGTCAGTCCATGACAAACGAATCAAACCATATCGATGATTTCATCTATACTCGATAATTAATCTCAACATTCCCATTCAACATTCCCGCTCAAATATAGGCTCAAGGCGCTAGAGGTGAACCCAACACGAAGTCTCGTCATCGTGCGGTACTTAGTCCTTGACCACAAATAACAATAGTATAAGGCGCTAGAGGTAGCTCACACGAAATCTCGCTATCGTGTAGTACTTAGTCCTTAACTACAAATGACAATAGTATAAGGCGCTAGAGGTAACTCACACGAAATCTCGTTATCGTGTAGTACTTAGTCCTTCACTACAAAATGCAATAGGGTAAGGCGCTAGAGGTGACTCACACGAGATCTTCCATCGTGTAGCACTTAGCCCTCCACTATGCATAACAATGCAGCAAGGCGCTAGAGGTAATTCCCATGCGACTCAGGTCGCCATGTAATACTTAGTCCTTAACTACAATAAGCAATGGTATAAGGCGCTAGAGGTAACTCACATGAAGTCTTCTACTTGTGTAGTACTTAGTCCTTTACCTGCTCATGATCCATTGGTTTCCCTCAACACAACACACATCACATCACTTCCGATAATCCTCTTGCTATAATTGTAAGTCAACATACGATTAATCCCTTACGGCCCAATGACATCGTGCCTCGCATTGTCTTGGCCTCATTTCTTCGTATCAAAAATATTCGATAAAATATCGTGCGTGCAAGACACTGGTGGCTTTTACCAAAATATAATATTTTCTTTCCATAACTCCCACATTTTCTGTAGTTCATTCAAATATTTTTGGCATCATCAACCGATGCCCGATTATTTTTCAATTAATAACCAATGATTTTCCAATTAATTCTCATCCTTCGCAAATAATTCAATTCAACACAAAATAAAGCTCCATTAAATAAACAGACTTCTCCACGACGATCGTCACGAAATTTCGGTCGTCGGCCATCTCAATCTTAATTTCCGAAAAATAATTAATTATTCATTAATTTCGAAAATTAATTATTAAACATTAAAAATTCCGTTTAGCTCAAAATAAGGCCCAATTGAAATAACGAACTTCACCACGGTCATCAGCATAAATTTAGGTCACGGGCCATCCCAGTTGAATTTTTGGAAAATAAATAAACAATTAATAAATTTCGAAAATTAAATAATTAATATTAAAAATTCCATTTAAAAACAAAGCCCGATTAAATAAACGACTTCACCACAGTCATCAGCATAATATTTAGGTTTCGGACCATCTCCCTTGAATTTTCGGAAAATAAATAATTATTTAATTTAATTCCGAAAATTAATATTTAAATGCCCAAAATCTCACTTAGCCCGAATCGCCAAATGAAGTTTCAATTAGGGCTCGGAAAATTCGAGACACTTCCAATAATTAGTAGACCACGTCTACTGCTAATCGCACAATCAATTTATCTAAATCGCATCACAATTGACTAATAATTGCTAATTTATTCTAATCTAACAACCTAAACATAATTAATTAAAATTAAACCAACCTTAAAGCATAATTAATCAACTAATCCAGGATTAGTGAGATTACTCAACAAATCGCGCGCAAATCGGATCAATCCGACGGCGGCGACGCAAGGAACGATTCTTCCCAAAGCGACTCACGGATCCGGGGCCCGGAAACGGCCCAAAAGCGGGTCCGAAGTGCTGGATACCCACTCCGTGGGTCTGCTGGACGGGACTGATCGGGGCCGCTCCGGCGGCTAGGGCGGCGAGGGGAGGCCGGCGGAGGGCGAGGGGGACGCGGGGGTGGTCCGGCGGGGCTAGGCGGTGGCCGGAGGTGGCCGGACGGGGCTGGAACAGGGGTGAACAGCGGCTGGGTCGCAGCTGGATCGCGCGGCCTGAGTGCGCGCGGACGGCGGAACGGCGGCGGGCGCGCGGGCGCGGCGCGGGCGGTGGTGCGGCGGCGGGATGGGCGGCGACGGTGCAGCGACAACGAGCTGCAGCTTTCGTTCTTCAGCTCCTGGTTCGCTCGCGCGGACGTGCGGAGGAAGGAAGAAGAAGAAGAACACGGTCACGTGGGGGAGGAGGAAAGAGGAGAGAGAGAAGAGAGGGATAAGGGTTGACCGGTCAAGATGAGGAGAGAGAGAGTGAGAATCGGTTGGGGGAAATCGCACGAAGGGGGGAGGGAAAAAGGGAAGAGGAGAGAGAAAGAAAAGAAAGAAAAAGAGAAAAAGGAGAGGAAAAAGAGAGAGAAAGAAAAAGGGGGAGAGAGAGAGAGAGAGAGAATGGAAAAGAAAATGCATAATGCTTTTATGCCAATTTTCTTTTCTCTTTTCCTTTTTCTTTCATTTTCTTTTCTTGTCTTCAATTTTCTTCCGATAATTTCTTTATGAAATTTCAGCACTCGTCAATAAATTGACGACGATGAATACTGAGGATCCTAAAAATAAAATTATAACGCACTTAAAATTCGATTCCCGAAATCGAGTTCAATTTCGTGGTTAAAAATCGATCGGACGTGATTTTAGCTCAATCCAACCATTTAGGTAGCTTTTAAGGATTTTACAACTGATACATCCCTTAACGGCTTAACCCAATAGGTTAGTTAACTCGTGAGCCGATGACCTTCAGAAGGCGCCAAAAGACGCGGCGGGACGAAATGCCCATTTCACTTTATCGAAACGGGGTCGAATTTCAGGATGTCACAAAGTTAGGGAAGGATTCAAAGGCATTGAAGAGATGGGAGAAAGCTCTTTTAGTGATATTGTTTATAAATGATCTACTCACATGATTAGATATATATATATATATATATATATATATATATATATATATATATATATATATATCTATAGATGCTTCATCTTGTGATATCTGAAAATTTTTAAGTGGCTTAAGTTATAGTTAGTAATTTCATATAAGAGTTGGTAAATCTAAGACTTGGTTAAAATAGAGAAAAAAAAATGGAAAAAGCAAAGAGAAGTTGATAATTGCAAGAAACTTAAGCTTGGCAAGTAACTCAAATGGGAATAGATAACCCAAAATTAGTCAGTTACTTGATCGAGAAAAATTGATCACTCTAATAAAGATTAGTAGTTTTTTTAAGGGATAAGTGCATTGGAAGTCCTAAAATTTTTTTATGAAAATGCAATTAAATCCGAAAACTTTCAAAAAGTGCAAATAAATCCTAAAACTTTCAAAAAATGCAATCGGGTCCTAAAACTTATTAAAATGATTCAATCTAAATCCTTCCATTGATTGCACTTTGTGAAAGTTTTAGGACTCGATTGCACTTTCAAGACAAGTTTTAGGACTTTATTGAACATTTTGAAAGTTTTATGACTTAATTGCATTTTTTGAAAGTTTTAGGACTCAATTGCATTTTCATGATAAGTTTTAGGACTTCTAATACACTTATCCCTTTTTTTTTTTTTTTAAAGTAGTTGGCAAGTAACTCAAGTCAGAGTTGGTAACTCAATAATAAAAGTTAGTAAATTAGAAGAACAAGTCACTCAAGTGAGAGTTGGTAACCCAAACTTAGTAGATGATTATTTAACATGACAAATGTTGGTAAGTTACTCTAATTTATGTTGGTGATTCCATATGAAAGTTAGTAAATTTGATGCCGTAAGTTATGCAAATCTAATTTGGTAAGTTAATACAAAATTGGTAAGTAGCATTATAATAAAAAGTTGGCGAGTTTAATAAAACTGTCGTAAGTTACTAACAAGTTATGTGAAAGGAAAAATCACTGATCTTTTTTTCTTGACATTTTTTGACACTTACCAATATTTATTAAAATTTGTCAGCACAAAAAAAAAAAAAAATCATTTTAGGGCATCAAACAATAGAATTCTACCTTTGGCCTTTGTTAAGCCATGATTCATCCATGTACGGTCTCCAAGTCTTTTCTATGGATCCTTGTTCTCCCCCTCAACGTGTAATAAAAGTGGTAGACATCTTATCTGCGGGCTAATTAGGTCTTCACGTTTCATTTTAGTAAATAGAATTCCATAGATTTCCAATTTTGGCCAACCGAGTCATAAACTCGTTTTTGGCAGCATTTTGAGTTCAAAAATCACATGTAGCTAACCATAGAATAGACACGTGGCTTTTTCCCGGAAAAAATTTGCAATAGGACTTCATCGCCTAAAAGTTTTACTGACTTATTCCCACTTATTTGAACAATATAAAATGCTAAAACTTGATTAATCAGTGGACAAGATCTTACGTATGTGTTACCACACTTACCTCATCCCATTGGAAGGAATGAGAAAGTTTGCAATGCTTGATACATAATAATTAGTGTGTACATGCCATGTAAGGCAACGAACCGTGCTTCAGCATATTTTAATAATTTTCGAATTAAACTCTCAACCATCATTCGAAGTCTTGAATAATTTTTTTTTTTGACTTAGCATATAAATAAATCATATATAACAGTTTGACAAGAAAATTAAGTAAAATTGTCATATATAAATCAAAAGAACATGAAACACTGGAATGATTAAAACTTGAACCTTAAACTTGTTTTGATTGGTGTGGAGCTCGTTTGAGTTCTAATTTGACTTGGTGGGAATACATTTTTATCTTGGTTGTGGTTATGTGAAAATGTGATGCACCATTTTTGTCATTATTGGTTAGTAATTACTTGTTATTTGCTTATTCAAATTGCTGAAACTGTGCTACAACTTTTTTCGTTTGCTCCAGAGATGAGTCAGAGCTTCTACAAAGAATTGTGATAGAAATCTCCACTCATCTAAACCGGACACTTTTGCATGTTGCTACGCATCCGGTTGGGATAGAATCTCTAGTGGTTAGGTTGAAATGGATGTTAAACCTTAAGTCTAATGATGTTCTTATGGTGGGGTTGTGGGGAAAGGGAGGCATAGGAAAGACGACTTTAGCCAAAGCTGTTTATAATGATATTTTCAGACAATTCGAGAATTCATGTTTTTTGGCAAATGTTAGAGAAATTTCAAAAGATTGCAAGGATTTAATTGCTTTGCAAGAAAAATTACTTTTTGAGACATTAGCATTGAGAGAAAGATTAGCAGTGTCCAATGTGGATAGAGGTATTAATCTAATACAAGAAAGACTTTGTCACAAAAAGTTTTCCTCATCCTTGATGATGTAAATGACTTGCACCAGTTACATGCTTTAGTAGGAGAAGGCAAGTGGTTTCGCAATGGGAGTAGGATCATTATTACTACAAGAGACAGCCATTTGCTAACTTATCTAACTTATCTCGGGATAGATCAAGATCATGTGTATGAAGTTAGAGAGTTGGATGACAGTGATGCTCATGAGCTATTTAGTAAGCATGCTTTTTCGACGCACCACAACTTTAAAATCAGGACAAATCTAGTGGATAGTGTTCTAAATCATGCTAAAGGCCTTCCTTTAGCACTCGAGGTGCTAGGTTCTTTCTTACGTGGTAGAAGAGAATATGAATGGGAAAGTGCACTAGATGATATTTCTACAGCTCCCAAGAAAGGCATCAATGATGTGCTTAAAATAAGTTACGATGGACTAAAGCCAAAAGTGAAAGAGATCTTTCTCCACATTGCTTGCTTCTTTAAGGGGTGGGATAGTGAGTATGTAAAGAAAGTTCTCGACAGTTGCGATCTTAAAGCAGTAATAGGATTACAGATTCTCATGGAGAGGTCTTTGATAAGAATTGAGTCCGGGAACATACAAATGCATGACTTGATTCAATTGATGGGTATGGATATTGTGATCCAAGAAAACGATGATCTCGGGAGACGTAGTAGACTATGGCTGTATGATGACGTTGTCGATGTTTTGTCAAGCAACATGGTAAGACTTGCAAAATACCCTCAAACTCCTTATCTTTTTTTCACTCTAATTACTAAACATGCATAACCTAAATAGTCTTGTCTATATAGGGAAATTGTGTTGTAAAGGCCATAGTGTTGTAGTCACCTGAGCCGACAAAGATATGTATTGGTCCAGATGCTTTGACAAAAATAAGAAGGATGAGATTGCTCATTTTGTGCAATGTGCACAATATTTTCCAAGGTCCTATTTGTCTTCCTAATGAGCTAAGATGGTTTCGATGGGCTGAATGTGCTCATTGGATTCCAAAATTTGCCTTTGGTCAAAAGAAATTAGTGGGACTTGATATGAGCAATTGCAATATATCTGTACTGCCAAATCAATTTAAGGTGAGCACTTACCTACATTGACCTTTTATCTACTCATTTGTGTACGTATATGTGTATTATAGATACTAGTACACAAAAGCAAGTATTATTCCCCTGTTTTAGAAAACATTTCTCTATTTTCTTTCAAGATGATGCTAACTACATATGTTAGAAATATTTTTAAGTGCAGCAAATTTGGCATTTCAAAAATTAATCGAACAACTTTATTAAAAATACTCAATGGAAACATTTTTGTTAATAAAATACACAACAAAAAGATTTCCTAAATATATATTTTTTATGAAGGTCTTTGCATAGTTAGAAATTTGACTTCTCATATGAATATGTGAGACATAAAAAATAAAATAATCAATTTCACGTATTTGTCCATGGTATTATAACTATAAAATAATTTATTGAGGATAATTGATAGAAGGAATATAAAAGAAAAAGATTGAGATCATTTAAAGTAGGAGATCATCTTGCCTTGTATAATAGTATAGATAAAGTTTACATACTTTCTAAACCTAATATCTCTAACTATTGACATAAATAAATTTCAAAATCACGTCAAATCTACCTAGTGAAGAAATTCAAGATGAAATTTGTTGTTGGTTGTTTTACATATAAACATTTTTATTTTACAGAAAAAAAGTGTATAGCGGTCAAATAAAAGGGAAACAAAAGTATGACCAACCTACTTGTCGACGTGTATATAGAATTAAAGACACCCAAGGAGTAGTTGGCCGAGTGGTAAGCCACATTCTCATCAAGTGATGGAGCCTTACCTAATACGCGTACCTAAATTATGGGGATTTGTCCAATATCAATAAAATTAGCTCAATCTATAAAACAAGGCATTGTTAGTTGCTTCAGTCATTTCTTAAGGAGCAGAACTTCTAAGTAGACACAATAGAGTATTTATTAGGGATGTTTCCCATAATGTGTGCACACCTAAATCAATATAGGCAATCTAGT
This sequence comes from Eucalyptus caleyi, assembly GCA_014182885.2. Classification (NCBI taxonomy): domain Eukaryota; kingdom Viridiplantae; phylum Streptophyta; class Magnoliopsida; order Myrtales; family Myrtaceae; genus Eucalyptus; species Eucalyptus caleyi. Next base: position 38,221,879 of record CM024470.2, on the reverse strand, counting down.
AGGGGTTACCACTAATTTCTTAATAGAAAGTCAGAGTCGGATCTTGGATTAAGTATATGAAATATTTATCTTCTTCCGAATGTTTTTCAAAGTCGGCTTCATTGCCTTTGCCTGATTTCAAAGAATTCCAAAATTCGCTAATTTTTACGTAATTACATTTTGATAATATTTACAACCTGCATTCATTTATAAATATATATATATATATATATATATATATATATATATATATATATATGTATGTATATATACATACGTATATGTATATATGTATATATGTATGTATATATACATACGTATATACACATATATATATATATATATATATATATATATATATATATATACATATATATGTATGTATGTAGACATATATGTATCTACATACATATATACATACATACATATATATGTATATGTATATATATATACATACACATATATATATATATATGAATATATACATATATATATATATATATATATATATATATATATATATATATATATATATATATTAGTTAAAGTCAAAACAAATAGTCTTCATTCCTATGCTCATCCCCTAGCACTTCACTTTGTTATGTGATTACCACATGGCATGACACATTAATTGTTTTGTCATGGGGCCAGCATCCACACTTGACATGTGGTACTTCATCATGCTTCTATAATTGTCACATGGCATGACACATGGCATAGTTTTGTCATGTGGGTTACATTGGGCACGTTAACTACATTACATTATATTTGAGTTTTGTGATTACCACATGCATGACACACGGCACACGAAACATGACACATGACACACGACATAATTTTATTCCAAACTAAGTTTCTTCTACTAATGAAGGGTAGATTTGGGTCAAGAATACTAGTTTGAGATTTTTTTTGCTAGAGGAAAATTAGTTTATGGTAACTATGTCATATTGGTACTAGTTTAGGATTTTTGTAAATGAAAAGTAATTTGGAGTAAATCTACATATTGACTTGGGATATTCAATGGTAATAATTCTAAATTTTTAAATAATTACACAATTTTATTTGTGAATTTTTTTTCATATTGTGTACCTATATATTATTCAATTCTTTCAAATAACATATAAAATGTAAAACGATAAGATTTATCTCTGTTTTGCTAAAGTGATGATGGAAAGCTTGGTCGTGCGTGTGCCATGTGACACCACTTTGGGCAAGCTTTGCCAAATATATTTCTAGTAGTTTGAAAGTGTTGACTCATTTCTCAATACAATATGTAATTACAACCAAAAAAAAAAATGAAAAGTTAATCAATAGGCTAAGAATTTAACTCGGAAACCTCGATAGTAAGTTCCAATTTGCCTGGTCTACCTAAGCTCCTTGCTTCCATCCACATGAAGAGTGTTGTGGCCTTAGCATATGTAATAATGACATAGTCACCCGGTCAATATAGAGGACATGTAATTATGACATATCATTTCCCCAACAAACCCAATCTCCCCGATGTGTTGTGTAGCCAATTTTATAACCTCAATTTAACTAAACCCCTGCAAATAAAGTATGATATTATCAAAACAAAATTATAAAGCCATGGACAACGTGAATGACATCTGATATTAAGTTACCATCGTTTCACGAGTTTGACTCCCTGTCTATGTACAACAACTAGCATAGGGGATTCCATGGCAAATCTCCTCTACATGAAATATACAAATTACAATATTTACAATTGGTGACCTAAAATATAATCTTGAAAGATACATGCTGGACATGATTTATTAGCAACCTATTCTCATAAGAGGAATTCCATGGTTTAAATGTAAGGAAGCGACGTCATCATACAAGCAACCCTTTTGTGTTGCTTTCAAAATGTTTAACAAACTCGATTTTGCTATTTTTGCAGGACTTCCAAAATTTGAAGTACATTAATTTCAGTCAATGTCAATCGCTGGTTTGCATGCTTGATCTCTCGTGTACTCCAAATCTTGAGGAATTGTATCTCCAAAATTGCAAAAACTTGGTGGAAGCCCACGAGTCTATCGCATATCATGAAAAGCTATAGGTGTTGGATTTCCGGGGGTGCTCTAAACTTAGTGTTTTTCCAAATGAGCTCAAGTCAAAAAATCTCCAATATCTCAATCTTGAAGATTGCACAAGATTTGAAAGCTTCCCTGAAATTTCACATGAACTCAAAGGCCTAAAACAGCTTAGGTTAGGGAGGGACCACTATTAAAGAACTTCCTGCATCAATAGAAAATCTTGTCTCTTTGGAGGAAATGCATATACATGATTGCAAGGATCTAGAACATCTGCCATCTAGCATTTATAAGTTACAAAACCTTGAAAACTTGCATATTAGTTCTTGCACAAATTTAGTCGAGTTTCCAAAGTATGAGGATTTAGTCGATCCATGCATGAAGACCAAACTTTCAAGTTTACAGCAGTTAGACCTTTGGGGATGTTATTTGTCCGAAGTAGACTTTCTTGAGAATCTTTCATGTTCTCCATTCTTGACGGAATTAAATTTGTCGGGGAACAAAATTACAAGCCTTCCCACATCCATCAGTAAACGTCATCGTTTGTCCTATATTTGAGCTATAAATTGCCATCAATTACAAGTGATTCCCAAGCTGCCGCCATTTTTGAGAGGTCTTCGGACGGATAATTGCAAATCTCTACAAAATTATGGAGATTTAACTTCAGTTCATGATTTTGTCCATAGAGGGTTGACCATTGTTGATATTAGCTCACCTAATCAGGTTAGATTCTCTCTCTAACAGGCACACATGCACACACGCATGCATATCGATGTGGACTCGATGCTAGATCTAGTGCATGGTTGGATATTGCAATAGCAGAAAATGCAAAATTGGAGGCTTAAGAAAATCAAGCAAATATAAAGTGATTTTGCATTGTATGCATGTAATGGAGTTGGCTACCGTACTTTTATGGGAATGATTTCTATCATACAAGACTTGTATGTTAATGCAAGCAAAGATCAATGGATCTCTACTCATTTATAGGGATCTAATTCTAAGTGGAATTCTTAAGGATTACTTACTAAATTCAAATTGAATTTTTCTATTTGAGTAGTAAATAACAAACGTAGGTACTTTCTAATGATCTATCTTTGTTTCAGTTTTTGGAATACTCTATTGTTCTCCCTCGAGGAGAGATGCCAGAGTGGGTTCTCCCTGTTGAAAAGGATTCCATTTCTTTCATGGCTTCAAAAGACTTGTATGACAAATTTCTTGGATTTTCTCTTTGCGTCGCTCTCTATAAGGATAATTATGAGGAGAAAATTACAGAGTCATATCGTTTTGTTCCCCATGTTAATGGAAAGATGCGGGAAATTTGTCCGTTCCTCCTTGAACCTTTGAAGGTGGATCATATCCAGCTCCAATTTTTCACACCACAAAAATTGTGGGGAGTAGTCGATTTTGGTCAAATTGATGGGAGTCATGTTCAATTTAGCCTTACGGTATCCGGTAAATATATGAAAAAGTGGGGATTCCGAATAATATGCAAGCAATTGGATGACGATTTAAAACTTGTGCTTCAAGAGAATCCATCAATTGATCCAGCTTTACTTTATGAGATTGATCATGAATCAACATATTCAGGAGTTGAGAGTTTATCTATGCACAAAGATACTTCGACCGAAACAGATCTACAGAATGACTTGCAAGATTATCAAATTAGAATTGAGAAAGAGGAAGTGGCAAAGAGAAAGCATGGGCATAATCCCACTCAAAGCAAGCGAATCAAGACTAAGTTGACTTCCAATTTGACCAACGAAGAAAAGGATGATCCAGAAACTTGCTTAGGAAGCAATTCATATGTAAGTGAGCTCCCTAATTCTTTTTTTTTTTTTTTGCTGCTTTCTTCTCGTCCTCTTCTCTTTCATCTTATTTTCTTTGTTCTACTAAATCCTCATTTTCTCCGCGATAGGCAAACTTCTCGAACTCCACCGACGCTGAGAAAATATTAGGTGCCTTGACAGACGCCACTTTTAGAATCACGACCGACCATCCCCTTCCATCCGATGCCACGCCGCTCTGGCCAATTTAAGACCGCCACCTGCCGACGGAGGCGATGAACAGCGAATTGACAGCAGCGGAGACCGGCAAGCTGAGTTGACGGACCGCCGCCGCCGACCGAAGCCGTGGAAACTGATGAAGCAGCTTGGTGGGAACGATTCTCTCCTGAGGTTCTGGCTTTCATGCTCGATTTTGAATTCGATTAGTGCGGTGCCGCAATTGCGTGGGAACTTGAAGGATGTGTCCCGTGCGTTTGTTCGAGAGACGCTGAATAAGGTGTTTCTTCGTAAGTTTGGTCTGTGGATGGTTGGGAGTGAATTCACTGGCGATCCATGTTGCGCGTTGCAAATTCAGCAACAATCCCTAGTAGAAGGTATTGCTTTCCTTTCATTCTTTCTTTTGATAAGTGGCAATCTATTCAAAGAAGTAGGTGAAGTCTAGGTGCATTGGAAAACACGAGCGCCGGTGAGTGAAACAATGGGAAGTAGCTTGTACGTGGTTCGGTTCAGTCTGCTTTTTGGGCGAAAGCTGAGCCAATCCGGGTGCTATAGTTGGGACTCCCTTATGCGAGACTAGGCATTGCAGCGAACAACTGGCCACAGTGGGGTTTGGGGGATGGGTGCTTTTGAGGTGTCTAGGAAATGTGGATATGTAGGATTCATGCAGATGTGCGGCGGGCATCTCAAATTTGTTTATGTTATAGTTTGATTGAACAACTGTGCGATTGTTGAGGATGCGAACATCATTCTGGCAGGAAGAAACCGGTCTAGTGAGGCAAGAAATGTATGTTTATCATCGCCATGATTAGCCTGCCAGGTGTTCGTTAAAATTGCCCAGGAAAAATTGTGTTGAGCATCTCACCGGATGAGCATCTTTTGCGAATGTATACTAGAGATGACAACAGTATATTAGAGATGATATAGAGAGGACCTTAAACGAGCACAGAAGTACAGATTCTGTACCTGCACTTGTCCTGCTTTATTCCTGGTTTGAACTCAACTGGGGAGAGGGCTTGTTAGGCTCTGGACCTCTGAGTCCACGATGGAATTTTGTACTGGTGTGTGGTGAGGCACTGCTTGGTTGGTGCATCAATTAGACTCCATTGAAACACGATTTTCCCATATGGGCAGTTTATGCTAGTTTTGTCTGGAGAATTCTGTGGTCTCCTAGTGAACATGCATGCACCAAAAAAATCACCTGGTCATCTATCAAAACACTTGGGCTTGGATAGTGCTCCATACTTTTTTGGAAAATGACTTCCACCTTTAAAATTAGGAAGTCGTTTTCCTTATTTTTTAAACTTGGTATTTTCTGGTCAACTGAAGTCATTTTTCTTTGACCAGCTTATTTTCCCACACCAAACACTAAAAAATGGAAATAGAAATTTTCTGGCAAAATATTTTCCTTCAAACAAATAGAGTCTAAGTCAAAATTGAGTTTCGTCTTTCCAAACTACCTTTGATCATAGTAGAAATATAATTGGTCTTTAAGGACCAAATACTTTGTAAATAAATACTCATTTGCATCTAAGCATAACCACCTAATTATGCACGCATGCATCCCCTTTAACCTTTTTTTTCCTTTTCATTAATTCCCCTTACACCAGGTTAACTATATATATATCCTAAAATAAATTTCTGTAATTCTTTCTTCTATCATTCTTTTTCTGTTTTAATTCTTTCTCTCCACCCTCTTTCTTCGATAACGTCTAATATCCTTCCTTATCTTCACCGTAGGCAAACTTTGAACTACATCAACGTCACTTTCGATATCTTGATTTCATCTTTCATCTGACACCAGCGAGCCTCGACGAGTGGAAGATTGCCACCTACCAATGGAGCGTACGAACAAAAGAAGTTCTTCGTAAACAGCCTAGCGAACTGAAGGTGACGGAGACCGGCGAGTAGAGGCAACAGACTACCACTGTCGACCGAAGCCATGGAAACTGATAACATAGCTTTGGGTGAACGATTCTCTCCTAAGGTTCTGGGTTTTATGCAACTTGCTATAGATCAGGTAACGCCTGGCACGGCCGAATTGTATTAAGTTGATTTAATACTTGAGTTGAAGCTTGAGTCTGATCCCTTTGGTGCTATAATTGCATGGGAACTTGAAGAATGTATAATTGAATTTGGACAAGAGATGTTAAATAAGTGTTTCTTTGTAAGTGTTGTTTGTGGATGCTTGGTAGTACATCCATTGGTAAACGACATTACACGCTGCCAAATCAGCAACAATCCCTAGAAGGTATAGGTTTTCTCTCTGTTTTCAGAGGTGGTAATTTATTGAAGTAAGTAGGTGAAGTCTAGGTTTAAAGGAAAAACAAGCAAGGTAGAGTGCAACAAAAGGAAGTTGGGTGTACATGGGGTGGTTCAGTCCCCTTTTCAGGCGCAAAACAAAGCCAATCCAGGTGCTGTAGGTTGGGAGGGAGGGAGGGATGGATTTGGGTGCTTTTGAGGTGTCTTGGAAATGTGGATGTGTAATATGTGCCTATTATAAAGATGTGCAGCGGGCAATAGGTTTGCCGGGACAATTAAATTGTCAGAAGCTTTGATCACTGGGGTAGGACTCTGTGTTAGGTTTCATAAGGCTTTTGAAGAGGCGAAACCAGAGAGGAATGAAGAAGATGCAATGAGATGGCAAGCCACCAGGAAAGGTGTTTGCTTGACAGTTGAATCCTTTTACGACCTTTTGACTTTAGCACCTAGGGAGAATTTAAAACCAAATTTACTTGGAGTGTGAGGATAATGTGGACATTGGTTGTACCCATGGATAATTGGTTGGGTGGTTATTTTCTTTGGCCCTGTGGAACTCGAAACACAGAGTTTATATAAGTTATCCAGTGGAATAGAGACAAAATCACAAGATGCTGATTGTCAATTTTGATTTACGAGGGCTTCACAGTAGTTTTAGGGATCTCTCTCTAGCATTATATGCCATTGCATTTGTAAAGGAAAATGACCCAGAAGCTAAAGCTCCGAGAGTTTTCTTGAATGTTTGAGATAAACCTCATTAACAAAAGAACAGCCTCTGAGGTACCCATGATAGGACACACTGGAATGAGCAACATGTAGCTTCTCAAATTAGTTATTGTTTTTGCTGTGCTGTTATTAGAGCCATATCAGTTTAACTGTTAGTGGGATTTGCATCTGTATTACAGGATGAGTATGTGGTGATAATCATTGCTTGGAAGTTAGTAACCAGTACATTACACAGGACCTGCAAGATCTTGATCATATAACTATGAGACATGTATTTGTTCCATTGGTAGCTGCATAATGATACTGGAGCATTTTTATTGCCGGCAATGTGATGCTATTTCCTCTTGAATTTGCCTTTATGCATCCATGCATGAGAGAACTTTGACTCTTATTCTCAAGTTTTTTCTCCAAACAAGTAACAAGACCTATTTCTTTTCTTATACAAGGCAAAGCTTGCATTGGATAGCCTCAAAGTTCCAGTTGGCTAAGATACTAGTTTTCAGAAACCAGGTGCATTGCATATATGTTACTTTATTTTCTAATTAAGATGATTAGTATTTCAGTCTTAATTAGTGAATGATTTCATATTGGACTCTTTGATTGAACAGCTGTGTGATTGTTGAGGATGGGAACGTTATTGTGGCAGGAAGAAACTGGACTAATGAGACATTGAATGTATGTTTATCATTACTTCTCCAGCTCGTTATATAGATTTTGGCCAACAGCACTTTGTTAATGTTCCAAATTGATACCTTGAATTATACACTTGTATATATATGTTAAAATCAGGGCATAGTGGTCGGCTCTTAGGCCGAATTGGTCACAGGATGAGTGACCCAACATAAATTTTGAGGCCGAGGCCTCAAAAGTTCTTTAAGGTTGGGCCCCATTATTGGATTCGGCCTACAAGGCTCAATTGGGAAAATTTGGGCCAAGGCTCGGCCCAACCCTAAAACGGTGCACGATCTGCTACCAAACAGTTCGCTCCTAGGCACGATCCTGTTTGAAATAGGCCTATGCGTAGGTACTGGCCCAACCGTGCTGGCTGTGCTGTACGGTACCTCGCTAACACCACATCTCCTTGAGTGTGCATGTTGTATTCCAAGAGACAAGACTCCCATTCACCAGTTAAGGCTAACAAATCTCTTCCAAGCTACCTAGGCCCCAAGAGCATTCTCTCTGATCTTCCTTTCCACAAAATGCTGACCATTTCATTTCCATTTCTTTAAAAATGGAAAAATCTGACACCAATAGTTTGTAAAGCTGTAAATAACAGACTTGATCATTTGTATTCTACCTGCATGACCGAGGTGTTTTTCAGTCCATGTAGTCATTCCAGTTGTAAACTTCCTGATAAGGTCTGCATCCCCTGCCACTTAGTCTACCAAGGATAAAAGGAAGACCCTAACCCTTGACAGACAACATTCAACATTTAAAACCACTCAACTGAAGAAACTGAGCACTATACCCATCCTGATATCCAACCAAAAAATCAACTCTATTTTGTCCGGATTCAATTTCAATCGAGAAATGCTTTAAGGCAAGTCATTTTAAATATTCGTTATAAAAAGACGATATTAACTCATTATCTAGGAATATAAATAATTCTCTAGAAAATGGTATATGTTTAAGTATATGCCCAAACAAGATATAGATTTTTCTAATAAATTGGATGAAATCTCAAAGGATTCATTATTCAGTATATTTTTATACAGTTATCAAATTCCGATTGTTTCATTCACGTGGATGAAACTCTTGAAGAAGTCCTCCGAGCCACTGTTCGAACTAAAAGAGAGAATGAGTAGTAGTGACATAAGCTTTACTCCACATAACATATTGCTTCGGCACACTTATGCTCCTCAAAGCAACTCATTTTATGCATTAAGTTTCTGTTTGTTTCGCAAAAAATTAATAATTTGAAAAATATTTTCTTAAAATTAATCACTTGTATCGTTTGCAAAAAGAATGAACAAAAAATACTCTCATCACCTACGAAAATGCTTAGACATATATTATTGTTTGTAAAATAAAAACAAATTTCCTTGATTAATCATATCAAACGATATAAGTGATCATTTTAATTCCAAATTATTCATTTTTATCGAAACAAACACATCCTACAAAGTGGTAGTATATTATCTATCTAGAACAATTATTGAGTGAACTTGGTGCATAGCCTAAATTGAATTTGAACAGTAAAAAATGGTAATCACCATCGAATCTCTTCAACTTTTACAAATCAGATTTACATTACTACATGTATTTTTCATTAATTAATTTTTTACTTAACAGACTAAAATAACTGCAACTTTGACTTTTGGTCGTGGAAAGAACCTCGGAAAACGCCCACACAGCTTTTCTCTAACCAAATTAACTAACTATAGCGTCGATGATCCAACACAATTTGTTGGTGGCTATATATATATATAATTTAAGTCAAGTTGCACCATTAATGAGAGTTTAAAATTAACCAAACTCCTTAGTAGAGATGTCAAAATGGGTTTTAAACCCATATATGATTCATTTAAATCATAAATTGGTCATATATGAGTCGCTTACAATTGAAGAGATGAGTTAAATGAGTTTATAAATTAAAAACTTAATATAAATGGATCATAAATAGGTTGGACTTAGAACCTATTTCCAACTGAAGTCGTACACTCTATCTTTCCCTGTTTAACTTTACAATATATATATATATATATAAATCGAAGTTATAATTATTTTTTATATTTCTTCTTCCTCCTTCTTTAGCTGGTGGCCAACATGGCCACAGTCAATGACTAGTGTCACGCCTCGATCCTTGGGCACGCACACATCCTTCTCTTGGTCGATTTTAATATGCGATATCTCAGGACAATGTATCGCCGACTCTTTCATTATTTAAGCACATGCGGAAGCAATTATAAATCCCCAGACAATAAAACAATGGGATAGAAAAGTAGGCTATATTTTTCATATTGAAATTTACAACCAAACTTTTATACATGGCATTAGACAGAGCACTTCACAAACTATTCGCAACTTCAGAGTCTCACTCTATCTACACATATACAAAAGGGTTCACAAAGAGATGGGATTTCAATCCTCGTCTAATTCATACTCGAGATCATTCTGATCCTCCTCTGATTCCTCTTCACTCAGATCATTCTCTTCCTCAATTTCACCTGCGAGTTCTCATTCACAAATTCCTCCTCCTCAGCTCCTCGTCGGGATCCTGAAATGTTTTCCCCAAACTGGGATGAGACTACGTCTCAGCGAGTTCTACCTCACTAAGCCTGATTAGTAAACTATTATACTAAAGGCTGCCTAAACACGCATAGGTCAGACGACGTACCTTAGCATCATATCCCACCTGCAAGTCAGTACAATTTACAATAGGCACTCAAGCAATCATATCACCGATTGAAGCATCGATCAAATCGACCTAGTCGATTACAAGCCAACAAGACCACTCACGGTCATTTCCATTCAGTCAATCAATTTACAATATCAGAATCAAAGTAAAGATCAACCGACTTAGTCGATTACATGTCAGTCGGACCATTTTTAGGTCATTCCAGTCATTGCTATATAGTTTCAACTGATAAAACCAATCACCGAGCCACGATACACATGACCAAATTTCTAAATGACATGCCAAGTCATCAGGTTAGCATACATCTTACATACTCACTTTCATTTCCACAATTTCCAGTATGATCGGTAGTCTACCACAATACCTTTATCACTGGCAACCGATACTCGATACACAGAAATACAGCCACGCAGGCACAATCTACGCCACATAGGCATGATCAACTATCGCCACACAGGCATGATCAACTATTGCCACATAGGCATGATCAATTACCGCCACACAGGCATGATCAATTACCGCCACACAGGCATGATCAATGTTCAACAATTTATGTGCATTCTCTAAGGCATCCTACATGCCAAAGCGATGTAATAATCGCCGAGCCACATCACACAGCATTTCTTCACACAGCATTTCTTTTCATCTTTTATCATCATTAATAAAATATCGTGCATTAGCACACAATTGGCCTTAGCCAAGATATAATGATTTCGATTCCACAATTCCCACCATTATTAGCGTCCACCAAAACACTTTTGGTGCTGTAAACCGACACCCGGTTATTTTCCAATTAATTTTCCAAATTAATTAACCCAGGAAAATAATCTTGTGATCACAATTGATTCACTTCAGCATAAAATAAAGCTCAATTGAATAAATGAACTGCGCCACGATGATCAACACGAAATTTCGATCGTCGGCCATCAAATTCTTAATTTCCGAAAAATAATTAATTAATTAATTAATTTCGAAAATTAATTAATAATTATTAAAAATTCCATTTAGCTCAAAATAAAGCCAATTTAAATAAACGGGCTGCACCACGATCATCAGCAAAATTTTCCGGTCACTGGCCATCTCAACCTTAATTTCCGAAAAATAAATAATTAAATAATAAATTTCGAAAATTAAACAATTAACATTAAAATTCAATTTAGCTCAAATTAAAGCCCGATTAAATAAACGGACTTCACCACGGTCATCAGCATAATTTTCCAGTTCCGGATCATCTCCTTTGAATTTTCAGAAAATAAATAATTATTTAATTTAATTCCGAAAATTAATATTTAAATGCCAAAAAGTCCCACTTAGGCCCGAATCGCCAAATTGAAGCCCGATTAGGGGTTGGAAAATTCCCGAGATGCTTCCAATAATTAGTAGACCACGTCTACTTGCTAATTGCACAATCAATTTATTTAAATCGCATCACAATTGACTAATAATTGCTAATTTAATCTAATCTAACAACCTAAACATAATTAATTAAATCTAAACCAATTTTAAGCATAATTAGCCATTAATCCTGGATTAGTGAGATTACTCACCAAATCGCGCGCAAATCGGATCAATCCGACGGCGGTGACGCGAGGAACGATTGTTCCCAAAGCACGGCTCGGGTTCGGGGCCAGGAAACGGCCCAAAAGCGGGCCTAAAGCCGCTGAAACCCACTCCGTGGGTCTGCTGGATGGAGCCGATCGAGGCTGCTCCGATGGCTAGGGCGGCGAGGGGAGGCCGGCGGAGGGTGAGGGGTCGCGGGGGAGGTCCGGCGGGGCTGGGCGGCGGCCGGAGGTGGTAGGACGGGGCGGGACGGCGGCTAGGTCGCGCGGGGGAAGGGGCTGTAGCGGGCGACGGACGGCGGGACGGCGGGACGGCGGGCGCACGGGCGGGTGGTGCACGGCGGCGAGCGGCGGACGCGAGGCGTGCGGTGCGGCGGCGGGATGGGCGGCGACGGAGCAAACGGTGAGCTGCCACTTCTGGTTCCGCGTTTCCACGAAGAAGAAAGAAGAAGAATAAGAAGAAAGAGGGGGCGGTTCGTTCACGTGGGGATGGGGGAGAAGAGAGAGGAGAGAGAAGAGATAAGAGAGAGAAGAGATTGGGTTGAATGGTCAAAGGGAGAGGGAGAAGCCAAATTGAAATTGGCCAAGGGGTGGTCGGTGGGGGAAATCGCACGAGGGGGAGGGGGAGGGGGAGGGGGAGAGGAGAGAGAAGAGAGAGAGAGAGAAAAGAGAGAAAAAGGAAGAGAGGGGAAAAGAAATAACTAATCCCATTATTCCACTTTTTCTTTTCTCTTTCCCTTTCCCTTTCTATTTTCTTTTGGTCTTCGATTTTTCCTCCGATAATTTCTTTATCGAAATTTCGGACTCGTCAATAATTTAACGGACGATGAGATAGGATCTTAAAAATGAATTGTGACACGCCCGAATATTTGATTCCCAAAACCGAATTAAATTTCATGATTAAAATCGACCGGACACGATTTTAGTCCAATCTAACCAATTAGGTAGCTTTTAGGGATTTTACCGCGGTTATATCCCTTAATGGCTTCACCCAATAAGTTAGCTAACTCCTGAGTGATCAGCTCAGAGAAAAAGGACCATAGGCGCGCCAACGATATGCACATTTCACTTTATCGAAAATGGGTCGAAATTCAGAATGTCACAACTAGCTAGGCGAAGCTCGAGCTCACTGACCTCAGACAAGCTCGAGGCCAACTTCCTTCTGGTGAGACTTGAGCTCATTTGTGTCGAGCAAACTTTAGCTCGCTAATCTAGCGAGGCCTCGGCCTCACCGACATCTAGCGGTACTTGAGCTCGTCGACATCAAATGAGCTTGATCTTGCTGATTTGGCGAGGTTGAGGCCGAGGCAGTGATTGGTGAGGCTTAAGCCACATCGATTGGGCAAGGCTCGAGCATACTAGCGTCAAGCGAGCTCGATCTCGCCGACGTTAGGTGACCTTGAGCTGGCTAGTGGTTGATTATTAGCCATCATCGTGGTTGGCGGCCACCGAACGAAGAAGAAGAAAAAAAAAAAAAAAAAAATTGAAAAAAATATTTTTTTAAATGAAAAGAAAAATAATTAAAAATTAGATATCTAGAAAATAATTAAAATTTCGTTTTTCTAAAAAATAATTTTAAAAAATTTAAAAAATTGTCCATTAAATTTGGTGCTATCTTGGCTTAGGGAAGATTTTCTCATATTGGACTTCAAAAGTCTTATAGTTAGAAGAAAGTGTGATCATTGGTCCAATCTTTCCCTAAGATGCTACACTAGTCTTTGCCTTCTCTTCCCCTATTTCATCAAAGTGTTTTAGCAATATCATTTTTTTAAAAGTACCATAAAAAGTAAGTTTTCCTAAGTTTAATTAAAGGTTTTTTACTTTTTTTTAAATTTTTTACTAATTTTTTATTGTTTAATTTATTTTTTAAATTTGATGTGAAGTTTTTATTCAAGTAACATATATGTGAAGAGCTTAAAGTGAATTAAATGGGTGGGAGTAAATTAACCTAGATTGAATTAAATACTAATGTGTTTCGATAATATGTGTTGGGTCAAGTATGGGTATGGGTCATCAAATTTACATTGCATGAAAATGGTTAAAATAGGTTAAATGGGTCAATATGGGTCGGATCATTTTCAAATCGACCCAAACACAAGCCGACCCACCTATTTGACGGCCCTATTCCTTAGCCATATTAAAGCGACAAAATAATTGCGCTAGGGAAATGCACGCACAAAGAGAGATTGTTAGGTGCTCCCAAAACATCACATGATGGTCCATTGAACCAGTCAGCTTCATCATAATATTTTTTTTCAGAGGAAAGTCAAAAGTCCATGTGATATTGCCAAATTAGTTGGGTGGTCGATGACATGAAGCTTTGAGATCATCCAACATTTTCTCACAAAAACAAACAGTTGATAAGCTGTCGGTACCTCAGTTATTTAATAAAAAGACCTACACCAACATTTTTCGTTAGTTAGATGCATGGAGTTAAAGAACTAATTGCATCAACTTAACAAGTCAACTTTATTGCAATTTCTAAAATTTTCAAGAATTCAATGCATTTTCTTGACAATGTTTAGGACTTTTGGTACTTGTACCCCTTTTAGAAGTTATCAATCTCAATTAGAGAGATTATACCGGGCCAATTTTGCATTATTAACTTTTATTTGAGTTAGTTTCGACGTTGTTTGTTTTGTTAATTACCTACTTGTTGTATTTCTAATACAAAAAAACTTATTTTACCATTTACTAATTTTTTTTCATTTTTTTTTAACTAACGGCTCAAATGTACTGATTATTGTGTCGATGATTCAACATTTCTTGTTAGTTGCCTTTATCCCTAAAAATAGTCAAATGGCACTGTCAACAAGAGCTTAAATTTGACAAAACTCCTTAGCCATATTAAAGCACCGGAATAATTGCTGTAGGGAAATGCATGCATAAATAGTGAGAATGTTAGGTGCTCTCTAAACATCACAGTTCATGTGCTATTGAAAAATTAGTTTGGTGGTTGATGACGTGGTGCTTTGAAAGCATCTAACATTTTTTTACAAAACAATTAGTTGTGGATGAGCTGTTGCTACTTCATTCAATTAAAAAAAAAAAAAAGCTACACCAACATTTTATGTTCTTCAGAATTAATAAAGATCATTGATTGTATCAATTTAATAAGTTTTAGGACTTAATTACACTATCCAAAATTTTCAGGACTCCATGGCATTTTCTTGAAAAACTCTAGGACTTTTGGTGCACTTATTCATTTTAGAAGTTATCGATCCCAATTAAATTGATTATCAATTTTTCACCGATTGGTTAACGGGCTAGTTGTGCATTACCCACTTCTATTTGAGTTAGTTTCCGAAATTCATCTGTTTTGTTAATTACCTACTTGTTATAGAGTTTCCGAAGTTCATTTGTTTTGTTAATTGCCTACTTGTTATATCTCCAATAAAAAAAAAGACCTACTTTATTGTTTACTAATTTTTATTTGACTTTTTATTTAATGACTCAAGCTTATCAACTATCTTGTCAATGATTTAATATTTCTTGTTAGTTACATATAGTCAAGTGGCACTAAGAACGAGAGCTTAAAATTGGTCAAACTCCTAAGCCATATTGAAACAATGGAATAATTGCATTAGGGAAATACATGTGCAAGCAGTCAGATTGTTAGGTGCTCCCTAAACATCATATAATAATTTATTCAGCCTGTCTGCTTCATCAAAATATTTTTCTTTAGAGGAAAGTCAAAGTTCATGTGATATTGAAAAATTAGTTTGGTGGTTGATGACATTATGCTTTGAAGGTGTCTAACATTTTCTTATAAAAACAAACAGTCATGGATGAGCTATTGCTGCCTCATTTATTTAATAAGAAAAGCCATACCAATATTTTTTTTTTTTTTGTTAGTCAAATGGATGGAATTAATAGAGAGAATTGATTGCATCAATTTGACAAATTTTGAGCTTGATTGCATTATTTAAATATTTCAGGACTCCATTGCATTTTCTTAACTAGTTGTTAAACTTTTGGTGCACTTATTCCTTTTAGAAATTATCAATCTTAACTAGAGTGATTATCAATTTTTAACCAATCAAGTTACGGGGCTAGTTTTGAATTGTCAACTATCGTTTGAGTTAGTTTTTGAAGTTCATTTGTTTTAATTATTACCTACTTGTTATATCTCCAATAAAAAAAAATCCTATTTTACTGTTTAATAATTTTTATTTGCCTTTTTCACTAACGGTGCAAATTTTCTAACTCTTGTGTTGATGATTCAACATTTCTTGTTAGTTGCATATATCTCTTTAAAAATAGTCAAGTTGCACCATCAATGAGAGCTTAAAATTGATCAAACTCCTGAGCCATATTGAAGCAATGGAATAATTGCAATAGGGAAATACATGTGCAAACAACGAAATTATTAGGTACTCCCAAAACGTCGCATAGTAATCTATTCAACCAGTCTGTTTCATCATAATATTTTTCTTTAGAGGAAAGTCCAAAGTTCATGTGATATTGAAAAACTAGTTTGGTGGTTGACGACATCATGTTTTGACAGCATAAAAAATTATTCACAAAACAAACAGTCGTGGATGAGTTGTTGTTGCCTCATTCATTTAATAAATAAATAAAAAAAGAAGAAGCTATGACAACACTTTTTATTAGTCAAATGGATGGATGGAGTTAACAAAGAAAATTAATTCCATCAATTTGACAAATTTTAAGACTTGATAACACTATCTAAAATTTTCAGAACTCCATTTAATTTTCTTGACAAGTTTTAGAAGTTTTGGTACATTTATTCATTTTAGAAGTTATCAATCTCAATTAGAGTGATTCTCAATTTTTTACCGATTAGGTTACTGGGCTAGTGTTGCATTACCAAATTTTATTTGAGTTCGTTTCGGACGTTTGTTTATTTTGTTAGTTACCTACTTGTTATATCATTAATTAAATACTTATTTTACTGTCACTAATTTTATTTGCCTTTTTAACTTACGGCTCAAATTTACTAACTATTGTGTCGATGATTCAACTTTTCTTGTTAGTTGCATATACCTCTAAAGAATAGTCTGGTGGCACTATCAATGAGAGCTTAGAATTGACCAACCTCCTAAGCCATATTGAAGCAATGGAATAATTGCAATAGGGAAATACATACAAACTGCGGGATTTTTAGGTGCTCCCAAAACATCGCACAATAATTTATTCAACCAATTCATAGCACTTGATATTGAATAGTTAGTTGGGTAGCTGATCGCATGCTACTTTGAAAGCATCGAACAATTTCTCATAAAAACAAACTATTGTGGATGTGCTGTTGCTGGTTCGTTTATTTAATAAATTGGTTGAAACATCTTCTCCATTTATATATATATGAATATGTGTCACTTTATGTAAGTCTGATTCATCTTTTTACCCTTTTTTTTTTAATTGAGAATGAAAAATTTAAATATTTACAAGAGTGAAAACTATAGATTGTCAACAATATCAATCCACATAATTCAGCACAAGACATTATGTATGGTTAACAAATTAATTGTACCATTTTCTGTATGAGCCCATAGTACTTTTCTTATTTGGTGTTTCAATCTCCGAGAGTTATGTTACAAAGAAAATATAAACCACTCACAAACCACATATAAAGACAACTTTAATGGATTTTTTTTTTAAATTAATAGAGAGGTTATCTCATATTTATTGAATGAATACGATAGGGTATTTATAGTGTTAATCATACCGAGTTTTTATTTAGAAAAGAGGAAATATAAAATAAAATATATTTATATTTAAGGAAAATATCTTCTTGCGGAAACTTGCGGAATCCGAATTGAAGAAGAAGCCGTGAAGCCTCTGGACGTGGATGATTAATGGTGGGGCCCAAGGTCAAAGGTTTGACCTTGGGCACACTCGCACACACACACTTTGGGCGTGAAGTCCAGGCGTGGAAATAGAAGATGGTCGGCCCAATTTTTCTTCACCAAGAGAAGCCGCCCAAAGGAAGTCCACCGAGAGAGAAAGCGTGCACGTGGACGGTGAGCCCAGTCAACTCTTTGGGCGCACGATTTCGGAGTCCTCGGCCACACGTATAAAAGCGTCTTCGTATCTTCTCTTCCAAAACAGAGAGTCGCACGCTGAAAACCTACGAAGCAAGGAGCCACACGTCCGCACTGTTTGCTGAAGCCCTACGAAGAGGATACGTACGTGAAGACGCTGTTCTTGTTTGACGTACGTAGAGCGTTTCGTAGAGAGCTTTGAAAGCGCGGTAATTTGTGCCGTGAGTTTATTCCCAATTAAGTTGTTATTTATACACTTAGGGTTTGGGGTTAAATCTAGGTGCGGGAAACACTTGAGCGATTGAGCGATTGTAAACTCTGATTCTCCGATTTTAGTGGATTATTTGCTGTTGGCTCTTCCCGTGAACGTAGGTACCGATACTCGGACCGAACCACGTAAATTTATGGTGTCCTTGATTTTCTCGTTTAATTCTCTGGCGATTTCGCGTTGATGTTATTTGTAAGATCCTGTCGTTTCCGCGTATTATATCCCAACATATAGAGTCTCAACCGCATGTAAGGAAGGAATAAACAAGGGGTAAGTAGCCCATGTAAGGGCACAAGTTGACATTTAGCTCATTAAGAAAATGTTAGGGACTGATGGGTCGGACCCACCACTCAGAGTGTATTAAGTTAAAACTCTCTAAATTATCCCAAAAAATTACGTTAACTCTGCCAGAAATCCAGAGTTGAGTCACTCCCTTGTGTTTAACTTTAAACGTTAAACTTCCACTGTTTATTTATTTTTATTTTTTTTCTATAGCCATTTCGCTATCTTCAATGTCTAGACACCTCGGCCCAAAATTGAAATATTTCCCCACCCTTCCGTCTGCTCGACCTTGTTTATGCGGATGCCTTAGCTTCAGGTTGTAAGCTCCCAGCAATATGAATACAATATCTTCTTTCGACCAAAAAAATATCACGTTTGCAAATATTTCGTGTTTCGACCGCAAATCATTGTTCATAGGCGAAGGCCTTCCGTCCTTCAAAAAGACAAAATACTAAACTTTACTGCTTCTCGCTCTCTCCGGGATCAGTGGTCATCATCAACTAAACGTTTCACAATCTCAGCTCAACTTAATTCAATTTATCGAAAACGAATTATAGTCAGATAACGACGGGAGGAAGTTGAGCATCAAAGCCCCAAAAAAAAAAAAATTAAGACACTAAAATATTCAAATTCGACTTCGATTTGTTTACGAGAAATTTATAATGTTCCACGGATTCAGTTCAATGTCTGTGATACTTGCTCAACAAATTCCTCTTACACCTATAATAAGATCATGGGATTCAAATTGGAATTTATTCTTTGCCAGCGATCCAATAATTGATTATCATCTATTTACAACCGAGGGATGGGTAAGACCGCTGAAATTTGATCCGCTCGCACCAGTGGTGTGTCATCGGCCGTGTTCCTGGAGGTGGAGTAAATCCAAGCCGAATCACGTGCACGCACTTAATATAATATTCAGGGATTCTTCACAATAGAAGCTAGAAAGACAACACACAAGTGGCTCTCGATTAAAAAAGAGATTATTGCGTTCGGTACCCAAAATCTTTGAATGCCAAACCTACGATCTTGGTGCACATGGTGCCACCACAGATTTCATAGCACCTTTTGTCACGCCCCGATCCTCAGGCACGTGCACATCCTTCTATTTGGTCGATTTTATAATGCGATATCCCAGGACTAGTATCGCCGACCCTTTCAGTTATTAAGCACATGCGGAAGCAATTAAAATCCCCAGACAATAAAACAATGGGATAGAAAAGCAGGGCCATAATTTTCATATTGAAATTTATAACCAAACTTTTATACAAAACACAAACCACTTCATAACTATTCACATCAAAAAGAGATCTCAAAAGAAGGTAGGATCTAAATTCATCCATGCCATACTCAAGGCCCATCTCGGTATTATCTTCTTCTTTCAAAATCCTTCCCTTCAAGTTTCACCTCCAAGATCTCCTTCCCAGACTTCTCCTCCTCAGCTCCTTATCGGGTCCTGAAATGTTTTTCCCCAAACTGGGATGAGACTACGTCTCAGCGAGTTCTACCCCACTAAGCCCGATTAGTAAACTACTATACTAAAGGCTGCCTAAACACGCACAGGGCAGAGGACTTACCTTGGCCTCGATCCCACCTGCAAGTCAGTACAATTCATAATAGGCACCCAAGCAATCATATCACCGATCGAAGCATCGATCAAATCGACCTAGTCGATTATATTCCAACAAGACCACTCACGGTCATTTCCATTCAGGCAATCAATTCACAACATCAAATCAAAGCATCGACCTAGTCGATTACATGCAAAACAAATCAATCCCCACTGTGGGATATTTAAAAGCTAGGCCACGTGTATTCTCCAGGATGACCTTCCAAGTCTCCGAGTCCACGTGCCTCGAACCTTGGGCCCACGTGCATTCTCTCAGGCGACCCTTTTCGCCAAAGTGATGCATCAAGTCACCGAGCCCACGTGCCCTTTTAGATGCCCGGGCCCACGTGCATTCTCTCAGGTGCATTTCACCAAAGCGATGCATCAAGTCGCCGAGCCCACGTGCCCTTTTAGATGCCTGGGCCCACGTGCATTCTCTCAGGTGCATTTCACCAAAGCGATGCATCAAGTCGCCGAGCCCACGTGCCCTTTTAGATGCCATTTCCTGTCACCGAGCCACGTGCATTCTCCAGGAGTACATACCGAGTCTCCGAGCCACGTGCATTCTCTCAGGCGACCTTTTCGCCAAGGTGACATATTCAACCACTGAACTCACGTGCATTTTCCCATGTGACACTCCAAGTCACCGAGCCACGTGTCCTCTTTGCGGTGGTTACCAATTCACTTTCAATATCGACAACCAATGCCCAACGATTTCTCAATCAAATAATTAAATCAACTCCACAAAGCATTATAAATACTGAATAACATACTTGGCCATTTACCAATCAACAATTCAATCGCAATCAATTCCAATCAATTTAGGGTAAACCCTAAAATATCACAATTTATTCAATTCCATACAACGTGGAGCTCAAATAAATAAACGGACTGCGCCACGCGACGATTGGCACGACATTTCGGTCGTCGGGCATCAACCTCTTAATTTCTGAAAAATAATTAATTAAATAATTAATTTTGAAAATTAAATAATTAATATTAAAAATTCAATTTAGCTCAAAATAAAGCCCGATTACATAAACGGACTTCACCACGGTCATCAGCATAATTTTCCGGTTACGGGCCATCCCAGTTGAATTTTCAGGAAATAAATAATTATTTAATTAATTTCGAAAATTAATTAATATTAAAAATTCAATTTAGCTTAAAAATAAAGTCCGATTAAATAAACGGACTTCACCACGCTCATCAGCATATTTTTCCGGTTCCAGGCCATCTCAATTGATTTTTCGGAAAATAAATAATTATTTAATTTAATTCCGAAAATTAATATTTAAATGCTTTAAAATTCCACTTAGGCCTGAAAAGCCTAATTGGAGCCCACTAAGGGTCGGGGAAAATCCCGAGGCACTTCCGATAATTAGTAGACCACGTCTACTTGCTAATTACACAATCAATTTATCTAAATCACATCACAATTGACTAATAATTGCTAATTTATTCTAATCTAACAACCTAAACATAATTAATTAAATCTAAACCAACCTTAAGCATAATTAGCCAAATAATCCAAGATTAGTGAGATTACTCACCAAATCGCGCACAAATCGGATCAATCCGACGGCGGCGACGCGAGGAACGATTCTTCCCAAAGCGACTCGCGGATCCGGGGCCGGGAAACGGCCCAAAACGAGCCCGAACCAGCTGGAAACCCATTTCATGGGTTGCTGGTTTGCTGCGAAACAGAGGAAAATAGGGATGGTTAGGGGCAGAGAAGGGTTCGGGGGAGCGGGCGGAACTCCGGGGAGGCCAAACGGCGGCCGGAGGTGGCCGGACGGGGTGGAACGAAGGCTGAGCAGAGGCCAAACGGCCTGAACGGCGCACGGCGGAGACGACGAGGTGCGAAGGGGCGGCGGCGGACGCGGGGGCGTGCGCGGCGTGCACGGGCGGCGGTGCGGTGGTGAGCTGCGACGGTGCGGTGAGCTGCTGTCCTTCCTCCGTTTCTGGGTTCCGCGAAGAAGAGAGAAGAAAGAAGGGGAAGAAGAGAGAGTGCGAGAGAGAGAGGGATGAGAGATGAGAGAGAGATTTTGACCAGTCAAAAGAAAAAGAATAAAATAAAAGAAAGCAAAGTGGAAGACAGCAAAGGGGCGGTCGGCTGGGGAGGGTTTTCGCACGAGGGGGAGGGGAGGAGAGAGAAGAGAGAGAAAAGAAAGAGAGAAAAGGGGAAGAGAGAGAAAAAGAAAAAGAACAATAATATTCTAAATTTTCTTGTTCTCTTTTCATTTCCCTTTCTAATGCCTTCCGGTCTTCGATTTTTCCTCCGATAATTTCTTTATTGAAATTTCGGACTCGTCAATAAATTGATGAGCGATGAGACGAGATCTTATTTATCCAGTCCAATTAAAACCCGAAAAACTGGATGTCACACCTTTCATTTTATGATGACAAGCAATTAATTAATTGAGTCGTGTCGGTCCACCAATATGGAGGTAGGTTGATCATCACGCACACATTTGTCATGCACTTAGCTATGATATATTTAAATTTTGCATGTATAATTATGTATCTTATGAGTATGCGTTAAATTAGAAATTAGCAAAGAGGAAATAACTAATTACGGTTCGGGAATGCCATTACTAGGAAGCCGTCAAAGTTTGTCTTGCTTGTGAGCCTATGACTAAAGCTAACCTAATGAAAGGCAATACTTCATTTTCCATGTAAGAAAAAGAAAAATGAAGACTCAACAGATGAAAGTCCTTTCCTCGAAGCTTGTAAATTAATTTAAAGTTTATCTTATTTTTACCGGTCAAGTGCATCAATAATCTAACAATAAATTTAACATCAAACAAAGAAACTTGTTTCAATCAGAAAATCCGAATAATGCTTCGGCATGTGGTCTTAAGTAAAAAAAATGTCCATATGTTTATATCTATTAGATGTCTTGGTCCATGCTTAAGCACCATGATTTTCCAAAGTTCTACTATTCTAAATACAATATTATTCTATCCGGCGCACACTGTCGGCGGCAGTTCCGGTTCCTCCAATACCAAAATATATATATATATATATATATATATATATATATATATATATATATATATATATATATATATTCTATCTGGTATACTTAATTGTGCGTATAATTATATATCTTTTGAGTCATCATCCGTTCAACTATAATTTAGCAAAGGAAAAACAACTACTCGGAAGCTGGGGATGCCTTTCCAAGGAAGCTAGCAAAGTTTTATTTATTAGGGAGCCTATAACCTAGATCGGGGACCAGTAGCGATCTATTCAATTCAAAACCCTTGTCGGCCATATGGCTTTTTGGCCGGTCATGTTCCTGAATAGTTTAACAATAACTCCAACATCAAACGAAATAAATTTTGTGTCAATCAGCCAATCCGAATAATGCCATCATTTGCGGTGTTGTGGGAAAATAAATCCATATGTTCACACCTATTAGATATCTTATAGTTTCTCCTTAAGCACCATGATTTCCAAATTTCTAATATTATCAATAGATATAGTATTGTTCTTTGTTAGCCCTACCCAAAAAAAAGTCACACAACTCTATCCTCTAGTATAAATCAACAAGAACATCAAGTGGAGAACAAGCTACTTGGAAACACAGTTTCAAATCTTCAGCTAATAGTCGTTGTCAACTGTTAAACTCCATCATCCAATGGCTTCTTCTTCAAACACCGAAAAGGCTTACGATGTCTTCCTGAGCTTTAGAGGGGCAGATTTGCGTAAGAGCTTCGTCGGCCATCTCTACCAAGCTTTAAACCAAAAAGGAATACACACTTTCCGAGATAATGAGGAGCTGAAAAAGGGAGACCAATTATCACCAGCGTTTATGAAGGCCATCGAAGAATCGTGCATCGCAATCATCGTTTTCTCTGATGACTATGCTTCCTCAAAGTGGTGCTTGGAAGAGGTGGCGAAGATTATGGAGTGTAGGGAGCCAAAGAACCTTACTGTTCTCCCAGTGTTTTATAAAGTGGACCCAAGAGAAGTGAGACAAGGAAGACATAGTTATCGAAGAGCTCTAAATAAGCATAAATCCAAGCTTGGGAAGAATTCAGAGGAACTGACGAGATGGAAGAAAGCTCTTTTTGCCGCTGGTAACTTGTCTGGGTGGCATTTGAATGATGGGTAAGTAGAGTGGAGTTCATACTTTGTGTAAGATAAGTAATCTTTACAAGTAAGTATATGTATAGATGCTTCGTGTTATGATTCCTTAATATTCTTAAGTCACTTAATATTAAGTTACTAATTTCATAAAGAATTAGTGAATCTAAGTTTAATTACGATAGAAAAATAAGATTTGGCAAAAGGTAAGAAACATTGATAATTAAAAGAAAAATAAACTTGGCAATTAGTTCAAACAAGAAGTGTTAAATAAAAATTAGTTGGTAATTTAATTGAAAAAAATTGGTAAGTCACTTTATTTTGTCAATTTTTTTTTTTTGAAAAAGCCATGTGTTTGTTTGATGGATGGCCACATGTTATTTTTCAAACTCAAAATGCCACTTGTGACAAGTTTAGCACTCAATTAACCAAAATCGAAAATCTATAAAACTAAATTGACCAAAATGAGACGTGAAGACCTCAAATAGCCCTCAGATAAAACATTAAGAACTTTTTATTACACTTTGAGGGCAATAAGGATCCAAAAGAAAGAGCTCCAGACCTTACCTGAATGAAACAGAGCTTAGCAAAAGCTAAAGGCAGAATTCTATCGTTCGATGCCCAAAATAGGTTTTTCTTCGTGCCGGTGAATTCTAATAAATATTGGTAAGTGTCAGAAACTATCGGTGAAAAAAGGATGGTGACTTTTCTTTCACATAATTTGCTAGTAACTTATCAGTAGTTTTATAAAATCACCAACTTCTCTCTATAATTTTCACATTACCCATTTCGTACAAACTTACCAAATTGATTTGCATAATTTATGGCCTTGAATTTAATAAATTTTATTTGAAATTACTAATATAAATTTGAGTGTCTTACCATCTTTGGTCATATCAAATAATTACCTACTAGTTCTGGATGAAAAATTTACTGACTCATTTGATCAAAATAAGATGTTAGAACATGACTGACAAATGGACAAAATGTTAATTATTGCACTTACCCATTCGTTTGGAAGAAACGAGAAACTTGGCAATCTTCCATACAGGATAATTAGTATGTGTAGGCCATGTCAAGCAATGACATCGTGATTCAGGGAATTTAATAGTTTTGGAATCAAAATCTTAACCACCGTTCAAAGTCCTAAATGGCTCTTTCCGACTAAACTTAGAAATAAATCACATATGACAGTCAAAAGAAAAATAAGTGAATCGTCATCTCTCTATCTAAAGAACGTGAATCACTTAAGTAGATAGATACATGTTCTGATTGGTGTGGAGCCGTCGGAGTTCAAATTTGACTTAGTGGGAATACATTTTGTATTGGATGTAATTATCTAAAAGTGTGACACTGTGATTTGCCGTTGTTGTTGGCTGGTGATTTCATGTTATTTGCTTATTCCAATTGCTATGACGATGCTACAACTTCTTTGTCTTTTTTTTTTTTTAGGGATGAGTCAGAGCTTATACAAGGAATTGTGAAGTTTATCTCAACTCAGCTATCCAGAACACCTCTTCATGTTGCTGATTATCCGGTTGGGATAGATTCCCAAGTGGTTAAGCTGAGAGGGATGTTAAACCTTGAGTCTACAGATGATGTTCTCATTATAGGATTATGGGGAAAGGGGGTA
Source organism: Eucalyptus caleyi (assembly GCA_014182885.2). Lineage (NCBI taxonomy): Eukaryota > Viridiplantae > Streptophyta > Magnoliopsida > Myrtales > Myrtaceae > Eucalyptus > Eucalyptus caleyi. Next base: position 38,196,073 of record CM024470.2, on the reverse strand, counting down.
TAGGAAAGACAACGTTGGCTAAAGTCATTTATAATGATATTTTCAGACTATTTGAAGGTTCAAGTTTTCTAGCACATGTTCGAGAAAATTCAAAAGATTACAAGGATTTAGTTGCTTTGCAAGAAAGTTTATTGAACGATATATTATTACCAGAAAAACGTTTAGAAGTGTCCAATGTCGATGGAGGTAAAAAATTAATACAACAAAGACTTGGCCGCAAAAGAGTTCTTGTCGTCCTTGATGATGTGGATTACTTGCACCAGTTACGTGCTTTGGCAGGAAAAGACAAGTGGTTTGGTGATGGTAGTAGGATCATTGTTACTACAAGAGATAGCAATCTGCTTACTAGTCACGGGATAGATCAAGCTCATGTGTATGAAGTTACAACATTGAATGACGGTGAAGCTCATGAGCTGCTTAGTATGTATGCTTTTCCACCATACCAAAAATTAAAAATCAGGACAGATCTAGTGAATGGTGTTCTGAATCATGCTAAAGGCCTTCCTTTAGCACTTGAGGTGCTGGGTTCCTTCTTACGCAATAGAGGAGAAGATGAATGGGATAGTACACTAAAAGGCTATCTAAGTTTCCTAATAAAACCATTAATGATGTGCTCAAAATAAGCTATATTGGACTAGAGGAAGATCATCAAGAGATTTTTCTCCACGTTGCTTGCTTCTTTAAAGGGTGGAAAATTGGTCACATTTATAAAGTTCTCAATAGTTGTGATTTTGAGGCCACAATAGGATTAAAAGTTCTCTCTGAGAGGTCTTTGATAAAATTTGGGTTTGAAACCCTAGAAATGCATGACTTGATTCAGTCAATGGGCATGGATATCGTGAAACAAAAATGCGATGATCTTAGGAGACGCAGTAGACTATGGTTATATGAGGATGTTGTTGATGTTTTATCAAGTGGCATGGTAAGATTTGTAAATACGATCAAAAATCTACTTCTTATATTTAACTCTAATTACTGAATATAAATGACCTAACTAGTCTTGTACATACAGGGAGATTGTGATGTTAAAGCCATAGTGTTGAACCCACCTGTGCCGGTAAAAATAAGTGTCAGTCGTGATGCTTTTACAAAATTGAGAAGCTTGAGGTTGCTCATTTTACGCAATGTTTCTTTCCAAGGTCCTATATGTCTACCCAGTGGGATAAGATGGTTTGAATGGCCTGGTGCTCCTTGGATTCCAGAATTTGCCTCTGGTCCCCAGAAATTAGTGGGACTTGATTTGAGTGAAGGCAGGATGACAATAGTGCCAAAACCATTGAAGGTGAGCATTTATGTATGTAGACCTTTTTATTATCCACTTCATTCTCATGTATATATACGTATTATGTATACTCTTACCCAAAAGAAGTGGTGTTCCTATGTTTTGGAAAACTACTTCTCTATTTTCTTTCAAAATGACCCTGACTACCCATAGAACTATTTTATGTGCAGCAAAATTAGCATTTGAAAAATTAAGCATAAACAATTTTATTAGAAGTAAATACACAACACAAGAACTCTTATAAATATATGTAGAAGAGAAAGACATTTCAAGATTTGGAAATTAATCATGAAGGTCATTTCATAAAAAGAAACTCCAAATGATGATAGTAAAATATGTGAGAGATAAAATAGGATAACCTATTCCATGTATCTATCCATAGTAATAGTGTTTGTAAAATATGCAATTGAGTATAATTGATAGAAGGAAGATTCAAATTCCTTAAAAGTAGGATTTCTTACTATATATTGTAATATAGATGGAGTTCGCATGTCTAAATGTAGGCTGTGTAACTCCACTCTGACTTTGTCTGCTGTCTACATATAAGTTTTCTTTTTTTTTTTCTTTGAAGAAAAATTGTACAATGATAGCATATAAATAAAACAAAAATTATGACAAGCGAACCCATTGATACCGTATATAAAAGTAAAACCACCAAAGGAATCTGGCTGAATGGTCAAGCGTTTGATTTAAATGTGGCAAATCGAATATCCTAATCATAGCATCTTCTACTCAAATTAACCTTAGAGGGAAGTAGTCATTAAGTGATGGAGCTTTGCCTTGCCCAATGCACATAGGTAAACGGCCGGACTTGTCCTGTGCATTAATTGTATTAGCTAAGTCGAAAGTTTGATGCATCGCGCTGCAAAACAAGACACTGTTAGTAGCTTAAATTAGTTCTTAAGATGCAGAATTTCTAAGTAGATGTAATAAAATATATATTAGAAACTATCCGATATAAGGGATTCAGTAGTCACCGCCAGTTCTTAATCTAAAGGGAGAGCAAGATTTTGAATTGAATGTTAATTTTTTTTTTCATCATAACGTATTTTAAAGTTGGTTTCTTTGTCTTTGCATGACTTCAAAAAAAAAAAAAAAAAAAAAACTGAAAGTTCCTTAATTTTTGGGAAAGTTCATCGCGATAAAATATATATTATTGGAATTAACTGATTATATATAAAATGTTCACTTTGATGCTTGCCGTGTGATGTTCACTTGGCTTTTATAATTAGCACATGGCATGCCACAGGGCTTAATCTTGTCACTTGGCCGGCATTTACATGGTCCCCAGGTGACACTTCACTTGGCTTTTCTTATTGCCTAATAGCATGACATGTAGCCTACATTTGATCTACATTCATTGACGTTTTGATTTCTCATCTCTAATTTTCAATCTCTTACCCAATATATGTATGGATTTATTAACTGGCAAAGTTTGTAAGTGTTTACTAATTTCACAATACCTTTTTAATTCTCACAAAATTAGTTTATAGTAATTCTCAATGACAAGTCGATTTTGCTGTTTTTGCAGGAATTCCAACAATTGAAGTACATTAATTTTAGTTCCTGCAACTCACTAGTCCATATGCCTGACATCTCATGTGCTCCAAATCTTGAGAGATTGAATTTTAATGGGTGCATAAATTTGGTAGGAGCACATGAGTCGATTGCAAATCATGACAAGTTACAGTGGTTGAATTTAGCATTTTGCTCCAAACTTTGTAATTTAACAAAGGAGCTCAAGTCAAAAAATCTCCACGCTCTCAGTCTTTTTGACTGCAAAAAATTTGAAAGGTTCCCTGATATTCCACATAAACTTGAAGGCCTAAAAAGTTTTACTTTATTTGGCACCGCTATTAAAGAGCTTCCTACTTCAATAGGAAATCTTGTCTCTTTGGAGTCAATGATTTTAAATGATTGCTCAAACTTGGTAGGTCTTCCATCTAACATTTACAAGTTACAAAACCTTAGAGAATTGGGACTCGCGGGTTGCGAAAATTTAATCGGGTTTCCAAAGTTGGAGGATTCAGCTGATCCATGCATAGAGGCCAAACTTTCAAAGTTACAACATATATACCTTCGTGGAAGTAATTTATGCATGAAAGATGTTCTTGAGAATCTTTCTTGTTTTCCCTCTTTGATACATTCAGATCTCTTGGAGAACAACGGCATCACTAGCCTTCCCTTCAATGAGCATGATAGTTTGACTTATTTGGAAGCTCCAAATTACCATCAATTACAAAAGATTCCCCAGCTTCCACCAAATTTAACTCTTAGGGCGAACTATTGTGAATTTCTGCAAGAAAGTGGAGAATCAAACTCAGAAGCAGAGAGTTCGATTATGTACGAAGACAGTTTGATTGGAACAGATCTAGAGGAAGATTTACAAGATTGTCCAATAATTACTGAGGATCAAAGTCAAATGGTACCAAAGAAAAATTATGAGGCATGCAAACCAAGACCGTGTGGACTTCTAACTCAATTGGCAAAGATGAGTATGGCAGTGTTGGCCGCTGCTTTTGTTGTTAGAATGGGCAAGAAACTTGCTAAGGAAGCAATTCGGAGGTAAGTGAACTCAGCTGACCTTCATGATAATGCCTTCTCTGTCCTTGTTTCTTCTCGTTTTCCTTTCTCCAAAAGTAAACTTGCAACACGCTCTTAACCAAGTTACCTTTGCATCCTAAATAAAATTATGTAATTCTTTCTTCTCTCGTCTCTTTTCTTTGTTTTTAGTTTTTCTCTCTCCACCTGCTTCCTTGGGGTATTATAATTTATACTCATGAAAAATGTATTTTTATTTTTTCGGGCTAAATCCTCTCTTCTCCACCAAAGGCCAACCTCCAACTCCGCCGACGCCGCTTTCAGCATCATGACTCCTCATCTTCCACACGACACCACCAGTGAGCTCTAACGACATGGGAGATCGCCACCTGCCGGCGGAAGCGATGAACAGAAGGAGTTCGTCATCCGGAAACAGAGTCCCTAGAAGGTATTTCTTCGAGAGACATTGAATAAGGTGTTTCTTCGTAAGTTTTGTCTGTGGATGCTTGGTAGTGAATACACTAGCAATCGATGTTACATGCTGCAAAATCAACAACGATCCCTAGAAGGTATGGCTTTTCTGTCTTTCTTTTCGTAGGTGGCAACTCATTAAACGAGTAGGTGAAGTATAAGTTCCAAGGAAAAACGATCGAGGAAGAGTGGAAAACTGGGAAGTAGCGTGTACATGGCTTGGTTCAATCTGCTTTTCAGGCAAAAAACTGGGCCAATCCGGGTGCTATAGATTGGGAACTCCCTTATGCATAACCAGGCATCGAAGTGGAAAATTAGCCATACTAAAGAGAAAGGGAGAGAGAGAGATTTGGGTGCTTTTGAAGTGTCTAGGAAATGCGGATGAGTAGCATGTGCAATTCATATAGATGTGCAGCAGGTGATCAGTTTTCCAGGACTAATGAATTTGATAAACTTTGATTAATGGGATAGGCCTTGGTCTCTACATTTTATGAGGCCTTTGAAGAGGTGACACCGTTGAAAATAAAGATGCAGTGAGATGGCAAGCCACCAGGAAAGGTTTCTTGATAGTTGAGTCCTTTACCACTTGTTGACTTTGGCAATAGGGAGAATTGAAAACTGAATTTACCTAGAGCATGAGAGTTGTATGAGCATTGGTTGTGCCCATAAATAACCGGCTAGGTAATTATTTTCTTTTGCCTTGTGAACTGTGGGTATGAAAAAGAAAAAATCACGAGAAACATGGCGTTTACATAAGTTATTCAGTAGAATAGAGACAAAAGCACAAGAAGCTGATTGTGAATTCTGATTTTTGATGCCTTCGCAACAGTTTAGGGTTCCCTTTTTATCCTTATCTGCCATAGCTTTTATGAAGGAAAATGACCTTGAAGCTAAAACTCCTAGAAGCTTCTTGTACTTTTTAAAACCTAATAATGAAACATAAGCTCTCAGGTACCAATGATAACACTAGAATGAGCAACATGTAGTTTCTCAAATTAGTTGCTATTTTCGCTTTGGTGTTGTTAAGAGCTATATCAGTCTAACAGAAGGTGGGATTTGCATCTGAATTAGAGGTTGAGTGTGCGGTTACAATCATTTCTGGAAGTTTGTGACCAGAATATCATAGAGGACTTGCAAGTTATTTATCATATAGCCATGAGACATGCATTCATCCATACGTAGCTGCATATTGATAATGAAATATATCTACTGCTGGCAACTTGATGCTGATTTCCTCTTGAATTGCCTGAATGCATGCATGCATTCATGAGATAATTTCTGATTCTTATCCTCATGTTGTTTTCTCCAAACAAGTAACAAGACCTATTTGCTTTTCTTATATAAGGTGAAACTTGCTTTGGACAGCCTTGAAGTTCGTAAGAAACTGGTTTTTGGTAAACAGGTGCATTTCAGATATGTTATGTTATTTGCTAATTAAAACAATTGGTATTTCAGGCTTAATTGGTGAATGATTTCAAATTGTGCTTTATTTGTATATACTTTGATTGAACAGCTGTGTGATTGTTGAGGATGGGAATGTTATCGCAGCTGGAACAAACCCGACTATTGAGACACGAAATGTATGTTTATCATTGCCTCCCCATCCCCTTGTTTAAATTTTGGCCCAGCAGCACCTTGTTATTGCTGTGGATTGATACCCTCAAATTATCCACTCATAGTTTATTGTTGATCATTTTATGTTTCTCTCTTAAGTATTTCTTTAATAGGTGGTAAAACAATATACAGGACAAAATCTGTTAATGAGTGGATGTTTTATGCATTATTAGGCTATAAAGGGTTATGTTCCCGTTATTCTTTCATAAAATATACTGCTAACAATAACTATAATCTTGCCTTATTATGCCTAATGTTTCACTTTTTTCATTTGCCATTGTTCTCTGTCTGGATCAATAATACGGTCGTTATATGCTTTTGTGAGGTTCCTAACACTGTTTTCTTAGGCTATATGTCAACTGGACTATTGGTATACTTTTTTGGTATAATAATGCACTGTGAACATTGATTACCTTTTAAGATGTAAGAACCTGCTCCTTGGGAGATTTCTTCATACAATGACCATATTTACACGTATTAAAGCCTAGTTTCTGGTAGAGATCATCTCTTCTGTAATAGTCTATTGATGTAATCATCGATAGTTATGTGGTGCAGTTCACTACTATAAATGACTTCATGGACAGTAAAAATAGTTGGTGCGAAGAATATTGGCCCTTTTGTTATCTTGTGGAGCATAATAAAAACAAAGGTTCCTTGCTTACAGGGGGTATATATGAAAATACTGTTAGAAAAGTTGGAGGTGGCCAATCCAATAGAAGCCTCTTTTTCCATGTGAGATTCTCAGCAACTTCAAGTGAGCAAAACTTGTTGAATTTACGTAGTATATGCCTTGATCAATCTCATATATACTCTCAATTAGTTAGCTTGAAGCAGAAGACATTTCTCATGAAATGCATTTTCAGAATTTATGTTGAAACTACACTAAAGGACAATGTCTCTCTGACAGAGCTTCTAAATTTGATATGCTTGTGTTGCTTTTCTCCTTGTGCTTTCATAGGCAACAAGACAAGCTCTTGATGTTCTTCTTGAACAGTGGTAGAGGACTGGATTGTTGGCTGCAGAAGTTGCAGAGAAGTTTTCAATATGCTCCCTTTATGTGACCCGTGCATAATGAAAAGAAAAAATGGAGGTTTGTGGAACTGATTTTCCATCTTTTCTGAACAGTGGTAGAGGACTGGATTGTTGCCTGCAGAAGTTGCAGAGAAGTTTTCAATATGCTCCCTTTATGTGACCCGTGCATAATGAAAAAAAAAATGGAGGTTTGTGTAACTGATTTTCCATCTCATATATGCTCCCTTGATGTTCTTCTTGAACAGTGGTAGAGGACTGGATTGTTGGCTGCAGAAGTTGCAGAGAAGTTTTCAATATGCTCCCTTTATGTGACCCGTGCATAATGAAGAAAAAAAATGGAGGTTTGTGGAACTGATTTTCCATCTTTTCTGACCTTTTCCTAGTCTAATGGAAGAAAGCGAAGTTTCTGAAAGTGTCAAGAAGTCAAGTTTATATTAATTCCTTCTTTCTCTGCTTTATTTCCTTTTTCTTAGATTCTTTGTGACTTGTTTGACATTTCTGTATTCTTTTTATTTGCCCTAAGATTAACAGTTCTGGGAATTGCTACTTTTTAGTGCAATGAGATTTTTTGATGTCTTAAATGATATAATGTTTAAATCAAGAAATAAAGTATCTTCAAGCAAAATACGATATTTCAAGTGTGAGGAAATTATGCTTTCTGATATGCCAAGGGCTATGTACTTGATAAAGAAATCTCTTTTGTTTTTTACTAGTTGCAGTTGCTCTTCTTGCGTACATGAGAGCTTGTGTCTGCTAGATTGTGATGTATGGCTTGTGTTTCCAGTATAACTTTTCATCTATTTGATGCTGCCATGATCTAAGACCGACGCTAAGAGTGCTCGGCCATTTAATGATTGCTATGCAAATGTGTAGAATTTGCGCAGGAAACAAAAGGTTGAGTTTCGGATGCCCCATCTCTCTTTTTGCCTCAGATGCCCTGTTTATCACATGTGGCTTTCCTTTAGAAAGACTGGGTATTCTTAGCCAAATTGCCATATGAGAAACAGGACGTCATGTCCTTGGTCAAGGAAAAAGACGAAGTGTAGTGTCTTAGTAGTTAATAATTCTTTGATTAGACTCATTTGAGAGAAATATCTTCTTCTTTGATCCCTGCTGTGGATTGCTATACATATATGGTTCTTGGTCGAGCAATTCTTCAATAAGAGCTCTTTAGTTGCAATCAGATCATAATCTTTACATGTATCAGAGATAATTAGTATGCTTTGGGAACTTGTTGCATACAGAAAACATGTCCTTGATATAATTTGTCTTCATAATGACAAAATCAATTTGTTTCATGTTTCTTCTCTGTTTTGTAGAACCCTGTTCCATGAATATCATTTCTCTTTTCCTTTCTTCCCCTTCTTTTCTGTTCATTTTTCATTGATGACATTGTGGAATCTATGATTTGTTTAAGTATCTTATAGATTTGCTAAATGCTAATATTTGATTTTCAGCTCCAAAGGCTCACAGCTAAATCATGCTTCTCATTAGATCTGCTTGCATTGATTTGTCCTGTTGAACACTCTCGTGCCTTCGCACAGCTAGGTAAGACCTTTGAACTTATGATTCCTTTCTTTGATGTAGATCATGTAGATCATGTATGGTGATATGACGCACCTCTGATGCATATCGAATGATTATCAGTTACTCATGCATATAACTAGTGTGTACATGGTGTGACCTTTTATATTATAGGTTGTGCCAAATTAGGACACTGTGACAATGATTCTTGCCGTGACAGTTTGATATGATGCTCATGTTAAGATCGAGTATACCTATACCTATAGATTTACTCATATGATTGTTGTCAATCACAATGAGGAAGAACATAAGTGATTGCTCTTCATTAACGATTCTTGGTTGTTCAATGTTCTTATTCCTATTAGTTAATTTGTTCATTTGACTATAAGCTAAGTCAAACTTTCACTTCAAGGTATCTCCCACTCTTCAAACGAACTGTTTGCAGGATTACTTTTGAACTGTAGTTTTGTGATAAAGCACAAATCCGAATGTGATATTATTGCTGCTGGCTCTAGCATAGTAAGATTCTCTCTAGTTTGTGATATGGCAGAAACAATTAGGGTTAATTATTTTGTCTCAAGATGTTAAACATTTTAGAAACAGCATCCCCCAAAGTGTCTTGAAATGATTTGATGCACTCCAACTGATGATGCATGTGCCGTTTACTGCTCTTCTAATCACAGAATTTCATCAAGGGATCTGAGAAAGGAAGCGTGATGCATGTCCAAATCAGTTTTTGCCAGGATGTTCACGTGTCTACAGAGGATTGCAGATGTGATCACCAGCGATTTCATGCTTTAACTTATCAGATTGTTTAGATAATTTTACAGCATAAACCTGTACAAGCATCAGCTTTTCTGAGGTTAATTTTCGTCATCTACATATTTTGTGATGCAGTTTGACAAGAGTTTTTCGAACTTTGACGTAATTCCAGGTACACTATTGATGATTCTGAGCTTTATAGTTATTGACTATGTGTGATCCCTAACAATGATGAAATATGTAAAGGACTTGCGTGTGTTTTGCATGGGTTTCCTGGGAAAGAATTGCATTAATTGGATTTGAGCTTCCCCGTTATACCAATTATGTCCTAAATACTGGAATTTATGATATTGATGAGTTAATTAATGTCTTGATCGTTGTTGACTGAGAAAATCTCAGGGATGTGATAGGTCATGTGGAGACCATGATAGTCACGTGTTGCTCCACAAGAACATTAAAATCTTAATAATTTTATCGGTCCAAAGGCAATTGGCAGTTGCTTTTACCTGAATGTGCTTTCCTTATTCTTCAATCATAACAAGATGCCCCTTCTCTTCTGGTAATAAGAAGTCCGAATTTGAGTTTCTAGTTTAGCTGATAATGATTATATTTTAATCAATTCTAGTAAAACATTAGAAATACCAAAGTATTTGCATGAAAGACCCATAGTCTAAAACGATCGAGAAGATAGTAATTTTGAATCATAATCTGTTATGCATTCTTATGCATTTGGGCTAATGTTAGAAAAATAGATGATCAACCATGCAGGAGTGCGATCGTCGACAAGCCCCAGTTGACCGGCATTTATCCATCAAAAGTAAATGTATGGAAGATAATGAGACCTCGGATGAACACCTGTCTACTTTTAGGAGAAATGTGAAGAGATGGTTAGATGACATAAATATTGACGCGTCAATATAGTTTCCTGTATTAGGGGGGCCACAGTCAAATTAATAGCCACTTAGCTAACTTTTCAAAAGATAAATTAATTTATATCGATTGTTAAATGGACAGTCTAGATATGTTTCGTGTAAAGTGCTTTTGTAAATTAGATTTTTTGGCTTTACTCATTAATTGATGTGCTTAATAGGTGATCATCATTATCTAATGCAATCAAATAATATAGAAAAAATAGCAGAATTACTACCTTAAACTCCTTTTTTCCTTTTTGTTCAATTTATGGAAGAATTCGATGTCCATAATATAATACATTAGCAACAATCTACAATTATAGTACCTCAGCAAAGTATGAGAATGGCAGGTGTGAATATTCAATGATACTATAGTCATTAGCTGGGGAAGAACTCTCAGTAAAATACTCACTTTACGTGAAGTACACATACATGTGGGATTTTCAACCATTTTTTTTTGTCTCCAACACATCGGAAATTACAAAAAAAAAAAAAAAAAATACTCAATACTTTTGAAGCGAACCTAATTATATCAGTATAGACCAAATGTCACATTGTATATAGGTAAAAGTACTTCAACAATGAATTTGTTTAATATATTTTCCTAAGTCAACTAATGACGTGAGGTGTTAAAATTCATTTATGCCCAAAATATGATTATTTCACATAAATTAATATAATGTTCTTGTGATTTTTCATTGAATAGCACAAAAGTTAGTAACAAATTAACTTGATAGATACAATTTTTCCATACAATCTTGGAATTCAAACATTGCTTTACATTACAATGTGTAAGTTTTTCTAGTTTAAATCATGATAACATCATTCTACAGCTCTAATATAATAACTGCTGAACTTTTTTATGTACTTTTAAGGAAAATGACGATAATCACCATCATACAGAGGTCGTCATTATTTCTCTCTATGGTCGACCTCCATTAATGGAGCTCGCCTCCTGTGATTAAGGCGCGATCCCTCACTTGAGGTCGTGTCCCTTGCCTATGGTGTCACGCGACCCAAATTTGAGGTTGCTCGATTGCCTCCGTTAATGGAGGTCAATGGCTTGGAGGTCCGATTCCTACCGATGTTTGAAGACTGAAAATTCAAAAGGGCTAACATTGGACTGGTGCGTCTGCTCTACAAAGAGAGGAAATTATTGTGAATGGCGGTGTTGGCTTGCAGCGGTATCGACCAGTGGCAGCAACATCTCTTGAAGACAACGCAAACCCTTTTCAATGCCAAAGATGGGGAAAAGTACCAAAATAGTCCTAAATCTTTTATATCAGTACCAATTCAGTCCTAAACTTTTCAATTGGACCAATTTAGTCATAGATCTTTTCACATTGATACCAATTTAGTCCATCCAACTAATTTAAGCCGGAAATTGCTGATTTGGCCACGGAGGTCTTACGTGGCGCCACGTGGAATTTTTTAATGATTTTTTAATAATTTTTCAAAAATTTTAAATTATTTATTTTTATTTTTTCTCTTTTCTTTTATTTTTATTTTTCTTTTCTCCTTACCCTTCGCCGGCGAGGTTGCCGGCCGGCCAGCCGACCATCGCCGGCCACAGGTTGGTCGGGGCGAGGGGCCCCACGCCCTCGCTGGCCACTGGTGAGGGCCGCTGCGTCCTCGCCGGCCACAGGCGAGGGCGCCGACCCCCGCCTAGATCCAGGCGAGGGCCGAAACCCTCGCCCGTTGGCCTGCGAGGACGCCGCAGCCCTCGCTCGTGGCGGGCGAGGGCATGTACGCGCTCAGCGCTTCTCCTCGCAGCATCTCTCTCCGTCACTCGCCGCTTGAAGACTCTGTCCCCCGACGAGGGCCCTCGCTCGGATCTAGGCGAGCGCTGTTGTGCCCTCACCCGCCATGAGCAAGGGCTGCCGCGCCCTCACCGGCCAACGGGCGAGGGTTTCGGCCCTCGCCTGTGGCAGGCGAGGGCATGGCGGCCCTCCCCAATGGCCAGCGAGGGCGCAGGGCCCCTCGCCCCGACCAGCCTGTGGCCGGCAATGGTTGGCCGGCCGGCCGGCCGGCAACCTCACCCGCCAAGGGTAACGAGAAAAGAATTTTTTTTTTTAGAAAAAAAAGAGAAAAAAAGGAAAAAATAAAAAAAATAATTTAAAATTTTGAAAAAATTATAAAAAATCATAAAGTTTGTCTACGTGGCGCCACGTAAGACCACCAACAGCCAAATCAGCAATTTCCGGCTTAAATTAGCCGGATGGACTGAATTGGTACCAATGTAAAAATGTTTAGGACTAAATTGGTCCAATTGAAAAGTTTAGGACTGAATTGGTACCAATACAAAAGGTTTAGAACTATTTTGGTACTTTTCCCGCAAAGATGAACAGTCATTTAAGAAAACTAACCAAAAAAAAAAAAAGGTAAAAAAAAAAAAAGATAAGAAAGAAGTAAGAAAAATGAGAAAAATAAACAAAACAATGCTGTTATATAGATCAGAAGGCCCGTTGTGGAGAAAATTATTCAAAAAATCATAAATCTGTTTGCACTTTTGCCAATTCAATCATAAATCTTTTAACTTTGCCAATTCAATCCTAAATATTTTTACTTTTTACCAATTGAGTCCATCCGATCAATTTTGATAGGAAAATGCTGATGTGGACACCGGCGATGCCATATAGGACCACTGGCGCTGACGTGGACAATTAATAATTTTTTATTTTTTATTTTTTATTTTCTCTGTTTTCCCCTTTTTTTTTTTTCCTTTTTTTCTTTTCTTTTTGGCTTTCTTTTTTGCCTTTGCCAACGACCGATCGACCACAGGCGATGGTCGGTCACCAACCACAGCTAGCCGGCTAGCCTTGCCCACCACAAGCAAGGTTCGGCCAAGCGAGGGCAAGCCTCAGTGAGGCAAGCCCTCGCCCAAGCATGGCCCAGGAAGGGTTGCCTAGGTGAGTTTGACCTGCGCCAAGGCCAGGGTGGCCTCACTCAGTGTTGTCGTCACCCAATCGATGCCTAGCGAGGTCGTGCTAGCCTGGGTGAGGGCGAGCCTTGGTGTGCTCCCCTCACCAAATTTGGCTAGGCCGGCCCTCAACTAGGCCCGACCGACACACGGCGAGGTCGCCCTCGCCTAGGCATAGGTTGGCCTCACCTGGCTTGGGCAAAGGCTCCCTTTGTTGAGGCTAGCTCAGGCCAACGGGCTGACTGTGGTTGGTGGCCAGCCGTCACCTATGGTTGGCCGGCCGTCGGAAAAGGCAAAGAAGAAAGCCAAAAAGAAAAGAAAGAAAAAAATGGGAAAAAAAATATATTAAAATATTATTAAAAATTGTCCACGTTGACGCCGGTGGTCTTACATGGCACAACCGACATCCATGTTAGCATTTTCTAGCCAAAATTAGCCGAATGGACTCAATTGGCAAGAAGTGAAAATATTTAGTATTGAATTGACAAAATTAAAAAGTTTATGATTAAATTGATAAAAGTGTAATAGGTTTAGGATTTTTTTGACAATTTTTCCCCATTATGCCACATAAAATAGCTGGCGATAACTAATGCTAAGTTAGCAATCTTTAGCAGCAATTCAACAGAGGAACTACATTGAAATTTAAGCAAAAGTTTAGGATTGAATTGACAAAATTTAAAAACTTATGGATAAATTGACAATCCGTATAATATGTTTATGACTAAGTTGGTAATTTTCGCCGTGTTGGATTTACATGATCATAAAAGAAGACCCTCTCCATATACAACAGGTCATCAACTTATAATTGCATATCTGACCTCCATCTAACAATGAAAGTCCAATATCGTCATTTACCACCAAACCTCATTTAATTATAAGAAACCCTAGACTTTGGGAAGCTTCAAGGCAGGCCTAGCCAACTTGAAAATCTTCGGTTCATGATATTCTCCTCAATCAGTGATGCCCTTAGCAGTCAGCGCTCTCAACTTGAAGTCCTTTGCTTGCCTGGTTGAATCTTTCCCTTGGATCATGGGCTCCCTCGAAGGTCGACAGTTCCTCCTTTGCATCATTTGGGCTGAGTCATGCCAGCCTAGGCACGGCCTGATAGCCATTGCTACTAGTGATCATTGGTCATTGTTTGAAATAATAAAAAGGAATTGGGCGTGGGTTGGGCCAAAGCCGAGATAGTGGCCCGAGTGAGAAGGGATTGTAATAGGTCCCAACCCAAAGGGGTTGGTGCAAGTGGCTCTCATATATTTCTCCCTGTCTTTCTTTTTCTGTTATCCAAAATCCACAAAGAAGCGCGGGAACTTTTCAAACAAACAGTAGTTAATTTAGTTGGGGCCATTGTGGGTGATAGGGAATGTCAATTAATTAGACTTCATCTTGAATTTTGCCTTTGTTAGCTGTCAATTGGACTTCATCAGCCCCCCAATTGCTTCTTTTGGTACAAAACGTGATGTCTTCGCCAAAAGAGCTCCCAAAATACGATGATTTACCAAAAACAGTTTTTTCCCCTTAGATCAGGTCATACTAACACAATTTCCTTGAATCATCATAGAAATATAAGCTGTTTTCATATAAAAACATTTACGAAGCATTATGAGATGGCATGATTGAGGATATAATTTGAGAGTATATAGAGATGACACAATCAATGAAAATAAGTATGAATGAGCGAGTTGAAACATACAACCAATAATCTCCAATCCCCTAGTCTTTTTCTAAGCACATCACACATTTTGACTAGTGTCATAGAGGATGTTGGAATTGATCCAATATGATTGTTGTGCAACCAAACAATCTTAATGCATTCAGAAAACCAATAAGGACAATTGACTCAGCTGACGAGGCTTCTTTCAAGAGAGGGATATCCACAATAGCCAATTGGCATCCAACTAGGCATAGTTAGATTACTCCATGAAATACAATTAACGATACCAGGCATCTGTAAAAATAACCCTACGAAATTCTAGAAATGCAGTTCTACAACACATTAATCCAATGGCAAATGAAAATGATGATATTAATGGAATTCTGAAAAATTTTATGGAAGGACGGGGAGTATTTAAAAATTCCCAGAGTCTAATGCTGTAGCTGGTGGTCACCCATCTCCACATTCCGACAAGCTCACACAAAATCCTTCCGTTCGAAACCCGCTATACTCTCATTCTCTCTCCCTCTCTTTCATCGTCCACATGCTTTAGGTTCGAGTCCACCTGCCTATGTAAATGTTTGGTTTTTGCATGAATGAGTAGGGCTGGGATCACAATTGCAATGGCCAATCCCTTTTCTGATGTTTGATCCATATGTGAATCATAGAATGGTGACTCCACCAACATTTTGAATTGCCATTTCCACTACTTAGGCCATGCAATCATCATTTATCATTCCTAAGTAGGTTAGAGCCATATGGGCTCATAAAATTAGATTATATTGCAAGATAGGCATCGGGGTACCAAATATATCACACATGTCCAACTGCAGTCGAAACTTGAATCTGGTCTCCTAGTTAAATACAGACCAAAAAGTGTCAAAAACATTGAAATTCAGACCCAGGAACCCCTGAGGAGGGCATCCGCGGGTACAGTTTCCCCGAACGTCTTGAGCAGATCGGAGCAGGAGGGATCTGCCTCTCCTTCCGGTTTGAGCTCCAACCCCAGCTCCTCCTCTATGTCGTCCGATGCCGATATCAGCAGCAACTCACACCCTTCGCAGTTTAGGAAGTTGGGCGGGTTAGCCAGGTTGTACCTCAACTGCCCAAACCTTCCCTGCAGGCGGGCGAGGATCACCGCCTTGCGCTTGCTCTGGAGTCCCCTGAACTGCGAAGGGCCGGCCCCGTGCTGGTTGAGGTTCTTGATGTGGATGAGGAAGGACCCTTCTCTGTCGACATTGAGCGACTCCTGGGGCTCTTGCTTCTGATCTTCCGGAGGGAATTCAAGCTTGTATATGAGATGCGTGTGCGCTTTCTTCCCCCCAGATTTGTGTCTGAGTATGCGGCACACGCCCTCCCCCAACGCTCTGGCCGCAGCCGTGTGGCGGTGTCCCCTCGTGGAAGTGTCGTACTCTTCTGCAAGAAGCAACACGTCATACTTGAACCACAGAGAGAGAGAGAGAGAGAGAGAGAGAGAGAGAGAGAGAGAGAGCCGACTTGATATCATCGATCTTGGTAGTGATCATCTCCACAAATCCTCACTGGGGTCGGCTCCGTTTGCTTGGGTCCGGAAGACTTTTCTTCCCCCTCACTATCAAACTCAGCAGCGCCTGCTTCTCGATGTTCACTTCCTGCGTTTGGCATTTATAGAGAGGCTCGAAATCGCGAGGTGATCATAGACGGGTTGTGGGGTCGTAAATCTTGTCACCATCATTACCTGGCTTCCATGGCCGCCTTCTGCAGTGGCCTTGTCACTGGAATCGGGTCGGAGCCTTCCTTGCCGGACTGGGGATCTTGCTTCTCCTCGACGGCCCGCTTGCCGGACTCGGGGCGGAGGAAGATCTCCCCTCTTTCCTGTTATTACAACCCCCACAACAAGCTTACTCGCTCACTACCCTACGCCACCAACTAGCAAACCCCATTTGATTGACAGTAAAAACAAGGCAAAAAATAGTATAGAACCTGAATTTCGACTTGGGGATCATTTCCGGTCTTCACTTCCTGGCATTGACCCATTTCCAGCGCCACTGCCACAACACAGCACGCAGTTGATGCAAGTGGGATCGGAGAATCGACGGCAACCAGAGTGGATTGTGGACACGTCCACTTTGTGGATACCCCACGTTACAGTTCAGAGGCCAGCCACGTCTTTCTGTGTGTTGCTGTCGGCGACTGAAACGCAAACATCCCGGTGAAGAACGCACTGCAGAGGGACATTGCACGAGTCTCAACGCCTTCTTCGTCCATGAAAACCCACGCCCGCAACTATAATTTTCAGTTAATATCATTCATCGAGAAAGAATAATACGCACAATCCTGGTAAGCGCACGTAGGTTTTAAAACCCTTTGTTACCTAAATTTGACCGTGTATCTATATAGCCTATAATATGTTGTTAAGTTACCGACATTTATCTAGCCTGGACTGCGTTATGTCCAGCTGCTTCTACATTAATTTTAAGTGATTGTATCAGCTCTTCACTGGTTAAGTCACCATATAATTTTAGTTTCATCAACTCTTCTTTGATTGAATGACGAACATTTGTTTAATTCTTCTATAATTCCCACATGTTTTAACAATTTACCAATATTTATTTGCAAAGGTCATCGGCATATTAAAATTAGTGGCATTTACAAAAAGATTTGACCACTCTCATTTGAGTCCTCTTATCAATATATGTTTGCATATAATTTTAATCCGCCGAAGAGCTCCCTAGCGAACTGTGAATAAATCAATGAAATAGTTGGTATCTTAAAATAATCAAATAAAAGTTGGTAAGTGACCACACATTCGCATGCTTGTCACCGACACTTCACTTCAATTTTGTGATTGCCACATGCATGATGCGATATGGTTTTATCCCAAGCTAATTTTCATCTACTAAATAAAAGGGTAAATTTGGGTGAGGAGTATTAGTTTGGGATTTTTTGTCAGGATAGTTTGAGATAAATGTTTCATCATCATGCTAATAAGGAGTTTTTATGAAAAAAAAAATATTTAGGGTAAATTTGCATATTGATTTGGGATTTTTAATGGTATTTTTCTATTTTTTTAAATCGTTAACCCAATTTTATTTGTGTACTTTCTTATATTTTTTTTTTTTGGTAAAAGGTAAGAAAAGTGAGTGTTATATATATATATATATATATATATAGTAAAATGATGAGTGTTAGCTCTAATTTGCTAATCTATATATGTGTGTAAGTACTGGTAAAGTTTTCAAGTTTTTAGTAATTTCTCCAAAACAAAATTTAAATTTCACAAAATCTATTTATAGTAACTTTGAATGAAAAGTTAATTAATACGTTAAGAAATTCACTCGGAAACCTGAACACTAGGTTCTAAGTTGTCTAATCTACTAAAGCTTCTTGCTTCCTTTCACATGAAGAGTGTTGTGGCCCGGGCATATGTAATTATGACATATACACCTGGTCAATATTAGATTATATGACAATTAAGATATGCAATTATCCTTGAGAAACCCAATCTCCCCCACGTGTTGTGTAGCCAATTTTATAACCCTTAAACAAGCTAAGCCCCTGCAAATAAATTATGATATTATTAATGATTAATACATAAAACCATGAACAACATGAATGACATCCAATATTAATTTACCATCATTTCATGGGCTTGACTGCCCGTCTATGTACGACGACTTACATAGGCCTAGTTTTATGGACTCCACAATAGATCACTTCTTCTTTAAATGAACACATGACTTCATATATTGACAATCTAAAATATAATAATTTCAGAGTGTTTATCAAAGTTGATTTCTCTATTTTTGCAAGAGTTCCAAAATTTGAAGTACAATAATTTTAGTCACTACGAGTGCCTAACCTCTCATGTACTTCAAATCTCAAGGAATTGAATTTCAGTAATTGCAAAAACTTGGTAGAAGCCCATGAATCCGTTGCATATCTTGATTTTGTCATTGCACGAAATTTGAAAGGTTCCCTATTATTCCACATAAGCTTGAAGGCCTTAAAGAGCTTATGTTAGAAGGGACCACTATTAAAGAACTTCATGCATCGATAGAAAATCTTGTCGCTTTCAAGGAAAAGCATATATATGGTTGCAATTACCTGAAGAAGAAGAAGAAGAAGAAGAAGAAGAAGAAGAAGAAGAAGAAGAAGAAGAAGAAGAAGAAGAAGGAAGAATGATTTCTATCGCATGAGACTCGTGTATCAATCAAGCAAGGATCAATGAATCTTCTTATGTGGGTACTAATACTAACTTTGATACTTTCTACCAGTTTACCTTTGTAACAAGAGTGGCTTAAATTTAGAATGATTCTCCCTGAAGGAGAGATGCCACAATGGGTTGTTCCTATTGAAGAGGTTCCATATCTTTCATGGTTTTAGAAGACTTATATGATAAAATTCTCGAATTGGCATTTTGGGGTCGTTCTTGATACTGATGACCTGAAGGAGTACTACGACTTTGATATTGAATCACATGTTAATGGCAAAATGTAGGATTACCATGGACAAGTTTGCAATTTTTGTATTTGGATCATATCTTTATCAATCATCTTTTACCGTGTGAGCTGTGGAAAGTAATTCAATTTTGCTCAAATTGATAGGTGTTATATTCAATTTAGTCTTACATTATCGAGTAAAAGACTGAAAAGGTGAGGATTCCAAATAATATGCAAGTAACTAAGGGACAATTTAAAGGTTGAACTTCGAGATAATTAGCTAATAGATATAGCGTTACCCTATGTGGTTGGTCATGGATCAACAGATTTAGGGTGCGTTTGGTAACGTTTCTTTTTAAAAATTGTTTCTCGGAACATAAATAGAAAAAAGTGTTTCTTCCAGGGGGAACAATTTTTGAACAAAAAATGCGTTTCGTAAATCTGTTCAGAAATATAAAAAAAGAAACACGTTTGGTAAAATTTGTATAATTTTTTATTTCTTTTAATTTTTTAATATTTTTATTTTATTTTTCTATTTTCTTTCTTATTTTTCTTATTTATTTTTCCTTTTTTTATTTTTTATTTTTCTTCTTTTGGCCGGTCGCGGCCCGCCATGGCGGCGACCGGCCGACGAGGGCCGGCGGCCTCGCCCGGCCCACGGCGAGGCTCGCTAGCCCCGGTGAGGCCGAGCCTGGCCGTGATCGGGCGAGGATCGGCCTCGCCTTGGCTGGGCGAGCTCGGCCGAGCCGGATCTGGGCGAGATTGAGCTCGCCCGACCTCATGCCTGGTTGGGCGAGCTCGATCTCGCCTAGATCCGGCGAGGCCGAGCTAGCCCAGTGGCCGGCGAGGCTCGGCCTCGCCTAGCCACCGCCAGGTCGGCGTCGCCAGGCCACCAGGTCGGCGTCGCCTGGCGGTGGCCCGGCGACGCCGAGCCTCGCTGGCCGTTGGGCGAGCTCGGCCTCGCCGGATCTGGGTGAGCTCGAGCTCGCCCAGCCAAGGCGAGGCCGAGCCTCGCCCAGCCACGGCCAGGCTCGGCCTCGCCTGGGGCCGGCGAGCCTCGCCGTGGCTGCGCAAGGCCACCGGCTCTCGTCGGCTGGTCGCCGACAATTCACATGTGCATGAAGATAATTTAAGCGAAGCAGATCTACCGGAGGACTTGCAAGATTGTCAAATGACCTTCGGGAAACACAGTCAAATAGGATCAAAGAGAAAATGTGAGTTTAATCTCCCTCTAGGGAAGCGAATGAAGATGATGATGACTTCCAATTCGATCGATGGAGATGAGAATGAGATGGGAATGATGATAGCTCTACTAAAAAAATTGCGTTTGTAGTTGGACAGATGGAAACTTGCTAAGGAAGAAATTCGTAGGTGAGGGAGTTGAGCTGATCTTTATTACAATGCCTTTCTTCTTCCTTGTTCCTGTAGTTTTCTTTTCTTAGAAAAAACTTCTAACTGGTACTTGCTTTCACCCGTATATTGACAATGAGGTACCTTTACATGTCCACTTGAACTAGCGTTAATTTTGCCAGCTACACTGAGGGAAATGATCAGTCCTGGGCGAAAGCTCAACAAATAGAGAGAAGCTCAACCTCCTTCTCGAACTTAATATCGAGAAGATGAGTTCGACCGAAAAAAGCATGCGGATGTCGTGGATGGCGAGTCCCGTGATGTGGCTTGGGCAAACAAGAAGAAGAAGAAGAAGATGAAGAAGATGATGGCAGCATGCTCATTTAGATGGGGCGAGCATGCAAACATGGAAAGGGCGCGATGATGGGTAAAGATTTGGTCGGAACACGCGAAGAAAGTGGGAAATCACCGTGCGGTTTATCATCGCGGGATGAGGATTTGATTTTGGTGGAGGAAGGATTGGGAAGAGAAGGCACAAACAACTTCCACTCCATGGAGTCTGAAGGACTAAGAACACTATCCGTGAGTTTTATCCATCTTTTGCCTTTCATTTTTTTTTTTTTTTAACGTTCTCTTTACTCGCGCCTATGGTTCTTGCACTTTCATTTCCCTGTACTTTCGTTTCACAACTTATTTCTTTTCATTATGATTTCAATTCTAGCATGCTTATTTTTATTCGCACTTAGATCGATCCCTCAATTCAATCCCTATTCTTTGCATTTTTATAATTGGGCCTGAAATCATGGAGCGATCTTAATTGTTCTCCCTTCACTCAACTATTGGATTCAAATTCAAACTCATAAAAATTTATCCGAAACCTCAACCATAAAACCATCCCATCATGTTATTTTTCTGAAACCACTATTTGAAAATCATGAATGTCAGATTTTTGTCTCAATAGAAGTAGCCTTCCATTATTATAGAAAATAATATATATGTGATGGTCGCCTGCTTAAAATAAACAATTACTTTTAATTAACCCTAGTTAGTAAACTTTAATTCCCAAAACAGAATCCTGTAATTCTTTCCTTCTCTTAGTTTTTTTTTTTTTTTTGAACTAATTTTCCTTCTCTTAGTTCATTTTCTCTGATTTTGACGTTGTTAGGAAGCACCTTTCTTTTCCCCGCCATGGCCAAAACTTCCAACTCCATCGATACGATGCCAGTGAGCTCTGATGCATTGAAGATCGCCACCTCCCAACGGAGTCAACGAACAGAGGAAGAAGCTCGTCTTCCTGAAACAACGGCAACGGAGGCCGGCCGTGGAAACTGGTGACGTAGCTTGAGGTGAACGATTCTCTCCTGAGGTTCTGGGCTTCGTGCAGCTTGCTGTAGATCAGGTAACACCTGGCACGTCCGAATTTTATTAAGTTGGTGGAATACTTGAGATGGATTTTAATTACGATTTGTTTGGCGCTGCAATTACGCGGGAACTTGAAGAGTGTCGTTGAAGCAGTGTTTCTTCGTAAGTTTTTTCTGAAAGGTGTAGCTTTTCTTTCTTTGTTTTCATCGATGGCAATTTATTGAAAAAAGCAGGTGAAGTCCAGGTTCATAGTGGGGAAAGAAAAAGAGAGGAAGAGTGAAATAATGGTTTTCCTCAGTCCCCTTTTCAGGTGAAAAACTGAGCCAGTCCGGGTGTTGTAGGTTGAGAGGGAGGGAGGGAGGGATTTGGGTGATGTTGAGGTATGTAGGAAATGTGGATGTGGAGTATGTACTTATCATAAGATGTGCAGTGGGTGAGTGGTTTGCCAGGAGAATTGAAGTCTGAGAAGGTTCCATCAATGGGATAGAGGGCTCTGTCTCCATGTTTTACAAGGCGCTTGAAGAGGCAAAAGCCATGGAGGAGTGAAGAAGATGCAGTGAGATGGTAAACCACCTGGAAAGGTTGCTTGACAGTCGAGTCCTTTAACCACTTCTTGGAAACCAAATTTACTTGGAGTGTGAGAGTAGTATGAACATCAGTTGTGCCCAGGGATAACTGGTTAGGTAGTTGTATTCTTTCGCCTTGTGGACTGTGGATGTGGAAAAGACAAAAGCACAAGTAGCTGATTGTTGATTCTGAATTCTGAAGCCTTCGCAATAGTTTAGGATTCTCTTTTTATCCTTATGTTGCTGTAGCTTTTATGACGGAAAATGACCGAGTAGCTAAAACTTCTGGCTGCTTCTTGAATGTTTGAGTGAAACCTGATTAAAGTAGTTTCTCAAATTAGTTGCTGTTTTTGCTTTAGTGTTGTTAGAGCCATATCAGTTCGAGCATTTAGTGGGATTTGTATCTGAATTACAGGATGAGTATGTATTAATAACCAAGTGCATTTCAGGTATGTCACTTTATTTTCGGTCTTAATTGGTAAGTGATTTCACATTGTACATTATTAATTTTATATTTTGATTGAACAGCTGTGTGATTGTTGAGAAAGGGCACATTATTGCAGCAGGAAGAAACAGGACTAATGAGAAATGGAATGTATGTCTATCGTTACTTCTTTATTCCTTGCTGTAAATTTTGACAAACAGAACTTTATTGTTGTTTTGATTTGATACCCTCAAATTATCCACTTGTAGTTAATGTTGATCTTTTTTGTGTCTTTGCCTTAAATATTTCTTTACTATGTGATAAAATAGTACATCTAAACAAATTTGTTAAAAAGTGGAATTTTCTATGCATTATTAGGCTGTAATGGTTTTGTTCCTGTTATTCTTTCATAAAATACAAGTACGGCTAACAATAGTAGAGGTGTTAAATGGGTTGTGCAACCCATTTATGGACCCATTTAAGCATAAATGAGTCGTTAATGGGTCGGCCTTGAGAAATAAGGTACCACGATGGGTTTTAAAAATAAAAGAACTAAAATAAATGGGTCTTAAATGGGTACCCATTTAAGACCCATTTGCAAACCCATTAAAGTCTAAAGATGGGTTGTGCAACCCATTTATTTATTTTCTTATTCTTTTTCTTTCTTCTTTTTTCTTTTCTCTTCCTCCGTCGCCGGGCACGGCAATGGCTAGCGATCGGCCGTGCAACCTTGAGGCTCGCTAGATCGGCGAGGCTCGAGCCTCGCCCGACGCCGGCGAGCCTCGAGCTCCTTGGATCTGGCGAGGCGGAGGCCTCGCCCGATGCCAGCGAGCCTTGAGCTCCTTGGATCTGGCGAGGCGGAGGCCTCGCCCGACGCCGGCGAGCCTCGAGCTCCTTGGATCTAGCTAGGCGGAGGCCTCGCCCGACGCCGGCGAGCCACGAGCTCGCCGGATCTGGGGAGGCGGAGGCCTCGCCGACGTCTGGCGAGGCTTGAGCCTCGTTGATCTGGCGAGGTGACGACCTCATCGACGTCCGGCGAGGCTCGAGCCTCGCTGATTTGGCGAGCTCGAGCTCGCCCGCGTCGGCGTCGGCGAGCCGGGCAAGCTCGAGGCTCGCCTGTGGCCGGCCAAAGAAAAGAAGAAGAAGAAGAAGAAGAAGAAAGAAAAAAGAAAAAGAAAAAGAAAAGTTATATATTAAAAAATTAAAATAATTAAAATTCCATTTTTAAAAATAATTATTTTAAAATTCCATTTTTTAAATAATTATTTTAAAAATTATAAAAATTGTCCATTAAATTTATGTTGTATAAAATTATTTTAGCAATACCATTTTTTAAATATATATATATATAATAATAAATTAAGTTTAATTAAATGGGTCGGGTATGGGTCGGGTATGGGTCGGGTCGGGTATGGGTCAAATTTTTTTGCATTGCAATAAACGGGTCATAAACGGGTTAAATGGGTCGATTTGGGTCGGACCATTTATGACCCGACCCAAACCCGACCCGACCCACCCATTTAACGGGTCTAAACAATAGCAAGAATCTTGCTTTACTATGTACAATGTTTCACATTTCTCATTTGCCATTGTTCTCTGTCTGAATTTGGACCGATTACAGTCAAAGAAAAAGCTTCAATGAGGAGACAGAGAATAGGGGAATAATTTTATATTTTGAATAGAAATCAAGCCTTTGTAAGCTGCCAGACCAGAATGTTCAGTGCTTGTAGATTGTGCTGCATTGCATGCTTGAATATGTTTATTAGTACTTGATCGCCTCAACATATTACAAAGTTATAGATTATTCTCAGTATGTATTTATTGCTTTACATTACGTGAGAAAGAGTTGTTATGGTGGCTTCACTTCTCTTGATTAAAAGGGCATAGTGAGAGATGGAAAATTCTAAAGTTATGAGAAGCGAGTTGAGAGACTGCAAAATCTCAAGTATAGGGAGGATAACTGCAGTTTCACATAAAATTTCAGAGAATATAATGCTTGAGTACTAGAAATTTGATCGAATGCCTAATAGTAAGGACAATGCTCTTCAAACAGTGTCCATTCCTTGACATTGAGGAGCAAACAGAGTTGTCCATGCTTCACGCATAAGATCCTCTCTTAGACTCTTAGTATTGTGAATATTTGAAGAAAGAACTGAAATTTCTGCATAAGGTGCGTCAATAATTCTGTCTTGGAGACAGTGGTTCATCCAATAGGATTCATGATCTAATGCAGTTGGCTTTGACAAAATCCTATCCTCCTCAGTTAGTATACACACCAAGCAAAGGTTGAACTCAATTCAAGCCTTGAAAATATAGTCAACATGGAGCAGATACAAAAGAGGCGATTTGAAAACGAAATAGACGAGTTATAGATGCGTTGCTATTATTTGCTTTGGTTAATTATTTTTTATTTGCATTACTAATACTCTCGACACTAAGAGGAAGAAGGCAATGACACTTAGAGATGCATCAATTTAAAGATAAACTATTGGACTCAAACGTTAAGCAAGAGTAAAAGAAATAAATAGATAAACAAGAAGGTGAAAACATTTTTCATGAAATGCATTACCTAAATTTATGTTGAACTACTCTAAGATCAACTTTCTCTCTGACGAGCTCCTAAGTTCAATATGCTTTCTTTATTTTTCTCCATGCGCTTTCCAAGGCAACAAGATGTGCAAAAATGGAAGCTCTTGATGTTCTTCTTGAACAGTGGCAGAGGACTGAATTTTTATCTGCAGAAGTTGCAGAGGAGTATTCAGCATGCTCCCTTTAAGTGACATGTGAACTATGCATAATGTGTGCAGCGGCATTATCAATCATTGGTACATCTGATGATCATACTGAAATAAAACTAAACTTTTGTAAAATTTGTTTACTCATAAATGATTAGATGACTCTTAGCTGTTTTAAGGTATGAAGAAAGTATGTTATGACTGTGCAAATGAAATGTGGAGGCTGTGGCTCAGTGCTGTTGTTGCATCAATTAACTCCGAGGAATGAATTAGGTCAGTTTCTGGACTTGCTTTTGTTGCTGATTTCATATCTGCTTAGCTCCACTTTGAAATTTTGACATTTTACAATTGACAACCAAAGCTTACTGGAGGTTTATGAATCTTGTTTTGATTACTGATTGATGTGCATTTGTAGGGTAAAACAGAGTTCTCTCATTAATTTACATGTAAATATGGAGAACGCTAGGGTTGTGTCACATTGTAATCTGATCTGCAATTAAGCTTTCTTAGTATTCATTACTTCCTAAATTGTATGAGATGTTTATAAGCTAGCATACAGGTATGGCTTCGTGGTATCTTTCTTCACTGCACATGATCCATAAACTACAATGATTACCCCTTCAATGAAGAAGTCTTCACAAAATATTCAAATAGAATTATCTTCTGTCCTTTGAAGAGTGGAAAGATAAAAGGGGTTCCACTGGAGAGTGATTTGGCTAAACTCACAGCTTTTCCTTTGCAAGAAATAGGAAGAGAAGCATGTTAGTTCACAACTTTTTGAAGTACATGTAGAAGATATTCACTAGGAGATGCAACAACCATGCCTCTGCCTTTGGTTGATGTTCTCTGATATATGTTTTTACTGTTAAGCATGTTAATTCATGAAGGTAGATCTCTCTTGACTGTAATTCTGCTTATATACTTTACGTATTTAGCTATATGTTGAAATCACAGTGGCAGTCAACCTTTAGTAATGAGGCATGGGTAAATGCTGCTTGAGAGTTTCGCTTAATATCTCCCATGAGAGTTCTCTGAACCAGACACGAGCAACCACTTCCGTTTGGGAAAGGTACGGGTGAAAGAATGACTTAAAATTGGTGTGAGAGGTTGATGCTTTTGTAGTTGCTTGCAGCATTGGGAGGAGCTGGCTTTGGCAGAGAGAACGCAGGATCTTGTTTTTTTTTTTTTTGGTAAGAGGAATGCAGGATCTTTGTTACACAGGGAGCACAAGAACAGTAAGCTTCAGCTCCACTGCTTTCTACTAGCTTTTGATTTCCTTAAATATGTAGTATAATCTTCAAGACTAATTGAAATTATAATCTAAATATAACAATTTAGAAGAAAATAAAAATTTCACTATATTGAGTCGCTTATTCAGTATAAACGATGCACATTGATAAATAATAGTGCCCACTTGAAAATGGAGTAGAAAAATATTTTTTATTTTTAAAATATTATTTATTATTTATTTTTTTCCTTTCATCTTCATTGTCTTCTTCCATACTCAGCTGTCATCCAAACTGGTACAGTGCCATTGCTGCCGCTCGTTAACACCATGAGGCCATGACGTGTCATTGCCATCTGCCGCGCTAGAGCTTGTGATTATCTCTTTCACTATCCCCGACCTTCGCTTGAGGTTGTCACCTCGAGTTCGATGTCTCCGCCTCAGCTAGCCCCAGAGAGAGATGGCAATGGAGGTGGTGGTCGCCTGGGCAGTTGATGGTGGTGGAGATGTAATACGTTCTTGGTTGGTGGCGGTGGTCACGTTGGCTCATGGATGTGGAGTGTGGTATTGCTTGTGGTTGCAGTTGTGGTGGACAGTGTCGGCAATAGTGGTGGGCAGAGAGGGAGAGGCCCGATTCCACGTTGGTTAAATTGCCACTTGATAATAATTCGATGTAAGCCCCACGTCAACATAGTTTATGGTTGTTTAACGGTTGTAAGTGGTACATCAACAATTTCAGTCAAGTACTAAACGGAAGATGACATTGAGCATAACTTGAAAAGTTGAGGTATTCAATTGTTATATATATATATATATATATAAAGGAATTATATACTTATCGGAAAACTGACAAAGTTCAGTCATGCTACGTTGGGAAAGGTCCTTCTGCAAGGGACTCTATTGCCCCATGCGCAGGTGGCAAGGACTTAATATTAACCACAAGCACGACGTTAAACTAAATTTTTAGCACTTACATGCACGTGTAAACTCAATTAGTCTCACATGTTGAATTTCATGGACTTACATGATTGAACGAGTGATATGCTCTTGGTTCATGTGCCTCAAGAGCAAGCAAATGTTGATCTTACTAAATTGATATACAAAGTGATGAGGCAGGGTTTTATTAGGCCTTGAATGTGATTGTCATTTTCAACAACCTAATCACGATATGCTTCATTACTTGATGTTGACACCCGGTTATGCTGCAGTTGGTTAGCAAGCGCTGAAGTGGACAAATTTTAATCACATTTTAATATTTTTTTCGAATTTTTTATTAATTTTCCTTAATTTTCTTTTCTTCTCTTTTTTTTTTTTTTTTTTTCTTTACTTTTTACTTCTTCTTTTTTTCCTTTTTTTTTTTTCTTTTTTTTTTTCCCTCTACCGGCCATTGGGGCTTGTTGCTTGCCTTAGGTGAGAGTTGCCCTTGGTTGGATGATGGCTGACCTCACTAGCCCAAGCTTAGGTATCCCTCACCCGAGGTCGGCAAGGGCAACCCTTGCTTGAGGCCACCGAAGGGAAAAAAAGAAAATAAGAAAACAAGAGAAAAGGAAAAAAAAAAAGAAAACAACCAAAAAGTAAGGAAGGGAAATAGAAAAAAAAAGAGAAATAATTAATAAAAAAATAAATATGAAAATATTATTAAAAATTGTTTACGTTAGGATCGACCATGTCAGGATAATCAAGTCCATATAAGCGATTTATCACCAAAATTGACTAGATGGACTCAATTGGTAATGTGTGAAAAATTTTATGATTTTTTAGATAATTTTCCCTCAAAGTTAGTTACGGAAAAATAGGGAAAATATGTTATATATGAATATAATACATAAATTGTTGACATTTTCTAGGCATCTAGAATGTAACTTAACAAGCATATCAACAGCCATTGACATTATCAAATGATAGTTGATCACATTAATTACCATCCATGACTACTTGACTCTACCTACAAATTGTCACGCCCCGAATATCGAGTGCGCGCACATCCCTCGGTGGTCGATAGAATTTTGCGACATTCCCAGGACTTGTCACCAACCCTTTTCTTTTTATTGCACATGCAGAAGTGAATTAACTAATCTCCTGACAGCAACAAACATAAGATAGAAAAGTAGGACAACCAATTTCAAATCAAATACACTTTCATAAACATTTCAAGCTTATACATAAGGTCTATCTCATAAAGGACTACTGAGCCACCTATGCTCCTGGCCCTTTCACTTCAAGCTTCTGGTTCTTCACACTAGGGACCTGAAAATGATTATTCAATAACCAGTGAGATATAAATCTCAGCGAGTTCTTATCCTAATCCCCCAATTAGTACACCAACTCAACTCGAGATATCTCTTCAAAACCATCCCACAAACAAATCAAAGATTAACAAGCAACAATCAATAGTTAATTCGCATACATCCTTACCTAGTATGACATAACTTGCACGTCATAGTTAATTCGCATACATCCTTACCTGGTATGACATAACTTGCACGTCATAACTCAGCACGATACACGCAATGCATATGGCTATTAGATGATGCAGTTCATTAATCACATACGAATCGTGTTGCAAGCGATCTCACCTTACCATTGCCATACAAACGTGTTGTTTGAGGTAGAGGCGCGGACGCACCGCCATCCCTCATCCTAGCCCAATATTGCCTCTTTGGGCCCCGCATTGGTGCGGACGAATCGCCATCCTAGTTGGGCCACCCATCAAAGGCTTTGTTCTCAGCACAATGAAAGTATGTGTGAAATGCGTTATCGGTTCATGCGTGCTCAACTCATGCATGACAAGAACCAAAGATGCCATGATTTTCATGCGTTCTTGCACATTAATGCGCCACACAATACATATCAATCAATCACACGGGTCCCGATTATAAGGTAAAATCAATGTGATACGTCTCATTTTATGCCACACAATTTTATCCCATAATAAGGCCCAACCATCTCAATACTCATGCATTCGAATTCATTTCGACCCACCTGCCACGTCCAACTCAACAGTCAGCAGTCTTCCGGCGTAACCGAGCATCATCTCACACCATTGAGCACGGCAACGTCTACATCTAGACAGCATTTCATATAGGAGCATGGGCCAACCTCCATTGCGACCAGCATCCGTTGATGTGGGGCATTCACGAAGGAGCATCATCCCACCCCAAAGGCTCGTAACGGTATCTCATATCATTAATGTATTTATTCAATTTTGGCCTAGGACACCGTGCATTGCACTCAAATACCTCAATTAAAAGGGTGATCCCGACCTATTTCCTTCATATTAGAAATGCATGGTAAAATAATTGTGTGTGGGGATACAGTCAAATCGAACCATAAAATTTGTGTCATCTCTTTTAAAATCCCACAGTTTGATATAATATTTAAAAACACTTTCGATGTCCAAAACTTGACACCCGGTATTTTCTAATTGAATACTAACAGTTTCCAATCACCATAAAATTGCACAAAACATCACCTAATTCATGCGGATGTCCATGCATTTACACATGCATTCACTTCATAAAATCAATACACATGAAATTAGACCACTTTTTCATTTTCGGGTGAACAGTACACGTGAACAGTGTGCGTGAACAGTAACTCGTGAATAGTGTGTCATGAACAGTGAAATTTCAGAATTAAATAACTAATAAATTAAATCCACAAGTCATTAAAAATACTAATTAAAGCAAGCAAAGCATCAAGAACCATCACCAAACTAACATCGGTCTTAATTGGCAGAAATCGGGCCTTCACACGTCTCCAAATTTAAATCCAGAAACCTAACCAATTGAGCTCGGAAAATTTCCAAATTTGAATATGTTGTAAAAGACACATAAGCGAACATTTTTCATGAAGACACCTAAATCTAGATTCTTCTAGATTCGGCCCAGTAAATTACTCAATCCAATGCCAAAATTAGGTCCATTCTCAGAAAGTCAGTTTTCTGAAATAAGTTTGGTTCGAGATCTTAAACATGTCCACTTGATTGAAATTTGAGTATGTTAAACTAGAAGAGGTGAAAAAAAAATTTGTGAAGAAACCATTTTAAAATTAGAACTCCTAGAGTCAATAAAAACCCCTAGAATCCTAAAAGATCGCCAATTCCAGCGAAAATTGAAATTCTGTTTGAAAATGGTGGAGTGGATATTTCTTGCTTCTAAGTCCCTAAAAACCTTGAAAAAAATGTATGTTGTAGCTTGAGAGATTTAAAACATTTATCTAGAAGACATCAGCTTCAGATTCACAACCGATTTCAATCTACAAAAATTGCAAATAGAAGATGTCTAGGAACCAGTTTTGAAGAACAGCCTCTGTTTTCACCCAAATCATCCTCAAACGTGTTAATCTCACGAATTAGACTAACATTAATCCATTATAATGCTAATCTAACCATTTTAACTTATAACTAATACATACTTAAGTTAGTCGAAACCATCCTTAAACCTAATCAACCTCCTAAGCAAGTTTAGGCACTAATCAAAGGATTAGGAGCTAAACTCACCGACAACAATTCCGATGACATGAGTGCGACGGCGATGGCGAGGTTACTCACGGTTACATCCAAAATGTCATGGAGGCGCTCGGTAAAATGGGTCTCGGCAGTGGTTTCTGATTTGGCACGAACGGTGGGCGGACAACTCACGGATGGGTGGTGCGGCTCTTCAGCGGTGGATGGCGGCTTGCAGACAGTAATGGCCCACAGCCATGGCGCAAGGTGATGGCTGGCTTGGGGTAAAAACAGCAGCACACGGTGCTATTTTGGAAGCAAAATAGAAAAGAAACTAAAGAAAGGAAGAGAAGAGGAGGAAGGGAGGAGCTTGTCGTGAGGAGGAAGGGGGAAAGGGGAGAGAGAAACAATAAACTAATAGAGGGGAAGTTGCGGAGAAATTGCAGCAGAAGGGTTTGGCGTAGGTGAGGGGGTGGAAAAGTGGGAGAGAGAGGGAGAAAAAGAAGAAAGAGAGAAGAAGAAGTTACCGTAAGTGAGGGGGTGGAAATTGCGTGCGAAGGAGGGGAGAAGAAAACGTGAGGGAGAAAGAGAGAGAGAAGAAAGAGAAAAGAAAAAGAAGAAAGAGGAATCTCGGCCGAAGGAGAAGGAAGCATAGAGGAAAGGAGAAAGAGGAGAGAGAAAAATAATAATAATATTGTTATCATTTTTCTTTTTCTTCCAATCTCCAATTTTTCATCCGATAATTTCTTTTTCCGAAATTTCGGGATGTCACACAAATAGTTGTATAAAGAAATAAATCCATTCTCTTATTCAAGAATGAGGCTAACGTATTTTGTTAGCTTCTCACTTGCACCAAAATTTTACCAATAACAAGTAAATGGGGTGCTGATACAATCCATGCAGAGGCTGTTTTTTGGCTGAATAAGCCATTTTTTCCAACAAGTCCAAAACGCCTTATGTATAAACTTAATTCTGATGTAAAAAGTATCTTAATTCCTTTCTTTATTTGTCGGCACTCTCAAATAGGCAAATGAAGCAATAAAGTAACATCAAAAGGAGGGAAAGAAATTGATGACGGTGCAAAAAAAAAAAAAAATTTAAATTTTAGGATGGAGAGTGATTTGGAGGAAAGAAATATATCTGTGTCCAGCAAAGGTTGCAATGTCAACAAGTGTTGAGGCACAAAGAGGCCAAAGTTGAAGCTGATTTGCTTTCGATGCTCTTTCCGCTTACCATTTCATATTGGAGAATGTGTTAAAAGAAATATGAAGTGGTCGAGATATCTCTGAAATCTCTATTCGACCGGTGAATACCGACTTAAATGCTACCATGGTAGACTGATGAATGTCGTGACCCTCCCAATGTGGTGGGGAAGACGGGGTTAGAGGTAATGCCCAAGAGGGGGCTGATGGCCTTGATTAGGCGTGGAATCTCTCAAGCCATTGCCTCGTGAAATGGGAGTCGTCACTAGCCTAACCAAGTGATGCACCGGAGATTACCTCACTTCTTGCGTAATTAAAGATTTTCTAAGATGGGGGACTTAATTACACTAATAGTTTCTATTAGTGTCCTTTCAGTACCTCTAACTTAATTGGATTGCTCATCCAAGTATCAAGTGGCCTTCATTGCTAATTATGAGTGCTAAAGGTCATTCAACTCTCACTAAGTGTTTATACAATAGTTTTTATGGATTTGTTATGATCCTAAGGCTTATCCCAACCATTCTAAAAAATAAAATTATATCCAATGTAATGAAAGGTCGAGAATTAAATATTCAAGTATTGAAATGCTAAAAGTAAAATACGAGAAAGAAAACTTGATACTCGTCAAGCAAAGAACATGCATGGTTTGGTTCAAAGCCCCGAGACATGATTCCCCATGAGCCTGACTCAATACCAAGTCAGGTAAAAAATATACCAGCCTTTGTTCTTAAGCCCCGGAACACGATTCCCTATGAGCTTGAGACTGGAGAATGTACTAATTTGAAAATCTAGGCTAGATAATGCGGATCGAACTTCTAATCATTTAATTATTAATGATAGTACTTACTAAACTGAGCTACAAAAGAGAAAAAACGAAGCTAAACATTCAATAAGGGAATGATTCTAATTCTAAATGGATTATCATTAGTTTTTTTTAATTATGTGCAATAAATTTAGGATTTTTTAAATAATTTTCCCATATTTATTGTGAAATATGAGAAATTTCCGGTACAACAAAATGGTCTATATGATGTATTACCACATGTTAGGAGAAAACACGTTAAAGGGGAGTGGACCGTATCATAAACGCATAAGTTGACGTGGAGCTTAATAAGAAAAATGTTGGGGGTTGACTAGGTCAAGTCGTCCTTAATGTGTTAGGAGTTGATTAGGTCAAAGCTCTTTTTAAATAATCTAAAATAGATTATGTTACATCTACCCCAAATTTAGGTTTGAGACACTGTCTTCTACTTAAAGTTTAAACCGCCACTTTTTTATTTAATATTTTTGTTGCCACTTTGCTCTTCTTCAAAATTACCATTGGATTTAGGACCCACTACAATTTTCCTTAAGATTTTATTATCTTCTTTCAAATTGGGTTTATGTTGGTCATTACACTTTAAATCACTATTGTATTAGTAACTACTGTCGTTGTGACAATAGCATGGGCCTGGATAAAAATTGAATTGCACAAATAATAAGTAATAGAATTGTCAAAAATCTGAATGCATTTGTACGCTAAATTATTACTCAAAAGGATCACGACAATCCAATTAAGCAAAATTAGGAAAAAAAATTATTCTCGCCTAAAACCTTTCACAAACACCTCGTATGAAAGGTAGAAGTGCCGTCTCATGGTTGTACACAATCTTCATGATTATCTCGAAGCGTCGTTCCACTAACTAGAAAAGTCGGAAGCCTGTCCCGTCCACTTAGGGAAAATGTCATAGGCTTGACTTAAAGTCGTCGCTTTTCATGGGCTTGACTTAAGTCGTCGCCAGTCTTTCCGTGCTAAAGAAAAAAAAAAGATGCGTGTCTCACGGTGAAGAAAAAGCCTTGTTCAGTGTGCAGCGGGACCTACCATGCAAACATTTTCCTAGCATCGGTGTTCTCTATCACCGACGCACCATCTCCAAAAGAAAGATACAGGCACTCAAAACGTTTGACCTTGACTTAGATTTGTTGACAAGACATTCGAGATTGAGAATTTCTAATGAGAATTTATGATTTTCCATGTGTTAACTTCAATTTTTGCGGTACTTAGCTGAATAACTTCCTGTTACACCTATGAATAAGATCATGGGAATCGCAATTCATTCTTAGCCCGCTAGATCATCCATTACAACTGAGGGATTAGGAACATGGCTAAAAATCTGATCCGCTTACACCATTATGATCACCCCCTAATTTAAAAAATTTGTTAATGAATATGATTTACCAAGGATGATTGGCTCATACGCAATACAAAAGGTGGGACTTATGCAAGATCTATCCTCTTGACGCATGAGATTTAGCATATTGATATTATACAAAGTTATATTATTACCATCGAATTCTTGAAATGATTTATCATAGGCATTAAAAAGTAATGATATGGTTATCTATCTAGAAAAATTATGAAGTGAACATAGTGCATAAACTAAATTGAATTTGAACATCAAATTAAGTAGATTCCATATGAATATCTTCAACTTTTACTACTCAGATCTAGTCTTTTATATATATATATATGTTGTTCATTTACTAATTTCTTACCTATTAGATCCAAATAACTGCCTCAATGTTGAACTTTTGGTTGTGGCACATATCTCTAAATAATAAATCAAGTGGCGCTCTTAATGAGAACATAAAATTAACCAAATTCCTAAGCCATATTGAAGCGATAAAATTATTGTAGTGGGGAAATGCATGCGTAAGTAGAGAGAGTCTGGTGCCACTCCCAAAACATTTTGTCCAACCCATTTTAAAGTGGAATTCACAAGTACTCTCCACATGCCCTCATTTAGTCTTCTCTCTTCTTGTGACATAGAATGGCAATATAAGGGTAGAACAATATCATGGCTCAGCAAGTGACAATCATCATTGTTTCTATGACATCATGGAAAAAATAATGCAATCTTAATAAATATGTATCCACGATATGCATTGTAGAAATCATACTAGTTGATATTATCCAATAACATGAATATTCCATGTACTCTTTATAAATCAATGCATCACATAGTATGCATCATAGCATAAGCCATACTGTAGCAAAAATCAATGTCAACCTTTCATATCAAGAAACTTCGTGGGCACGTTTTGCCAATGCTTCATTTTCCATATAAGAGAAAGAAAAATGAAGACTAAACAGATGAAAGGCATTTCTGATTGCTAATCTTGATCATCCAATGGCTTCTTCATCAAAACCCAAAAGTAATTATGAGGTCTTCTTAAGTTTCAGAGGCACAGACTTGCGTAACACCTTCCTTGGTCATCTCTACAAAGCTTTATACCATAACGGAATATACACTTTCGTTGATAGCGAGGAACTGAGGAAGGTAGACCAAACATTGCCGGCGCTCATGAAGGCCATTGAGGAATCGTGCGTCGCAATCATCGTTTTCTCTAAGGACTACGCTTCCTCACAGTGGTGCTTGCAAGAGGTGACGAAGATTATGGAGTGCAAGAAGCAAAAGGACCTAACCGTGCTACCGGTGTTTTATAAAGTAGACCCAAGAGAAGTGAGACAGGGCAACAAGAGTTATGGGAAAGCTCTAGCCAAGCATGAGTCCAAATTCGGGAAGGATTCAGAAAAGGTGAAGCTATGGAAGAAAGCTCTTTTTGATGCCGGTAGCTTGTCCGGGTTCCATTTTAATGATGGGTAAGTAGAGTGGAGTCCATCTTTTACGTAAGAAGCTAATCTTTACTTGTAAATATAAAGATTGTTTAAAAAAGAAAAAAAAAAAATCTACACACACGTGTCAAGATGCTTCCTTTTATGATTCTCGAAAATTCTCAAGTTCTTGCTCAAGCACCAAGTGTTATCATCTCTATGGAATCGATCCATGTTGAATCAATTCATTTCTTTGGCTTGGACGATTCTAGTTGCGTTCGCAAAAAACAAATGTTGAAATGAACGTTGGCAACTAACTCCATAAGAGTTGGTAATCCAGAATTCATTGATCACTTAATTAGGTAAAAGTCATAATTCACTTGCATAAAAGTAGTTTCATATAAGATTTGGTAAATCTAAGACGTAGTTATAAAAGATAAATAAAATTGGGCAAATGATAATAATATAGCTAATTAAAAGAAAAATAAACTTGGCAAGTAGCTCAAATGAGAGTTGACAATAAAAAACTAGTTATCAACTTAATCAGAGAAAAGTTGGTAAGTGACTTTAATTGAGGCTGGCCTTTCCTACAAAGAGTCGGTAAATAATTCAAATGAGAATTTATGACCCACTACAAAAGTTGGAAATTAAAAAAAAAAAAAGTATTTATTTGTAAGTAGCTCAAATGATGTTGGTAACCCAAAACTAGTAGGTGATTTTTTTACTAAGACAAAAGTTAGTAAGTCACTATAATTTAAGCTGGTAATTTGATATAAAATTTAGAATATTTGAACGAGTATGTTATGCTAATCAACTTTGGTAAGTTAGTATAACGATTGCTAACTTGCAAACTATAAATTAATATTGTAATTTCATATAAATGTTGGTAAGTTACTAACAACTTACATGAAAGGAAATGTCCCATATCTATTGCTCACCAACAGTTTTTTTGACACTTACCTGCACTTATTGAAAGTCACCGGCACTGGTAGAAAAAACCTATTTTTGGGCGTGGAACAATTGAATTCCTCCTATGGTTTTGATGAGGCGTTTCATTTGGGTAAGTTCTATAGCTCTTTCTTTTGGATACTTGTTGCCCTCTCCAAAGTATAACAAAAGTTCTAAACGATTTGTGTATGGGCTATTTGAGTTCTTCAAGTTTCATTTTTGTCAATTGAGCTCTACGAATTTTCGATTTTGGTCAACCGAGTTTGAAACTCGCTACCAGTGGCCTTTTAATTTCGAAAAAACACATATGGCTAACCATAGAATTGACAAGTTGCTTTTTCCAGTTATAAGAAATTGATACTAGGATGTCATCGGCTGAAAAGTTTACTGACTCATTTGAATTGAAACTAGATCGACCAATGGACAAAATGTTAAGTAGTTTTATTGCACTTATCCCATTTCTTTGGAAGGAATAAGAAAGTTCGCAACACCTGATAAAGGATTATTAATGTGTACAGGCCATGGTGGGCAATGACATCGTGCTTCAGGGTATTTAAGAGTTTTTGAATTGAAAATCTAGACCAACGTTAAAGTTTTAAATAGCTCTTTTTGATTAAGTGTGCATATATGAAACACATGTATCCATCATAAAGAAAAATAAGTACATCGTCATGTATTTATCAAAAGAACATGAATTATTTGGATGACTAAAGTTGAAGCCTTAACTTGTTTTAACTTGTTGGGAATACATATTGTTATGGTTGTGATCATCAGAAAATGTGATGCACTGCTTTGTCATTTTTGGCTGGTAATTGCTCGATATTTGCTTATTCAAATTGCTAAAATTGTTCCTACAACTTCTTTTTTTCTGTTTTTATCAGAGATGAGTCAGAGCTTATAGAAAGAATCGTGAAGGAGATCTCCACTCTTCTAGACCGAACACCTTTGCATGTTGCAAGTGTCCAGTTGGGATTGATTCCAAAGTGGTTAAGCTAAAATCTATGTTAAACCTCGAGTCTGATGATGGTGTTCTTATGATGGGATTATGGGGAAGGGCAGGCATAGGGAAGACAAGCTTAGCTAAAGCCATTTATAATGACATTTTCAGACAATTTGAAGGTTCAACTTTTTTGGCAAATGTTCGAGAAACTTCAAAAAATTGCAAGGATTTAGTTGCTTTGCAAGAAAAATTACTATCTGAGATATTATCACAAAAACAAAGATTAGTAGTGTCCAATGTTGATGCCGGTACTCATCTAGTACGGGATAGACTTTGTCGCAAAAAAGTTCTCCTTATCCTCGATGATGTGGATGACTTGCGTCAATTAAATGCTTTAGCAGGAGAAGGCAAGTGGTTTGGTATTGGAAGTAGGATCATGATTACCACAAGAGATAAACACCTGTTAACTTGTCACGGGATAGATCAAGATCATGTGTATGAAGTTAAAACATTGGAGGATAGTGAAGCTCGAGAGCTACTAAGTAAGCATGCTTTTGGGACACACCAAAAACTAAAAATCAAGGCAGATCTAGTGGATAGTGTTTTGAATCATGCCGGAGGCCTTCCTTTAGCAATTGAGGTGCTAGGTTCCTTCTTATGTGGTAGAAGAGAACATGAATGGAAAAGTACCATAAAGAAACTTTCTAGGAATCCTAACAAAACCATTAATAATGTGCTCAAAATAAGTTATGATGGACTAGAGGATAATGAGAAAGAGATTTTTCTCCACATTGCTTGCTTCTTTAAGGGGTGTGATAGTGACTACATAAAGAAAGTTATTGACAGTTGCGATTTCGAGATAGATATAGGATTAGAAATTCTCATTGAGAGGTCCTTGATAAGTATTGAGTATAGAACTGTAGAAGTCCATGGCTTGATTCAATTGATGGGCATGGATATTGTGAACCAAGAATGTCGCGATGATCCCAAGAGACGCAGCAGGCTATGGATGTATGATGATGTTCTTGACATTTTGTCCCATGACATGGTAAGACTTGCAAATACAATCAAAATTGTGTTTCTTATCTTTGACTCTAATTACTAAATATGCATTATTTAAATAGTCCGGTCTCGTATATACAGGAAGATTGTGTAGTAAAAGCCATAGTATTGGAGCCACTAGAGCACAAAGAGGTATATATCAGCCCTAATGTTTTTACAAAAGCGAGAAGGTTGAGACTGCTCATCATGCACAATGTGCATAATACTTTCCAAGGTCCTATATGTCTTCCTAATGAGCTAAGATGGTTTGAATGGGTTGGAGGTGCTTCTTGGTTTCCTGAATTTTCCCCTGGTCCAAAGAAATTAGTGGGACTTAAAATGAGCAAAAGCAATATTACTGGATTGCCAAAACAATTTCAGGTGAGCATTTACCTACTTGGACTTTTTTATCATCACTGTTTGTATATGTATATATGTATTATATGTACTAATACACAGAAGAAAGTGTTGTTCCTATGTTTTAGAAAGAACTTCTCTTTTTTCGTTCAAAATGACACTAATCACTTGCTTTAGAAATATTCTTTCATGCAGCAAAGTTGGCCTTTGAAAAATAACGCTTAAACAATTTTATTGGATATAAATATGCAAAACTAGGAAATTGTATAAAAGTATGTGGGAGGGAAATATAATTCAAGATTTGAATTTTTTTCAATGAAGGTCATTAAATCATAAGAAAAAGATATTTAGAAATTTAAAATTTTTTTTGAAGGTTATCGCATCATAAGAAAATTGAAATTTTAGTATTGAAATATTGTCGTAAGATAATGCGGAAGCTATCTGACCTTGCAACTAAATCAATGTGAAATTACTAGTGATATAATAAGAAACAATAAAGAACACGAGATTTACTTAGTTTGGTTTAGTATCAATACCCACTTCAATGGGATATCTAATGGCAAATAGTTCAATAATTAATCGGAGAATTATAGAGTTACATGTCACACCCCAATCCTTGGGCATGCACCCATCCCTGCATGGTCGATTAAATAGCGACGTCCCAGAATGAATCGCTAGCCCATTCATTTTAATATGCATGTGGAAGTAGTTAAACAATCCCCATACTATAAAACAATGAGATAGAAAAATAATGTCATATTTTTCACAACCGAAAAACCATAACCACACTTTTATACAAAGCAAACCTCATAGTATATATTACAATACTATTCATAGAAGTCTAATCTATTACACATAGTTTCACGACTTAAGGTTTGCAAAATAGGATGGGGGTCTCAGTTCTCATCCGGGTCATACTCTGGATCCTCCTCTGGATCCTTCTCAAACTCCTCTTCTTTAGGGTCTTCTTCTTTTCTTCTTCTTCTTCCTCTTCCTCAGGCTCCTCATTAGGGTCTTGCATCTCCTTATCTTCCCCCGGTTCCTCCTCCTCAGGTTCCTCCTCTTGCTCAACAATTTCCCCTTCCTCTTCGCTCTAGTTAGCGCCCTTGGCTGAATTCACTAGAGAAGGAGAGACGTCCTCGAGCTTAGGGTTCTTGGCATCCACTACCGACCCATCCTTAGGGTCTAACTGGATCTATACCTCGGCTCGAATGCAATGACTCGCTCCTGGGTCACATCTCCACTCTGGATCTCAGCATGTGAGGCGACAACAACGGTTGCAATAGCGACAACAACAACAACGGCTTGATCCTGAGCTTACTGGCTCATCCAGTTCCCAAGGAACACTAGCATCAGAACGATCCTATCGAACTTAGGATCATTCGACGCTGCTACCCTAGTACCAACCTGCAGTGGTACTCTTACACTCGAGCTGCCCAGAGCCAACACTCTGCCACAAACACCTCGGGTACTGACCTTTGTCAGTGCATCATCCCGAGTCACAGAGGACATTGTCCTCTTACGAGGAGTTCTCAACTCCGGCTCGCTCATGGTTCAGTCTTTACACTGAAATCCGTCTTCCACATCCACACTGGATTAGAAGATGAGCGATCCACACACAACAAACAATTCTAGCACTCAGCTAACACAGACATGCATCAGCATGAATTTAAAGGCCTTCCTACTAACTATCCCATTAACCATCGCTCCTTATCACTCCAATCTTCAACCTCGCTCTGATACCACTTAAACCGGATGTCACGCCCCGATCCATGGGCACGCACACATCCATCTCGTTTGGTCGATTTTATAATGCGATATCCCAGGACAATATATCGCCGACCCTTTCATTTTAAAGCACATGCGGAAGCAGTTAAAATCCCCAGACAATAAAACAATGGGATAGAAAAGCAGGGCCATATTTTTCATATTGAAATTTATAACCACACTTTTATACAAACCACAAATCACTTCATAACTATTAACATCAAAACGGAGATTTCAAAAGAAGACACAACTTAGACGAACTGGGCCGAACTCAAGGCCCCTCTCGAATTGTCTTCTTCTTCCAAAATCTTTCTTCAGATCTCACCTCCGAGTTCTCCTTCTGATTCCTCCTCCGTCCCCATCCAAATGCTACCTCCAAAACATACAACTTGGGCATCCCACCCGCAAGTCGCACAATTCACAATAAACATCCATTCACTTCAAACAAATCACCTTCTAGGGGATAGGGGACCCTCTCTTTGCGCATCATGATAGTGATGATACCATGACCAATACTCATGGGGCACTAGGTTATCTTTACCCACGTCAACCCAGACTTTGGACTCTACCGAAAAATGTACTCTAGTCCTTTCGGGTGACTGGGTGTATTGAGAATGTACCCTACTTTGGTGATTTTCTCGGGGATGCCAAAATGCATAGGAGGA
Organism: Eucalyptus caleyi; assembly: GCA_014182885.2. Lineage (NCBI taxonomy): Eukaryota > Viridiplantae > Streptophyta > Magnoliopsida > Myrtales > Myrtaceae > Eucalyptus > Eucalyptus caleyi. Next base: position 38,154,317 of record CM024470.2, on the reverse strand, counting down.
CGAGGAGGTGGAGCTAATTACACATTCAATTTATCTAAATGCTGCCACCTAGGGGCCTGAAATTTTATCCCACAATGAGGTGAGATAACATCTCAGAAAATTCTACCATCTAAGACTTGATTAGAAGGCCAATATGCAATAAATTGACGAGCGATGAGACAGGATCCATAAGGGCTGCCTATGCATAACACGAATCGGAGGACTTACCCTCTCTTTGCCCATCTTGGCCTTTGTTTCCTTCCTGCAAGTCAGTATATTTCAAATATACACAAACCACATCAATTCACCCAATTAGATCGTATATTTCAAATATATACAAACCACAACTATTATTGATCAATTGACTTAGTCGATTATATGTCAATCAAACCATTTTGCGGTCATTTTAATCTATACTATGCATTCTCCAAGATGATATATCTAGTCACCAAGCCACGTGCATTCTCTAAGATGACATACCCAATCACCAAGCCACGTGCATTCTCTAAGATGATATACCCAATCACCGAGCCATGTGCATTCTCTAAGGTGATGTACTTGATCACCGAGCCATGTGCATTCTTCGAAGTGTTGTATCAAATCAATGAATCACGTGCATTCTCCAAGGTGATGTACTCGATCACTGAGCCACGTAATACAACATTCTTTCTCACCTTTTATCATACTCGATAAAATAGTCGTGTGTGAGTACATGATTGGCCTTAACCAAAATACTATAATTTCCCTTCCACAAATCCCACCATTTTCTATAGTCAATCAAAATATTTTTGGCGTTGTCAACCAACACTCGGTAATTTTCCAATTAATTACCAAAATCAATTAATTTAGGAATAAAATCTTAAATCACATTTAAATCAATACAGCACGAATTGGTGATCAAATAAATAAACATATTGCATCACGATAACCAGCATAAAATTCCGATTGTCGACCATCCCGGTCTAATTTCTAGAAAATAAATAAGTAATTAAATAATTACGAAAATTATTAAATAAATACAATAAATCCAACTTAGGCCTATTTTAGCCTAATTGGAAGCTGAGACAAGCCTGGAAAATTTTTGAGGTTCGTTCAATAAATACTAGAGCCTATTTACTCACTAATTGCTATATCTAACCACCTAAGATGCATTGGCAAATCTCTAATTTAATTACTCTAATCTAATCTATCCACCTAATCACACTTAATTAAATCTAATCAACCCCTAAACATCATTAGCATACTAAGTGAGGATTAGTGAGTTAAACTCACTTGTTAATCGAACCGCTCGATTCAATTCGACGGGGACACGACGGGGGCCGACTTTCTCCAAAGCGGGCCTAGGTTTCAAGACCCGGAACACCTTCAAAATGAGCCTAGATGGTGGCTGGAAACCCACTAATATTCTGTTCTATTCTTGCTAAAACATAAGAGAACAAAGCCGATTTAGAGTGGAAATTGACCGGGAAAGGGGAAAAGGGCAAATTGGACCTTGGTGGGGCTTATTGACAGTGAAATGACGGAGCATGGGCTCGGCTAAGCTCCACAAGCTGCTGGACAATGGTTGAGATGGTGTGACAAGGCTACTGGGTGAACGTACATGGGTGGCGGCGCAGGTGGTGGCACGTGCGCGTGGACGGCGACGGGCGTGCGGGGGCAAGGGCTTCAGCTGGCTGCTTTGGCTATCTCCTCTCTTGTTGTTGTTGGTTGAAAATGGTGAGGGGGAAGCAAGGTGATGGCCAGCTAGCTAGAGGGAGAGAGAGAGGGGGGACAAGGGTCCTACCACTTGCTTATCTTCCATCCCATTGTTTCCTTGACCATTCTTGTCCAAGTGTGGATCCTTGGCTCTCAATGAACCACCAATGCCTCATCTTTACACTCTTAAAGTGGTCCAAAAGGCTAGGCAATAGGGGGCATACGAATTTGCAAGGGAATGGCTTTAATTGGACACTTAAACTCTCATAATTCAATCCCAACTGGCCTCAATAAATTCCGTTATCGAGTCAATACTTAACTTAGTATATTTCCTCATCAATTGAACCATCTTGCATCCCAATTGCGTGATCGAAAACAATCCCGGTCTCTTTCTGAACAAAAACGGTTCTATGCCGACTTTTTCCTAAAATGTCTCGGGTTTTAGAAAAATCTTCTGAGATTGAGTCGATACTCCTAGAATTTATTGTGACATGACAGAAACTTCAATTTTTGAAATCGGACATAATTTCACGATTAACTTCCATTTGGCGTGTTTTTAGCGTGACCTAGTCTATAGGGTAACTTCCATAAATTTTTAATTCAAATGACCCATGGTCGATTTTCTTCGCGCCACAATGAACCTACTCAACTCATTGGCGACTCTCGATTGTCCTGGAAATCTCCATAATTCAAATACGGACACAGGGTACTAAAACAATAAGAAAATCAGTTTAGTGCCGGCCGATGAGAATTTTCAAATTTAATGGTGTCACCCACGATTAGCCACACCTCTTAGTCGAACCGACCTATCTCTGATCTCAAATCGATTTTATACTGTGCCGTAATGGCCTCTAAAGATGAGCATGGTTGAGAAGCCGATTCTTGGTCGAATTCTCAAGTCTATTGCCTTAAAATTCCCTACTGGTTTCTCTAGATAGTCTAGTTATCTCGAGAGTGATCAGCTCTAAGAATAGCCTTATATGCGCGTCAATGAAATGCCTGATTTATTCAATAGAAAACAAGATTGAAAATCCGAGATGTTACATTACAATTACTCAATACACACAACCCATAATGAAGAAACAAATTAGTTCAGATGGAAAACTCATTGTACAAAATATCATTGTGCGCTCCTGCTCTAGTGCATGACTAAACAAGAGCTTCCTGCTTGTTTCTCTTTTGCGTGGTTGCAGATGAAGGGAGACAAAAAAAAAAAAACCCCATTTTATTTTCTTTCTCCAACCAACCTTCGGCTTTCTTCAGAGTGTCCTCTTTTGTTTCCCCTTGTGCGGCTTTTTAAAGGAAAGTCCACTAAGAGGCATTCAAAGGAGTTCAACTCTTGGTCTTCGTCAAAAATTGGATAAATATGAACAAAATTATTGGGACTAACAATAAAATTTAGAGGGGCTGACTAGATTAATTGAAAACTTAAACAATGTATCTTGTAAAAGATAATAGGATGTACTTTGATAGTACCAAAAACAAATTTGAAAGAATCAACCAAGCTGGTGTTACTATTAAACAATTATTTGTAATAATGAACATATAGAAAATAGCAGACAATAATAAATAGTGATTTGATTTTATCCCCAAGTTTACGTCCACTTTTCTACATAATAGCCTCAACATGGGTTGCAATTCACTAGTAATCTTTAAGAGAAGTTCCAATCAGCACGCATCACTCTATTATAAGATATATCACATTATCAGAACACAAATAACGCTATCCAACCCTTTTTAGCCACTTTAATCCTTTTTATTAGACATCTTCAATCCATCCCTTGGAGATGCTTTTGAGGATGTAAGAGCTATTGGGAATTGAATGGAGTTGTCGCTGAGATCTGGATCGCCGATACTATCCTTTCCTTTGGATGATTGCAAGGTTTTCCAAGATAGAGTTTACAGGCATTGTTAAATTATTTATACCTCTGGCTATTTGACCAAAATAGTCATTGGTGCTCTAACTCATTTCTAGTTCTCTGGCTGAGAACTCTCAACCTATTAATGGCTATATTCTACCCATATAATAGTCATCTGCAAATGCACTTATTGAGCAGCACCATTCAAGACTAGACTACATAATACATTGCTTCTTATCACCTTATCACTACATGCACCCTTATCACTAGTCCATTGGTGTTGCCCATGCTCAAACTGTATGGAACAACTTGCAATCGATTATCCAATAATCATCCTAAGTATGTTATCTTCCAAACACTTTACATTGGTGACAAATCGATCATGGTATCTCAAATTCCTCATGAACACCTTGTCTTATTTGACTTGTTCTCCTCCTGGCATGATCCTCATGCTTGTAATCAATCTTTCATTGAACTCACAAAGACCAGCACAATTATCACAATTTTTCTTAAATCATCATCGCGTCATTAAGATGAATGTCTTCACTTATCATAGAAGTAGTAAACCAAGGATAGTTTTGGAATCTCCAAAATACCATAAGGATGTTCTCTCAACAAGAATGAATTTCTTGGATTCTATATTTGAAATATATATATATATATATAATCCAAGATAAGAAGAAAGAAACACCAAATCAAAGTCCAACTAAGACTTTCTTTTTATACTGCATCCATTCTGAATCAATCTACTTCCTCTAATAGGGTTGGCTCCAGTATAAAGGCTCAAACTTAAGATATAATTTAATAACTCTCTACCCTGATGTTTGTAGGCAAGTCCAACTGTTCATTCACCATAGTAGCTCTCTCAACGCCTTAATGGGCACTTATTCTCTACAAACACTAATTGAGCTTGAGCTCTGGCATTATGTCTAATGGGTTCTTCATTGTTGTGATCTTCTTCACATCAACCATATATTTCGCCACAACATCTCAAATGAAATGGTACTTAATGACATTGTACTTCATTTACTCATGATAAATTAGATTACAAGCTAGATATTTTGTACCCTGGTTATCCTAATGTATAGCAATGTTTTGCTACTCCAACCTCAAAGTTTGAGAGCATACCTCTTAGCCATATAATCTCATTCGTTGTAAAAGACAATGTCATGTACTTTGCCTCAATCAAAGACAAGGTATTTTGGTCTTGTAAGTATGCCTTCCAACTCACTGCACCACTTGTTAGTCTAGTCATATTGTTCGCCAAGGAACTGCACTCATTCAAGTCACTAGCATGATTTGAATTTACATGACCTGTGGTCTCTTTACCATTGTCGTCCATTTGGTACACTATACCAATATTTGTTGTCCCCTTCAAGTATATACTATCCATTTCATAGATTCCGATTGTACATGCCATGATATACATAATGCTACCCACTACATCAGAATAAGGAACACAGGGCATATGTTCCTCTTCCTTAGTCTATGATGAGTTTAAAGTACTTAGCTAAAGGTATACTCACAGATTTCACCGATCACATGCCACAATCTTCTCAATATATTTCTTTTTATATAGATGCCAAAACTCTTGTAGCCCTATCACACAATATCTCATACCTAATATCTTCTTTGCAATACTTAAAATCTTTCATCTCAAACTCAGCATTGTGGCACTTTAACATGTGAATATCAAACATATCCTTAATTGTTGCCAACATGTTATCAACATATAATAACAGCTAAATCAAATACCCATCCTCCAATTTCTTAAAGTCAACATAGCCATCCAATTGAAATTTTGAACTGTCCAACTATTCATGAAAGCATCAAAACATTTATACAACTACCTAGAAGAATGTTTCAGCCCATGCAAAAATTTCTTTACTGAAATAGTATATCCCTTAGGTTACACTATGAAGCAACATTATTTTGACATTTAGCTACTCTAGCTTGAGATCTCATTTAACAACTAAGGCAAGTAATACTTGAATAGAAGTATGCCTTATCTTATGAGAGAACATCTTATTGTAGTAAATGTCCTTCGATTGAGTATGCTCCTTCACAACAAGTCTCGTCCTATACCTCTTTAACCCTACACTAGGAATACCTTTATCATGCTTTTAGACCTAGTTGCATCTAACTATCTTCCAGCTTTTGGGTACTTTGACTAGATCCTATGTTTGATTTCAATAAGGTGACCCCATCTTTTTGCTCATAGCCGCTAGTTACTATGATGGCTTAGCCTCATAATGAAATGAATGTACATTTGTCTCCACCTTATCACCAATAGTCCATGCATGAGCAATATTTGTATGACCATAATATATTGGTAGTTTGATTTGCCTTCTCTATTGCTTGTGGCTATACTATGTTGCGACTTTACTAGTTATTCAATATCATCAACTTTAGGAACTATAATATCGGCCTCTATTACCTCTGAGTTGTCTAAAGTCTCCACTTAAAAATCCATTTCACAATTGACACCATGACTAATTTGTTCTAACTAGTAGTGTTTGAGGAGTCCACCATTGAAGTATAGCAATCGCATCTAATGTTACATCTCTACCAACTAGAAAACCAAGTGATTAGAGACCATTACACTATAGCTAGTAGCCTTTGACCCATGAACATAACCTAGAAATATGCATTTCTTTGCTCTTGCTCTAGCTTAACATCATTTTCATGAGTATATGCAAGACATCCAAATATTTGTAGTCTAGAGTAGTCAATAGGACTCAACCATACTTCCTCATGAGCTTTCACTCGGTGACACCTGATGGAGATCGATTAACTAAGTAGCAATATATGTTCACTACTTTAGCCTAAAATTCCTTGCCTAGTCTTATATCCGAAAGAATACGCCAAGCTCATTCAATCAAAGTTCTATTTTTTCATCGTGTGACACCATTCTGTTGTGGTGTCCAAGGCATTATGTTGTATCTTGCAACCCCTTCTCCCTTGCAAAAATTGATAAAATCTTTACTACAAAACTCCATGTTGTTATTGATCCTAAGGCACTTAATTTGTTTATTGAGTGCTTCTCAGTATGTGCCTTAAATTTCTTGACCTGTTTGAACACCTTAGATTTATGCTTTAGAAATCCATACCTTTTTTTCATATAATCATCGATAAATATTAGTATAAATCGGAGATGGGCCCAAACTTATCAGTTACTTGGTTGAATCCATAATATTAGTGAATATAACTCCGCTCTACTTCCTAAAGATGTATTGCTCACATAAGTCCAGCTTCTCTATCTTCTCACCTTTGAGCAACCTACTCTCACTTAATACTTGTCTCATTCTTATGCCCCAATGGCATATGCCATATCTTAGTCAAGTTTGAGAATAACTCATCTAATGAAACTATAGGAGCTCTAGTCATGGTCTCTCCTAGTAGAATTCACTATCTTCCCTTCATCACTATGGTGGCACTTCAAGAGATTTTCAGTAGTCTTGCTTCAATAGTATACTTAAACCTGATGTTATCGAGTGTTACAAGAGAAATATGGTTATTCTTCAGCTTTGGTACATGCCTCATGTCTATCAGTATGTGCAATACTTCATTGTGCATCCAAATCTGAATTGTCATTGTCTAGATAATCTTTTAGGCTATGTTATTCCTCATTGGAACTTTATCACCATGTGCAGTCTAGAAAGTTATAAACCATTTCCCATGAAAAATCATATGATAAGAATACCCTAAATTCTAGCACTATGCATCTCTTGACAAGTCAATAGAACACTCAAGACAACCTTTGTACCATTGGTGCTTTCCTCGGCAACTTCCGTAAAATTGCACTACTTATGGTTTTAGTCAACAGTCACACTCAAGAAATCTGAATTGTCATTGTCTTGTTCCCATTGGAACTTTATCACCATGTGCAGTTTGGAAAGTTGTAAACCATTTCCCATGAAAAATCATATGATAAGAACATCCTAAATTCTAGCACTATGCATCTCTTGACGAGCCAATAGTCACACTCAAGACAGCCTTTGCACTATTGATTTCCTTGGCAACGTTCGCAAAATTTCACTACCTGTGATATTTTGCTTATTATCTCTATTTTTTAGCTTCAAGCAATCTATCCTAATGTGCCCCTCCTTGTGATATTCAAAGTATATCATGTAACCGACTTTCTATGGTGAGACTTCAATCTATTTTTACCTCTACTCTAGGATTTCAATGTTGATCCCTACCTCAAATCATAAGTCCTCATGCCACCTCTTGTGCTAGATCCTCATCTTGCAACTTTCTCTACCACTCTTTAGAGAACACAACAAATTGTACCTCTCACGAGGTAAATGCAATATGCCCTATAATAGTGAATTAGTGAAACATATCCATGACTCTAGTAGAGAAGCCAACAATAGCATGCCTTATTTTTCGTCATCTAGGGTCTCTTCAATGTTTTTCAAGTCCATTATGAGTTTGTCAAGCACATCTAAATGGGATTTGATGGAAGAATCTTTAATATCACAAACTTGAAACATCCTCTTCAACATGTATAAGCGATATTCAAACCTTTCTTTGCACATCGTGATTAAAGTTTTGCCCACAACACTAGAGCATCCTTCTCTTCAGGCACCATCATTAATGCCTCATTTGATATATTCCATAAGATTATACTCCTTCCTCTCTCAACGACCTCATCTTTATCAGCATCTTTCATTGTTTTTGGCAACTTAGCCTTGCCACCTAACGCCTTAGCCAAATCTTGAGTTTTTATTAATCCATGCATCATAATGCTCCACAACCCAAAGTTATTCTTTCCGTTAAACTTCTCAAAATTTCTACTATTGCTTTACACATAATTGCAATAACAGATTTTCTAAACAATGATCAAACAAGGAAAAATCTCAAATCAAATCCAGAAAATTATAACGGTAGCTCCAATACCCACTATGGCAAAATAATGCAGAATCTAATGAATCTTGAAATTAAATCAACACAATATTACTAGAAAATAAAAGAGAAATAAAAAAATGAAATATTTATGTGGCTTGGGTCTCAATATTGGTACCTATTCCATGGAGATAGCTAGCACAAAAAATCCATAGCTAGCACAAAAAATCCAATCGAAGAATTTTAGAGTCACAATCATTCACACACTCAAGTGTTTCCCAGTTCTAGACACACCTAAACCCACAATGCTCACAAAGAAAAAGATAAGTTTGGATGTAAAACTATTTTGAATATATATAATCGCGTGTTCCCGCTCCTATGCCGAGCTAAAGAAGAGCTTCCATGTCGTTTCTCTTTTGTGTGGTTGTAGTTGAAGGAAGACTAAAAATAAAACCCACTTTATTTTGTACCTCTGAGACCCACCTAGGACTTTCTTTAGAGTATTCCTTTTTGGTTCCTCTTAAGCGGCCTTTTGAAGTGTTTGCAATATTAGGTTATTAAATATCTTTTAGATATATTTGTGATATTTTCTCTAATTTTCTATATCTATTTTGAATATGTATATCTGATTTGATTTCCTTTGATTTCCTCTATGTAATCCTATAAATAGGCTCTTTATGCAATCTTTTCAATATTTTGAATTATACATAAAATTCCCCAATTCTCTTTTCTACTTCATATTTATCTTGAAGGAAAGTCAACCAAGTGGCAATCAAAGGAGTTCAACTCTTGGTCTCATACCTTGGATAGATATGAAAAAACCCTCAGGCTGCGTTTGGCAGTCGGGATAAAATTCGGGAGAGGATATAATTTATCCTATCCTACGTTTGGTGCTCACTCGGGATAGGATAAAGTCGGATATAAGGGGGATATAGACAGGATAAAATTATCCTGAGGGGGATAAAGGTGGATAGGATTTCTAACGTCCATAATAGGAAAGTTATTTTTTTTAATAACAAATTTATTAAATTAACAAAATTGAAATTATATTTCAATATAAATAATATTTGAATTCTAATTTAAGAAAATAAAAAGAAAATTTTATTTTTAATTAATCTTATTTTAATTCTATTTTATAATAAACATTCAATCTATAAATTAAATATTTATATTTATTATATATTTTAGGTATTTTTGTATTTTAAATATGTTAGTACAGTTTACTATTTGATAAATTTTTATTAAAGAATGATGAAAGGGAAAAAGAAATAATGATGAAAATAATATAAAAAAGAGGAAAAATATAATAAATAATAAATAATAAATAAATTAAGGAATAGTGTTACGAGATATTTTCACCATCTTCATTTATGAACATTTATGTTCATTTATAATGATATGTCGTTTATATAAAAAAAAAAAAAAATGTACATGATGTGAACATATCCGACTTTTATACTGTGATTCACCAAACATTGGACGAGACATAAAAAAAATCCTAGGATTTCATATCCTATCCTATCCAATCCTATCCCGATTAGAAATCTGGACGACCAAACGTAGCCTCAAGTGTTGACCAAATGTCAGATTGATAAATCCCAACAAAGAAAAAAAAGTTATAATCCAAGACTATCATTTGAAGAATGCAACACCGTGTCAAAGTCCCACTCGAACTTTTCTTCTATGCATCATCCAATACGAAGGTCCACATCCTTCATTCGGGTAGAGTTCAATATACTAATTTAAGATCAAGACATAATTATAATGTATGTGAGATAAAATAGAATAACCAATTTCACATATTTGTCCATGAGTATAATATTTCTAAAATAAGTAATTTAGTATAATGAAGGAAAGAATTTAAAAAAAAATGGAAAACCCTTTAAAGTAGGATTTCTTTCTTTCTTTCTTTCTTTATATAATAATATAGATGAAGTTCAAATACTTTTAAATCCAATGTCTCTAACAATCGACATAGTTATATTTCAAAATCAAATCAAATCTACCTAGTGAAAAATGTGAAAGTGTTAGTATAAACTATGTAACCTCATTCGAATTGTGTTGGTTGTTTACACATAATATTTTTTGTTTCGCAGAAAATTTGTATGATGAGCATAAAGTAAACAAAAATATAAAGAATGAATCCATTAATATTGTGTATAAAATGAAAAAACCCAAGTAGTAGAGAACTGAATGGCCAAGTGCTTGATTTGGATGTGGTAAATTAGAGATTCTAATCACAACATCTTCCACTGAAAGCAAACTTAAGAGGCGAACCTGAATAACAAGATTTACCCTATATTGACAGAATTAGCTCTGTCAAAGGGTTTAGTGCACTATGCTGTAAAACAAGGCATTGATAATTAGTTAAGTCAATTCATAAGGAGCAACATTTCTAAGCAAACATAACGAAATATTTATTAGAAGCTTCGCCAATAATGTTGTAATGCATTTGCAAATAATGGGATCTAGTAGGGGTATACCATTAGTTTCTTAATCAAAAATCAGAGCTAGATATTGAATTGTACAGGTGAATTCTTTTTCTTCATAATTGCTTTCAAAGTTGGTTTCATTTACTTTGTGTGACTTTGAAGAAATTTAAAATATTATTTATTTTTGGAAAACTTTCATTGTGATAGAATATAGTCTTGACATTAAGTTGTTATATGTAGTCTAAATCAGAATTAAAAAAGGGTACACTCGAATGCTCACCACACGACATTAACTTTGCTTCTCTAATTGGCACATGGCATGACACGTGGCTTAATTTTGTTACATGGCCCACATTTCCATGGTTGCTGAATGGCACTTCACTTTAATCTTTTGATTGCCACATGGCTTGACATGCGGTACAGTTTTACCATGTGGTCCGCATCTGACTAATATTCATCAGCTTTTTGATTCATCATCTCTAAATTTCAATCTCTTACAGTATGTATGTATAGACTTGTACTTACTAGTAAAGTTCCTATTTGTTTACAAATTTCTTAATACAAGATATAATTCTCAAAATATCAATTTATAGTACCATTTTATGAAATGTTGGTATTGTTGTTTTTGCAGGACTTCCAAAAATTGAAGTACATTAATTTTAGTAACCGTGAATCACCGGTTCGCATGCCCGACCTTTCTTGTACTCCAAATCTTGAGGAATTGGTTCTCTGTGATTGCAAAAACTTGGTAAAAGCCCATGAATCTATTGCATATCACAACAAGTTACAATTGTTGGATTTAAGGGGGTGCAGAAAATTTGAAAGGTTCCCTGATATTCCATGTAAACTCAAAGGCTTGAAAAAGCTTAGTTTACAAGGGACCGCTATTAAAGAACTTCCTTCATCAATAGAAAATCTTGTTTCTTTGAAAAGAATGGATTTAAGTAACTGCAAGAACTTGGTAAGTCTTCCATCTAGCATTTACAAGTTACAAAACATTGAACTCTTGGAAGTTGGGTATTGCCCAAATTTAATAGGATTTCCAAAACACGAGAATTCAGCTGATCCATGCATGAAGATTGGACTTTCAAATTTACTCTATTTATCTCTTGGGGGATGTAATTTTTCCGGAATAGAATTTCTCGAGAATTCTTCCTGTTTTCCCTTCTTGCAAATGTTAGTTCTGGCAGAGAGCAATGTTACTAGCCTTCCCACATCTATTCCTAAGCGTGATCATTTGTCCGTATATGCAATTTCATATTGGCATCAATTACAAGATATACCTGAGCTGCCACCATTTCTGAAGCATCTTTCAGCCAACAATTTCAAATCTTTGCAAAAAAGTGGAGATTCATATTCATCTTGTGTTTTTGTTCGTAAAGTGTTGACCATGGCTGACATTCCCTCTTTGGACTAGGTTAGACTCTCTCTCTCTCTCTCTCTCTCTCTCTCTCTCTCTCTCTCTCATGGAGTATATGCAGGATGTATTGTGCTCTTGTATATTGCAATAGTAGTAGATGCAAAGGCTCAAGAAAAGCAAACACATGTAAAGTGATTATGCACATTTTTGCATGTAATAAAGTTGGCTACCATACTATTAGAGGAATAATTTCCATCACATGAGAGTTGTATGTTAATGCCAACAAGGGTCAATGAATCTCTACTTATATAGAGAGCTCTAGTTTGAAGTGGAATTCCTAGGATTAATCACTAAACTCAAAATGAATTTTTTTATTTGAGAACTACTATTAACAAACTTCGGTACTTTCTAATGGTCTATCCTTACAACAGACGCCTCCTGATTACACAATTTGGCTCCCTGAAGGAGAGATGCCAGAGTGGGTCCTCCCTATTGAAGAGAGTTCCGTATCATTTATGGCTTCAAAGGACTTGTATGACAAGTTTCTTGGGTTGTTTCTTTGTGTCATTTTCAATAATGATGAACAAACGAAGTTTCCAATAGTTGAGATTTTACCACATGTGAATGGCGAAATGAGGGATTGCAAAGGAGGAATGAACTTCTTGGCAATGGATTCTGATCAAATCTTGCTTTGGTATTTCACACCATATGATCTGTGGGGAGACATCGATTTTGGTCAGATTGATGGGAGTTATGTACACTTTAGCCTTACAGTATCAGCTACAAAAGTGAAAAAGTGGGGATTTCCAATAATATGCAAGCCACTTGACGACAATTTAAAGGTTGGGATTCAGGATAATCGGCTAATCGATCTAGCTTTACTCCGCGAGGTTGTTCTTGAATCAACAAATTTAGATGTTGAGAGTCCACTTATGCACCAAGATAGTTTGATTGAGACAGATCTACAGAAAGACTTGCGGGATTATCAAAGGAGTAGTGAGGAACATAGTCAAATAGTATCAAAGGGAAATCCTAAGCTTATTCTCCCTCATGGCATGCGAGCCAAGACTATGTTGACTTCCAATTCAATCGGCAGAGATGAGGATGGAAGAGTTGGCTTGCAGCTTTTGTTGTTAGAATGATCAAATAGGTAAATGAACTCGTTGATCTCCATTACAATTCATTCTTTCTTGTTGTTCTTCTCGCCTTCTTTTCTCAAAAGAACTTGTGACCCGCTATTAGTACCTGCTTTTACCCATATATTAACATTGAGGCAATTTATGTGTCCATTTTAATTGGCGTTAACTTTGCTAGCTACAACGATGAAAATAAGCATGCAAAGGTTGTGGCTGGAGATTTACATGAGAAGGGGAATTGGGTGAATAATTTCGTGTGTGTTGAGAAAATTTCATGCGAAACAAAGTCGAACAACAACAAGTTCACGCGCTCTCACCTGTGGCAAGTATGCAAACATGGATTTACATTTTTTTGATGTTTTTATTTGCTTGCACCTTCAGTACTTGCCACTTTCATTCCCTTGTATTTTTGTCTCAAAATTTATTTCCGTTCAATGTAATCTCAATTCCATTGCATCCACGTTTATTCGCATTTAATGAATTTCACGTAGATTCACCCCTCAATTCAAGCCCCACTCGTGCATTTTATACTTGAGTATAAAATCACGGAACAATCTCGGTTGTTCTCCCTTTACTCAATTATCACGAGAAACAAATTCGATATATGAATCATAAAAATTACCTCATTTTGTCATTTTTATGGAAACAATTTTTAAAATTATTAATATCAAATTTTCACGAAACAAAAGAAATCTATCAAAACTGATTTTGGTCTTACCCTTCCATCATTATAGAATATAATATATATTTGATGATCGCTTGCTTAAATAAACTATTACCTTCTTTTTTGCTCAAATCCCCATTAATTAACCCTAGTGAATTAATTTTATTTCCAAATAGAATTCCATAATTCTTTCTTCTTTTTATTCATTTTCTTTGATTTTCCCACCGTAAGCTCCTTCCTTTTCTCCACCATAGCCAAACTTCCAACTTCATCTATACAACGCCAGTGAGCTCTGACGCATTGAAGATCGCCACTTGCCAATGGAAGTCGACGAACAGAAGAAGAAACTCGTCTTCCGGAAACAGAGTCCCTAGCGAACCGACGGCTGAAGGAGACCGGCCAGCGGAGGTGACGGACTGCCACCGCCGATGGAAGCCATGGAGACTGGCTACGTAGCTTCGGGTCTCCTAAGGTTCTGGGCTTCATGTAGCTTGCTATAAAGATCGGGTAACGCTTGGCACATCCAAATTTTATTAAGTTGAATTAATAATTGAGATGGATTTTGAATTTGATTCGGTCAGTGCTGCAATTGCGCGAGAACTTAAAGGATGTGTCGTTGAATTTGTTCGAGAGACGCTGAATTGGTGTTTCTTCGTGAGTTCTATCTGTGGATGCTTGATAGTGAATTCGTAGGTTATCAACATTACAGGCTGCAAAAATAGCAATGATCTCTTAACATTGTAGCTTTTCTTTTGTTGTTTTCATAGGTGGTAATTTATTGAAAAAAATAGGTGAAGTCCAGGTTCAAAGGAAAAAACAAGCGAGGAACAATGATATAATGGTTTTTCTCAGTCCCTTTCAGGCAAAAAAACTGAGCCAGTTCGGGTGCTGTAGGTTGAGAGGGAGGGAGGGAAGGATTTGGGTGTTTTTGAGGTGTATAGGAATGTGGATGTGTAGTATGTACTTATCATACAGATGTGTAGTGGGTGATAGGTTTGCCAGGAGAATTGAATTCTGAGAAACTCTAGGATAGGGCTTTGTCTCCATGTTTTTTGAGGCGCTTGGAGAGGCAAAACAATAGAGGAATGAAGAAGATGTAGTGAGATGGCAGGCCACCAGGAAAGGTCGCTTGACTGTCGAGTCCTTTAACCACTTCTTGACTCTGGCAACTAGAGAGAATTGAAAAACAAATTTACTTAGGAGTGTGAGAATAATATGAACATTGGTTGTGCCCATGGATAGCTAGTTAGGTGGTTATTTTCTTTTGCCCCGTGGACTGTGGATATGAAAAAGATATAATCACCAGAAACACGGAGTTTACATAAGTTATTCAGTAGAATAGAGACAAAAGCAAAAGAAGCTGATTGTCGATTTTGAATTCTCAGGCCTTTGCAATAGTTTAAAATTCTCTTTTTATCCTAATGTACTATAGCTTTTATGAAGGAAAATGACCAAGAAGTTAAAACTACTAGATGCTTCTTGAATGTTTGAGTGAAACCTAATCAATGAAGGATAAACTTCTGACATACCAATAATAAGACACACTGGAATGAGCATCATGTAGTTTCTCAAATTAGTTGCAGTTTTTGCTTTGGTGTTGTTAGGGCCATATCAGTTAAAGTGTCAGGCGGGATTTGCATCTGAATTACAAGATGAGTATGTATTACTTATCATTACTTGGAAGTTTGTGACCAATATATTATATAGGACTTGCAAGATCTTGATCTTATAGCTAGGAGATATGATCCGAATGTTTGTTTATCATTGCTTCTCCACTCTTTTTTTATAAATTTTGGATAGCACTTTGCTATTGCTCTGAATTGATACCCTCACATTATCCGCTCACAGTTATTGTTAATCTTTTTTGTGTTTCTACTTTAAACATTTCTTTAATAAATGCTAATATAGTATATCTGAACAAATCTGTTAAAGAGTGGAATTTTCTATGCATTATTGGGCTGTAAATGGTTTCGTTCCCATTATTCTTTCATAAAATATGACTATGGCTAACAATAGCAAGAATCTTGCTTTACTATGTATAATGTTTCACGATTCTCCTGTGCCATCGTCTGAGTTTTAGACCGAGAATAATCAAAGAAAAAGCTTTAATCAGGAGAGAGAGAATAGATGAATTACATTTTTTTTTTTTTGGATTGAAATAAAGCCGTTGCAAGCTTTTGGACCAGAATGTTGACCGCTCATAGATTGTGCTGTTTGCATGCTTGAAAATGTTAACGTGTTCTTGATGGCCTCAACGGATTATAAATTTATAGATTATTCTGGGTACTATATCTTGCTTTGCATTACATGAGAGCGAGTTGTTATGGTGGCTTCACCTCTCCTGAATAATAAGGTGTTGTGAGAGACGCAAAATTCTAAAGTTGAGGGAAGCGAGTCATGAGACTTTGCAAAATCTCAAGTATGGGGAGTTTTAACTGCAATTTCACGTAAAATTTCGAAGAATATAATGCATGAGTACTAGAAATTAGATTGATCAAATACCTAATAGTGTGATTCAATTGAATTAAACGGGTCTTTCATCAACACGCCTATAGAGCTATTCTCAGAGCTGATCACTCTTGAGATAACTAGACTATCTGGGAAAGTCATTAAGGAATTTTAGTGCAATAGACTTGAGAATTCAACCAGGAATCGGCTACTCGACCGTGCTCATCTACACAGATCATTATAGCATAGATATAAGTCGATTAGAAATTAGAGATAGGTCGGTTCGAATAAGATGTGTGTCTAAACGTGGGTCACTCCACTAAATTACAAAATTCTCGTCGGCCGTGTGACATCCTGGAATTTTCACTTCTACTTTCAATTAAATTAATCGGGCCTTTCATCGATGTGCCTATAGGGTGGTTCTCAAAGCTCATCACACTCGAGATAACTAGATTATCAGGGAAAGCCATTAAGGAATTTTAATACAATAGACTTGACAATTCGACTAGGAATCGGTTACTCGATTGTGCTTATCTGTAGAGGTTATTACGCCACAAATATAAGTCAATTAGGAATCAGAGATAGATCGGTTCGACTGAGACGTGTGGCTAAACGTGGGTGACTCCACTAAATTAGAAAATTCTCGTCGACCGGCACTAGACTGATTTTTCTATCATTTTGGTACCTTGTGTCCGTATTTTACGGCAATCGAGAGTCACCAATGTGTCGAGTGGGTTCATTGTGGCTTGAAGAAAATCAGCCACGAGTCTTTTGCAATAAAAATTTCTGAAAGCTACCCAGTAGCTTAGGTCATGCTAAAATCGTGTCGGATTGAAATTAACCGCAAATTTGAATCCAATTTCAGAAATTGAAAGTTCTTTCATGTCACAAATCATTTTAGGAACGTCAACTCAGTCTCAGAAGATTTTTCTGCAAATCGAGACTTTTTGGAAAAAGTCAGCATAGGGCTGTTTTTGTCCAGAAAATGTCGGGGATTGTTTTCGATCGCCCAAAATTAGGAAGCAAGTTGAATCAACTGGTGAGGAAGAATACCAATTTGATCGAGGGCTTGGTATTTGAATTTATAGAGACCAATTTGAGTGAATTCAAGAAGGAAATGAAGTCCAATTAAAGGGAAGACTTTGCAAATTCATATGCCCCCCACCACCACAACATTTGGACCCTCTCAAGGGCTTCTAGAAGAGAGTTGAGGGCTGGAATTGAGTGGTGAATGACAGCCATCAAGTTGGACTTGGTCAAGGAGACAACAAAGATGAGGATGAAGGCTTGGTTGGCCCTTTGTTCCCTCATCTCTCCCTCTCTCCCTCAAGCTGGTCGACCCCCTCCTCCTCCTTCTTCATTATGCCATGAGAGCTTCAAATTACAAAGAAGAAGACTAGTAAGCCGAGCCGTCTACCTCGCATGCCGTTGCTACGGCACTTTGCTGTTCACCGCCCCGTCTCGCGCACGCACACCGCCATGCCTCGCTCACGCGACCCCAACACCCAACAGCTTTGTCTCGTGTTCCAGCCCCTACCTTAGGCTTGTTGAGCTCAGCCGGATCCCGTCCATCTCGCCTCAGCCACCGTGAGTCCCCACCATAGGCCGCCAAGCACCCCTGCTGCCTCCACCAACCGTGTCTCACCTAACCAGCCATTGAAGCAACTCCGATCAGCCCCAAACAGAACCCGAACCAATGGGTTTCCAACAGCACTCTTGGCCCGTTTTGAGGTTGTTTCGGACCCGAAAGCTAAGCCCGATTTGAAGAAGATTGTCCCCCATCGTGTCCTTGTTGAATTGAACCAAGCGGTTCGGTTAATGAGTTTAACTCACTAATCCTCACTTAGTAGATTAATGATGCTTAAGGGTTGTTTAGTTTTGGCTAAGCTAGATTAGGTGGTTAGTTAGATTAAAATAGTGAATTTAATTAATTGCTGATGTATGTTAGGTGGATAATTAGTATAATTAGTGAGTAAAAAGATTCTAATATTTATTTAATGAGTCTTGAAAATTTTCCAAGCTTGTTCCGACATATAATTAGGCATTATGGGCCTAAGTATGCATTTATTAATTACTTTTCGTAATTATTTAATTATTTATTTATTTTCCAAAAATTAGATCGTGATAGCCGACGATCGAAACTTTATGCTAATTGCATGATGTGATCTGTTCATTTAATTGAGCTCTAATTTGTGCTAATTGTAAATGATTTGTGTTTTTGGAATTTATTCTTAAATTCATTTAATTTCAGTAATTGATTGGAAATTAACCGAGCGTCGATTTACAATGCCAAAAAAATATTTTTGGACCATATAAAATGGTGGGATTTATGGAAAAGAAATTACTATATTTTGGCCAAGGTCGATCGTGTACCCACACACGGCTATTTTTATTGGGTATAATAAAAATTGAAGAATAGTATACTATATCGGCTCGGTGACTCTATATGTCATCTTGGAGAAAGAATGATATACTATAACAGCTTGGCGACTCTATATGTCATCTTGGAGAAAAAAATAGTATATTATATCGACCCAATGACTCTATATGTCATCTTGGAAGAAGAGTTGTGACATCCTAATTTTCAAGTTCTAATTTCGATCGGATAAGTTGGGCTTTTCATCGATGCGATTATAGTGCTTTTCTCTAAGATGGCCACTTATGAGATAATTAGACGATCTAGGGAAGCCATTAAGGGATTTTAATGCAATAGAATTGAGGATTCGACCAAAAACCAACTCCTCGATCATGTTCATCTATAGAGATCATTACGGCACAATAAGATCAATTGAAAATCATAGATAAGTCAGTTCGACTGAGATATGTGGTTAAACGTGGGTGATTCCACTAAATTGCAAAATTCTCGTCGATTGGCACTAGACTAATTTTTCTATCGTTTTAGTGCCCTGTGTTCGTATTTGAAATCTCAAGATTTTCACGACCATCGAAAGTAGCCAATGTGTAGAAAGGGTTCATTGTGGCTCGAAGAAAATGGACCATGGGTCAATTGTACTAAAAATTCCTGAAAGCTACCTGGTCGCCTAGATCACACTAAAATCGCGCCAGATCGAAATTAACTGCAAACTTGAATCCAATTTCAGAAATTGAAGGTTCTATCATGTCACAAATCATTTCAGTCTTCGAAATTTTTTTTTGCAAACCGAGATTTTCGGCGAAAAATCCAAAGTAAGGTTATTTTGGATGGGGAAGTTCGTAGGCCCTTTTTGGTCACACTTTTAGGATTCAAGTTGGACTATATGGTGAGGAAAAATGTGGATCGGGATGATGGCACCTTGGTTGGATTTATGGAAATCAAATTGAGCTCAATCGGATTCAATTGAGGGTGAATTGAAGAGGAATTGAAGTAATTTGATGGGCAAATGTACAAAATTCGTATGCCATGAGGGGGAGCAACCTTTGGACCACTTGGCAAGCTTGTTGGGGAAGCTTGGCAGTGGATAAGGCTGCTATAGATGGCTGAGGAGTGGTGGGGCAGCCACTTGAGTGAGAAAGACATGTGTTGAAGGCTTACAAAGCCAAAGGGGTCCCTTCTCTCTACAACAGCTTCTCTCTCCTCTCCTTGGCTGCTTTCTCCATTGTTGGTGTACCTTGAGAGCTCTAAGAACCAGAGAAACCAAGCACACCAGCCCTCTTCACCGTCGCACGCCCGCACAGCCACCACCGGATCATTTTCTCCTCATTCTAGTTTATGCTCCAACTGACATTTCACCAAAGATCTGAGTTAAAAGTTGCCTTCCGGACAAATTAGCTTACGCTCCAACCACCACCATGACTAGGAGAGACAGCCCATTCGAACGAGCTTGACCACGCCCCGAATGAAGCCATCGGCCATCCCATCCGGCCTGGGACGGCCGACACAAGCCGTCGATCGCCAGTTCGTCAATCTGCTGCCCTCTTGCACTGTTTTGCATTTTTCTTCATTTTTCTCCCAATTTGACCCTACATTTGCCCATCCCAACCACTAACAAGTTCCCCTTAACCCCGAGAGCCTCTAGTTGTTGACCACCCGCTTACTAGAGCTTTGATCAGCCCATTTCCTTGTCGTTTAGCCATTGGTTCTCTCTCTATAGTTAGCCCAAAACATAAGCAAAAACTAGCAAGCCGTGAGGTTTTCGTGGCCCATTTTCAAGCCCTTCCCAGCCCGCTTGGTGTCGTCGCTAGGAGGATTGTCGCCCGCCTCTGCGTCGCCATTGCCATGGACTCGTCGGAATGTTAAACAAGTAAGTTTAACTAACTAATCCCTGCTTAGTAGGTTAATGATGCTTAAGGGTTGATTAATTTATACTAAGTATATATTAGGTGGATAGTTAAAATAAATTAGTAATTTAATTTATTGTTATTGCATGCTAGGTGGTTAGTTTAGAGCAATTAGGGCCTAGACAAACTCTAGTATTTATCTAGAGTGGTTCGAAAATTTTCCCGGCCCGTCTCGGCTTTTTTTTTTTTGGTGAATTAGGCTTTACGGCGAAGTAAAACCCCGGGGATAGGGAGTCACTAAGTTTGCGGGTAAATCGCTTGATGACGCCATGGATCGAACTCGAGACCTCTCGTGAAAAGTTCTCTTTATTTAATTAGGCTTTACGGGCCTAAGTTTGCTTATTTGCTATTTATTGGCATTTATTTATTAATTTTCGTAATTATTTAATTAATAAATTATTTTCTAGAAATTAGACCAGAATAGTCGATTACTAGAATTTCGTGCTAATCGTAGTGGTGCATTTCCATTTATTTAATTGAGTGCCGATAATGTAAATTGTAAATTGACTGATTTGTGAATTTGAAAATTTTGGTAATTAATTGAAAAATTACCAAGCATTAGTCTATAGCGCCAAAAATCTATTTTGGGATTACTAAAATTAGTAGGAAGCTCAAAAGTGAAAATATTGTATTTTAGCTAAGACTAATCGTGTACCCACACATGGCTATTTTCACCAAGTATTTTTAATATGAGGAAAATGGGCCAATACTTAATTCTTAATTGAGGAATATGATTGTGAAACACAATGTCTTTGGCTGTAGATGAATAACCCTATGAGGTTATGACTCTGGTTAGAAAATCCACCTAAGAAAGGTTATGCCTATGGGGCCATAATTATCCACTTAATAAAGGTTGCGCCTATGGAGCTATAATTATCCACCTGATAAAGGTTGTGCCCATTGAGCCGTAATTAACCACCTCATAGGAGTTGTGCCTTCTAGGCCGTAATCCTCTACCGAATTATGGATGTACCTATCGGGCCGTAATCTACCTGTCGCACTTGGAGCGGGTTGTGCCCATTGGACCGTAATTCACCATTGGCTATTTAATAGGCCATGCCAAAGCGTGGCCGTAATTAATAGTTGGATTGAGAAATTGAAATGACCATGGGATGGTCTCGATAATATGTAATCGACTAAGTCAATTGATCAATGATTAGATCGGGTGTAATTGATTGATGCGAGATTTAAATTAAACTGACTTGCAGGAAAAAGTGGAGGCCAGGTAAGTCCTCTATCTCGTGATTGCGCTTAGGCAGCCCTTAGGGCGTATTTTCTTCCTAATCGAGTCTTAGGGGGTTGAACTTGCTGAGACGTCGTCTCACCTCACTGTGTGATAACATTTTCAGGTCCCTAGTTGGTGGTCATGGAATACTTGAAGCCCGGAGTTGGGAAGGTGGAGAGACTAGACTTAGCAAATGGATCTAACTAGTAGATCATAAGACAATTCCCTTTTGGATGAGCCAACATTTTTGTAAATAGCCTAGTCTTGTAAATAAACCTGTTTGTATATAAAAGGTTTGTTTTGATTTGAAAATTTGTAGCCCTACTTTTCAATCCCATTTGATTGTTGTCTAGGGATTTATTTATTTGCTTCCGCATGTGCATTAAATTGAATGGGTCGGCGACGTGTCTTGGGACGTCGCTATTAATAGACCAAGGAGGGATGGGCGCGCGCTCGGAGGATCAGGGCGTGACAAGAATGATATACTATATCAGCTTGGTGACTTGATTGGTCATCTTAGAGAAGGAATAGTATACTATTTAGTAGCCTTAAGGCAAGCTACTATCTATTTTTTAGCTCAGAGTAAGTTATCCACAAGGTGGTTGAACTTTATAGATAGTATTTATTTGACCATGCGGTGGTCCGATGACATGAAATCGATTGAGTCGATTGATCGATGATTCGATCTGATTGGTTGAAGTGATTGATTAGTTATCTAAACTATATCGACTTGCAGGAAGGAAATTGAGGCCAAGGTAAGTTCTCTGACTCGTGGTTGTGCTTAGGCAACCCCTAGGGCGTATTTTCTTCCTTATCGAGTCTTAAGGGGTTGAACTTGCTAAGATATTGTCTCACTAGTTATTGTATAACCATTTTCAGGTTCGTAAATGGTGTTGATGAAGGATCGGAAGCCCCAAAGTTTGGGAAGGTGGAGATTGAAGAATCGGCGAACATGTCTAACTAGAGGGTCATAGGACAGTCCCATCTTTGTAAGCTAATATTTTTGTAAATAGCCTAGCATTGTATATAAACCCGTTTGTTTATAAAAAGGCTTGTGTTGGTTATGAGTTGTGGTTACGCTTTTATATCCCATCTTTTTAAGTTGCTTCCGCATGCGTATTAAAATAAATGGGTCAACGATACGTCTTAAGATGTCGCTATTTAATCAACTAGCCGGGATGGCCGCGTGCTCAAGGATTGGGGCATGACATCCCCATTTAAGTGGTATCAGAGCATGGTTTAGGATTGGAGTGATAAGGTGCAATGGTCTATGGGATAATAGTAAGAAATGCTTTTAAATTCATGCTAGTGCATGTCTATGATAGCTGATTGATAGAATTATGTATTTGTGTTAATCACTCAACTTCCAATTTGGTGTTGAATTGGAAGCAAGTTTCTTTAACAAACCTTTAGCATGAGCAATCAGGAGTAAAGAACTCCTAGTAAGAGAATTGTCAGGGCTGTAAGTCAGGGTAGGACGTAGGTCAGTATCCGAGAAGGCCAAAGTAAAGCGCCAGCACAGGCTAGCGCTAGTGGTGTAGTACCACCTCTTGTTGATGCTGAGGTTGTAGCCCCTGGTGATCCGGGATCAATTAGAATCACACAAGTCTTGGACGCCATGCGAGAGATGATGGGGGCAGCAGGCGTAAAGTCAAGCTACCGCCTTTACCACTGCTATCAAAGCCACTGCTGGTGTCGCTGCCAATGCTGCCATTGCTGCCACAGTCGTTGCCGTACCTGTTGTTGCACCTGTCACCACACATGCCAAAGTTCCAACTGGGAATGTAGTTATGGATAGGGAGAGGCCAATCCACAAGTTGGTGGAGCAATTCTGAAAGCTGAACCCGCCGAGGTTCACAGGTACTAGAGATCTAAAGACTGCATCTCTTTGGATACAAGACCTAGATAAGGCGTTTGCAGTTCTGAGGTGCAATGAGGAAGAGAAACTAAACATGGCAGTCTACCAACTACAGGGTAATGCTAATACCTAGTGGAAAGCCACCAGAGAGACGGTGTTTCTAGAATGAGTGATCTCGCTATGGGACGCCTTCCTCAAGGCATTAATGAACAGTACTTCTCGAGGAGCGCGAAAGAGCAAAATATGGAAGAGTTTTAGCATCTTCGTCAAGGGACGATGTTCGTTAACAAGTATGGGGTCAAATTTGCAGAGCTTTCTTAGTATGCTCTAAGGCTAGTTGAAGATCCTGAAGAGAAGGCTTGAAGGTTAAAAATGGCCTTTGGCAAGAGCTGAAACAGCCGCTGGTGCTATTTGATTTGATAGATTACTAGGAAATCTATCGTCGAGCATAATTGTTTGAAAGGAGTCTGAATGAGCAAGTCAACTCATTGGGTCGAGGTTTAGTTCACATCGAGAAGAGATTTGCCATGGGAAGAGGCCCATGACTGGAGGTAGATTCCAAATCCCGCCCAATAGGAAAGGTGGATTTGGCAAGTCAGTGCCAAATAAGAATGAATTGTGTCATTTTTGTGGAAGGCAACATGGGTCGAACTCGTGCCCTCGCAGAATGGGCGCTTGTTATGAATGTGGCTAACAGGGTCACATCACCAAAGAATCTTCGAGGACACCAAGAGGACAACCGCAGTTACCACCACCACTGTAGGTGGGTCAGATTAGAGGATATGCGCCTTAGAACATGCCGCAAGGAGGACAATTCAAACCCCTAGTTCAAGGCACGGTGTATGCCATCACACATGGTTAGGCAGAGGTTGCGCCCAACATGGCTACAAGTATGGTTTCATTGAACGACCATCTTGCTTGCACTTTATTCAATCTAGGAGCGACTCACTCTTTTGTTGCCAAACAATATGTTAAGTTGATAGAGTAAATCCTGTATTATTGGAGTCGGCAGTTAGCATATCTACACCATTGAAGGATAAGATGATAGCTGCTTTGGGTTGTTCGGGTTGCAAGTTAGTGATTGGTGAGCAAGAGGGGAAAATAGACTTATTAGTCCTAGCCATGTATGACTTCGATTTAATAATTGGCATGGACTAGCTCACCAAGCATTGAGCTAAAATGAACTGTTGTCGCAAAGCGATTCAGTTTGACCTATTAGAGGATGAGAGCTTCGAGTTTGTCAGGAATCGAGAAGGACCCTCAATTACTTTGATCTCGTCGCCAGAGGCAACTCATTTGTTAGATGAGGGTTGTCGAGGTTACCTGGCAACTGTCGTGGATACGACAGTTGAGAAGCTGAAGATAGAAGACATCACCGTGGTACAAGAATTTCTGGATGTTTTCCCGAAGGAATTGCTAGGATTACCGCTAGAAAGGGAGATTGAGTTCGTGATAGAGTTAGCACCTAGTATATAGCCAATCTCTAAGGCTCCTTACGGATGGCATTATCTAAGTCGAAGGAAATAAAGGTGCAGATGCAAGAATTATTGATAAGGGATTTATTCATCCTAGTGCATCACCTTGGGGAGCACCGATTCTATTTGTAAAGAAGAAAGATGGTTTGTTGCGCATTTGCATCGACTATCAACAACTCAATCAGGTAACGATCAAAAACAAGTATCCGCTCCCGAGGATCGATGACTTGTTTGATCATTTGCAAGGAGCATCGATATTCTCAAAGATCGACTTGGGGACATGATATCATCAGCTGAGGATCAGGAATGAGGACATTCCTAAGTCAGCATTTCGTACTTAGTATGGTCATTATGAGTTTACTGTGATGCCATTCAAGTTGACGAATGCTCCAACTACTTTCATGGATCTGATGAACCGAGTACTCAAGAAATATCTAGATCAATTTGTAATCGTGTTCATCAATGATATTCTGTGTATTCAAGAAGCGAGGAAGAGCATGAGAGTCATCTGAGATTAGTATTGCAGACGCTGAGAGTTCATCATCTGTACGCCAAATTCAGCAAATGCGAGTTTTGGTTAACTCGTGTTGCTTTCTTAGGTCACGTGATTTCAGGTGAAAGAATCTTCGTGGACTCAAGCAAGATTGAAGTAGTGATTAATTCGACAAGACCGATAACCGTGACAGAAATTAGAAGTTTTCTGCGTTTAGCAGGTTATTACCGAAGGTTCGTAGAGGGGTTTTCATCAATAGTGTCGCATTTGACTAGACTTCTGAAGAAAGAAATAAATTCGTATGGACAAAGTAGTGCAAGTGTAGTTTCCAAGAGCCGAAGCAAAAATTAACTACTGCACCTATACTAACCATTCCAT
The DNA here is from genome assembly GCA_014182885.2 of Eucalyptus caleyi. Taxonomy (NCBI): domain Eukaryota; kingdom Viridiplantae; phylum Streptophyta; class Magnoliopsida; order Myrtales; family Myrtaceae; genus Eucalyptus; species Eucalyptus caleyi. The sequence continues at coordinate 38,128,189 of CM024470.2, read as the reverse complement.
CTGGTCTTGGAGGATTCAAGATCTATAGTGATGCGTCATTCAAAGGATCGGTTTATGTGTTGATGCAACATGGCAAGGTTGTTGCATAAGCCTCTCGTTAGTTAAGGCCTCACGAATAAAATTACCCAATGCATGACTTAAAACTCATGGCAATTATTTTTGCCCTAAAGATTTGGATACATTATTTGTGTGGAGAAAGATTCCAGATCTTCACGGACCATTAAAGTCTCAAGTACCTATTCTCTCAAAAGAGTTGAATATGAGATAGCACCGATGGATGGAACTTCCGAAGGACTACGACTATGATATCCTATATCACCTTGGGAAGGCGAACAAGGTTGCCGATGCTTTAAGTCGAAAGTCTTTAGTTGCTCACATATTGATTAAGGAGTGAAACCTAATCAAGAGAGCTCAAGATTCAATATTCAAGTTTGAGGTAGACCACCTTTCAAATCTTATGGCCACCCTTAGAATTGAACTGGATATCCAAGTCAGAATCAAGCTACTCCAATCGATGGACCCAAATATTCAAAAAATCCTGCAATAGGATACAGATAAAAGAAAAGTTGACTTTCAAATTTCTGATGACGGAACACTAAGGTTCCGAGGACGTTTAGTTGTACCTGACGATGTGGAGCTTAAAGAGGATATCTTCTCAGAAGCACATCGTAGTAGTTATAGCATTCATCTTGACAGTATCAAGATGTATCAGAATCTGCGTCAATACTATTGGTGGTTAGGTATGAAGGTGGACATCGCTAAGCATGTTGCCAAGTGTTTGACGTGTCAGCAAGTCAAAGCTCAGCATTGCAAGCCGAGAGAACTTCTGCAACCTCTCGAGATCCCAGAATGGAAATGGGAGCATATCACGATAGACTTTGTGATCAACCTACCGAGGAGTCAAAGTGGTAATGATTCCATTTGGGTAGTGGTCGACAGACTAACAAAGTTGGCTCACTTCATTGTAGTTCGAAAAGACCTTAGTTTGGATAGACATGTAGACCTATACGTGTGTCAGGTAGTTCTCTGCATGGAGTGCCGATTACGATAACTTCATATCAAGACTCGAGATTTACCACCGCCTATTGGAAGAGCTTACAAAGAGCTTTAGGTACAAAACTGCAGTATAGTACAGCATATCATCCTCAGATGGATGGCCAATTTGAGAGGATAATTCAAACTCTTGAGGACATGCTGTGAACTTATGTGCTATATTTCAAAGGAACCTAGGAAGAATAGCTTCATCTGGTGGAGTTTTCCTACAACAATAGTTATCAGCAGAATATCTAGATGGCTCCTTTCGAAGCGTTGTATGGCAGATCGTGTAGAACACTAGTGTATTGGGATGAAGTTGGGAAAAGAAAGATCACTGGCCTAAAGTTGGTTCATATGTCAGTGGATGCCATTGCAATAATCAAGAACATATTAAATACTGCTCAAAGCAAACAAAAAAGTTACATAGATAAGCGCCAGAGACCATTGAAATTCCAAGTTGGTGATCACGTTTTTTTGAATGTGTCACCAATGAGGGGAACTTCATGCTTTGGTAAGAAAGGAAAACTGAGTCTGAGATATTTAGGTCCGTCTGAAATTCAAGAGAGAATTGGGACACTAGCATATCGTCTTGCATTGCCGCCAAGACTAGCGCAAGTGCATGACATCTTTCATGTGTCGATGTTAAGAAAGTACAAGCCCGACTTGACCCACGTGCTTAATTTTGAAGAATTGGATGTAGATGACCGAGTGTCATACATTGAAAGCTTAGTTCAAATTGTGGACAGAAAAGAGCAACTCCTACATACAAAGACCATCCGTTAGTCAAAATGGTCTAGCAACACCACGGTATTGATAGAGCAACGTGTAAGACTGAAGAGTCAATGAGGCAATTATACCCCCACCTTTTTACTTAAGTATTTTAATGGTTTAAATTTCAAGAACGAAATTTTTATAAGAGGGGAAGAGTTGTGACATTTTGGATTTTTCACTTCTGCTTTCAATTAAATTAATCGGGCCTTTCATCTACACGCTTATAGCTGTTCTTAGAGCTAATCACTCTCAAGATAACTAGACTATCAAAGAAAGATATTAAGAAATTTTTATGCAATAGACTTGAGAATCCGACTAAGAATTAACTACTCGACTATACACACGTTTAGAGATCATTATGGCATAGATATAAGTCAATTAGGAATCAAGGATAGATTGGTTTGACTGAAATTGTGGCTAAACATGGATGACTCCACTAAATTGGAAAATTCTTGTTGGTCGGCACTAAACTGATTTTTCTATCGTTTTGGTATCTTATGTCCATATTTAAATCCTCAAGATTTTCACAACAACCAAGAGTCGCCAATGTGTCGAGTGAGTTCATTCGGACTCGAAGAAAATCGACCACAAAACTTTTGTACTAAAAATTTCTGAAAACTACTAAGTAACTTAGGTCACGTTAAAATCACGCCGGATTGAAATGAACCATGAATTTGAATCCGATTTCAGAAATTGAAAGTTTTGTCTTGTCACAAATCATTTTAGGAATGTCGACTCGGTCTTAGAAGATTTTTCTGAAAATCGAGAGTTTTTGAGAAAAAGTCGGCATAGGGCTGTTTTTGTCTAGAAAATGTCGGGGATTGTTTTCAATCGTGCAATTAGGAAGCAATTTGAATCAATTGTGCAAGGAAGAATACCAATTTGATCGAGGGCTTGGTATTGGAATTTATAAAGACTAATTTGAGTGAATTCAAGAAGGAAATGAAGTCCAATTGAAGGGAAGACTTTGCAAATTCATATACCCCCATCACCACAACATTTGGACCCTCTCAAGGGCTTCTAGAAGAGAGTTGAGGGCTGGAATTGAGTGGTGGATGATAGCCATCAAGTTGGACTTGGTCAAGGACACAACAAAGATTACGATGGAGGCTTGGTAGGCCCTTTGTTCCCTCATCTCTCCTTCTCTCCCTCAAGTTGGTCGACCGCCTCTTCCTCCTTCTTCATTATGCCATGAGAGCTTCAAATTATAGAGAAGAAGACCAGCAAGACAAGCTGTCTACCTTGCCGCCGTCGCCACCGCACGTTGCCATTGCTGCCTCGCCTCGCACGCGCATCGCCACGCCTACGCTCGCGACCCCAACACCCCAACAGCTTTGTCTTGCGTTCCAGCCGCTGCCTTAGGCTTGTAGAGCTCAACCAAATCCCGTCCAGCTCGCCTTAGCCACCGTGAGTCCCCGAAATAGGCCACCGAGTACCCTTATTGCCTCCACCGACCGTGTCTTGCCCAACTAGCCGCTGAAGCCACTCCGTTCAGCCCCAAACAAAACCCAAACCAGTGGGTTTCCAACAACACTTTTGGCCCGTTTTAAGGTTGTTCCAAACCCCAAAAGCCAAGCCCGCTTTGGAGAAGATCGTCCCTTGTCGTGTCCTCATCGAATTGAATCGAGCGGTTCAATTAACAAATGAGTTTAACTCACTAATCCTCGCTTAGTAGGTTAATGACACTTAAGGGTTGTTTAGTTTAGGCTAAGCTGGATTAGGTGGTTAGTTAGATTAGATTAGTGAATTTAATTAATTGTCGATGCATGTTAGGTAAATAATTAGTGTAATTAGCAAGTAAATAGATTCTAGTATTTATTTAAAGAGTCTCGAAAATTTTTCGAGTTCATTCGGCATATAATTAGGCATTATGGGCCTAAGTATGCATTTATTGCATTTATTAGTTATTTTCTAATTATTTATTTATTTATTTTTTCGGAAATTAGACCGGATAGCCAGCGATCAGGATTTTTTGTTGATTGCAGTGGTTTGATCTATTCATTTAATTGAGCTATAATTTGTGCCGATTGTACATGATTTATGTTTTTGGAATTTATTCTTAAATTCATTTAATTTTAGTAATTGATTGGAAAATAACCGAGCATCGATTTATAACGCCAAAATATATTTTTGTGGACCATATAAAATGGTGGGATTTATGGAAAGGAAATTACTATATTTTGGCTAAGGTCAACTGTGTAACCACACACGGTTTTTTTATTGGGTATGATAAAAATTGAAGAACAGTACACTATATCGGCTTAGTGACTATATGTCATCTTGGAGAAAGAACGATATACTATAACAGCTCGGTGACTTTATATGTCATCTTGGAGAAAGAATAATATGCTATATCGGTGTTATTCTACATGTCATCTTGGAGAAAGAACGATATACTATATCAACTTGGCAACTCAATAGGTCATCTTATAGAAGGAACATTATACTATTTATTAGCCTTAAGGCAAGCTATTATCTATTTTTGAGCTCAGAGTAAGCTGTCCGCAAGGTGGTTGGACTTTATAGATAGTATTGATTTGACCATGCGATGTTCTGATGACATGAAATCAACTGAGTCGATTGATCGATGATTCAATCTGATTGGTTGAAGTGATTGATTAGTTATCTAAATTGTATCGACTTGCAGGAATGAAACTGAGGCCAAGGTAAGTCCTCTGACTTGTGGTTGTGCTTAGGCAGCCCCTATGGCATATTTTCTTCCTAATAAAGTCTTAGGGGGTTGAACTTATTGAGACATTGTCTCACTGGTTATTGTATGACCATTTTTAGGTCCTTAGATGGTGTTGATGGAGGACCAAAAGCCCTGAAGTTTGGGAATGTGGAGATTAAAGAATTGGCGAACATGTCTAACTAGAGGATCAAAGGACAGTCCCCTTTTTGTTAAGCTGATATTTTTGTAAATAGCTGTGGCATCCCAAAATTCAAGTCATCCTTTAGAGGAATTAAAGCCAATAATTAGGTAATGAAAAATACCTATGGTTTATGTTTTAGTCATTAGTTTCCTTAAGGCTATGTGTTATTGTGCTTGTGATCATAAGTTTTAAATTAGTATCAAAGGATAAATTTATGAGGATGATTTATTCTTTGGCCATGTGGATTTTAAAAATTTAAACTCTATAAAAGAAATAATTAAAGATAAATAATTGAGAGTGAAATTGTGGGTTTAATTAGGTTGGGCCTTAGGCCCATTGGCCTAAGCTTTTTAATGGGCCAAGTTGGCCGGCCCAATTGAGGCCCAAGGAGGTGTGGCCGTCAGCCACAAGGGAGGCCCAAGCCCAAAGCCCAAGCCCATGCATGTGTTGTGACAAGTGGCAAAAAGGAGATGGCATGCATTGGCCATTGGTGAGGCAAGCTCATCATTGCAAATGATGAGGAAATGGGGAAATAAAAGGGAAGAAGAGGAGAGAGAATGGCCGGTTAGCCATTCGGCCAAGAGAGAAAGGGAGAGAGAGAGTGAACCGTGCGAGAGAGAGGGAGAGGGTGCGGCCGAGAGGGAGAGGAAGGAGTTGTCGCCGTCCGTCCGCCGTGTTCGCCACTGTGTGCCGCCGTTCGTGTGGTCTAGAGGCAAGTTGGGGTCCTTTGCTGCTCTTGCATGTGTGTGTGTTACATGTATGTTTGGTATAGTGTCGAATTTGAGTGATTGGAAGGGGGAAACCGAAGCTTGGATGGCTTGTTCTTGAGTGACGTTGCTGTTTTCGCATGAACTGTTTGAGTCAGAACCTTGTGAGAGCTTGCATGCATGTTTAGAGTTTGATTTTGACTTTGATCTCTTCATGAAAGTTGTATCTAACATCTTAGAATACAACATACTCAAATTTGGTGTAAAATAATGGAGACTTAAGGGGTCAAACTCTTATCCTACGGAGATGCTAGATCTGGAATATTTTCGCATGAACTGTTTGAGTCAGAACCTTGTGAGAGCTTGCATGCATGTTTAGAGTTCGATTTTGACTTTGATCTCTTCATGAAAGTTATAGCTAACATCTTAAAATACAACATAATAAAATTTGGTGTAAAATAACGGAGATATAAAGGGTCAAAATCTTATCCTACGGAGATGCTAGATCTGGAATTTTTTCGCATCAACTGTTTGAGTCAGAACCTTGTGAGAGCTTGCATGCATGTTTTGAGTTCGATTTTGACTTTGATTTCTTCATGAAAGTTGTAGGGGACATCTTAAAATACAACATACTCAAATTTGAAGTAAAATGAACAAGTATAACCTAGTAAATCGACTTAATCTTGAAGACGGTGATTCTGGAGATGTATTACAGGACACCCGAGATTTCATGGACCTAAATGACGAATATAATCTGGTTATCTGACTTGGAATCATATTGATGTACAACATATCTAAATTTCAGAGGAAAAGAAAAAGTATAAGTGGAATCATTATCCTATTGTATTATTCATTACTTGCCTTAATTTTATGATTTTTGAGATTATATAAATAATTAAATTTAATATTTTTGAAAATGGCACAAGCTGGAATTTAAGTAAATGTAAAAAGGGCATGATAAATGGATTATTTTAATTGGCATAAATTCCATGAATTTTATTTTATAAATAATCGTACCATGTAGTACGTGTGATGAGGTCTTGATGTATGCATTGAAATGCATGTGTGAATTCAATGTTGAACATGATTTTTGGTTGCTATTGCATCATATGCCATACTAAATTAAGACCGAAATTGGTGAACATGAATAATAAAAAATGAGGAGATTGTTGTGGCGGATGATAATACCCTTGGAGTGTCAGGATGCCCGGTGGCCTAGTGGCGTAATTCCGAAGGGCAGGGGAAACCATTTTCATGGCGAGCCCTAGAGATTCCCCGGGAGAGATGGGATGCCCGGTGGTATATGGTACGTAATTCCAGGGGAGGCCTGGTGGTATGTCGATACATAATTCCGGAAGCCCTGGACGTTTGTGCCCGAGGGGATGCCTCACGATGCTAGTTGGGATGCGAGATGCCCGACCAGGGAGTGTAAATGCCGGAAGCCCTGTCGGAGGTCTTTACCCGAGGGGAATGCCTCACAATGCCAATTAGGATGCAAGATGCTCGGAATGTGGGGGGGCCGGATGCCCGGTGGCCTGGAATGGCTGAATGCCGGAGGTTTTTCTCGCATGGGATGCGAGTGTAAAATATGAGATGAAATTGATGATCCGAGGAAGGGTGATGTGGTGATCAAATTGAAAGTTAAAAGTGGAAATGAAACCATGCATGATATGATATGACATAATGATGATCACCCATGGCACGATGATATGCATGATATGATGATGATATATGATATGGCATGATGACATGCATATATGTGTGATATGATGATGTCATGATGATGATGACATGTGTGATAAGATGATGCCATGATGATGATGACATGTGTATGGTATGATGGTGTCATGTATATGATGATGATGATATGTGTGTGATAAAATAATTCCACGATAACGATGATATGAGTATGACATGATGATACACATGTATGTGTTATGATTGTGGTGATGATGCATGATCATATACGCATGGCTTCAAGGTAAGTGATGCCTGCAATGCATGTATGACTTGTATGATGCATTGAGTGGTTATTGGATTTCTTTACCTGCTGAGTGGTTGTACTCACCCCTTTTAGGGACCAACATTTCAGATTAGTAGATGGTTTGAGCGGTTAGATATGACCGCGAGGAGAAGGATAGCAAAGGAGGGAACCTTTAGACGCCGACACTGGTTGATGGACCTTAAGCATACGATTGTGGGAGGAGATGTCGGTCATCTTTTGAAGTATAGCCGAGTATAGAAACATTGGCATTTCGATGTACTGACTAAAGATGTCCATCTGCTTTATGTAAATAAACGTGTTCGGCTTTAACTTATATAAGATGTTTAGTAGGTGTGCATCGTTTTCTGAATATAGGAAGTGAGTTTGTTGGATGTGCTTCCGTATATGAATTGCGCAAGGGACCTATAAAAAAAAAAAGTGTAAACCCCCTATGTTGTATGGACCCGCTGCAATTAAAATGGTATCAGAGTAACATGTTAATAGGGAAAGTGAAAGGTAGAGCGAACTGTGACGACCCTAACGGATCGGGGGCCGTCGAAGGGTGCCACAATAGCCTAGCATTGTATATAAACCTGTTTGTTTATAAAAAGGCTTGTGTTGGTTGTGATTTGTGGTCCCACTTTCTATCCCATATAGTTGTTGTCTGAGGATTTTTAAATTGCTTCGGCATACGTATTAAAATAAATGAGTCGGCGATGCATCCTAGGACGTTGTTATTTAATCAACCAACCGGGATGGGCACATGCTTGAGGATCGGAATGTGATAAGCCGACACTAGACTGATTTTTTCTATCGTTTTAGTACACTGCGTCCATATTTTGACTATACTCTCCGGCGAGCCACGTCAGCTTCAAAAATTAATAAAAAAGTGCCACTTTGGATTTTCGACCAACCAGATTGGAGTTGGCACTAAAATGATCATTTTTCGAACTTTTTGGCACTTAAGTGATCTGACAAAAAATTTTAGCACCAATGTGAGCGTTGTACACAACTTATGGCACTAATAGTGTACTTATCCTACATTAAAAAAATTTGAAAGTTACCCGGTAGCTTAGGTCACGCTAAAATCACGTTGGATTGAAATTAATCGCGAATTTGAATCTGATTCCAGAAATTGAAAGTTCTATCATATCACGAGTTATTTTAGGAACATCGACTCAGTTTCCGAAGATTTTTCTGCAAATTGAGACTTTTTGGGAAAAAATCATCATAGGGCTGTTTTTGTCCAGAAAATGTCAGACCATTTTTGATCACACATTTGGGAAGCAAGTGGGTTGTATTAGTGAGGAAAAATACTAATTCAATTGAGGACTCGATAACGGAATTTTTAAAGATCAAATTGAATTAAATTAAGAGGCATTTGAGATCCAATTAGAGGGAAAACTTGTGAAATTCGTAGCCCCCCTTGCCATGACTTATGGACCACTTCAAATGAGTTTCTAGAAGGGAATGGTGGCTGATTTGTGGCCATGGAAGATAGCAACCAAGTTAGACTTGGTCAAGGTGACATAGAAGATGAGGTTGAGCCAAAGTGGCCCCCATCCAACCAGGCTTGCCCCTCTTCCTCCTCAGCCACCGTCGACACCCCCATTTCCCCTCCTCCCTTGCTGCTCAACACCCCAACAAACCAGAGAGATCGTTGGAGCAGCCAACAGCCCAACGGAGCTGCACGCTGCCACCATTCGCCGTTTCCACCCCAACACGTGTCATGAGCGCCTCTCGTTGTCCACCTGCACTTTGCCACTGCCCTTGCCACTGTTTGCTGTCTTAGCCTGTGCCAGAGTTGTCCAGCTCGCCTCCGCCATCATGAGCCACCGCTAGAGCTCCTATCGCCACCGCCTAAACTAAATCAGCTCATCTCAACCCGTCTTGGTCCATTCCCGCCTCAACCGAGCCTCCAACCAACCATAGCAACCACTAAACATCAGTTGAAAGAGTAGGTTTCCAGCAACTTTCTTGGCTCGTTTTGGCCCGCTTCCGAACCAAGAAGGCAAGCCCGCTTTGGAGAAGATCGAGCCCTGTCATGTTCCGTCGAGTTGAACCGAGTGGTTCGCTAAACAAGTGAGTTTAACTCACTAATCCTCACTTAGTAGGTTAATGACGCTTAAGGGTTGTTTAAGTTAAGTTAAGTATGGTTAGGTGGTTAGTTAGATTAATTCGTGAATTTAATTAATTACCAATGCATGTTAGGTGGGTAGTTAGTGCAATTAGCGCCTAGACAAACTTTAGTATTTATCTAGAGTGATTCGGAAATTTTCCGGGTTCGTCTCAGCATTCAATTAGGTTTTACGGGACTAAGTTTATTTATTTTCATTTAATAATTCTTTTCTGTAATTATTTAATTATTTATTTATTTTTCGAAAATTTGACTAAAGTAGTCGGTGACCAGAAATTTTATGCTGATTGTTGTGGTGTAATCTGTTTATTTAATTGAGCTCTAAATTGTGTTGAATTTAGGTAATTATGATTTTAGGAATTTATTCCTAAATTTATTTAATTTCAGTAATTATTCCAAGCGTTGGTTTACAACGCTAAAAATATTTTAGCGGACCATATAAAATGGTGGGATTTATGGAAAGGAAATTAGTGTATTTTGGCTAAGGCTAACCATGTACCCACACACAAGTATTTTATTTGGTATGATAAAAGTTGAGGAATAATTGGTTGGTTAGAACAGTATACTATATTTGCTCGATGACTTAATAGGTCATCTTAGAGAAGGAACAGTATACAATATTTGCTTGATGACTCGATAGGTCATCTTAGAGAAGGAACAGTATACTATATCAGCTCGATGACTCGATAGGTCATCTTAGAGAAGGAATAGTATACTATATCAGCTCGATGACTCGATAAGTCATCTTAGAGAAGGAACAATATACTATTTATTAGCCCTTTAGGCAAGCTATTATCTATTTTTTTTTTAGCTTAGAGTAAGCTGTCCGCAAGGTGGTCGGACTTTATAGATAGTATTGATTTGACCAGGTGATAGTCTGATGACATGGAATTGACTGAGTCGATTGATTGATGAATCGATCTATTGTGATAAATTGATTTGTTGATTGATTCAATGAAGTGCATATTGAATTCACTTGCAGGAATGAACTGAGGCCAAGGTAAGTCCTCTAACTCGTGATACCGCTTAGGCAACCCTTAGGGCATTTTCTCTTCCTAATCGAGTCTTAGGGGATAGAGCTTGTTGAGATGTCGTCTCACCCCATTGTGGAATAACATTTTAGGTCTATAGATAGCAGCTCATAAGTTTATGGGATGGCCTAAGAAGATTACATAGCAGACCTCTTACTTTCCGTTGCATGGGAGCCCTAGGGGCTGTACCTATGAGCTAGTTAGGTCTATAGTCTGGGTCGATGTGGGTCTCACCCACAAGGTGCCCCATCGATACATATCGTGGTACCGCCAGGCCCAGGATGGCCAGAGAGAGGGTCTCATACCGGAGTCTAAGATACCTTTGTATGTTCTGGAGGTCGCTTTTGGAAAGGGCACTGCATATCCTCCTCAAGGCTTGGTCATAGATGCGGTAGACCCAGATTTTGAAGATCTCGGAAGTCCGATGCAATCTGCTGAAGACTCCAATTGGAGTGTGGATGATGATGGAGAAGAGGATGAGGACCCTTAGTTTTCTAAAACCCCAACCATGTTCTGCAGAACTTATATAGACACACACATATATATATATATATATATATATATATATATATATATATATATATATATATATCAGTTTGTATTATATATAACTGGTTGTGATATGTATAAATAAGTGTGATGTTGGTTTTCAAAATTTATGACCCTACTTTTCTATCACATTGTTTTATTATCTAGAGATTTTATATATGCTTCCGCATGCATATTAAAAAGAATGGGTCAGCGATGCGTTTTGGGATGCCGCTATTTAATCGACCAGCCGGGATGGGTGCGTGCCCAAGGGCTGGGGCATGACAAATAGCGAGGAGCAAAGAGAGTTGTCCATGCTTCATGCATAAGATCCTCTCTTAGATTCTCAGTGTTGTGGGTATTTGAAGATAGATAAGAAATTTTCAGATAAGGTGTATCAATGATTTTGTCTTTACGAAAGTGATTTTCCCAATAGGATTCATGATCTAACGCAGTCGGCTTTGATGAAAATCCTGTCCCTAGGATACATTGTATGCACTCTAAGCTCCCTCACTTAGTCTGCATACCAAGCAAAGGATGAGCACCATCAAGCCTTAAAAGTATAGTCAACATGGAGCAAATAAAAAAGAGGCGATTTGAAGAGGAAGAAGACAAGTTATATTGTGTTGTCATTATTTGCTTTTGTTAACTATTTTTTATTTGCTCTACAAATGCTCTCAACTCTAAGAGGAAGAATGGCACTGAGAGATGCACCTACTCAAACATTAAGCAAGAGTAAAAATAAATAAATAAATGTGAAGGAGAAAACATGTTTCATGAAATGCATTAAATTTATGTTGGAACTACAGTAAAAGCAACTTTCTCTCTGACAAATTTCCAAAGTTTGACATGCTTTCTTTATTTTTCTCCTTGTTTTTTATTCCTAGGCAACAAGAGATGCAAAGATGGAAGCTCTTGATATTCTTCTTGAGCAATGGCGGTGGGCTGGATTTTCATCTGCAGAAGTTGCAAAGAAATTTTCAATAAGCTCCCCTTATGTGAGGTGAACCATGCATAATGTGTGCAGCAATAACATTATTAATCGTTGGTACATCTATTGGTCATACTGAAATAATACTAAACTTTCATCAAATTTATTAATTCAAATATGATTAGATGACTCTTAACCATTTTTAGGTGTAGAGGAAGCATATTATGGCTGTGCAAATGATAACTTTGGAGGTTGTGGCTCAATAGTCATTGCATTTAAGTACCTATGAGGCATGCATCAGGTTAGTTTTGGAACTTTCTTTTATTGCTGATTCATATCTACGTAGCCCCCCTTTGAAATCGTGGTGTCTGTCTATTGACAAGTATAGCTTACTAGAGATTTATATGACTCCCCTGTTGATTAATGATGGATATGGTTTCATAGTAATTCTATTTGTTGCCGCACTTTGAATATTGTGACACATAACCATGAAATGAAATGGAGGTTTATGGAACTAATTTTCCACATTTTCTATTCTTTTCCAAGTCTAAATCTAAGAAACTCGAGTTTCCAGAAGTGTCAAGAAGTTAAGTTAATATTATATCTTTCTTTCCCTTCTTTGTTTCCTTTTATTTTTTTAAATCAATGTGACTTGTTAGATATTTCCTTTTTCTTTTTCTTTTTTTGTTTACTCTAAAAAATTTACTTTTCTAGGAAGTACTAAAAGTTAAGGTAACCTTAGTTTTTTTCTTTCCTTTTCCCATTCCCCTCTGTTTCTTCATTTCTTCTTCCTTGTGTTTTTTCACTCTAGTGAGATTTTTTGATGTCTTTAATGTTTTTAAAATGGTAAATCTAACATATTCAAAGAATTATGATTTTTTAACTATGAGGAATTTATGCTTTCTGATATGCCATGGGCAATGTACTCAATAAAAAATCTCTATTCTTGTTTATTAGTTGCAATCGTCTCTTCTTGCATACATGAGGGCATGTGCTTGTTAAATTGTGGTGTATGGCATGTGTTTCCAGTATTTAGCAAGCTTAGCTACTTCAAAGAAATATGATAATTTAATTGAGAAATTTCTGATATGCCATGGGCAATGTACTCGATAAAGAAATCTCTTTTCTTGTTTATTAGTTGTCATTGTCTCTTCTTGTGCGACATCCAGATTTTTCAACCCTATCTTCTACTGAATGAATTAGGCATTTCATTGATGCACCTATAGGGCTATTCTCATAACTGATCATTCTTGAAATAACCAGACTATCTAGGGAAATTATTAAGGAATTTTAAGGCAATAGACTTGAAAACTCAACCAAGAATCGGTTTCTCGACCGTGTCCATATTCAGAGGCCATTACGGGATAGTTAAAAATCGATTTGAAATCAGAAATAGACTGGATCGAAAGAGATGTGTGGCTAATCGTGGATGACACCACTGAATTGGAAAATTCTTATCGATCGACACTAGACTGATTTTCTTATTGTTTTGGTACCTTGTGTCCGTATTTGAATGCTCGAGATTTGCACGACAATCAAGAGTCGCCAATAAGTCGAGTGGGTTCATAGTGGCTCGAAGAAAATCGACCACAGGTCATTTGCACTTAAAAATATTTGAAAGTTATCCGATAGTCTAGGTCACGCTAAAAACGCGTCAAGTTGAAATTAACTGAGAATTCAAGTCTGATTTCAGAAATTGAAGTTCCTATTATGTCACAATAAGTTCTAGGGGTGTCGACACAATCTCATGAGATTTTTCAAAGATTCTGAGACTTTTATGGAAAATCATTGCGGATGTCGCGGAAAATTAGCGGAAATTCATACGGGCCGAATCTAAGCGAGTTTTGACTTTCAAGACGAGCCTTTGGATATTGAGGACTTATAGAAAATTGTTTGGGATTTTTCTCCATCGAAATTGGACCTCAATTTGGGAAATTGAGTGATAAAATTCAAGATCGAAAAGTGAAATTCGGTTTTGAACAAAGGGCTGGAAATTCTTGCTTCAAAATTGATTTAAAGGAAAATTCAACTCAAGAAAGAAATAAGGGGGCATGAGGATAAGCATGAAGGTCTAGTGGGGCACCCTAATGATGAAAATTGAGATAACTATGGACATTTCCCCCAATTCTTCCCATCCTCTTCAATTGGACACCATCCCTATGAGCAACCCCTTACCTTCCTTTCTTTATTTTCCTTGGCAAACAAACTCTCCATTTCTGCCCTCTCTCAAGCCCACGATCAAAGCTACTCGAAGCCCCCACAATTCTTCCTCCAAGCTGCCGAATCTTCAAGCTGTTCAGTCAAAGCCCTCCCTAACCGAAGACTAGAATCGTGGTCTCTCCTCACCGCCGCTGCCACTTGCCAGCTTCCCTGTTTCTCTTCAGTCAACAGCTACTCTCACAAGAGCTCGTGGTTGACCACAACAGCCCATGCATACGCACAGATCGGTCGCCAGCAACGCCATCCACCGAAGAAGAATCTCCATGCGTCCGAGTTGCTCCCCCTCTATCTTCACGCCCCAACAGCACGCATCTAGGAATCCACCGAGCTCCCATCTTCACGCTCGAGCTTCATCAGTCCAGCGTCTAGCCCGACAACCCAGTGAATTAGGTCAGTCCGTCAGCCCAGCAGCCTTCCGTCTAACAACCCATCTGAAGACTAGCCCTGCAGCAAATTCAGCCCATGAGCTTCGATCCTTTGAGCCACCGAATTCAACACAAGATCAGCTACAGCCCAATCCATTCCATGTAGATTAGTTGGCCCAAGCTCAATCCAGCAATTTGAAGCCCAAGCTAAGTCCAGCTCATCTCGAGCCCAAGAAGCCAGCCCATCGTTAGCAGGCCCAACCCGACTTGGTTTCAGCCCAAAATCAAGGACAAATCTCAGTTGGGCTGAGATTTGTTGGGCCAAGTTCAAGGCCCAGTCCAAGCCCGCCGGTGTCGTCAAAAGCCCGATTTCAGCCGCCGTCGCGGAGTCCTGGTCCCCACTTTTAATCAAGTGAGTTTTACTCGCTAATGCTTTCTTAGTTTGTTAATTATGCTTAGGGGTTGGTTAGATTTAATTAAGTGCACTTAGGTGGTTAGATTAGTTTAGAACAATTAAATTAGTTACTTAATGATACATGTTAGGTGGTTAGACTTAGTTGTTAGCAAGTAGAGAGCTTTTAATATTTATTAAATGCATCTCGGGATTTTTTCCGACCCTTATCGAGCTTCAATCAGGCATTACAGGCTTAAATTGGATTTTTAGTCTTTATTTATTAATTTTCGAAATTAGTTTAATTATTTATTTATTTTTCGAAAATTAGGCTGAGATAGTCGACAACTGGAATTTTATGCTGATCGTCATGGTGTAGTCCATTTATTTATTTGAGCTCCACATTGTGCTGAATTGAATTGATTGTGCAATTTGAGGAATTGTTCCTAAAGTGATTGAAATTGAGTGGAATTGAATGATTGATTGGTAAATGGTCGAGTATGGGTATATAGTGCCAGTTACGTTAATGGGCTATATAGTAGAGAGAATGGTGAGAGCTAACTAAGAATATTATTGGCTAAGGCCAATCAGGTACGATGTTATTGGACATACGTGGTTCAGTGATTAGAAGTATCACATGGTTCAATGATTAAGGAATATCATTGTTGACACCTAAATTTTGACTAATCATTTAGTAATTAATTGCATAAAAATTTAGGGATTAATCTTTAACCCCTAAGAAAAAATAGTAAAATTGCATTTCATGTAGCCGCATTTGCATTTGTACTAAGAGGACAACAAGAAGCAGGGGCTCGCGGTCGATTGCATGCACAAAAGGATGGTCTCTCTTTCGCTGGTCTGAACATGCATAAAAAAAATGATGAGGAAAGAAGCTCTCGCACGTCCATTATCTATTCCTTATTAATGCATGCACAAATTCGGTGGACGTGCGGATTCTGGGGAAATCTTCAAAGAAGCAAAAGCAACCCATAATATTATATAATATATCAGCTTTGGTGACGCAATGAAAATTCGCTGAAGAAGAAACCTCCTCATTAATGCATGCACATACACGCACGAAATGGGACAGGCGCCTGCTAGAAGATTTCCTTGCTGAAGAACAGGGGGGAGCGAAGAAAAAAAAAAATTCCATTGTGAGGGGGGCTTCCCCTTCGGTCAGACAAGGGGGAGAAGAAGAGTGTCAGAGAGAGCTAAAAACATATTCATTGGGAAGGGGCTCCTCCTTCGGACAAGAAAAAATGAATGGAGAGTTTGTCAGAAGAAAAGAAAATTAAAAAAGGGCAACGTTCAACTTAAATTCTGGAAAAGTTGCGGCTGCATCTTGTCACAATAATGTTGGCTATCTTCAAGAGACAATGGATGGCCTATAAATAAGACCACAAGAAGCCGCATCCAGAAGGGGGGAGAACAAAAAAATTTCCTTGAGTGGATTGTGAGAGCCATTTAAAAAAGAGAGCCAGTGTGGAGAGAACCTGCAAAAAAAGAAAAAGAAAATATGAAGTCAGGGGGAGGAGATTAAAAAAAGAAAGGGAAAAAGTAGAGAAAGAGAGAGACTGCAGAGAGTGAGATGTGAGAGAGAGGAGATTAAAAAAAAGAAAGAAAAAAGCAAGGACAAGACGCCTACTGTTCATCTTCTCCAAGAATTCTTCGCTCCTGCATTTCCACCGGTTTCTGCTCCTACACCGTTCGACTTCAGCAGCAAAACTCCACCCAGCCGCACCACCTCGCCAGTTTTGAGCCAACCACCGCTACCTCCGCCCGAGATCCAGCCACGACGCCGCGCCGCCGCACCCCTGCGCCGTCGCCATCCCGCCAATCTGCGTGCTCCGCCTCATCTCCGATCCGCGCTGGTTCGTGACGCCGGAGCCACTCCCCCCCGCATCCG
This sequence comes from Eucalyptus caleyi, assembly GCA_014182885.2. Taxonomy (NCBI): domain Eukaryota; kingdom Viridiplantae; phylum Streptophyta; class Magnoliopsida; order Myrtales; family Myrtaceae; genus Eucalyptus; species Eucalyptus caleyi. The sequence continues at coordinate 38,111,310 of CM024470.2, read as the reverse complement.
CGCTGCTGCACTCGCCGGAGCACCAGCAGCCGAACAACCCGACGCCCCAGCTGCCTTGCCCCCGTGAAGCCGCGACCTAGTGCCGGTCCACAACGCCGCCGCTCCCTCCGAGCCTCTCCGCCGGTCCGTGCCTCCCCCGCTGGAGATCCCGCGAGCGACTCGACCACCGAGTGAGACCCTCGCACCTCCAGCCTTCGTCTGGTCTACCCAGGAGCCGCGAAGCCGCTGACCCTTACTGCTTTGCTGCATCACCTCATGCGACCCGAGCCGGATCCGCGTCCCTGCCGCCGCGAACCACCTCGACCGCAACCTCTGGCCCGCTGAAGCCCTGCTGAGGCCGGACCCGAGCCAGATCTGCCTCCCCCGAGCGAAGTTGCCTGCTGCTCCGCCCGTGCCACTCCGACCAGCGACCCGACGCCTGCAGCACACCACCCGCGACCTGCTGCTGCTGCCGCCGGTCCGCCGCTCCTCGCCGATTCGCCTGTGGCCGGTCCTCGCCGGAGCGCCGCCTTGGAGACCCACGAGCAAGCCGTGCGTGGGAAAAGAAAAAGAAGAAAACAAAAAAGGAAAAACAAAAGGGGAGCATTAGGTAGTTTTTATTATTATTATTATTTTATCCTTTTTATATAGTTTATAGTTTGTTTTTATATAGTTTCTCAGTGTGATTATTCATTAATGCATGATTGAAGTTCCAATGTGAAATAACCCCTCAAATTAGGGATTAGGAGTCCAATTTTCACGCCCGAAATCTGACTCACGATCTCTCTCAAAAATCGACAATCCAATCTCACGCCCGAGATTCGATTCGCGATTTAATTTAGAATTGACCAACCCGATCTCATGCACGAGATATGGTTCGTCGGTTTTAGGTATTAATCTTATCTTGATTGGATTAGATATTGGGTTATGTGAATTAACTTTTATTTTTGCATAAAAAAAATTCAAAAAAAAATGCGAGTTAGATTAGGGCTAGGTTTAGCATAATTTCATTTTTTTTTTAAAATAAAAAAATCCAAAAAAATGCATTTAGGACATTAGTTTTTTGAATTGCACGTGTCAATCTATAATTAGACTTTTACTTCAAATTTTTATAAAAATCCCAAAAAGAATTAATTAATTTAGGATGCTAGTTTCTTGTAGGTTGCATAATAGGCTTTTTTAAAATGCATGTTTTAGAAGAGATAGCACGTCTCTTTAATTTTCACCCTAGTGGTTTTTTTTTTATAGTGTTTTTTAATTACGAATTTTCATAAAAAAATCATCATGCATTTTAGAATAGAATTGTATGTCTCATTTTAAGTTTAGAGCAACTTGCATCTTAGGTTAGAAATTGCTAGATTAAAATAACGTCTTAGTTTAAAATAGGATTTAGTATGACTTAATCCTAAGTTTAAATTGGTTGGAATTTTAATTTAGCTAGGTAATTTTTGTGTTTTTCTTAATTTCGAATATCATGAAAAATGCAAAATTTGTCTTTAGATAAATTAGTTTCAATTTTTAGGATAAATTGCATTTTTAAGAATAGAAATATCATGTGCACGTCATGTAGAATTAGGCTCATTTAATTAAAAATTGCCCGTCATTATAATTAGGTCATTTTGATTTGCATATTTAATTGTTGCATGTTCATTAAGAAAACACAAAAAAAATAATAATATTTTACTCATGTCATGTAGTTTAGAACACATTGTCATGCCATTCCATGCTAGATTAGTAGCATGCATTGCATATTAATAAGTGAAAACCAAAAAAAAAATGGGAAATTGCCTGTTAATTAGAAATCACATCTAGGTCTATTGATGTGGATCTGATTTAACAATGCAGATGCTTTCGTTGCTACAAGGTAGGTCCTGCAATTTATTCATCACTTTCTTTGGTGTTTTAAAATTGGTGGTTTGCGCACCCGCATGATCACCTCACATGTTAGGAAGATAAATTAAAATCAATTCAAGCTGCCTGCAAAAACATTTTTGAAAATAAAAGAATGGTACCGAAAGGGCATTAGAGAAATCTAGTGTAACCAAGTCCCCGAACTCACAATCTCTGGTTCGTAGGAGTGAAGTAATTCTCCCATTACTTTACTTGGGTTTCTAATCGACCCACCAAAAATAGATTAGTGGCGACTCCATGATAAAAATCATTTGCATATTAAGAACTTAAACCCTAAGTCGCGAATTGGTATGGGCTTGGGAGAGCCCGAGTTAAGTCTAGGCTTAGAAATCCATTAACCGAACCCTTAGGTGGTCCAACCCGCTTCGGGAAGGTCGTGACAGCTTAGCGACTCCGCTGGGGACTTGAGTTGAAACTCTTAGTGGACTTAGGCCAATTTTCTTTTTGAAAAATATTTTTGTTTGGCAGCGAGGATCCCAGGTACGTCCCTAACATTTAAGGTGTTAAATATTCTTGCAGAATGGGAGGTATAAGGGGAAGTGTTTGCTGACATTTGTTTTGCAGGGAGGTGTAGGAATGTATGGTTTACTTTCACTTATGAAGTGTTGCTTGATATAAATTGTCGTGCATGCCTTGCATCTAGCACTACACTATTGCACACACAACCCACCGCCGGACCTGGGCCGCATAGGATCATCTAGGATAGTATTGAGATGGATACCATTTCGACCGCATGCCCGCGGTACGAGTCGCCCATCTCAATCCCGAAGTTTATTTTCTGGTGTCAAGAGTACCCACCTCGGTTCGCATGCCCGCAACCTAGGTCGGTTCTTTGACCAAGCCAAAGTCATGAGGACCCGACTTAGTCCGCACGCCCGTGGCTAGTCTAATCATTCTTGTGGCTTCACTTTGTTAAGCCTTATAGATTAGAAATCGAGCCACTTACCATGCGCATGTCTATGTGATTGCCCCTTGTTTATTGGTAAAGTAAGTCTTCTAAATTCGCACTCTTGCAATCTACTTACTTTATTATTATTTTGTTGGTCCATGGCATTAGGATTGTCTTGAATCTTGATCAATATACAATGGGCATACCGGACATTCGAATTATTCTCCCTCCAAAGGAGGAGCTTAGCGCATGGTGGGACAAGTTAGACCAAGTTGGCCGTCAATTTGTAGAGTCACACATTAGTCGACTACTTCCATTGCTGCGTATCAACATCCATGGCGGCCTCATCCAAGCACTTGCTCATTGTTGGTGCCCCGAGACTTCTACTTTCATCTTCGGCGGTAAGCATGAACTCACGCCCACCTTGGAAGAGTATAGCATTGTCATAGGAAAATCTTTGAAAGCTGAATTAATTAGTCCTCCTATTGGAATAGACCCCGTTGTGGCCTTATCCGATTTTCTGAGAATTAAGGAGGATAATGTAAGAAAGGTTTTAAAAGCTCACCGCAATACATGTCATTTATCTTTTCTAAAAGAATGTTTTGAAAATGGCAATTCATTTCAAATGTGAAGGGTTTTTCTTTTAGCCTTCTTTGGGTTTATACTTTTTCCTCATTGCAAGAATGCTATTAACCCTTTGATGGCTCACTTAGTTGAACAAGTGTTGGGAGGAAAAATTTCGTAAACACTATTTTGGCTGAAACCTTTCTTTCCCTCACTCGATTTAAAGGAAGCGGTGATAAGACCTTCCATTCCTCTCTGAGCTTTTACAAATCTGGTTTCTTTCTCATATAAAAGGGTTTGGTGGTTCAATGACTATACTTGATGTTAATAACTCTAATCACCCTATTATGAGATTTGAGAACAACCAAAAACATGCACCGGATTACCATTACTCTAGGTGGCTAGCTTTCATGAAAAACCAACTTCCAAGGGTTTCCTATGGCATGCTAAGTGGTTCCAAGTTCGTGTGGCGAGACTTTCATGTGGAGGTGTTGGCCCAATCCTCTCACGGGATTCACTGAGCAACGGAGTACTATCCAACTAGAGTGACCCGTCAGTATCAAGTTGTGCAAGAGCTTCCCCCGGCATTGCAAGCAGATCCACTCCGAGTCAGCTTCATTGATGGAGACCGAGGCCATGAAGATTCCATTCTCACAATTAAATCAATGTGGGATATGTGCCAGCCACGAAAACTCAAGTGGCCCGAGGAGGAGTTGAAGGGCAAAGAAATGAAGTACTATGCCTCAATTAAGTACATCCAACAACACAAGATTCCAGAGAAGTTACTCCCAAAGATACCAGAGGTGCTGCTGAAGATCACCAACCGCTCTGAGAATAAACGCCTCAAACGGGTTGCTGAGAAAGCTCAAGAGGAGAATAAGCGATTACGCCGAGTGGTGTCCCGAGTGTAGATTGATCAAGCTAGATGAAGTGTTTGAGTCAATCTTGTTGTTTCATTTCTAGATTAATATTTAGGAAGTTGAGTCATTTACTTTCCTAGTATGTTTGTTTAGGGCTTTTTGAGCTTCTATTTCATTAATGAAGTGCTTGAATCAATCTTGCTTCTATTTTGTTAGTATTGTCAAAAACTCCATTAATGAATAAAAGTTTTAGACCATTGCCATGGACCGGTGTATTTCATATGAGATACTTATTTTTGTCCGTTTCTTCAAATTAGGTGATAACGGATCTTCCGCGTTCGCCCATCATTACACGATCAAGAGCAAAAATGGCCAACCAAATCGAAATGCGTGATCGTATGGCCGCTGTGGAAAATTAACTCCAGCAGTTGTTCACCTCTATGCAACTTATGATAGATCAAATGCAATCTCTCCAAGTGAATCAGACTCTTGCATCCGCTCTCCCCGAGATAGTAGTCCCAAAGCAGATGAACAAGGCCCAAATGGGTGATGACGACATGCCTGAGCTGGAGGATGACCCACTGTTCGTCACAGCCGAAAAGGCTAAGCCCGACAATGTCCCTAAGGCGGAGCAAGATGAACGCTTCGCCAAACTTGAAGAGAAACTGAAACAATTGCAAGAATCGCAGAATTCACTCCCGTTCGACTTGTCGGTTTATGAGAAAGTCAAAGTGCCGAAGAAGTTTAAGATGCCGGAGTTCAAGAAATACGATGGTACTTCCTGCCCAAGAGCTCATTTGCAAATGTACCACGTACGCATGGCCCAATACGTCAAGAACGAGCCCCTTATGATCCAATCGTTTCATGCAAGCTTGACTAGGCCCGCACTCAACTGGTACATAATGAAAAATGTAAACCTTCTCGACACTTGGAGTGAAGTGGCTGATGCTTTCCTGAAGCAATATAAGTTCAACATGGACATAGCACCTTCCCGAGATGATCTTGAGCGGATGGAGAAGAAGAAAAGTGAGTCATTTAAGGAGTACGCTGTAAGGTGGCGAAACTTGGCGGCTCAAATCACTCCTGAGCCTACAAACAAGGAGTTGATGAAGTTGTTCGTCAAGACTCTCCCATATGAGTTCCGTAACCGGATGGCTAGCACATACGTTGAGAACTTCAACCAGCTTATCCCAGTGGGTGAACAGATTGAGATGGGGCTAAGGGATGGATGGTTCAATGAACCGACTCTTCAAGGCAAAAGGTTCACCTTGAAGAAAGATAAAGAACCAGCCACTGAAGTCAATGTTGCATATGCGCAACCAGCCCCTAGTAAGCCTCCGATGATTCGTGTCCTCGGGAATCAGCAAGATGGAGGCCGAGTGCCTGCACAGCGGCAATTCACCAAAAGGCAGTTCTCTCCTCTTCCTGACCCTCTATCTCAGGTCTTACCGATACTCCGAAACAAGGGATTGATCTCCCACGAACCAAAGCGGCCCAATGCTGAAAAATTCTCCAACTATGACCCCTCCAAAAAATGTGAGTATCATATGGGAGAGGTCGGCCATTCAACTAATGAATGTTTGACTTTCAAACACAAGATCCAAAATTTGTTGGATACTAAGGTATTTTCTTTCCGTACCACCCAACCGAATGTCAAGAAGAATCCGTTGCCGGAACATCAAGGAAACGTGAATGCAATCTTCGAGTTCAATACTGGCAAAAAGATGAACTTGAAGGTGTCTGTCAAAAATATCTATAGCGGATTAGTTAGAGTTGGTTATTATCGGACAGATGAGAATCCTCCCTTGCCTACCATGAAGGAAAGGGTTCAAGAAATGGTTAAGGCTGGCATGATCATATATGCTGACCAAGCTGGAACAGTGTCAACTATCTCCGAAGTCGTCATTGATTGGGAGAAGGAATTTGCTAAGCTAAGTGCTGAAAAGAGTGAATCAGATCCATTAATCGAGGACATGCCTCCACTTGAGGACGCCTCCGACCATGAAGGATTGATAGTGGAAGTGCCTTCAACTGATGAAGAAATAATTATTGAGATGCCTCAGCTGTATGAGTACAAGGATAACAAAGCAGTCCCTTGGTCATACAAGCTAGATGTTGACTTGATTACAAGGTCTGGTCGGACCTATGCTCAAGCTAATGCCCAACCTGTAAAGCCAATTACTGACGAAGAGGCCAAGGAATTTCTGGCTATAATCAAAGCAAGTGAGTATAACGTGGTCGACTAGTTACGGAAATTGCCTGCTCAGATCTCTTTACTTGAACTCTTGCAAACATCTCCTACACATCAAAAGTCTCTAATGAAGGTTCTAAGCGAAGTTCGTGTACCAGAGACGATCGAGGTAGACAGGTTGGAGGAATTTGTAGGATCGATTCTTCTTAAGGATTTAATAGCCTTTTCTGATGAAGAATTCCCTCTTGAGGGGAGGGGACATACTAAGGCATTATATATATCCGTCAAGTGCAAGGCTTCCCATGTGGCTCGAGTACTCATTGATAATGGGTCTGCCTTGAATATCTGTCCATTGGCGACTCTTCACCGCCTTAAAATAGATCCGTAAAAAATAAATGCTGCGAAGACCTCCGTCCGAGCTTTTGATGGTACAAGAAAGGAGGTGATAGGGGAGACCCACCTTGATCTGCAAATAGGCCCAGTGATGTTCAACGTCCTTTTCCAGGTGATGGACATTCCTACAGCATTCAATTTCCTATTAGGTAGCTCCTGGATTCATACTGCTGGAGTTGTGCCATCAAGTTTTCACCAATGCGTGAAATTTGTTGTCAAAGGAAAGCTAGTCATTGTTCATGGCGAGGAGGATCATCGGATTTATCATGAGACGGCCATCCCCAATATCGAGCCGGAACGTAGGGAGGAGTCGAGCTACCAATCGTTTAAGCTTGTATCCACTATTCATGCATCTCGAGGATCGACAGAACCCATCCCTGATGTGTCAAATGCAGCAGTTATGGTAGCAAGAGTGATGGTTGGAAATGGCTTTGTTCCTGGCCGTAGACTTGGTAAAAAAGAACAGGGTATCCGGAACCCTATTGAAGCCCCTCGAAGGTCTCGTTCCGCCGGATTAGGGTACCATGGAAGAGGTGGGGGACATGAACAAGAGAGGAAAAACTCATTACTCCTCGATATCCGCGAGACATTCCCGGGCCCTGCTAGAATGATGTATGATGAGGGAGGAATGATCGACACCCGAGGTATCGTGCTCGATTAATGGAGTGGCATGGACGACCCGACAACTTCAAAGACAGAGGATCCAGATGATGGGATGGAAGGGATCACGACTCTATTCGATGATCTCCTCATAGGTGCCATTGATGAAGAACCATTGGAGGAAATGGGTGCTAGCCCACAAGAGAGCAGCCTTATGATAGGCAAAGAGGAGAAAATGGTCCAATCCAATGTCATGAGCGATGACGGTGATGACCCTGATGATCCAAATGGTGACTCCATTGGAGTACAACAAAGTTGGGAGCAACATGAAAAACCCAAAGTTCTCACCTTTGAGCAAACCGTCACTATCAATCTGAGTGATGCCGAGGAGCCCAAAGAGATAAAGATTGGGGCAAATCTTCCCAAAGATGAGGCCGAGCACCTGACTCAATTGCTAAAAGAATATCAAGATATCTTTGCTTGGATATATGCTGATATGCCAGGTTAGATCCATCAATTGTGGAACATTGTTTGCCCACTAATCCAAACATGCACCCTAAGAAGCAGAAGCTTCGAAGGACTAAACCGGAGCTCTCGAAGAAGATAGAAGAGGAGGTAATGAAACTCCTCAAAGTGGGATTCATTGAAGTCTCGCAATACCCTAAATGGGTGGCCAACATAGTACCGGTCATGAAGAAGGATGGTCGAGTCCGAGTGTGTGTTGATTATCAGGATTTGAACAAGGCCAGCCCAAAGGATGACTTCCCATTGCCACATATTGATGTTCTCGTGGATAGTACTGCCGGATTTGAATTATTCTCCTTCATGGATGGTTTTTCTGGCTACAACCAAATAAGAATGAAGGATGAAGATAAAGAGAAGACAGCATTTATCACCCCGTGGGGAACCTTTCATTATAAGGTCATGCCCTTCGAACTCAAAAATGTAGGGGCAACTTACCAACGAGCCATGGTTACGTTGTTCCATGGCATGATGCATGAAGAAATCGAGGTCTATGTTGACGATATGATTGCGAAAACCCGGCCTGGGAAAAGTCATGTTGAAACCCTCAAGAAGTTATTTGATCGGCTTCGTGAATTCAAACTCCGTTTAAACCCTGCCAAGTGCGTGTTCGAGGCAGCATCAGGAAAATTACTTGGGTTTATGGTGAGTAGTAAAGGGATCGAAATTGACCCATCTAAAGCCAAGGCAATATGTGAGCTGCAACCTCCGTTGACAGTGAAGGAGGTATGGAGTCTCCTAGGGAGATTGAATTACATTGCACGATTCATTTCCCAACTCTCTGAGACCGCTAAGCCATTCTTCAAACTCTTGAGGAAAAACATACGAGTTGAGTGGAATGATGAATGTCGAGAGGCGTTCAATAAGCTGAAGCAATATTTGATGAATCCGCCAGTTCTTGTCCCACCAATATCGGGGCATCCTTTGATTTTGTACCTCACAATCCATAGTGAGTCACTCGGCATGATGTTAGCCCAGAAAAGTCCCGTGGATCAGAAGGAACGGGCCATTTATTACCTCAGTAAAAAGTTCACTATCTCGGAGCTAAAGTATTTTGATGCTGAAAAAACTTGTGCTGCGTTAGTATGGGTATTGCATAGACTGCGACAGTACACCTTGCATTACCAGACGTTTCTTGTGACTGAGAATGATCCCATCAAGTATTTATTTAATCAACCAGCTTTGGTTGGTAAGCTAGCCAAATGGCAGGTCTTGATTTCGGAATTCGACGTGCAGTTCATGCCACAAAAATCAGTTAAAGGCCGAGTGATTGCTGATTTATTGGCTGAGAATCCTAGAACCTTCAATGATGATGATTGTCCTCTGGATGATCGTATTTTGGCCATAAATGAAGATGCATGGTCCATGTTCTTCGATGGAGCTGTGAACTTGTCCGGTTCAGTACTTGGGGGGCATGCGATATCCCAGACGGACAACACCACCCGATTCTTTGCGAAATTAATATTGCTGAATACGAAGCTTGTATTCTCGGACTTGAGCCGCAATTGAAATGGGAGTGGCCAAATTGAAAGTATATGGAGATTCTGCACTGATCATACTCCAAACCGTAGGTGAATGGAAGACCAGGGATGCCAAATTACTGCCATATCATAAGTACCTCGAAGAGTTGGTGAAGGAGTTTGATGAAATTTCATTTGACTACTTGGCTAGATCCTATAATCAGTTCGCCGGTGCCTTGGCAACATTGTCATCTATGTTGCAAGTTACTAATGGTTTAGAAGTTGAGCCTTTGAAAATTGAGGTTCTAGCCAAACCTTCTTATTGCATGGTCGTGAATGAAGAGCTTGATGAGAAGCCATGGTATTATGACATCATGAACTATATTCAAAAGCAGGAATTTCAAGAAGGGAGCACTCTAGCCGATAGAAAATACATAATGAAGATGGCCTCAAAGTTCTTCGTCAGTGGTAAGAATTTATACAAGAGATCTTATGATTCGGTTTTATTGAGATGCGTAGATGAAGCAGAGGCTACCCAAATCATGCATGAAGTGCATGAAGGAGTTTGTGGCCCACACATGAATGGGCACATGTTGGCCAAAAAGATTATGAGACTGGGTTACTATTGGCTTGCGCTGGAAAGTGACTGCATACAGCATGTTAGAAGTTGCCATCGTTGCCAAATTCATGGAGATAAAATAAATGTTCCTCCAACGGAGTTGCACCAGCTATTTGAGCCATGGCCTTTCTCAATGTGGGGGATCGATGTGATTAGCCCAATAAATCCCAAAGCTTCAAGTGGGCACCGATTCATATTGGTGGCAATAGATTATTTTTCAAAGTGGATTGAAGCCGCATCATATGCTAATGTCACGGCCCGAAATGTTGTGAAGTTTATCAGGCGTGACATAATCGCCCGTTATGGTGTCCCCGAAGCAATTGTCACTGACAATGGGACAAATCTGAATAACAAGTTCGTTGATGAGTTGTTCAGTGAGTTCAAAATCAAGCATTTGAATTCATCACCTTACCGCCCGCAAATGAATGGAGCTGTTGAGGCAGCTAATAAGAACATCAAGAAGATCCTGTCTAAGACAGCCGGGAATTATCGAGATTGGCATGACAGGTTACCCTTTGCTCTAATGGCGTATCGGACCTCGATCCGAACATCTACCGGGGCAACCCCTTTCTCCTTAGTTTATGGCATGGAGGCAGTCTTGCCTGTGGAAGTAGAAATCCCCTCTCTGAGAGTCTTATCCCAAGTGGAATTGTCCGAGGCAGAATGGACACAACAAAGGTTTGAGCAGTTGAACCTAATTGACGAGAAAAGGTTAAAAGCTCTTTGCCATGGTTAGACGTATCAACAAAGAGTAGCCAGGTCTTTCAATCGGAAGGTACGGCCGAGACACTTCGAAGTGAATGATCTAGTTCTAAGAAAGGTGTTGCCGATTTTTCCTGATCCTGGAGGCAAATTTGCTCCAAATTATAGCGGCCCGTATATGGTGAAGAGGGTACTCTCTAGAGGTGCCTTAATCCTTACAGAAATGGATGGTCGTGAGTTTTCTAATCCTGTTAACTCTGATGCTGTGAAGAAGTATTACCCTTGAAAGAATTTGTTGAAGGTACTCATTTCTTCGTTGAATTGTGTGGGAATGGAAGGCCTTGTTCCATACACATATCGAATTCATTTGATTCAGTATATCAGACATGTTGACCCAGTGTCAGTTCGATTAAATAAAAAAGGAAATGCTCTGAGGACACCACCAGCGCCTCGGCCTGGTGGCATGGGGAATGAATGGGTCCAAGAACGACCAGGGTTCGATCCCTGGAAATGGCAAAAAAAAAACAAAAAAATAATTTTTTTACCAGCCCTTTTCTTTCTTTTTTGAGCTGCAAACTCTTTGTGTTCAAAGCTGATGAGTTCATTGTGACCTTTCAAAGGAGAATTTTGCATGATAGTTTTACCTGTTTAAATTACCAATTTCACTGAGGATCGTCACCATCGATCAAGTTAATGAACGATGTGGAATGAATTGAACATGCTAAAGGAGACATGTCAGGAAAAGAAAGGCAAGCCCTATCCTATACACAGTCCCTTGCTCATATACTGGTGAGACGAGTGTAGGAAATTCCATGTTTCTAAGGTAAAGAGTTTTCTCGCGAAAGGTACGATGATCGAAATGATGAGAGGCGGTTCATTCTCTATCCCAAACACTACGTGATCATCCATTGTTTAAACCCTTTTGAGCCCACACACGTGGATAATTTTTAAATTACCCCTGTCAAGAACCACCCCACATTGGGGCAAACTGGAGGTAAGACGACATCATGAGATGAGGAATTTGATAGGAATATTCTTGCTCTCACTTGCATCAATCTTCAAGTATTGCTATTACATTGAATTCATAAGATAATTCAAGTGCCTTAGGACGATGAAGAGCAGTTCTTTCTCTATCCTACACACTTTATCCATTGCGTAGCCCCTTGAGCCTGTAAATTCGTTTCATTTAAACCCAATTGATGATCATCCTCCACATCCGGGCAAGGCAAAAGGCAAATGTTCAAGCAGCAAAATCCTGAGTGCTGACAAAAAAATGAAAACACCTCAAGAACCCAAATGTTAAAGCATTACATGGTTATTAAAAAAAAACAAAACAAAAAAAAACAAAAAGGGCATGAAAAAGCAATGTGCCTGGTAAAAGCAAGGCCAATGCCCATAGAAAATGAAAGAAAGAGTCAAGATAAATGATTATCAGTTGTAAAAGGGTGTATTCCCAATGGAGTGGTACTCAAAGAACCCAAATGCCAAGTTTTTATAGTACCTATGAGGAAAATCCCAATGGTGAAAAAGAAGACCGATGACAATGCCAAGATGATCACCAATTCTCATCCCCCTATACACATTTTGAGCCTAAGAATCCATTCACTTCTCAACCCATGAACTTAACCTACGTTACGTCCCTTACAAAGTCTCTTCAGATTAGGGCACCGAAATTAACGTAGGAATTCATATGCTTAAAAGCATCGCTCAAAGAAGTGCGGGCAAGACCATTTCTATCTCATTTCGCAGGTTCCTTGACTTGTAAACCTGAAGGTGATTGCGAAGTATTGTTCTTTCATTAGCCTTGACTCGAAGAGTCCCTCTTTGTTGAGCCATTGACCAAGCCTACATTACAGTCCTGATAAAGACCTCTCAGATTGACAAGGTCGTACCGCTTGTGAGAATACTCGAACCCTTGTTGACATGATGAAAGTAAGATTGAATGATTCCTGTGATCCGACATTAATGGTTGGGACAAAATAGCCTTCTTAATGAGAGTGAGTCAAAGTCCTTTCTAACTGAAAGTCTCTCATTTAGTATTCTTGAAAATCCATGTCATGAGTGAAAATTGTCTTAAACGATGATTCTCCCCAGTGGAAATTTGGTGGTGCAAATATGGTAAAACCATCATGCATAAATCTTGATGGAATGGATAAAAGCTTCAGTGGATTTTGGAGTGTGCTGAATTGCTTACTTCTTTGGCAAATGCATGTTTTTTTGCTCTAATCATGTCTGACAGGTAATGTTTCCTTGAAGACCCAAGAGCTCCTGACATTTATGTTGCCTTTCAGAAGCCTCGAGGTGAGAAACCTCCATGAATATTTGAAGTACATCCTCGAGGTTCCAAAATTTCTGTTTACCAAGAGGTAAGTGATCCTCACGAATATCCCAAGTTTGTCCTAGGTATTCCCAAATTCTTGATATATGCCTCAAAACTCGTTGTTAAGCATTTCACTTAGGATGTGAATGCTTTCCGATCTTTTTCGTTATACCTTAGTCTGGATCTAGGTATTTCGAATCTTCTTAATCCAATATTCATCTCACCTAACATTGAGTGTTTATTGGTTAAGTCCCAAAATTCTTGACATCTCGGTCACGGATCCGGATGTCTCAAAACTCTTCGTTAAACATCTCACACGGATGTGAATGTTTTTCGACCTTTTCGTTATACCTTAGTCTGAATCTAGGTATTTCGAATCTTCTTAATCCAATATCCATCTCACCTAACATTGAGTGTCTATTGGTTAAGTCCCAAAATTCTCGACATCTCAGTCTGGATCTAAATGTCTCAAAACTCTTCGTTAAACATTTCACTCTGGATGTGAATGCTTTTCGATCTTTTTCGTTATACCTTAGTCTGGATCTAGGTATTTCGAATCCTCTTAATCCAATATTCATCTCACCTAACATTGAGTGTTTATTGGTTAAGTTCACAAATTCTTGACATCTCAGTCTGGATCTGGATGTCTCGAAACTCTTCGTTAAGCATTTTACTCTGGATATGAATGCTTTCCGATCTTTTTCGTTATACCTTAGTCTGGATCTAGGTATTTCGAATCCTCTTAATCCAATATTCATCTCACCTAACATTGAGTGTTTATTGGTTAAGTTCACAAATTCTCGACATCTCAGTCTGGATCTGGATGTCTCAAAAATCTTCGTTAAGCATTTCATTCTAGATATGAGTGCTTTCTAATCTTTCTCGTTATACCTTAGTCTGGATCTAGGTATGTTGAACCCTCTTAATCCAATATTCATCTCACCTAACATTGAGTGTTTATTGGTTAAGTCCCCAAATTTTTGACATCTCAATCTGGATCTGGATGTCTCAAATCTCATCGAATCTTACTCGCTATACCTTAGTGTGAATCTAGGTATTTCGAGTCATCTGAATTCAACAAGGAATCTCACCTAACATTGAGCGTCTGTTGGATAAATTCATGTGGACTCTTTAGGGAACCTGGACACTTGCCGAGCAAACAAAAATTCATCCCGTACTTTAGGATGCTCTGACTGGTAAGTAATTACAGGTATGCTCTCATTCTCAATATCTCACATTTGCATTACCATTTTTCATGACATCGCATTTAAAAAAAAAAATCCATGGCCTACCAAAATATCATTCATTGCATGTGCATGGTCAAAATTTAGGTATCATATTGTCTTTGAATGCAACCTCTGCGAGCTCACCTTCAAAGAGGGGCAGCTGTTGACACCTAAATTTTGACTAATCATTTAGTAATTAATTGCATAAAAATTTAGGGATTAATCTTTAACCCCTAAGAAAAAATAGTAAAATTGCATTTCATGTAGCCGCATTTGCATTTGTACTAAGAGGACAACAAGAAGCAGGGGCTCGCGGTCGATTGCATGCACAAAAGGATGGTCTCTCTTTCGCTGGTCTGAACATGCATAAAAAAATGATGAGGAAAGAAGCTCTCGCACGTCCATTACCTATTCCTTATTAATGCATGCACAAATTCAGTGGACGTGCGGATTCTGGGGAAATCTTCAAAGAAGCAAAAGCAACCCATAATATTATATAATATATCAGCTTTGGTGACGCAATGAAAATTCGCTGAAGAAGAAACCTCCTCATTAATGCATGTACATACACGCACGAAATGGGACAGGCGCTTGCTAGAAGATTTCCTTGCTAAAGAACAGGTGGGGAGCGAAAAAAGAAAAAAAAATTCCATTGTGAGGGGGGGGGCTTCCCCTTCGGTTAGACAAGGGGGGAAGAAGAGTGTCAGAGAGGGCTAAAAAATATTCATTGGGAAGGGGCTCCTCATTCGGACAAGAAAAAATGAAGTCAGGGGAGGATATTAAAAAATGAATGGAGAGTTTGTCAGAAGAAAAGAAGATTAAAAAATGGCAAAGTTCAGCTTAAATTCTGGAAAAGTTGCGGCTGCATCTTGTCACAATAATGTTGGCTATCTTCAAGAGACAATGGATGGCCTATAAATAAGACCACAAGAAGCCGCGTCCAGAGGGGGGGAGAACAAAAAAATTTCCTTGAGAGGATTGTGAGAGCCATTTAAAAAAGAGAGCCAGTGTGGAGAGAACCTGCAAAAAAAGAAAAAGAAAATATGAAGTCAGGGGGAGTAGATTAAAAAAAGAAAGGGAAAATGTAGAGAAAGAGAGAGACTGCAGATAGTGAGACGTGAGAGAGAGGAGATTAAAAAAAAGAAAGAAAAAAGCAAGGACAAGACCCCTACTGTTCATCTTCTCCAAGAATTCTCCGCTCCTGCATTTCCACCGGTTTCTGCTCCTACACCGTTCGACTTCAGCAGTAAAACTCCACCCAGCCGAACCACCTCGCCAGTTCCAAGCCAACCACCGCTCCCTCCGCCCGAGATCCAGCCACGACGCCACGCCGCCGCACCCCTACGCCGTCGCCATCCTGCCAATCCGCGTGCTCCGCCTCATCTCCGATCCGCGCTGGTTCGTGACGCCGGAGCCACTCCCCCGCATCCACGCCGCTGCACTCGCCGGAGCACCAGCAACCGAAAAACCCGACGCCCCAGCTGCCTTGCCCCCGTGAAGCCACGACCCAGTGCCGGTCCACGACGCCACCGCTCCCTCCGAGCCTCTCCGCCGGTCCGTGCCTCCCCCGCTGCAGATCCCACGAGCGACTCGACCACCGACCGAGACCCTCGCACCTCCAGCCTTCGTCTGGTCTACCCAGGAGCCGCGAAGCCGCTGACCCTTACCGCTTTGCTGCATCGCCTCGTGCAACCCGAGCCGGATCCGCGTCCCTGCCGCCGTGAACCACCTCGACCGCAACCTCTGGCCCGCTGAAGCCCTGCCGAGGCCGGACCCGAGCCAGATCTACCTCCCCCGAGCGAAGTTGCCTGCTGCTCCGCCCGTGCCACTCCGACCAGCGACCCGACGCCCGCAAAGCAGCACACCACCCGCGACCTGCTGCTTTGCCGCCGGTCCGCCGCTCCTCGCCGGTCGCCGTGGCCGGTCCTCGCCGGAGCGCCGCCTTGAGACCCACGAGCAAACCATGCGTGGGAAAAGAAAAAAGAAGAAAACAAAAAGGAAAAACAAAAGGGAGCATTAGGTAGTTTTTTTTTTTTTTATTATTATTATTTTATCCTTTTTATATAGTTTATAGTTTGTTTTTATATAGTTTCTCAGTGTGATTATTCATTAATGCATGATTGAAGTTCCAATGTGAAATAACCCCTCAAATTAGGGATTAGGAGTCCAATTTTCGCGCCCGAAATTTGACTCACGATCTCTCTCAAAAATCGACAATCCAATCTCACGCCTGAGATTCGATTCGCGATTTAATTTAGAATTGACCAACCCGATCTCATGCACGAGATATGGTTCGTCAGTTTTAGGTATTAATCTTATCTTGAGTGGATTAGATATTGGGTTATTTGAATTAACTTTTATTTTTGCATAAAAAATTCAAAAAAAATGCAAATTAGATTAGGGCTAGGGTTAGCATAATTTTGTTTTTTTAAATAAAAAATCCAAAAAAATGCATTTAGGACATTAGTTTTTTGAATTGCACGTGTCAATCTAGAATTAGACTTTTACTTCAAATTTTTATAAAAAAAATCCCAAAAAGAATTAATTAATTTAGGATGCTAGTTTCTTGTAGGTTGCATAATAGGCTTTTTTAAAATGCATGTTTTAGAAGAGATAGCACGTCTCTTTAATTTTCACCCTAGTGGTTTTTTTTATAGTGTTTTTTTAATTACGAATTTTCATAAAAAAACCATAATGCATTTTAGAATAGAATTGTATGTCTCATTTTAAGTTTAGAGCAACTTGCATCTTAGGTTAGAAATTGCTAGATTAAAATAACGTCTTAGTTTAAAATAGGATTTAGTATGACTTAATCCTAAGTTTAAATTGGTTGGAATTTTAATTTAGCTAGGTAATTTTTGTGTTTTTCTTAATTTCGAATATCATGAAAAATGCAAAATTTGTCTTTAGATAAATTAGTTTCAATTTTTAGGATAAATTGCATTTTTAAGAATATAAATATCATGTGCACGTCATGTAGAATTAGGCTCATTTAATTAAAAATTGCCCGTCATTATAATTTGGTCATTTTGATTTGCATATTTAATTGTTGCATGTTCATTAAGAAAACACAACAAAAATAATAATGTTTTACTCATGTCATGTAGTTTAGAACACATTGTCATGCCATTGCATGCTAGATTAGTAGCATGCATTGCATATTAATAAGTGAAAACCAAAAAAAAAAAATGGGAAATTGCCTGTTAATTAGAAATCACTTCTAGGTCTGTTGATGTGGATTCTAATTTAACAATGCAGATGCTTTCGTTGCTACGAGGTAGGTCCTGCAATTTATTCATCGCTTTCTTTGGTGTTTTAAAATTGGTGGTTTGCGCACCCGCATGATCACCTCACATGTTAGGAAGATAAATTAAAATCAATTCAAGCTGCCTGCAAAAACATTTTTGAAAATAAAAGAATGGTACCGAAAGGGCATTAGAGAAATCTAGTGTAACCAAGTCCCCGAACTCACAATCTCTGGTTCGTAGGAGTGAAGTAATTCTCCCATTACTTTACTTAGGTTTCTAATCGACCCATCAAAAATAGATTAGTGGCGACTCCATGATAAAAATCATTTGCATATTAAGAACTTAAACCCTAAGTAGCGAATTGGTATGGGCTTGGGAGAGCCCGAGTTAAGTCTAGGCTTAGCAATCCATTAACCGAACCCTTAGGCGGTCCAACCCGCTTCGGGGAGGTCGCGACAATCACTGGTAAAAACGACGCCTTAAAGAACCCATGATGTTATCTATTACCAATGTCACCTTGGCGAAAACGGCACCCTAGAAAGGACACGTGATTCGGTGATTGAGAATATCACTAGTAAAAACGGCGCCTTAAAGAACGCACGGTATTGGTGATCAATATGTCAATGGCAAAAACGACGCTTGAGAAACACATTTGATTTGGTGAATGAGTACACCATTTGAGAATCATAGTAAGAGTGGGAACGACCTAGAGATTGTCCGATTGACTTGTAATCGACTATGTTGATTAATCAATGCTTTTGATAAGATGTCGTGAATTGTTTGAATATCTGTATTTAACCTTAAACTGCAGGTTGGGACTAAGGTCAAGGTAAGTCCTCTGACTCGTGCTGTGCTTAGGCAACCATATGGAGTATTGGTTTACTAATCGGGTCTTAGGGGGTAAAACTCGTTGAGATGTAATCTCATTGGTATTGAATAACCATTTCAGGTCCGTAGAGGGATTGAAGGAGGATTACCTATTGGATGACCCTAATGATGAGCCAACAGAGGATGAAGAGCTTGAACAAAATGAACTTAGTGAAGAAGAGTCTGAGGATGATCGGGATGATGATCCCGAGTACGACCAAGATAAGGACTGAGATCCCATCCCATTTTGTGAACCTTGTGAACTTATGGATAGGTGTTACATCAGACCTATGTTAATAGTATTGTAAGGTACTATGAGGTGTGTGTGTATAAAAGTATGGTTGTGAATTTCAATATGAAAAATATGGCCTGCTTTTCTATCCCATTGTTTTATTGTCTAGGGATTTTATAATTGCTTCCGCATGTGCAAATATAAATGAAGGGTCGGCAATACATAGTCCTGGGATATCGCATTCTAAAATCAACCAAGTAGAAGGGTGCGTTCCCAAGGATTAGGGCGTGACATCCCTTTTTTGTGGTATCAGAGCAAAGTGTAGAGATTGGAGTCTCAACTCTTGCTCGCTCATGATTCAGCCTTTACACTGAAACATGTCTTCCAAATCCACACCGGATTAGAAGATAAGCGATCCACACACAACAAATAATTCTAGCACTCAGCTATCACAGACATGCACCGGTTGCGAATTTAAAGGTCTTTCCTACCATCCATCCTATGGTCATCGCACCTTATCACTCCAATCTCTAAACTTCACAACTAGTGCATGTTTGTGATAGCTGAGTGCTAGAATGGTTTATCGTGTGTGGATCGCTCATCTTCTAATCTGGTGTGGATTTGGAAGACATGTTTCAGTGTAAAGGCTGAATCATGAGCGAGCAAGAGTTGAGGACTCCTAGTAAGAGGGTTGTAACCTCTATGACTTGGGGTGGAACACCGACAAGGATTGGTGCCCAAGGCAGTCATGGCAGAGCATTGGCGCATGCCAGCGTGAGTGTAAGAGTACTGTTGTAGGTCGATATTAGTGTAGCAACACCGAGCGATCCTAGGTTCGACGGGATCGTTCAAGCGCTAGTGTCCTTAGATTTGGTTGAGCCAGCAAGCTTAAGACCAAGCCGCCGTTGTTGTTGTTGTCACGCCGCCGTCAGTGCTGCAACCATCGTTGTTGCCACACTTGCTAAAGTCCAATGTGGAGACGTGATTTGGGATTGAGCGGTTGCATCTAAGTCGAGGTACAGATATAGTTTAGGTAGAGATGGAAATTGGCCAGGGAAAAGACCGAGATCGAGAGAAAATATCTTATTCCACCCAATAGGAGGGATGGGACAGTCAGGTCAACATCGAGTCAAATGGATCATGTTGTTTCTAGGCATGATGAAGGAGATCGATCTTATGTCCTTCCTAGGATAAGGAATTGCTTGGAGTGTAGTCGACAGGGATATCTGGTCAGGAGTGGTCCTAGCAAACCGATGGGGCAACCAAAAAGAGTGCATGCTGCCGCTTGATAGGAGATAGAAGATTCACTGGATGGGTGCCAAAAATATGGAAGGAAGCGTAGATAAATCCAAAGTGTCCGAGTATGACTAAAACATGCTGTGATGATGACCAGCATGGTCATCAGCTGAGGGACTGCCAGTGAAAGTCTAAGGTAGCATAGACACCACTACTATAGATAGGACGCCACTTGGATGGCGAAAGGGACAAGAATGGGACCGACCTTACCCCAATCGAAAGAAGAATGTTCATGGGGAGATTTTATCAAAATAGCGCAACAGAGCCTTGGGCTGCATTTATAGGATTTCAGTTAGTTGAAATAAAGTGGAAGAAAAGGGAAACGCTAGCTATAGTCGGGTTCAACTAGTTGCCGAGATATAATTTGGACGCCACATGAGTAGAATGGGCTCATTGAGTGTCTTGTGGTAATGAATTATGGTCATGGAGTAATCCAGCTTAGTCCAGTAGCATGTGAAAGTGTCAAGGTTATTGGGACTCAAAAGGAATCTTGCTTTCATTAATCTCGTTGGCTAAAGACAACCAGTTTGTTAGACGGAGATTGCCAAGGGTTCTTAGCGATTGTCATAGGTAGGACAAATTGGAGAACTGAAGGTTGAGGACATCTCAGTAGTCCAAGAATTTCTAGATCTATTGACAAAAAAGAATTGCCAGGCCTATCGTCAGGAAAAAGAGATAGAACTTATGATCGAGTTAACAAAGGGGACGAAGCCACTCTCTAAGGCTTCTTACCAGTTGTTGTTGCCTAAATTGATAGAACCAAAGATGTAGATGTGAGGATTGTTGAATGAGGAATTCGTGCATATCAGTGCATCACTTTATGGAACATCAATTTCGTGATGAGAAAGAAAGAAAGATGGTTCATTGCAATTATGCATCGACTATAGTCGACTCAATCAAGTGATGATCAAGAACAAGTGTTCATTGTCAAAGATTTACGAATTGGGTGATTGGTTATAAAGAGTGTTGATGTCTTCAAGGATTGACTTGAGGACAAGTTATCGTCAGTTGAGAACCAAGAAGGAGGTTATACTGAAGACAGCTTTTCGTACTTGATTTGGCCCTTGTGAGAATAATGTAAAGCCATTTGACTTGACGAACATTCCAACTGCTGTCAAGGATTTGACAATTCAAGTGTTCAAAGAATGTCTAGATTAGTTGTGATCGTGTCGTGTGATGATATCTTGGTCTATTCAAGAAGTGGTGAAGAGCACGAGAATCATCTGAGATTAGTAGTCCAGATTTTAAGGACGCATCAATTATATACTAAGTTTAGCAAATGTGAGTTTTGGTTGACTCGTGTTGCGTTCTTAGGTCATGTGATTTCCGAAGAAGGAATCTCCATCGACCCTAGCAAGATAGAAGCTGTAATCAATTGGTAGAGACCGACATCAATGATAGAGATCAGAAGTTTTCTGGGTTTGGTAGGTTATTATAGACGGTTTGTGGAAGGTTTCTCATCGTTAGCTTCACCTCTAACAAGACTCTTGAAGAAAGAAGAGAAATTTGTGTGGTCAGACAAGTATGAGCATAGTTTTCAAGAGCTAAAAAAAAGTTGACTACCGCACTTGTGCTGACAATTCCATCTAGTCCTGGAGGATTCAAGATCTATAGTGATACGTCATTCAAGGGATTGGGTTGCGTGTTGATGCAACATGGTAGGGTTGTTGCATACGCTTCTCGCCAATTGAGACCCCGAGGCAGAATTATCCGACGCATGACTTAGAGCTTGCGGCCATTATCTTTGCCCTGAAGATTTGAAGACATTATCTATGTGGGGAAAAATTTCAAATCTTCACGGACCATCAGAGTCTTAATATTTGTTCTCTCATAAGGAGTTGAACATGAGACAACGAAGATGGATGGAACTACTGAAAAACTACGACTGGGATATTCTATATCACCCAGGAAAGGCGAACAAGGTCGCCAATGCTTTGAGTCGAAAGTCTTCAGTAGCTCATACACAGATTAAGGAGTGAAACTTAATCGAGAAAGCTCGCGATTCGATATTCAAATTTGAGGTAGGCCACCTTTCTAGTTTTATGGCCACCCTCAGAATTAAACCGAATGCCCAGGTTAGAATCAAACAACTCCAACCGACAGATCCAGATGTACAGAAAATTCTTCAGGAGGACACTAAGAAAAGAAATGTTGACTTTCAGATTGCTGATGACGGGACACTAAGATTCTAAGGATGTTTGGTTGTACCAGATAATGTAGAGCTTCGAGAAGAAATTTTATTTGAAGTACATCGTAGCAGTTACAACATTCATTCTGGACGCACTAAAATGTATTAGAATCTGCGTCAACACTATTGGTGGTCAAACATGAAGGCGGATATCGCCAAGCATGTGGCCAAGTGTTTGACATGTCAGCAAGTAAAAGCCCAGCATTGTAAACCGGAGGACTTCTGCAACCTCTCGCGATCCCAAAATGGAAATGGGAGCATATCACGATGGACTTCGTGACTGAACTACCAAGGAGTCAAAGAGGAAATGATTTGATTGGGTAGTAGTCGACAGACTGACAAAGCCGGCTCACTTCATTGTAGTTCAAAAAAACCTCAGTTTGGATAGGCACGCAGACCTGTACGTCCGTCAGGTGGTTCGAATGCATGGAGTGCTGGTTACGATAACGTCAGATTGAGACCCGAGGTTTACTGCTACTTTTTGGAAGAGCTTACAGAGTGCTTTAGGTACAAAGCTTTAGTACAGTACGACAGACGAATGGTCAGTCGGAGAGGACAATTCAGACCCTCGAAGACATGCTGAGAGCTTGTGTCATAGACTTCAAAGGAAGTTGGGAAGATCAACTTCATCTAGTGGAATTTGCCTACAACAACAGTTATCAGCGAAGCATCTAGATGGCTCCATTCGAAGCGTTGTATGGCACAGCATGCAGGACATCAGTGTGTTGGAATGAAGTTGGGAAAAGAAAGATAATAGGCTCAGAGTTGGTTCAACAGTCAGTGGATGTCGTAGCAATGATCAAAGGAAGATTAAAGACCGCACTAAGTAGACAAAAAGTTACGCAGATAAGTGTTGAAGGCTTTTGGAATTCCAAGTTGGTGATCACGTTTTTCTAAAGGTGTCACCAATGAGGGGAACTTCACACTTCGGGAAGAAAGGTAAAATGAGCCCGAGGTACATAGGTCTGTTTGAGATTCTTGAAAAAATCATAACTTTAGCATTTCGTCTTGCATTGCCGTTGAGATTGGCGCAAGTGCATGACGTCTTTCACGTGTCGATGTTAAAGAAGTACGAGCCTGACCCGACCCACGTACTCAATTTCGAGGAATTGGACGTCGATGACCGTGTATCGTACGTCAAAAGCCCGATTCAGATTGTCGATCGCAAAGAGCAAGTCATGCATACAAAGACCATTCCATTGGTCAAGGTGATCTGGCAACACCACGGTACAGAAGGAGCAACATGGGAGACTGAAGAGTCGATAAGAGAATTGCACCCTCACATTTTTGCTTAAGTTTGTAAGGTTTAAATTTCGATGACGAAATTTTTATAAGAGGGAAAGAGTTGTGACATCCAGATTTTTCAACCCTGTCTTATGCTGAATGAATCGAGCATTTCATTAACATGCCTATAGAACTATTCTTAGAACTGATCATTTTTGAGATAACTAGACTATCTATGGAAATTATTAAGGAATTTTAAGGTAATAGACTTAAGAACTCGACTAGGAATCAGCTTCTCAACTGTGTCCATCTTTAGAGGCCATTATGGCACAGTTAAAAATCGATTTCAAATTAGAAATAGACTGGATCGATAGAGATGTGTGGCTAATCATGGGTGACACCACTGAATTGGAAAATTCCCGTTGACCGGCACTATACTGATTTTCTTATTGTTTTGGTACCTTGTGTCCGTATTTGAATTCTCGAGATTTTCACGACAATCGAGAGTTGCCAATGAGTTGAGTGGGCTAATAGTGGCTCGAAGAAAATCGATAATGGGTCACTTGCACTTAAAAATATCTGAAAGTTACCTTGTAACCTAGGTCACGCTAAAAACACGCCAAGTTGAAATTAACTGAGAATTCAAGTTCGATTTCAGAAATTGAAGTTCCTATTATGTCACAATAAGTTCTAGGGGTGTCGACACAATCTCAGAAGATTTTTCAAAGATTCTGAGACTTTTATGGAAAATCATTGCGAACGTCACGGAAAATTAGCGGAAATTCATACAGGCCGAATCTAAGCGAGTTTTGACTTCCAAGCCGAGCCTTTGGATATTGAGGACTTATAGAAAATTGTTTGGGATTTTTCTCCATCAAAATTGGACCTCAATTTGGGAAATTGAGTGATAAAATTCAAGACCGAAAAGTGAAATTTGGTTTTGAACAAAGGGCTGGAAATTCTTGCTTCAAAATTGATTTAAAGGAAAATTCAACTCAAGAAAGAAATAAAGGGGCATGAGGATAAGCTTGAAGGTCTAGTGGGGCACCCTAATGATGAAAATTGAGATAACTATGGACTTTTCCCCCAATTCTTCCCATCCTCTTCAATCAAACGCCATCCCTACGAGTAGCCCCTTGCCTTCCTTTCTTTATTTTCCTCGGCAGACAAACTCTCCATTTCTGCCCTCTCTCATGCCCACGATCGAAGCTGCTCGAAGCCCCCACAATTCTTCCTCCAAGCTGCCGAATCTTCAAGTTGTTCGGTCAAAGCCCTCCCCAACCGAAGACCAAAATCATGGTCTCTACTCACCGCTGCTGCCACTTGCCAGCTTCCCATTTCTTTTCAGTCAACAACTGCTCTCACAAGAGCTCTTGGTTGACCACAACAGCCCATGCATACGCACGGATCGGTCACTAGCAATGCCATCCACCGAAGAAGAATCTCCACGCGTCCGAGTTGCTCGCCTTCAGTCTTCACGCCCCAACAACATGCATTTAAGAATCCACCGAGCTCCCATCTTCACGCTTGAGCTTCATCAATCTAGCGTCTAGCCTTACAACCCAGCGAATTTGGTCAGTCCGTCGGCCCAGCAGTCTTCAGTCCAACAACCCATCCGAAGACCAGCCCTACAGCAAATTCAGCCCATGAACTTCGGTCCTTTGAGCCACCGAATTCAACACAAGATCAACTGCAGCCCAATCCAGTCCACGTAAATTAGTCGGCCCAAGCTTAGTCCAGCAATTTGATGCCCAAGCTTAGTCCAGCCCATCTCGAGCCCAAGAAGCCAGCCCACCTTCAGCAAGCCCAACCCGACTTGGATCCAGCCCAAAATCAAGGACAAATCTCAGTTGGGTTTAGATTTGTTGGGTCAAGTTCAAGGCCCGGTCCAAGCCCGCCGGTGTCATCGAAAGCTCGATTTTGGCCACCGTCTCGATGTCTTAATCAAGTGAGTTTTACTCACTAATGCTTTCTTAGTTTGCTATTTATGCTTAGGGGTTTGTTAGATTTAATTAAGTGCACTTAGGTGGTTAGATTAGTTTAAAACAATTAAATTAGTGACTTAATGATACATGTTAGGTGGTTAGACTTAGTCGTTAGCAAGTAGAGAAATTCTAATATTTATTAAATGCATCTCGAGATTTTTCCCAATCCTTATCGGGCTTCAATCAGGCATTATGGGCCTAAATTGGATTTTTAGTATTTATTTTTTAATTTTCGAAATTAATTTAATTATTTATTTATTTTTCGGAAATTAGGCTGAGAGAGCTAACAACCGGAATTTTATGCTAATCGTCGTAGTGCAATCCGTTTATTTATTTGAGCTCCAAATTGTGCTAAATTGAATTGATTGTGCAATTTGAGGAATTGTTCCTAAAGTGATTGAAGTTGAGTGTAATTGAATGATTGATTAGTAAATGGCCGAGTATGGGTATATAGCGCCAGCTACGTTGATGGGTTATATAGTAGAGAGAATGGTGAGAGCTAACTAAGAATATTATTGGCTGAGACCAATCAGGTACGATGTTATTAGACATACGTGGTTCGGTGATTGAAAGTATCACTGGCGAAAACAACGCCTTAAAGAATACACGTGAATGACTTATAGACAAATGTGGTTCGGTGATTAAGGAATATCACTGGTGAAAATGACACCTTAAAGAACCCACAATGTTGTCTATTACCAATGTCACCTTGGCAAAAACGACGCCCTAGAAAGGACACATGGTTCGATGATTGAGGATATCACTGGTGAAAACGGTGCCTTAAAAAACGCATGGTGTCGGTAATCGGTATGTCATTAGTGAAAACGACGCTCGAGAAACACATTTGATTTGGTGAATGAGTACACCATTTGAGAATCATGGTAAGAGTGGGGACGACCTAGAGATGGTCCGACTGACATGTAATCGACTAAATCAATTGATCAATGCTTGATCGGATGTCATGAATTGTTTGAATATCTGTGTTTAACCTTAAATTGCAGGTTGGGACTAAGGTCAAGGTAATTCCTCTTACTCATGCTGTGCTTAGGCAACAATATGGCGTATTGGTTTACTAATCGGGTCCTAGAGGGTAGAACTCGCTAAGACGTGGTCTCATTGGTTATTGAATAACCATAACCATTTCAAGTCTGTAGAGGGACTGGAGGAGGATTACCTATTGGATGACCCTGATGACGAGCCAGCAAAGGATGAAGAGCTTGAAGAAAACGAACTTGGTGAAGAAGAGTCTGAGATGATGATCCCGAGTACAACCCATATGAGGACTGAGATCCCATCCCGTTTTGTGAACCTTGTGTA
Source organism: Eucalyptus caleyi (assembly GCA_014182885.2). Classification (NCBI taxonomy): domain Eukaryota; kingdom Viridiplantae; phylum Streptophyta; class Magnoliopsida; order Myrtales; family Myrtaceae; genus Eucalyptus; species Eucalyptus caleyi. Next base: position 38,084,717 of record CM024470.2, on the reverse strand, counting down.
CTTGTGCATAGGTGTTAGATCATACCTATGTTAATAGTATTGTAAGATACTATGAGGTGCGTGTGTATAAAAGTATGGTTATGAATTCAAATATGAAAAATATGGCCTACTTTTATAACTGCTTTCGCATGTGCAAATATAAATGAAAGGGTCAGTGATACATAGTCCTAGGATATCGCATTCTAAAATCGACCAAGCAGAAGGATGGGTGCGTTCTCGAGGATTGGGGCATGACATCTTGCATACATGAGGACATGTGCTTCCTAAATTGTGGCTTATGGTTTTGTTTCCAGTATGATTTTTCATTTCTCTAATGCTGCCATGATCTGACATTTCATGTTTCCTAACCTCGTTCAGAAGTCATTAATTTTTACTCAGACTTTGTTGACATAAAAGTTAAAAACTTAGTGAAATAGGATTTATTTCCTTGAGATTGGAGCAGTGCATAGAGTAGCTAATCTAGATTACAGACAATGTCTTTCTATTGAATTATTAGTTTTAAAAGAAGAAGCTCAAGTATGCTGCTCTTAATAATCTGATTACAAGTGAAAAGTATTGTGGGAAACATGAAGTAGCTCATTGCCTTTCTGAATATTACATCAAGCAAGAGGATGCTCCTTGCAGATAAAGGACCACCTTGTGAATCTAAAAAACTAGCCCTAAGTATTGCATATTTTCATGATAGAGAGAATGAGACTGTTGTTAATAGGGAGCATGGTTCATATGCGACGTTTGGAAGATGGAGCTAATTGAAACCCATCCTAGTCAGTATTAATATACAAGTAATCCATAAATCTTCTCTCAATTAGATCACTAATGCCAATAACTCCATGAGAGAACTTGTCCATCTGTATTGAAAGCCTCAAAGTATGCCCTGTTTACAGCATGTTGTTTGATCTTGAGAACATTAGGTTTAAGCCCTAACCCAAACACACCTCTTTTAATCCGATGCAAGAAGTTTGCCAAGTTGTATAGCCTAGTTATTGTCAAATGATTTAAATAGTACGCTTCAGAGTTAATATGCTTGCCTGAATTTGTGTTTTCTGTAGTACAGACCTAAATGTAAACTTCCTAAGTTAAGCATCCTTTATTCGCGAACTTGTTTTTCCTTGGATGATATTTTCTTTTGCATAGTGCTTTGTCAATTAGTCCGCTAAATTATCTCTTAAATGGTATTTGGACATGTTTTCCAAATAGAATTTGTTTTGGGTTTCAAGCTGACGAGGCTCTATCAATTATTCTGCTAAATTATCTCTTGCATGGTATTTGAACATGTTTTTCAAATAGAATATGTTTTGGGTTTCAAGCTGACAAGCTAGGTGAAAATGCATAATCATCATAAATAGTCGGTTGCTTCCACAGAAATTTAACCTTTTTTCCACTTTTCAAATGTCTCTGTGATTTATGAATGTTTCCAACTTTTTTCTTGATTCTCTTGTAGTAATGGAAATCTAATCAAATGCAACCTAAGTATAGTTGATTCAGTGGAACGATGTTCAAACATATAATGGTTGCAAAGAACGGGTGTAGAATTTGCTTAGTAACAAAAGGTAAGAGTAATAAATGCACAGTCTTTTCTTTTGGCCAATTTTCATATGCTTTGTTTATCAGATGTAGCTTTTTCCTCTAGACTGGATATTCGTAGCCAGATTGTCATTTGAGAAATGGGACGTCGTGTGCAATATTTTAATAGCTAATCTGTTCATTAGACTCATTGAGAGAAGTATCTTCTTGATCCTTATTGTGAATTACTAACATATATGGTTCTTGGTCGAGCAATTCTCCAATTTGAGCTCTTTAGTTGCATATATTTCAAGAGATTGATCTGACCTTAACCTTCTCATGCTTCTAAGATAATTAGTACACTTTGGCAACTCATTACATACAGATAATATGGCCTTGAAATAATCTGTCTAGGCAATTATATTGTCACGCCTCGACCCTCGGGCATGCACCCATCCCTTATCTTGGTCGATTTTAAAGTGCGATATCCCAGGGTTAAGTATCACCGACCCTTTCTTTTAATTACGCATGCAGAAGCAGTTATAAATCCCCAAACAATAAAACAATAGGATAGAAAAGCATGCCATATTTTTCTTATTGAAATTCACAACCACACTTTTATTAACAGCACAACTCATAGTATATTTACAATACTATTTACAGCAAACAAGTCTCACACCTATCTTCACTAAGACAGGGTTTACAAAAGGGATGGGATCTCAATCCACATCCGGGTTATACTCAAGATCCCTCTCTGAATCATCTTCTTCTTCATCAAAAGTCTTTCTCCCCTTCAGGTTCCTCCTCCTCAGCTTCTCCTTAGGGTCCTGAAATGGTTATTCAATAACTAAGGAGACCACGTCTCAGCGAGTTCTACCCCCTAAGACTCAATTAGTAAGCCAATACACTACTCGGTTGCCTAAGCACAGCACGAGTCAGAGGACTTACCTTGGCCTTAGATTTCATCTGCATATTAGTATAGTTCAATAGGCACTCAAACAATCACATCATCGATCAAAGCATCGATCAAATCAACCTAGTCGATTTCATGTCAGTCGGACCATTTCTAGGTCATTCATTCCAAACCAAGCAATTCCTTAGATTTAAAGGCTTTACAATCCCAGCCGACCCTCTCAAGATCTAGTGGCTTTATGGTCCCACCCGACCCTCTCAAGATTTAGTGGCTTTACGGTCCCACCTGACCCTCTCCAGATTCAATTTAGGAATAAATCTTAAATTCACTCCTAAATTACTTTAGCACCAAATAAATCTCAAATAAATAAACAGACCGCACCACGACAATCAGCACGAAATTCCAGTCACTGGCCATCCTGGTTGAATTTACGAAAAAATAAATAATTAAATAATTAATTTCGAAAATTAAATAAATATTTATAAAAATCCAATTTAGGCTCGTATTGTCAAATTGGACGCCAAGACGAGCCCGGAAAATTACCGAGACTCGTTCCATAAATAACATGGCATGTCTACTTGCTAATGTATATTTCTAACCACCTAACATGCATCATTAAGTCTCTAATTTAATTGATCTAAACTAATCTAACCACCTAATTGCATTTAGTTAAATCTAACCAACCTTAAGTATAATTAACAAACTAAGAAAGCATTAGTGAGTAAAACTCACTTGCACTAAATGAAGGCTGGGACACCGAGACGATGACGCAACGACGGCCGAACTTGGGCCGGGCCAAGAACTTCGCAAGCCCGAAGAAACTTTGGACTTCAAGATTGGGCTTCCTTTGCACTAGGCTAAACTCAACTGGGCTTGCAACTTGCTGGACTTGAAATTAAACTGAAAATGGGCTGCTATAATTGGGCTGAAATGAGCCAAAATCTTGTGGGCTTGCTGAAAATGATCAGTTGCTAGGTTGAGTTATCCTTGGACTGATGGGCCGAACTAGAAGCAGCAAAGGCCACTATTGGGCCACGAAAATTAATATGGACTTCGGTTGTTCACATGGCTGAAGACCGCTGGACTCGCGGCTTTGACGAGGCTGCTGCTTCACTAGGATTCTGGGATTCCTTCGGTGGAATTTGCTGGCCGCATATGGAGTTGCGGAGGCAGGCGTGTGGACGGTAGAGGCATTGGACGTTGAAATTTGATCGAAGAAAACAGCTTCAAATGAAGAGGGACTCCGGTTGATGAGACAAAAGGTGGTGGGGCAAGTGGCAGACGTAGGAGACGTGAACGGGGCTGTCTTGGTGGCTTCGGTGGGATTTGATCTTCACAGACGTGTGGTGATGAGGCGGTCAACAGCTGGGCTGCTCGGTCTTCATCAACTCCACGAGATGCATGGGCTGAAGACGTTGGACTCGTGGCACAAGAAGAAAGCTCGGTGGAGTCTTCGGTCAGGAAGGCTTCACGAAAATTGAAGCTGCGTGGAGCTCGGGTCTTCGTGGGAGTCGGTCAATCAGGGCTTCGGTGGTTCATTTGTTGACCGAAGCAGAAGGAGGAGCGGGCAGGTGGCAGCGTGGAGATGGAGCGGCTTCGCGGAACGTGGACTAAGCAGAGTGACGAGCAGGCGGGCGTGGGGTTTCGGTTGCTGAAGACTAACCAAAGGAGCTGGATTTCTTGTCTTCTGTAGGTGTTGGCGTCGCACGAAGAAAAAGAAGATGTGAAGGGAAGAGAAGCATCTCACGGCAGCAAGATGGAGAGGATGAGGAAGAGGTGGGGGCCCTTTGGCATGATATTTTACAAAATATCTCCCAAAAACCGTTCTTAGCCAGGTATAATTTCCTTGGCTCACAATGGACCTCTCATGCACTCTTCTAGAAGCCAAAATGGTCCAAATGTTGTGGTAGGGGGGGGTACACGAATTTGGGGGAAATTGGCTTAAATGAACTCAAATTCTCTCTTGAATAATTTCGAATGACCTCAACAAAAATCACTTGACCTCTAAATGCCTCAATTGATAATTTTCCTTATCCCAAAATCCATCATACTTCTCAATTTTGCAACCAAAGATCATCTTCAACATTGTCTCCACAAAAATGACTCGGCGACGACTTTTTCCCAAAAAGTGTCGGGTGTCAGAAAAATCTTCTGAGACTGAGTCGATACTCCTAGAATTTATTGTGACATGGCCGAAACTTCAATTTCTGAAATCGGACTCAAATGGGTGGTTAATTTTCATTCGGCGCGCGTCGCAACCAAATTTTCGGGTGCACCACCTAAAACTAGGTTAATGGATTACTAAATCTTTAAGCTTAGCTCGGGCTCTCCCAAGCCCAGACCAATTCGCGACTTAGGTTTGAATTCTTAACCTGCAAATGATTTTTAATAAGGAGTCGCCACTAATCTATTTTTGGTGAGTTGATTACAAACCCAAGTAAAGTAACAAGAGATTTACTTTACTCCTACGAACCAGAGATTCATGAGTTCGGGGACTTGGTTACACCAGTCTATCCTAGTGCCCTTTGGGTACCTTTTTATTTCATTTTCAAAAAATGTTTGGCAATTGAATTGATTTTAATTTAACTTCCTAACATGTGAGGTGATCATACATGTGCGCATACCACCAATTTAACACTCAAAAAAATAATTAAATAATGCAGGACTTACCTCAAAGCAACGAAAGTAAGCATTTGCAGTGTTAAATTAAAATCCATATCAACAACCCTAGATATGATTTCTAATGAACACACAATTACCCAATTTTGTTTTCGCTTTTCTTAATGAAAATCATGCGATGCATGCTAATAATCTAATATGACATGGCAGCATGACCTAAACTATATGACATGAAGAAATGCAATAACTAAATGCAATCTAAATGACCTAATTCTAATGACATGCAATGCAATGCAATGACATACAAAATTATTTCAACTAAAATGGCACGCAACATACAATTTAGTATGCGGGTTATATGTCATGCGACATTTATTAAATGACTTAGTCTAATGACGATGAAGTTCTAATTAAATGAACCTAATGAAAACTAAACGACGTGCATTTGATATTTCTATGCAAAAATGATCTAGCTAGATTAAAATTCTATCTAATTTAAACTAAGGATCAAGTCACATTAAATCCTAATTTAAACTAAGATATTATCTTAATCTAACATGCAATTTATCTAATATGCAATGACATGCAAAGAATGCCCTAATTCAACATGATATATGCATGATGATTTTTGTGTTTTTATATTAATTTCAGAATTAAAATTTCACATGCAATTCAAATAATGATAAAACTAACAAACTAAATGAATGCATTTTTTTGTTTTTTTTTTATATTTTCCTAAATTCGGAATAAAATCCATATTCTAGATATGCAAGATAACAAGAAATATTCCAAAACAAACTGAATCCCTAATTCAAATATTTTTAGATTTTTTAGTGGTTTTCAAAAAAATAAGCAATTATCAACTAAACATTAAATCTAAACAATCAAGATATTCAATCAAATAAAGGATTAAAATAATCGAAAAAATAACCCGTTGTCTCACAGTCAAATTAACGATTATCTTTAACCCTAATTATCACGACAAATAGATCAAAATAACTAAAAATCTTATCCGAATTCTTACGGATCAAATTAATAGTTATATTGATTCAACACTTAAAATACTATCGACAAAATGCCCAAAAACTAATATAATTAAAAAAATGATCCGACGTCTTACGGACCAAATTAATAATTATATAGTTTTGGGCAAACCTTAAGGATAATGCCTAAACAATACAAATAATTAAAATTGACATCTCATGTTCTAACTTAAGCAAAAATGACAGCACTTAAAATAACTAGATAAATAAATAAAAATAAAAGGATAAAAAGTAAATCACCTAAAAAGGAAATTAAAAACAAAGGCAACAATGGTGGACGGCACCGAGCGGAGGATGGCCGGCGTCAAAGCTCCGACGAGGGCACAGCAGGTGCACGGTGAGGAGCTCCGGCGAGGAGACTCGGAACGGAGGTGGTCGGATGTCACTTGGGCGTGAGATGCACTGCTCGGGCTGCTGGGGGCGACGAGGCTATGCAGGCCGCCGAATTTGATGGCGTCGGGGAAGGTCTGCTAAGGTTGCGAGCTGCTGATCGACGATGGCAAGGACCTAGGCTGCGGATCGCAAGCGAAGCGACGGCTTCACGGCTGAGATGGCGTCAGGCCGTGGAAGTGTGCTTTGCAGGTCGTCGGGTGGATGCGTCGAAGGTAAGGCGAGGGCTGCGCGGCGGTTGCGGCTACGTTGACGTGGGGAAGGCGGCTCAGCTGTGGCACGGCTCGGGCCTACTCGCGGAGGGTAGAGCGTCGGGGCTTCGGTTCGTCAGGGTAGGGGCTCTGACCGAGGTGGAGGCACGCGACGGATCGGCGACCAGCTCCGGCGTCGGGACTGGTCGCGACGGCAGGGAGCGGCTCGGCATTAGGTCATCACTGGAGATGCGGCGCCAGCGTGGCGGTGGCTGCACAAAGGAGATGATGAACAGTGCTCTCCTTTTTTTCTTTTTTTCTCCTTTTTTTCTTCTGCTGTACACGCTTCTCTCTCACGTCACTCTCACATCTCTCTCTGTTCTGCTTTTGCTTTTTGCTTTTTCAGCAAAAGTCAAACCTTCCCTCTTTCCTTCCCCTAAACCCTAATGAAACCGAAGCTCTTCTCCCTTTTGTGTGCTTGATTTTCGGTTTTCTCCACCGGAAGAGAATTTTTCTTTTTTACTTTTTTGAACGAAGAGAAGCCCCCCCTGCTACCGTACATGGCCCTTTTATAAGCATGAAAAATGTGATCTTCGGATATTTCGAAGACTTCTATAACCTCTTGATTACAAAAATCTTTTTATTCTCCTTATCTCCTAAATATTTTCTATTGATTTTTAAAGATAAGATCACAATCCGATTTTCTCAAATTCCAAAAAGATCCTCATTTCAAATCTCAATTTCAGAAAATGGGCTTGGGCTAATTTGTATTCTTCATGGGCTTAGTCCGAACTGTTAATTTAAAATTCAAAACTACCAATTCGACCCATCCACCACCGGTCCAATAAACAAATGTAAAAAAATGCAAATTAAAAACAAATGCACCTAAATTTATATGCTATGCAATATATATTTTTTTAGTGATAAAATTAACCCCTAATTTTTTAAGGCGATAAATGACTAAATGAGTTGCCAAAATTTAGGTGTCAACAGCTACCCCTCTTTGAAGGTGAGCTCGTAGAGGTTGCCTTCAAAGATAATTTGAGACCTAAATTTTGGTTATGCGTATGCAACGGATGATTTTTGTTGGAAAATGAATTCCATTTTTTTGATGCAACTTATATGATGTATGGAAATGCTAATGCAAATGATAAAAGACTTACCTAGAATGACTTACCTTCAAGGAGGGTAGAGTGATTCAAGATAGTTGGTGTTACATGTCCAGAACTCGTACCATTCTACGGTCACCCAGAATAGTAACATGGCTTTGCAAAGAGATTGCTTTCCTAGGACCCGTACCATTCTACGGTCGCCTAGTATGACAGTGTTTGGTTGTGTCTAGGACCTGTACCATTCTACGGTTGCCTAAACGGGGATTTACCTTTCAGGACCCGTACCATTCTACGACCGCCTGAATAGGGAAATAGGTTTTGTTTAGGACCCGTACCATTCTACGGTCGCCTAGTATGACAGTGTTTGGTTGTGTCTAGGACCCGTACCATTCTACGGTCGCCTAAACGGGGATTTACCTTTCAGGACCCGTACCATTCTATGGCCGCCTGAATAGGGAAATAGGTTTTGTTTAGGACCCGTACCATTCTACGGTCGCCTAAACGGGGATTCACTTTCTAGGACCTGTACCATTCTACAGTCGCCTGAATAGAGAAATAGGTTTTATCTAGGACCCGTACTATTCTACGATCGCCTAAATGGGGATTCACTTTCTAGGACCTGTACCATTCCACGGTCGCCTAAAATAGGGAATAGGTGTTGTCGAGGACCCGTACCATTCTACGGTCGCCTTCATGGAAAATTGATTTTTCAGGACCCATACCATTCTACGGTCGCCTGAATGGGGAAATTGCTTTTCCAGGACCCGTACCATTCTATGGTTGCCTAAACGAGGTTTTGCTTAGCTAGGACCCGAACCATTCTTCGGTCGCCCAGCGTTGCAATCTAGGAAAAGTCTTTGAGGACAACTCCATCGAGTGTCGATTAAAAGGGACTCTAGGTTATAAAAGCACACTTGGTCAATATAAATGGACATCGGGCTATGAAAGCACGCCGAGTCGATAAAGATAGGCCCTGGGTTACGAAAGCACGCCAGGTCAATATAAAGGACACCGGGCTACGAAAGCACGCCGGGCCAATAAAGAGGGACTCTGGGCTACAAAAGCACGCCAGGTCAATATAAAGGGATTCTGGACTACGAAAGCACGCCAGGTCAATTTTAAAGGACACCGGACTACAAAAGCATGCCGGGTCAATTTTAAAGGACACCAGGCTACAAAAGCACACCGGGTCAATAAAGAGGGGAACTCTGGGCTATGAAAGCACACCAGGTCAATTTAAAAAGATAGTTTGATCGAGTCAAGTGTCGAGAATGGGTAGAGATACACTTACCTGATGATATCTCTGATTCTTTGGGATATGTCTTCTGGAACTTAGATATCTTGTGGAGGCCTCCCACCTCCTGAATATCAGGAGCTCTTGGGTCTTTAAGAAAACATTGTCTATCAGACATGATTTAGAGCAAAAACTAATATGCATTCATCAAAGAGATAGACAATCTAAGCTACTCTAGAATGCACATTTCAAAATTCGGTGAGGTTTTCATCAACTCAATCGGGGTTTATGCATAATGACCTTTGCATCACCCAAATTTCCACTGGAGAAAATTATCATTCAAGACAATCTTCACTCATGACATGGATTTCTTAAGAATACTAAATGAGAGACTTTCGGTTAGAAAGGACTTTCTCTCACTCTCATTTAGAATGTCTATTTTATGCGAATCACTCAATTTCATCATATCGACATGGGTCCGAGTATTCTCGCAAGCGGTACGATCTTACTAATCTGAGAGGTCTTTAACAGGGACCATAATGTGGGCTTGGTCAACGGCTTAACAAAGGGACTCTTTGAGTCAAGGCTATTGAATGAACAGTCTTGTAATCATCTCCGGGTTTACAAGTCAAGAAACCTGCAAAATGACAAAGAAATAATCTTGCTCGCACTTCTTCGAGCGATGCTTATAAACATATGAACTCATATGTTAATTCAAATGCCCTAATTTGAAGAGACTTTGCAAGGGACGTAACGTAAGTTGGGTTCATGGGTTGAGAAATGAAAGGATCATTAGGCTCAAAATGTGTGTAAAAGTTGTGAGTTGATGATCATCTTGGCATTGCCACCAGTTTTCTTTTTCACCATCGGGGATTGTCTTCATGAAGTCCCCCATTGATTGTAGAAACTCGGCATTTGAGTTTTTTGACTATTGCTCCATTGGGATTCAATTCTTGTAATTGACAGACACCTATCTTGACTCTTTTTTTCATCTATGGGCATTGGCCTTGCTTTTACCAGGCACACCGCTTTTTCATGCCCCTAGTTCTCATGCATTTTTTTCTTCACTTCTTTTCATTGGCATCAGCCTTACTTTTACCAGGCACACTGCTTTTTCATGCCCCTTAGTTCTATTATGAATTCAATTCTTGCGCATAATGCATGCGTTAAGCAAATTACACTTTGAATGACACTTGAACTTTTCAAGAGTCTTCATCTGCCTTTTGCCTTGCCCCAGTGTGGGGGATGATCACCAACTGGGTTTAAAGAAATGAAATTGCAGGCTCAAGTGGGTTATGCAAAGGATATAAGTGTATATGATAGAGAAAGAAATGCTCTTCGTCATCCTAAGGCACTTAAATTAACACGTGAATTCAATGTAATAGCATGACTTGAAGATTGATGCAAGTGAGAGCAAGAAAATTTCAATTCATTTTCCTCACCTCATGATGCCATTTTATCTCCTAGCTGCCCCGATGTGGGGGTGATTCTTGACAGGGGTAATTTGAAAAGAATATCCATAAGTGTATGGGCTCAAAGGGGTTAAGCAATGGATCACCTGTAGTGTTTGGGATAGAATTGCCTCTCATCATTTCGGTTGCCGTACCTCTTGCAAGAGAACTCTTTACCTTATGGATATGAACCTTCCTGCACTCATCTCACAAGTGTATGAATATGGGACTGTGTATAGGATAGGGTTTGCCTTTCATCATCCCGACTCGTCTCATTTAGTATGCTCAATCAATTCCACATCATTCATTAAATTAGTCCATCTTGATGTTCTTTAATGGAATTGGTGGATAAAACATGTAAGAGTCATCATGCAAAATCTCTTTTTTAAAAAGAACTCAACAGCTTTAAGCATGTCAACTTCAAATAGTTTTCTATACTGCAAAATGGTTTTAAGCATTCATTCAAGGATTCCTCTACAATGGGAATTGCCTCAGCAGTTGATGTCTTTAGATTGTCCCTATCATTCGAGACTGAAAATCCACTTTTGTCCCTGCACAAGAGAACGTGCATCAGTATGATACTACGCAATATTAAAGTAAATTCAAATTGCACATCCATTTTGGCTCAAAACGAGACTTTATCCCAGTCGGGTCACTACCAAAACCTGTCATGCCCCCAATTGGTCATCTCTTCCACTGGAGAATGATGGTCCTCTTTTACTTGCCCCAAATCTTCTTTTTTTCACTGCAAATGCGCTCTAAGCCTGTTGATCACAAATCAAGTTTATGATCGTTGAAACTTGATACGCTATTTTCAGATGTCCTTGTCATAACAAGTGATAGAATTATGCTCTAAGACAAGAAGTAAATGAGTAAGACAAACAAACAAATTTAATCTGCTACGAGCTTTGTGAACTTTTTCTTGACAACGAAATGCTTTTTGTTTTCAAAAAAGTTTTTGGGAGGAAACATGAGAAAGTCCAGCCCTTAGGATTTTTCCGTGGATGATAGTTTCTTTCATGTTTGGATATCGTCATTGGACTGGTTTAGTATACTCCATCATGTCCTCAAAATTGGAGATAAAATTGTAATTTCATTGAATAGAATCAAATGAATTACATTATTAGAATGGAAATTGTGATTCATAAACCCCTGAAAATCGAAAATGATTCCTAAAAAGCGAAAACCAATCCTAAAAAGTGATAAAAATTCCTAGAAAACGATAAAAATCCCCGCGCAAGGGAATGTGCAAGAGTAACAAGTTACTCTTGTAGGCTAACGTCCATGTCTTCCAAAGATCCTTTGCCATTGGCTCCTATGAAGAGGCCATTGAAAAGACTTGCAATCCCTTCCAAGGCGTCATCAGAGTTCTCTATCTTTGGAGATGTCAGATCGTTCATGTCATCCCATCCACTTGGAATTATGTTGCGAGAGTCAAAGTCAAAGCTGGGAGGAGCTGAATACTTTACCAGGTAATCAAACTTGCCACTAGGCTGCCCTACAATGTCCATCACTTCCACTTCATCTTGCCCCATCTTAGGGAGATTGTCGGGTTTAGTTTTTTCGGCAATGATCAACAGTGGGTCATCCTCCAGGTCAAGCATGTCGCCATTGCTCATTTGGGTCTTGCCTGACTGCTTGATGACTACTGTCTCAGGGAGAGCAGGTGCAGGAGTCAAATCCGTTCGGAGTGATTGGATTTGAGCTGTCATGAATTGCATAGAGGCGAGCACTTGTTGGAGTTTAGTCTCCACAACTGACATACGATCACGCATTTCATTTTGGTCAGCCATTTTAGCCCTTGATTGTGTAATAATAGGTCATCGATGTGGATCCGTTATGACCTAATTGGATAAAAGTAATGTAAGAACCAATGACAAGATAAGAAAAATGGCCCATGACAATGGTCTAATCGCCTGATTTTATTTGAAATTTTAACCAAGTTTCCTAACAACGAACTAAGAATTGAAATCCAAAATCCCTAAACATTGAATCTAAAAATTGAAAACACTGAACTAGAAATCAAAGTCCTTAAATATTGAATCAAAATTCAAGACGTCTCATTTTATATGCTTTCAGGATTTCAACGCCTTGCGAAGCTTCTTATTTTCCGCTTCAATCATTTCCACTTTTCTGTTAAGATGCTCAATTTGTGCTCGTTGGGTTGGCTTCTCGGTCACATTAGGGACCACTGGACGCAGGGTGGCAGAAATCCGATGTTGTTGGATGTAGAATGTTGACGCATGGTGAATCTCCTCCTCGCCTTTTAGTCTCTTGGGCACCAAAATCTTCTCTGGGTGGCATTTATTCCATGCAGCAATGATCATCTAGATCTCCTTGAAGTAATCATAGTTTGCTCGAATAAAACGAACTTGGAACAACTCTGTCTTGAGCGGCGGAGGAATTTTTTGAATAGCTTTGTACTGACGGGCCACCCTATATGAGTAGTAAGAAGTCGCACCAGAAAAGCCCAACAACGGAATTGGCTCATCATGCTTGTGTAAGAAACGAGCTTCCTCAACTCGGAACCATTTAGTATGCCATAGGAATGCCTTAGGATCAGGATTTTTCAAAAAATTAATCCAACGGGCATACTGTTTATTTGGGGAAAAACGTTCTAAGACCGTAAACTTTTGTATGGGGTGCCTAAAGTCATCAATCTTAAATTGTTTCATAAGGTGCTCAAACCCTCTTATGTGGGAGAAAAACCATATTTGCAAAATTTCGGGGGAGGGCACGCATGGTCTTTTCCTCATTTTGTTTGAAACGGGTTAATGACAAAAATGTTTCAACTAAAACCATATTGACATAATTCAACCCGTCACAGACACGATTAACCACCCATGAAATTGAAGGATTAATGGCATTTTTTTGATAAGGAAAACGATTAGTCCAAAAAATGCTAAGAAGAAAATCCTAGCTTTTGAAATCATTGGTCGGTTTGAAAACGGCCTTCCAAAAATGATAATGGGCATGCATAGTAATTGGCTTTAACAACCTTTCTCACTTCTTCGGCTTCGTTTTCTAAAAACTATGATAATTCAGAAATAGAATCTATACCGATAGGTGGTCTAACAAATTCCTTTTCCAAGGACATTCCAATGGCGACACTATATTCTTCAAGTGTTGGAGTCAATTCAAACTCACCAAATATGAAGGTGGAAGTTTGTGGACACCAGAAATGAAGGAGTGCCTGAATCACACCAGAGTGGACGTTGATCTCTAACAATGGGAGAAGTCGGGCGATCCTGGTTTTCACATATCTCTGGCCATCTTGATCCAACTGATCCAACCACCTCTTGAGCTCTTTCTTTGGAGTGGAAATGAATTGCACGTTGGTTTTCCCCATTGCATATAAAACAAGACCGACGACGAAACTTAATTGTCATGGACCGACAAAATTACAATAAAGTAAATAAATTGCGAAGAATTTAAACAACTTACTTTCACTGGAAATGGATGACAATCACATAGACACACGCATGAAAAGTGAGGCTCGATTTCTGTCTAGGCTTAACAAAGTGGAGCTAAGAGGATGATCTGACCGTTGCAGTCTCGCATTAACATGTCAGGTCCCCTTAACTCCGGCTCAGTCGAATGGAATACCCAATAATCACGCAGTCTCGCGGATATGGACAAACACATTCAACACCATGAAAGAAATTTCGGGGAAGAGAAGGTCAACCTCTACATAGCAGTCTCGCTTTGGAGGAAATATCATTCTCAACACCATCCTAGAAATCCTATCGCAGCCCAGGTCCGACCGCAGGTTGTGTGTGCAATAGTGTAGTGCTAAAAGCAATAAAACATGCACAACAGTTTAAATACAAACAACACTTCTATAGTTTTAATTCAAACATTCATCCTTACTATAACCTGCAAGACAGGGGTTAGCAAAGACTACTCCTCTTATATCCCCCATCTGCAAGAACGTTTAACACTTTAGGAATGTTAGGGACGTACCTGGGATCCTCGCTGCAAAACAAAAACATTTTTTTTTAAAAAAAAAAGAAAGATTGGCCTAAGTCCACCAAGTGTTTTAACACAAGTCCCCAGCGGAGTCGCCAAGCTGTCACGACCAAATTTTTGGGTGCACCACCTAAAACTAGGTTAATGGATTACTAAGTCTTTAAGCTTAGCTCGGGCTCTTCCAAGCCCATACCAATTCGCGACTTAGGTTTGAATTCTTAACATGCAAATGATTTTCAATCAGGAGTCGCCACTAATCTATTTTTGGTGGGTCAATTAGAAACCCAAGTAAAGTAACGAGAGATTTACTTTACTCCTACGAACCAGAGATTCATGAGTTCGGGGACTTGGTTACACCAGGCTATCCTAGTGCCCTTTCGGTACCTTTTTTATTTCATTTTCAAAAAATGTTTGGCAATTGAATTGATTTTAATTTAACTTCCTAACATGTGAGGTGATCATACATGTGCGCATACCACCAATTTAACACTCAAAAAAGCAATTAAATAATGCAGGACTTACCTCAAAGCAACGAAAGTAAGCATTTGCAGTGTTAAATTAAAATCCATATTAACAACCCTAGATATGATTTCTAATGAACATGCAATTACCCAATTTTGTTTTCGCTTTTCTTAATGAAAATCATGCGATGCATGCTAATAATCTAATATGACATGGCAGCATGACCTAAACTATATGACATGAAGAAATGCAATAATTAAATGCAATCTAAATGACCTAATTCTAATGACATGCAATGCAATGCAATGACATACAAAATTATTTCAACTAAAATGACACGCAACATACAATTTAGTATGCGGGTTATATGTCATGCGACATTTATTAAATGACTTAGTCTAATGACGATGAAGTTCTAATTAAATGAACCTAATGAAAACTAAATGACGTGCATTTGATATTTCTATGCAAAAATGATCTAGCTAGATTAAAATTCTATCTAATTTAAACTAAGGATCAAGTCACATTAAATCCTAATTTAAACTAAGATATTATCTTAATCTAACATGCAACTTATCTAATATGCAATGACATGCAAAGAATGCCCTAATTCAACATGATGTATGCATGATGATTTTTTGTGTTTTTATATTAATTTCAGAATTAAAATTTCACATGCAATTCAAATAATGATAAAACTAACAAACTAAATGAATGCATTTTTTTTTTGTTTTTTATATTTTCCTAAATTCGGAATAAAATCCCTATTCTAGATATGCAAGATAACAAGAAATATTCCAAAACAAACTGAATCCTAATTCAAATATTTTTTAGATTTTTAGTGGTTTTCAAAAAAACAAGAAATTATCAACTAAACATTAAATCTAAACAATCAAGATATTCAATCAAATAAAGGATTAAAATAATCGAAAAAATAACCCGTTGTCTCACGAGTCAAATTAACAATTATCTTTAACCCTAATTATCATGACAAAGAGATCAAAATAACTAAAAATCTGATCCGACTTCTTACGGATCAAATTAATAGTTATATTGATTCAACACTTAAAATACTATCGACAAAATGCCCAAAAACTAATATAATTAAAAAAAATGATCCGACGTCTTATGGACCAAATTAATAATTATATAGTTTTGGGCAAAACCTTAAGGATAATGCCTAAACTATACAAATAATTAAAATTGACATCTCATGTTCTAACTTAAGCAAAAATGACAGCACTTAAAATAACTAGATAAATAAATAAAAATAAAAGGATAAAAAGTAAATCACCTAAAAAGGAAATTAAAAACAAAGGCAACAATGGTGGACGGCGCCGGGCGGAGGATGGCCAGCATCAGAGCTCCGGCGAGGGCACAGCAAGTGCATGGTGAGGAGCTCCGGCGAGGAGACTTAGAACGGAGGTGGTCGGGTGTCGCTCAGGCGTGAGATGCGCTGCTCGGGCTGCTGGGGGCGACGAGGCGGTGCAGGCCGCCGGATTTGATGGCGTCGGGGAAGGTCTGCTGAGGTTGCGAGCTGCTGATCGACGATGGTAGGGACCTGGGCTCCGGATCGCGAGCGAAGCAACGGCTTCGTGGCTGAGATGGCGTTGGGCCGTGGAGGTGTGCTTCGCGGGTCGTCGAGTGGATGCATCGAAGGTAGGGCGAGGGCTGCGCGGCGGTCGCAGCTACGTCGACGTGGGGAACGCGGCTCGACTGTGGCACGGCTCGGGCCTACTCGCGGAGGGTGGAGCATCGGGGCTTCAGTTCGTCAGGTTAGGGGCTCTGACCGAGGTGAAGGCGCGCGATGGATCAGTGACCGGCTCCGGCGTCGGGACTGGTTGCGACGGCAGGGAGTGGCTCGGCGTCAGGTCATCACTGGAGATGCGGCGCCGGCGTGGCGGTGGCTGCACGAAGGAGATAATGAACAGTGCTCTCCTTTTTTCTTCTGCTGCACACGCTTCTCTCTCACGTCACTCTCACATCTCTCTCTGTTCTGCTTTTGCTTTTTGCTTTTTCAGCAAAAGTCAAACCTTCCCTCTTTCCTTCCCCCAAACCCTAATGAAACCGAAGCTCTTCTCCCTTTTGTGTGCTTGATTTTCGTTTTTCTCCACCGGAAGATAATTTTTCTTTTTTACTTTTTTGAATGAAGAGAAGCCCCCCCTGCTTTACCGTACACAGCCCTTTTATAAGCATGAAAAAATGTGATCTTCGGATATTTCGAAGACTTCTATAACCTCTTGATTACAAAAATCTTTTTATTCTCCTTATCTCCTAAATATTTTCTACTAATTTTTAAAGATAAGATCACAATCCGATTTTCTCAAATTCCAAAAAGATCCTCATTTCAAATCTCAATTTCAGAAAATGGGCTTGGGCCAATTTGTATTCTTCATGGGCTTAGTCCGACCTGTTAATTTAAAATTCAAAACTACCAATTCGACCCATCCACCACCGGTCCAATAAACAAATGTAAAAAAATGCAAATTAAAAACAAATGCACCTAAATCTATATGCTATGCAATATATATTTTTTTAGGGATAAAATTATCCCTAATTTTTTAAGGCGATAAATGACTAAATAGGTTGCCAAAATTTAGGTGTCAATAGCGCGTTTTTAGCATGACCTAGACTATCGGGTAGTTTTCAGAACTTTTTAAGGCAAATAACCCGTGGTTGATTTTCTTCGAACCACTATGAACTCATTCGACTCAATGGTGACTTTCGATTGTCGTGAAAATCTCAGGGATTCAAATATGGACACAGGGTAACAAAACGACAGTAAAATCAGATTAGTGTCGGTCGGCAAGAATTTTCCAATTTAGTAGAGTCACCCACAATCGGCCACACATCTCAGTCGACCAAACCTATCTCTGGTCTTAAATCGATTTTTAATTGTGCCCACAATGGCCTCTAAAGATGAGCACGGTCGAGAAGTCGATTCTTGATCGAATTCTCAAGTTTATTGCCCTAAAATTTCTTAATTACTTACCCAGACAATCTAGTTATCTCAAGAGTGATCGGCTCTGAAAATAGCCCTATAAACGCGTTAAAGAAATGCCCGATTAATTCAGTAGAAAACAGGTTGAGAAATTCAGGAAGTCAAATATATAATTAATTTGATTTCCTTGTCTGTATTATAGAACTCTGTAACTTGAATGTCATTTCTCATCGCCATCTTCCCATCCTTTTTCATTTATTTGATGTATATGACATTGTGCAGTATATGATTAGTTTAAATATTATAGATAAATATTGAATGCTAATATTTGGATTTCAACTCCAAAGCCTAACAGGTCACGGGTTACTCGGGCTTCTAATTAGATCTGCATGCATTGGTTCTTCCTATTGAACCTCTCATGGCTTTGCACAACTAGGTAAGACCTTTGGATTATGATTATCGCTTTTCTGAACATCATGGACAACATGTATGGTATTATGATGCAACTCTGTTGCATCATGAATGATTGTTAGTTACTTGTCCATATAGTAAGTGGGCTGCATGGTGTAACCTTTTATAGTCCTGTTAAAAGGGAATAGCATGAATTATGGCACTGTGGCGATGTTTCTTGCTGTGGCAATAGGATATTATGCTCATGCTAAGATATAGTATACCTATAGCTATAGATTTCCTTGTATGATAGTAGCCAGTCACAACAAGGACACTATAAAGGTCTTCAATATGAAGTTAGACAACATCCTTGCTCTTCATTCCTGATTCTTGGTTTATTCTAATTATATTGTTCATTTTCGTTGTTCTTGTTAGTTAATCTCTTCATTTGACTATAACCTAAGTCAAACTTGCAGTTCAAGGTAGTTCCCATTTTTGAGGTGATCTTGTCGTGAAATTACTTTTGAACTATAGTTTTGTGACTCATTGTATTCTACATGTAAAGCTCAAATCTGGATGTGATATCACTGGTGCCGATTCTAGCACAATAAGATATTCTCCTGTTTGTGTGTGATATCAGAAATAGTTAATTATTTTATCACATATGTATGTTCAAAACGACCTTTTGAGTATAGAGACTTGTTTGAATATTACTAGTGATGTTTAAAATTGTATTTTTTTTTTATAAGATGATGTAGTTAAACATCTAACATTGCATAAAGTAGCTTTAAATGATTCTATGCACTCTGCCTTACAATGCATGTGCCATTTACTACTTTTCCAATCACAGAATTTCCTCAAGAAGCCCGAGAAGAGAAGGTTGATGCTTGTCCAGATCAGTTTTTGCCTGGTGGTCATGTGGTCACTGAGAATTCAAGCTACAATCACATGTTAATTTCATACATTAACTTAATTATTAGACCATGAAGATAATTTGCAGCATGACCTTATGTAGGCACCACTTTTCTGATGTTAATTTTTGTCATCAACATATTCTGTAATCTACTTGATTTTTATTTTTTATTTTTTTTGAGTTTTTAGAACTTTGAGTTAATTCTAGGCGTGCTATTGATGTGTTTGAGCACCAGAGTTTGGACTATATCTTGTGTGATCCCTAATGATCATAAAAGTGGTATATAATTTGAATGTCATTTGCACGATTTCCTGGCAAAGAATGCATTGATGGATTTAAGCTTTATGATTGTAGCAATTACGTCGTGAACACTTGAATATATAATATTGTTGAGTCGGTTAATGTAGTGATCCTTGTTGACTTTGCCTAGCATTATACAAAATTGTGGGAAAATCTCAATGATTTGATATGGTCACATAATGACCATGATTGGTTTAGATAGTCAAGTGGTGGCTCCAAGATTAAATGAAAGTCACGATGTTTTGCTTGGTCAAGAGGCAATTTCCTCCCCGAGTGTGCTTTCAATATTGTTCAATCCTCCATGAGAGACCTTTTTTCTTCCGGTTATAAAATGTTGAATTTTGAGTTCTTTTCAGCTAGTAATGATGATCATTAATAGCTTGAAACATTGAAAATACCAAAACATTTGCTTGAAAGACCAATAGTGTAACACTAAAAAGATTGTAATTTTCGACCATAATGTGTTCAAAATTTCTATAAAATGTGGGCTAACATTAATTACATAATATTTTGGTCCTTGAAAATGCTCTATTATAATATTTATAAGATATATTAAGAATATTTTATTGCTCAATCATGGTTATGTGTTATTATTATATAGGGTTAGCATGTCTTAGTTGCAATAATAAAGTGATTGGCCAAACAGTGAAGATCAATATTGTAATAATGACCTGTAATGGATAAGTCTATTAAAATATGCTACATAAATAGGTCATGGTCTTCATTCACTTCCTAATTGCATGCACCAATGGTTTATTTGGAGTAAGGGGAAAAAGCCTAGTCCTAAATTTGTATGGCTTTATTCATATTACATTGGTAATTAAAGAGAATTCTTAGCTGTCTGTGGTTGCATTCTCTACCTAAAGACAAGTTAGAGAATTCCTAGCCGTCCGTTGTTGCATTCTCTACCTAAAGACAAGTTTCAAAGAAAAGTACATCAAAACTTTCAAAGTTTGTTCGACCGTCTCTTTTGAAATGCTAAATTAAATATGAAGGTCCTAGTTATTTCCGATCATGGGAGACAAAAGTTTTATGAAGAGAATGCTTCTTAATTTTGTGGCATTTATATTGCCTTACACATATGTTGAGTTTGTCATATAGAGTACTTTACAACATCTTGTTACAAAGCGCATCAACGTAGTAATACATACGTAATATCTCGTTTTTGAGATGCTTAGAGCTTGACAAATCACAAATGCATTTTAATAGAAAAATAAATAAGTACAAAAACGAAAAAGTTAAAAAAAGAAAAAGAAAAGGAAGAGTGAGAGAAAGGACACTAATAAAGCTCCAGCCCATCCCCTAAGTTTGGCCCTATGCAGCCCGGTCCAACCACGAGCGCAGCCCAGCCCATTGCTTCAGCCCATAACTCGAGCCCATAGGACCCTTAGCTCAACTCGCCATGGTTGCGCCTCCGCCTCCGCCACCGCCTCCGGCGCAGCTCCTCTCCCACCGCCGGCATGTCCCTGCTACCGTTGATGGCTCCTCTGTTTGGGTTTTCCCCTCTCCAGCAGCCATCACTATCACTGCCTCGCTTGTGATAATCATTGATGACGCCCACAGCTGAATCAGGTCGTTTTGTATCTGACTAAATTCTATATATGATTTCAGTTCATTCCTGCTTTGCCCTCGCCGTTGTTCGGGTTCATTGCGATTGATTACACTGTGGAGGAGGAACCGAGTTTGCAAGGAAGGTGTTCGCTGAAATGAGTAAGCTGGACTCTGTTTCGAGGAGTACCTGTCCACGATAGAGATAATCAACAACTCCGGCGGTGGTGACCTCAAGCTTTGGACTGGTGATCGAGCGAGAGCTGGTCTCTCCAAGATCGAAGTCCAAAGAAGCTCGCGAAATGCGCTCGACGAAGCCACGTTCGTGTCCATGGACTCTCTCTATCTCTCTCAAGTCTCAACTCAACCAGACCAAAAGAAAGAATTAACCTCGAAAGAGTTTGTACGAAAGGATCGGAACTGGAGATGGTGAAGCGGACATGGTGGGCTCAGGGAAGGTACTTGGGATCGACCGCCGGGTGAGCTCACGCCGTACTGGCCATATCACCTTGAGCTCGAACTTGGGGCTCTCTACCTCCTCCAACGCCAGAATCCGCAATCAGCGCAAGAGCAATTCAGGACCCGAAAGAAAGTGACAAACCCGATCGGTGCGGGGAAAAAGAAGAGAGGGACACCTCTTTGTAGAACTTGGCCAAGCGCCCGAAGCCGGAGGATTCTCGGGGGACGTGGCAGCGACACGCCGCCTTTCTTGCCATTTTTCGATTTTGGTTTGGTGAGGCCCGAGGAGTGAAGAAGGACTGGCTGAATTAGAGAGAAGCTTTGAGGTCGAGAGGGAAACTTTTGGCTTCTTTCTTCTTTTGATTCTGGCTGTTGATTTTTAATGTAAAAAAGTTGACGAAAAATTGAAACGTCGTTTGGTGTTTATGATTCTTTTAAACGACAACGTGTCCTGACGGCCTCCTCAGTTCATTCTTTCTTTCGGCTGAGAGCTGGGCTTTGATTCATTGTCCATGTGCTGCCCCATCTTAAAATGAGTAATGCGATATCATGCTTTAGATTGAAATTTCCTTTTTCATTGTATGGATGAAAAACACGTTGTGCTCTCATTAAAGAATACTTCTCATCGTCGATGAAAAGCAGCGAATGACTAATGACTGCGACTATAACCGGCAACGATAGACGG
Organism: Eucalyptus caleyi; assembly: GCA_014182885.2. Lineage (NCBI taxonomy): Eukaryota > Viridiplantae > Streptophyta > Magnoliopsida > Myrtales > Myrtaceae > Eucalyptus > Eucalyptus caleyi. Next base: position 38,062,594 of record CM024470.2, on the reverse strand, counting down.
TGGTAGCGGCATTGGCGACCAAAAGTGCCCACTACCAGCAACCGACAGCCAAGAAAGGGAGGTGGCCGATCAAGTTGTGCTTTTGATAGTTTTGTAGTTATAAGTTACGATTAACACATAAATGGAATGTATCAATTAAATCAAGTTTTCAGCATGTTCAGCATGCTCGCCTAGAACATGCTTGTATAATTTCAATATGAGAATATGTCTGTTGTTGTGAATAAATTTGTGATCGATGAGAACGTCTGTTGGTCTCTGGACAGTCATGCAAGCATTTTTGTTAAAGAAGATGAGCGAACATCAAGGAGAGACAAAGCTGCCATATCTACCCCAGATATTGATGGAGGGGTCAACCATAAGGCCTTTGTTTTCGAACTTCCTTCCCCTTTTTATAATTTCCCTTAGTTTTGTTTTGGCCACTCCTAAATTTTCTTCAATTTTCAATGGAATTATTGTCTCGTTTTCATTTATAGGGCCACCATTTTGAAGCTTGAGTTGTGCAGTTGCTCAATTCTTATGATTTTTCTTGTCTTTTTGTAAAAAAAAAATATTATGAAAATCATAAACAGATATACATGTGCATGTTTATCCAAAACAAAATTTTTTGACAAAAAAAAAATCGTAAAATGATATGCTTGTGATAACTTTATCCTTCATAAGTTTTCATTGAATTTACCATCAAATTGCTAAGTTTGATGAACGTGGCAATTAACAAGTATACTAGTTTGAGGTTTTACTCGTCGTTTGTTATAAGGGTATTGATTGATGGTTTTTCATGGTATTAAACATAAGGTAAATTTATTGCAAATATATCATTTTGGAACTTTTGGTAGTTAAAAAATTAGTTTAGGGTAAATTTATCATAAATGTAAGAATTTAGTATTATTGATTATCAAAATATTAATTTTGGGTAAAAAATTACTGGTTTACCAGTTTGGAGTTTTTTGTGATGCTAAGTGTTCTTTTTTAAAATAATTTTTTTGGTCCTAAAACTGCAAATTTGGTTGTTAAATTAGCTCCTACTACTGGAGGTTGGACTATTTTTTTTTTTTTTTTTTTTTTTTTACTTTTATGTGGTCGAACTACTCACGGTGGTGCTTTTGGCATCAACAGGGAGCCCTTTGTAACGGATAATTGCTTTGTACTTTTTGCAACGAATTTGTCTCACTTTTGTTTTTTTTAAGGCAAAGCTTATAAGTTAGAACTTGAGCCCGTAATGCCGAGGATTTGAGACACTTTTTAAATATTGTTTGTAAAGCCGGAGGATTAAAACAGATATTGGTGATACTTTAATCACAAAAGAATAAATTTCGGTTATTTTTTTATAGTCTTTGCAATGTTTGTATGGTATGAAATTTTGCGTAGAAAATACTATAAAATGCACAAAAAGCATGACCCTTTTTTTTTGGCTGGTGGAACAATCCCTGAAGAAAACACAAATCTCCTTAGTCACTTCTCAGTCTATGCCATGAGAATTTTAAATATTGAAAGACATGTGAACTGGAAATGATATTTTGCAATTTGACCTTTTGGTTGTTATTTTGACAATTAAATTATGGGTTTCGTTAACCAATTCTTATTCACTATAAATTCTATGCCCTAATTTATTTTGTGCATCAAGAACTTCCAACTTGAAGATTTCGATATGAATAAAAAAAACTGAAAATCATTTGGCGCAATTCACTAATTTTACTTATTAAAGCTCAAAATCAGTTGTCGAGTTTTGTTCTACAACTTATATTAGTTCTACTAAGTGAATTTTATGTCATGATATTCAACTGAGTCGTGGAAATTTCCATCTAGAAGTTTCATAAATTTTCTGAATAATTACCTTATAACCAGGGAAACAAGCTTCAAATTAGATATTGATTTCTTATGATAAGTCCAAATAGGCTTCATTATCATGCTACCCACAGCAATTTCGGTCATTTTTCATCTTTAATTTTAAATGAAATCCACTCGAGGCACCCGAATCCTAATAATTGGATCATTGTTAGTTTTTTAGATGCATGAGTAAGCTTCGTGACACTGTTTCTTGAACTTAAAGGTTTTTTTAATAGATTGTAATTTCAAAGTCATTATGCATATACTTAAGAATGCATTTGACCGGCTGTGGATTTATTCACTAGCTTTTCGGTTGTTGGTCTATCTCTTGATCAAGGATCTTGCTAAAAGAATCGATTGATATGCTGAAGACGGTTGTTGGCTTTTTAATGTATAATAAAATCGAGATAGAGCTTCAATATGCTAAAAGGATCAAATTTGTTGCGTTCTAATGCCAGACCTGGAACAAATCAAGAGCGGGTTGCGAGTTGGTCAAGCTACCCAACCAAAGGTTGAAGAACAGTGTGCCTGTATGCATATCAATCGATTCTTATCAAAATCGCCCACGGCTGGTGTATTGGATTTCTTTGTAGTACAAGATGTGCTATTGTCTTGGTAATAGAGAGAATTCCTAGTTGTCTGTTGTTGCATTCTCTACCCAAAAACAAGCATGTAATAAAAATAAAAATAAAAAGCATAACAAAACTCTCGAAGTTTTGTTCGATTGTCTCTTTTGAAATGCTAAATTAAAATTAGTTTCGATCATAGGAAACAGAAGTTTTATAAATAAATTACTTCTTAATTTTATGGCATTTAGATTGCCTTACACGTATGTTGAGTTTATCAAATAGAGTAACATCTTGTTACAAAGTGCATCAACTTAGTGATATGTATATTATATCTCCTTCATGAGGTGCATAGTGATGGACAAATCAAGAATGCGTTATTATAGAAAACTAAATAAATACAAAAATGAAAAGTTAAAAAATGAAAAGGAAAAGAAGAGAGAGAGAGAGAAAAGAAAATAATAAAGCTCCAGCCCATCCCTTAAGTTCGGCCATATGTAGCCGGTCCGACCACAAGCGCAGCCCAGCCCATTCCATCAGCCCATGACTCGAGCCGGTAGGACACTTGCCGCCGCCGCCCCTCCGCCGCCGCCTCCGCCTCCATCTCCGGCGCAGCTCATCTCCCTCCGCCGGCATGTCTCTACTACCGTTGATGGCTCCTCCATTTGGGTTTTCCCCTCTCCAGCGACCATCGCTATTACCGCCTCGCCTCTGATGGCCTCGATCGTGATCTGACTACGTTCGCTTCAAGATCCTTCAAGCACCATGCTCCAGCCTCCTCTTCTTCCGTCATCTGTCCCTCTCCAGCATTGCTTTGGGCTTTGGTCTAGGGATTGCGTACCGGCGTCGAGTTTCTGAGGGCGATGGCTTGAAGCCGTTCGTGGCCTTTGCTGACTCATTGATGACGCCCACAGCTGAATCAGTTCGTTTTGTATCCGATTACATTGCAGATATGATTTCAGTTCATTCCTGCTTTGCCCTCGCTGTTTTCCGCGTTCCATTGCCGTTGATTACGCCGTGAAGGAGGAACCGAGTTTGCAAGGAAGCTGTTCGTTGAAATGACTAAGCTGGACTCCGTTTCAAGGAGTACCCGTTCACGATAGAGATAATCGACGACTCCGGCGGTGGTGGCCTCAAGCTTTGGGCTGGTGATCGAGCGAGAGCAAGTCTCTCGAAGATCGAAGTCCAAAGAAGCTCACGAAATGCACCCGACAAAGCCACGATCGTGTCCATGGATTCTTTGTATCTCTCTCAAGTCTCAACTCAACCAGACAAAGGAAAGGATTAACCTTGAGAGTTTGCACGAAAGGATCCGAATTGGAGATGGTGAAGCAGACATGGTGGGCTCCGGGAAGGTACTGGGGATCGACCACCGGATGAGCTCGCGCCGTACCGGCCATATTACCTTGAACTCGAACTTGGGGCTCTCCATGTCCTCCAAACCCAGAATCTGCAATCAGCAAAATAGCAATTCAGGACCCGAAAGAAAGTGACAAACCCGACCGACGGGGGGAAAGAGAAAGAGAGAGACCTCTTTGTAGAACTCGGTGAAGCGGCAGAAGTCGGAGGATTCTCGCGAGACGTGGCAGAGACATGCCGCCTTTCTTGCCATTTTTCGATTCTGGTATGGTGAGGAGTGTGAAGGACTGCCTGAATTAGAGAGAAGCTTTGAGGAAGAGAGCGAAACTCTCGGCTTTTTTCTTCTTGTTCTTCTAGCTGTTGATTTTTAATGCCAAAAAATTGACGGAAAGTGGAATCCGTTGGGCGTTTATTATTCTTTTAAGCGACGACGTTTCGCGATGGCCTCCTCACTGCATTCCTTCCTTCGACTTCTCAGCCCTAGGGTTGGGCTTGATCCATCCATTGTCCATATCCTGCCCCATCTTAAAATGAGTGATCCAATATCATGGCCTAAATTAAAATTTCCTTTTTCATTGCATGACAAACACGTCATGAACTCATTAGAGAATACTTCTCATCAACAATAAAAAGTGTCGTACGACTAATCATCTCAACCGTAACCGGCAACGATCAACATCAGTGGCAGTAGTGACTGGGGCACCCACTACCGACAATCGACAACTAAGAAAGGTGGCCAATGGAGTTGTGTTTTTGATAGTTTTGTAATTATAACTTACGGTTAACATTCGAATGAAATGTATCAATTGAATCAAATTTTAAGCACGCTTGCTTAGATTATGTTTGTATCTTTTTAATGTGAGAACATACTTGTTATTGTGGATATTTGTGACCGATGAGCTAGTCATTTGGCTGCGGAGAGTGGACTTTTGCGGTTCATGAGTGTCCTTTGGTCTCCAGACGGTCCAGCAAACATTTTCGTTGAGAGAAGATGAGGCGAACATCACGAGAGATGAAGCTGCCATTTCTATCACAGATATTTTAAAATTACTGACACGTAACAATTTATAATCTCTGTTTGTCACATGTGTATCAATTTATAATTTTTGTAGTATTAATATAATTTAACGGAAACTATAGGGTAAATTTATCACAAATGTACTAATTTAATATTTTTACTAATAAAAAATTAGTTTGGAGTAAATTTATTATAAAAGTATGAGTTTATGATTTTTAGTGATAAAAAATTAATTTGAAGTATATTTTACATATGTTTATCAATTTGGGATATTTTGTGATACTAAGTTTTTTTTAAAAAATAATTTTTGGGTCCTAAAACTGCAAATTTGGTTGTCAAACTAGCTCTGACTACTGGAGGTTGGACTATTATTTTTTTCTTTTATGTGGTAAAACTACTCGCCATAGTGCTTTTGGCCCCAATGGGGAGCCCTCGGTAACTGATATTTGCTTTGCATTTTCTGCAACAAAATTTGTCTGCCCGTTTTTGGTTAAGTCAAAACTTAAAAGTAAGAACTTGAGCCCATACTGCTGACAATTTGAGACACCTTTTAAATATTTTTTATAAAGCCAAAGGATTAAAATGGATATTGGGCGATACTTTAATCACAAAAAGAATGATTTAAAGTCTCTGAAGTGTTCATATGGTATGAAATTTTGCGTAGAAAATACTATGAAATGCACCAAAGAACAACCTTTTTTTATGCCAGTGGAACGGTCCCCGAAGGGATCACAGAAAACCTCTGCAGTCACTGATCAATCCACGACTACTCATCTTCCAGAGTGTGATTGGCTTGTAGCGGTGTTAGAATTTGGAGGATTTGTGGACTCTTTCTTCTTGCCTTCTCTCCTTTCTATGTAGAGGCTTGTATGTCTAAGACATAGATAGAATTAATTCCTAGTTTTAAGGCACTTACGATCTTTTAAGGAATTCATGGGCTTCTCTTCTGATCAACTTCAAAACTCTCAGTATTCCTCAAATCGTATTCATTTTCTAGGGTAGGATGAGAAATTTCCTGTTAAACATGATGGCGTATTAAAATCAGCGGATGGTGTATCACCATATGTAAGGAGAAAACAAGTTAAAGGTAAGTAGCCCATGTCATAAGGGCATAAGTTGACATTCTGCACAATAAGGAGTTGAAGAGGTCAAACCATTCTTAATGTGCCTCACTCAAAGTGTGCTAAGTTAAAACTCTCTAAATCACCTCAAATTATGGTACCACTATCACAATTCCTTAGTTTTTTTTTTTTTTTTTTTTTTTGGGTCGAATCACAATTCCATAGTTGAGACGATGCCTTATGGTTTAACTTTAGACTGCCACTTCATTTATTTTATTTATTTATTTATTTTTCCACTTTGCTTATCTAGAAAATTATGTTTGGCATTAAGATCCACTACTTTTTTTCCTTAGATTTTTAATCTATGCTGGTATGTTATCTCATTGCACTTAGTATAACTATCATATTAGCAACTGTTGTTGTGACAATTGCATACATAACAAATAATAGATATGAATAAAAACTAAATGCATAAAGTTTTATTCGAAGTTATTGCTCAAGAGGATAAGGACAATCCACCTAAGGAAAATTAGGGAAAAAACAAATTCATTCTAGCATAAAACCTTTCACGGACACCTCGTAACAAAGCTAGAAGCATTGTCTCATGGTCGTCTCCCGGTCATTCACATTCTTCATGACTAATCTCAAAGCGTCATTCCTCTTACTAGAAAAGCTAAAAACTTTTTCCTCCACTTTGGAAAAATTTCATAGACTTGACTTAAAGTCATCGCTCTTCTTCTTTCGGTGCTGAAGAAAAAAGAAGATGCCTTGTCTCATGGTGAAGAAAAGTCTTATTCAGTGTGCGGTGGGACCGATAGTACATACATATCGTTTTCTCCCAAGCTCTAACATTGGTGCTCTTTGTCACCGACACACTCTTTGTATAAGAAAAATTAAGACACCCAAAACGTTCCAACTTGACTTGGATTTTATTGACAAGAAATTTAAGGTGGAGAATTTATAATGAGAATTTGTAGTCTTCCACAGATTAAGTTCAACTTTTGTGGTACTCCCAGAGCAAATTCCCCTTATAAATGAGATCGTGGGAACCGGTTATCATTTTCAGCCACAAGATCATTATTTATTACAATCAAGTGATTAGGGACATGGATTAACATGTGATCTGCTTGCACCATTATGATCATCCCCCTCATTCCAAGAATTTTATTTAATGAATTTGGTTTACCAAGAATGATTGGATCAAACACATTAAATAAGGTAAGTCTTAGGGAGAATTACCAAAAAAGTCCTAAACCTATTGCAATTGTGCCAATTCAATCCTAAACCTTTTCTATTTTTGCCAGTTCAGTCCTTCCGGCAATCTTCAATAGGAATAATCTGATGTGGAATCCCAATCAGCGCCGGCCGGTGTTGCCGTCGCTGACATGGACGCCGGAGATGCAAAACGGCAACATTTTTCTTATTAAAAAAAATCGAAAAAGCCACAAATAGCGTCGTCCTTCTTCTTCTGCGTTTCTTTCCCAAAATTGAGGTGAGAAAACCTAGCACGATATCTTCCCTAGATTGAGCGTTGCTTTCTTCTTTAGATATCAATTTTTTTGCCCCAAATCAGAGTTGATGCTCAATCCACGCTTTCTTAGCATTGTTCTCCTCACGGATGTCAAGAACCCTATTCTCTCCCAAATCGAATTTGCTCAATTGAAAGAGCCCAAAAATCTCACAGATTTTGTCTAGATTCCTCATGCCAGATCATTCTTTTGTTGTCGTGTTCATTGATCGAGCGCCTTTTGCCCGACACTTTTGCTCATCCATCACAATCATAGACATACCCGTATTGTGAAGACCCGATTCGGCCACAACCCCACTGCGACCTGACTCGCCCATCACAAATCGCAGCAAACACGAGGAGAAGTTGTGGTCCCGGTTCAGTTTTGTTGACGACGAGTGTTGAGTGAACACCACAACAACGAAAAATAGTCAAAAGGTATGTTGCGGTGGTCCCAAACTTATTGCGCTCTACTCGTCTTATTTTATATTATCAATTTGCGTTAGTTTTTTTGGCGTGTGTTGTCGTTGGTTGGGATTAGAATATTTTTGCATGCTTATTGGCATGACACCAAAGAATTGTTATGTTCCTCAGAAATAAGGAATCGTTCAATCGCGTCCCTCTTCATTCCAGGATGAGAGGAGAGGGTGTAGGAATCCAAGGAAGTTCGTGTCTTGCTGGCTGCTGTGCGAGATAAAACCTATATCTAAGTTTTTACTTGTAATTTTTTAGTAAGAAAGTCAACTGGTCCACTGAGGATTTTAATTTTGACGAGTCATTCCAATTGAATTCTTTCTCCCTCAACCTGCTTCGAACCATATCATGTGAAAATTCAAGTCCTTTAGACTAGCTACAACCACTTTTCTTCCTAGTTGTTGGACTTGCAAGCGTAATAGAACATAATAAAGATCTAGAAGTCGATGATTCTCCGAGCCGCCCAGTTTTCCAATAGTCTCTAGCACTAATTACAGAGAAATTAGTTAAATTCTCAACTGTACCAAACCTCCAGGTGTGATTGCCTAGAGCAGAACCATTGAGATTTATAGACATAACATTACACTTATGCGTGGAAACTATTTCCTCAATGGTCCTGCTTCCACTTGTCCAACAAACCTCTTGATTTTCCTTAGTACTCTTCCATGTTTTCGAGGTTCTCCTCTCGTCCTTTCTAGCCATATATGGTTCCTTCGGAGAAGAGATCAAAGATTGATTTCGCTTCTTCCTATCAGATGTACTCATAAGATATGGCATTAATAGCTGAGACTCTGTTGTAGTTCAGCCCACCAACAGACTGCCTCTTCCATGCGTAACATACCTTTTGTCCTTTGAGGTGCTGGAGAACAAATGTATTTTTCAAATGAGAATTTGTCAATTGAATAACTTTGTTTGTAAAGTAAGTTTTGGCCTTTGGATTCTTTAAATGAGAATATATAATAAAAGGTATTAGGAGAATACAATGAGATCGAGATGATTCAAAACTTATGCTCAAGTCAAAATTTCCATTATGTGGCTATGTTTTTACATGCATTATGTTTTCTATGTAGGGTTGATATGAGCGACAAGTCAGCTTGGGTGTGCCTTTTTCATGGTGGAAATTTTTACCGTCGCCCGATGCTTGAATATGTTGGAGGCAAGACTGATTTAATAAAAGTCGATATTAGTTCACCAAGCTACGAAAGCTTCATAAGAGATATTGAGAAAGTGGTAAATACTAAATTTGAGAAGCTTTATTTTAAATTTCCTGGAAAGTCTCTAGAAGATGGGTTGAGATATATATGGGATGAGAGTAGTGTTGTCGATCTATTATTTCGCTATTTGTATCGAGGGGTAATTGAGGTATATGGAGAAAATTTTGTAGCCGATGAGGCAGATGAAGATGATGGTCAGGGTGCCATTGAGGGTGAGGGTGAGGGTGTTGGGCAGGGTGAGGGGGTAGCTCATGGGGTTGGTGAGAGTGCTCGTGATGAAGTTGGTTTAGCTAATGAGACAGTTGTTGAGCACTTAGGTAGTTTAGATCCTGATAACGCAATTGATGAAGGTGATTATACTGACACAGAGGATGATATTATGAATGATGACGACGATGAGACAGACTTTCTTAGCGATGTAAGATTTTTCACTGATGATGATCGTGATGATGAGGAGCTTTTGGAAGCAAGGAAGAACATGATGGAGTTTTGTGGGAGGTTCACAAAGAATCTTATTTTAGGGGAACCATCTGGAGCATTGGTACCATCCCAACCATTGGATGTGGTTAACGCGATTGATCTCGTAGCTGGTTATGAGACAGACTATTATGAAACGGATGCAAATGAGAGTTTAGGGTCTAATACAAAAGTAGGAGATGACGATTTTACTAGGAGAATGAGTAGCTTTCCAAGATATGATCCTAATTGTGTTGTGCCTAAATTTACTGTGGCTATGGCATTTGATAGTAGTCGGCAATTTAAAGATGCTTTGATAAAGTATTCAGTGGCTGAGCGTAGAGAAATCAAATTTATAAAGAATGCGAAGAAGATTGTTAGAGCAAAATGTGCTAACGAAAGTTGTCCCTGGAAGATTTATGGATCTATTGATGCTCGTAATGGATCATTTCACGTGAAGACCTATCATTCGGAGCATACATGTAGTATTAGATTCAAAAATAGGAGAGTGACAAGTTCTTGGTTGGCAAATCACTATCTTTCTACAATAAGAGCAATGCCAACTATTAAAACTATTGCTTTCAAGGAGCTAATCAAGGAACAATTGGGTTTAGATGTTAGTATAGTTCAATGTACAAAGGCCAAATTGCATGCTTATAAAGTGCTGATGGGGAATTATAAGAAAGAATATGCAAAGTTGTGGGATTATGCAAATGAGCTTAGAGAGAGAAATCCTGGGAGTACCATTACATTGAAGGTGGAAAAACCCGATATGCAATCTAAGGCATTGTTTGAAAGAATGTACATATGTTTTGCTGCTTGTAAAAAAGGCTTCCTTGGTGGATGTAGGAAAGTTGTGGGGTTAGACGGTTGTTTCTTGAAGGGAATATGTCAAGGTCAGATTTTGTGTGCTGTTGGAAGGGATGCAAACAATCAGATGTTCCCAATTGCTTGGGCGGTTGTCAAGGTTGAAAGTGGTGATACTTGGACATGGTTCTCAACAAACTTGATTTATGATCTTAACATTTTGAATACCTACAGACGAGGCTGGGTCATTATTAGTGACAAACAAAAGGTAAGTTTCTTATTTAATTTTTAGTTGCTATGCATTTTAGATAGTTGTATTTGTAACATATGATTTATATTGCACTCATCTTTTATAGGGACTTTTACAAGCTGTGGCTGCGTTATTGCCTGCAACTGAGCATAGAATGTGTGCTAGACACATCTATGCCAATTGGGGCAAGAAATATAAGGGGATACAGATGCAAAGGCTATTTTGGCAGTCTGCTAAGAGCAGTACTATGCCAGAGTATGACGAACACTCTTAGGCATTGAAGAAAATTAGTCCAGCTGCATATCATGACTTGGTTCAAACAGAGCCAAAGCACTAGTCTCGGGCTTTCTTCACCACTGATGTAAAATGTGACATTGTTGACAACAATTTATGTGAGGCATTTAACGGAAGAATTCTACATGCTAGATGTAAGTCCATTTATAGTATGCTAGAAGAAATACGGATAATGATAATGACAAGAATGCATACACAGAGGGATGCATGTGCTAAGTGGAAAATGAACTGTAGTCCAAGAATCTTAAGAAAGTTAGAAGAAAATAGAGTTTCTGCGATATACTGCCAAGTGATATGGAATGGTGATATTGGATATGAGGTAATGGATAAGGGTAACAAGTACGTGGTAGATGTGTTGAAGAGAGAGTGCTCTTGTAGAAAATGGCAACTCACTGGCATCCCTTGTCCACATGCTATTTCTGCTATAAATCATAGGCAAGAGGATATGTATGAGTATATTGATGAGTGTTATAAGAAGACCAAGTTTTTAGCTGCATATGAGAACATGATGATGTCAATTCAATGAGAGAAATTTTGGAAAAAGACTAATAAAGAGCCACCAAAACCATTGCCAGCCAGGGTGAAGCCCGGTAGACGTAAACAAAAAAGGTTAAGAGAGGAAGGTGAGGTAGCAAGTGGAACTAAAATGTCCAGGATATGAATGAAGATGACATGTCGAACTTGCTCGAGGCCAGGACACAATAGTTGGACATGTCCTATTAAGAAAACTGGGTCTACATCATCACAAAAACAATTTTCAAGGCGAAAAATTTCGGTTAGTTCTTCCATTTCCATTATGTCTTGGTCTCTTGTGGGCATAAGCTGAATCATGAGTACTATAATTATGCGACAGCTTAACATTCCTAATTTTTAAGTGTTGTGCAGGTTCAGAAACGTATCTACAAATGTGCTGGTGGTAGTGGTGGCTCTACCAAGATGAATTCTTATGTTCATGGGGCGGTAGGTAGTATTTTATTAAAAATTTAATCTATACTAGTGAAGTTTTCATAAACATAAAACGAATATACACTTTGCAATTTCAGAGACGTACCCGCAAAGGTGCAAGTAGTAGTGGTGGTTCTATAGATGTGAATCCTTCTATTCATGAAACAAGTAAGTAGTGTTTTCTTAGAAACTTAGTTTATACTAGCAAAGTTTCATAAATATAAAATGAATATATATTTTGCAGGTTTAGAGATGTACAAGCAAATGTGCAAGTGCAAGTGGTGGTGCTCGTACCAGTGTAAATCCTCTTGTTTATGGGACAATATGCAAAAGTACCAAAAGTTGCGCGAAAAGCGAAAGTAACAAGATGTGGGTTTAGTGATGACACAGTGTTGCTGTTTATCTTTCTTTGTCCAATTTTTTTTTTTTTCCGGTGGAGATAGGTTCGATGAAGTGGTGATCCATTTTGTTTTTTTAGTCAATGATGAGATCCGGGAAGTAGTGTTTGTGGCTGTATTTTTTGGGTCTATCTTAGATGGCGATTTGTATAGAGTTGAGATCAGTGATGAACTATGCTTATGAACCATCTCTTATGCAATACAATGGGGTTTATGGATCTATTATTTGTTTATTTACTACATTGTGATCGTTTGTTATGAAGTAGTCAAATTATATTGTTTTTTTTTTTTTTGTTATATTTGAACACCTAATATTATCCCAACGGATCATAAAAACAAAAATTGCATATAAAATAGAGGAGATTGCATATAACTTGCACTTCATTCATGTTCATACTTCATGTCAACAAATACAAACCATACTAAAAACAAGTACTAAAATAGCGTACATAATACATTCAATATTGACACTGCCTACGGCAAGCTCAGCATGTCATTCGTCTTCAAATTTCCAAATAACAAACCTCCTATAATTGCAAAAAAAAACCCACGACACAGCTAACAATGTCTTCAATGTCTAATTTTGTTTCTTTAGCTTTGTCACATCTTGGTTAACACATTTTAATTGTGTCTTAAGAGCTCTAACTTCACTGTCCATCGAACTAGCCTCATCTTCATTATGTGTCAACACTGGTTTTCTGTCGAAATTGGTCCGGTGAAAATTTTGTGACACGCTTCCTGCCGATTGACTAATTTTTGCATCAACCCACATAAAAAACCCACAACTTTCTCCAATTCTATATTTCCGGCAACCATGATATCTTCTTCCTCGATTCTCTTTCGTCCTTGCTATTTGTAGAGGACATTTTAGGCCATAATAACAAAACACATATGTATTGTTGTTCTTCAAATTCGATGCCATCAATTGTGATGAATTCATTGATGTCTTCATTGATTGTGACAATTGTAGCGGAACTGCATTTATGCTGTCAGGATCAACATTGGTCTGAACATATCTAACCTGTAAACATGGTTCAAGCTTAACAGTAAAGTTCAATAGCAGCTATAAAATCACCAAAATCTCACACTGCAGCAGCAATATCTACATTGTTATGTCTCTGCATTAAGATTCTGCAACAACAATGTAGTCACCTAAATGTGCATTAAGATTATATAATATTATCTAATTGCATTCTCATAACAATCATGTAAGTCTCATACTGCAGCAACATCAGCTACATTGCTATATCTACGCATTAAGATTCTACAACAGAACTTTGACAACAGCAGCAGTATCTACATTGCCTAACCTATAATTCCCTAATGCACTTTACAATTTCTACATCAACCCATTTACATTGCCAGATCATCCAATTCTCATGAAGAATAAAAAAGACTCCAAAGCAAACCACAAATTGCATAAGACAGCAACCATAGCCAAGACCATATGTAATAGAGTTAAACCTGTGCAAGCCTTGATTGAAGCAATTTGGAACAAGGCCTTGGGCAATCTTACATTTTATCTTCGCACATTATCTTCAACATCTTTCTTGCGAATCTTGGCGAGCGTCGACCAAGCATTTGGCAAATTTGGGCAAAAGCGTTGGGCAAGCGTGAAGCGAGAGTGCAGGGTAAGCAAGAGCGTTAGTGAATCTGGACAAAGGTGTTGGGTAAGTGTCGAGCAAGAGCACGGGGGGAGCAAGTATCAGGCGAATTTGGGTGAGCGTTGAGCGCGGGCGCAGGGCAAGCAACAGCGTTGGGTGAATCTGGTTGAGCGTCAAGCCCGAGCGCAGGGCCAGCAACACTGTTAGGCGAATTTGGGTGAGCATTGAGCGCGGGCGAAGAGCAAGCAACAACGTTGGGCAAATCTGGGCAAGCGTCAAGCCTGAGCGCAGGGCCAGCAACACTGTCGAGCGAATCTGGGTAGGCGTCGAGCGCGGGCGCAAGGCAAGCAACGCCGTTGGGCGAATCTGGGCGAGCGTTAAGCCCGAGTACGGGGCCAGCAACACTATCAGGCAATGTGATGAGTGTCGGATAAAGCGTCGGTTGAGCATCAACTCTGATTTAGGGCAAAAAAATTGATATCTAAAGAAGAAAGCAACGCTCAATCTGGGGAAGATATCGTGCTAGGGTTCCTCACGTCAATTTTGGGAAAGAAACGCAGAAGAAGAAGCACGACGTTGTTTGTGGCTTTTTCGATTTTTTTTTATAAGCAAAACGTTGCCGTTTTGCATCTTCGGCGTCCATGTCAGCGACGGCAACGCCGGTCGGCGCTGATTAGGATTCCACATCAGATTATTCCGATTGAAGATTGCCGGAAGGACTGAACTGGCAAAAATAGAAAAGGTTTAGGACTGAATTGGCCAAAAAAAAAAAAAGGTTTATGACTGAATTGGCACAATTGTAATAGGTTTATGACTTTTTTGGTAATTCTCCCGTGAGTCTTATGTGAAATATATCCCTTAAACACATGAAATTAAGTGGATTGAGATTAGATAAGTGGTATTATTTCCTTCGAATTGTCAAAAGGATATTTCGTACACATTGAAAAGTAGTGACACAATTATCTATCTAGAAAAACTATTGAGTCAACATAGAGAATAAACTAAATTGAATTTGAACCATTAAAAATAATGAACTCCATACCAATCTCTTCAACTTTTATATTATGATTTAGTTTACAATATATATTTTCTATTTAACAATTTCTTACTTATTAGACGCAAATAATTGCCTCCAAGTTTGACTTTTAGTAATGGAAAGCACCTCGGACTCAAAGTGAAGAAGATCGAAGACTGAATAATTGCAATAGGGAAATGCATGTGGAAACAAATAGAAATAAATCAAACTTACATAATAATAAAAATACCTTTGGAATTGGTCATCACACTTAAAATAACTGTTGTAGTAATTGATGCTGTGACAATTACGCACATAATAATTACTAGAATTTTAAAAGAACTGAATGCATGTGTATTCTAAGTTGTCGCTCAAAAGGATCAGGACAATCAACATCGTCGTCTCGTGGTTGTTCACATTCTTCGTGGCTGTTTCAAAGCATGGTTTCTCTAACTAATAAAGCTGGAAACTTTTTCCTCTCATTTTGGAAAAATTTCGTAGGCTTGACTTAAAAGTCATCGCTCTTCTTTTCTTTCAGTGCTAAGGAGAAAATAAGATAAATTAAACTTTGTGAATAAGCTAAATTCAACTTCAACTATTGAACATAGTAGACTCCAGTTTTCGGAGCTCAAATCACTTTCCAACAACTGCTCAAGTTTGGCAACCATTGTGCCGATGATCCGAGACATTTTGTTAGTGGCATATATCACTGACATATAAGTCAAGTAGCACTATTATTGAGAGGTTATAAATTATAATTAATCAACATCCTTAGCCATATTAAAGCGATAGAACAATTGTGACATGCGCAAACAAAGAGACTTTAAGTGTTCCCAAAACACGACATGATGATTTTTTCATAATATTTATCTTTAGAGGAAATTCAAAGTTCATAACACTTGATATTGAATAATTAGTTTTGATGACATCTAATATTTTCTCACAAAAAATAAACAAAACAATTGTGCATGAGCTGTTGCCGGCTCATTTGTTTGATAGACCGATTCAAAGTGCATATCCATTAATCAAGTATCAATACGGATCAATTTATGTCAGTTTGATTTATCTTATTACCCATTACATTTCTACGATTGAGAATGGAGAATTTAAATATAAACGGAAGAAAAAACTATAGATTGTCAACAATGTTGATCTGCATAATTCAACATAAGACAGTATGTATGATTAGTTATTTCAAAATGCTTGAACATCAACTTGATTGCTTGATTGGTCACCAAAAAAAAATCTTGATTGCTTGATCGGTCACCAAAAAAATCTTGATTGCTTGATCATCAGTAATATGGGAATACATATTGCTTCCTTTTTAAGTCTGCAAAGAGTATTAATACTATAATACATAAGGAAGATGTTGAAATGATCTTTGAAAATTATAATATGATCGTAAATTTTCTATACCATAATAAGAAGAACTTAGTGTGATGTTGATTTTTATATGTAATTTCTATGTTTTGATTTTTAAATATATAATCTAGATAATTGTGAATGATGCAACGAGAAGTTTATTATTAAAAGTTAACATATAATTTTACCATAGTTATCCTTTATGTATTTTGTCATCTAAATGCTTACTAAAATGATTTGCAAAAGATTAGTGCCAATCGGAGAGGACGGGCTAGAGAATGATTCCAGTCCTCGCGCTCCTCTCTTTGGGCGAGCACTGCAGGCTCAAGAGGAAATAGGGGCATTCAAATCAGCCTCCCCTTTTCTGACTCGAAATTGGCCTCTGTCTCTTCATTAAAGGTGTTTGTCGGTTTGTGCAATAATTGAGTTCTGCAGACTAGCAGTGATATGTACTACTCACTACTTTTTTTCAGCCACAAAGAAGCTTATATCAATCAAAAATCCATCGGTGGATTGGTCTTCGGTAAAAAAATGTCCATGTGTTCACACCCTCAAATGTCTTGGTCCATCCTAGAGCACCACCATTTACCAAAGTACCGAAGTAAGTCATGCATCCTTGTAATCTAGCATAAGAACAGAATCAACAAGAAGGTGAACTAAGTGCCTAGTAAAACACTACTAATTCTTAAGCTAGTATTCATTGCTGATTGTTGAAGTCCATTGGTACATGAGTCCAGCGCATCAAACAGGTTGGATGAATCCATATCAAAGCAGCAAGCAAAAAGGGGCTTGAATCAGATGCCATGTCAAATAAAAGGTCATATTTGAAGATAGTGTTTGAATGTCGATCCAATATACGCAACTCAAAAAACAAAGATGAATTCAGGCCAATCAGAGCAACATGCATGATCAATTGCGTACAATTCAAATAACAACATTGAATTCAATCATATCGCCGTGCATGAGTCCAATGCACACCTTTCTAATAATAAAAGTGAATCTAAACAATAAAGCGAACCGAATGGTCTTTGCGCTTCCTGTTATACTAACCTTCTTCCTACGCTTGGGACCTTTTAATAATGAGCCAAATAGAGGATTGCATCTCGTAAGTAGAGGAGGAGTGGATTGGGCGAGAAGATTTTCTCTTTTTTAAATTCGCTTTCAATAAACTTCTGATAGCTGCACCATTCGTCTTTTTCCCGAATTTTGATTGGGTTTCTATGCAATAGGTAGTGATAATGTTCGGTTTTCGACACGAAATACTATTTACGATGTATGATGTTCAACTAGCTAATTTCGTGGCAGGTGCAAACGTTTACGTGTTATTCATGGCTTAAATAAATGCAAAATGACATGCATGGGTCCAAAATATAGCAAAGATAACATGAATTAACACAAATCAATATTTAGGAGTCCGATTCATAGCATAAGTTTCATGATATAGCATGGATGAGCCCACATAAGCAATACTATGCAATGCATGTTGCAAATGGTCGAGACAGGGAGTCAGTTTTATCAAAACCTATTTTTCAAATATTTTTACATTATTTTCAAAATGCTTGTAGACACTGGACACCTAACTTTTTAGCATAGATTTGATTACTTCCTTTCAAATTCGATCAAAGGATATAATTAGATCATACTTGTTAACCCTTTCCAACAATATCCAATTTGCTGAAGTTGAGTATGGCTGATTCTCAAGATATTGCAACTTTTAACTAAAATTACCTGATCATGATGTGTCCAAAATTTTGTCATTTGACTCAATTGATTAATTTCATTTTTAAATATCGAATCACAAGTTTTCTAAATCTTCAAGAATCACATCACTTGGATTTTTAATGAAAAAAATATCTTAACACTCCACTATAACCGTTTATGATTCATAGAAATCCAATTTGAGTCATAAGCTTTCTGTGAATGTGAAAACAAGTCAATTGGACGATAGATGAAAACTCTATGCACAGTCATAAGGGCTAGTGGCCCCTCTGCTAGAGGCCAGTCGTCACTTCACTACACTTGCTTTTTGCTAACAAAAATCTAGGTTTTGCCTACCAAAAACATTTACATACAGCCAATTAGATAAATCTTGCCCAAAACAGATCAAAATCGTACCAAGAACTTGCATGACGCTTACTCTATTTAATAAAAAATATCAAACCCCATATAACTTTTCCACAACGTTTCTCGTGGAATTTTGAGGCTTTAAATACTTGGCTTAGAAGTACAAATTGGAATTTGAATCAAATTGATTTAGAACTAAGTCTTCGTTTCTATTAAATTATGTTTCGAGATTTAATTCACGCGAAGAATTTCAAGAAGTCCCACTTCCGATATGGAATAGGACGTACTCAAATTATCTAGCGAAGGGGCCACGTGGATTTGAGATCTCCAGTTTCTTTAGTCAGAGAATATTTGTTTTTTATCGATGGAGATATTTATCCAAGCTTGACCAAGAGAGTGGCTTCTGGCAAAAGTGAAAGGCTTTCTTTTTGCCGTACAAAAGTGAAAGGCTTTCTTTCTTGGGCTTTTAATTTTTTATTGCCTGAAGTAGCCGTACGGAGAAAAGGAGCCGCCCCGTGACTCCCGTAAAGGACGAGCAGCGAATATCCAAAGGGCACGCTCGGTGACGCCCTCTTTGATCGCGCGGAGGAGTTCTAAACACGGTTATGCTATGAGTTTTACACCAAATTGAATTATTTATAAACATTTTGGGTATGCATGGAATCTTAAATGTGGGAAATAAGTTATTTGATGTTAACTTTTCCTATAAACATAGGTATCAACACTCAGATTAAGCTGTAAAATTATTTGGTATCCTTCATCGTTTTTCATTTATTTATTTTTTGATAATTTCACATTGATTTAATTGTAAAGTCTTGGTTAGTTTTTGTGTTAAATTTTATAGTAGTTTCCAGGTACTGAAGTATTGTCTACCTTGCAATAATGTAAAGAACATTTTGTAACTCTTCAAATTCCTTCTGATTTAATATGTTCACCTTCTATGCTCACATCCTTCCAAAGCATATTGATGGCGCTTGATAAGATTGATAATATTATTTAATATTATCGGAAGATTATATTTGAGTATGATTCGATTCTGCTATCGGAAGATTAGATTAGAGTGGTAGATATGATTTGATTCCAATTATTCCAATTGCAAATAAATTGATCCAATCAATCTGTTAGATTAGATATTTGAATTATAGAATAGGAAATCTAGTTGTCTTCTTAATATAAATAGCATTATGTATTGTAGAATGAATGCGTATTATGGCTTTCAGTGAATAACATTTTTCTCTTGGGAAATTTATCTTTGAATCGTTGTTTTCTTGAATCCTCTTATTTTCTTCAGCGCTCATAATATTTAAGTTGTTCTACTTCGATTGGGTCCGTCCAAGCACCTCAATGATCCTATGTCCCTTGGTTGTTCAAAAAGATCCAAAGGTTCTTCCAAGTCTTGCACTCTCCATCTAGTATCTTATTCCCTATATGTAAGCTCTGTTCATTTTGTAAAAAAAATATGGCGTTTTTGAAAAGTATTTTCCAAAAGTCATTTTTCAAGAAAATGTAATTATTTTTCGGTATTCGGGTGAAACTTATAAATGAAGTGGAAAATATTTTCTGCTATTCAATAAGAAAAATCTTTTCCTCCATATACACTTTTTTCATTTTATTTTATTCTATTTTTAAAATAATTTTTTATGTTTTTAAAAATATATATTTAATTATTTTTATTTTAAAAATTGATTATTAAATTATTTTTTCATCTTTCTTTTTCTTTTCTTTGTTTTCCTCCTCTTCTTCTTGGCCGGTTGCCGGCCACAATGACGGCCAACGACCAACTCATTCTTGGCCCACAAGATAATCTACTGCGATCGAGGGATGAGGAACACGGCCAAAAATCTGATTCGCTTGCAACATTATGACCATCCCTCTCATTAGATGAGGTGGGACTTATGTAATATCTTAGAATTAAGACCATTTCCTGCAATCTTGGAGTTGTATCCAATCACGCCATCATGAAATTCAAACTAGCTGCCACAATTTTGGAGTTGTGAATTCTAGTTCATCTTGCATGTCGAGCTGTCCATTGGGCTGATTAAAATGAAGAACTTCGTAGTGGAGCCCTGTTTTGCTTGACAGAAACAAGCTTGGTTTAATTTGGATGCATTTTTCCCAAACATAAATGTTTCTATTGTTTGAATGCAAAATGCAATAAAAGATGCGATAGTAGGTCTAATATCATCAAATGTTTTTGTTTAAGGATCCAATTGCACTGCTATTGACAAACTTGATTCATAATTTTCTCATGAAATGAATGAAAAGTTTTCAAGCAAATATTTACGTGTCGACACAAGGTTAGAGGTACAAATTTTGAAAAACCAACTCTTTGACATTTGGTGATGACTGTTGTGATTATCTGACTATTAGAAAGTATTGTTTTCGTATGTATTATATGTCGGTTGAGTAGTCATGTGTTAAATTATTACTTTGTAAAGATGAAACCACTTGAAGGTTGGGGATACCATTTCAAGAAAGCGAACAAAATTTTTCTAATTAGTGAGCCTATTACCAGATCTCAAGAGTCCACCACCCCAAATTGTTTCTCCACTACTTTTGTCGGCATCAAAGAAGATTGTGTCACTTAGAGAATCGGAATACCTTGGTGGTGAAAATAAGTCCATGTGTTCACACCTATTAATATATGTTGGTCCATACTTAAGCACCATGTTTTCCAAAAATCTACTATTGTTGATAGATCTAACATTATTTTTTGCCGGTACACTTGATTGTGTGTGTAATTATATATCTCTTAAGTGGTCATGTGGTAAATTATTATATAGCTAGGAAAAAACTACTTGTCGGTGATTGGGGATGAAATTTCGAGGAAGCTAGCCAAGTTGTTTTTATCAGTGAGTCCATGACCTAGATCACAAGAATCCACCAACCTAAAGTTGTTTGTCAATTTGTGGAATAATCGAGTCCACTAGGTCCAGTGCTCTTCTATATTGTTCACTACTTTTGTCAGCCACAGAGAAGCTTTTGTCAATCAGACAGCGTGAATGATGGGGTGGTACGCGGTCTTCAATGAAAAAGTCCATGTGTTCACACCTTTAGATGTCTTGGTCCATCCTTAAGTCCCATCATATACCAAAGCACACAAGCAAGTCGTGCATCTTTGTCCTCTTCGTATAAGAATAAATCAACAAGAAGATGAAATGGTGAACAAACTAACTGAAATTTTTTTTATCAAATCTAATAGTCATTGATTGTTGAACTCCATCATCCAATGGCTTCTTCGTCGAACCTCAAGAAGAATTACGATGTCTTCCTAAGCTTCAGAGGGATAGATCTGCGCAAGAATTTCGTTGGTCATCTCTACACAGCTTTAGACCAAAAGGGGGTATACACTTTCATTGATAGTGAGGAACTGAGGAAGGGAGACCAAATATCAGCGGCACTTATGAAGGCGATCGAGGAATCATGCATCGCGATAATCATTTTCTCCGAGGATTATGCTTCCTCGTCATGGTGTTTGGAAGAGGCAGCAAAAATCATGGAGTGCAAGGAGCGAGGAGACGTCATAGTCTTTTCGGTGTTTTACAAAGTGGAACCCAAGGAAGTAAGAACACCAAGAGAGAGTTACGATAAAGCTATGAAAAAGCATGAATTCAAGTTTGGGAAAGGTTCAGAGAAAGTGAAGAGATGGAAGAAAGCTCTTTTTGATGCCGGTGGCTTGTCCGGGTGGCATTTTTTGAATGAGGGGTAAGTTGAGTTGAGTTCATATTTTGTGTAAGAAACTGAACTTTTACATGCAAGTATAAAGACTACTTGTAAAAAAGAAAGGAAAAAAAAGAACAAATAAATCAACACACACATGATTGTAAGTACAAAATGTTAAAACTTGATCTACCAATGAACAAATGAACAAAATGTTTAAGTGGCGTTGTTGCATTTACCCCATTTCTTTGGAATAAGTAGGAAAGTCTGCAACGCCACATATTTGATAATTAGCATGTACAGGCCAAGTGAGGCAATAACATCATGCTTCATGTATTTAATAGTTTTCTAATCGAAACCATTATTCAAAGTCATCAATAGCTCTTGTTGATTAAAGCGTGTAGATAAATCACATAGAACAATCAAAAGGAAAAATAACCAAATCGTCATGTATAAATCAAAAGAACATGAAACGCTTGGGTGACTAAAAGTTGAATCCTGAACTTGTTTTAATTGATGTAAAGAGCACTTGGAGTCCTAATTCGACTCAGTGAAAATATAATTTATTTTGGCTATCATCATCTGAAAATGAACGCAATGCTTTGTCATTGTTGGTTGGTGATTGCTCATTAATTGCTAATTCAAATCGCTAAGACGATTCTGCAACTCTTTTTCTGTTTTTGTCAGAGACGAGTCAAAGCTTATACAAGAAATTGTGAAGGAGATCTCAACTTACCTAGCCCAAACATCTTTGCATGTTGCTAAGCATCCTATTGGGATAGATTCCCGAGTGGCTGACCTGAAATCGATGTTAAACCTTAGGTCTCATGAGGATGTTGTCATGGTGGGATTATGGGGACAAGGAGGTATCGGGAAGACAACTTTATCAAAAGCTCTTTACAATGCTATTTTTAGGCAATTTGATGGTTCATGTTTCCTAGCAAATGTTCGAGATGCTTCAAAAAATTCCAAGGATTTAGTTCCTTTGCAAAAAAAAATTACTATTTGAGATTTTATCATTGCAACAAAAATTAAAAGTGTCCAGTGTCGATAGAGGTATCATTCAAATAAAACAGAGACTTTGTCTAAAAAAAGTTCTTCTTGTCCTTGATGATGTGGATGACTTGCGCCAGTTAGAAGCTTTAGCAGGAGGACGCAATTGGTTTGGTAATGGAAGTAGGATCATTGTTACTACAAGAGATAAACATTTGCTAACTTGTCATGAGATTGATCAAGATCATGTGTATAAAGTTAAAGCACTGGATGATAATGAAGCTCGTGAGCTGTTTAGCAATCATGCTTTTCGACACACCCAAAAATAGAGATCAGGACAAATTTGGTAGATAAGGTTCTGAATCATGCTAGAGGCCTTCCTTTAGCAATTGAGGTGTTGGGTTCCTTCTTACTTGGAAGAAGTGAATGTGCGTGGGAAAGTACACTAAATAAACTTTCTAGGATTCCTGACAAAACCATCAATAATGTGCTCAAAATAAGTTATGATGGACTTGATGCAAATGCGAAAGAGATTTTTCTCGACATTGCCTACTGCTTTAAGTGGAAGGATATAGAATACGTAAAGAAAGTTCTCGACAGTTGCGGTTATGATGCAACAATAGGATTAGAAATTCTAATTGAGAGGTCCTTGATAAGCATTCCCTATCATTACTTACGAATGCATGACTTGATTCAATCAATGGGTATGGATATTGTGAGACAACAATGTTGTAATGATCCTAGGAGACGCAGCAGACTATGGTTGTATGATGATCTTGTCGATGTTCTTTCACATGATATGGTAAGACTTGCAAATATGCTCAAAATACTACTCCTTATTTTTCACTCTAATTACTAAAAATGCATAATGTAAAAGCCTTGTATGTACAGGGAGATTGTGCTGTAGAAGCCATAGTGTTGCAACCACCTGAGCCGATAGAGATATATATCGGTCGTGATGCTTTTACAAAAATGAGAAAGTTGAGATTGCTCATTTTGGACAATGTGCATAATTCTTTCCAGGGTCCTATACTTCTTCCTAAAGAGCTAAGATGGTTTCGATGGGATGGATGTGCTTACAATCTAAAATTTTCCCATGGTCCAAAGAAATTAGTGGGACTTGAATTGAGCAATTGCAGTATCACAGCAATGCCAAATCAACTTAAGGTGAGAACTTACCTACATTGACCTTTTTATTATCTACCTCATTTGTGTATGTATATGCGTATTATATGTACTAGTAGACGAAACAAAGTATGGTTCCTCTGTTTTTTAGAAATTATTTCTCTATTTTCTTTCAAAATGATGCTAACTACCTACCTTAGAAATATTTTTAGGTGCAGGAAAATTGGCATTTGAAAAGCTAAGCAAACCACTTTTTAGAAATACTTAATGGAAACACTTTCCTGATAAAGTATAGAACACATAGAAACTTTATAAATATGTGTAGGAAGAAAGATATTT
Organism: Eucalyptus caleyi; assembly: GCA_014182885.2. Taxonomy (NCBI): domain Eukaryota; kingdom Viridiplantae; phylum Streptophyta; class Magnoliopsida; order Myrtales; family Myrtaceae; genus Eucalyptus; species Eucalyptus caleyi. The sequence continues at coordinate 38,038,259 of CM024470.2, read as the reverse complement.
CAAGGTTTGAAATTGTTAATGAAGGTCATTGCATCATAAGAAAATTCAAATTTAATATTGAGATATGCAACAGAAGAAATAGAATAACCAATTTCACATATCTGTCCAAAGTAGGTCTTCTTTACTTTATATAATAGTATAGATGAAGTACAAATACTTTCCAAACCTAACGTCTCAAAGTATCAACATAGTTATATTTCAAAATCAAATAAGATCTACCTAGCGAAGAAACTCAAAATGCAAATCTGTTAGCACAAGCTATTTGACCTAATTCCAACCATGTCAGTTATTTATATATATAATTTTTTATTTACAAAAAAATTGTATAATGACCGAATAGACAGACAACAAAAATATGACGAACCAACCTGTTGACATGTATATAAAAGTAAAAACACCTGAGGAGTTGCTAGCTATGCGATCAAGCATTTAATTTGGACGTGGCATATAAAATATCCTAATCGCAACGTCTCCCACTTAAAAGAATCTTAAATGCCATGTAGTCACGAAGTTATGGAGGCTTACCTTATGTAGTTCGCAAATGGTGGGATTTCTCCCGCATCAATAGAATTAGGTAAGTTGAAGGTTTGACTACACCGTGCTGTAAAAGGCAGCGTTAATTGCTCAAATCAGTTGTGAAGGAGCGGCATTTCTAAGTACACGTAATTAAATATTTATTAAATATTTATTAGATACTTTGCGATTAATGCATATCCAACTAATTTGACATAAGCGATTCCTGTAGGGGCATACCACCAGGAATTGTCACTAATTATAAGATGACGTGAATTATACTGATTCGTTAAAAAACTTTCGACAATCCTTAATTCAATATATATTCTCACTAATTATAAGGCGATACAGATTATCTTTATCAACTGTAAAGTAATAGGAATTTTCTTTGATCATATTTGAATAATTTAGAAATATGAAATTTAGAATAATTAGGTTTTTACGGGTCTATTAACGTGCAATTCTTAAATTTGAATTATTAAGAAAATTATCTTAAATATAGATATTTAAAAATTTATGTTGTATTTGTAACTATGCATCAAAACATCATATGCCATGTTTTTATATTTGCTATAATTTATTTTTGTTTAATATTTAATATTCATTTGTTTTTAAAATCGATGTATAATTTTCTAATAACCATCATATATCTTTATTCATCAAGTATGGTGTATCATGTCATATATAATTGTTTGGATGATCATCTAAAATAACTTATTTGTGAATTTTTTAATAGTGTGTATTTACATATTATTTAACTCTTTCAAATATTATCTAGAAACTAATATGATAAGAGTTATCTTTGATTAATGTGATCATAAAAATTAAATTGCTAGGTAAAACTTGCTCGTTAGCATGTCATATGACTCAGCCTCACGCAAGTTTTACCATACATACATAAATATTTGTAATTACAGGTAAAGTTTGAAAGGGTTTTGAAACTTCCCAATACGATATATAATTTCACATTATCTGTTTATAGTAACTTTGAATGAAAAGTTATTGATAGGTTAAAGAAATTTACTTAGAACCCTCAATAGTAGGTTCCAAGTTGCCTGATTTGATGAAGATCCTTGCTTCCTTCCACATGAAGAATAATATAGCCCAAGGATAAAAATCCTTAAGAGCAGCAACGTTATCGTACAAACACCTTCTTTTCCTCTCAGAATGTTCATCAAAGTTGGTTTCACTGTTTTGCAGGGCTTCCAACAATTGAAGTACATGACTTTGAGGGGCTGCAACTCGTTGGTCAGTATGCCTGACCTCTCATGTACTCCAAATCTCGAGGAATTATATCTCTTTTATTGCAAAAAGTTACTAGAAATCCACGAGTCAGTGGCATATCATTGCAAGTTACGGGTGTTGCATTTATTAGGATGCAATAAATTTAGTATTTTTCCAAGTGTGCTCCAGTCGAAAAATCTCCAACGTCTCTTCATTGAGGAGTGCAAAAAATTCGGAAGATTCCCTGATATTCCACATAAACTCGAAGGCTTAAAAGAGCTTCATATAAAGAACTCCGCTATTAAAGAAATTCCTGCATCAATAGAAAATCTATGCTCCTTGAAATCAATGAGATTAAGTTCTTGCAAGAACCTAGCAAGTCTTCCGTCTAACATTTACAATTTACAAAAACTTGAACAATTGGCAATTGAGTATTGCTCAAATTTTATCAAGTTCCCAAAGTATGAAGAATTAATTGGTCCGTGTAGGGAGATCAAACTTTCAAATTTACAGTATTTAAGTTTTACAAATTGTAATCTATCCAAAGTAGAGTTTCTTGAGGATCTTTCTTGTTTTCCCTTCTTGAGATGCTTATGTTTGGAAGAAAACAATATTACTAGCCTTCCTACATCTATCAGTAAGCGTGATCATTTGAATGAATTGGTTGTCTATAACAACCGTCAATTACAAGAGATTCCCAAGCTTCCACCATCTTTAATAAATCTTGACGCGGACGGGTGCGATTCTCTGCAAACGAATGGACATTTGACTTCAATTGATCGGTGGGTCCATCGAGCATTGACCGTGGCTGATACTGCATCACTTGCCAAGGTTTGATTCTCTCTCTCATACACATAGGTATCAAGGTGTAGTATAGGATGGATACAATGGGTGCTTGGATATTGCAATAGCAAAAGATGCAAGATTGAAGGCTTGAGAAAACCACACAAATATAAAGTAATATTGCACGTACATGCATGTAATGAAGGTGGTTTGCTACCGTACTTTTACGGGAATGATTTCTATCACATGAGACTTCTCTATTAATGCAAACTCGGGTCAATCTCTACTCATTTATGGAGCTCCAGTTAGAAGTGGAATTCACTAGAATCACTTGCTAAACTCAAACAGAATTCTTCTACTTGCATACTTTTTTTTTTTGGTTAGTTACTTGGGTACTTTCTGACGGTCTATTTTTATAACAGTCTTTCTCTTGCAAATTTTGTCTTCCTGGAATGGAGATGTTAGAGTGGTTGCCATCTATTAAAGGGGATTCGTTATCTTTCATGGCTTCAGAGAACTTATATGACAAGTTTCTTGGATTGGTTTTCTATTTTGCCGGTTATAATGTGCCATGGGTGTGCCCCTCCACTCAAATTGAAGCATATTTTAATGGCGAAATGCGGGGTTCACTTTTAAATAGAGCCATTGGTTCCCCAGCAATTGGGGTGCTTTACTATTGCATCCCATCTGAACTATGGGGTGTAGTTGATTTTGGTCAAATCGATGGGAGTTATGCACAATTTAAACTTACGCTGCAAGAAAGGTGGCTACAATGGGGAATCCGAATAATATGCAAGCAATTAGAGGATGATTTAAAGGTCGAGATTCAAGATCATCAGCTAATCGATCTAGCTTTCCTCTACGAGGTTAGTCATGACTCAATAGATCCAGAAGCCAAGACTTCAGGTATGTACAATGACAGTTCGATCAAAATAGATCTACTAAAAAACTTACAAGAGAGTTCACATGTGAACAAAGGCAGTCCGATCAAAATAAATCCACTAAAAAACCTGGGAAATTGCCATATGAGCACGGAGGAACATAGTCAAAGGGGATCGAAGAGAAAACGTGAGTTTATTTTTCCTCAAGGCAAGCGAATCAAGACGATGCTGACTTCCAATTCGAACGATGGAGATGAGAATGAGATGCGGATGATAGCTCTCCTTAAAAACTTGCATTTGTAGTTGGAATGATGAAACTTGGTAAGGAAGCAATTCGTAGGTGAGTGAACTCCGCTGATCTTGATTACAATGCCTTTCTATCTTCTTATTTTCTCGTTTTCTTTTCTCAAAAAGAAACTTTTAAATAGAATTCTGTAATTCTGCCTTCTCTTTTATCTCTTTTCTTTGTTTTTAGTTCTTCATTTTGGCTAAATCCTCTTTTCTCCGCTCTAGACAAACTTCGAGCTCCACCATTTTTTGTCGGACGAGCTCTGACAAATGCAAGATTGCCACTTGCTAGCGGAGGCGACCGACAGAAGAAGTCCCTAGCGAACCGACGAGCGACGGAGGCCGGCGAGCGGAGGCGACGGACGACCGCCGCCGCCGACGGAAGCCATGGGAACTGGTGACGTGGCTTCAGGGAACGATTCTCTCCAGAGGTTACTGGCTCCGTGCAGATTGCTGCAGATCAGTTAACGCCTGGCACATCCAGATTGTATAAAGTTGGTGGAATACTTGAGCTGAATTTTGAATTCGATTTGTTCGGTGCTGCAATTGCGCGGGAACTTGAAGAATGCGTGGTTGAATTTGTTCGAGAGATGTTGAATGAGTACTTTCTTCGGATGTTTAGTCTGTGGATGCTTGGTAGTGAATTCAGTGGTAAGCGACGGTGCACGCTGCAAAATCTGTGACAATCCCTAGAAGGTATGACGATTCTTTCTCTCTTTCTTTCTTTCTTTCTTTCTTTTGTTAGGTGGCAATTTATTGGTAGAAGTAGGTGAAGTCTAGGTTCAAAAGTAAAACAAGCGAGGGAGAGTGAGAAACTGAGTCAATCTGAGTGCTATAGGTTGGGAACTTCCTTACACGAAACTAGACGTTGAAAGCTGGCTTGGGGGTGGGGGAGGGAGGGAGGGAGGGAGAGATTTGGGTTCTTTTGAGGTGTCTAGGAAATGTAGATGTATAGTATGTACGTATCATAAAAATGTGCTGAATTGCGAGAAACTCTTATCACTGAGATAGGAATCTGTCGATAATTTTTATGAGGTGCTTGAAGGGGCGTAGCCATAGAGGAATAAGAAGTGAGATAGCGAGCCACCAGGAAAGGTCGATTGACAGTCACAGCCATCTTACCATTTGTTTTGTTTTTGGTAACGGCCATCTTACCATTTGTTGACTTTGGCAACTAGGGAGAATTGAAGCCAAATTTATTTGGAGCGTGAGGGTAATATGAACATTGGTTGTGCCCATCAGTAACTGGTCAGGTGCTTATTTTCTTTGGCCCTATGTTCTCTAGGTATGAAAAAGCAAAAATCACGAGAAACACAAAGTTTACATTAGTTATTCCGTAAAATAGAGACAAAAGCACAAGAAGCTGATTGTGAGTTCTGATTTGTGAGGCATTTGCAACAATTTGGGGTTCCCTTTTTATCCTTATCTACCACAGCTTTTATGGAGGAATATGACCTTGAAGTTAAAACTCCTGGAAGCTTCTTGAACTTTTTAAAACCTAATAATGAAACATAGGCTCTCAGGTACCGATGATAACATTGGAATGAGCAACTTGTAGTTTCTGAAATTAGTTGCTGTTTTCGCTTTAGTGTTGTTAGAGCTATATCAGTCTAACAGTAGGTGGAATTTGCATCTCAATTAGAGGTTGAGTTTGCGGTGACAGTCATTTCTGGAAGTTTGTGATCAGAATATTATGGAGGACCTGTAAGATATTTATCATATAGCTATGAAACATGCATTCATTCCATAAGTAGCTACATATTGATAATGAAATATATTTACTACTGGCAACTTGATCTGCTTTCCTCTTGAATTGCCTGTATGCATGCATGCCTTAATGAGATAATTTCTTATTCTTATCCTCATATTGTTTTCTCCAAACAAGTAATGAGACCTCTTTGATTTTCTTTTATTAGGCAAAACTTGCTTTCGACGGCCTTGAAGTTCCAGTTGGGTAAGAAACTGGTTTTTGGAAAACAGGTGCATTTCAGATATGTTATGTTATTTGCTAATTACGATGATTGGTATTTTCAGTCTTAATTGGTGAATGATTTCAGATTGTGCTTTATTTGTGTAATACTTTGATTGAACAGTTGTGTGATTGTTGAGGATGGGCATGTTATTGCAGCAAGAAGAAACCCTACTAGTGAGACGCGAAATGTATGATTATCAGTACTTCCCCACCCCTTTCTTTAAATTTTGGCCCAGTAGCACTTTGTTATTGCTATGGATTGATACCCTCAAATTATCCACTCGTAGTTTATTATTGATCATTTCATGTTTCTCTCTTAAGTATTTCTTTAATAGATGATAAAACAATATATTGGACCAAATCTGTTAATGAGTGGAATTCTTTATGAATTATTAGGCTGTAAAGGGTGATGTTCCCATTATTCTTTCATAAAATATACTGCTAACAATAACTAAAATCTTGCTTTATTATGCCTAATGTTTCACCTTTTTCATTTGCCATTTTTCCGTCTAAAACAATGTTACAGTCTTTATTTGCTTTTGTGAAGTTCCTACCACTGTTTTTGTAGGCCTTATGTCAGCTAGACTATTGGTATACTCATTTGGTATAAAAATGCGCCGTGAGCATTGTATTTCCTTTTGAGATGTAAGAACCTGCTCCTTGGGACATTTCTTGATACAATGACCATATTTACACATAGTTTAAGCCTGGTTTCTGGTAGAGATCATCTCTTATGTAATAGTCTATTGCTGTAGTCTTTGATAGTTATGTGGTGATGGTACACTGCTATAAATGGCTTTGTGAATGGTAATGAATAGTTGATGCGAAGATTATATGGCCCTTTTAGTATCTTGTGGACCATGATAAGAAAAAAAAAAAGGTTCCTTGCTACAGGGGGTATATATGAAAATACTGTTAGAAAAGTTGGAGGTGGCTAATCCAATAAGAAGCCTCTTTTTCCATGTAAGATTTGCAGCAACTTCAAGCGAGCACAACTTGTTGAATTCACATAGTGTATGCCTTGATCAATCTCATATATACTTTCAATCAGTTAGCTTAAAGGAGAACACATTTCTTATGGAATGCATTTTCTGAATTTATGTTGAAACTACGCTAAGGGCAACTGTCTCTCTGACAAAGCTCCTAAGTTTGATATGGTTGCGTTGTTTTCTCCTTGTGCTTTCAAAGGCAACAAGACATGCAGAGATGGAAGCTCTTGATATTGTTTTTGAATAGTGGCAAAGGACTGGATTATTGGCTGCAGAAGTTGCAGAGAAGTTTTCAGTATGCTCTCTTTATGGGACATGTGAACCTTGCACAATGACAATAAATGGAGGTTTGTGGAACTGATTTTCCATCTTTTTTGACCTTTGCCTTGTCTAAATGGAAGAAATTGGAGTTTCCAGAAGTGTCCAGAAGTCAAGTTTATATTAATTCTTTTTTTCCCCACTTTATTTCCTTTTTCTTAAATTCTTTATGACTTGTTTGAAATTTTTGTATTCTTTTTATTTTCCCTATACAGTTCTGGGAAGTCCTACTTTTTGAGTGCAGTGAGATTCTTTGATGTCTTTATTGATATTGACATATAGTATCTTCAAGGAAATATGATAATTTAATTATGAGGAAATTATGCTTTCTGATATGCCATGGGCAATGTACTTGATAAAGAAATCTCTTTTCCTTCTTGCATAAATGAGAGCATGTGTCTGCTAGATTGTGGCATATGGCTTGTGTTTCTAGTATAATTTTTCATCTGTCTAATGCTGCCATGATCTAACATTTCTCGTTTGAAGCTTCTTCAGAAGTCACCAATTTTTCCCTCAAGACTTTGTTGACATAAAAGTTAAAACGCAGCAAAACAGGATCTGGTCCATTGTGATTGAGCAATACAAAAAGTAGCTAATGTAGATCGTGGACATTGTTTTTCTGTTTAAGGATTAGATTTGAAAGAACAGGCTTAGTTACAGGGGGAAGAAGCAAGAGATTTTTCCTAAGGACGCGTTTAATAAAAAATTTAGGGAAAAAACAAACCATGAAAACTCTGACTTTGGGGGCTTGAATTTATAGTTATGCTGCTCTTAGTAATTTGATTATGAGTCAAAAGTATTGTGGGAGACATGAACTAGCTCATTGCCTTTCTGAATACAACATCAAGCAAGAGGACTCATCTTGCGGATAAAAGGACCGCCTAGCTCAAAATCCTCCCTTTGGAGCTAAAAAAACTAGCCCTAATTATCGCATAGTTTCATGATAGAGAGAATGAGACTGTTGTTATAATGGTGAGCATGGTTCATATGCAAGCTTTGGAATTTATAGCTGATTGAAACCCATCCCAGCCAATACTAGTAAACAAGTTATCCACAAATCTTCTCTTAATCAGATCACTGGTGCCAAGATCTCTTTGAACATATGTTGCCCATCCATATTAAGAGCCTCGAAGTATCACCCTATTTACAAAGTGTTGTTTGTTCTTCAAGGACATTAGGTTTTATGTTGAAGAGAAATTATAGAACAACCCGAAGCATTGTTGAAGTAAAACAATATAAACCATAGTTACCCCAAACACACCTCTTTTAAATATGATGCAAGAATTCTGCCAAGGTCAACGCCACTTAGTAGAGTCTAGTTAATGTCAATTGAATCAAATGGCACACTTCACAAATAATTTGCTTGCATGAAAAGCTGTTTCCTAGAGTAGGCATTTAGCAAAATTGATATTCTTAGGACCAAAATGTATACTTCCTAAGTTAGACACATTCCTTTATCAGCAAATTTGTTTTTGGTCAGATAGTACCTTCTTTTGCAAAGTGCTTTATCAATTAGTCTACTAAATTATCTCCAGCATGATATTTAGACATGTTTTGCAAATGGAATCTGTCTCTGGATTCAAGCTGATGAGCAATCTAACAATGCAGAATCATCGGAAATATTGGCTGGTTTCCACATAAATTTCATCTATGTTACCCATTTCAAGTGTCTGCCTAATTTATGAATGTTTCCAACTTTTTTTGTTTCTCTTGCAGTAATGGAAATTCTGGATCAAAGGGTTTCAAACGTTGTGGAGGTATAATGGCATCAGAAGCAATTCCTCTTCTGCGAGATTTTTATGAACAAGGAAACTCTAATGGTATGAACGGCAATCAACCATTTTAATTAATTGAATTGTCTGTTTGAAAGAATGTTATGATACTGCTGTTAGCACCTACTCACATGGGATAACTTGAGGAAAATGATAGTTCTTTTTCAATGGACCCATGGTTAATTACACTTTTTAAGAGGCTTTTATGAACATAGTAAAGCAAATCTATTTTTCGAACCAAAGTTTACCTTTTCCATCAATAAAGTTGAGCAGTGTGTCTGCTAGCAACATCTTCATGAAAGACAATTCCTCGGAATAAGTTCTCTTTTAAACTCAAATACTGTGGTCTTCCTCATCATCATCCTCTTCCATAGTGATTAAAAAGAATTCGGGAAGCCTCTTTCTATTTTTACTGTTTGACCAAATCTCTCAAATAGCTGGAAAGAATTGTTGCTGGGCCTCTCGGTGATTGCATATTATGCTGAACAACTCTCTCTCTCTCTCTCTCTCTCTCTCTCTCTCTCTCTCTCTCTCTCTCTCTCTCTCTATAGATCGTTTGCTGCAGTAAAGATATATTTCTGTGTCCTTACATCCCAGATAAATAAAGCTGCCCCAGTGGAATGTCATGTAATGACAAAAGGGTTAATGCAATTGCAAGCATCCATCAAGGATAAGGTGTTTATTTTGAGATCGTAAGTACACTTATCCAGACTGACGCTAAGAGTGTTTGGCTATTTAATGATTGCTATGAATATGTGTAGAATTTGCCAAGGAAACAAAAGGTAGAGTTTTAGATGCCCCGTCTCTCTTTTTGCCAATTTTCAGATCCCCTATTTATCACATGTAGCTTTCTTGTAGACTAGGTATTCAGCCAGATTGTCATTTGAGAAATGGGACATCATGTCCTTGGTTAAAAGAAAAGACAAGGTTTAGTATCTTAATAGCTGAGAACTCTTTGATTAGACTCATTTGAGAGAAATATCTTCTTCCTTGATCCCTATCATGGATTGCTATACATATATGGTTCTTGGTTGAGCAATTCTTTCAATAAGAGCTCTTCAGTTGCAAATATTTTAAAAACTGATCAGATCATAATCTTTACATGCATTTGAGATAATTAGTATGCTTTGGAAACTCATTGCATACAGAAAACATGGCCTTGAAATAATTTGTCTTTGTAATGATAAAATCAATTTGGTTCATGTTTCTTCTCTGTTTTGTAGAACCCTTTTCCAAGAATATCATTTCTCTTCGCCTTTATTCCTTTTCTTTTCCATCCATTTTCTACTAATGACATCGTGGAATCTATGATTTGTTTAAGTATCTTATAGATATGCTGAATGCTAATATTTGGTTTTCAGCTCCAAAGCCTCAGGTCACGACGGGTAAATCATGCTTCTCATTGGATATGCCTGCATTGATTCATCTTGTTGACCACTCTCATGCCTTTGCACAATTAGGTAAGACCTTTGAACTTATGATTCCTTTCTTTTATGAACATTATGTACATCGGGTATGCTAATATGATGCATCTCTGCTGCATATCGAATGATTATATCAGTTATTCATGCATTCAACTAGTGTCTACATGGTGTGACCTTTATATCATAGATTTTGTCTGATTAGGGCGCTGTGGCATTGTTTCTTGCTGTGACAGTTTGATATGATGCTCATGTTAAGATCGAGTATACCTATAGCTACAGCTTTCCTCATATGATTGTAGTCAATCACAATGAGGAAGAAGCTAAGTCAGTGCTCTTCATTCCCGCTTCTTGGTTTATTCTGATCATATTGTTCATTGTTCTTATTCCAGTTAGTTAAGCCGTTCATTTGACTATAAGCTAGGTCAAACTTTCACTTCAAGGTAGTTCCCATTCTTGAGGTGAACTTAGCAACATTACTTTTGAACTATAGTTTTGTGATAAAGCGCAGATCTGGATGAGACATTATTGGTGCTGGTTTTAGCATAGTAAGATTCTCTCTAGTTTGTGATATGGCAGAAACAACTAGTGTTAATTATTTTGTCTCAAGATTTTAAAACATTTTAGAAACAGCCCTTTAAGTGTAGAGACCCGTGTAAATATTATTAGCATCCAATAAAATGTCTTCTTATGATTCCATGCACTTTGATAGACAATGCATGTGCCATTTACTGCTTTTCTAATCACAGAATTTCATCAAGGAATCCGAGGAAGGAAGTGTGATGCATGTCCAGATCAGTTTTTGCCCAGATGTTCATGTGTTTACAGAGGGTTGCAGATGTGATCACAAGCGATTTCATGCTTGAACTTGATTGTCAGATTGTTTAGATAATTTTACGGCATAAACCTGTGTAGGCATCAGTTTTCTTCTGAGGTTACTTTTTGTCATCTATATATTCTGTGATGGAGTTTGATTTGAGTTTTTCTAACTTTGAGATGATTCTAGGCGTGCTATTGATAATTCTGAGATTTATAGTTCTAGACTATGTCCTATGTGATCCCTAACATGATAGAAGAGGCAAAGGATATGCATGTGTTTTCGCATGGATTTCACTGGATTCAAGTTTCCTAGTTATACCAATTATGTCCTAAATACTTGAATTTATACTATTGATGAGTCTATTAATGTCTTGATTGTTATCGACTTAAACTTTCATATTATTGTGAGAAAATCAGTGATTTGATAGGTCGCATGATGACCATGGTAGGTTGATGCCTCTTTTCTTCTGGTAATAAGAAGTCAAAATTTGATTTTTCTTTTTTAAGTGATAATGATTATATCGTAATCAATTCTAGTAAAACACTAGAAATACCAAAACATTTGCCTGCAAGACCCACAATCTAAAACGAATAGGAAGATGGTAATTTTGGATCATAGTCTGTTATATATTCTTATAAATTTGGGCTAATGTTAGAAAAATAGATAATCAATCATGTATGAGCGCGATCGAACGACAAGAAGCCGAAGTCAACAGCCATTTATCCATCAAAAGGAAATGCATAGAAGATAACGAGACCTTGGATGAGCGTCGGTCTACTTTTGGGAGAAATGCGTAAAGACGGTTGGATGACATGTAAATATTGACACATTAATCATATGGGGCCCACAGTCAAATTAGTAACCACTTAGCTAATTCTCAAAAATAAAGTAATATAATATTTCATGTATATATATATATATTGTTTAGTGGACAGTCCGAATGTGTCTTGTGTAAAGTGCTTTAGTAAATGTAAATTAGATTTTGTGACTTTACTTATTGATTAATGTGCTTAATAAGTTAGCATTCTACGATTCTATAATAATTAATACCGAACTTTTTTGTGTAATTTTAAGGAAAATGACGATAATCACCATTATAACGAAGCCGTCATCATATCTCTCTCTCATTGACCTCCGTTAACGGAGCTCGCCTCCTGTGATTAAGTGCGACCGCTCACTTGAGGTCACATATGGTGTCGCACAGCCGAATTTGAGGTCGCTCGAGTGCCTCCATTAATGGATGTAATTGGCTTAGAGGTCCGATTGCTCCCGAAGTTCGAAGACTGAGAATTAAAAAGGGCTAACATTGCAATGGTGCTTCTACTGTCCAAAGAGAGGAAGTCATTGTCAATGGCGGTGTCAGCATGTGGCGGCATTGACTAGTGGCGGCAACATATCTTGAAGAAAACACAAATCCTTTCCAATGGAGAAGGTGAACAGTAACTTAAGAAAATTCAAAAAAAAAAAAAAACAGAACATAACAAAAACGATAAGAAAAATGAGAAAAAAAATGTCATTTTGAGTAGAGTCATTTAGATCAAATTGCTTGTTGTGCTATATAGGACGATTCGCGATAACTAGATGTTAAGTTAGCAATTTTCAGTGGCAATTAAATAGAAGAACTACATTGGAATTTGCATAAAAGTTTAGGATTAAATTGACAGAATTAAAAGGTTTAGGGCTAAATTGACATCCATATAATATGTTTATGACTAATTTGGTAATTTTCGCTATGTTGCATTTGCACGATCATAAAAGAAGACCTCTTTATATACAACAGGTCATCAACTTTATTTGGCCTCCATCTAACAATAAAAATCTAATATCACCATCTACCTCCCGACCCATTTAATTGTAAGAAACCCTAGACTCTTGGAAGCTTCAAGGCAAGCTTAGCTAACTTAGCCACCTCCTTTACCAATTGTGTCTTGAAACTCTTCGGTTAATGATATTCTCCTCAATCAATGATGCCCTCGGCACTCTCGACTCGAAGTCCTTTGCTTGCTTGATTGAATCTTTCCCTTGGATCATGGGCTCCCTCAAAAGTCAACAGTTCTTCCCTTGGATCATCCGGGCTGAGTCATGCCAGCCTAACCTCGGCCTAATAGCCATTGCTAATAGTGATCATTAGTCGTTTGTATAAATAAAGAAGAATTGGGCTTGAATAGGGCCAAGTGGCCCAAGTAAGAAGGGGTTGTACTAGACCCCAACCCAAACGAGTCAACGCAAGTGGCTCGCATATATTTCTCTTTTTCTTTCTTTTTTAATTATCGAAAATCCACGAAGATGTATGGGAACTTTTCAAACGAATGGTAGTCAATTAGTTGGGGCCGTTGTGGGTGATAGGGAATGTTAATTTGTTAAGACTTCATCTCGAATTTTGCCTTTGTTAGCTGTCAATTAGACTTCATCAGCACCCGGGTTGCTTCTTATGGTACAAAACGTAATACCTTCGCCAAAAGAGCTCCCAAAATACGGTGATTTACCAACTATAGTTTTTTTCCCCTTAGATCAAGCCATACTAACACGATTGCCATGAATAATCATAGAAATATAAGTTGTTCTTGTATCAAAACATTCATGAAGCATCATGAGATGGCATGAGTGAGAAGATATAATTTCTGACTATACAGAGATGACACGATCAATAAAAATAAGTGTGAATGAGCAAAGTAAAACATGCAATTTCATTCAACCAATAATCTCACAAAAGTATCCAATCCCCTAGTCTCTTTTTAAGCACATCAACATTTTGACTAGGGTTAAAAGAGGACGTTGGAATTGATCCAATATGATGGTTGTGTGGCCAAACATTCTTTATACCTCCGAGTACAAATAAGGGATAATTGATTCAGCCGACGAGGCTTCATCGAAGAGAGGGCTTCCTGCATAGCTAGAGCTTTTGCCACAAGAGCCAATTGGCCTCTAACTAGGCATGGTTAGATTACTCTATGAAATAAAATAAACAATGCTAGGCATATGAAAAATTACTCTACGGAATTCTAGAACTGGAGTCCTTAATAAGTCCAATTAGTTCAATTTCATGAATTTATCGTAACGTATCCTGTAACCTCCCCCTTTTTTTGTTCCTCATTTTGGACGAAGGAGATTGATTTTCCTTTGTCAATATTTCTGGCTTTCTTTCTTTTGTTTTAGTTATTTCAAGGAGATCTAGGTTTATCAGTTTTCACTAGTAGTCTCGTCTTTCCCTAAAATAAAATCGTCAACAAAATACCTTTTAGCAAAAATTTAATCTTTAATTTTTTATATGAATCAGGCTCTGTGGCAATTTGATAGGAACTAATTTGCATAATCACGATATGATAACGAAGGCAAATCTAAAGAATTTAAAGAATAAAGAATAAAGAAGCAAATCGATAAAATTGGAAATTGGAATTGGATAAAATTGTAAAAGTGCTTGGACAAAATTTAACTTTCATTGTAAAGTTATCTTTGAATTAACAAATTACAACTAACTTGGCTTCATCTCGATTATCCTTAATTACTCGTTTTTATCACAGGTAGTTATAATGTCCAGCATATCTTCCAATTTGACTTTTCTACGGTCTTTGCTTACTACTGACCATTTGCATGGCATGACCATCACAATCTACTACTCTTCATTTGATGACCATGGATCTCATGATATTAATTTGGCTTTGGCTATTCACTGATTCGTGATCGCGTTGCCTGATTGCTCTATCGACAACCTAATGTCGACACTTTGTCGACCCACCATGACTAGGTATATTTTTAGGAGTCAACACCTCAGAAGCTATTGATATTGGAGTCAACTATTCTGTATCAAAGAAATTTAAAAAAGAAAAAAAAAAAAAAAAAAAAAAAGGTCAAAAGCGTAAAGCAATTTTGAAATTTCAGCCCATTGAAGCAACATGTTAGATGGAAAGCCCATTAATGCGATCCAATAGTTTCACCGGTTCGATCCATCTCTTTCGTTGCCTTTTTGTTATTCAATATGGCTAGCCACCCACTAGATGTTCCTTTTATTCTGTCCTTTTCTAAGTTTGTCAGGGTCCATATAGATTTTCTTTCGGGTTGGCCGAGCCATTATCAAGTAAACTACATCCTTAAAGAACTTTTGGGAACCCTACATTTTGTCTATTGTTTCAATCTCCAGAGAGCTGAGCCACCAAAAAAGAGACGTTAGGTTTGCTAGCATCTAGCTGCGGCGAGGACAATCTATTCAGGAGAGCGAGAGAGATTTGCACTTGTTGTGTGGTTCATGGATGAGTTAATGGTTGGCCCAAAACATACAAATGGAGGTAGTAATGAAGCCCAGGGGTCAACGAAACGGACCTTGGGAGCTTCCTTTGAAACATTTACCGATATTTCGCAAACTTTAGGAAACCTTCGGCAAAAATATCAACACCTAATTTTTGACAACCTATTTAGTTATTTGCTGCATAAAAAATTAGAAACCGTTGTCATCCCCTAAACAAATAAATAAATAAAAAGGTAAATATATATTTGTGTGTATATATATTAGGAAGCATTTTAATTTAGTAGTAGCCTGCATATATTTGCATTTAAATTGGACAAGCGGTGGATGAAGTGAAATGATATCTCTTACTCTTGAAAGAAATCCTAATTATCAGTCTATATAAACTCTATTATATGCCTTGGTGGATTATTTTAGAATTCGAATTGGAGTGTGAAGCGTGATTTGAAGAAGAGCGTGAATCCAAGCGGCGAAAATTTGTTCCTTGTTGGATTATTCAAGCTTGAAAGAAGGCTCTAAAAGCCCGATCTCACCGTCAAAATTCATGCGCGCCTTCACTTCTTCAACGGAGTATCATTGAAGCCAAGGCCGCGCAGGCTTTCCGCACGACGTCCTCCATCCCAACTACGCCGTAGTGGCTCCAGTCGCCGCTGCAATCCGTCTCGCCTCTGTCTCCACGCCGCACCACTTGCACCATCCGAACCGTACCGACGCAATACCCAGCCGGTCATTGCACTGACACCGGTTCCTGCAATCTTTGAACTCTCAAATCAACCCGAGGAGCGCCGAGCCACGGTGAATCAGCCCCTCCACTAGTCCGCCACGCATACCGACAACGCTGGTGAACCTTCCAACTAGTTCTCTCGAGATCCTACAGTCCAGCATCTTGTCACCGTGACCGATCAAGCCTCCGGCGAGGCCGACATCTCCATCACTCCTGATAAGCCCTTGCGATGCTCTCCTGTCCGTGATTTTCAACACTGGAGCTTCCTTCATTGGCGTCTCACATATTGACGAAATAAAATCAAAGAAGACCAAAGCTTGAAGTACGTGGTCCGTTCTGGTAAAAAAGAATTACAGTAATTTTGGTCAAGTAAGTCCCCGCAGTGGATTTATCTTCTTTTGGATTTTGTCCAGAATTGACAATAGTGTTATGGGTTTTGTAATCTTAATAAAGCAAAAGAATACTATTTTGGCATGGAGATCGTAAAGAGTTTTGGGCGTGTAGCGACGGGCAGATTCCCCAGAGGAAGAATAGACAACATCTAAGGAGTATTGTACGACCCTGCCACTTACTCGCTTGGCGCTTACCTCCACGAGAAGCATGAGCTCTGTTCGGTTCCCTTCTCTCCATATCAATGCTTTTCCTTTTTTTTAATGATCTCGGATGGAGCAAATTTGAATTTTGATACTTACAATTTAGTGCTCTGAACTTTCTTTTCTTTTTTAATCAGTGACGGAGAAGGTTACAATACACACCAATTCTCTATATTAGGATAGTATTCAGTTGGGAGTAATGCAGAAAAATTCGATATACACGTACACTAAGCGATTCTTTAATTGGGTTGTGATCTTCACCTTCTACATGTTGTTCACTGTTTTGCTTCATCCTTTGAGATTTTATCACAAATGGTAATGATTTTATAGATTACTAGAGAATTTGAAGCCCACAAATTCACAATGGAATCATTAGTAGATATATTCTTTGACAATGAAGTTTCAACTTTGTTTAATTAAAATGCTAAAGTCAATATACAAAAAGGCACCCTCTACGTGGCTCAAAGGGACGAAACAAAACAGTGACCACAACTATCAACTTTGTGAACATGCAAATCGGGATCTTCTGCATTGCTCTAGTTGAATGTTATCCAAGTACATAGAAATTGGGGTATATAATCCTATCCACCGCTGATTAAAAAGAGAAGAAAAAAATCAAAACAGGAAAAGCTAAGCTTGAAACCCAAACTCTCGCAAACATAATCTTCTCACGATAAAATATAAAAAAAACTTAGAAAGACAAAGGGAACAGCTCTTACTTCTTGTGGAGGTAGGGTCCTTCGAGCAAGTGAGTGGTGGGTTGTACAAAAGCTTGAAGCTGTTGAATATTTCTATTGTGTGACCTTTGGAGTCCTATTCATTGGGGCCTAATCTTCAGTTACATAAGCTCTCCAGGATTTTCTAGATCTTTTTTTCTTCATGGATTCTAGGTGGGAAGACAGGCTGCGGAAGAGGAGAAAAAGGTGCAAAGAGAGATAGTAAGGGAGAAGAGAGATTGACGGAGGGGATAGAGTAAAGGCGTAAAGTGGGCCTCACCATAAACACGTATTGATTAATGAATGGAGTGATGACGAATGTGGACAAACGGGCTTATGTAATACTTTTTTATTTTAATTTGTGTCGAATAAAGAAAAGTTTAATGGTCTCTCCCTATTCTCGATTCTCTGTCATCTATACAACGAGAAGCCTATATTTTTCAGAATATTTAGCTCACTCTATCCCTTGCCATTTTCTTTTCGTTAATAGTTAGCTTTTGCATAGTTTAATTTGTTACATGTTTCGATAAATATCTCTTTTTCATTTTCCACTTGGCTTAAAATTTTGCGATGCTCTCATTTTAACTTGTTCAATTCGTAAAGAGATAGAGGAATCAGCCATGAGGCTCTAAAACCACATTAGATTATAAGCGGCTTCTTAAGAGTATTTTACGATTCATGCTTCTTATGCTGAGCCGTGATGACTCTGGCTTTGCATCAGAGACAAGCATTTGACATGCTTTGAAATGTTAGAGAGTTGATGATACATGGGAAACAACGGGAAGGGATTTTGTGAGCTCTCACCGCCTCTCAAAATGTATACGTGCATATCACAACGTTCATAGTAAAATACATGCACACTAGTAGCCACATATCAGTCTAATAAGTTGAAAGAGACGAAAATTGGAACAGGACAAAAACTATCATTCGAATGCTGTTGGAGGGTCTGCAACTGCAGGGGGATGGCAAGAGGGAGAGAGGCATTGAGGTTGGTGGTGGGCCGTTTTCCCAGCCCTTACGGTACGACTCTGACTCCACAAGCCGACGAGTTCCAAGAAGAAAGAGACATTTGTGAATTCCGATGTGAAGCGAGAATTCTTTTTCTTGGAAGTCTGTTAGTGCGAATGATGGAGATGCACGCAAATAGAGCATAGACGTAAGCTGTCTTTCCTCAGGATGCATTTCCCGAAAATTGCCAAAACTCTCCATCAAAGGGCCTTAAACGTGAACTTTGTCTGCACTGATGTTATCGTGTGTTCCATTTTTCTTTTTTTATTTCGCCGAGTAACTATGTCGACCACTGCGGTTATTATCACATTGTACAGGGCCCTCAGCCCATTGCATAGCGGACCCGGGCCTCTAGCTAGTAAAGAAGCAGCTGCAGGAGTGAGCCTGGCGCTGCAAACGCCATACCACTATTAAGTGCAAATTTTTCCTTTTGTATTTATATCATTTATTTTATTTGCGCAATTATCGGAGCGACCCCTCATTTCTCATCCGTCCAATTGTCCCAACATTCACGTTCACAGAAATCCATGAGCTGAAAATTCATTGAAAAGTTTCAGAATTGTAGATTTCTAATGGTTGGAACACGATGAAAGGTCATAAGATCTTCCTTGTAGAAACTCTGATCGACCCTATTCTTAAGGCGTATTGTGACTAGATATACCTAAATTCATCCCTTAATCAGGGAAATTATAATTTTCTGAACAGCCTTAAGATCAGAAGCCATAGGTAAAAGTCATGATATTTGCAATCCGGCCATCCTGATATGAGCAAACTGAGCGTCGTTGCTCTTGCAAAACACACCCCAATTACATCAATTGCTAGTAATTTTAACTAAGTCTTTTTTTTAATCAACACTCAGGGTTTTGATATATTCAAAGTCAAGAAATTTTCTATTGGAGCGGGGGCAATCCGAGAATAGATTGTGTGGTCAAACATTGGTTAAAGAAAAAAAAATGAGGTGCCTACAATAATAATTGCAAAGAGAGAAGTACTTGTATTTGTTCAGAAAATCTAAGCCCTCGTGCAAAGCAAATACTAAAAATGCAAAAGTAATGGAATGCCACCATGAGTCCATGACAATGAACTTTTGGAATATACAGATCTGGCTTAGTGTTATCGCTCATGATTTCGAGAAGACTCCTAAAAGAAGAGATATATGCTCTCATACCATACTCGATGAGGAAGAAAAGTGAGCAGCTTCCTATATTTGATGCGTTTCTATAGGGGTTGTTTGGACGTTAATTATGAAATATTAAGTATTAATCAATAATATAGGCAAATGAGAAGAGAAATGGGCAAAGGAAGAGAATGAAAAAATTTCTTACCTAAAATATAGAGTAAGCCTTGATGCAATTAGGAAAATTGTAGAAAATAAGAAGAGTTCTAGAAAGCCACTTCCACAATAGTAGAAGCTCTTTCATGAACTTTTAGTAATCCAAATGGCTACCATTTGAGGATAATAGATTAGATTAGTTTGCAATTATATAACGATACAGCTAGAGGAATGGAACAAGACAATGTCAACAATAGGGATAGAAGAATCCATCCGTACCTAAATAGAGTCTTTGATTGACCAATTGGTCTTGGCTACTTGTGTCGAGGTCCCGGTCATCCACCGAGGATATGGGTTTAAGCGTCCATGAGGCTGGCATGGGGTCCTTGGACTAGGGTGTCGAGGTTGTGGGCCCAACCCTAATTTCCCTAGTGTGTCAAAGTATAATATCTCTTGATGTCTTTCTCACAAAACCTTATGGACAATCTCAACCAGCAAAGAGAAACAAATACACTAACATTTAGCTTAGCCCTCAAGGTCCATGGTGACTTGGATTTCCCATGATTTTGATGGTGATGTAATTGGGGTGTTACCGTTAGAGAAACAAATATACTAAAGCTGCGTTTGGTAGTCAGGATAAAATTCATAATAGATTATTCTATCCTACATTTGATGCCTACTCAAAATAGAATAAAGTCGGATATAAGAGATATATAAACTAGATAAAATTATCTCATGAGAGAGGTGAGATAATGATGGATAGGATTCTAACATTCATATTAGAAAAGTTTTTTTTTGAATAATAAACTTCTTAAATTAATAAAATTAACAAAATTAAAAATATATTTCAATATAATAATACTTGAATTCTAATATAAGAAACTCAAAATAAAAATAAAATAAAAAATTAGTTATTTTAATTTAATCTTATTTTTATTTATATATTTGAATTTAATTCTATTTTAGAATATAGATTCAACGTGTTTATTACATATTTTTGGTATTTTAGAATTTTAGGTATATCAGTATAGTTTACTATTTAATAAAATTTCATTAGAGAGTGAGGGAAGGGAAGAAAGAAATAACAAATAAATTAACTAAAAAGAGAGAAAAATAAAATAAAATAAGCAAATAAAAAAGAAGTAGGCAAAAATGTCGCAGGAGACTTTTATCATCTCTATTTGTAAAATTTTTGATTCATTTATACTAATATGCCATTTTATACTAAATAATGTAAAATATGACGTGAATAAATAATATGACGTGAATATATCTGACTGTGGTCACCAAGTACTAGATAGAATATAATAAAATTTTTGGATTTCATATATTATCTTATCCATTCCTATCTTAGTTAGAAATTTGAACAATCAAACATAGCTAACAGTGTTAGTGAAATTTCAATAACAAGTGTTGCTTGGTAATTCAATTCGAAGTTATGGGATAACTACCCTTAATAGGTTCTCCAATAGTTGTATTTCTCTCGAACGATTTCCACCTATTAACTTCACCTTCTTTTATTTCCGAGAGTCATGTATTCAAGCTTTCACGATCTCCTGACTTTTAGACAGTTATCCCATCTGAAGGTGCTTGCTCCTCACTCCACGAACTTGTTTCGAAAGTAGCAACCTTTCCCTCCGAAACAACATGCCCACTTTGATTTTTAATTGCTTTGTCGATTGGGAATCCTACAATTGCACTTTAACACTTCTCAGTCGAAGACCTGTCAGTCAATCTAATGTCTTGACTCGAGTCAATTACCATAATCCTATGCTTTTCAATCCTCTGAAGAACTCTGATGGTATGCTGCTCTTTATTCGTCGGTATTCATGCCGGCATTCATAACTTTGTTGTTCATCTTCGTATATTGACAATTGAACATGTGCCATCAAAGTGAGTCGATGTCAATCGCCAAATATTAACTCCTACAGTCATCAACAAGATGTCTCATGCGTGATGACGTTAGCTTGTTTTTCACATGACTGTTTGTGCTCATGTGCTAATTGTTTGTATTCATGAATCAATTATTTTTTGTGTAAACAATACCCAACCATCTTTGAGGTCCAATAAAGCTATTCATAAGAAAAGGTATCATTAAGACATGTATCTATCTATCTTCATATTTAAGAATACATGTAAAAAAAAAAATTGTAATTGATTTTTAATATTATTATTTTTGGGGCACGTCCATGTTTTTTCCAATGCAGCTCCTACTCATTCGCAACCTGATATCAAAACATTACTTTCAATGATATAGTCTCATCAATTTCGTTTATAACTTAGGACCAAGAAATCTATAATTAGTGTTGGAACACAGGTCTCTATTCATTTTCCATTGAAATTTTTTTCTAACAGCTGGAACTTCGTCACTAGAAGCTATAACAATAGTGTTCTCATGTATCAGGGCATATCTGCCAAGGTCTTGCTTCGAAAACTAGTTAGGAAGTCACCGCATTGTCCCTTGATCATATTATTACATCATTTATTTGATAGCAAAGCATTTATTATCAAAGGGACCAACACAATTAAGAACCAAAGTATTGACTTGGCCATAACAACCATGCTTCAGTAGGGAAATAGTCCGCGTGATTTTTTATTTTTTATTTCCGTTAATGCACCATCCCAATTGACAATTACCGACGTCGATCTTTTGGTTTCAACGGAAAGGCAAATTTTCCTTTTTCCGGAAGCAAAACGCGAATAATTTTTCTTCAATGGTTTGTGGGGAAATCAAGAGGGCCCCCGGCTTGGCTTAAAAGCCAGGCATACATGCACCATGATTGGCAAAAATCTAGGAAACTCAAAAGTTATATGAGATCAAATTGTACTTTTTGTACTGTAATAAACGATGAGATGAGGAATTTTATTTAAAATATACGGATGAATAGAAGGGTGAGGTGACGGAAGCAAGACCTTCTAGAAGATGTTGCGTGGCAGAAGACGAGAGACTCTCTGTAACGGCACGGGAGGAGCACGTCACGTCACTGAGAGATCAACGGATTTCGGTTCGAGGAGATAAAGTGCATCGGCTGATGGGGGTGAAGATGATCAAGCTACTGTTCCGTCGCCGCCGTCCGCCGCCGTTCGTGATCTCAGCTGCGTTGGCTAATGAGCCGGACTCGCGCCGGTACCGGTTTGGCTCTGCTCTTGGCCGAGCTGATTCGAAGGTTGGAATCCTTTGCGAAGCCAGGATTTCGTTCGTCGGTTTAATCGCGAAAGATCCTGTTGCCGATTCGAGCGTTCGTTGCAATGCAAACGTCACGGGCCAGGTAATATCTATTATCTTTGCCATCGAGATCGATGTTCTTTCTTTTAGGATTAAAGCACGCGTTGGGCGCGATTGGATTGTTGCCTTGTTCGGAGTGCTGCTGGTTGATCTTACTTCGAATCAGGCCGTGAGTTCGAGCCTGAGACAGCATAATTTTACTTCACGATTTGTTTTTTTTTTTTTTTTTGAGCAAACAAGAAGTAATACATTACTAAGACAAGTTATTAGTACAAACATAGGAAGCATCAGCACTACTTCACGATTTGTTGACCACCGAGTGTTTGATAATATGCCTCTTTGTCGCTGACATTGAATAGATTGCGGTTTCGTTCGAACTGAAGATGCGCAGACGTAGACTAATTATTTTCTTGGTGCATTGATTCGATTCGGGTTATGTTTCATCATCATCAGGATTGATTCTGAACGTGTTCTGTTCTGTTCGTCTCTTCTTTGTATTTGGCATGTTTCTTTGCTGCGTTCGATGACAATGGCCGCTGACGAGAGGAATCGGGATTCAAACTGATGGTCCAAGTATCCGTCTCTAAGCTCAGAGGCACGGTGCTTGTTTATCCAAGTATGTTTCTGTTCCCCTGCTCTGCGTTTGAGTGATTATGGCCTGCGTGAGTGACGGTGATCCGGTAGGGAATGGAGAGGCCGATAATGAAATTGAATTGGTTCCATGGTGAACCGAGACTGTGAAGGAGATCCAGAGATGGTTGCCGGCGTTGACGGCGTTGACGGCAGACATTGAGGGGAAGGAGGTTTCCAGGAAGGAAGTTGACATCTCTGGATCTCAAGGTTTCACTGGCAATATAGTTTTGTCGTATTTATTGATGATGCTTCATTCAGCTTTTTGAATTAAGGGGAAGAAATTATTGACTCTGTAAAATCTGACAGCATATGAGCGGTTTCAAATATTGGAAGAGTTCGATTTGATGCTCCCTTCCTCCAAGTTCTTTACAACTTGTCAAGTACCAAATTATATTTAGTACGTTTCTCTAAATAGCATGGTATATTTATAAAGGATGATGTTCTTGAAATGAAACTCAGATTGTTATAAAGAAACTTTGTTGGCTGACTGCCTTTTCTAAAAGGTTTGATGTTTTGCGAAAAATATGGTAAGTTTAAAAGTCAGCAGTACTTCTCAAAATTTAATTTGAATTTGGGTCAAAACCAGAACCAATGATTATTTAGATTTAATGCAAATCACTAAATTCAACTTTTTTACGAACCTACATTTGGTACATTTTTAGTAGGCTCGGCTTGCAAACTTGCATGTTTTGCAGTATGTTAAATATTTGACATAGCAAGAGTCAATATTTGAAGATTCTCAAAAGGAATTTATGCATATCATTTGTAACAGCGGTTACCAATGTAAAAAAATAAAGTATTTTGAAATGTAAGTTGTGACATGCTTTTTAAATCGAAAGTTTCAACACCATTAACGTTTTTGGCTGCTTCGTTTAACATTTTTTACAAGTATAGTAAAGTATTGTATTGAATTGTTTTTATCAGTGGGAGTGACTTATATTATCATGCTGGTTATTATGTTTTAATGTTTCATAGTTGGTTCCATCTAGAAGGTACTGAAAATCAATTGAAATCATTTTATGGCATATTTTCTTGTAGAAACAATGAGAAATCTTTGCAGGTGCATTACAATGCCAAAAGATTAATGATTGGATAGTGGGGACCTAAGAATTTATTTTTTGTTTGAAGATTTTGGAAATGTTAATTGATTTTGATCAAAGGACTGGAGTACATCATTGATCTTGTGAGATTTTGCAGGACAATTGCACCATTACTAAGGTCTAGAAGATTTAAACTTATGAATTCTTGCTTTGATACAATGTGAGATTTTGTGGAACTACTGTAACTATTCTAAAAGCTTAAATTATTAGATAAATACGTGGTTTAATATTTATTCATTTTCATATTCTTCTTCTTTTTTTTTTTTTTTTTTTTTTTTGGAAATGTGTATAAGGTATTACTAATTCTAGTAAGAAGTCTCAAGATTGGATGGCCATCTTGGGTATGATGGTTTTGCTAAAAGGATATCTTTCAAGGAAAATAACATAAAATATTACCGCAAGGGTAATATCATAAGAGACATATGAGGCATAAATGTCAATTGAGTTTCTCTGACTTTTTTAAAGGATACAGTTTTACATAGAAATCAAAGGAGGACCGGACTTTAAAATAGCATTAATGGATCACATAAAGAAATGTTATTTTCGACTATTTCACCACATTGACCCATTCCGATAGAATAGGATATAGCATTTGTAGTCATGGTTGTCTAACATTGATTGAGAGAGGGGTTATGATGGCTATGGTTCGATGTTGTTGTTTTTGTTGCAGTTGTTTAATGTTTTAGCAGCCTTCGAGTTATTTTATAAAATTTGGTTTTTTTTTAAAAATGTCTTGCAATTAACGTTGCCTGAGTGAAAGAATGTTGAAAATACTTATATATGTGGGTTAACATTAATTGCACAATATTTTAGTTTGTGAAACAGATTGTTATAAAGTTAATTAAACAAGACAATGCTAAATCACCAAGTTCGTTCATGTAATTATATTATATTGGGCTTAGCACATCTTAGTTAGAGTGATTGTAGTAGAATGGTCAATATAGGTCAGTATTTTAATAATGACTTGTGATTGATGGCTCTCTTAGAATATGCTATGTAAATATGTTATAATCCTCTCTCCTCTCCTAATTTCATATGCTTACTGTTTATCCAATGAGACCGTCCAAGGGAGAAGAAGGACAGGAAGACCTACTCTCGAATTCGTACGATTTCATTTGTTTTAATTAGTTCAAGAATGATGTTTGGCTAAACCAGCTACGCGCTTTTTATTTAAGGATAGGTATCTCTAAATTATGTATACCAATTTTATGCTGTTGAATTTCTTACATTATCAAGCCCAAAACATGGAGTGAAACGGTAAACTGTTTTTTCAAGCCTAACCCTCGAAAATATTGTGAAAATATCTTCATCGATTTTCTTACCTTGATGCATGAATATTTTAAAGACTAAAAGAAAAAGAGGGGCCAAATTCTTCTATGAAAAAGAAAAAAAAATACATCACATGCGGGCATAGTAACGTAAAACGCCACAAATTCTTTGGTAATTATTTCCACTCATGTTTCGTTTTTTTTATTGTCAATTAAACATATAAATAAATGTTGCGTATCTGGGCAAGCTCCCGAAACACATGTTTTTGCATCGGGCGGGCTTGGGCCTATGGAAGGTCCCTGGAAAGTCTGAACTTGAGTAGCTTCAGCCCGAGCCCGTCTAGGTCCGCACGGTGATCAGGTCTTGTTCAAACTTTAAGCCCACGACACATAAAAGACAATTCCTACGTTAGTACCTACACGTCGACTGATTTAGCAAAGTTTGGTGATAGAGAATGCTCATACGCAATTTTGACATGTTTATTGAATATTGGATTGTTTTTGTCACTCCTCCCATATATTTGGAAACCCGTTGTGATTTTTCACAATCTTGACTTTTTTGTGCATGTAAGAAACGTCTTGTTCATTAGATTTGATGACGTGCTAGCTGAAAATCAGAAAAACAAAAACAAAATTCTCGTGATTTGGGAGAAATGCTAATCATTGCAAACAGATTGAACTTTGGTTCCAATTTTGTTGACCCCTTTAAAATTTTAATGTTATATGCTTTCACAGATGGCTTTCTAAACCTGGGAGAAATTATTTGGGATTGAAAGAGAGAGAGATCTATGCAAAGATGCAATGAAAATACAAGCTCCCGCACATTGAAGCATAAATAATCTTTCTTGCTTTGATACTTCCTCAGCATTTCATTGATTCATTTATTTATAGATGAGGAAAAAAGAAAATCACTCCCCCATACACTATTATTGTTGTCTCATAGTCACATGATTGATTGAATTAATATGCCATGCTTTGGTGCTAATGTTGGTTCTACGACAATGGTCTCAACTATGACATTATATACACCTCCCAAAGTTAATCCATAGACTGGCCAAGTAGGATCTCGAAGAACACATTGAAGTATGATTGCTCCCTCACCACATTGAGGTCCGACACAAACCCGCCCCTTAGACCACTGCAAAACTCCAGAAAATGTGCCGTCATAGTTTACCCATCGTTCCATCTAGTAGAACCAGACCCTTGCTGGTGGCTAACTTGCTCAGAGTGACAGGCCTCGCCTAAGCCAGATGACGGGACCTCTCACATTTTTGCAGAAGAGGTGAGCAAAGGATCATAACTTCAAAGACCTTACCTAGTTGTGCAAAGGCAAAAGGAGATTCAACAGGAAGAATGGATGCACCTAGATCTAATGAGAAGCCTAAGTAACCCTGTGACCTGTGAAGCTTATGTTAGTGATCTAGGTTTGAAATTGATCAAGACAACTTGCATAACATTTTTGAATTAAAAATAAAATGTACTGGAAGTGCATTTGACTTTTCTAGCGTAAGTAAGTCTCATATTTATGAATATCTAGTTCATACAAGTAAAATAAATTAATGACGGTTCCTAATTGAATTGAATTGTATGTTAAATCGATTAAATTAAAACCCTAAAGTTACAATTGGTATAAGCTTGGGATATTTTGCACTAAGTCTTTGACTTAGTAAATCCATTAACTTTCCTTTTAAGAGGTCGCCTTGAGAATGGTCACGATAGTACTCCTTCATGATAATCTAAGGTTCAATGACTTTTTATCTAGAATTTATGCGTGAGTATAAATATAAAAACAAAAGAAAAGAAAGGGGCATGTTGAGCTTGAATGGAGAGCGACTGTGACCATGCAAAAGCCCATGAAAGAGACTCAGCCCATGTTTTCACCGCGAGGATTTTCTCTGACCGTTTTCACAATTCTTGTCTAAAATGCTAGTCACACGCTCGGGTTTAGGGAAGGCCATTTTCGTCGTTCACATCCGAGAGAGAGAGAGAGCAGAGAGATTTTTGAAACGAAAGTTCGCCCTTGGGAGAAACATTTCACCGTCTTAGCTGCACCTCTGGCAAAAAAAAATCCTGTTAGCGAAATAATCTCCCTCTATCTTGTTGGTTTTAACTCTTCCGAACGCCACTCACCATTTCTATCTGTGGTTTGCATTCCAGTTCGCCTGTAGAGCCATGTCAATATTCCCCTGTTTGACTCTGTTTCAGGATCTAGGAGCTTGAATTGTTGAGTTCCCGCTCACTCTACTCTTATCGGTGTGCTTCTTCATCATCGACACCTAAAGGATCTCCACTCTTATATTTGCTCACTGGCCGAGGGGGTATATTCGTTTTGAACAAAGTTACAATCGTGTCTCTTGTTACGGTTCTTCTTATATGTAAAGAAATAGGTATAGAATCTATAGATATAAGGTCGTGATTATTCGAAAACTTCCATCTAATGAGTCTGTTTTCATGATGGGTTTGATCTTTGCCGATTGAAATGATCCAAAACAAGTCGCACTTGAAATCTCATACGTGAGTCCCCTTTAGCTGAGAATCGCTTCACCTATTCGATAATTGCCTGAACCAAGCTTGTTTGGATTTGCCTCCGATTTTGGTTTGTTCCGAGATTATATGAAAGTGTATCATAGGATAGAAATCTTTCATTGATTGTGAACCACTATCCTCTCATATCCTGCCATTGCTGAGGCCGAATCTAAGTGTGCTTTTGTTATGTACTTCCTGCACATTATTGCTCTATTCTGTTAACCAGAGTCCATGAGTTGTTGTTTAGGCTTGAATGAAATTCGAACCATGGTTAAGTATTGGTTAGTAGTTGTAACTCCCGAAGATGTTGTCTCCTTTGTTTGGATTGAGATAAGCACTTTGTTAATGTCTCCGTGAGTTGCGTTAAAAACGGACACCATATGTTAGTGAAAATGTTTAAATGAAACGATGGACATACTTGAGGAATTTCTTCTGGATTATAATCGTTCATACGTTCATAGCATGATTCAAATCATGATTGGTAATTTTGACACCCATTTCAACCCTGTTTCTTAAAATTTGGATGTGTGGCCAAGAGTAACTCCGATTTTTCTTGTGTTGTTCTATGTTTCATGTGTGTCCTGGTGTTGTTCTGTGGCGATTGCCGGGGAGGAAATAACTCAAGATCGATGACTTGAACGTTAATCTCTTTCATTGGTTTGTCCATAGCTTACATTCTATCCACTTGATTCGGTCGTATTTGGATGTGACCGTAAGTGTTGGGTGACTGGTGATTGGAATGATGATTGGCGGTGGCCCCTAACAACGGCGGCCGTGGCGGCATCGGTCTAGTGACTGGAGGTTGTTGATAGAGAAGCGTGTCATTTTCGGTTCAAGAAAGAATAGACATGAATCATTGTCGAAGTTTTGGTTTTCTCGTATGCGTGGGTTCCAGGATTGTTACGAAGAAGATGCTGGGGGCAAGAAAACAAAGTAATAAAAAATTATAATATTTTTATATCTCTTGAGTGGTCACGAGGTAAATTACTATACAGCAAGGAAAAGCTCCTTCTCGGAAGTTGGGGATGAAATTTCGAGGAAGACCACAAAAGTTGGCTTCATTAGTGAGCCCGTGACCTAGATCACGAGAATCCACTGCCCTAAAGTTGTTTGTTTGGTTGTGATCTTTATTAGTCCCTACTTTTGTCGGCCACAAAGAAACTCGTGTCACGCAGTTGTATGCGGTCTTCGTTCTCCAAAGTTCGAATATATTATTCTTTATTGACCCTGCCCCAAAAAAGGTAGTGCATCTTTGCCTCTAGTAAAAGAATAAATCATCAAAAAGATCAAGGGTGGGTGAACCTAGGTTGCACCGATACAGTGTGATATGACACGATACGACACATTGATACGTCATTTTTAAAAATAAAAAATTTCGATATATTGAAACACGTTATATATTAAATAAATATTTTTATTTTTAATTAATTTGAATATAATTTATAAATAAATAAATAAATAAGAATTTATTATAAATTTACACTAATCATCCAACATTTTCGATAAGATTCTAACTTTTTTTTTTATTTCATTATCCCAAAAAACCCGCGGGCCCAAACTCCCTCCCTTTTACGGACCCCACCCCCAAATTTTCACTTTTTTTCGCTCCCTATCACCTGACAGCCGTCCCTTTCCCTCCCTCCTGTCATTTCCTCCTTTCCTCCAACACGCAAGCCCCTTTTTTTAATCTTTTATTTTCCTTCACAGTTCTCAAAACCCTAGCAGCACGGCACCTTCTTCTCCTCCTCCTCAGTCCTCGCCGCACGACGCCTATCTTCAAAAGCATCGAAGACTCCCAAGAAAAGCACCAGCATTTGTCGAAGGAGCGGAAAAGGGAGTAACCCAGAAAAAATTTCAGTGGAAGGGATCAGAAAAAAAGGCGGAACGCACGGTCCCTGTGCGCGGAGAGGCTGCACACCGCCGCGAACTCCTCCTCCTCCCCCTTGCCGCCGCCGCTGCCCCACTCAACGACGCCGCCCTCCCCCACGAGTGCCTCCCTCGTGAAGTTCCTCCTCACGGCCCTCGCCTCACTCTTTTCTCTTTCTCTAGCCGTCTCTCGCCGTCGCGGGCTCGCCTTCACTTGCGGCCTCCACCCTTTCGGACACGAGTGTCGAAACGTGTCCGAGCGTGTGTCGACGTGTCTCGGAAACTCCGGCAACGTGTCGGTGCTACCTAGGGGTGAACTACCTGTCTCAAATTTTCAGCAAATAGTCGTTGCCGATTGGTAAACTCCATCATCCGATGGCTTCTTCATTGAAACTCAAAAGGATTTATGATGTCTTCTTGAGTTTCAGAGGTGCAGACTTGCGTAACAACTTCATTGGCCATCTTTACCAAGCTTTACACCATAATGGAGTATACACTTTCCGGGATAGTGAGGAATTGAAAAAGGGAGATCAAATACCGCTAGTAGTTATGAAGGCTATTGAAGAATCATGCATTGCCATCATCATTTTCTCCAAGGACTATGCTTCCTCAAGGTGGTGCTTGGAAGAGTTGGCGAAGATCATAGAGTGCAAGAAGTAAAGGAACCTCATTGTTCTACCGGTGTTTTATAAAGTGGACCCAAGAGAAGTGAGAGAGGGCAGAAAGAGTTATTAGAGATCTCTGGCTAAGCACGAGTTTAAGTTCGGGAAGGATTCTGAGAAAGTGAATAGATGGAAGAAAGCTCTTTCCAATGCTGGGAATTTGTCCGGGTGGCACTTGAATGATGGGTAAGTAGAGTGGAGTCCATTTTTTCTATAAGAAAAGTAATCTTTACAATTAAGTATGAATATTACAAAAAAAAAAAAAAAAATCAAAACACACGTGCTTATAAGTATAAGTATAGATGCTTCATCTTATGTTTCCTAAAAATTCTTATGTCTGTTATGTTAGTAATTTCATAAAAGAATTGGTGAATCTAAGTGTAGTTAAGAAAGATAAATAAATTTAGCAAAAGATAAAAAAAATTGATAACTAAAAGAAAAATAAACTTGACAAGTAACTCAGACAAGAATTGTTAACCTAAAATTAGTTGGTAATTTAATCGAAGAAAAATTGGTAAGTCACTTAAATTAAGATTGACAATCTCAAAAATGATTAAGTAAGAAACTCAAATGAGAGCTAGGAACCCAATAGAAAAGTTGGCAAATTAAAAGAACAAGTAAACATTGATAAGTAGCTAAAGTGAGATTTGGTAATCCAAAACTAGTAAGTCATTATCTAGCATTATCAAAGATGGTAAGTCACTCTAATTATGTTAGAATAATTTCAAATACAAATTAGTAAATTCGAGGCTGTAAGTTATGCAAATCAAATTTTGTAAGTTAGTATGAAATGGGTAATGCGCAGTTTATAGAAAGTTGTTGGTGATTTTATGAAACTATTGGTAAGTCACTAACAAGTTATGCGAAAGAAAAATTCACCGATTTTTTTTTAATGGCAGTTTTTTGATTTTTTTACAATTACCAATATTTATTAAGATTCACTAGCATGAAAAAAGAAGTATAATTTTGGGCATCGAATAAGACAATTATGCCTTTAGCTTTTGCTAAGCCCTGTTTCATTCGGGTAAGGTCTGTGGCTCTTTCTTTTGGATCCTTATTTTTTTTTGGTAAGAATCTTTTGGATCCTTATTGCCCTCCTCAAAGTGTAATAAAAGTTCTAGAAATTTTATCAGTGGGCTATTGAGGTCTTCTCGTTTCATTTTGGTAAAACTGAGTTCCGTAGATTTTCGATTTTGGTCGACCAAGTCCTAAACTCGTTACAACTAGCATTTTGAGTTCGAAAAATTACATGTGGCTTTTCATAGAACAGAAACTTGGCCTTTTTCAATAATAGAAAATCGACACTGGGACTTTTTTTTTTTTTGGTCAGGCCTAATCTATTCCTACTCTACACTCGCTCGCAGACTTGTGCCCTGCCTCTTGCAGGGCGTGGGAGTCGCAACCCACTCTCAAACTTACGCGTCCCTACTCCCATCCCCCCCTGAGGAGGTGGGGATTTGAACCCCTCACCTCCCCCTTCCATGTTGGAAGGGTGGCCACTGGAGCGAACCCCCAGTGGTTACACTGGGACTTTATCGGCTGAAAAATTCACTGGCTCATTTGAACAGAATAAAAAATTAAAACTTGATTGACCAACGGACAAAATGTTAAGTAGTATTATTGCACTATCCCCATTTCTTAGGAAGGAAAAAGTTCACAACGCTTGATACAGGATGATTACTGTTTACGGGCCACCTAAAGGCAATAACATCGTGCTTCAGGGTATTTAATAATTTTGGAATCAAAACTATAATCACCGTTTAATGATCTAAGGAGTGCTTTTTTATTAAGCGTATAAATAAATCACATATTTGTCATGTAAATTGTCATGTATAAATCAAGAGAACATGAGTCACTTGGATAACTGAAGGTTAAAACCTTGGAACTTATTTTGATTGGTGTAATGCTCTTGGAGTTCTAGTTTCCCTCGGTGGGAATACATTGGCTGTCATTATCTGAAAATGTGAGTACTGCTTTGTCATTGTTGGCAATGTGCTCTCGTTATTTGTTTATTCAAATCGCTAAAATGATTCTACATGTTTTTCTGTTTTTGTCAGGGACGAGTCAGAGCTTATACAAGAAATTGTGAACAAGATCTCCACTTACCTAGACCGTCCTTTACATGTTGCTAAGCATCCGATTGGCATATATTCCCGAGTCACTGAGTTGACATCGATGTTAAAACTTGAGTCTAATGATGGCGTTCTTATGGTGGGATTATGGGGACAGGGAGGTATAGGGAAGACATGTTTAGCAAAAGCTCTTTACAATGCTCTGTTCAGAAAATTTGAGGGTGCATGTTTTCTAGCAAATGTTAGAGAAACTTCAAAAGATAGCAGGGGTTTGGTTACTTTGCAAGAAACAATACTAAACGATATATTATTACCGCAACAAAGATTAGAGGTGTCCAATGTGGATGCAGGTAGTAATCTAATACAACGTAGACTTGGTCGCAAAAAAGTTCTCCTAATCCTTGATGATGTCGATGCCTTGTGCCATTTGAATGCTTTAGCAGGAAAAGGCGAGTGGTTTGGTAATGGAAGTAGGATCATCGTTACTACAAGAGATAAACAATTGCTAACTTGTCGCCGGATAGATCAAGATCATGTATATAAAGTTGAAGCACTAAGTAACAGTCAAGCTCATGAGCTGCTTAGTAAGCATGCTTTTCAAACACACCAAATCAGAACAGATCTAGTGGATGGTGCTCTGAAATATGCTAAAGGCCTTCCTTTAGCACTTGAAGTGTTGGGTTCCTCATTATGTGATCCACCAGAAGATGTATGGGAAAGTACAATAAAGAAACTTTCTAGGAATCCCGACAAAGACATTAATAATGTTCTCAAAGTGAGTTTTGATGGATTAGATGAAAATGAGAAAGAAATCTTTCTCCACATTGCATGCTTCTTTAAGGGGTGGGCAAGAGAGCATACAAAGAAAGTTCTTGATAGTTGCGATCTTGAGGCAATTGTGGGATTTGATATTCTCATTAAGAGGTCCTTGATAAGCATTGACGGTGGAATCCTACAAATGCATGACTTGATTCAAGCGATGGGTATGGATATTGTGAACCGAGAATGTAGAGATGATCTTGGAAGACGCAGCAAACTATGGTTGTATGATGATGTCGTTGATGTTCTGTCACATGACATGGTAAGACTTGTGAATAAGATCAAAATTTTCCTACATTTTTTACTCTTTTACTGAAAATGCATTGTCTAAATTAGTTGTGTATTTACAGGGAGATTGTGCTGTAAAAGCCATAGTGTTGGCACTACCTAAGCCAACAGAGATGCGTATCAATCCCGATGATTTTACAAAATTGAGAAGGCTTAGATTGCTCATCTTGCACAACGTGCATAGTTCCTTTCAAGGTCCTATATGTCTTCCTAGTGAGCTTAGATGGTTTGAATGGCCTGGATCTGCTCATGAGAATGCAAAATTTTCAGCTAGTCCAAAGAAATTAGTGGGACTTAATATGAGTAAAGGCAATATCACAGAAGTTCTAAAACAATTTAAGGTACGCATTACCGACATAAACCTTTTTATTATCTACTTAATTTGTATATGTAGATGCGTATTATATGTATAGTATATGAAAGGAAGTGTTGTTCCTCTATTTCAGGCACCAACTTGCTATTTTCTTTCAAAAGACCCTAATTACTTATGTTAGATAAATTTTTACGTGCAGCAAAATTGACATTTGAAAAAATTAAGCGAAAAAACTTCATTAGAAATACTCAATGGAAACATTTTTGTTAATAAAATACAAAATAGAAAGAAGTTTTATACATATATGTGGAAAGAGAAAGATATTGCAAGATTTAAAATTTTTCTACGAAGGCCATTGCATCATTAAAAAATTCGACTTTTCATATTGAAATATGTGAGAGATAAAAAAAATAAAATAATCAATTTCATGTATATGTCCATGGTATAATATCTGTAGAATAAGTAATTAAGGATACTTGATGGAAGGAATATTAAAAAAAAAAAAAAAAAAGGATTGGAATCTTTTAAAGTAGGAGATCATCTTTGCCTTATGTATGGTATCTATAAAGTTTGGGTACTTTTTAAACCTAATATCTCTAACTATCGACTTAGATGTATTTCAAAATTGATCAAATCTACCTAGCGATGAATTAATGCAATTTGTTGTCAGTTGTTTACATATAAACTTTTTTATTTTACAAAAACAAAATTGTATATTAATCAAAAAAAAGGGAAATAAAACTATGACGTGTCTACCCGTTGACATGTATATAGAAGTAAATTACCCAAGGAGTTGCTGGTTCAGTGGTAGGCCACGTGCCCAATGCACGTTCAGCATCAATAAAACTGGCTGAGTCGAAGGTTTGAAAGCAAGCAAGGCATTGTTAATTGCTTAAATAATTTCTTAAGGAGCAGCACTTCCAAGTGGACATAATAGTGTTTATTAGGAACTTTGCCAGTAATGTGTGTCCACAACTAAATCAATGTCAGTGATCCAGTAGGGGCATTCACTAGTTTCTTAATAGAAAGTTAGAACTAGATTTTGAATCGAGTACATGAAATTTTTATTTTCTTCCAAATGTTTTTCAAAGTTGGCTTCATCGTACTTGCATGACTTAAAAAAAAAATTATTAATCTTTACGCATGTACGTTGTGAAAGTGTTTATATCGCCCATTTGTCTACGATATATAGTTAAAGCCAAATCTACTGGAGTCTTCATTCCTATGCTTGCCACATGGTACTTCACTTTATTTTTGTGATTGCCATATGACATCACACGTTGAATAGTTTTGTCAAATAGTCCACATCCACACTCGCCATGTGGCACTTTACTATGCTTCTATGGTTGTCACATAGCATGAAACGTGGTATAGTTCTATCACGTGGCTTGCATTTGCATGCTCACCACATGACACTACACTTGAATTTTGTGATGCCACATGCATGACACACGACATAGTTTAATTTCAAACTAATTTTCATCCTGCTAGATTTTCATGAGGAGTACTAGTTTGGGATTTTTTGTTAGACAAAAATTAGTTTGGGATAAATGTTTTATCATTGTACTAATTAAGGGTTTTTGTGAGATGAAAATTAATTAGGGGTAAATTTGAATAACGCTTTGGGATTTTTAATGGTATTTATTCTAACTTTTTAAATAATTGTTAACCCAATTTTATTTGTGAACTTTTTGTATTGTGTATTTATATATTTTCAATTTTTTTTTTTTTCAAATAATCTCTAAAATGTAAAATGATGAGAATTACCTCTAATTTGCTAATCTGTATATGCGTGTGTGTGTGTAAGTACTGGTAAAGTTTTAAGTTTTTAGTAATTTCTACTCAGAAACCGGAATAGTAGGTTTCGAGTTGTCTCGATCTACCGAATGTCCTTGCTTCCTTCCACCTTAAGAGTGTGGTGGCCAAAGCTTATGTAATTATGAGATATACGCCAGGTCAACATATAGATTATATAACAGTCAAGGATATGTAATTATCCATGAGAAACCCAATCTTCTCCATGTTTTGTGTAGCCAATTTTATAACCCTCAACCAAGCCATGTCACGCCCCGATCCTCGGGGACGCGCCAATCCTTCTCCTTTGGTCGATTATTAAAGTGCGATATCCCAGGACTACTTATCGCCGACCCTTTCTTTTTTATTACGCATGCGGAAGCAGTTATAAATCCCCAGACAATAAAACAATGGGATAGAAAAGTAGGCCATATTTTTCATATTGAAAATTCACAACCACACTTTCATTAACATCACAACTTATAGTATATTTACAATACTATTTACAGCATAAAAGTCTCACACCTATCTACACTAAGACAGGGTGCACAAAAGGGATGGGATCTCAATCCACATCTGGGTTGTACTCAAGATCCTTCTCTGGATCATCTTCTACTTCAAAATACTTTCTCCCCTTCAGATTCTTCCTCCTCAGCTTTTCCTCAGGGTCCTGAAATGGTTATTCAATAACCAATGAGACCACGTCTCAGCGAGTCCTACCCCCTAAGACTCGATTAATAAACTAATACGTCATACGGTTGCCTAAGCACAACAAGAGTCAGAAGACTTACCTTGGCCTCCGTTCCAACCTGCAATTCAAGGTTAAACACAGATATTCAAACAATCTCCGATCAAGCATTGGTCAATCGACTAAGTCGATTACATGTCAATCAGACCCTCTCTCAGTCATTCCCACTCATACCACGATTTCCCAGTGGTATACTCAATCACCAAATCACATGTGTTTCTCGGGCGTCGTTTTCGCCAATGACATACCGATCACCGACACCGTGCGTTCTTTAAGGCGCCGTTTTCACCAGTGATATCCTCAATCACCGAACCACGTGTCCTTTCTAGGGCGCCGTTTTCGCCAAGGTGACATCGGCTATAGACAACACCGTGAGTTCTTTAAGGCGTCGTTTTCACCAGTGATATTTCCTTAATCACCGAACCACATTTGTCTATAAGTCATTTACGTGCGTTCTTTAAGGCGCCGTTTTCGCCAGTGATACTTCCAATCACCGAACCACGTATGTCCAATAACATCGTACCTGATTGGTCTTAGCCAATAACATTCTCAGTTAGCTCTCACCGTTCTCCCTACTATATAGCCCATCAACGAACTGGCGCTATATACCCATGCTTGGCCATTAACAATCAAATATTCAATAACAAACAATTTAGGACAATTCATAAAATTCCACAATAATTCAATTCCACACAACGTAGAGCTCAAATAAATAAATGGGCTGCACCACGACAATCAGCACGAAATTCCGGTCACCGGCCATCCCGGTTGAATTTCCGGAAAATAATTAATTAAATAAATAAATTTCGAAAATTAAATAAATAAATATTAAAAATCCAATTTAGGCCCATATTGCCTTATTGGAGCCCGAAACGGGTCGGGAAAAATCCCGAGATGCATTCAATAAATAATAGAGCATTTTTACTCCCTAATGGCTATAGCTAATCACCTAATATGCATTCTCAAGTCACTAATTTAATTATTCTAACCTAATCTAACCACCTAAGTGCATGTAATTAAATCTAACCAACCCTAAGGCATAATTAGCAAACTAATAAAGCATTAGTGAGTAAAACTCACTTGGAAAAAGCGGGGATCGAATCACCGCGACGGCGGCCGAAATCGGGCTCGCGACGACTCCCACGGGCTTGGACCGGGCCTTGAATTAGGCCCAACAAATCTCAGCCCAAATGAGATTTGTTTTTGCACAGGAATGGGCTTCACAAAACTCTGCTGGTGGGCTTTCCTCGCGGGCCGATCTTAAATTGACTTGCTGAAATATTTTTGGGCTGGACTTCAAAGCTGAAGATGGGCCGATCTCTTGGGCTGGAATTCTACAAGCTGAGCTGAAACTTACAAGCTGATGGGTCCAATTTCGTTGGGCTTTGAATGGGCGTGAGGTTCGTGGACTGCTGCAGAGGAATTGCGTCGAAGATCTGAAGACGCTGGGCTGGGCTTGCGGCTTCGGTAGTCCAGTCCAAGGAGCTGATGACGTGCGGTTCGGTGAGGCGTGGAGTTGCTTCGAGGTTTCGGTGAGGTCTTCGCTGCTGGAGAAGACACGAACGCAGCTGCAGGGATTTCACTCGGTGGTCAACAAACCGGCATGAAGACAAGACTTGGTGGAGCAACTTCGGTGGAGTAAGTTGACCGGTGGAGAACAAAACGTGATGGAAAATTTTCAGTGGTGGATGGACAGATGTTGATGAAGATGATGATGCTGTGCGACTTCGGTGAGTGGGGGGCTTCGTGGAGTCAACACCTGGGGCAGCTTAACGAATTTTATTGAAGATTGACCAAGGAAAATTTGTGGAGCAGCAGGTGGTGGAAGAAACCAGCGAAAATGGAGTGGCAGGCTCGGTCTTCATGGACGTGTGGTGACAGGGTGATCAGCGACTGGATTGCTCGGTCTTCATGGACTCCACGAGATGCACAGGTTGAAGACGCTGGACTCGTGGCGGCATGAAGAAAGCTCGGTGGAGAAGAAGTTGACTGGAGTTGCAGCTTCGTGGGGACGTTGGCAGCTGTGGTTTCGGTGGAGGGAAGATGCGGCCTTTCCTTTGGTGCAAGCTGACCGAAGATTGAAGAAGCTGGGTTCTCTTCTCTCTGCTAGTGCTGGTGTCGCACGAAGGAATTGGGAGAGAGAAACAGCTCACGGCAGCTTGGGGGAAGAGGATGAGGAAGAGGTGGGGGCCCTTTTGGCTTGATATTTCACAAAATATCTTTCACAAAATCAATCTAGGCCATGTATATTTTACTTGGCTCACACAGCCTCCCACGCACTCTGTAGTTCTTCAAAAGCCCAAATGGTCGGTGTTGTGAATTTGGTGGGGGACACGAATTTGGGGGAGGTGGGCTTAAATGAATTCAATTTCTCCAATAAATTCCCAAATGAGATCCATTTCGATGTAGAAAAATCTCAAATGATTTTCTATAAATCCCCGACACACAACGGCTCAGCTTGAAAGTCAAATTTCCCATTCATTTAGCCAATCTGAACTTCCGTCAAATTTCCGCGACGTCCGAAACGGTTTTCCGTAAAATTTCCCGAATCTCCGAAAAATCTTCGAGGCGAGTCGATGCTCCTAAAATTTATTGTGACATGGCCAAAACTTGATTTCGAAATCGGACTCGAATTGGCGGTTAATTTTCATTCGGCGCGTTTTTAGCGTGACCTAGACTATCGAGTAGTTTCAGAACTTTTAAGGCAAATGACCCGTGGTCGATTTTCTTCGAGCCACTATGAACCCACTCGACTCAATGGCGACTCTTGATTGTCGTGAAAATCTCGAGAATTCAATTACGGACACGGGTACCAAAACAATAAGAAAATCAGTCTAGTGTCGGTCGACGAGAATTTTCTAATTCAGTGGTGTCACCCACGATTAGTCACATATCTCTATCGATCCAGTCTATCTCTGATTTCAAATCGATTTTTAACTGTGCCGTAGTGACCTCTAAAGATGGACACGGTCAAGAAGCCGATTCCTGATCGAGTTCTCAAGTCTATTGCTTTAAAATTCCTTAGTAACTTCCCCAACTAGTCTAGTTATCTCGAGAGTGATCAACTCTGAGAATAACTCTATAGACGCGTCAATGAAATGCCCGATTTATTCAGTCGAAGACAGGGTTGAAAAATCTGGATGTCACAAGCCAAGCCCCTCCAATTAAATTATTATATTGTTAATGATCAATATATAAAACCATGGACAACATGAATGATGTTCGAAATTACATTACCATCATTTCACAAGTTTGACTCCCCTGTCTATGTACAACAACTTACATAGGCCAATGTGTAGACTCCATAGCAAATCACTTCTTTAAATAAAAAAATTGCTCCATATATCAACAACCTAAAATATAATAATTTTAGAGTGTTCATCAAAGTTGGTTTCTCTATTTTTGCAGGCCTTCCAAAATTTGAAGTACATTAATTTCAGTCACTGCGAGTTGATGGTTCGCATGCCAGACCTCTCGTGTACTCCAAATCTCAAGGAATTAGACTTTAGTAATTGCAAAAACTTGGTAGAAGCCCATGAGTCCATCTCATATCTTGACAAGTTGCAGGTGTTGAATTTAAGCATGTGCAGTGAACTTAGTGTTTTTCCCAATGTGCTCAAGTCGAAAAATCTGCAAGTTATCGATTTTAATCATTGCACGAAATTTGAAAGGTTCCCTGATATTCCACATAAACTCGAAGGTTTTGAACTGCTTGTCTTAGAAGGGGTTGCTATTAAAGAACTTCCTACATCAATAGGAAATCTTGTCGCTTTGAAGAGAATGTATATATGTGATTGCAAGAACCTTGAACATCTTCCATCTAACATTTATAAGTTACAAAACCTTGAAGACTTGGAAGTTCAGCTTTGCACTAATTTAATTGAGTTTCCACAATACGAGAATTCGGTTGATTCATGCATGAAGGTCGGACTTTCAAATTTACGCCAATTAAACCTTGCAAGATGTAATCTGTCTCAAGTAGAGTTTCTTGGGAATCCTTCCTGTTTTCCGCTCTTGGAATGCTTAACTCTGGAAAAAAATAATTTTAGTACCATTCCTTCATCCATCAATCAGTGTGATCATTTGTATAGATTGGAAGTTCAAGATTGCCATCAGTTACAAGAGATTCCCAAGCTTCCCTCATCTTTGAAATATTTTCGAGCAGAAAATTGTGAATCTCTACAAAAAAAATGAAGACTTAGCCACAATTCATACTTTTGTCCATGGAGATTTGGCTAAATTGGTCACTGGCTCACGTGGCCAGGTTAGACTCTCTCTCTCTCTCTCTCTCTCTCTCTCTCTCTCTCTCTCTCTCTCTCACACACACACACACACACA
Source organism: Eucalyptus caleyi (assembly GCA_014182885.2). Lineage (NCBI taxonomy): Eukaryota > Viridiplantae > Streptophyta > Magnoliopsida > Myrtales > Myrtaceae > Eucalyptus > Eucalyptus caleyi. Next base: position 37,997,071 of record CM024470.2, on the reverse strand, counting down.
CATATGCGTGTCCGCATTGATGTGGAGTATATGCTGGGTCCATTGTGTGCTTGTATATCACAATAGCAGAAAATGCAAGATTGAAGGCTTAAGAAAGTAAACAAATATGAAGTGGTTCTGCACGTATATGCATGTAACATTGGTGGCTTCTGTACTTTTATGGAAATGATTTCTATCGCATGAGACTTGTGTATTAATGCAAGCAAGGGAATCTTCTCATTCGGGTACCACTATTAACTTGGTTTCTTTCTATCGGTCTATCTTTGTAACAGTATTGGCCTATATTTAAACTTGTCCCTGGAGGAGAGATGCCACAGTGGGTCCTTCCCATTGAAGAGGGTTTCCTATCTTTCATGGCTTCAAAGGACTTGTATGACAAGATTCTTGGATTGGTACTTTGTTTTATTCTCAATAATGATGGCCCAGATGAGGTATCCTCATTTCAGGTTGAATCGCATGTTAATGGCGAAAGAAATTTTTCGGATACAGAACATTTTGGTCCATTGGATTCGGTTCATCTTGGGATCGAGTACACCTTACCATTTGTATTGTGGAACAACGTCGATTTTGTTCAAATTGGTAAGCGTTATATACAATTTGGTCTTACATTATCGGGAGACAACCTAAAAAAGTGGGGAGTTCGAATAATATGCAAGCAACTAGGGGAAGATTTGAAGGTTGAGCTTCGAAATAATCAGCTTATAGATCCAACTTTACTCTACGAGGTCGGTCATGAATTAACACTCACCAGCGGAGAGTTCACTTATGCATGAGGATAATTTGAGCATAGCAGATCGACCGGAGGACTTGCAAGATAGTCAAATGGGTACCGAGGAACATAGTCATAGAGGATCAAAGAAAAATCATGAATTTATTCTCACCCAAGGCATGCGAACTAAGATTATATCGACTTCCAATTCGACCAGCAGAGATGAAAATGGTGGTGTTGGCTTGCAGCTTTTGTTGTTAGAATGATGGGAACTTGCTAAGGAAGCAATTGGCAGGTAGGAAAGCGAACTCAGTTGATCTTCATTACAATGCCGCCTTCTTTTTCCTACTCGTTTTCTTTTTCTCAATAACAAGCTATTAGTTACCCATGTATTTCCATTGCGAAATTTTATGCGTCACACTTAAAACTAGTGTTGACTTTGCCAGCTACGATGATGGAAATGACCAGCCTCGGAGAGAGCTCGACAAGGAGAGAGAAGCTCGACCTGCTTCTAGACTTATAATACCGAGAAAATGAGTTCGAAGGTTGTGGCTGGAGAGTTAAATGAGTGGGCTTGGGACGTGCATTTTGCTGCTTTCATTTCCATGAATTTTCGTTTCAATTCATTCCCTTTCTCGGTAATTTCAATTTTCAGTGTACCCACTTTTATTCACACTTATTCACCATTTTTGTACACGAATATGGAACCATGGAGCGATCCCGATTGCTCTCCCTTCGCTCTATTATTATTATAAATAGATTCAAACATGTGTTTCATATTAATTTATCTGCAGCCTCGAGCGTATAACTATTCCTGTTATATCATTTTTGTTTTGAAAAACGACTTTTTAAAAATTATAAAAGATTTATCGTGAAATAAAATGAATGTCTCAAAATCCATCGTTTTCATCTTTCTCGACAATTAACCTTTCATCTATACATCAAACCGTCTAATTATGTACTCATCATACAGATGTGCAGTGGGTGATCGGTTTGTCAGGAGAATTGAATTATGAGAAACTTCGATCACTAGGATACAGGGCTCTGTCTCTATGTTTTATGGGGCGCTTGAATAGGCAAAACCATAGAGAAGTAAAGAAGATGCAAAGATATGGCAAGCCACTAGGAAAGGTCACTTGACACTCAAGTCCTTTAATCACTAGAGAGAATTGGAAACCAAATTTACGTGGAGTGTGAGAGTAATGTGAACATTGGTTGTTCCCATGGATAACTGGTTAGGTGGTTATTTTCCTTTGCCCTGTGGACTGTGGACAAGAAAAAGAAATGAGAAACACGGAGGTTACATAAGTTATTCAATAGATTAGAGACAAAAGCACAAGAAGCTGACCTTCTATTCTGAATTCTGAGGCCTCCGTAACAGTTTAGGATTCTCTTTTTATCCATACGTGCCATAGCTTTCACGAAGGAAAATGACTGAGAAGCTAAAACTCCTGGATGCTTCTTGAATGTTTGAGTGATACTTGATTAAGGAAAGATAAACTTCTGAGGTACCAATAATAAGACACACTTTGGAATAAGCAACATGTAGTTTGTCAAATTAGTCATTGTTTTTGCTTTAGTGTTGGTAGAGCCATATCAGTTTCGGTGTTAGGTGGGATTCCCATCTGTACTACATAATGAGTATGTATTAATAATCATTACTTGGAAGTATGTGACCAGCATACTATACAGGACTGCAAGATCTTGATCTTATAGCTATAAGATATGGGTTCATTCGATTAGTAGCTGCATATTGATATATAAATATTTTTATTGCTGGCAAGTTGATGCGATTTCAGTTGAATTGCCTGTATCATGTATGAGAGAAATTCTGACTATTATACCCATATTTTTATTCTGTTAACAAGTAACTAGACCTGTTTGCTTTTTTCTTTTTTCTTTTTTTATTTAATGAATAAGGCAAAGGTTGCTTTGGACAGCCTTGAAGTTCCAGTTGGGTAAGAAACCGATTTCAGTAACCAGGTGCATTTAAGATATGTTACCTAATTTTCTAATTTAGATGATTAGTATCTTCAGTCTTAATTGGTGAATGATTTCACATTGTACATTATATTTATATTATACCTTGATTGAACAGCTGTTTGATTGTTGAGGAAGTGCACCTCACCGCAACAAGAAGAAACAGTACTAATGAGACAGGGAATGTATGTCTATTATTGCTTCTCCACCCCTTTCTAAAATTTTTGGCCAACAGTACTTTGTTGTTGTTATGAATTGATACTCTCAAATTATCCACTTGTAGTTATTGTTGATCTTTGTTGTGTTTCTGCCTTAATATATGTTTATTATATGATAAAATGGTATATCTGAACAAATATTTTTAAATGCGGAGTTTTTTATGCATTATTAGGCTGTAAATGGTTTTGTTCCCATTATTCTTTCATAAAATATGACTACGACTAACAATAGCAAGAATCTTGCTTTATTATGGACAGTGTTTCACGATTCTTGTTTTCCATTGTGCTCTGTCTGAATTTTGGACCGACAACAGTCAAAGAAAAAGCTTTAATGAGGATAGAGAGAATAGAGGAATGATATTTATTTTTTTGGATTGAAATAAAGCTGTTGCAAGCTGTTGCATCAGAATGTTGAGTGCTTATAAATTGTGCCGTATTGCATGCTTGAATATGTTAGTGAGCAGTTGATCGCCTAAACAGATTATAATTTTATAGATTATTCTGGGTGTTTATTTATTGCTTTACATTACATGAGAACAAGTTGTTATGGTGGCTTCACCTCTCTTGGTTAAAATGGTGTCGTGAGAGATGCAAAATTCTGAAGTTATAGGAAGTGAGTTAAGAGACTTCACAAAATCTCCAGTATAGGGAAGATAAGTACAAATTTCACATAAACTTTCAAAGAATATTGCACTTCAGTACTAGAAATTAGAATACCTAATGGTAAGTAGCAAAGAGAATTGTCCATGCTTCATGTATAAGATCCTCTGTTAGACTCTCAGTGTTGTGGGCATTTGAAGAAAGGTCTGAAATTTTTCATGAAATGCATTTCCTACTAAGAGCAGCTTTCTCTCTAACAAAGCTCCTATGTTTAATATGCTTTCTTTATTTCTCCTTGCGCTTTACTAGGCAACAAGACATGGAGAGACGGAAGCTCTTGATGTTTTTATTGAAGAGAGGACTGGATTTTCGTCTGCAGAAGTTGCAGAGAAGTTTTCAGCATGCTCCCTTTATGTGACATGTGAATCCTGCATAATGTGTGCAGCAGCAAAATCAATAATTGGTACATCTGTTGGTCATATTGAAATAAAACTAAAATTTCGTCAAATTTGTTAATTCAAATGTGATTAGATGGCTCTTAGCCATTTTTAGGTATGAAGGAAGTATATTATGGCTGTACAAATGATATATTTGGAGGCTGTGGCTCAATACTGTCATTTTATTCATGTAGCTCTGAGGTATGCAATAGGTCAGTTTTGGAACTTGCTTTTGTTAATGATTTCATATCTATTTGGCCCCACTTTCAAATTGTGACATCTGTCAATTGACAACTAAAGTTTATTGGAGGTTTATATGACTCCTATTGTTGATTAATGATGGACGTGGTTTCGTAGTAATTCTGTTTGTTGTTACACTTTAAATATTGCAACACATAACTATGAAATTAAATGGATGCTTATGGAACTAATTTTGGAACTAATTTTCCACTTTTTATGTTCTTTTCCAAGTCCAAATCTAGGAAACTCGAGTTTCCAGAAGTGTCAAGAAGTTAAGTTAAAATTATTTCTTCCTTTCCCTGCTTTGTTTTCTTTTATTTTTAAAATCAATGTGACTTGTTAGAAATTTGCTTATCTTTTAAATTTTCCCTAAAAAATTTACATTTTTGGGAAGTGCTACAAGGGGTGCGTGGAAACACTCCAAAAAGTGTTTCCGGAACACTTCGTACGGAAAGTGTTCAGGGAACAAAAAGAACGAAACGCATTTGGTTGCGTTTTTGCTTTTTTTTTTTGTTTACGGAACGAAATAGAAACAGAAAAAAGAAACAAAAAAAAGTTGTTTCTCCTAAAAAGAAACACTTCTCGGAAGAACAAAAGAACAAAAACCACTCTTCTCTCTCTTCTTCTTCTCTTCTTCTTTTCTTCTTTTTTCTTTGGCCGGTCGCCGGCCTCGGCCATGGCTGGCGACCAGTCGTCGAGGCTCGGCCTCGCCGGATCTGGGCGAGGCCGAGCTCGCCCAGCCAAGGCGAGGCTCGGCCTCGCCCGCGCCGGCGACGCCGAGCCTCGCCTTGGCTGGGCGAGCTCGGGCTCGCCCAGATCCGGCGAGGCCGAGCCTCGCCCAACCACGGCCAGGCTCGGCCTCGCCGTGGGCCGGCGAGCCTCGCCATGGCTGGGCGAGGCTGCCGGCCCCGTCGGCCGGTCGCCGGAGGAGGCCGGTGACCGGCCGAAAAAAAAAGAAAAATAAAAAGAAAGGAAAAATAAAAAATAAAAAAATGTTTAAAAATTAAAAGAAACAAAAAAATAATAAAATTTACCAAACGTGTTTTGTTCATTTTTTTATTCCCAGACCAAACGTTATCAAACGTGTTCTTTTGTTCAAAAGCTGTTCCCCGAACAGAAACACTTTTTTTTTTGTTTCTGTTCCCAGGAACAAAAAAAGAATAGAAACAAATCCATGCGCACCCAAGGTAACCTTAGTTTTTTCTTTCCTTTTCCCATTCCCCCGTTTCATCCCTTCTTCCTTGCTTTTTTCATTCCAGCGAGATTCTTTGATGTCTCTAATGTTCTTAAAATGGTAAATTTAGCATCTGAAGAATTATGATTCTTTAACTATGAGGAATTCATGCTTTCTGCTATGCCATGGGCAATGTACTCGATAAGAAATCTCTTTTACTGTTTATTAGTTGCAATTGTCTCTTCTTGGATACATGAGGGCTCTTGCTTGCTAGATGGAGGTGTATGGCATGCATTTCCAATATTTAACAAGCATAGCTTCTTAAAAGAAACATGATAATTTAACTATGAGGAATTTCTGATGTGCCAGGGGCAATGTACTCGGTAAAGAAATCTCTTTTCTTGTTTATTAGTTGCGATTGTCTCTTCTTGCATAAATGAGTACTTGTGCTTGCTAAATTGTGGTGTACGGCATGTGTTTCCAGTATGATTTTTCATCTGTCTGACGCTGCCATGATCTGACATTCATGTTTCCTAAGCTTGTTCAGAACTCATCAATCTTTTACTCAGACTTTGGTGACGTAAAGTTAAAAACTTAGTGAAATAGATCTGTTTAATTGTGATTGGAGCAGTGCGTGGAGTAGCTAATCTAGATTACAGATGATGTCTTTCTGTGGAATTATTAGTTTTAGAAGAAGAGGCTCAAGTATGCTGCTCTTAATAATCTGATTATAAGTCAAAAGTGTTGTGGAAAACATGAGGTAGCTCATTGCCTTTCTGAATACGACATCAAGCAAGGGGATGCTCCTTGCAGATATAGGACCACCATGTTCAATTTCCACCTTGTGAAACTCAAAAACCAGCCCTAATTATTGTATATTTTCTTGATAGAGAGAATAAGACTGTTGTTAACAGTAAGCATGGTTCATATGTAATGTTTGCAAATTGTAGCTGATTGAAACCCATCCTAAACCAATATTAGTATACATGTCATCCATAAATCTTCTCTCAATCAGATCACTAGAGTGCCGATAACTCTATGAGAGAACTTGCCCATCCATATTAAAAGCCTTGAAGTATGCCCTGTTTACGGCATGTTGTTTGATCTCCTAGGACACTAGGTTTAAGCCATCGCCAACCCAAGCACATCTCTTTTAATCTGATGCAAGAAGTTTGCCAAGGTGTATAGCCTAGTTACTGTCAATTGATTTAAATGGTACACTTCAGAGTTAATTTGCTTGCCTCAATATCTGTTTTCTGCAGTACAGACATGTCTTAAAGTTGATATGCTTAGGACCGAAATGTAAACTTCCTAAGTTAAGCATATTACTTTCTCTGCAAACTTGTTTTTGCTTGGATGGTACCTTTTGCAAAGCATTTTGTCAATTAGTCTGCTAGATTACCTCTTGCATGGTATTTGGACATGTTTTACAAATAGAATCATGGACGGAAAATATTGGCGGCTGATGAGGACTCAATTGCCGAAAAAAAAAAAAGCCTCGACGTTCCATTGACCCATACGTCCTCCGCCTTCCATCCCACAGCGACCGCATCCATAAACTATCCTTCGTTGAGGACCTTGCCTCGTGACCTGCAAGTTGAGTTGCAGCATAATTTTAGGGGTTTCATTTTTGTTTAGAAACCAAACTAACCCCTATTTATCAATTTAGGGCAATTTATTGCCTCAACATGCTACACATATTTTAAGTGCACATGTGCCTCCAATGAGTCAAGTCGTGTAACCTATTCTTAAAATAATGTCACCTTGAATTTTCAAGCAACCTAAATTACCAACGTCCCTTAAATAACGACTTTATTGTGTAGAGAGATTAGAGATATATTGCCATGTAGAAATCATTAGGTTTGCTTTATTGCACAGAAAGACTAGAGATATAATATCAAGATGTAAATTCATGGATTAGTCCCACGTTATAGAAAATGTCTAGTGTTCTTATAAGCAGGGGCATGGCCCCATCCTTGATTATGTTGTTCCTCTAGATGCGGAAAACTAGGATTCATAGTTTCTTTTTCCCTAGAAATATGAGAATCGCATTGCTGTGTAATAACAAGATGAATATATAAAGTCAAAACAAAAACATTATTCCCTAATTCAAAAATAAAGGGGGGAAAAAGAAAGAAACCTTATGCCCGGCATGGGCCAGTTTACTCCTAGCCCCCCAATTTCTTGAAATTGCAATTCTGTCCCAATTAGGGAAAAGTATGTTTACATATAAATCCATAAAGCTCCCCCCCAAAAAAATTAATACTATTTCTTTAAATTCCAATGTTTAAGGAGCTATTACGAAGTTCTCATAAAAAAAAATGAATTAAGATATTTTTTCCTCTAGCGATATTGATTATACGGTAAATTACTAGGACACCCCCACAATTTCATTAAAGTTACTCGAAAACCTCCGCATTTTCAAAAAGTACCACGGCCCCTTGTTAGAAACGTTTTTGGATTTGATAGATTAATAAAAAATTATGTGGTCTAATTAAGTTCTCAATATATAGCTGGAATATGAACATTGCAGTTGGACATGATGCTATCCTCCTTGGTATGCATCCAACCGTAATTCAAAAGGTACAATATATCAGCATTTTAAAAGATGTCAAACAATTTAAAATTAGCAACCAGAATAGCATGACAACAAATATTTTTTAAGTTAGACTCAAAAAGTAACCTATACTTTCATAATTCATATTGATTGCCACCTTGGGTCAAATGGCTTTACCACTGAGCATGAACAGTGTTAAAGAAGAGGGGTTCACATGCCCGCGCAATTTATCATCTAAATTATGCTGACAAAATACCCAACATCTAAAGCTGGTTTAGGGTATTGGTCAGCTTCTTCGTGGGATTTTGTTGTCGTTGATTGCGGAATGAGATTTCTCCTTGGTCAGCTTCTTCTTCGTGGGGTTTCGAAGGTTGAACTTGGGAATCACCTCTAAACTGATCGAAGATTGAATCACGCTCAACCGTGACGTGAACGTGAAAGAAGGTGTTTAAGATTGAATCGAAATTGATACAGCAATTTGCCAGTCAATCTTTTCTAGTGGAACCCGTGTAATTATGAAAGAATAAAATACTAAAGCTATAGTTTTGCTCTAACGTAAGCATCAAGCTTTGGATCGTAGCCTCATGGCGTGTCATTGATCTATAGCATAAAGTATCTGAAATCCTTCAATTAGTCTTATGTCCTCCCATTCCATATACATGAAACCAAAATATTGATAAAACATATGACTTAATCACTATAGCATGTCCCTCGTGGTTTCTTCAAAAGAATTATAATTTTGAGAGTAAAGTCCGAAAATTCCACCCAAACTAGATCGAGGTAAGCCACTTTGATCCAAATTCTTAACTATTTTAGGAGTTGACACCAATCATTTTTTTAGGTTGATTGCAAACTAAAATGCTAACTAGACTATAAAGCGATAGCCAAAAGTTTAAGACTTGACGACTTAATTGTCACGCCCCGATCCTCAGGCACGCACACATCTTTCTCACTTGGTCGATTTTATAATGCGATATCCCAGGACTAGTATCGCCGACCCTTTCAATTATTAAGCACATGCGGAAGCAGTTATAAATCCCCAGACAATAAAACAATGGGATAGAAAAGCAGGGTCATATTTTTCATATTGAAATTTATAACCAAACTTTTGTACATGACATCAATTAAAGAACTTCATAACTATTCACATCGATTGGAGTAGAAATCTCAATCCCTTCACGTCATACTCAAAATCTCTCTCGGTATTATCTTCTTTTTCCAAAAGTCCTTCTACTCAGGTTTCACCTCCGAGTTCTCCTTCTCAGATTCCTCCTCAGCACATCAACGGGGTCCTGAAATGTTTTTCCCCAAACTGGGATGAGACTACGTCTCAGCGAGTTCTACCCCACTAAGCCCAATTAGTAAACCATTATACTAAAGGCTGCCTAAACACGCATAGGTCGAAGACGTACCAAAGATCCGTGACATCCAGATTTTCGGGTTTCATTTATTTGGATAAATAGGATCCCTGTCTCATTTCGTCGATTTATTGACGAAGTCCAAATTTGATAAAGAAATTATCGGAAGAAAGAAAATTGAAGCCCAAAAGAAAATAGAAAGAGAAAAGGAAAATTTGCATAAAGGAAGTATGCATTTTATTTTTCTTTTTCTCTCCCCCTTTTCTTTTTCTCTCTTTTTCCTCTCTCTCCCTCTCTTTTCTTTTCTTTCTTTTCTTCCTCTCTCCTCTCCCCCTCTCCCCTTCGTGCGAATTGGCCCCCCTTTCCACCGAATAGTGGGCTGTCACCCACTTATTTTTCCCCTCTCCCTTTTGACCATTCAAACTCTCTCTCTCTCTCTCTCTTTCGCACTCTCTCTCTGGACTCTCTGCTCGTGCGATCAAAACCGAAGCAGAGGCAGCAAACCGGAGACGGCAGCTCGCCGTCACCGCTCGTCCCGCCGCCGCACCGCCGCCCGCGCCCGCGTCAGCGCCGCGGCCGAGCGCCCGCCGCTCGCCGTCGTCCCGCCGTCCCGCGCGATCCAGCCGCGAATCAGCCCTGTTTCGCCCCTGTCCGCACCGACCAGCCTCCGTCCGGCCACCTCCGGCCACCACCCAACTCCGCCCGACCTCCCCGACGTTCCCCTCGCCCTCCGCCGGCCTTGCTCCGCCATCTCAGCCACCGGAACAGCTTCGTTTGGCCATGAACAGCAGCTGGAAAAATGGGTTTCCAGCACTGTTCAAGGCCGTTTTGGGCCGTTTCCCGGCCCCGAACCCGAGCCGTGCTTTGGGAAGTCTCGTTCCTCGCGTCGCCGCCGTCGGATTGATCCGATTTGCGCGCGATTTGGTGAGTAATCTCACTAATCCTGGATTAGTTGACTAATTATGCTTAAGGTTGGTTTAGATTTAATTAATTATGTTTAGGTTGTTAGTTTAGAATAAATTAGCAATTATTAGTCAATTGTGATGTGATTTAGATAAATTGATTGTGTAATTAGCAAGTAGATGTGGTCTACTAATTATTGGAAGTGCCTCGAGATTTTTCCCGACCCTTAGTGGGCTCCAATTAGGCTTTTCGGGCCTAAGTGGAATTTTAGCATTTAAATATTAATTTTCGGAATTAAATTAAATAATTATTTATTTTCCGAAAAATCAATTGAGATGGCTTGGAACCGGAAAAATATGCTGATGAGCGTGGTGAAGTCCGTTTATTTAATCGGACTTTATTTTAAGCTAAATTGAATTTTTAATATTAATTAATTTTCGAAATTAATTAAATAATTATTTATTTCCTGAAAATTCAATTGGGATGGCCCGTAACCGGAAAATTATGCTGATGACCGTGGTGAAGTCCGTTTATTTAATCGGGCTTTAATTTGAGCTAAATTGAATTTTTAATATTAATTAATTAATTTTCGAAATTAATAATTAATTATTTATTTTTCGGAAATTAAGATTTTGATGGCCGACGACCAAAATGTCGTGCCGATCGTCGTGGCGCAGTCCGTTTATTTATTTGAGCTCCACGTTGTATGGAATTGAATAAATTGTGATATTTTAGGGATTTACCCTAAATTGATTGGAATTGATTGCGATTGAATTGTTGATTGGTAAATGGCCAAGTATGTTATTTAGTATTTATAATGCTTTGTGGAGTTGATTTAATTATTTGATTGAGAAATCGTTGGGCATTGGTCGTCGATATTGAAAGTGAATTGGTAACCACTGCAAAGAGGACACATGGCTCGGTGACTTGGAGTGTCACCTGGGAAAATGCACGTGAGTTCAGTGGTTGAATATGTCACCTTGGCGAAAAGGTCGCCTGAGAGAATGCACGTGGCTCGGAGACTCGGTATGTACTCCTGGAGAATGCACGTGGGCTCGGTGACAGAGGCTGGCATCTAAAAGGGCACGTGGGCTCGGCGACTTGATGCATCGCTTTGGTGAAATGCACCTGAGAGAATGCACGTGGGCCCAGGCATCTAAAAGGGCACGTGGGCTCGGCGACTTGATGCATCGCTTTGGTGAAATGCACCCGAGAGAATGCACGTGGGCCCAGGAGCATCTAAAAGGGCACGTGGGCTCGGCGACTTGATGCATCGCTTTGGTGAAATGCACCCGAGAGAATGCACGTGGGCCAGGCATCTAAAAGGGCACGTGGGCTCGGTGACTTGATGCATCACTTTGGCGAAAAGGGTTGCTGAGAGAATGCACGTGGGCCCAAGGTTCGAGGCACGTGGACTCGGAGACTTGGAAGGTCATCTGGAGAATACACGTGGCCTAGCTTTTAAATATCCCACAGTGGGGATTGATTTGTTTGGCATGTAATCGACTAGGTCGATGCTTTGATTTGATATTGTGAATTGATTGCCTGAATGGAAATGACCGTGAGTGGTCTTGTTGGAATATAATCGACTAGGTCGATTTGATCGATGCTTCGATCGGTGATATGATTGCTTGGGTGCCTATTATGAATTGTACTGACTTGCAGGTGGGATCTGAGGCCAAGGTAAGTCCTCTGCCTTGTGCGTGTTTAGGCAGCCTTTAGTATAGTAGTTTACTAATTGGGCTTAGTGGGGTAGAACTCGCTGAGACGTAGTCTCATCCCAGTTTGGGGAAAAACATTTCAGGACCCCGCTAAGGAGCTGAGGAGGAAGAGTCGGAGAAGGATTTTTGGGAAAAGAAGATAATCCTGAGATGGGCCTTGAGTACAGCCCAGATGGACTGAGATTGTATCTTCTTTGATATCTTCATATAGATGTGAATAGAGTTTAGAATAAAAAGTTTGTGAAGTGTTCTGGTTTGTGGTTTGTATAAAAGTTTGGTTATAAATTTCAATATGAAAAATATGGCCCTGCTTTTCTATCCCATCATTTTATTGTCTTGGGATTTTAACTGCTTCCGCATGTGCTTAATAAATAAAAGGGTCGGCGATATATTGTCCTGGGATATCGCATTATAAAATCGACCAAGTGAGACGGATGTGTGCGTGCCTGAGGATCGGGGCGTGACAGCATCAGATCCCACCTGCAAGTCAGTACAATTCATAATAGGCACTCAAGCAATCATATCACGGATCGAAGCATCGATCAAATCGACCTAGTCGATTAAATGCCAACAAGACCACTCACGGTCCTTTCTATTCAGTCAATCAATTCACAACATCAAATCAAAGCCATGAATCACATCAAGTCACACTCAGATCGAATCATCGATCAATCGACCTAGTCGATTACAAGTCAATCAGACCATCTCATGGTCATTTCCAATAAATCGATCAATTCACAACATCAGATCAAGCAATGATCAATCGACCTAGTCGATTACACGTCATCACGACCCATGCTTGGTCGGCACATTCAATACTATTTATAAGTCCGACCATAGTCCAGACTGCTCACTCTAAGGCGATATATAGATAGTATAGCTCACACTAAGCGACGGGGTTAAGGTATACCTTGCTCTCACTAAGGCGACATATCGCCCGTAGGCCGATATAGTATACCGGTATCTTTGCTCTCGCTAAGCCGACATATCGCCCGAAGGCCGATATAATATACCCCGATGCTCCCACTAAGCCGATAAAGTGTCTTGCTCGCACTAGTCGACATATCGAGCCCGTAGGATGATATAGTACACCGTATCTTGCTCTCGCTAGGTCGACATATCACCCGCAGGTGATATAGTATACTCCCCGATGCTCCCATTAAGGCGATAAAGTGTCTTGCTCGCACTAAGGCGACATATCGCCCGTAGGTGATATAGTACACCGCATATCTTGCTCTCGCTAAGCTGACATATCAGAGCCCGTAGGATGATATAGTATACTATCCAACCATTCAATCCGTTCCATCCGATATCCTTCTCGATAAAATAGCCGTGTGTGGGGACACGGTCGGCCTTAGCCAAAATATTATAATTTCCTTTTTCATAATTCCCACCATTCTCTACAGCCCACCAAAACACTTTTGGTGCTGTCAACCGACACCCGGTTATTTTCCAATCAATAATCAAAGATTATTCCATTAAAGGATAATTCTCAATTTCATAATTAATTCAATTCAGCACAAACTACAACTCGATTAAATAAATGAATTGCGCCATGACAATCGGTACGAAATTTCGGTCGTCAGCCATCTCAAACTTAATTTCCGAAAAATAATTAATTAATTAATTAATTTCGAAAATTAATTATTTAATATTAAAAATTCGGTTTAATTCAAAATAAGGTCCAATTAAATAAACGGACTTCACCACGGTCATCAGCATAATTTTCCGGTCCTGGGCCATCCAGGTTGTATTTTCAGGAAATAAATAATTATTTAATTAATTTCGAAAATTAATTAATATTAAAAATTCAATTTAGCTTAAAATAAAGCCCGATTAAATAAACGGACTTCGCCACGATCATCAGCATAATTTTCCGGTCACGGGCCATCACCCTTGAATTTTCGGAAAATAAATAATTATTTAATTTAATTCCGAAAATTAATATTTAAATGCCAAAAATTCCACTTAGGCCCGAATCATCAAATTGAAGCCCAATCAGGGGTCCGAAAATTCCCGAGATGCCTTCAATAAATAGTAGACCACGTCTACTTGCTAATTGCGCAATCAATTTATTTAAATCACATCACACTTGACTAATAATTGCTAATTTATTCTAATCTAACAACCTAAACATAATTAATTAAAACTAAACCAACCTAAAGCATAATTATCCAACTAATTCAGGATTAGTGAGATTACTCACCAAATCGCGCGCAAATCGGATCAATCCTACGGCGGCGATACGAGGAACAATTCTTCCCAAAGCGGGCCTCGGGTTCGGGGCCCGGAAACGGCCCAAAACGGCCAAAACCCTCTCCAATACCCATTTTTCTTCTTCTCTGTTCGCTGCTGATTGGGGGTGATGGAGGACGGATCCAGGGCTGGTTGGGCTCGGGAATGGGCGGAGGAGCTGAACAAGACCAAGGCGAGCCTTCACGGTGGCCGGAGGAGGTCAGGCGGCGGCCGTAGGTGGCCGATCCGCGGCCTGAGCTGGTCGAACAGCTCCCTGGGCGCACGAGTGGAGGCCAACGGCACACGGCCAGCAACGGCGCGGGAGGACGACAGCTCGGCGGTGAACGGCGGCGTGCGACGGCTCCAGGAGACGTGCCGTTTCTCCTCTGCGGTTTCTGGGTTTGAAGAGCATAAACAAGAAGGAGAAAGGGGCTGATCGACCGGCAGCAGAAGGGGAAGAGGGAGGCGGAGGGTGTGCGGTGAGGTGTGGCCAACCGCGGAGCAGCAGCGGCGGCTCCGACTTTAGCGGGCGATGACGCCGGCGAGAGGCAGCGACAGCAGCTCCTTCTTTGCTGGTCTTCAGCTCCCATGGCGGTTTGAAGAGAAGGAAGAAGATGAGGGATTCGTTCGGCCGACGGAGGAGAGAGGGGAGGAAGAGAAAACCAATTTCTCTTTTCCCTCTCTCTCTCTCTCTCTCTCTCTTTGGCCCCACCAATCCAGCTGTCTCCCACTCCCTTTTCCTTGCCAAAAATGCCCCTTCTAGAAGCTTTAGATAAGCCAAAGTGTGGGGGTAAGTGTGGCATACGAATTTTGCCAAGTTTTCATTCCAATTGAGTCCTAATTCCTCTTGAATTGAATCAAATTGACCCCCATTAATTTATTCAATGCTTCAATTGAATATTCTCCTCATCCAATAGCTCGTCTCGCATCTCAATTTTGTGTTCCTTTTTAATCCCCGACTCCAATTGCATAGAAATGACCTGATTAATTCAATTGAAATTAACACCAAAAATTCTGGATGTCACATTAATTACACGGAGGAAAGAGTAAGCATATTCCACATCACCTTCCGATAGCACATTCCTTCATTAAATCCTCATATCATGAGATTTCTTAAAGTAAATACATATATGGTTTTTTTTTTCAAACATTAAAAACTCTATTACTCGATCTCAGGTGAAATTGCCGCATCATGGAGTCGAATAAGGGCTTGACTGATCATGGTGTGTGATCCATGTTCTTTCAGAAATAGAAAAAGAAAAATGCTCCATATGAGTTCAATGTATCAAAAGAGCATGAATCAATCTGAATCAAAGCAGCGAGAAAACAGGGACCTGGATGTGATGCCATGTTAAATGAATGAAAGCATATTCGAAGAAAATGTTTGAATGTCGATCCTGAATCCAACATACACAACTCAATTGCAAAGATGAATTCACTCCAATTAGAGCAACATGCATGAATATGTTGCGTACGATTCAAATAACAGCATCGCATTCAATCGTAATAGTGTGCATGAGTCCAATGCATTCCGTTTTAATAACAATAGTGAATCTAATCAAACTACCGAACTAAATGGATTTTGTGCTTCCTTTTATATTAACCTTCTTCCTACCCTTGCGACCTTTTGATAATGTGCAAAATAGAGGATTGCATCTCTTAATTAGAGGAGCAGTGGATTGGGCTAGAAGATTTTATCTTTTTTAAATTCGCTTTCAATATAAATTCCGTTGCCTGTGGTCACCGTTCTTCTTTTTCCTGTACTCTGATTGGGTGTCTGTGCGATCGGCTGCTGCGATACTATTCACTTTTCCAGGTGAAATACCATTTTCGATGTATGACGTGCAACTAGCTAATTTCGTGAATGGTATGAACGTGTCCGAATTATTCATGGCTTAAAAATGCAAAATGACATGTGTTGGTCCTACATGTAGCATAGATGATACGAACTAACATAAATCAATATTCAAATGCCCGATTTATGGCATAAGTTTCACGACATAACATGGATGAGTCCCCATAAGCAAATACAATTCAATCTATGTCACAAATGATCGAGATATGGAATCGGTTTTTTTAAAACCTAGTTTTCAAATATTTTTCCATTATAATCAAAATTCTTGTAGACACCTAATTTTTTAGCAAAAGGTTTGACAAAAATTGACTGAGAATATTAATTTCTTAAAAATTCAATCCAAGGATATAATTAGATTGTACTTGTTAACAGTTTTCCAAAAATATCCAATTTCTTGAAGTTGAATAGTCAGTTTTCAAGATATTGCAACTTTTAATGACAGTTATTCAATCATGAGGTGTCAAAAATTTAGTAATTTGACCTGATTGATTAATTTCATTTTATATATCAAGTCACAAATTTTTTGAAGCCCCAAGAATCACATCAAGCAGATTTTTAACAATGAAAATTTCATAACTTTCCACTACAACCATCTCTTGGCTCCATTTTTGAAAATCCATTTCGAGTCACGAGCTTATGAAAACTTTATACATGGTCATAGACTCATAAGGGCCAATGGCCCCTTAGCCGGAGACAGGTCAGGGTTTTGCAATACCCACTTATTGCTAACCAAGGCCTAGTGTGTGCCTACCTCAGCATAGGGCACAATAGCCTTCATTTGGCTTTCTAGCCTTTTAGGAGGGTTCTTCTTAACTAAGAAAATTTACATGGAGCTAATTAATAAATCTTGCTCAAAACAAATCAAATTATCTCTACAAAGTTTTAAATGACACTCCTTCTACTTAGTCAAAAATATTAATCTCCATCAGATTTTTCCTCTACATCTCTTTGTGGATTTTGACGCCTAAAATAATTGGAATTTGAATTAAATCAATTTAGAGCTGGTTTTTTGTTTCAGTGTACTTGGAGTACTGTCTACTCCATCAATAATGCAATCTTCCTTTACAATGCAATACGTCCAAACTTGGTGACTTCACATAATCTCAATCTATTCATCTTCTATATTTAGGTCCTTCCAAGTATATTGATGTACTCATATTATTGAAGTCGTTATCCATTTATTTGGTCCGTCCAAGCATCTCGATGATTTAATGTCCTTCGCTTGTTCGCCAAAATCGAAAGGTTCTTTCAAGTCTAACAACTTTCCACTCAATATCTTGTTCTCTATATGCAAACTAAGAATATTCTTAAATAGCATAGACATTATTGTGTTAACACTATCTACATAAAAACTCGTACATGTAGAGAATAATTTGTTTGTGTGCACACATATGTGTGTACATATATCTTCAAAATACATAAGGAGTCTTATTAATATAATTTACCTTGTTAAAATGGGCATTTTTTTTTTGGTCGGTTAAAATGAGCATTTGACCCCCTATTTAAATGGAAAAATCGGAAGCAAGCGAGAGAAATGATGCGCAAGGGACCTCGGGATTGGGCCACCGCACACCGTCATGGGGATATTGTACGGGGCCCTCGGCTTTGGCGCTGCAAACGCTATGCGGCATTTGCTCGTTAGGAGAGCCACCACCTCGATCAAATTTTGCCTCTTTTTTTTTTTTTTTTCGAAAAATCACTTATTTTATTTTTATATTTGTCCGAACTTTGACCACTCAGAAAAATTATTTATTTTAACTTTTGTCCAAACTTTGACCCCTCGTTTCCCTTCAATTCGATAATTGCAAAAGTTGGGATTATGGATTTGCAAATTTGATCGGAATGGTCATGGTGGAAAGTCACAACATCTTTCTCGTTGAAATTCTAATTGACCTAATTCTCAAAATATTAGTTGTGACTAAATATACCTGAATTCATGAGTTAATTTGGAAAATGACAATTTTCTCGACGCCCTCAAGAATTGTAGGCAGTAGTTAAAAGTTGTGATATGTGTGATCCGGCCATCCAATGTGGGCAAATTGGTGTCATTGTTCTTTCTGAGCACAACCCAGTTACACCAATCATCTTAATTTCAACGATTTTTGTTTTTCAACACTCAAGGCTTCGACACATTGGAAACCAAAAAATTTCCAATGGAGCAAGTGCTATCCGAGAATAGTTTGCATGGTCTTTTTTTTTTTTTGGTCGGTCCTACTCTAACACTCACTCTCAAACTTGTGCCCTGCCTCATTGCAGGGCGTGGGAGTCGAAACCCACTCTCGAAATGAAACCATCCCCACCACAATCCCCCCTGAAGAGGTGAGGATTTGAACCCCCCACCTCTTCCTTCCAAGTTGCATGGTCAAACATTTGTAAAAAAATGAGGTGCCTTTAATAATAGTTGCAAAGTGAGAAATACTTGTACCTGTTGAGAAAATTTTACACCCTTACAAAAGATTGCAAAAGTAACTGTGACATCCAGATTTTCAACCCTGTCTTCTATTGAATAAATCAGGCATTTCATTAACGCGTCTATAGGACTATTCTCAGAACTGATCATTCTTGAGATAACTCGACTATCTAGGGAAATTGTTAGGAATTTTAAAGCAATTAGATTTGAGAACTCGATCAGGAATTGGCTTCTTGGCTGTGTCCATCTTTAGAGTCACTACGGCACGATTAAAAATCGATTTGAAATCGAGAGATAGACTGGATCGATAGAGATATGTGACTAATCGTGGGTGACACCCTTTGAATTAGAAAATTTCATCGGCCGACACTAGACTGATTTTCTTATTGTTTTGGTGCTCTGTGTCTGTAATTGAATCCTCGAGATTTTCACGACAATCAAGAGTCGCCATTGAGTCGAGTGGGTTCGTAGTGGCTCGAAGAAAATCGACCACGAGTCATTTTCCATAAAAAATTCTGAAAATTACCCAATAGTCTAGGTCACGCTAAAAACGCGCCAAATGAAAATTAACCGCCAATTCGAGTCCGATTTCAGAAATTGAAATTTTGGCCACGTCACAATAAATTTTAGGAGCATCGTCTTAGAAGATTTTTCTGACATCGACACTTTTTGGGAAAAAGTCCTCGCAGGATTGTTTTAGTGCAGAAAATACCGGAGATGGTTTTTGGATGCAAAATTGAGATGGAATATGGGTTCAAAGATGAGGAAAAATGCCGGGGTAATCAATGGATGACCAATTGAAATTATAGAAGCCAAATGAGGATGAATTGAGATTATTCAAGTGTCCAATTGAGAGGAGATGATGCCAATTTCGTAATCCCCCTCATGCCTAGCCAAAATGCACCATTTGAAGTGTTGTGAGAAGTGTTGGTGTGGCTCATTGGAGGCAAGGGATTATACATGGCCAAAACCAAGTCTTGGAGATATTTGTGGAAAAATCAAGCCCAAGGGGCCCTCCATCCTTTTTCATCTCTATCTCCTTGCATTCTCTCACCCACCGTCCACCTCAATTCTCTCTCTATCTCTGCCGCTTTTCTTGAGCGACTCCCTCACGCCATCTACTCATCTCTCTCTCCATTTCTGCTCTCCCTCACACCCTCTCAATCGGCCACATCTCTTCTCGGTTCCTCCATTTCTTTGTGCGAGCATAGAGGAAGGAAAATCACGATTAGCCATCCGAAGCTACGCTGTGCTTCGAGTCTTTGTGCAGCCACGCTCGGTCAAAACCTCAACGCTGAAGACCCTGCAGTAGTTTCACGTTGACACCGCGGCTTCGTGTCTTCTCTCTCTCGCGGCCAGCAAAGCTGAAGCCGAGCGCACCCATCACCTGCGGAGCTCAACCAATTCTTCTCCATCGGTTCACAAGCCGCTGCCACCTGCCCTTCTTCGGTCAACATTGCATCCACCGAAGACCCTGATCTCACGCCCGCAGCTCCTTAAGCGCGCGCGTCGCCCCTCCACTCACGAAGACTCCACCGAACGCCATCTTCTCTCCATCCGCGGCCAGCTGTCCGCGATTCTGCTTCCCCGGTCAACCGTCGAAGACCACAGCAAGCACCGAAACCATTTTGTTGACTGAAGCTCCTCACCGCTTCATGCGTCCAGCGAAGCAGCGTCCGCGAGCAACTTTCGTCTTCAGTCTTCTCCAACCCGTCGACCCAGCGAAGCCACGAAGTCTTGGACTGCTGAAACATTGAAGAAACTCCAGTGCACGAAGACCAAAGCTGCTGCTCGCTCAGCTCACGTCTTCAGCTGAAGCCGCGCTCGAATCCAGCTACCAGGCGCCCTTCACTCGGTCAACGAAGCAGCGAGTTCTCAGCTGGACGCCTCTGTGTTGACCCAGCAGCTCACGCCTGCTGTTCCATTTTCGTGATGCCATCTCCAGCGCTGATCTCGAGTCCACCCAGCAGCATCAATTGAGCAGCTTCTTTGTGTATTCCGTGCATTGGCCGACTCCAGCAGCCCAGCGAATTCCAAGCCCAGTCGTCCATGTATCTTCAGCCTAAGACTAGGTTCCACGCCCAGCAAAGCCCATCTCCAGTCGAGCTTGCTTCAGCCCATCTGCAGAGGTATTTCCAGCCCAGCATCAATTGGATTGGAAGCCCAGCAATTTCAGTCTTTCGAGCCCAGCAAAGACAGGCCCAATTCAGTTTTATTTCAAGCCCATTTTCAGCAATTGTAGTCTTCAAGCCCAATTTTTGAAGCCCAATCACTGCTAGGCCCAAGTCCAAGAGCAAGCCCATTCCAGTGCAAGAACAAATCTCATTTGGGCTGAGATTTATTGGGCCTAATTCAAGGCCCGGTCCAAGCCTGTGTGAGTCGTCGCGAGCTCGTTTTCGGCCGCCGTCGCGTCGCCGTCGCGGTGTCCCGATCATCGCTTTTTCCAAGTGAGTTTTACTCACTAATGCTTTATTAGTTTGCTAACTATGCTTAGGGTTGGTTAGATTTAATTAATTGCAATTACGTGGTTAGATTAGATTAAAACAATTAAATTAGTGACTTGAGGATGCATGTTAGGTGGTTAGCTATAGCCATTAGGGAGTAGAAATGCTCTATTATTTATTAAATGTATCTCGGGATTTTCCCGACCCGTTTCGGGCTCCAATCAAGCATTACGAGCCTAAATTGGATTTTTAATATTTATTTATTTATTTTTCGAAATTAATTATTTAATTAATTATTTTTCCGGAAATTCAACTGGGATGGCCGGTGACCAGAATTTCGTGCCGATTGTCGTGGTGCAGTCCGTTTATTTAATTGAGCTTCAATTATTATGGAATTGATTTAAATTGTGAAATTTGAGAAATTGTCCTAAATTGTTTGTTATTGAGTATTTGATTGGTAATGGCCGAGCATGGATATATAGCGCCAGTACGTTGATGGGCTATATAGTAGAGAGAATGATGAGAGCTAACTGAGAATATTATTGGTTGAGACCAATCAGGTACGATATTATTGGACATACGTGATTCGGTGATTGGAAGTATCACGAAAACGGCGCCTTAAAGAATGCACGTGAATGACTTATAGACAAACGTGGTTCGGTGATTAAGGAAATATCACTGGTGAAAACAATGCCTTAAAGAACTCACGATGTTGTCTATTGCCGATGTCACCTTGGCGAAAACGGTGCCCTAGAAAGGACACGTGGTTCGGTGATCGAGGATATCACTGGTGAAAACGGTGCCTTAAAGAACGCATGGTGTCGGTGATCGGTATGTCATTGGTGAAAACGACGCCCGAGAAACACATGTGATTTGGTGAATGAGTACACCACTGGGAAATCATGGTATGAGTGGGAATGACCTAGAGAGGTTCTGACTGACATGTAATCGACTTAGTCGATTGATCAGTGCTTGATCGGATGTCATGAATTGTTTGAATATCTATGTTTAACCTTGAATTGCAGGTTGGAACTGAGGCCAAGGTAAGTCTTCTGACTTGTGTTGTGCTTAGGCAACCATATGGCATATTAGTTTACTAATCGAGTCTTAGGGGGTAGGACTCGCTGAGACGTGGTCTCATTGATTATTGAATAACCATTTCAGGACCCTGAAGAGAAGCTGAAGAGGAGGAACCTAAAAGGGAGAAAGACTTTTGAAGAAGAAGATGATCCAGAGAGGGATCTTGAGTATAACCCGGATGTAGATTGAGGTCCCATTCCTTTTGTGAACCCTGCTTAGTGTAGATAAGTGTGAGACTTTTATGTTGTAAATAGTATTGTAAATATACTATAAGTTGTGCTGTTAATAAAAGTGTGGTTGTGAATTTCGATAATGAAAAATATGGCCTGCTTTTCTATCTCATATTATTTATTGTCTGGGGATTTATAATTGCTTCCGCATGCGTAATAAAATAAAAGGGTCGGCGATAATTAGTCCTGGGATATCGCACTTTAACAATCGACCAGAGAGAAGGATGGGCGCGTCCCCGAGGATCGGGGCGTGACAGTAACCGAAGGCCTCCATGCTTGGCGTTGCTGCTTTTTCTTACCTTTGTTAACCTAATATTTTCACTGCAACAAATCTGGAAGCATCGTCGCCTAGTCGTCTTTTGGTCGTTCACAATCCTTATGACTATCTAAAAGTATCGTTCCACTAACTAGTAAAGCTGGGAACCTTTTCCCTCTGCTTTGGAAAAATTTCATAAGTGACTTAAAGGTTTTCACTCTTCTTCTTTTTTTTCCTAGTGCTAAAAGAAAAAGAAGATGCCCTGTCTCATGGTGAAGGAAGCCTTGTTAAGTGGGCAACGGGACCGACTGTACACTCAAAATGTTCAAACTTGACTTGGATTCAACAACAATATGCATTCTTACAATTTTCTTTTGATAATTATAGCATACATTGTCAGTGTTAAAAAGATTTACACAAGTGGCCTCATAGTTACATCACTAACTTAAGAAAGAGGTATTATGATCCAAAAATAAATTGTCGATACGTTGATTTTGTAAAATATTTTATAAACTTGCAGTCTCATTTTTTGTTCTCATTTCTTTATGATAATTAAAATTCAAGATGACTTGATTCATACAATGATTTCCAAATATGGTTTTCGGAGGGGGAGAGACCTGTGATTGTAGAGGACTTGGTCCGAGGCTCGCACGCAATTCTTTTCCCAAGAGAATTTATATGACGGCTTCCATTTATGGTTTTGGGAGGGGGGAGAGAATGATGATTTTAGAGGAGCTTATCCCAAAGTTCTCATGTGATTCTTTTCGCAAGAGAGGATAAGTTTTACTCACAATACCAGTCAACCGGAACCGGTCATTATAGACGACCTTATCTTGAGGTTCACACGTAATTCTTTTAGCTAGAGAGGGTAAGTATTGCTCACGAGTAATTCAATTATCTGGATGAATATTGTAGAGAACTTGTGAAAGGAGATTCGGGCAATGTTAAGGGAGTTCAATGCAAGGTGATGGGTGAGAGTTTGATACATTACTATTGGAGAGACTAAAGCTGTAGTTCTTCCTTTGTGAAATTAACTATCAAATAATAGGTTTAGGGCATTTAATAGTGAATAATGAGATATTTCATGTTGAACATGATGGTGTATTAAAATCAGTGGATGGTGAATCGCCATGTATAAGGAAGAAACAAGTTATAAGCAGCCCATGTCATAAAGCTGGAAACTTTTTTCCTCCACTTTGAAAAATTTTTATAGACTTGACTTAAAAGTTGTCACTTTTGTTTTGTTTTGGTACTAAGAGAAAAAGAAGATGCCTTGTCTCATGGTCCACTTTGGAAAAAATTTCATAGACTTGACTTAAAAGCCATCACTCTTGTTTTCTTTTGGTGCTAAGAGAACTTGACTTAAAATCGCCACTCTTTTTTCCTTTTGGCGTTAAGAGAAAAAGAAGATGCCTTGTCTCATGGTCTACTTTGAAAAAAATTTCATAGACTGGACTTAAAGGTCATCACTCTTGTTTTCTTTTGATGCTAAGAGAAAAAGAAGATGTCTTGTCTCATGGCCCACTTAGAAAAAAATTTCATAGATTTTACTTAAAAGTCATCATTCTTGTTTTCTTTTGGTGCTAAGAGAAAAACAAAATGCTTTGTCTCATGGTCCACTTTGGAAAAGAAATTTCATGGGCTTGACTTAAAAGTCGTCACTCTTTTTTTTACTTTTGGTGCTAAGAGAAAATGAAGACCCCTAGTCTCATGGTCCACTTCGGAAAAATTTCATAAACTTTACTTAAAAGTCGTCACTCTTGTTTTCTTTTGGTGCTAAGAGAAAAAGAAGATGCCTTGTCTCATGGTCCACTTAGGAAAAAATTTCATAGACTTGACTTAAAAGTCGTCACTCTTGTTTTCTTTTGGTGCTAAGAGAAAAAGAAGATGCCTTGTCTCATGGTCCACTTAGGAAAAAATTTCATAAACTTTACTTAAAAGTCGTCACTCTTGTTTTCTTTTGGTGCTAAGAGAAAAAGAAGATGCCTTGTCTCATGATAAAAATTTCATAGATTTGACTCAAAAGTTGTCACTCTTGTTTTCTTTTGATGCCAAGAGAAAAGGAAGACACCTTGGCTCATGGTGAAGAAACCTTTGTTCAATGCATGGTGGGATAGATAGTAAACTCAAAATGTTCTAACTTGACTTGGATTTGATGACATGAAATTTGAGGTTGAGAATTTATAATGAGAAGTTATTCCATGCGTAAAGTTTAACTTTTGTGGTACTTTGCTAAGCAAAGTCCTCTTATACCTACAAATGGATCGCGAGATTTAGAATTCATTCTTTGTCCACAGGATCATCTACAATTGAGGGATTAGGAACATGGCTAAAAGTCTTATCCACTTGCAACATTATGTTGATACCTCTCATTTCACAAATTCATTTAACGAATCCAGTGTACAAAGGATGATTGGATTGTATACATTAGATAAGGTGGTCTTGTGCAATATCCATCCTTTCAATGGAGGAGATTTAGCAGATCGAGATTAGATAAGTAGTAATATTTCCGTTTAATAGTCAAAAGGATAGTTAAGAAGTAGTGGCACGGTAATCTATTTAGAAAAATTATTGAGTGAACTTAGTGTATAAACTAAATTGAATATGAACTATTAAAAACAGTGGACTTCATAAGAAATCTCTTCAACTTTTCTGATTTACATTTAGTATATCATGTATATTTTTATTTCATAATTTCTTACTTATTAGACGCGAGTAACAGCCTCCACGATTGGATTTTTGGTCGTGAAAAGCACCTAGGACTCGAAGTGAAGAAGATTGAAGATAGAATAATTATAGTGGGGAAATGCATGCGGAAATAAACCAAATAATTGTAGCAGGTGGTTGATGCGTCGAAAGCATCTTACATTTTCTCACGAAAAAACAAGCAATTGTGGATGAGCTATTGCTGGCTCATTAATTTTATAAATTGGTTGAAACAATAAATCCATTTAGGAAATATCGATATGTGTCACCCTATCCAAGTCTGATTTATCCCCTTGCCCGTTACATTTATATGATTGAGAATGGAGAATTTAAATATAAACGGTAGTAAAAACTATGCATTGTCAACAATGTTGATTCACATAATTCAGCATAAGACATTATGAATGCTTAACAATTTAGCTGTACCAATTTCTATATGAGTCCCCGGTACTTCAATTATTTGGAATTTTAATCTCCAAAAGATTTGAGTTATGTGATAAAGCAAATATAAACTATTTATACACCACATACAAATACAACATTAATGAGATTTACAGAAATTTTTTTATTATATCATATATTTTTAATATGCTTAAAGCCTAAAATTTTCACAAGGTTGGAACACAACTTGTTTGCTTGATCACGTGCAATATGGGAATACATATTGCTTCCTTTTTTAAGACTGCAAATCCCTCACAAACACTAATATTTTAAAGACAAATCCTACGACAAAGAGTACAGATACTATAACACATAAGGAAGATGTTGAAATGATTTTTAAGAAATTCGATATGATGGTAAATATTCTATACCATAACATGAACTTGTGTGATTTAAGTTCAATATGTAATTTCTATGTTTTGATTTTTCAATATATATCTAGATAATTGTAAATGATGCAATGATATGTTTATTATTAAAAGGTTTAACACATAGTGAATTTCGGATCAAAATAGAGTGGAAAATAAATCGTGGAATTTAGAAATGATCATGGAAATTCCGAACTCATGCTATTTCACACGAACACCTTAGTATTCACACATGCATGGCTTTGGGACTCTGCAAATGAATCGCAAGAGTGGCAAACATGGAATTTGGTTCTGATCAAATAAAAACATGAACAAGGGAAGGAATCAGCAGGCTTTACCATGATGAGCGGACAGCAGAGTGCGTGAATTGTAGTCCCCTTGCGTGCGTCGCTGGCATCTTGTTCCTCCTCAAGATCACCGAATCCCACACCTTTTTGACTCTCCAGCTTTTTCTTCCGCTCACTGCTTTTGAATCTTGGCCTGATTCCGATATTCCATCACTTTCCAACTCACGCTCAAATCTCTCTTTTTGCATCACCGAAAGCCATCTCGCGCTTGAAGCTCACGGTCTGTTTAACTTATTCAAAGGGTCCCCATCTCTCACATTTATCTCTTTTTTTCCAGAAAGAACCGCCGAATCAAAACTTGTTTTTGAAATAGAAATTCATTTGGTACATAATTTCACTTTTTATTTCTAGAATAAATTTTTAGTCAAGAAATATGTTTGAAATAAAAATAAGAAGTTAAAATTTTTTACTTCTCTGTTTTCAGAATAAAAATGAGAAAAAAATGATATATAAAAACTATTCTCATTGCTCATCCTCTCTACTAGTCGGCCACCCACTCACAATTCACTACCCCCGCCGCCCCCCAGCTGCTGCCGATCATCACTGGTTGCCAACAGCGACTAGGTTGGATTTTTGTGTAATCCAAATCTCATGACCGTATTTTGCTCCTTCAAAAACTGGTTTTTTCATAACAATCCGCTCTCTTGGTCGGCCACGACTTGTCTAATCCTCATCTCGAATGTCTTTGATCCAAACTTCCACAATTATTGGATTCGTGAAATACCTTGTCTGAATGATATCAAACTCTACAGTAAGGAATTAGGACCAATTCCACTATCTTGGAGTTGTCCAATAACTCTATGTTTATGTTAGTTTGGGAGATAAAACCAAATACCAGTAACGAAAATTGCGAGTCCTTGGTGTATATCTAAACATGCAGAGGTTCTCTCTAGTACAGATGGAAGCCCAAGGCGAAAGTTGAGTGAATCCGTGAACGGAGGGACGGGGAGAGAGAGAGAGAGAGAGGCAGATACCGAAAAAATTGGTCCAATATGGGGTTCCTGACAGGATAACCATTGCCAACTGCGTATATCAAAGAGGCCCTATTCCTTGTCCGGGAGTTGATGCAGCCTCGCTATGACTTGCTTTGTTGCTTGCACCAGCCATTACGGGTGCGCATGATAATCATTTTATTTCTGTTTCATATTTGTTTTTTTGAATAGAAATTTGTTTGGTAAAACTATTTTATTTTTCTATATTTGAAATAAATTTTTACTCCAAAAATAGGTTTGAAGTAGTAATCAAAAGTAAAAAAAAAAAAATTTACTTCTCTATTTCTAAAATAAAAGTTAGAAATAAAAGCTTTTTCATCATTTGTCCTCGCTGCTAATTGGCCGTCCATCTGCCCTTGCCCATCACCGTCCATTGTCCCCGATTGCCATCCGTCAGCAGACACCAGCCGCTGCCAGCAACAATCGCCATTTGTCGGCTGATGGCTGCCTTCCGTCGGTCGCCATCCGCCACCGCCCACCGCTGCTAGCGAGCCGCCCGCTAGCCGTTATTCCTTGCCATCCGGAATGAAGAAATTTTATGTTGTTATCAAACGAATTTCTATCTTGGGAATAAAAATTTTGTGTCGTTATTAACCACATAATTTTGCTTAGAAACTCGTTCAATAATATAAATAGAAAAATCTATTTTCTTCTAAAAAATAATTTTTAAACAAAACAGTTAATCATTCACGTCCGTAAAGCCTCATCCTTTCCTTTCCGCTCCATCATCATGAATAGATAATTCAGCTTCTCTCCCTGAGCATTTTCCCATGCAGTTCGAATCCGACAGAAGAATCCAAAACCACTCTGAACCATCCCGGTGACGAAACAATCCAAGGGCCGAGAAATTTTTGGCGACTGCGGTGAAGCCCCTTTTACCCCTCTAGGAGTCGTTTCTGACGAGAGTAAAAATGCTTTCTTGAAACGAAGACCTTTTCTATCTTTTTTGCAGTTAAAGAACGGCATGAAAGGGTAAGTCTTCTGCTTTTCTGTCTCGTAGCCTTTGGCTTGTAACTTCTTGAGCTTTATTCCCACCTTGTTTTTCCTTTTTCGTTCATCTTGCATGTCGAGCCGTCCAGCGGGCCGCTTATAATGAAGAAATTCGTAATTGAGCCCCTGTTTTATTTGACACAAACAAGCTTTGTTTAATTCAAATGCATTGTGCCTAAACATAAATGTGTATTTTGTCTGAATGCAGAGATATAAAAGATGCTAGTGTAGGACTCATCCAAGCAAATGTTTTTTCTATTATTATTATTAAGGATCCAGTAGCACCACTATCAATGAACTTAATTCTTAGTTCTCTCATTAAATGAATGAAAGGACTACAAACAAAAATTTATATATCAACGAAGGTTAGAGGTATAAACTTTTAAAAAATGGACTCTTTTGACGTTTGGTGAGTAATGTTGTGATTATCTTAGTATTAAAAAGTAGTGTTGTCGTCACATTGTATTATTATATGTTACCTGAATAGTCATGTCTTAAATTACTACTTAGTGAAGAAGAAATCACTCAAAGTTGGGGATGTAATTTCAAGGAAGCGAGCAAAGTTTTTTCTGGTTGGTGAGCCTCCACTTCTTTTTTCAGCCGCAAAGAAGCTCGTGTCAATTAGACAAATCCAAGTAACGCGGTGGTGAAATAAGTCCAGGTGTTCGCACCTATTACATATTGTAGTCCATACTTAAGCACCATGTTTTTTCAAAGTTTTACCATTATTAATAGATCTATTTATTATTATTATTTTTTTGGCTGGAACACTTAATTGTGTGTAATTATATCTCTCTTGAGTGGTCTTGTGGTAAATTATTATACAGCAAGGACAAAAACTACTTCTTCGAAGGTTGGGATGAAATTTCGAGGAAGACCACCAGAATTGTTTTCATGAGTGAGCCTGTGACCTAGATCACGAGAATCTTCCACCCTAGAGTTTCGTCCGTGCAATAATTTTGTCAGCCATAGAGAAGCTTGTGTCAATCAACAAATTCAAATAACGCGGTGGTATGCAGTCTTTGGTAAAAATGACTCCCCGTCTTCACACCTATTAGATAACTTGGTCCATCCTTAAGCACCATCATTTACTAAAGTTCTAAAAAAGTCGTGCATATTTGTCATCTAGTATAAGAATAAATCAACAAGAAGAACGAGTAGTGAACGACCTACCTGAAAGCACAATTTCAAACCTTCAGCTAATACTCATTGTTGTTTGTTAAAATCCATCATATGATGGCTTCTTCGCCGAAATCCAAAAGCATTTACGACGTATTCTTGAGTTTCAGAGGCACGGATGTGCGTAGGAGCTTCCTTAGCCATCTCTACCAAGCTTTAGATCAGAATGGAATATACACTTTCTGGGATAGCAAGGAACTAAGAAAGGGAGACCAAATATCAATGACTCTTATGAGGGCCATTGAAGAATCATGCATCGCAATCATCATTTTTTCCGAGGACTACGCTTCCTCATGGTGGTGCTTGGGAGAGATGGCAAAGATTATGGAGTGCAAGGAGCAAAAGGGCCTCACTGTTCTACCAGTGTTTTACAAAGTGGACCCAAGAGAAGTGAGAGAGGGGAGAGAGAGTTCTAGGAAAGCTCTGAATAAGCATGAGGATAAGTTCAGAAAGGATCCGGAGAAAGTGAAGAAATGGAAAAAAGCTCTTTCTGGTGCTGGTAACTTGTCCGGGTGGCATTTGAATGATGAGTAAGTTCTAAGTAGCTCAATTTTTGTGTAAGAAGCTGATCTTTACAAGTGAGTATAAAGATTGTTTGCATTCAAATAAAATAAAAAAACGACACATAGATAAATGTAGCATAAAATGTTAAAACTTGATCTACCAGTGGAGAAAATGTTAAGTGGCGTTATT
This sequence comes from Eucalyptus caleyi, assembly GCA_014182885.2. NCBI lineage: Eukaryota > Viridiplantae > Streptophyta > Magnoliopsida > Myrtales > Myrtaceae > Eucalyptus > Eucalyptus caleyi. The sequence goes on along the minus strand of CM024470.2, from coordinate 37,966,948 downwards.
GCACTTAAACCCATTTCTTTGAATGAAGTAAGAAAGTTTGCAGCAACGGATAATTAGTGTGTACAAGCCATGTAAGGCAATAACATTGTGCCTTAGGTATTTAATAGTTTTTGAATCAAAATCTTAACCACCGTTTAAAGTCCTAAATAGCTCTTTTTGATGAAGCGTATAAATATATTACATATAGCAGTCAAAAGGAAAAGTAAGTAAATCATCATATATAAATCAACAAAACATGAATCACTTGGCTGACCAAAAGTTGAACCGCATAATGGTTGTTTCGATTGGTTTTCTAATTCGACTCGGTGAGAAAAAAAAATTGTTTTTGCTGTGATTATTTGAAAATGTGATGTTGTATTTTTTTCATTGTTAGCTTATGATTGCTCGTTATTTGCTTATTCAAATTGCTCAAAAGATGATCCGACCTCTTTTTTCATTTTTGACAGAGATGAGTCAAAGCTTATACTGCAAATCGTGAAGGAGATTTCCACTCACCTTAACCTAACACCATTGTATGTTACTAAGCATCTGGTTGGGATAGAGTCTCCAGTTGTTAAGTTGAAAGAGATGTTAAACCTTGCGTCTGATAATGATGTTGTCATGGTGGGGTTATGGGGACAAGGAGGGATAGGGAAAACAACATTAGCAAAAGTTCTTTACAATTCTGTGTTTAGACAATTTAGTGATTCATGTTTTCTCGAAAATGTTCAAGAAGCTTCGAAAGATTCCAAGGATTTAGTTCCATTGCAAAACAAATTACTATTCGATGTTTTATCACTGCAAAACGGATTGGTAGTGACCAATGCTAATAGAGGTATCAATATCATACAACATAGACTTCGTCACAAAATAGTTCTTTTGGTCCTTGATGATGTGAATGACTTGCGCCAGTTAGAAGCTTTAGCAGGAGGATGCAATTGGTTTGGTAATGGAAGTAGGATCATTGTTACTACAAGAGATAAACATTTGCTAACTTATTATGGAATTGATCAAGATCATATGTATGAAGTTACACCACTGAGTTACCGTGAAGCTCGAGAGCTACTTAGCAATCATGCTTTTTTGACACTCCAAGAATTAGAAATCAGGACAAATTTGGTGGATAATGTTCTGAATCATGCTGGAGGACTTCCTTTAGCACTTGAGGTTCTCGGTTCCTGCTTACGTGGTAAAAGAGAAGATGCATGGGAAAGTACACTGAATAAAGTTTCTACGATTCCCAACAAAACCATTAATGATGTTCTCAAAATAAGTTACGATGGACTAGAGGAAAATGAGCAAGAGGTTTTTCTCGATGTTGCCTGCTTTTTTAACTAGAATGATAGCAAGTACATAAAGAAAGTCCTTGATAGTTGCGATGTTCAGACAACTGTAGGATTTGATATACTCATCGATAGGTCCTTGATAAGCATTGTCGATGGAATACTACACATGCATGACTTGATTCGATTGATGGGTATGGATATTGTGAGACAAGAATGTCGTGATGATCCCAAAGGTCGCAGCAGACTATGGCAGTATGATGATGTTGCCGATGCTTTGTCAAGCGATGTGGTAAGACTTGCGAACATGACCAAAATATTGCTACTTATTTTTTACTCTAATTATTGAAAATGCATAAGCTGAAATAGTCTTGTATATATAGGGAGATTGTGCTGTAAAAGCCATTGTGTTGGAGCCACCTCAGCTTAAAGAGCTAAGTATCCATCCTAATGCTTTTCCAAAAATGAGAAAGTTAAGATTGCTCATCCTACGCAATGTTCATATTTCTTTCCATGGCCCTATATGTCTTCCTAATGGGCTAAGATACATGGAATTTGCTGGATATGGTCCTTGGATTCCAAAATTTCCTTCTGGTCCAAAGAAATTAGTAAGTATTGATATGAGTGAAGGCAGTATCACGGAAGTCGTAAAACACTTTAAGGTGAGCATTTATCTACATAGATTGTTTTATTATCCTACTTCATTTGTATGGGCATATGCGTGTTTGATGTACTATTATTCGTATGGAAATGGTGTTCCACTGTTTTAGAAGCCACTTCTCTATTTTCTTTCAGAATGACGTTGACTACTTGCGTTGGAAATAATGTGCAGCAAACTGGCATTTGAAAAACCAAGGGAAACAACTTTACTAGAAATATCCAATGGAAACATTTTGCTGACAAAATACACAATACAAAGAAATTTTTTTATGAAGGTCATTGGATCACGAGTAAATTCAAATTTTAATATATTGAAATATGTGAGAGATAAAATAAAATAACCAATTTCATGTAGTTGTCCATGGGTATTATATCTGTAAAATAAGCAATTGAGGCTCATGGATGGAAGGAATAAAAAAGAGGTTGAAATCCCTCACAATTAGAAGGCTTTTATTACGTTATGTACAATGACAAATATATACATATATATATATATATATATATATATATATATATATATGTATGTATGTATGTATGTATGTAGATGAATCTCAAATACTTTCTAAACCTAATTTCTCTAACTATTGATGTAGTTTTATTTCAAAATTGAATCTACCTAGGGAAGAAATTCGAAATGCAAATATGCTGGTATAAGCTATTTCACCTAATTCTAACTATGTCACTAGTTTACATATGAACAATTTCATATACAAAAAAGAATTGTCTAATGATCAAATAAAAGGAAACAAAAAAATGATGAACCAACCCATTGTCATATATACAAAAGAAAATACACCCAAGAAATAGTCGGCTGAATGGTCAAGAATTTGATGTAGATGTACCTTAATCACAATATGTCGCATTCAAAATAACCTTAGAGGCCACGTAGTCTCCAAGTTATGGAGGCTTATTCAATGTATGCCGTAAAGGGCGGGATTTGTCCTGCACCGTGCTGTAAAAAAGGTATCATTAATTGCTCAAATTAGTTATGAAGGAGCAGCATTTCTAAGTGCATGTAATTAAATATCTTTTAGACATCTTGCTAGTAATGCGTGTACAAATAATTCGATATAAGTGATCCCGTAGGGGCATGCCACCAGGAGTTGTCACCAATTATAAGGTGATATAAATTATAACTAATTCATTCAAAAAAATTGGCAATCCTTGATTCAATATTTGTTCTCCCCAAGTATACGGTGATATAAATTATCTCCATCAACTATATAGTAATAGGAGTTGTCTTTGATCATATCGGAGAAATTTAGAAATTTAAATTAACTAGCCCTTAATTTTTTTCCATGTTTGTTAACGCACAATTCTTTAATACAAAATGTAATTATCAGAAATATATATATATATAAAGAATTGTGATATTTAATGTATCGAAACATCATATGGTATGATTTTTTTATTTGCTAGAATTATTTTTTGTTTGATATATAGTATTTCTTTGTTTGTAAAACCGACGTTTGATTTTCTAGTAATCACGATATATCTTTATCGGTCAAGTATGGAGTGTCATGTTATATCTAACTGTTTTGATGATTGTCTAGAATAATTTATTTGAAATCTTTTTAATTTTGTGTATTATAATAACTCTTTAAAATAATATCTAAAAATAAATTGATAAGAGTTGTCTCTTATTCACTTATGTGATCATAGAAACTAAATTGCTAGGTAGAACTCACTTGTGAGTGTGCCATATGACTTAATCTCACGTAATTTTTACTGTATATACATAAAAATTTGTATTTACTGGTAAAGTTTCAAAAGGGTTTAGTAATTTCTCAATACTATATATATGATAACTTTGAATGAAAAGTTATTAATAGGTTAAGAAATTTACTTAGAACCCTCTAGTAGGTTTCAAGTTGCTTGATCTAACGATGCTCCTTGCCTCCTTTATCATGAAGAGAATTGTGGCCTAAGGATGAAAATCATTAAAAGTGGCAACGGCATTATTCAAGTACCCTTCTTTCCCTTTTAGAATGTTTATGGTAGTTGGTTTTGTTGTTTTTGCAGGACTTCCAACAATTGAGGTACATTAAATTGTGTGATTGCAAGTCGCTCGTTTGTACACCCAACATCTCATGTACTCCAAATCTCGAAGAATTGAAACTCTGGAATTGCAAAAAATTGGTAGAAGCCCACGAGTCAATTGCATATCATGACAAGCTCCAGGTCTTGCATTTTAAATGGTGCCCTGAACTTTGTGTTTTTCCGAATGTGCTCAAGTCAAAAAATCTACGAGATCTCAAACTTTCCAATTGTCCAATCAAACTTTCCAATTGTCCAAAATTGGAAAGATTCCCGATATTCCAGATGAACTTAGAGGCTTGAAAAAACTTTCCATACGACATACCACTTTAAAAGAACTTCCTACATCAATAAAAAATCTTCTCTCTAGAGAAAATACATTTAGACATGGGCAAAAACCCTATAAGTCATCCATCTAACAATTACAAGTTACAAAAAATTCAATGGTTCAAATCTTTTCTCTACCAAATCATGTTTCCAAACCTTTGGAATTCAGCTGATCCATGCATGAAGATCAGACTTCCAAATTCAAATGTGCCAGACCTTTTAAATTGTAATCTATCCCAAGTAGAGTTTCTTGAGGATCTTTCTTGTCTCCCCTTGTTGAAAATCTTAATTCTGTCGGGGAACAATATTACTAGCCTTTCCACATCCATCAGGTGTGATCGTTTGTCCACATCGTCAATTAGTAAGGTGAGCATTTATCTACATAGAACTTTTTATTATCTACTTCATTTGTATGGGCGTTTGTGTACTGTATGCACTAGTATCCCTAAGGAAATGGTGTTCCTCTGTTTTAGAAACCACTACTCTATTTTCTTGTAGAATGTCGTTAACTACTTGTGTTGGAAATAATGTGCAGCATAATTGGGATTGAAAAATTAAGTGAAACATCTTTATAAGAAATCCGCAATGAAAACATTTTGCGGGTAAAATACACGATACAAAGAAATTCTATTATTATATGCAGAAAGAAAAAATTTGAATTTTCTTATGAAGGCCATTGAATCATGATTAAATTCAATTTTTAATATATTGAAATATGTGAGAGATAAAATAAAATAACCAATTTCGTGCATTTGTCCATGGATATTATATTTGTAAAATGAGCAACTGAAGATCATGGATGGAAGGAATGAAAAAAGAGGTTAAAATCCCTCACAAGTAGAAGGTTTTTATTACATATAGAAGGACAAATACTTTCTAAACCTAATATCTCAAACTATTGATGTAGTTTTATTTCAAAATCAAATCTGCCTAGGGAAGAAATTCAAAATGCAAATATGCTAGTATAAACTATTTCGCCTAATTCTAACTATGTCGCTAGTTTACATATAAACATTTTTATATACAAAAAATAATTGTATAATGGTCAGATAAAGGGAAACAAAAACATGACGAATTAACCAGTTGACATATATACAAAAGTAAAAACGCCCAAGGAATAGCTTGTTAAATGGTCAAGCATTTAATTTAAATGTGGTTGGTCAGATATATTGATCATAATATCTCACTTTCAAAATAACCTTAGAGCCCACGTAGTCTCCAAGTCATGGAGGCTTTCCAATGTATGTTGGAGAGGGCGGCATTTGTCCTGCACCGTGCTGTAAAAAAATACATCATTATTTGCTCAAATCAGTTTTGAAGGAGTAGCATTTCTAAGTACCCGTAATTAAATATTTATTAAACATCTTGCTAGTAGTGCATGTACAACTAATTTGATATAAGTGATCCCGTAGGGCATGCCACCAGGAATTGTCACCAATTATAAGGTGATATAAATTATAACTAATTCATTCAAAAACTTTTGGCAATCCTTAATAATTCAATATTTGTTCTCACCAATTATAAGGTGATATAAATTATCTCCATCAACTATAAAGTAACAGGAATTGTCTTTGACAATATCGGAGTGATTTAGAAATTTAAACTAACTAGCCCTTAATGTTTGGTAACGTGCAATTCTTAAATACGAAATGTAATTGTCTGAAATATATATATGAAAAGAATCATGTCATATTTACTACATCAAACATTAAATGGTACGATGTTATTACTTGCTAGGATTAGTTTTTGTTTGATATATAGCATCCCATTGTTTGTAAAACCAACCAGTGATTTTCCAATAATCATGATATATCTTTTACTGGTCTATCATATTATGCCTAACTGTTTTGATGATTGTCTAAAAATTTATTTGTGATTTCTTTTTAATATTGTGTATTTTGTATATATTATATAACTATTTAAAATAATATCTAAAAATGAAATGATAAGGGTTATCTCTTATTCGCTAATGTGATCATAAAAACTAAATCGTTAGGTAAAACTCGCTCGTGAATGTGAGCTTTACTATAGACACATAAAAAATTGTATTTACCAGTAAAGTTTCTAAGGGTTTAGTAATTTCTCAATACTATATATATATATAGTAATGTTGAATGAAAAGTTATTAGTAGGTTTAGAAATTTACTTAGAACCCTAACTAGTAGGTTCCAAGTTGCCTAATCTAACGATGATTCTTGGTTCCATCCACATGAAGAGAATTGTGGCCTAAGGATGAAAATTCTTAGAAGTGGCAACGGCGTTATAAGGATACCCCTTTTTCCCTTTCAAAATGTTTATGGTAGTTTTTTTTTTTTAAATGTTTATGGTAGTTGGTTTTGTTGTTTTTGCAGGACTTCAAACAATTGAAGTATGTTAAATTTAGTGACTGCGAGTCGCTCGTTATTACGCCCAACCTCTCATGTGCTCCAAATCTCGAAGAATTGAAACTCTGGAATTGCAAGAACTTGGTAGAAGCCCACAAGTCGATTGCAAATCATGACAAGCTCCAAGTCTTGCATTTTAAATGGTGCCCTGAACTTCGTGTTTTTCCAAATGTGCTCAAGTCAAAAAATCTTCGAGATCTCGACTTTTCTATTTGCTCAAAATTTGAAAGATTTCCCGATATCCCGCATGAACTCGAATGCCTAAAAAAATTTTCCATACTACTTACGGCTATTAAAGAACTTCCTACATCAATAGAAAATCCTGTCTCTCTAGAGGTAATGCTTTTAGATATTTGCAAAAACTCAGTAAGCATTCCATCTAACATTTACAAGTTACAAAGACTTCAATGCTTCAAATCTGCTTTTGGCCCAATCGTGTTTCCAAACCTCACAGATTCAGCTAATCCCTGCATGAAGGTTGGACTTTCAAATTTAAAAGTCTTAGACCTTCTCAATTGTAATCTGTCCAAAGTAGAGTTTCTTGAGGATCTTTCTTGTTTTTCCTTGTTGGAAAACTTAATGCTGTCGGGGAACAATGTCACTAGCCTCCCTATATCCATCAGTAAGTGTGATCGTTTGTCCGAATTGTCAATTAGTTATTGCCATCAATTACAAGAGATTCCCAAGCTTCCGCCATTTTTAAATTTGCTGCTCGCGAATGGGTGCGAATCTCTGCAAACAAATGGGCATTTAACTTCAATTGATCTATGGGTCCATCGGGGGTTGGCCATGGTTGCCAATGCTTCAATTGCCAAGGTCAAATTCTCTCTCTTGTGCGCACACATATCGGTTTGGAGAATATGCTCAAAACAATCTGTGCTTTTATATTGCAGTGCGCACACATATCGGTGTAGAGAATATGCTCAAAACAATCTATGCTTTTATATTGCAATAGCTAAAAATGCAAAACCAGAGGTTTGAGAAAACTAAACAAATATAAAGTGATCCTGCACTAATATGCATGTAATGAAGGTGGCCAGCATAGTTTTTATGGGAATGATTTTTATCCCACGAGACTTCTATCTCAATGCAAGCTAGGATCAATGGATCCCTACTCATTTATGGAACTCTTTATTCACTAGGATTACTTACTAAACTCATATTGAATTCTTCTATGGTGCTTTCTAACAATCTATTTTTGTAACAGGATTCTGTTTGTAGTATTTATCTCCCTAAAGGAGAGATGCCAAAATGGTTTCAACCAATTGAAGACGGTTCAGTATCTTTCATGGCTTCAGAGGACTTATATGACAAGTTTCTTGGATTGATTTTTTGTGCTGTAAGTAAAAATGAAGGCGGTCCTTCCATACTTAATTGTAGCGCATATTTTAATGGCGAAGAGCAGGTTACCTACACACTAAGTTTATACAGATTGGATCTAGGTGACATCTTCATAATTTATTTCGCACCATCTATCTTATGGAAAGCAATCCATTTTGATCAAATTGATGGGAATTATGTACAATTCAGCATTACATTAGGGGGCTTCCATGTGGAAAAGTGAGGATTCCGAATAATATGCAAGCAACTAGAGGACGATTTAAAGGTTGCGATCCGAGACTATAGACTAATTGATCCAACTTTTCTCTATGAGGTCGGTCCTGACTCAACAGACCCAGAAGCCCAAAGTTCACATATACATGAAGACAATCCAACCCAAATAGGTTTATCACATCACGCTCGCCAAAACTCGGTTGGCAATCTAGGTCAAATTCGAGCACATTTTTATGATATGTACTTGAAGAGGCATAGCCATAGAGGAATAAGAAGTGAGATGTCAAGCCACGAGGAAAGGTTGATCGACAGTTAGAGTCCTCTTACCACTTGTTGACTTTGGCAACTAGAAAGAATTGAAAACAATACCTCAGTGGTCGAAGTGTCTCACAATTCAGCACATTTTTATGATATGTACATACTATACATCTACATTTCCGCGCAGCCAGGGGAACAAAAAGTACAAGCTTCGATTAAAAGAATGATAGAAACTTGCTAAGGAAGTACTTCGTACGGTGAGTGAACTCCCGCTGATCTTCATTACAATGCCTCCTTTCTTCTCGTTCCTTCTCATTTTCCTTTCTCCCCGGAATATTAAAAAAAAATTACAAATAAAATTTTGTAATTCAGCCTTCTCTTTTTATCTCTTTTCTTTGTTTGTAGTTTCTCATTTTGGCTAAATCCTCTTTTCTCCGCCCTACCCAAACTTCGATCTCCACCATCTTCCGTCGGACACCAGCGAGCTCCGACAAATGCAAGATCGCCGCTTGTTAAGCGGAGGCAACCGACAGAAGAAGTCCCTAGTGAACCGACGGGTGACGGAGGCCAGCGAGCGGAGGCGACGGACTACCGCCGTGGGAACCAGTGACGTAGCTTCTTCGGGGGAACGATTCTCTGCTGAGGTTCCTGGCTTCGTGCAGCCTGCTATATAGATCGGGTAACGCCTGGCAGATCCAGATCGTATCGAGTCGATGCAATACTTGAGCTGGATTTTGAATTCGATTCGTTTGGTGCTGGAGTTGCGCGGGAACTTGAAGAATGTGTCATTGAATTTGTTCGAGAGACGCTGAATGAGTGTTTTCTTCGGAAGTTTAGTCTGTGGATGCTTGGTAGTGAATTCAATGGTAAGCGACGTTGCACGCTGCAAAATCAGGGATGATCCCTAGAAGGTATGACAATTCTTTCTTTCTTTCTTTTCATGGGGCGTACACAGAGAGAGAGATTTGGGTGCGTTTGAGGTGTCTCGGAAATGTAGATGTATAGTATGTACATATCGTAAAAATGTGCTGAATTGTGAGACACTTCGACCACTGAGGTAGGACTCTGTCGCTAACTTTTATGAGGTACTTGAAGAGGCATAGCCATAGAGGAATAAGAAGTGAGATGTCAAGCCACGAGGAAAGGTTGATCGACAGTCAGAGTCCTCTTACCACTTGTTGACTTTGGCAACTAGAAAGAATTGAAAACAATATCTACTTGGCTACTTGGAGCGTGTGAGTAACATGAACGTTGGTTGTGCTCATGAATAACTGGTTAGGTGCTTATTTTCTTTGGCCTTGTGACCTCTGGATATGAAAAAGAAAAAATCACAAGAAACACGGAGTTTACATTATTAGTTATTCAGTAGAATAGAGACAAAAGCACAAGAAGCTGATTGTGAATTCTGATTTTTGACACCGTTGCAACAGTTTAGGGTTCCTTTTTTATCCTTATCCGCCACAACTTTTATGAAGGAAAATGACCTTGAAGCTAAAACTCCTGGAAGCTTCTTCAACTTTTTTAAACCTAATAATGAAACATAAGCTCTCAGGTACCAATGATAACGCTGGAATGAGCAACATGTAGTTTCTCAAATTAGTTGTTGTTCTCACTTTAGTGTCATTAGAGCTATATCAGTCTAACAGAAGGTGGGATTTGCATCTGAATTAGAGGTTGAGTGTGCGGTGACAATCATTTCCGGAACTTTGTGACTAGAAGATCATAGAGGACTTGCAAGATATTTAGCATATAGCCATGAGATGTGCATTCATCCATACGTAGCTGCATATTGATAATGAAATATCTCTACTGCTGGCAACTTGATGCCGATTTCCTCTTGAATTGCCTGTTTGCATTCATGCATTCTTGAGATAATTTTTTATTCTCATCCTCATATTGTTTTCTCCAAACAAGTAACAAGACCTATTTGCTTTTCGTATATAAGGCGAAACTTGCTTTGGACAGCCTTGAAGTTCCAGCTGGGTAAGAAACTGGTTTTTGGTAAACAGGTGCATTTCAGATATTTTATGTTATTTGCTAATTAAAACAATTGGTATTTCAGGCTTAATTGGTGAATGATTTCAGATTGTGCTTTATTTGTATATACTTTGATTGAACAGCTATGTGATTGTTGAGGATGGGAATGTTATCGCAGCTGGAATAAACCCGACTATTGAGACACGAAGTGTATGTTTATCATTGCCTCCCCATCCCCTTGTTTAAATTTTGGCCCAGCAGCACCTTGTTATTGCTGTGGATTGATACCCTTAAATTATCCACTCATAGTTTATTGTTGATCATTTTATTTTTCTCTCTTAAGTATTTCTTTAATAGATGGTAAAACAATATACAAGACAAAATCTGTTAATGAGTGGATGTTTTATGCATTATTAGGCTGTAAAGGGTTATGTTCCCATTGTTCTTTCATAAAATATACTGCTAACAATAACTATAATCTTGCCTTATTATGCCTAATGTTTCACGTTTTTCATTTGCCATTGTTCTCTGTTTGGATCAACAATACGGTCTTTATATGCTTTTGTGAGGTTCCTAACACTGTTTTCTTAGGCTATATGTCAACTAGACTATTGGTATACTTATTTGGTATAATAATGCACTGTAAACATTGATTACATTTTAAGATGTAAGAACCTACTCCTTGCGAGATTTCTTCATACAATGACCATATTTACAAAATCTCTTCTGTGATAGTCTATTGCTATAATCTTTGATAGTTATGTGGTGCAGTTCACTACTATAAATGACTTCGTGGACAGTAAAAATAGTTGGTGCGAAGAATATTGGTCCTTCTGTTATCTTGTGGAGCATAATAAAAACAAAGGTTCCTTGCTTACAGGGGTATATATGAAAATACTGTTAGAAAAGTTGGAGGTGGCTAATCCAATAGAAGCCTCTTTTTCCATGTGAGATTCTCAGCAACTTCAAGTGAGCAAAACTTGTTGAATTTACGTAGTATATGCCTTGATCAATCTCATATATACTCTCAATCAGTTAGCATGAAGCAGAAGACATTTCTCATGAAATGCATTTTTAGAATTTATGTTGAAACTACACTGAAGGACAATGTCTCTCTGACAGAGCTTCTAAATTTGATATGTTTGTGTTGTTTTTCTCCTTGTGCTTTCATAGGCTACAAGACAAGCTCTTGATGTTCTTCTTGAACAGTGGTAGAGGACTGGATTGTTGGCTGTAGAAGTTGCAGAGAAGTTTTCAATATGCTCCGTTTATGTGACCTGTGCATAATGAAAAAAAAATGGAGGTTTGTGGAACTGATTTTCCATATTTTCTGAACAGTGGTAGAGGACTGGATTGTTGGCTGCAGAAGTTGCAGAGAAGTTTTCAATATGCTCCCTTTATGTGACCCGTGCATAATGAAAAAAAAAATGGAGGTTTGTGGAACTAATTTTCCATCTCATATATGCTCCCTTGATGTTCTTCTTGAACAGTGGTAGAGGACTGGATTGTTGGCTGCAAAAGTTGCAGAGAAGTTTTCAATATGCTCCCTTTATGTGACCCATGCATAATGAAAAAAAAAAAATGGAGGTTTGTGGAACTGATTTTCCATCTTTTCTAACCTTTTCCTAGTCTAATGGAAGAAAGCGAAGTTTCTGAAAGTGTCAAGAAGTCAAGTTTATATTAATTCTTTCTTTCTCTGCTTTATTTCCTTTTTCTTAGATTCTTTCTGACTTGTCTGACATTTCTGTATTCTTTTTATTTGCCCTAAGATTTACAGTTCTGGGAATTGCTACTTTTTAGTGCAATGAGATTTTTTGATGTCTTAAATGATATCATGTTTAAATCGAGAAATAAAGTATCTTCAAGAAAAATAAGATATTTCAAGTGTGAGGAAATTATGCTTTCTGATATGCCGAGGGCTATGTACTTGATAAAGAAATCTCTTTTGTTGTTTACTAGTTGCAGTTGCTCTTCTTGCGTACATGAGAGCTTGTGTCTGCTAGATTGTGATGTATGGCTTGTGTTTCCAGTATAACTTTTCATCTATTTAATGCTGCCATGATCTAAGACTGATGCTAAGAGTGCTCAGCCATTTAATGATTGCTATGCAAATGTGTAGAATTTGCGCAGGAAACAAAAGGTTGAGTTTCAGATGCCCCGTCTCTCTTTTTGCCTCAGATGCCCTGTTTATCACATGTGGCTTTCCTTTAGACAGACTGGGTATTCTTAGCCAAATTGCCATATGGGAAACGGGACGTCATGTCCTTGGTCAAGGAAAAAGACAAAGTGTAGTATCTTAGTAGTTAATAATTCTTTGAGTAGACACGTTTGAGAGAAATATCTTCTTCTTTGATCCCTGCCGTGGATTGCTATACATATATGGTTCTTGGTCGAGCAATTCTTCAATAAGAGCTCTTTAGTTGTAATCAGATCATAATCTTTACATGCATCAGAGATAATTAGTATGCTTTGGGAACTTGTTGCATACAGAAAACATGGCCTTGATATAATTTGTCTTCATAATGACAAAATGAATTTGTTTCATGTTTCTTCTCTGTTTTGTAGAACCCTGTTCCATGAATATCATTTCTCTTTTCCTTTCTTCCCCTTCTTTTCTGTTCATTTTTCATTGATGACATTGTGGAATCTATGATTTGTTTAAGTATCTTATAGATATGCTAAATGCTAATATTTGATTTTCAGCTCCAAAGGCTCACAGCTAAATCATGCTTCTCATTAGATCTGCCTACATTGATTCATCCTGTTGAACACTCTCATGCTTTCGCACAGCTAGGTAAGACCTTTGAACTTATGATTCCTTTCTTTGATGGAGATCATGTACATCATGTATGGTGATATGACGCACCTCTGATGCATATCGAATGATTATCAGTTACTCATGCATATAACTAGTGTGTACATGGTGTGACCTTTTATATTATAGGTTGTGCCAAATTAGGGCATTGTGACAATGATTCTTGCTGTGACAGTTTGATATGATGCTCATGTTAAGATCGAGTATACCAATAGCTATAGATTTACTCATATGATTGTAGTCAATCACAATGAGGAAGAACATAAGTGATTGCTCTTCATTAACGATTCTTGGTTGTTCAATGTTCTTATTCCTATTAGTTAATTTGTTCATTTGACTATAAGCTAAGTCAAACTTTCACTTCAAGGTATCTCCCACTCTTCAAACGAACCGTTTTCAGGATTACTTTTGAACTGTAGTTTTGTGATAAAGCACAAATCTGAATGTGACATTATTGCTGCTAGCTTTAGCATAGTAAGATTCTCTCTAGTTTGCGATATGGCAGAAACAATTAGGGTTAATTATTTTGTCTCAAGATGTTAAAACACTTTAGAAACAGCATCCCACAAAGTGTCTTCAAATGATTTGATGCACTCCAACTGATGATGCATGTGTCGTTTACTGCTCTTCTAATCACAGAATTTCATCAAGGGATCTGAGAAAGGAAGCGTGATGCATGTCCAAATCAATTTTTGCCGGGATGTTCATGTGTCTACAGAGGATTGCAGATGTGATCACCAGCGATTTCATGCTTTAACTTGTCAGATTGTTTAGATAATTTTACAGCATAAACCTGTACGAGCATCAGTTTTTCAGAGGTTAATTTTCGTCATCTACATATTTTGTAATGTAGTTTGACATGAGTTTTTCGAACTTTGAGGTAATTCCAGGTGCACTATGATAATTCTGAGCTTTATAGTTATCGACTATGTGTGATCCCTAACAATAATGAAAGATGTAAAGGACTTGCGTGTGTTTTGCATGGGTTTCTTGGGAAAGAATTGCATTGATTGGATTTGAGCTTCCCCGTTATACCAATTATGTCCTAAATACGGGAATTTATGATATTGATGAGTTAATTAATGTCTTGATCGTTGTTGACTGAGAAAATCTCAGGGATGTGATAGGTCATGTGGAGACCATGATAGTCATGTGTTGCTCCTCAAGAACATTAAAATCTTAATAATTTTATCGGTCCAAAGGCAATTGGCAGTCGCTTTTTACCTGATTGTGCTTTCCTTATTCTTCAATCATAACAAGATGCCTCTTCTCTTCTGGTAATAAGAAGTCCGAATTTGAGTTTCTAGTTTAGCTGATAATGATTATATTTTAATCAATTCTAGTAAAACATTAGAAATACCAAAGTATTTGCATTAAAGACCCATAGTCTAAAATGAACAAGAAGATGGTAATTTTGAATCATAATCTGTTATGCATTCTTATGCATTTGTGCTAATGTTAGAAAAATAGATGATCGACCATGCAGGAGTGTGATCGTCGACAAGCCCCAGTTGACCGGCATTTATCCATCAAAAGTAAATGTATGGAAGATAACGAGACCTTGGATGAACACCTGTCTACTTTTAGGAGAAATGTGAAGAGATGGTTAGATGACATAAATATTGACGCGTCAATATAGTTTCCTGTTATAGGAGGGCCATAGTCAAATTAATAACCACTTAGCTAATTTTTCAAAAGATAAATTACTTTATATCGATTGTTAAATGGACAGTCTGGATATGTGTCGTGTAAAGTGCTTTTGTAAATTAGATTTTGTGGCTTTACTCATTAATTGATGTGCTTAATAGGTTATCATCATTATCTAGTGCAATAAAATAATATAGAAAAAATAGCAGAATTACTACCTTAAACTCCTTTTTTTCTTTTTTCTTTTTTAATTTATGAAAGAATTTGATGTCCATAATATAATACATAGCAACAATTTACAATTGTAGTACAGCAAAGTATGAGAATGGCAGGTGTGAATATTCAATGATACTATAGTCATTAGCTGGGGAAGAACTGTTAGTAAAATACTCACTTTACATCAAGTACACATACTTGTGGGATTTTCAACAAAAAAAAAAAAAAATTTGTCTCCAACGCATCGGAAATTACAAAAACAAAAAAAATACTCAATACTTTCGAAGTGAACCGAATTATATCAGCATGGACCACATGTCACATTGTATATAGGTAATATTACTTCAACAATGAATTTGTTTAATATATTTTCCTAAGTCAACTAATGACGTGAGGTGTTAAAAGTCATTTATGCCCAAAATATGATTTTTTCACACAAATAAATATAATGTTCTTGTGATTTCTCATTGAATAGCATGAAAATTAGTAACAAATTGACTTGATAGATAGAATTTGTCCATACAATCTTGGAATTCAAACATTGTTTTATATTACAATGTGTAAGTTTTTCTAGTTTAAATCATGATAACATCATTCTACGGCTCTAATATAATAACTGCTGAACTTTTTTATGCATTTTAAGGAAAATGACGATAATCACCATCATACAGAAGTCGTCATTATTTCTCTCTATGGTCGACCTCCATTAATGGAGCTCGCCTCCTGTGATTAAGGCGCGATCCCTCACTTGAGGTCGCGTCCCTTACCTATGGTGTCACGCAACCCAAATTTGAGGTTGCTCGATTGCCTCCGTTAATGGAGGTCAATGGCTTGGAGGTCCGATTCCTACCGAAGTTTGAATACTGAAAATTAAAAAGGGCTAACATTGGAATGGTGCTTCTGCTCTACAAAGAGAGGAAGTTATTGTGAATGGTGGTGTTAGCTTGCAGCGGTATCGACCAGTGGCAGCAACATCTCTTGAAGACAACGCAAACCCTTTTCAATGGCAAAGATGAACAGTCATTTAAGAAAACTAACCAAAAAAAAAAAAAAAAAAAAAAAGAAAACGGAAAAAAAAAAAGATAAGAAAAAGTAAGAAAACGAGAAAAATAAACAAAACAATGTTGTTATATAGATTAGATTGCCCGTTGTGGGGAAAATTATTCAAAAAATCATAAACCTGTTGCACTTTTGCCAATTTAATTATAAATCTTTTAACTTTTCCAATTCAATTCTAAATATTTTTACTTCTTACCAATTGAGTCCATCTAATCAATTTTGGTAGGAAAATGCTGACGTGGACATCGGCGATCCATATAGGACCGTCGGTGCTGACGTGGACAATTAATTATTTTTTATTTTTTATTTTATCTATTTTTTCCCTTTTTTTTCTTTCTTTCTTTTATTTCTTTTCTTTTTGGCTTTCTTCTTTGCCTTTTCCAGCGGCCGACTAGCCACAGGCGATGGTCGGCCACCAGCCATAGCTAGCCGGCTAGCCTTGCCCACCATAGGCAAGGCTCGGCTAGGTGAGGGCAAGCCTCGGTGAGGCAAGCCCTCACCCAAGCATGGCTCGGGAAGGGTCGCCTAGGTGAGTTCGACCTACGCTGAGGCTAGGGTGGCCTCACTTGGTGTTGTTGTCACCCAATTGATGCCTAGTGAGGTCGTGCTAGCCTGGGCGAGGGCGAGCCTTGGCGTGCTCCCCTCATCAAATCTGCCTAGGCCGGCCCTCAACTAGGCCCGATCGACACACAACGAGGCCGCCCTCGCCTAGGCATAGGTTGGCCTTGCCTGGCTTGGGTGAGGGCTCCCCTTGCAGAGGCTAGCTTAGGCCAATGGGCTGACTGTGGTTGGTGGCCGACCATCACCTATGGCCGCCCAGCCGCTTTAAAAGGCAAAGAAGAAAGCCAAAAAGAAAAGAAAGAAAAAATGGGGAAAAAATAAAAAATAATAAAAATTAAAAAAATTAAAATATTATTAAAAATTGTCCACGTCGACGCCGATGGTCCTACATGGCACAACTGACATCCATGTTAGCATTTTCTGGCCAAAATTAGCCGGATGGACTCAATTGGCAAGAAATGAAAATATTTAGGATTGAATTGACAAAATTAAGATGTTTATGACTGAATTGGTAAAAGTGTAATAGGTTTAGGATTTTTTAGACAATTTTTTCCCTATTGTGCCACGTAAAATAGTTGGCGATTACTGATGCTAAGTCAGCAATCTTTAGCAGCAATTCAATAGAGGAGCTACATTGAAATTTAAGCAAAAGTTTATGATTAAATTGAAAAAATTAAAAACTTATGGATAAATTGACATCCGTATAATATGTTTATGACTAAGTTGGTAATTTTCGCCGTGTTGGATTTGCATGATCATAAAAGAAGACCCTCTCCATATACAACAGGTCATCAACTTATAATCGCATATCTGACCTCCATCTAACAATGAAAATCTAATATCGTCATCTACCACCAAACCTCATTTAATTATAAGAAACCCTAGACTCTGGGAAGCTTCAAGGCAGGCCTAGCCAACTTGAAAATCTTCGGTTCATGATATTCTCCTCAATCAGTGATGCCCTCAGCAGTCAGCGCTCCCGACTTGAAGTCCTTTGCTTGCCTGGTTGAATCTTTCCCTTGGATCATGGGCTCCCTCGAAGGTCGACAGTTCCTCCTTTGCATCATTTGGGCTGAGTCATGCCGCCCTAGGCATGGCCTAATAGCCATTGCTACTAGTGATCATTGGTCATTGTTTGAAATAATAAAAAAGAATTGGGCTTGGGTTGGGCCAAAGCCGAGATAGTGGCCCGAGTGAGAAGGGATTGTACTAGGTCCCAACCCAAACGGCTCGGTGCAAGTGGCTCTCATATATTTCTCTCTGTCTTTCTTTTTCTGTTATCGAAAATCCCCAAAGAAGTGCGGGAACTTTTCAAACAAATAGTAGTTAATTTAGTTGGGGCCGTTGTGGGTGATAGGGAATGTCAATTAGTTAGACTTCATATTGAATTTTGCCTTTGTTAGCTGTCAATTGGACTTCATCAGCCCCCCAGTTGCTTCTTTTGGTACAAAACGTGATGTCTTCGCCAAAAGAGCTCCTAGAAACGATGATCTACCAAAAACAGTTTTTTCCCCTTAGATCAGGTCATACTAACACAATTTCCTTGAATCATCATAGAAATATAAGCTGTTTTCATATCAAAACATTTACGAAGCATTACGAGATGGCATAATTGAGGATATAATTTGAGAGTATATAGATATGACACAATCAATGAAAATAAGTATGAATGAGCGAATTGAAACATACAACCAATAATCTCCAATCCCCTAGTCTTTTTTCAAGCACATCAACATTTTGACTAGTGTCATAGAGGACGTTGGAATTGATCCAATATGATTGTTGTGCAGCCAAACAATCTTAATGCATTCAGAAAACCAATAAGGGACAATTGACTCAGCGGACGAGGCTTCTTCCAAGAGAGGGCTATCCACAATAGCCAATTGGCATCCAACTAGGTATAGTTAGATTACTCCATGAAATACAATTAATGATGCCAGGCATCTATAAAAATAACTATACAAAATTCTAGAAATGCAATTCTACAACACATCAATCCAATGGCAAATGAAAATGATGATATCAATGGAATTCCGAAAAATGTATAGAAGGACGTGGAGTATTTAAAAATCCCCAGAGAGTCTAATGTTGTATCTGGTGGTCACCCATCTCCACATTCCGACAAGCTCACACAAACTCCTCTCATTCGAAACCCGTTATACTCTCATTCTCTCTCTCTCTCTTTCATCGTCCACATGCTTTAGGTTCGAGTCCACCTGCCTATGTAAATATTTGGTTTTTGCATGAATGAGTAGGGCTGGGATCACAATTGCAATGGCCAATCCCTTTTCTGATGTTTGGATCCATATAATCATAGAATGGTGACTCCACCAACATTTTGGAATTGCCATTTCCACTACTTAGGCCATGCAATCATCATTTATCATTCCTAAGTAGGTTAGAGCCATATGGGCTCATAAAATTAGATCATATTGCAAGATAGGCATCAGGGTACCAAATATATCACACATGCCCAACTGCAGTCAAAACTTGAATCTGGTCTCCTAGTTAAATACAGACCAAAAAGTGTCAAAAACATTGAAATTCAGACCCAGGAACCCCTGAGGAGGGCATCCGTGGGTGCAGTTTCCCCGAACGTCTTGAGCAGATCTGAGCAGGAGGGATCTGCCTCTCCTTCCGATTTGAGCTCCGACCCTAACTCCTCCTCTATGTCATCTGTCAGGAATACTGATTCCTTAAAATGGATTCGACACTAAATCGAACCCCTAAAATGAATGCGGAAGACGAGCCCAAAAACAACATGTATCGCCAATCAAAGACACACCACGAAATCGAGCGTACCTTATTGTCCACAGATTAAACACCAATGTTGAAAATCGAGGAAGGATTCTGATCCTGTTCTACCGAGGAGTGTCTTGTTGCTTTAAGGGGGAGAAAAGTTACGTTGGTTTTGGGAAAGGCAGAAAAGAAAAAAACGTATGTTCATCCAAAAGGTGCGTTCTTTTTTTCTTTTCTCCCCTTAAATACATCTTCTCCAAAAGACACATCCCCTCAATGTAACACCTCTTTATATCTCAACCCTTTATCCATTGACCCTTATCTTGTGGGCCCGGCTTTTAGGGGGTGGACAGGGCCACTTAGACCCATCAATACATGAATAAAAACCATCATCTCCCACTCGCACATGGTGGGCCGAACAGGATCCTCTTTACCTTTCTACAATGTTCATACTGGTGAATAATCCATGTGACTAGCATACTTTGAGAGCTCGTTGCTATACATCTGTTAGGAATATATAGTAGCTCATAATGGGTATCACACTATGAGTAGATTTAGTATGCAGTATCCTAGATCGATCAATCACATTTATCTCTCTTTCTTGATCTCTTTTTAATCATCGATATATTATATTCACAATTATGATTATCCAAAAAATAATCATAATTGGTTGACCAGTGAACACAAAACTAATATGTGATTCTCCAAATTCGATATTCCTCATTTCTTCAAACTCACAATTTCAGTTCAGCTTGCTTTTCTAGAAATGTCCCATTAGATCGAATCAATTCATGATTATTAGCAACATCCTAAGATAGCAACCATTGAATAGAAATCTTGAGAATAAATAAGAGTCATGAGAGCACTAAATTGAGGAACTCTTTTCCTCAAGAGTTTCACACGACATAAAAGTTGAGATCAAACTTTTGCCACTCTTATTGGTCGTCTCATGCATATGTAGTATAAAATACATATTATGGTATTTAACTCATTTCCCATGAAGCGTATGTTTACATCTTTAATACCGTATATTTGATAATTAAGACATACCCAATGTCTAACTTGAGTTCACATATTTACTCATACACAGAATTCATCGAACTCACTTCTAGTATCATAGACAGATAAAGTAAAATATATAGGTTATTTTACTTTCGGATATAGTAAATATTATGTCCTCATCTTAACACTCAGTTAAGGCGACATATGTATTTTAAGCTTGAGCTCTCAATTATCACATGATAATAAGCTTAAAAACCGTCTAATCTCTATTTATCACACAGTAAATAGAAGTGATTACCCGTGTGGGTGAGTTAATATTTTATCTGTTTAACATACTTTCTCAACTTAATATAATGCACTAAGCATTAAGATACATAAACATCAAACAAAAAATTCATAGGCATTAATGATGAAAACACAAATTCATCAAATGTGAACACTTAAGGGAAATTACAATATTCAGTGCATCAACCTCTACGCAATCCCAGAGATTTCACATGACCACAAAACACATCTCTAGGTATTGGCTTTGTCATAGGATCTGTTACCATTTTATGCGTAGATATGTACTGTAAGTTCACATATTTTCGTGCAACCATATCCTTGACAAAATTATACTCGATATCTATATGTTTGGTCTTGCCATGATATTTTGGATCTTTGGTGTACGCTATAGCTGCTTGGCTATCACAGTTAACCAATAATAGATTTGCAGCATACCTAATAACACCTAAAAGATCCAAAAATTTCTTAAGCCAAACACCTTGTATTGTTGCTGATAATGCCACGAACTTAGCTTCCATCGTGGACAAGATTATACACATTTGCTTCTTACTGCTCCAAGATATGGCGCCATTATTCAGTAAGAAAGCAAAACCAGAGGTAGATTTTATTTCATCTAAATCTCCTCCCAAATCAGCATCTGAATAACTTTCGAGTCACAGATCCTTTCCTTGGTAATTCAGCTTGTAATTAGTAGTTCCCCTCAGATACCTCAATATTCTTTTAACGGCTTTCCAATGTGCTTGACCTGGATTAAATTGGTATCTACTCAACATTCCAACTGCAAAACATATGTTATGTGTATACATCATAGCGTACATCAAACTCCCAACAGCACTAGTATAAGGAACATATTTTATTTGTTCCTTCTCTTGTAGAGTCATTGGACACAGTCTATGGGTTAATCATTCACTTTTTGTAATAGGAGTATCAATGGGTTTACAATCTTGCATACGAAATCATTCAAGAACCTTATTTATGTATGTTTCTTGCGAAAGAGATAATGATCTCTTCGAATGATCTCTTAAAATCTTAACTCTAAGGATGTATGCAGCCTCACCCATATCTTTCATCTCAAAATTGGAAGATAACCAACTCTTCACAGTATTAACAAACTCCATATTACTTTCGGCAATTAGTATATCATCAACATATGATCTTTGGATCTTTTGATATATACACAATGATTATCATCTATCATTGTAAAATTATACGCCATTATGACATTGTGAAAATGTATATACCATTGTCTTGACAACTGCTTAAGATCATATATCGATCTCAAAAGTCGATATACCTTTTCTTCTTGACCTTTCATTATAAAACCAGCAGGTTGTTCCATATTTATTTCTTTATCTAATTTTCTATTGAGAAAAGTAGTCTTTACATCCATTTGATGTAACTCAAGATCCATACTTGCCACTATTACCAAAATAATGCAAATTGAGGTAAATCTCACTACAGGAGAAAATATTTCTTCATAATCAATTCCTTCCTGTTGATTATACTCCTTCGCCACAATGCGAGCTTTATGCTTTTTTATCGAGCCATCAGCTTTATGCTTTATTTTAAGAATCCATTTGTTTCCAATAGCTTTGCTTCTTTTTAGAAGATCAATCAGTTCCCAAACATGGTTTGACTTTATTGACTCCATCTCCTCTTCTATTGCATGAATCCATTTTTCCTTACTAGAGCAATTTAGAGCCTCATTAATATTTATTGACTCATCCTCATCTTGTGGAGCAACCATAAAAGTTTCCCCTTCAATGTCAAAACGTCGACGGGGAATACTTTTGCGACTTGTTCGCCATATGGGAGATTGTACATTTTGCACATCATTCCCCATTATGCTTCCACTCAGATTAGATAATGACGATATCGTCTCATCATGTGGTTGTAATTGAGAGTGAGTTGAATTAAATTCATCACTTCTCATATTACTCCCACTTGGACAAACTCCATTTAGTTCATTATCTTGATCCAAGGTTTCAAATATGGAGTAATCTTCACCTATTTCGCACTTCTTAGGAAATTCATTTGCTAAGAATGTGACGTCCCGTAATTCGAATTCAGTTATACTTCCACTTTCCTGCTCACCTATGAACACATACCTTTCAAGTGTTCAGAGTATCTTATAAAAATAATATTCTTTCCTCTGGGACCCAATTTCCCAAACTTGTGAGAGGGCTCATGAGTATAGGCAGCACAACCCCATGACTTAAGAAAACTTAAGTCCGGTTTTCTGTCTGTCCATAACTCATATGAAATGGAAGTAACTGATTTGGAAGGCACTCGGTTAAGTATATAAGCAGCAGTTAATAACGCATCACTCCAAAAAGTAATAGGTAAGTTCGCATGCGCCATCATGGATCTAACCATTTCCAATAGGGTTCTATTCCTTCTCTCCACAACACTATTTTGTTGAGGAGTATATGGAATAGACAATTGTCTTTCTATTCATTTTTCATCACATAATTTTCTGAACTTATCAGATAAATATTCTCGACCTCGATCGAATCGCAATACTTTTATTTTCTTGTCTAATTGATTTTCTACCAAGTTCATAAATCTTTTGAAATAACTCAATGCTTTAGATTTATGAGAAATCAAATTAACATATCCGAATCGAGTATAATTATCTATAAATGTGATGAAATAAATAGCCACATGCCTTCCTCTCACATTTATCGGACCATAGACGTCAGAATGGATTAATTACAAAGGAAATTCAGCTCTTTTACCTTTTATAAATAGTTTTCTTGTCATTTTCCATGCTAGGCAATGCTCACATATGGGCAAATCGACTTTTTCAATATTGCCTAACAAGCCAACTTTGACTAGTCTATTCATACGTTGTTGGCCAATGTAACCAAATTTAGCATGCCACACACTCATATCATTATCATATGAATTAGGAGATGTGAAAAGGGAATAACAAACATTGGCATTACTATAGTCAACATTTAATACAATAAAACTATCTATAAAATAACCACAACCATAGTAATTTATATCCAAATACAAATCTACACCACTATTATGGAAGTTCATATTAAAACCAAGTTTAACCAACACTAAAACAGACACTGAATTCCAGCGAATCTCCGGAGCATACAACACATTATATAGGAACAGAGTGCATCCACCATGCATGTTCAATTAACGGATGCCAATTTCTTTTACTTCTGCTCTAGAGTTGTTTCCTATATAAATCCACTTAGTTCCAGTCGGTACTCGTCAGAATTCCACGAAGGATTCTCTATCATTCGCTACGTGGTCTGTCGCTCTTGAATCCACAATCCACAAAGGATTAGACTCAGTTAAGAATACAAAACTCGACACATAAGCAAAGTTTTGGAAAGTACAAGGAGTGTATACCTTCTTTGGTTTATGATAGTCGCGAGCATAGTAACCCTTCTTGTCACAATTGTAACACTTCACCCTTGTAAACTTCTTCATTCGAGGACGCTTTCCTCTTTCATGTTGATTAAGCTTAGGTTTCTTCCCTAAAGGACCTGCTTCCTTGCCTTTCCTTTTATCGAACCAGTTAGGACGCTTGTGCTTGGAGCTTGAAGCTCCATGTGAGCTAGAACCAGTATGATAAATTTTAGCTTCCGGCTTAGCCGCCAAGAGGTAGTCCCCTTCCAACTCAAGATGACGCACTGCATCTTCAAAGATTTTGATATTTTCATTATGGGTCAGGTGCACCTTCATATTTTCCTAACTCTGAGGCAAGGAACGGATCACTGCTTGCACTTGCTGCTCATCAGTCAGGACATGGCCAGCATCTTTAAGCTCATTAATCATGTTTGACATCTTTCTAAGGTGTTGCTTCATGGTCAAACCATGAGGCTTCTTATAAGAGTCAAACCTAATAGTGAGTTGTCTCAGTCTGGTCACCGAAATATGACCAAACCTTGCTGCCAACGCTTCCCACATTTCCTTGGCATTATCAAAATGCATGAACTCTCGCATGATGTCATTTTCCATGCTATTTAGCAACGTAATGCGAGCAAGGGAGTTCTTTCTTTTCCATGCAACAAATGCATCATTATCTCTCTTACGCTGTGCAGTGTTTCCTTCTTCAAGTTCTATCATGGTCAAGTTAAGAGCTTCTAGTGCATCTTGCTCTTCCAGCACATATTGGATTTTCATATGCCATATTTCATAGTTATTGTCATTGAGCTTCTCACCTTTGTTCAGCTCAATGACTATGCTTTTTGTGGCTGAAGCCATCGATTTGAACATATCAGACATATATGCACGAATTATTAATGCCTATCATTTATGCATCCATTTTGCACAAAACCATCATATTAATGAATAATTTCAAGTGAGGTTTAAGAATCAAAAGGTCACTATGTTTCCAATCATCATCCAAAATCCTAACTTGGAGTTATTATTAATTTAACATTCTATACAAAATAAATTCTTTGAAATTACAAAAAAATTTATGAACTACCCATAACAGTTAATAATAATAGAAAGCAAATGATATTTGATATCAAACAATGATATAATAATAATGATTTCACATAATGCAACTAACATATCAGTTGACACACCAACAACAACTAGGTGGAAAGCATTACATAAGATGTCTACAAAGCATACAAAATAAAGACTAGCCAAATCATCTAACACCAAGTCAATATATGAACTGGGAAAGATCCCTTTTTGTTCAACTTTTTAATCTTTTCTCTTGTAACAATCCAGTAATAATCATCTATAAAATCCATCACAATTTTCTTATACGAAACAGCTCTGTTGACTTCCCATAAACGATTCAACACTCCTTGCCATTTTAGTGGAAATTCATGCAAAATCACACCATCTCAGATTGTGGCATGGGACGACCATTCCATATGACCTTTTGTATTTTCAGTTAACTTCAAGAACATGATCAATTAAGTCGCCTCTCTCCCATCGATAATCAGTCAGCTCGGCTATCAACCTAGAAAGCCTTTTCTTTTGTTCATCGGTAATCGTGTGAATAGATGTGCGTAACCTAAGGGGAGGCATTTTTCCTACAATAAATACAGAACAAATAAGGGATTACATATAATCCATATAGACTTATTTGGAAAAAGAAACACATTCTTTTTTTTTTTGTGGCCAACGGTCAATGATCAATGGTCAAAGTCAACAGTCAACAGTCGCGGTCAACATTCAGCTGGGTCGGGGTCAATGGCGGTCGGGTCAGACCAAACGAGCCGGGTCGGGCCGGTCGGACCGGACGGGCCGGGTTGGACCAGATGGCCCGGTCGGGCCGGTCGGACAAACCAACTGGCACGTGCCACGCTCGTGCTTGGCTGACGTCACGATGATGTCGATTGGTCGCACATGCCTGGGGCTGAAACGGCGCATGTGACTCACGCGCCTGTGGGGGACCGAATCGGCGCGTGCGTTGCACGCATCGATGACCCCCGTTCGTTTCGACCACGCGTGGTGGCGCGTCTGGCGGCGATCCGCCACTTGTTTTTCTCATATCGATGAGTGCTTCGTCCCTGCGCCATCAAAAATGAATTTCGACTTGCAAAAAATCACAAAACAGGGCGAACTGTACACAGGTGTCGGGTTTTTCCGTCTCCGATCGACCATCAGCGGCTTTTCTTGAATTTCAACCACGAAAATAATTCAATAACATAAAAAGGGGATCGAGAAATGTGAACTACGGCTTTGATACCAATGTCAAGAATTATTGATTCTCTAAAACGGATTCGACACTAAATTGAACTCCTAAAACGAATACAGAAGACGAGCCCAAAAACAACTTGTATCACCGATCAAAGACACACTACGAAATTGAGCGTACCTTATTATCCATAGATTAAACACCAATGTTGAAGATCGAGGAAAGATTTTGATCCTGTTCTACCGAGAAGCGTCCTATTGCTTCAAGGGGGAGAAAAGTTACATTGGTTTTGGGAGAGGGAGAAAAGAAAAAATGTACGTTCATCCAAAAAGTGCGTTCTCTTTTTCTTTTCTCCCCTTAAATAAGTCTTCTCCAAAAGGCACATCCTCTCAACGCAACACTTCTTCATATCTCAATCATTCATTCATGGACCCTTATCTTGCGGGCCGAGTTTTTAGGCCCAGCATGGGCGGACAGGCCCACTTAGGCCCATCAACACATTAATAAAAACCATCATCGTCTGATGCCGATATCAGCAGCAACTCACACCCTTCGTAGTTCGGGAATTCGGGCGGGTTATACCTCAACTGCCTGAACTGTCCCTGCAAGCAGGCGGGGAGCACCGCCTTGCGCTTGCTCTAGAGTCCCCTGAACTGGGAAGGGCCAGCCCCTTGTTGGTCGGGATTCTTGATGTGGATGAGGGACCCTTCTCTATCGACGTTGAGCGACTCGTGTGGCTCTTGCTTCTCATCATCGGGAGGGAATTCGAGCTTGTATATGAGATTTGTGTGCGCTTTCTTCCTCCCAGATTTGTGTCTTGAGTATGCGGTACACGCCCTCCCCCAACGCTCTGGCCGCAGCCGTGTGGCGGTGTCCCGTCGTGGAAGTGTCGTACTCTTCTGCAAGAAGCAACAAGTCATACTTGAACCACAGAGAGAGAGAGAGAGAGAGAGAGCCGACTTGATATCATCGATCTTGGTAGTGATCATCTCCACAAATCCCCACTAGGGTCGGCTCCGTTTTCTTGGGTCCAGAAGACTCTTTTTCCCCCTCACTATCAAACTCAGCAGCGCCTGCTTCTCGATGTTCACTTCCTGCGTTTGGCATTTATACAGAGGCTTGAAATCGCGAGGTGATCATAGACGGGTTGTGGGGTCGTAAATCTTGTCACCATCATTACCTAGCTTCCATGGCCGCCTTCTGTAGTGGCCTTGTGTGACATCCTGAAATTCGACCATGTTTTCGATAAAGTGAAATGGGCATTTCGTCGACGTGCCTATGGCCCTTTTTCTCTGAGTTGATCACTCACAAGTTAACTAACCTATTGAGTAAAGCCGTTAAGGGATGTATCTGCAGTAAAATCCCTAAAAGCTACCTAATTAGTTGGATTGGGCTAAAATCATGTCTGATCAATTTTTAACCACGAAATTGAACTCGATTTCGGGAATCGAATTTTAAGCACGTCATAATTTTTTTTTTTAGGACATTGTCTCATGGTTCGTCAATTTATTGACGAGTCCGAAATTTCAAGAAAGAAATTATCGGAAGGAAAATTGAAGCCCGAAAGGAAATAGAAAGGGAAAGAGAAGAAAAAAATAGGAATAAGGCTATTGTTTTATTTTTTCTCTCTCTCTCCCTCTCTTTTCTTTTCTTTCTTTTTCTTTCCTTTCTCTCTCTCTTCCCTCCCCTTTCCCTTTCCCCCTCGTGCGGATTTCCCCACCGCTAGCTCTCTCTCTCTCTCTCTCTCTCTCTCTCTCTCTCTCTCTCTTTCTTTTCCCTCTTTGACCAGTCAATACTTATCTCCCTTTTCTCTCTCTTCTCTCTCTTCTTCCTCCCCCACGTGACCGCATTCTTCTTCTTCTTCATTCTTCACATGCAAACTAGCGAGCTGAGGAAGATCAGAAGCTGCAGCTCGTTGTCGCGGCTCCGTTGCCGCCCGTCTCAGCGCCGCACCGCACGCCCGCGACGCCCACCCGTGCATTGCCGCGTGACCCAGCCCCCGTTCCGCCGACCAACTCCACCTCCGGCCACCGCCCAGCTCCGCCGGACCTCCCCGGCGTCCCCCTTGCTCTCCACCGGCCTCCCCTCACCGTTTTGGCCACCGGATTAGCTCCGGCCAGCCAAGGGCACAACCCATGAGTGGTTTCCGGCCCCTTCCGGGCTTGTTTTGGGCCATTTCCGGGCCCCGAACCCAAGGCCCGCTTTGGAGTTTGTTGTTCCTTGCGTCGCCCCCGTCAGATTGATCCAATTTACGCACGATTTGGTGAGTAATCTCACTAATCCCGGATTAGTTGGCTAATTATGCTTAAGGTTGGTTTAGTTTTAATTAAATGCAATTAGGTAGTTAGATTAGTATGGATTAGTGTTTATTAGCCAATTGTGATGCGAATTAGACAAATTGATTGTGCAATTAGCAAGTAGACATGGTCTACTATTTATTGAGGGTAGCCCGGGATTTTTCCAGACCCTAATCGGGCTTCAATTAGGCTTTTCAGGCCTAAGTGACATTTTTAGTATTTAAATATTAATTTTCGGAATTAAATTAAATAATTATTTATTTTTCGAAAATTCAACTAAGATGGCTCGGGACTAGAATATTATGCTGATGACTGTGGTGAAATCTGTTTATTTAATTGGGCTTTATTTTGAGTTAAATTGAATTTTTAATATTTATTAATTAATTATCGAAATTAATTAATTAATTATTTATTTATTTTTCGGAAATTATGATTTTGATGGCTAATGACCGAAATCTCGTGCTGATCGTCGTGGCGCAGTCTGTTTATTTATTTGAGCTCCACGTTGTATGAAATTGAATAAATTGTGATATTTTAGGAATTTACCTTAAAATTGATTGGAATTGATTGAGATTGAATTATTGATTGTTAAATGGCCAAGCATGTTATTCAGCATTTATAATGCTTTGTTGAGTTGATTTAATTATTTGATTGAGAAATTGTTGGGCATTTGTTGTCGGTATTGAAAGTAGATTGGTAATCACTTGAAAGAAAACACGTGGGCTCGGTGAATTGGAATATCACCTGGAGAGTGCACGTGAATTCAATGGTTGAATATGTCACCTTGGCGAAAAGGTCGCCTGAGAGAATGCATGTGGCTCGGAGACTCGGTATGTCGTCCTGGAGAATGCACGTGGCTCAATGATAGAGTTTGGCATCTAAAAGGGCACGTGGCTCGGTGAATTGATGCATCACTTTGGTAAGATAGCACCTAAGAGAAGGCACGTGGGCTCGGGCATCAGAAAAAGGACACGTGGCTCAGTGATCTAATGTGTCATCTTGGCAATTGAGTGCCTTAGAGAATGCACGTGGGTCCAGTATTTGAGATTAGCATCTAAAAGGGCACGTGGCTCGGTAACTTGATGTACCACCTTGGCGAAGAGGTCGCCTTAGAGAATGCACGTGGGCCCAAGGTTCGAGGCACGTGGCTCGGAGACTTGGAATGTCGTCCTGGAGAATGCACGTGGCCTAGCTTTTAGATACTCCTCCGTGGAAATGATTTGTATGACATGTAATTGACTGGTTCGATTTGTTTGGAGTAAATGAGTGTCTATTGTGAATTGTACTGACTTGCAAGTGGGATTTGAGGCCAAGTTAAGTCCTCTGCCCTGTGCGTGTTTAGGTAGCCTTTAGTGTAATGGTTTACTAATCGAGGCTTAGTGGGGTAGAACTTGCTAAGACATAGTCTCATCTCGGTTTGAGGAAATCATTTCAGGACCCTGCTAAGGAGCTGAGGAGGAGGAATCCGAGAAGGAGAACTCGGAGGTGAATCTTGAGGAGAAGGATTTTTGGAAGAAGAAGACAATCCTGAGAGGGGCCTTGAGTACGGCCCAGTTCGTCTGAGATTCTGTCTTCTTTTGAGGTCTCCATTTGGATGTGAATAGAGTTTAGAGTAAAAAGTTGTGAAGTGCCCTAGTTTGTGTTTTGTATAAAAGTTTAGTTAAAAGTTTCAATGGCCCTGCTTTTCTATCCCATTGTTTTATTGTTTGGGGATTTTAACTGCTTCCGCATGTGCTTAATAAATGAAAGGGTCGGCGATATATAGTCCTGGGATATCGCATTATAAAATCGACCAGAAGGAGAAGGATGTGTGCGTGCCCAAGGATCGGGGCATGACACCTTGTCACTGGATCGGGGTCGGAGCCTTCCTTGCCAGACTGGGAATCTTGCTTTTCCTCGACGGGCCTCTTGCCAGACTAGGGGCGGTGGACTATGTAAAGGTACTGCACGTCGTCAGTGCTGTCAGCTGCTTCTCTCCACCTTGGGCCTATAGAAGATCTCCCCTCTTTCCTGCTATTACAACCCCCACAAGAAGCTCACTCGATCACTACCCTACGCCACCAACTAGCAAACCCCATTTGATTGACATGTAAAAACAAGGCAAAAACGAGTATAGAACCTGAATTTCGACTTGGGGATCATTTCGGGTCTTCACTTCCTGGCCTTGACCCATTTCCCGCGCCACTGCCACAACACAGCACGCAGTTGATGCAAATGGAATCGGAGAATCGACGGCAACCAGAGGGGATTGTGGACACGTCCACTTTGTGGATACCCCACGTTACGTTTCAGAGGCCAGCCACGTCTTTCCGTGTGTTGCTGTCGGCGACCGAAACGCAAACATCCCGGTGAAGAACGCACTGCAGAGGGACATCGCACGAGTCTCAACGCCTTCTTCGTCCATGAAAACCCACGCCCGCAACTATAATTTTCAGTTAATATCATTCATCGAGAAAGAATAATACGCACAATCCTGGTAAGCGCACGTAGGTTTTAAAACCCTTTGTTACCTAAATTTGACCGTTTATCTATATAGCCTAAAATATGTTGTTAAGTTACCGACATTTATCTAGCCTGGACTGCGTTATGTCCGGCTGCTTCTACATTAATTTTAAGTGATTGTATCTGCTCTTCACTGCTTAAGTCACCATCTAATTTTAGTTTCATCAACTCTTCTTTGATTGAATGACGAACATTTGTTTAATTCTTCTACAATTCCCACATGTTTTAACAATTTACCAATATTTATTTGCGAAATTCATCGGCATATTAAAATTAGTGGCATTTACGAAAAAGATTTGACCGCTCTTATTTGAGTCCACTTATCAATATTTGTTCGCATGTAATTTTAATCCATCGGAGAGCTCCCCAGCGAACTATGAATAAATCAATGGAATAGTTGGTATCTTAAAATAATCAAATAAAAGTTGGTAAGTGACCACACATTGGCATGCTTGTCACCTGACACTTCACTTCACTTCACTTCAATTTTATGATTGCCACATGCATGATGCGATATGATTTTGGTTTTCTTCTACTAATAAAGGGTAAATTTGAGTGATGAGTATTAGCTTGGGATTTTTTTTTGTTAGGAAAAAATTAGTTTAGGATAAATGTTTCATCATCATGCTAATAAAGAGTTTTTGTGGAACAAAAATTATTTAGGGTTAAATTTGCATACTGATTTGGGATTTTAATGGTATTATTCTAATTTTTTTTTAAATTGTCAACCCAATTTTATTTTTGTACTTTTTTGTATTGTTTATCTAGATATATTCAGTTTTTTCAAATAATATATAAATTGTAAAATGACGAGTGTTAGCTCTAATTTGCTAATCTATATGTGTGTGTAAGTATTGGTAAAGTTTTCAAGTTTTTAGCAATTTCTCCCAAAAAATATTTAATTTTCACAAAATCTATTTATAGTAACTTTGAATGAAAAGTTAATTCATACGTTAAGAAATTCACTCGGAAACCTGAACACTAGGTTCTGAGTTGTCTAATCTACTGCTTCCTTCCACATGAAGACGGTTGTGGCCCGGGCATATGTAATTATGACATATACACCTGGTCAATATTAGATTATATGACAATCAAGATATGCAATTATCCTTGAGAAGCTCAATCTCCCCATGTGTTGCGGAGCGAATTTTATAACCCTTAAACAAGCTAAGCCCCTACAAATAAATTATGATATTATTAGTGATTAATATATAAAACCATGACCCACCCATGGGCAGTGTAGTTGTTCTTTCCCTCATCGCCGAGGTCGAGAGTTCGAACCCTCTCATCGCATTCCATAACTTAAGTGAGGGTTCAAGGGATAGATTACTGGGCCAGCCCCCCCTCCCGAGATTTTACATCTAAATAGTAGCTTGCGGTGAGGCCTGACAGTGCTACTAAGCACCGGAAGGTCGTGTGATCCCCGAAGGGTGATCTCCGGCGGTTCCTTGGCCATAAAAAAAAAATATATATATATATATATATGAACAACATGAACGACATCCAATATTAAATTACCATCATTTCATGGGCTTGACTGCCTCGTCTATGTACAACGACTTACATAGGCCTATTTGTGGACTCCACAACAGATCACTTCTTTAAATGAACGCATTGCTTCATATATCGACAATTTCAGAGTGTTTATAAAAGTTGGTTTCTCTATTTTTGCAAGACTTCCAAAATTTGAAGTACAGTAATTTTAGTCACTGCGAGTGCTTGACCTCCCATGTAATCCAAATCTCGAGGAATTGAATTTTCCTAATTGCAAAAACTTGGTAGAAGCCCATGAGTCCGTTGCATATCTTGACAAGTTGCAGGTGTTGAATTTAAGGAAGTGCTCTGAACTTAGTGTTTTTCCTAATGTGCTCAAGTCGAAAAAGCTGTGATCTCTTGATTTTTGTCATTGCACAAAATTTGAAAGGTTCCCTGATATTCCACATAAGCTTGAAGGCCTTAAAGAGCTTATGTTAGAAGGGACCACTATTAAAGAACTTCATGCATCAATAGAAAATCTTGTCACTTTCAAGGAAATGCATATATATGGTTGCAAGAACCCGGAACATCTTCCATCTAGCATTTGTCAGTTACAAAATCTTGAATACTTGTAAGTTGATAGTCGCATGAATTTAATCAAATTTCCAAAGTATGAGGATTTAGTTAATTCATGAATGAAGGTGGGACTTTCAAATTTAGGCGAGTTAAATCTTGCGAGATGTAATTTGTCCAAAGTAGAATTTCTTGAGACTCTTTTCCTGATTGTCGCGACCAAATTTTTCTAGGGTATGAACCACCTAGGGTTTAGCTAATGGATTGTTAAGCGTAGACTTAACGCGGGCTCTCCCAAGCCCATACCAATTCACGACTTAGGTTTGAATTCTTAACATGCAATTGATTTTAAACTAGGAGTCGCCACTAATATATTTTTGGTGGGTCGATTAGAAACCCAAGTAAAGTAACGGGAGATTTACTTTACTCCTATGAACCAGAGATTTGGGTACGGGAACTTGATTACGCTAGATTTCTCTAACGCCATTTCGGTACCATTTATTTTTTATTTTGAAAAATGTTTGGCAAGCAGCTTGAATTAATTTTAGGCTATTTCCCTAACATGTGAGGCGATCATATGGGTGCGCAATCCACCAATTTAACACCTAAGAAAGCAAATAATAGAAAAATGCAGGACTTACCTCGTAGCAACGAAAGCATCTACATTGTTAGTTTAGAATTCACATCAACAGTCCTAGATATGATTTCTAATAAACACGCATTTTTTGTTTTCTCTTTTCCACTAAAAATATAGTCCATATGCAATGCAATGCTTCTAATTCTAATATGAAATGATATGGCATGACAATATGTCATAAACTATATGACATAAATAAGCATGCAGTCTATTACTATTATAAAGAAATGTAATAATTAAATATGCAATTTCAATTAACCCAAATGACTTAATTCTAATGATGTGCAATGCAATGCAATGACGTACAAAATTATTTCAATTGAAATGACATGCAGCATACAATTTAATATGCGAGCTATATGTCACGTGACATTTATTAAATGACCTAATCTAATGACGGACAATTTCCAAATAAAAATGAACCTAACAATAATCACTAAATGACGTGCATTTCATGGACCTAATTCTATATGACGTGCACATGATTTTTATTCTAAAAATGCAATCTATCCTAGAAATTGCAACTAATTTATCCTAAGACAAATTTTATTTTTTTATGAAATGTAAAACATAACTAAGATACTGTCTTAACCTAGCAAGCTCTAACCTAAGATGCAAAAAATTAATCTAAACTTAATATGCAATTTTATCCTAATATGTCATGACGTGCCAAGGATGCTCTAATTCTACATGACGTATGCATGATGATTTTTTTGTTTTTTTATATTAATTTCTGAAATTAAAACTAATACATAATTAACATGCAATTCAAATAAAAACTAACAACCTAAATGAATGCACTTTCTTTTGGATTTTTTATTTAAAAATTCGAAATAAAATTGCAATCCTAAATATGCAAGATAAAAACAAACCTAATCCTTATTCAGATTTTTTTATTTTCTAATTTAAAATTGAAATAAGATTGCAATGGTAACCCTAAACAGGAAATATTCTAAAGCAAATCTAATCCTAACTCAAATATTTTTTCAGATTTTTCTTTTTAAAAAATCGATCGACTCAACCAACTTGACGACAAGCAAATCAATGAGATTGATATCCAAAAATTGACGAATCATATCTCGCGCATGAGATCGGGTTAGCCAATTTTAAATTAAATTGTGAATCGAATCTCGGGCTTGAGATTTGATTGTCGATTTTTGTAAGGGATTACGAGTCGGATTTCGGCTGCGAAAATCGAATTGTCAATCCCTAGCTTGAGGGACTTTTTCATGTCGGAATATCAATCATATATTTAAGGAACAAGTCTACTAAAAACTATAAAGGAAAAATAATAAAAACTCAAGAAAGAGATAAATAAATAAATAAACTACCTAATTTTCCTTTTTTTCTTTTATTTTCACACAAAGCTTGCTCGTGCAAGGCTGATCACCGGCTAAAGTGGATCGGGAAGCTGGTTGATCAGTCCGGCAAAGGGGATCCGGCAAGGGCAGGGAAGCTGGTTGATCAGTCCGGCAAAGGGGATCTGGCAAGGGCAGTGGCTGTGGTGGTGGGTCACCGTCAACGGAGGTCACGGTGGTCGGAGCTCCGGTGAAAGGACTCGGTGGCTGGTGGACGCAGCTACAGCAGCTGGTCACGAGTGCTACAGCGGCGTCGCTCGGATGGGGAGCAAGCTTAGAACAGTGTGCAGGGGCGGAGACCGACTCGGCGGGGGCTGCTATCGGCGTCGTGGGTCGTCGCAAGGGCTGCAGTGGCGTCGGACAGTGAAGGTGCGATTGATCGGAAGATGGATGTGTGCAATGGTGACCGGTACAGGATGGCTCAAGGGTTGCAGACGGTGGCTGGCGGAGCTTCGGGATGGCCAACAGTGGCGGTGGTGCGGCAAAGCAGTGGCTTTGTCGAACTGGCGGGTGACGGTGGCGCTCGGGCTTCCGGATCTGGGGTGACAGCAGCACAGGTGTGGCGGCGACGCGAGATTGGGGCGTCGTTGGGCAGATCGGGCTCCAAGCGAATGCGGGGACGGAGGCTGAGGGGGTCCAGTGGTGCGGCGTGAGGCTCCGGGTTGCCCGGCGGTGTGGACCTCCGGCCGGTAATGCACGTTCATGAGCAGCGAAGGGAAGGAGACAGTGAACAGTCCCTGTCCCCACACTGTTCCTCCTTTTCTTTTTTGCTTTTCCCCTTCTCCACGCACGGTTCTCTCTCCCTCTGTTGCCGTCAGCACTTTTCCTCTCTCTTTTCACCTTTTGACTTTTTTCTTCCTCTCCTTTTTTTTCGACGAAGAAAAGCCCCAATTTATAGAGAGAAAACCCCAGTTTGTTCTACGTACGAAGATTTGCGTATATTGACCTAACCGCTAAGGATCATCCTTCGAAATGGAGAGATGAGCTCAACAAGAAAATAACCCCCAAATTCTTTATGAAGATTTTTTTAAAGATAATTCACTTAACTTTTGATATGAATTCATTATCCGAAGATCCTTCAAAATCTCATTCCTCCACAAAATATTTTTTAACAACCTTTTTAATAGATAAGTTAAATATCATTGTTACCCTAATAAAAATAAAATAAAATAAAATAAAATAAAAAATAAAAAAATTTAAAATTTAGGTGTCAACACTATTTTTAAGTGTTCAATTCTGACGGAGAACAAAATTGCTACCCTTCTTACATCTATTGTTAGGTGTTATTATCTGTTTGGATTGAATGTCATAAACTGCCATCAATTACAAGAGATTCCCGAGCTTCCCCATTTTTGAGCTAATTGCGAATCTCTAAAAAAAAATAAAAATAAAAAATTGAAGATTATACCTCAATTCATGATATTGTTCGTAGAGGTTTGGCTGATACTAGCGAGGTTAGATTATCTCTCTCTCTCTGTCTCTCTCTCTTCGTAGAGGTTTGGCTGATACTGGCGAGGTTAGATTCTCTCTCACACACACACACACACACACACACACACACACACACACACACACACACACACACACACACACACACACACACCCATATCGATGTCAGGGTCATTGTGTGAAATATTGCAACAGCTGAAAACGCAAGATTGAAGGCTTAAGATAAACAAACAAATATGAAGTAGTTCTACACGTTTGTAGCATAAGTGGCCCCTGTACTTTTATGGGAATGATTTCTATCGCATGAGACTCGTTTATCAATGCAAGCAAGGATCAATGAATCTTCTTATTTGGGTACTAATACTAACTTCGATACTTTCTATCGGTTTACCTTTGTAACAGGAGTGGCCTAAATTTATAATGATTCTCCCTAAAGGAGAGATGCCACAATGGGTTGTTCCTATTGAAGAGGTTCCATATCTTTCATGGTTTTAGAAGGCTTATATAATAAAATTCTTGAATTGGCATTTTGTATCGTTCTCAATACTAATGACCCAAAAGAATACTACGACTTTGTTATTGAATCACACGTTAATGGCAAAATGTAGGATTACCATGGACAAGTTTGCGAATTTTTGTATTCAGATCATATCTTTGCCGATCATCTTTTACCATGTGAGCTGTGGAGAGGAATTCAATTTTGCTCAAATTGATAGGTGTTATATTCAATTTAGTCATACATTATCGAGTAAAAGACTAAAAAGGTGTGTATTCTGAATAATATGCAAACAATTAAGGGACAATTTAAAGGTTGAACTTCAAGATAATTAGTTGATAGATTCAGCTTTACCCTATGTGGTTGGTCATGGATCAACAGATTTAGCAGTCGATAGTTCACATGTGCATGAAGATAATTTGAGTGAAGCAGATCTATAGGAGGACTCGCAAGATTGTCAAATGAGCATCGGGAAACACAATCAAATGGGATCAAAGAGAAAGAGTTTAATCTCCCTCTAAGGAAGTGAATGAAGATGATGATGACTTCCAATTCGATCGATGGAGATGAGAATGAGATGGGAATGATGATAGCTCTACTAAAAAAATTCCGTTTGTAGTTGGACAGATGGAAACTTGCCAAGGAAGAAATTCGTAGGTGAGTGAGTTGAGCTGATGATCTTTATTACGATGCCTTTCTTTCTTCCTTGTTCCTGTAGTTTTCTTTTCTTAGAAAAAACTTCTAACTGGTACTTGCTTTCGCCCATATATTGACATTGAGGTATTTTACATGTCCACTTGAACTAGCGTTAATTTTGCCAGCTACAATGAGGGAAATGATCAGCCCTGGGCGAGAGCTCAACAAATAGAGAGAAGCTCAACCTCCTTCTCGAACTTAATATCGAGAAGATGAGTTCGACCGAGAAAAGCATGCGGAGGTCGTGGATGGCAAGTCGCGTGATGAGGCTTGGGCAAACAAGAAGAAGAAGAAGATCGCAGCATGCTCATTTACATGGGGCGAGCATGCAAACATGGAAAGGGCTCGATGATGGGTGAAGATTTGGTCGGAACACGCGAAGAAAGTGCGAAATCACCGTGCGGTTTATCATCGCGGGATGAGGATTTGATTTTGGTGGAGGAAGGATTGGGAAGAGAAGGCACAAAAAAACTTCCACTCCATGGACTATCAAGGACTAAGAATACTATCCGTGAGTTTTATCCATCTTTTGCCTTTCATTTTTTTTTTCTTTTTTACGTTCTCTTTACTCGTGCCTATGGTTCTTGCACTTTCATTTCCCTGTACTTTCGTTTCACAACTTATTTCTTTTCATTATGATTTCAATTCTAGTATGCTCATTTTTATTCGCACTTAGATCGATCCCTCAATTCAATCCCTATTCTTTGCATTTATATAATTGGGCCTGAAATCATGGAGCGATCTTGATTGTTCTCCCTTCACTCAATTATCGGATTCAAACTCAAACTCATAAAAATTTATCCGAAACCTCAACCATAAAACAGTCCCATTATGTCATTTTTCTGTAAACGACTTTTTGAAAATCATAAATGTCAAATTTTTTGTCTCAACGGAAGTACCCTTCCATTATTATAGAAAATAATACAAATTGATAGTCTCCTGCTTATAATAAACAATTACTTTTAATTAACCCTAGTTAGTTAACTTTAATTCCCAAAACAGAATCCTGTAATTCTTTCCTTCTCTTTAGTTCATTTTCTCTGATTTTCCCGGTGTTAGGAATCACCTTTCTTTTCTCCGCCATGGCCAAAAAATTCCAACTCCATCAATACAACGCCAGTGAGCTCCGACGCATTGAAGATCGCCACCTGCCAACGGAGTCGACGAACAGAAGAAGAAGCTCGTCTTCCTGAAACGACGGCGACGGAGGCCGGCCATGGAAACTGGTGACGTGGCTGGAGGTGAACGATTCTCTCCTGAGGTTCTGGTGGCAATTTATTGAAAAAAGCAGGTGAAGTCTAGGTTCAAAGGGGGAAAGAAAAAGAGAGGAAGAGTGAAATAATGGTTTTTCTCAGTCCCCTTTTCAGGCGAAAAATTGAGCCAGTCCAGGTGTTGTAGGTTGAGAGGGAGGGAGGGAGGGATTTGGGTGATTTTGAGGTATGTAGGAAATGTGGATGTGGAGTATGTACTTATCATACGATGTGCAATGGGTGAGTGGTTTGCCAGGAGAATTGAATTCTGAGAAGGTTCTATCAATGGGATAGAGGGCTCTGTCTCCATGTTTTATGAGGCGCTTGAAGAGGCAAAAACACGGAGGAGTGAAGAAGATGCAATGAGATGGTAAACCACCCGGAAAGGTTGCTTGACAGTCGAGTCCTTTAACCACTTCTTGAAAAACCAAATTTACTTGGAGTGTGAGAGTAGTATGAACATTGGTTGTGCCTAGGGATAACTGGTTAGGAAGTTATTTTCTTTTACCTTGTGGACTGTGGATGTGGAAAAGAAACAATCATGAGAAACACGAAGTTCACATAATTTATTCAGTAGAATAGAGACAAAAGCACAAGTAGCTGATTGTTGATTATGAATTCTTAGGCCTTCGCAACAGTTTAGGATTCTCTTTTTATCCTTATGTTGCTGTAGCTTTTATGAAGGAAAATGACCGAGAACCTAAAACTCCTGGCTGCTTCTTGAATGTTTGAGTGAAACCTGATTATCGTAGTTTCTCAAATTAGTTGCTGTTTTTGCTTTAGAGTTGTTAGAGCCATATCAGTTCGAGTGTTCAGTGGGATTTGCATCTGAATTACAGGATGAGTATGTATTAAATAACTAGGTTCATTTCAGATATGTCACTTTATTTTCGGTCTTAATTGGTAAGTGATTTCACATTGTACATTATTGATTTTATATTTTGATTGAACAGCTGTGTGATTGTTGAGAAAGGGCACATTATTGCAGCAGGAAGAAACGGGACTAATGAGAAACGAAATGTATGTCTATCGTTACTTCTTTATTCCTTGCTATAAATTTTGACCAACAGCACTTTATTGTTGTTTTGATTTGATGCCCTCACATTATTCACTTGTAGTTAATGTTGATCTTTTTGTGTCTCTGCCTTAAATATTTCTTTAATATGTGATAAAATAGTACATCTGAACAAATCTGTTAAAAAGTGGAATTTTCTATGCATTATTAGGCTGTAATGGTTTTGTTCCTGTTATTCTTTCATAAAATACAAGTACAGCTAACAATAGCAAGAATCTTGCTTTACTATGTACAATGTTTCACATTTCTCATTTGCCATTGTTCTCTGTCTGAATTTGGACCGATTACAGTCAAAGAAAAAGCTTCAATGAGGAGACGGAGAATAGGGGAATAATATTTATTTTTTGAATAGAAATCAAGCCTTTGTAAGCTGCCAGACCAGAATGTTCAGTGCTTGTAGATTGTGCTGCATTGCATGCTTGAATATGTTTATTAGTACTTGATTGCCTCAACAGATTACAAAGTTATAGATTACTCTCAGTATGTATTTATTGCTTTACATTACATGAGAGGGAGTTGTTATGGTAGCTTCACTTCTCTTGATTAAAAGGGCATAGTGAGAGATGCAAAATTCTAAAGTTATGAGAAGCGAGTTGAGAGACTCTGCAAAATCTCAAGTATAGGGAGGATACCTGCAGTTTCACATAAAATTTCAGAGAATATAATGCTTGAGTACTAAAAATTTGATCGAATGCATAATAGTAAGGAGAATGTTCTTCAAACAGTGTCCATTCCTTGACATTGAGGAGCAAAGAGAGTTGTCCATGCTTCACGCATAAGATCCTCTCTTAGACTCTTAGTGTTGTGAATATTTGAAGAAAGAACTGAAATTTCTGCATAAGGTGCATCAATAATTCTGTCTTGGAGACAATGGTTCATCCAATAGGATTCATGATCTAATGCAGTTGGCTTTGACAAAATCCTATCTTCCTCAGTTAGTCTACACACCAAGCAAAGGTTGAACACAATTCAAGCCTTGAAAATATAGTCAACATGGAGCAGATACAAAAGAGGCGATTTGAAAAAGGAAATAGACGAGTTATAGATGTGTTGCTATTACTTGCTTTGGTTAATTATTTTTTATTTGCATTACTAATGCTCTCGACACTAAGAGGAAGAAGGCAACGACACTTAGAGATGCATCAATTTAAAGATAAACTATTGGACTCAAACGTTAAGCAAGAGTAAAAGAAATAAATAGATAAACGTGAAGGTGAAAACATTTTTCATGAAATGCATTACCTAAATTTATGTTGAAATTACACTAAGAGCAACTTTCTCTCTGACAAGCTCCTAAGTTTGATATGCTTTCTTTATTTTTCTCCTCGTGCTTTCCAAGGCAACAAGACGAGCAGAAATGGAAGCTCTTGATGTTCTTCTTGAACAGTGGCAGAGGACTGAATTTTTGTCTGCAGAAGTTGCGGAGAAGTATTCAGCATGCTCCCTTTATGTGACATGTGAACTATGCATAATGTGTGCAGTAGCATTATCAATCATTGGTACGTCTGTTGATCATACTGAAATAAAACTAAACTTTTGTAAAATTTGTTTACTTATAAATGATTAGATGACTCTTAGCCGTTTTGAGGTATAAAGGAAGTATGTTATGACTGTGCAAATGATAAATGCGGAGGCTGTGGCTCAGTGTTGTTGTTGCATCAATTAGCTCCGAGGAATGAATTAGGTCAGTTTCTGGACTTGCTTTTCTTGCTGATTTTGTATCTGCTTAGCTCCACTTTGAAATTTTGACATATTACAATTGACAACCCAAAGCTCACTGGAGGTTCATGAATCTTGTTTTGATTACTGATTGATGTGCATTTGTAGGGTAAAACAGAGTTCTCTCATTAATTTACATGTAAATATGGAGAACGCTAGGGTTGTGTCACATTGTGATCTGATCCGCAATTAAGCTTTCTTAGTATTCATTACTTCCTAAATTGTATGTGATGTTTATAAGCTAGCATATGGGTATGGCTTCGTGGTATCTTTCTTCACTCCATATGACCCATAATTTACAATGGTTACCCCTTCAATGAAGAAGTCTTCACAAAATATTCAAATAGAATTATCTTGTGTCTTTTGAAGAGTGGAAATGATAAAAGGGGTTTCACTGGAGAGCGATTTAGCTAAACTCACGGCTTTTCCTCTGCAAGAAATAGGAAGAGAAGCATGTTAGTTCACAACTTTTTGAAGTACATGTAGAAGATATTCACTAGGAGATGCAACAACCATGCCTCTGCCTTTGGTTGATGTTCTCTGATATATGTTTTTACTGTTAAGAATGTTAATTCATGAAGGTAGATCTCTCGACTGTAATTCTGCTTATATACTTTATGTATTTAGCTATATGTCGAAATCACAGTGGCAGTCATCCTTTAGTAATGAGGCATGGGCAAATGCTGCTTGAGAGTTTCCCTTAATATCTCCCATGAGAGTTCTCTGAACCAGACACGAGCAACCACTTCCGTTTGGAAAAGTTACGGGTGAAAGAATGACTTAAAATTGGTGTGAGAGGTTGATGTTTTTGTAGTTGCTTGCAGCATCGGGAGGAGCTGGCTTTGGCAGAGAGAACGCAGGATCTTTGTTACACAGGGAGCACAAGAACAGTAATCTTCTAGTTTGGCCTTTCCCCAATATATTGCTTACTTTTACCAAAAAAAAAGGACAGTAATCTTCAGCTCTTCACTGTTTTCTACTAGCTTTTGGTTTCCTTTATGTAGTATAATCTTCGAGACTAATTGAAATTATAATGTAAATATAACAATTTAGAAGAAAATAAAATTTTCATTATATTGAGTTCTTATTCAGTATAAATGATGCACATTGATAAATAGGAGTGCCCACTCGAAAATGGAGTAGAAAAATATTTTTTATTTTTAAAATATTATTTTATTTATTTATTTTCCTTTCATCTTTATTGTCTTCTTCCATACTCAGCTGTCGTCCAAACTGGTACAACACCATTGCCGCCGCTCGTTAACACCATGAGGCCATGACGTGTCGTTGCCATCTGCCGCACTAGAGCTCGTGATTATCTCTTTCACTATCCCCGA
Source organism: Eucalyptus caleyi (assembly GCA_014182885.2). NCBI lineage: Eukaryota > Viridiplantae > Streptophyta > Magnoliopsida > Myrtales > Myrtaceae > Eucalyptus > Eucalyptus caleyi. The sequence goes on along the minus strand of CM024470.2, from coordinate 37,923,668 downwards.
CCTTCGCTTGAGGTTGTCACCTCGAGTTCGATGTCTCCGCCTCAGCTAGCCCCAGAGAGAGATGGCAGTGGAGGTGGTGGTCGCCTGGGCAGTTGATGGTGGTGGAGATGTAATACGTTCTTGGTTGGTGGCGGTGGTCACGTTGGCTCATGGATGTGGAGTGTGGTATTGCTTGTGGTTGCAGTTGTGGTGGACAGTGTCGGCAATAGTGGTGGGCAGAGAGGGAGAGGCCCCATTCCACGTTGGTTAAATTGCCACTTGATAATAATTTTCCATGTAAGCCCCACGTCGACATATTTTATGGTTGTTTAACGGTTGTAAATGGTACATCAACAATTTCAGTCAAGTACTAAACGGAAGCTGACATTGAGCATAATTTGAAAAGTAGAGGTATTCAATTGTTAAAAAAAAAGGGAATTATATACTTAATCGGAAAACTGACAAAGTTCAGTCATGCTACGTTGGGAAAGGTCCTTCTACAAGGGACTCTATTCCCCCTTGTGAGGTGGCAAGGACTTGATATTAACCACAAGTATGATGTTAAACTAAATTTTTAACACTTACATGCACAAGCGATATGCGATTGAACGAGCGATATGCTCACATGTTGAATTTCATGGACTTATGTGATTGAACGAGCGATATGCTCTTGGTTCATGTGCCTCAAGAGCAAGCAAATATTGATCTTACTAAATTGATATACAAAGTGATGAGGCAGAGTTTTATTAGGCCTTGAATGTGACTGTCCTTTTCAACAACCTAATCACAATATGCTTCATTACTTGATGTTGACACTAGTCATGCTATAGTTGGCGGTGCTGAAATGGATAATTTTTAATAACATTTTAATTTTTTTCAATTTTTTATTAATTTTTCGTTATTTTTCTTTTCTTCTCTTTTCTTTCTTTACTTTGTATTTTTTATTTTTCTCTTCTTTTCTTTTCTCTTTTCCCTCTCACGGCCACTAGAGCTCGTTAATTGCCTCAGGTGAGAGTTTCCCTTGATTGGATGACGGCTACCCTCGCCAGCCCAAGCCTAGGCATCCCTCGCCCAAGGTCGGCAAGGGCAGCCCTTTTTTTGAGGCCAATGAAGGGAAAAAGGTGAAAGGAATAAAGAAAATAAGAGAAAAGGAAAAAAAAAAAAGAAAACAACCAAAAAGTAAGGAAGGAAAATAGAAAAATAAGAAATAATTAATAAAAACAAGAAATATTAAAATATTATTATAAATTGTTTACGTTAGCGTCGACCATGCTAGGATAATCAGGTTCATATAAGCGATTTATCGCCAAAATTTTCTAGATGGACTCAATTGGTAATCTGTGAAAAAATCTATGATTTTTTGGACAATTTTCCCTCAAAGTTAGTTGGGGAAAAATAGGGAAAATATTTTGTGTAGGAGTACAATACATAAATTGTTGACATTTTCTAGGCATCTAGAATGTAACTTAACAAGCGTATCAACAGCCATTGACATTGTCAAATGATAGTTGATCACGTTAATTACCATCCATGACTACTTGACTCTACCTGCAAATACTTGTATGAAGAAATAAATCCATTCTCTTATTTAAGAATAAGGCTAACATATTTGGTTAGCTTCTTACTCGCAGCAAAATTTTACAATAACAAGTGAATGGGGGTGCTGATACAATCCATGCAGAGCCTTTTTTTTGGCTGAATAAGCCATTTTTTCCAACAAGTCCAAAACGCCTTATGTATAAACTTAATTCTAATGTTAAAAGTATCTTAATTCCTTTCTTTATTTGTCGGCACTCTCAAATAGGCAATTGAAGCGATCAAGTAACATCAAAAGGAGGGAAAGAAATTGATGACGGTGCAAAAGAAAAAAAAAAGTTAAATTTTAGGAAGGAGAGTGATTTGGAGGAAAGAAATATATCTGTATCTAGCAAAGATTGCAATGTCAAGAAGTGTTGAGGCACAAAGAGGCCAAAGTTGAAGCCGATTTGCTTTCGATGCTCTCTCCGCTCTCCATTTCATGTTGGAGAATGTGTTAAAATAAATATGAAGTGGTCGAGATATCTCTGAAATCTCTATTTGACCAGTGAATACCAACTTAAATGCTACCATGGTGGACTGATGAATGTCGTGACCCTCCCAACATGGTGGGGAAGACGGGGTTAGAGGTAATGCCCATGAGTGGGGCTGATGGCCCTTGATTAGGGGCGGAATCTCTCAAGCCCTTGCCTTGTGAAATGGGAGTCATCACTAGCCTAACCAAGTGATGCATTCGAGATTACCTCACTTCCCATGTAATTAAAAATTTTCTAAGATGGGGGACTTAATTACACTAATAGTTTCTATTAGTGTCCTTTCAGTACCTCTAACTTCATTGGATTGCTCATCCAAGTATCAAGCAGCCTTCATTGCTAAATATGAGTGCTAAAGGTCATTCGACTCACTAAGTGTTTATGCAACAGTTTTTATGGATTTGTTATGATCCTAAGGCTTATCCCAACCATTCTAAAAAATAAAATAATATCCAACGTAATGAAAGTGCGAGAATTAAATGTTCAAGTATTGAAATGCTAAAAGTAAAATACCAGAAAGAAAACTTGATACTCATCAAGCAAAGAACATACATGATTTGGTTCAAAGCCCCGAGACACGATTCCCCATGAGCTTGACTTGATACCAAGTCAAGTTAAAAATATACCAGGCTTTGTTCTTAAGCCCCGGAACATGATTCCCCATGAGCTTGAGGCTAAAGACCGTACTAATTTGAAAATCTAGGCTAGATAACGCGGATCGAACTTCTACTCATTTAATTATTAATGATAGTACTAACTAAACTGAGCTACAAAAGAGAAAAAACTAAGCTACACATTCAATAAGGGACTGATTCTAATTCTAAATGGATTATCATTAGTTTTTTTTTTTATTATGTGCAATAAATTTAGGATTTTTTAAATAATTTTTCCATATTTATTATGAAATATGAGAAATTTCCGGTACAACAAAATGGTTTAGACTATGTATCGCCACATGTTAGGAGAAAACACGTTAAAGGGAAGTGTCCCGTATCATAAACGCACAAGTTGACGTGGAGCTTAATAAGAAAAATGTTGGGGGTTGACTAGGTCAAGCCGTCCTTAATGTGTTAGGAGCTGATTAGGTCAAAGCTCTTTTTAAATAATCTAAAATAGATTATGTTACATCTACCCCAAATTTAGGTTTGAGACACTGTCTTCTACTCAAAGTTTAAACCGCTACTTTTTTTATTTAATATTTTTGTTGCCACTTTGCTCTTCTTCAAAATTACCATTGGATTTAGGACCCACTACAATTTTCCTTAAGATTTTATTATCTTCTTTCAAATTGGGTTTATGTTGGTCATTACACTTTAAATTACTGTCATAGTAGTAACTACTGCCGTTGTGACAATAGCATGGGCCCGCATAAAAATTGAATTGCGCAAATAGTAAGTAATAGAATTTTCAAAAATCTGAATGCGTTTTTACTCTAAATTATTACTCAAAAGGATCCCGACAATCCAGTTAAAGGAAAATTAGGAAAAAAAATTATTCTCGCTTAAAACCTTTCACAAACACCTCGTATGAAAGCTAGAAGTGTTGTCTCATGGTCGTACACGATCTTCATGACTATCTCGAAGCGTCGTTTCACAAATTAGAAAAGTCGGAAGCTTGGCCCCTCCACTTAGGGAAAAAGTCATAGGCTTGACTGAAAGTCGTCGCTTTTCATGGGCTTGACTTAAGTAGATTCCATATGAAAAGTAATGATACATATATATATATATATATATATATATATATATATATATATATATATATATTGTTCATTTACTAATTTCTTACCTATTAGATCCAAATAACTGCCTCAATGTTGAACTTTTGGTTGTGGCACATGTCTCTAAATAATAAATCAAGAGGCGCTCTTAATGAGAACATAAAATTAACCAAATTCCTAAGCCATATTGAAGCGATAAAATTATTGTAGTGGGGAAATGCATGCGTAAGTAGAGAGAGTATGGCGCCACTCCCAAAACATTTTGTCCAACCCATTTTAAAGTGGAATTCACAAGTACTCTCCACATGCCCTCATTTAGTCTTCTCTCTTCTTGTGACATAGAATGGCAATATAAGGGTAGAACAATATCATGGCTCAGCAAGTGACAATCATCATTGTTTCTATGACATCATGGAAAAAATAATGCAATCTTATAAATATGTATCCACGATATGGATTGTACAAATCATACTAGTTGATATTATCCAATAACATGAATATTCCATGTACTCTTTATAAATCAATGCATCACATAGTATGCATCATAGCATAAGCCATACTGTAGTAAAAATCAATGTCAACCTTTCATATCAAGAAACTTCGTGGTCACGTTTTGCCAATGCTTCATTTTCCATATAAGAGAAAGAAAAGTGAAGACTAAACAGATGAAAGGCATTTCTGATTGCTAATCTTGATCATCCAATGGCTTCTTCATCAAAACCCAAAAGTAATTATGAGGTCTTCTTAAGTTTCAGAGGCACACACCTGCGTAACACCTTCCTTGGTCATCTCTACAAAGCTTTATACCATAACGGAATATACACTTTCGTTGATAGCGAGGAACGAGGAAGGAGACCAAACATTGCCGGGCGCTCATGAAGGCCATTGAGGAATCGTGCGTCGCAATCATCGTTTTCTCTAAGGACTACGCTTCCTCAAAATGGTGCTTGGAAGAGGTGATGAAGATTATGGAGTGCAAGAAGCAAAAGGACCTCACCGTGCTACCGGTGTTTTATAAAGTAGACCCAAGAGAAGTGAGACGGGGCAACAAGAGTTATGGAAAAGCTCTAGCCAAGCATGAGTCCAAATTCGGGAAGGATTCAGAAAAGGTGAAGCAATGGAAGAAAGCTCTTTTTGATGCCGGTAGCTTGTCCGGGTGGCATTTTTATGATGGGTAAGTAGAGTGGAGTCCCTCTTTTGTGCAAGAAGCTAATCTTCACTTGTAAATATAAAGATTGTTTAAAAAAGAAAAAAAAATCTACACGCATGATTATTGGTATACATGACAAAGTTTCCTTTATGATTCTCGAAAATTCTTAGGTTCTGTTTCAATTACCAAGTGTTATCATTTCTATGGAATCGGACTTGTCGAGTCAATTCATTTCTTTGGCTTGGACGATCCTCGTTCCGTTCGCAAAAAACAAATGTTGAAATGAACGTTGGCAACTAACTCCATAAGAGTTGGTAATCCAGAATTCATTGATTACTTAATTAGATAAAAGTCATAATTCACTTGCATAAAAGTAGTTTCATATAAGATTTGGTAAATCTAAGACATAGTTATAAAAGATAAATAAAATTGGGCAAATGATAATAATATAGGTAATTAAAAGAAAAATAAACTTGGCAAGTAGCTCGAATGAGAGTTGAAAGTTGGTAAGTGACTTTAATTGAGGCTGGCATTTCCTACAAAGAGTCGGTAAATAATTCAAATGAGAATTTATGACCCACTACAAAAGTTGGAAATTAAAAAAAAAAAAAGTATTTATTTGTAAGTAGCTCAAATGATGTTGGTAACCCAAAACTAGTAGGTGATTTTTTTACTAAGACAAAAGTTAGTAAGTCACTATAATTTAAGCTGGTAATTCGATATAAAATTTAGAATATTTGAACGAGTATGTTATGCTAATCAACTTTGATAAGTTAGTATAAAGATTGCTAATGATAAGTTAGTATAAAGATTGCTAACTTGCAAACTATAAATTAATATTGTAATTTCATATAAATGTTGGTAAGTTACTAACAACTTACGTGAAAGGAAATGTCCATATCTATTGCTCACCAACAGTTTTTTTGACACTTACCTGCACTTATTGAAAGTCACCGGCACTGGTAAAAAAACCTATTTTTGGGCGTGGAACAATTGAATTCCTCCTATGGTTTTGATGAGGCGTTTCATTTGGGTAAGTTCTATAGCTCTTTCTTTTGGATATTTGTTGCCCTCTCCAAAGTATAACAAAAGTTCTAAACGATTTGTGTATGGGCTATTTGAGTTCTTCAAGTTTCATTTTTGTCAATTGAGCTCTACAAATTTTCGATTTTGGTCAACCGAGTTTGAAACTCGCTACCAGTGGCCTTTTAATTTCGAAAAAACACGTATGGCTAACCATAGAATTGACAAGTTGCTTTTTCCAGTTATAAGAAATTGATACTAGGATGTCATCGGCTGAAAAGTTTACTGACTCATTTGAATTGAAACTAGATCGACCAATGGACAAAATGTTAAGTAGTTTTATTGCACTTATCCCATTTCTTTGGAAGGAATAAGAAAGTTCGCAACACCTGATAAAGGATAAATAATGTGTACAGGCCATGGTGGGCAATGACATCGTGCTTCAGGGTATTTAAGAGTTTTTGAATTGAAAATCTAGACCAACGTTAAAAGTTTTAAATAGCTCTTTTTGATTAAGTGTGCATATATGAAACACATGTATCCATCATAAAGAAAAATAAGTACATCGTCATGTATTTATCAAAAGAACATGAATTATTTGGATGACTAAATGTTGAAGCCTTAACTTGTTTTAACTTGTTGGGAATACATATTGTTATGGTTGTGATCATCAGAAAATGTGATGCACTGCTTTGTCATTTTTGGCTGGTAATTGCTCGATATTTGCTTATTCAAATTGCTAAAATTGATCCTACAACTTCCTTTTTTCTGTTTTTATCAGAGATGAGTCAGAGCTTATAGAAAGAATCGTGAAGGAGATCTCCACTCTTCTAGACCGAACACCTTTGCATGTTGCTAAGTGTCCAGTTGGGATTGATTCCAAAGTGGTTAAGCTAAAATCTATGTTAAACCTCGAGTCTGATGATGGTGTTCTTATGATGGGATTATGGGGAAGGGCAGGCATAGGGAAGACAAGCTTAGCTAAAGCCATTTATAATGACATTTTTAGACAATTTGAAGGTTCAACTTTTTTGGCAAATGTTCGAGAAACTTCAAAAAATTGCAGGGATTTAGTTGCTTTGCAAGAAAAATTACTATCTGAGATATTATCACAAAAACAAAGATTAGTAGTGTCCAATGTTGATGCCGGTACTCATCTAGTACGTGGGATAGACTTTGTCAAAAAAGTTCTCCTTATCCTTGATGATGTGGATGACTTGCGTCAATTAAATGCTTTAGCAGGAGAAGGCAAGTGGTTTGGTATTGGAAGTAAGATCATGATTACCACAAGAGATAAACACCTGTTAACTTGTCACGGGATAGATCAAGATCATGTGTATGAAGTTAAAACATTGGAGGATAGTGAAGCTCGAGAGCTACTAAGTAAGCATGCTGTTGGGACACACCAAAAACTAAAAATCAAGGCAGATCTAGTGGATAGTGTTTTGAATCATGCCGGAGGCCTTCCTTTAGCAATTGAGGTGCTAGGTTCCTTCTTATGTGGTAGAAGAGAACATGAATGGAAAAGTACACTAAAGAAAATTTCTAGGAATCCTAACAAAACCATTAATAATGTGCTCAAAATAAGTTATGATGGACTAGAGGATAATGAGAAAGAGATTTTTCTCCACATTGCTTGCTTCTTTGAGGGGTGTGATAGTGACTACATAAAGAAAGTTATTGACAGTTGCAATTTCGAGATAGATATAGGATTATAAATTCTCATTGAGAGGTCCTTGATAATTATTGAGCATAGAACTGTAGAAGTCCATGGCTTGATTCAATTGATGGGCATGGATATTGTGAACCAAGAACGTCGCGATGATCCCAAGAGACGTAGCAAGCTATGGATGTATGATGATGTTCTTGACGTTTTGTCCCATGACATGGTAAGACTTGCAAATACAATCAAAATTGTGTTCCTTATCTTTGACTCTAATTACTAAATATGCATTATTTAAATAGTCTGGTCTCGTATATACAGGGAGATTGTGTAGTAAAAGCCATAGTATTGGAGCCACCAGAGCACAAAGAGGTATATATCAGCCCTAATGTTTTTACAAAAGCGAGTAGGTTGAGACTGCTCATCATGCACAATGTGCATAATACTTTCCAAGGTCCTATATGTCTTCCTAATGAGCTAAGATGGTTTGAATGGGTTGGAGGTGCTTCTTGGTTTCCTGAATTTTCCCTTGGTCCAAAGAAATTAGTGGGACTTAAAATGAGCAAAAGCAATATTATTGGATTGCCCAAACAATTTCAGGTGAGCATTTACCTGCTTGGACTTTTTTATCATCACTTCGTTTGTATATGTATATATGTATTATATGTACTAATACACAGAAGAAAGTGTTGTTCCTATGTTTTAGAAAGAACTTCTCTTTTTCGTTCAAAATGACACTAATCACTTGCTTTAGAAATATTCTTTCATGCAGCAAAGTTGGCCTTTGAAAATAACGCATAAACAATTTTATTGGATATAAATATGCAAAACTAGGAAATTGTATAAAAGTATGTGGGAGGGAAATATAATTCAAGATTTGATTTTTTTTTCAATGAAGGTCATTAAATCATAAGAAAAGATATTTAGAAATTTAAACTTTTTTTGAAGGTTATCGCAGCATAAGAAAATTGAAATTTTAGTATTGAAATATTGTCGTAAGATAATGCAGAAGCTATCTGACCTTGCAACTAAATCAATGTGAAATTACTAGTGATATAAACAAGAAACAACAAAGAACACGAGATTTACTTAGTTTGGTTTAGTATCAATACCCACTTCAATGGGATATCTAACAGCAAATAGTTCAATAATTAATCGGAGAATTATAGAGTTACATGTCACACCCTGATCTTCGGGCACGCACCTATCCCTGCATGGTCAATTAAATAGCGACGTCCCAGGATGAATCGCCAACCCATTCATTTTAATATGCATGCGGAAGCAATTAAACAATCCCCATACTATAAAACAATGGGATAGAAAAATAAGGTCATATTTTTCATAACCGAAAAACCATAACCACACTTTTATACAAAGCAAACCTCATAGTATATATTACAATACTATTCATAGAAGTCTAATCTATTACACATAGTTTCACGACTTAAGGTTTGCAAAATAGGATGGGGGTCTCAATTCTCATCCGGGTCATACTCTGGATCCTCCTCTGGATCCTTCTCAGACTCCTCTTCTTTAGGGTCTTCTTCTTCTTCTTCTTCTTCCTCTTCCTCAGGCTCCTCATCAAGGTCTTGCATCTCCTAATCTTCCCCCAGTTCCTCCTCCTCAAGTTCCTCCTCTTGCTCAACAATTTCCCCTTCCTCTTCGCTCTAGTTAGCACCCTTGGTTGAATTCACTAGAGAAGGAGAGACGTCCTCAAGCTTAGGGTTCTTGGCATCCACTACCGACCCATCCTTAAGGTCTATCGTCCCCATCCCAAACACTGCCTCCGAAACATACAACAGTACGTCACCTTCCGGGATGGGACCCTCTCTTCGCCCATCATAATAGTGATGATACCATGATCAATACTCATGGGGCACTAGGTCGTCTTTACCCACGTCAACCCAGACCTTGGACTCTACCAAAATGTACTCTAGTCCTTTCGGGTGAGGGTGTATCGAGAAGTGATACCTTACTTCGGTGATTTCCTCGGGGATGCCAAAATACATAGGAGGACGAGGAGGTAGAGGTGCTGCCACCTAGGGGCCTGAAATTTTATCCCACAATGAGGTGAGATAACGTCTCAGAAAATTCTACCCTCTAAGACTCGATTAGAAGGCCAATATGCCATAAGGGATGCCTATGCATAACACGGATCAGAGGACATACCTTGGCCTCTGTTTCATTCCTGCAAGTCAGTATATTTCAAATATATACAAACCACATCAATTCACCCAATTAGATCGAACTATTGATCAATCGACTTAGTCGATTATATGTCAATCAAACCATTTCACGGTCATTTTAATCCGTACTATGTATTCTCCAAGATGATATATCTAGTCACCAAGCCACGTGCATTCTCTAAGATGACATACTCAATCACCGAGCCACGTGTATTCTCTAAGATGATATACCAAATCACCGAGTCACGTGCATTCTCTAAGGTGATGTACTTGATCACCGAGCAACGTGCATTCTCCGAAGTGATGTATCAAATCAATGAATCACGTGCATTCTCCAAGGTGATGTACTTGATCACTGAGCCACATAATGCAGCATTCTTTCTCACCTTTTATCATACTCCATAAAATAGTCGTGTGTGGGTACATGATTGGCCTTAGCCAAAATAATATAATTTCCTTTCCATAAATCCCACCATTTTCTGTAGTCAATCAAAATATTTTTGGTGCTGTCAACCGACACCCGGTAATTTTCCAATTAATTACCAAAATCAATTAATTTAGGAATAAAATCCTAAATCACATTTAAATCAATACAACACGAATTGGCAATCAAATAAATAAATATATTGCATCAGGATAACCAGCATAAAATTCCGATCATCGACCATCCGGTCTAATTTCTAGAAAATAAATAATTAATTAAATAATTACGGAAATTATTAAATAAATACAATAAATCCAACTTAGGCCTGTTTTAGCCTAATTGGAAGCCAAGACGAGCCTGGAAATTTTCTGAGGTTTGTTCAATAAATACTAGAGTCTATTTACTCGATAATTGCTATATCTAACCACCTAAGATGCATCGGCAAATCTCTAATTTAATTATTCTAATCTAATCTATCCACCTAATCACACTTAATTAAATCTAATCAACCCCTAAACTTCATTAGCATACTAAGTGAGGATTAGTGAGTTAAACTCACTTGTTAATCGAACCGCTCGGTTCAATTCGATGGGGAAGCGACGGGGGCCAACTTTCTCCAAAGCAAGCCTAGGTTTCAAGACCCTGAACACCTTCAAAACAGGCCTAGATGGTGGCTGGAAACCCACTAATATTCTATTTTGTTATTGCTAAAATAGAAGAGAACAAAGCCGATTTAGAGTGGAAATTGATCGGGAAAGGGAAAAAAGGGCAAATTGGGCCTTGGCGGGGCTTATTGACAGCGAAATGACAGAGCACGGGCTAAGCTCCATAAGCTACTGGACAGTGGTTGAGATGGTGTGAGAGAGCTATTGGGCGAACGTACACGGGCGGTGGCACAGGTGGTGGTGCGTGTGCGGGGACGGCAACGAGCGTGTGGGGGCAAGGGCTTCAGCTGGCTGCTCCGGCTGTCTCCTCTCTTGTTGCTGTTGGTCAAAAATGGTGAGGGGGAAGCAAGGTGATAGCCAGCTAGCTAGAGGGGAGAGAGAGGGGGCGGCCGGGGGGGGGGACAAGGGTCCTACCACTTGCTTATCTTCCATCCCATGGTCTCCTTGACCACTCTTGGCCAAGTGTGGATCCTTGGCTCTCAATGAGCCACCAATGCCTCATCTTTGGACTCTTAAAGTGGTCCAAAAGGCTAGGCAATGGGGGGCATACGAATTTGCAAGGGAATGGCTTCAATTAGACACTTAAACTCTCATAATTCAATCCCAACCGGCCTCAATAAATTCCGTTATCAAGTCAATACTCAAATTAGTATATTTCCTCATCAATTGAACCATCTTGCATCCCAATTGCGCGATCAAAAATAATCCCGACCTCTTTCTGAACAAAAACGGTCATATGCCAACTTTTTCCCAAAAAGTCTTGGGTTTTAGAAAAATCTTCTGAGATTGAGTAGATACTCCTAGAATTTATTGTGACATGACAGAAACTTCAATTTCTAAAATCAGACTCAATTTCACGATTAATTTCCATTTGGCATGTTTTTAGCGCGACCTAGTCTATCAGGGTAACTTCCATAAATTTTTCAATTCAAATGACCCATGGTTGATTTTCTTCGAGTCACAATGAACCTGCTCGACTCATTGGCGACTCTCGGTTGTCTTGAAAATTTCCAGAATTCAAATATGGACACAAGGTACTAAAACAATAAGAAAATCGGTCTAGTGCCAGCCGATGAGAATTTTCCAAATTTAGTGGTGTCACCCATGCTTAGCCACACCTCTCAGTCGAACCGACTTATCTCTGATCTCAAATCAATTTTATATTGTGTCGTAATGGTCTCTAAAGATGAGCACAGTCGAGAAACCGATTCTTGGTCGAATTCTCAAATCTATTGCCTTAAAATTCCCTACTGATTTCTCCATATAGTCTAGTTATCTTGAGAGTGAGTAGCTCTGAGAACAGCCCTATATGCGCGTCAATGAAATGCCCAATTTAGTCAATAGAAAACAGGATTGAAAATCTGAGATGTCACATTACAATTACTCATACACACAACCCATAATGAAGAAACAAATTAATTCAGATGGAAAACTCATTGTACAAAATATCATTGTGCGCTCCTGCTCTAGTGCATGACTAAACAAGAGCTTCCGCTTGTTTCTCTTTTGTGCGGTTGCAGATGAAGGGAGACAAAAAAAAATAATAATAAAACCCTCATTTTATTTTCTTTCTCCAACCAACCTTTGGCTTTCTTCAGAGTGTCCTCTTTTGTTTCCCCTTGTGTGGCTTTTTAAAGGAAAGTCCACTATGAGGCATTCAAAGGAGTTCAACTCTTGGTCTTCGTCAAAAATTGGATATATCACACCCCGATCCTCGGGCACGCACACATCCTTCTGACTTGGTCGATTTTATAATGCGATATCCCAGGACTATGTATCACCAACCCTTTTTTTTTTTATTAAGCACATGCGGAAGCAGTTATAATCTCCAGACAATAAATACGATGGGATAGAAAAGCAGGGCCATATTTTTCATATTGAAATTTATAACCAAACTTTTATACAAAACACAAACCAGAGAACTTCACAACTTTTCACTCTATCTCTATTCACATCAAAATGGAGATCTCAAAAGAAGATTGAATCTCAATCCGTCAGGGTCATATTCAAGACCCCTCTTAGTATTATCTTCTTCTTCCAAAAATCCTTCTCCTTAGGTTTCACCTCCGAGTTCTCCTTCTCAGACTCCTCCTCCTCAGCTCCTCATCGGGGTCCTGAAATGTTTTCCCCAAACTGGGATGAGACTACGTCTCAGCGAGTTCTACCCCACTAAAACTCGATTAATAAACCATTATACTATAGGCTGCCTAAATATGCACAAAGCAGATGACTTACCTTGGCCTCAGATCCCACCTGCAAGTCAGAACAATTCACAATAGGCACCCATTTACTCCAAACAAATCGAATCAGTTGATTACATGTCACACAAATCATTCTCCACTAAGGAGTATCTAAAAGTTAGGTCACGTGTATTCTCTAGGATGACATTCCAAGTCTCTGAGCCACGTGCCTCGAACCTTGGGCCCACGTGCATTCTCTAAGGCGACCTTTTCACCAAGGTGGTACATCAAGTCACCGAGCCACGTGCCATTTTAGATGCTATTTATGAATACTGGACCCATGTGCATTCTCTAAGGCACTCATTCGCCAAGGTGACGCATCAGATCACTGAGTCACGTGTCCTTTTCATGATGCCCGAGCCCATGTGCCTTCTCTTAGGTGCTATCTCACCAAAGTGATGCATCAATTCACCGAGCCACGTGCCCTTTTAGATGCCAAACTCTATCACCGAGTCACGTGCATTCTCCAGGAAGACTTACCGTGTCTCTGAGCCATGTGCATTCTCTTAGGCGACCTCTTCGCCAAGATGACATACTCAACCATTGAACTCATGTGCATTCTCCAGGTGATATTCCGATTCACCGAGCCCACGTATCTTCTTTCAGGTGATTACCAACTTACTTTCGATACTAACAACCAATGTCCAACGATTTCTCAATCAAATAATTAACAATCAACTCAATATGAATAACTCCTAAAAATTCATAATTAAATCATATCCATACAAATTGCGGCTCAATTAAATAAATGAACTGTGCCACAAATGATCGGCACAAGATTTCAATCGTCGGCCATCTAAATCTTAATTTCCGAAAAATAATTAATTAATTAATTAATTTCAAAAATCAATTAATAAATATTAAAAATTCCATTTAGCTCAAAATAAAGCCCAATTAAATCAATGGACTTCACCACAGTCACCAGCATAAAATTCCGGTCCCGGGCCATCCCAATTGAATTTTCGGAAAATAAATAATTATTTAATTTAATTCCAAAAATTAATATTTAAATACCAAAAATTCCACTTAGGCCCGAAAAGCCTAATTGAACCCACTAAGGGTTGGGAAAAATCCCGAGACACTTTTAATAAATAGTAGACTACGTCTACTTGCTAATTGCACACTTAATTTGTCTAATTCGCATCACAATTAACTAATAATCACTAATTCATACTAATCTAACCACTTAAACCTAATTAATTAAAAATAAAAATGCTTAAGCATAATTAGCCAACTAATCAGGGATTAGTGAGATTACTTACCGGAATCGCCCGCAAATTGGATCAATCCGACCGGGGCGACGTGGAGAACAATACTTCCCAAAACACGGCTCAAGTTCAGGGCCCGGAAACGGCACTAAAGTAGACCCAAACCAGCTGGAAACCCACTCTGTGGGTTGCTGGTTTGGCTGTGAAACATGGGAAAACAGAGATGGTTAGGGGCGGAGAAGGGTCGGGAAGGCAAGTGGCAGTCCGGTGAGGTTGCACGGTGGCTTCGGCGGCTTGCTCGGCCACTCACGGTGGTTGGTCAGAGGTGGAAGTCGCACGGGAGAGGGACGGCAGGCATAGGTGGCGCACGAGCGGCGAACGGTGGACGCGTGGCGTGCGTGGGCGGTGTGGACGGCGGCCCGGCGACATGCGGCAGCGACGGCGAGCTGCATTGGTCTTCAATGCCTATGGCTGCTGCTTCTGTTCTTCTTCAGCTTCTGGTTCGCATGAAGGAGAAGAAGAAAGAGGGGGAGTTCGGTCACATGGGGTGGGGAGAAGAGAGAGGAGAGAGAAGAAGAGATAAGATAGAAAGAAAGGGTTTGAAAAGTCTGAGAGAGAGAGAGAGAGAGAGAGAGAGAGAGAGAGAGAGAGAGAGAGAAGCCAATTTGAATTTGGCAAGAGGTGTTCGGTGGGGGGGGGGAGAGGAGAGAGAAGAGAAAGAGAAAAAAAGAGAAAAGGGAGAGAGAGAGAGAGAAAAAGAAAATTGGAATAATGGTATTATTTCAATTTTCTTTTTCTCTTTCCCTTTCCCTTTCTATTTTCTTTTGGTCTTCGATTTTTCCTCTGATAATTTCTTTCTTGAAATTTCGGATTCGCCAATAATTTGACGGATGATGAGACGGTCCTAAAAATGAATTGTGACACGCTAGAATATTTGATTCCCGAGACCAATTTAAATTTTATGGTTAGAATCGATCAGACGTGATTTTAGCTCAATCTAACTAATTAGGTAGCTTTTAGGGATTTTTACCATTGATACATCCCTAACAGCTTCACCAAATAAGTTAGTTAACTCGTGAGTGATTAGCTCAGAGAAAAAGGACCATAAGCACGTCGACGAAATGCCCATTTCACTTTAACGAAAATAGGGTTGAATTTCATAATGTCACAGAATAAATATGAAAAAAATTATTGGAACTAACAATAAAATTTAGAGGGGCTGACTAGATTAATTGAAAACTTAAACAATGTATGTGGTAAAAGATAATAGGATGTACTTTGATAGTACCAAAAACAAATTTGAAAGAATCAACTAACCTAGTGTTACTATTAAACAATTATATGCAATAATGAATATATAAAAATAGCAGACAATAATAAATAGTGATTTGATTTTATCCCCAAGTTTACGTCCACTTTTCTACATAATAGCCTCAACATGGGTTGCAATTCACTAGTAATCTTTAAGAGAAGTTCCAATCAGCACGTATTGCTCTATTATAAGATATATCACATTATTAGAACGCAAATAACGCTATCACTCTTGTACACGTCCTCTTTTCACCTATTACAAAGCAACAAGAACACTACAAAGAGAATTATAGATGTATAGTAGCACGGTTTGATTAGAACAAAGAGATGATATAATAAACAAGCTTTCTCTACATCCAACCCTTTTTAGCCACTTTAATCCTTTTTATTAGAGCTATTGGGAATTGAATGGAGTGTCGTTGAGATCTGCATCGCCGATACTATCCTTTCCTTTAGATGATTGCAAGGTTTTCCAAGATAGAGTCTGCAAGCATTGTTAAATTATTTATACCTCTGGCTATTTGACCAAAATAGTCATTGGTGCTCTAACTCATTTCTAGTTCTCTGGTTGAGAACTCTTAACCTATTAACGGCTATATTCTACCCATATAACAGTCATCTGCAAATGCACTTATTGAGCAGCACCATTCAAGACTAGACTACCCAATACATTGCTTCTTATCACCTTATCACTGCATGCACCGTTATCACTAGTCCATTGGTGTTGCCTATGCTCAAACTGTATGGAACGACTTGCGATCGATTATCCAATAATCGTCCTAAGTATGTCATCTTCCAAACACTTTACATTGGTGACAGATCGATCATGGTATCTCAAATTCCTCATGAACACCTTGTCTTATTTGACTTGTTCTCCTCCTGGCATGATCCTCATGCTTGTAATCAGTCTTCATTGAACTCACAAAGACCAACACAATTATCACAATTTTTCTTAAATCATCATTATGTCATTAAGATGAATGTCTTCACTTATCATAGAAGTAGTAAACCAATGATAGTTTTGGAATCTCCAAAATACCATAAGGATGTTCTCTCAACAAGAATTGCTGTCAATTGACCAAATCTTGATTCCTATATTTGAAAATATATATATATATATATATATATATATATATATATATATAATCCAAGATCATTATCTAAAGAAGGAAACACCAAATCAAAGTCCAACTAAGACTTTCTTTTATACCGCATCCATTCTAAATTGATCTACTTCCTCTAATAGGGTTGGCTCCAAGTATAAAGGCTCAAACTTAAGATATAATTTAATAACTCTCTACCCTAATGTTTGTAGCCAAGTCCAACTGTTCATCCACCATAGTAGCTCTCTCAACGCCTTAATGGGCACTTATTCTCTACAAACGCTAATTGAGCTTGAGCTCTGGCATTATGTCTAATGGATTCTTCATTGTTGTGATCTTCTTCACATTAGCCATATATTTCGCCACAACATCTCAAATGAAATGGTACTTAATGTCGTTGTACTTCATTCACTCATGATAAATTAGATTACAAGCTAGATATTTTTTGTACCCTGGTTATCCTAATGTATAGCAATGTTTTGCTACTCCAACCTCAAAGTCTGAGAGCATACCTCTTAGCCATATAATCTCATTCGTTGTAAAAGACAATGTCATGTACTTTGCCTCAATCAAAGACAAGGTATTTTGGTCTTGTAAGTATGCCTTCCAACTCACTGCACCACATGCTTGTCTAATCACATTGTTCGCCAAGGAACTGCACTCATTCAAGTCACTAGCATGATTTGAATTTACATGACCTGTGGTCTCTTTACCATTATCGTCCATTTGATACACTATACCAATATTTGTTTTCCCCTTCAAGCATATGACTATCCATTTCATAGATTCCGATTGTACATGCCATGATATACATAATGCTACCCACTACATCAGAATAAGGAACACGGGGCATATGTTCCTCTTCCTTAATCTATGATGAGTTTAAAGTGCTTAGCTAAAGGTATACTCACAGATTTCACCAATCACATGCCACAATCTTCTCAATATATTTCTTTTTATATAGATGCCAAAACTCTTGTAGCCCTATCACACAATATATCATACCTAATATGTTCTTTGTAATACTTAAATTTTTTCATCTCAAACTCAGCATTGTGGCACTTTAGCATGTGAATATCAAACATATCCTTAATTGTTGCCAACATGTTATCAACATATAATAACAGCTAAATCAAATGCCCATCCTCCAAATTCTTAAAGTCAACATAGCCATCCAACTGAAATTTGAACTATCCAACTATTCATGAAAGCATCAAAACATTTATACAACTACCTAGGAGAATGTTTCAGGCCATGCAAAAATTTCTTTATTGAAATAGTATATCCCTTAAGTTGCACTGTGAAGCAACATTGTTTTTACATTTAGCTGCTCTAGCTTGAGATCTCATTTAACAACTAAGGCAAGTAATACTTGAATAGAAGTATGCCTTATCTTATGAGAGAACATCTTATTGTAGTAAATGTCCTTCGATTGAGTATGCTCCTTCACAGCAAGTCTCGTCCTATACCTCTTTAACCCTATATTAGGAATACCCTTATTCTGTTTTTAGACCTAGTTGCATCTAACTATCTTCCAACTTTTGGGTACTTTGACTAGATCCTATGTTTGATTTCGATAAGGTGACCCCATCTTTTTGCTCATAGCCGCTAGTCACTATGATGGCTTAGCACTAGCCATTGCCTCATAATGAAATGAATGTACATTTGTCTCCACCTTATCACCAATAGTCCATGCATGAGCAATATTTGTATGACCATAATATATTGGTAGTTTGATTTGCCTTCTCTATTGCTAGTGGCTATACCGTGTTGCGACTTTACTAGTTATTCAATATCATCAACTTTAGAAACTATAATATCGGCCTCTATTACCTCTGAATTGTCTAAAGTCTCCACTTAAAAATCCATTTCACAATTGAGACCATGACTCATTTTTTCTACTAGTAGTGTTTGAGGAGTCCACCATTGAAGTATAGCAATCGCGTCTAATGTCACATCTCTACCAACTAGAAAACCAAGTGATTCGAGACCATTACACTATAGCTAGTAGCCTTTGACCCATGAACATAACCTAGAAATATGCATTTCTTTGCCCTTGCTCAAGCTTAACATCATTTTCATGAGTATATGCAAGACATCCGAATACTTGTAGTCTAGAGTAGTCAATAGGACTCAACCATACTTCCTCATGACCTTTCACTCGATGACACCTGATGGAGATCGATTAACCAAGTAGCAATCTATGTTCACTACTTTAGCCTAAAATTCCTTGCCCAGTCTTATATCCAAAAGAATACGCCAAGCTCATTCAATCAAAGTTCTATTTTTTTCATCGTGTGACACCATTTTGTTTTGGTGTCCAAGGCATTATGTTGTATCCTGCAACCCCTTCTCCCTTCCAAAAATTGATAAAATCTTTACTACAAAACTCCATGTTGTTATTGATCCTAAGGCACTTAATTTGTTTATTGAGTGCTTCTCAATATGTGCCTTAAATTTCTTGACCTGTTTGAACACCTTAGATTTGTGCTTTAGAAATCCATACCTTTTTTTTTTTTTTTTTTCATATAATCATCTATGAATATTAGCATAAATCGGAGATGGGCCCAGACTTATAAATGAATATAACAAATCAGTTACTTGGTCAAATGCATAATATTAGTGAATATAACTCCGCTCTACTTCCTAAAGATGTATTGCTCACATAAGTCCAGTTTCTCTGTCTTCTCACCTTTGAGCAACCTACTCTCACTTAATACTTGTCTCATTCTTATGCCCTAATGGCATATGCCATATCTTAGTCAAGTTTGAGAAGTTTGAGAATGACTCATCTAATGAAACTATAGGAGCTCTAGTCATGGTCTCTCCCAGTAAAATTCACTATCTTCCCTTCATCACTGTGGTGGCACTTCAAGAGATTTTCAGTACTCTTGCTTCAATAGTATACTTAAACCTGATGTTATCAAGTGTTACAAGAGAAATATGGTTATTCTTCAGCTTTGGTACATGCCTCATGTCTATCAGTATGTGCAATACTTCATTGTGCATCCAAATCTGAATTGTCATTGTCTAGATAATCTTTTAGGCTATGTTATTCTTCATTGGAACTTTATCACCATGTGCAGTCTAGAAAGTTATAAACCATTTCCCATGAAAAATCATATGATAAGAATACCCTAAATTCTAGCACTATGCATCTCTTGACGAGTCAATAGCACACTCAAGACAACCTTTGCACCATTGGTGCTTTCCTCGGCAACTTCTGTAAAATTG
Source organism: Eucalyptus caleyi (assembly GCA_014182885.2). Taxonomy (NCBI): domain Eukaryota; kingdom Viridiplantae; phylum Streptophyta; class Magnoliopsida; order Myrtales; family Myrtaceae; genus Eucalyptus; species Eucalyptus caleyi. The sequence goes on along the minus strand of CM024470.2, from coordinate 37,903,696 downwards.
CATTACTTATGGTTTTAGTCAACAATCACACTCAAGAAATCTGAATTGTCATTGTCTTGATCCCATTGGAACTTTATCACCATGTGTAGTTTAGAAAGTTGTAAACCATTTCCCATGAAAAATCATATGATAAGAACATCCTAAATTCTAGCACTATGCATCTCTTGATGAGCCAATAGTCACACTCAGGACAACCTTTGCACTATTGATGCTTTCCTCGGCAACGTTTGCAAAATTTCACTACCTGTGATATTTTGCCTATTATCTCTATTTTTTAGCTTCAAGCAATCTATCATAATGTGCCCCTCCTCGTGATATTCAAAGTATATCATGTAACTGACTTTCTATGGTGAGACTTCAATCTATTTTTACCTCTACTCTAGGATTTCAATGTTGATCCCTACCTCAAATCATAAGTCCTCACGCCACCTCTTTTGCTAGATCCTCATCTTGCAACTTTCTCTACCACTCTTTAGAGAACACAACAAATTGTACCTCTCATGAGGTAAATGCAATATGCTCTATAATAGTGAATTAGTAAAACATATCCATGACTCTAGTAGAGAAGCCAACAATAGCATGCCTTATTTTTCATCATCTTGGGTCTCTTCAACGTTTTTCAAGTCCATTATGAGTTTGTCAAGCACATCTAAATGGGATTTGATGGAAGAATCTTTAGTATAACAAACTTGAAACATCCTCTTCAACATGTATAAGCGATATTCAAACCTTTCTTTGCACATCGTGATTAAAGTTTTGCCCACAACGCTAGAGCATCCTTCTCTTCGGGCACCATCATTAATGCCTCATTTGATATATTCAATAAGATTATACTCTTTCCTCTCTCAATGACCTCATCTTTATCAGCATCTTTCATTGTTTCTGGCAACTTAGCCTTGCCACCTAACGCCTCGGCCAAATCTTGGGTTTTTATTAACGCATGCATCATAATGCTCCACAACCCAAAGTTATTTCCCGTTAAACTTCTCAAAATTTCTACTATTGCTTTACACATAATTGCAATAACAGATTTTCTAAACAATGATCAAACAAGGAAAAATCTCAAATCAAATCCAGAAAATTATAACGGTAGCTCCGATACCCACTATGGCAAAATAATGCAGAATCTAACGAATCTTGAAATTAAATCAACACAATATTACTAGAAAATAAAAGAGAAATAAAAAAATGAAATATTTAGTGTGGCTTGGGTGTCAATATTGGTACCTATTCCATGGAGATAGCCAGCACAAAAAATCCAATCGAAGAATTTTAGAGTCACAATCATTTACACACTCAAGTGTTTCCCAGTTCTAGACACACCTAAACCCACAATGCTCACAAAGAAAAAAAATAAGTTTGGATGTAAAACTATGTTGCATATATATCATCGTGTGTTCCCGCTCCTATGCAGAGCTAAAGAAGAGCTTCCCCATTGTTTCTCCTTTGTGTGGTTGTAGTTGAAGGAAGACTGAAAATAAAAGCCACTTTATTTTGTACCTCTGAAACCCACCTAGGACTTTCTTTAGAGTATTCCTTTTTGGTTCCTCTTAAGCGGCATTTTGAAGTGTTAGCAATATTAGGTTATTAAATATCTTTTAGACATATTTGTGATATTTTCTCTAATTTCTATATCTATTTTGAATATGTATATCTGATTTGATTTCCTTTGATTTCCTCTATGTAATCCTATAAATAGGCTCTTTATGCACTCTTTTCAATATTTCGAATTATACATAAAATTCCCCAATTCTCTTTTCTACTTCATATTTATCTTGAAGGAAAGTCAACCGAGTGGCAATCAAAGGAGTTCAACTCTTGGTCTCATACCTTGGATAGATATGAAAAAACCCTTGTTGGTTGACCAAACGTCAGATTGATAAATCCCAACAAAGAAAAAAAATTATAATCCAAGACTATCATTTGAAGAATGCAACACCATCTCAAAGTCCCACTCGAACTTTTCTTCTATGCATCATCCAATACGAAGGTCCACATCCTTCATTCGGGTAGAGTTCAATATACTAATTCAAGATCAAGACATAATTATAATGTATGTGAGATAAAATAGAATAACCAATTTCAAGTATTTGTCCATGAGTATAATATTTCTAAAATAAGTAATTGAGTATAATTGAAGGAAAGAATTAAATGGAAAACCCTTTAAAGGAGGATGTTCTTTCTTTCTTTATATAATAATATAGATGAAGTTCAAATACTTTTAAATCCAATGTCTCTAACAATCGACATAGTTATATTTGAAAATCAAATCAAATCTACCTAGTGAAAAATGTGAAAGTGCTAGTATAAACTATGTAACCTCATTCGAATCGTGTTGGTTGTTTACACATAATATTTTTTGTTTCGCAAAAAAATTTGTATGATGAGCATAAAGTAAACAAAAATATAAAGAATGAATCCATTGATATTGAGTATAAAAATGAAAACACCCAAGCAAGAGAGAACCGAATGGCCAAGCGCTTGATTTGGATGTGGTAAATTAGAGATTCTAATCACAACAGCTTCCACTGAAAGCAAACTTAAGAGGCTAGTTAGTTATCAAATAACGAAGCCTTACTCAATGTACGAACTTGAATAACAAGATTTACCCTATATTGACATAATTAGCTCTGTCAAAGGGTTTAGTGCACTGTGCTGTAAAACATGGCATTGATAATTAGTTAAGTCAATTCATAAGGAGCAACATTTCTAAGCAAACATAACGAAATATTTATTAGAAGCTTTGCCAATAATGTTGTAATGCGTTTGCAAATAATGGGATCTAGTAGTGGTATACCATTAGTTTCTTAATCAAAAATTAGAGCTAGATATTGAATTGTACAGGTGAATTCATTTTCTTCATAATTGCTTTCAAAGTTGGTTTCATTTACTTTGTGTGACTTTGAAGAGATTTAAAATATTATTTATTTTTGGAAAACTTTCATTGTGATAGAATATAGTCTTGACATTAAGCTGTTATATGTAGTCTAAATCAGAATTAAAAAAGGGTACACTTTGATGCTCACCACATGACATTAACTTTGCTTCTCTAATTGGCACATGGCATGACACATGGCTTAATTTTGTTATGTGGCCCACATTTGCATGGTTGATGAATGGCACTTCACTTTAATCTTTTGATTACCACATGGCTTGACATGCGGTACAGTTTTACCATGTGGTCCGCATCTGACCAATATCCATCAGCTTTTTGATTCATCATCTCTAAATTTCAATCTCTTACAGTATGTATGTATAGATTTGTACTTACTAGTAAAGTTCCTAATTATTTACAAATTTCTCAATACAAGATATAATTCTTAGAAAATCAATTTATAGTACCATTTTATGAAATGTTGGTATTGCTGTTTTTTGCAGGACTTCCAAAATTGAAGTACATTAATTTTAGTAATTTGTGAATCACCGGGTTCGTATGCGACCTTTCTTGTGCTCCAAATCTTGAGGAATTGGTTCTCTGTGATTGCAAAAACTTGGTAAAAGCCCATGAATCTATTGCATATCACAACAAGTTACAATTGTTGGATTTAAGGGGGTGCAGAAAATTTGAAAGATTCCCTCGATATTCCATGTAAACTCAAAGGCTTGAAAAAGCTTAGTTTACAAGGGACCGCTATTAAAGAACTTCCTTCATCAATAGAAAATCTTGTTTCTTTGAAAATAATGGATTTAACTAATTGCAAGAACTTGGTAAGTCTTCCATCTAGCATTTACAAGTTACAAAACATTGAACTCTTGGAAGTTGGGTATTGCCCAAATTTAATAGGATTTCCAAAACACGAGAATTCAATTTGATCCGTGCATGAAGATTGGACTTTCAAATTTACTCTATTTATCTCTTGGGGATGTAATTTTTCCGGAATAGAATTTCTCGAGAATTCTTCCTGTTTTCCCTTCTTGCAAATGTTAGTTCGGCGAGAGAACAATGTTACTAGCCTTCCCACATCTATTCCTAAGTGTGATCATTTGTCTGTATATGCAATTTTATATTGGCATCAATTACAAGATATACCCAAGCTGCCACCATTTTTGAAGCATCTTTCGGCCAACAATTTCAAATCTCTGCAAAAAAAGTGGAGATTCATATTCATCTTCTGTTTTTGTTCGTAAAGTGTTGACCATGGCTGACATTCCCTCTTTGGACCAGGTTAGACTCTCTCTCTCTCTCTCTCTCTCTCTCTCTCTCTCTCTCTCTCTCTCTCTCTCGGAGTATATGCATGATGTATTGTGCTCTTGTATATTGCAATAGTAGTATATGCAAAGGCTCAAGAAAAGCAAACACATATAAAGTGATTATGCACGTTTTTGTATGTAATAAAGTTGGCTACCAAACTATTAGAGGAATAATTTCCATCACATGAGAGTTGTATGTTAATGCCAACAAGGGTCAATGAATCTCTACTTATATAGAGAGCTCTAGTTTGAAGTGGAATTCACTAGGATTAATAACTAAACTCAAAATGAATTTTTTTATTTGAGAACTACGATTAACAAACTTCAGTACTTTCTAACGGTCTATCCTTACAACAGACGCCTCTTAATTACATATTACAACAGATGCCTCTTAATTACATAATCTGGCTCCCTAAAGGAGAGATGCCAGTGGGTCCTCCCTATTGAAGAGAGTTCCGTATCATTCATGGCTTCAAAGGACTTGTATGACAAGTTTCTTGGGTTGTTTCTCTGTGTCATTTTCAATAATGATGAACAAACGAAGTTTCCAATAGTTGAGATTTTACCACATGTGAATGGCGAAATGAGGGATTGCAAAGGAGGAATGAACTTCTTGGCAATGGATTCTGATCAAATCGTGCTTTGGTATTTCACACCATATGATCTGTGGGGAGACGTCAATTTTGGTCAGATTGATGGGAGTTATGTACACTTTAGCCTTACGGTATCAGCTACAAAAGTGAAAAAGTGGGGATTTCAAATAATATGCAAGCCACTTGATGACAATTTAAAGATTGAGATTCAAGATAATCGGCTAATTGATCTAGCTTTACTCCGCAAGGTTGTTCTTGAATCAACAAATTTAGATGTTGAGAGTCCACTTATGCACCAAGATAGTTTGATCGAGACAGATCTACAGAAAGACTTGTGGGATTATCAAAGGAGTAGTGAGGAACATAGTCAAATAGTATCAAAGGGAAATCCTAAGCTTATTCTCCCTCATGGCATGCGAGACAAGAATATGTTGACTTCCAATTCGATCGGCAGAGATGAGGATGGAAGCGTTGGCTTGCAGCTTTTGTTGTTAGAATGATCAAATAGGTAAATGAACTCGCTGATCTCCATTACAATTCATTCTTTCTTGTTGTTCTTCTCGCCTTCTTTTCTCAAAAGAACTTGTGACCCGCTATTAACACCTGCTTTTACCCATATATTAACATTGAGGCAATTTATGTGTCCATTTTAATTGGCGTTAACTTTGCTAGCTACAATGATGAAAATAAGCATGCAAAGGTTGTGGCTGGAGATTTACATGAGAAGGGGGATTGGGTGAATAATTTCGTGTGTGTGGAGAAAATTTCATGCGAAACAAAGTCGAACAACAACAAGTTCACGTGCTCTCACCTGTGGCGAGTATGCAAACATAGATTTACATTTTTTGATGTTTTTATTTGCTTGCACCTTCAGTTCTCGCCACTTTCATTTCCTTGTATTTTTGTCTTAAAATTTATTTCCATTCAATGTAATCTCAATTCCATTGCATCCACTTTTATTTGCATTTAGTGAATTTCAAGTAGATTCACCCCTCAATTCAAGTCCCACTTGTGCATTTTATACTTGAGTATAAAATCGCGGAACAATCTCAGTTGTTCTCCCTTTACTCAATTATCACGAAACATATTCGACTACATGACTCATAAAAATTACCCTATTATGTCATTTTTATGGAAACAATTTTTTTGAAAACTATTAATATCCAATTTTCACGGAACAAAAGAAATCTATCAAAACTTATTTTGGTCTTTGTTGAAATGCCCTTCCATCGTTATAGAATATAATATATATTTGATGATCGCTTGTTTAAATAAACGATTACCTTCTGTTTTGCTCAAATCCCCATTAATTAACCCTAGTTAATCAAGGGTTAATTAATTTTATTTCCAAATGGGATTCTGTAAGTCTTTCTTCTCTTTATTCAGTTTCTTTGATTTTCCCGCCGTAACCTCCTTCCTTTTCTCCGCCATAGCCAAACTTCCAACTTCATTGATACGACACCAGTGAGCTCGATGCATTGAAGATCGCCACTTGCCAACGGAAGTCGACGAACAGAAGAAGAAGCTCGTCTACCGGAAATAGAATCCCTAGCGAACCGACGGCCGACGGAGACTCGCCCAGCCAGAGGCGACAAACCGCCACCGCCGATGGAAGCCATGGAGACCGGCTACGTAGCTTCGGGTCTCCCGAGGTTTGGGCTTCACGCAGCTTGCTATAAAGATCGAGTAACACTTGGCAGATCCGAATTTTATTTAGTTGATTTAATACTTGAGAAGGATTTTGAATTTGATTCGGTTGGTGCTGCAATTGCACGGGAACTTAAAGGATGTGTCGTTGAATTTGTTCGAGTGACGTTGAATTGGTGTTTCTTCGTGAGTTCTGTCTCGTGGATGCTTAATAGTGAATTCGTAGGTTATCAACATTACAGGCTGCAAAACCGGGGACAATCTCTAGAAGGTATAGCTTTTCTTTCTCTATTTTCATGGGTGGCAATTTATTGAAAGAAGTAGGTGAAGTCTAGGTTCAAAGGAAAAACAAGTGGGTGTTGTAGGTTGAAAGGGAGGGAGGGAGGGATTTGGGTGTTTTTGAGGTGTCTAGGAAATGTGGATGTGTAGTATGTACTTATCATATAAATGTGCAGTGGGTGATAGGTTTTCCAGGAGAATTGAATTCTGAGAAACTCTGGGATAGGGCTCTGTCTGTATGTTTTTTGAGGCGCTTGAAGAAGCAAAACAATAGAGGAATGAAGAAGATGCAGTGAGATGGCAAGCCACCAGGAAAGGTCGCTTGACTGTCGAGTCCTTTAACCACTTCTTGACTCTGGCAACTAGAGAGAATTGAAAAACAAATTTACTTGGGAGAGTGACAGTAATATGAACATTGGTTGTGCCCATGTATAACTGGTTAGGTGGTTATTTTCTTTTGCCCTTTGGACTGTGGATATGAAAAAGAAATAATCACTAGAAACATGGAGTTTACATTAGTTATTCAGTAGAATAGAGATAGAAGCTGATTGTTGATTCTGAATTCTCAAGCCTTTGCAACAATTTAAAATTCTCTTTTTATACTTATGTGCTATAGCTTTTATGAAGGAAAATGACCGAGAAGTTAAAACTACTAGATGCTTCTTGAATGTTTGAGTGAAACCTGATTAATGAAGGATAAACTTCTAACATACCAATAATAAGACACACTTGAATGAGCAACATGTAGTTTCTCAAATTAGTTGCAGTTTTTGCTTTGGTGTTGTTAGGGCCATATCAGTTAAAGTGTCAGGCAGGATTTGCATCTGAATTACAGGATGAGTATGTATTGCTTATCATTACTTGGAAGTTTGTGACCAATATACTATACAGGATTTGCAAGATCTTGATCTTATAGCTAGGAGATATGATCTGAATGTTTGTTTATCATTGCTTCTCCACCCCTTTTTTATAAATTTTGGATAGCATTGCTATTGTTCTGAATTGATACCCTTACATTATCCACTCACAGTTATTGTTAATCTTTTTTGCGTTTCTACTTTAAACATTTCTTTAATAAATGCTAATATAGTATATCTGAACAAATCTGTTAAAGAGTGGAATTTTCTATGCATTATGGGGCTGTAAATGGTTTTGTTCCCGTTATTCTTTCATAAAATATGACTATGGCTAACAATAGCAAGAATCTTGCTTTACTATGTACAATGTTTCACGATTCTCCTGTGCCATCATGCTCTGTCTGAATTTCAGACCAGGAATAATCAAAGAAAAAGCTTTAATCAGGAGTGAGAGAATAGACGAATTACATTTATTTTATTGGATTGAAATAAAGCTGTTGCAAGCTTCTGGACCAGAATGTTGACCGCTCATAGATTGTGCTGTATTGCGTGCTTGAAAATGTTAACGTGCTCTTGATGGCCTCAACGGATTATAAATTTATAGATTATTCTGGGTACTATTTCTTGCTTTGCATTACGTGAGAGCGAGTTGTTATGGTGGCTTCACCTCTCCTGATTAATAAGGTGTTGTTAGAGATGCAAAATTCTAAAGTTGAGGGAAGTGAGTCAAGAGACTTTGCAAAATCTCAAGTATGGGGAGTTTAATTGCAATTTCACGTAAAATTTCGAAGAATATAATGCTTGAGTACTAGAAATTAGATTGAATACCTAATAGTGAGGAGCAAAGAGAGTTGTCCATGTTTCATGCATAAGATCCTCTCTTAGATTCTCAGTGTTGTGAGTATTTGAAGATAGATAAGAAATTTCCGGATAAGGTGTATCAATGATTCTGTCTTACAGAAAGTGATTTTCCCAATAGGATTCATGATCTAACGTAGTTGGCTTTGACGAAAATCCTGTCCCTAGGATACATTGTATGCACTCTAAGCTCCCTCGCTTAGTCTGCATACCGAGCAAAGGATGAGCACCATCAATCCTTAAAAGTATAGTCAACATGGAGCAAATACGAAAGAGGTGATTTGAAGAGGAAGAAGACAACTTATATTATGTTGTTATTATTTGCTTTTGTTAACTATTTTTTATTTGATCTACAAATGCTCTCAACTCTAAGAGGAAGAAGGAAATGGCACTGAGAGATGCACCTACTCAAACATTAAGCAAAAGTAAAAATAAATAAATAAATGTGGAGGAGAAAGCATGTTTCTTGAAATTCATTTCCTAAATTTATGTTGAAACTACACTAAAAGCAACTCTCTCTGACAAATTTCCGAAGTTTGATATGCTTTCTTTATTTTTCCCCTTGTTTTTTTCCTAGGCAACAAGACATGCAGAGATGGAAGCTCTTGATATTCTTCTTGAGCAGTGGCGGTGGGCTGGATTTTCATCTGCAGAAGTTGCAAAGAAATTTTCAACATGTTCCCCTTATGTGAGGTGAACCATGCATAATGTGTGCAGCAGTAGCATTATCAATCGTTGGTACATCTGTTGGTCATACTGAAATAATACTAAACTTTCATCAAATTTATTTATTCAAATACGATTAGATGACTCTTAGCCATTTTTAGGTGGAGAGGAAGCATATTAGGGCTGTGTAAATGATAAATTTGGAGGTTGTGGCTCAAAAACTATCCCTAATTATTGCATATTTTCATGATAGAGAGAATGAGACTGTTGTTAATAGAGAGCATGGTTCATATGTGACGTTTGGAAGATAGAGCTAATTGAAACCCATCCTAGCCAGTATTAGTATACATGTAATCAATAAATCTTCTCTCAATTAGATCACCAATGCCAATAACTCCATGAGAGAACTTGTCCATCTATATTAAAAGCCTTAAAGTATGCCCTGTTTACAGCATGCTGTTTGATCCTGAAGGATGTTAGGTTTAAGCCCTAACCCAAACACACCTCTTTTAATCTAATGCAAGAAGTTTACCAAGTTGTATTGTCTAGTTATTGTCAAATGATTTAAATAGTACACTTCAGAGTTAATATGCTTGCATGAATATCTGTTTTCTGTAGTACAGACCTAAATGTAAACTTCCTAAGTTAAGCGTCCTTTATCCACGAACTTGTTTTTGCTTGGATGATATTTTCTTTTGCATAGTGCTTTGTCAATTAGTCTGCTAAATTATCTCTTGAATGGTATTTGGACATGTTTTCCAAATAGAATCTGTTTTGGGTTTCAAGCTGACGAGGTAGGTGAAAATGTATAATCATCAGAACTAGTTGGTTGCTTCCATTGAAATTTAATCTTTTTTTCCCCTTTTCAAATGTCTCTGTGATTTATGAATGTTTCAACTTTTTTCTTGTTTCTCTTGCAGTAATGGAAATCTGATCAAACGCAACCTAAGTATAGTTGATTCAGTGGAACGGTGTTCAGCCATATAACAGTTGCAAAGAATGGGTGTGGACAAAAGGTAAGAGTAATAGATGCACAGTCTTTCCTTTTGGCCAATTTTCAGATGCCTTTATTTATCAAATGTAGCTTTTTCCTCTAGACTGGGTATTTGTAGCCAGATTGTCATTTGAGAAATGGGATGTCATGTCCTTGGTTAAGGAAAAAGACAAAGTGCAATATTTTAATAGCTAATCCGTTCATTAGACTCATCGAGAGAAGTATCTTCTTGATCCTTATTGTGAATTACTAACATATATGGTTCTTGGTTGAGCAATTCTCCAATTTGAGCTCTTTAGTTACATATATTTCAAGAGACTGATCTTACCTTAACCTTTTCATGCTTCTAAGATAATTAGTACGCTTTGGCAACTTATTACATACAGATAATATGGCCTTGAAATAATCTGTCTAGGCAATTATATAATTAATTTGATTTCCTTGTCTGTTTTATAGAACTCTATAACTTGAATGTCATTTCCCATCGCCATCTTTTCATCCTTTTTCATTCATTTGATGTATATGACATTGTGCGGTATATGATTAGTTTAAATATTGTAGATAAATACTGAATGCTAATATTTGGATTTCAGCTCCAAAGCCTCACGGGTCATGGGTTACTCAGGCTTCCTATTAGATCTGCGTGCATTGGTTCTTCTTGTTGAACCTCTTATGGCTTTGCACAACTAGGTAAGACCTTTGGATTATGATTGTCGCTTTTCTGAACATCATGGACAACATGTATGGTACTATGATGCAACTCTGTTGCATGTTGAATGATTGTTAGTTACTTGTGCATATAGTAAGTGGGCTGCATGGTGTGACCTTTTATAGTCCTGTTAAAAGGGAATGGCATGAATTGTGGCGCTGTGGCAATGTTTCTTGCGGTGGCAGTAGGATATGATGCTCATGCTAAGATGGAGAATGCCTATAGCTATAGATTTCCTTGTATGATAGTAGTGAGTCACAGTGAGGACACTATAGAGGTCTTCAATATGAAGTTAGACAACATCCTTGCTCTTCATTCATGATTCTTGGTTTATTCCAATTATATTGTTCATTTTCATTATTCCTGTTAGTTAATCTCTTCATTTGACTATAACCTAAGTCAAACTTGCAGTTCAAGGTAGTTCCCCCTTTTGAGGTGATCTCATCATGAAATTACTTCTGAACTATAGTTTTGTGACTCTTTGTATTCTACATGTAAAGCACAAATCTGGATTGGTGCCGATTCTAGCACAATAAAATATTCTCCTGTTTGTGTGTGATATTAGAAACAATTGATTATTTTATCACAAATGTATGGTCAAACGGCCTTTTGAGTATAGAGACTTGTTTGAATATTATTGGCAACGTTTAAAATTGTATTTTTTGATCAGACGAGGTAGTTAAACATCTAACATTGCATAAAGTAGCTTTAAATGATTCTATGCACTCTGCCTTACAATGCATGTGCCATTTGCTACTTTTCCAATTACAGAATTTCCTCAAGAAGCTCGAGAGGAGAAGGTTGATTCTTGTCCAGATCAGTTTTTGCTTGGTGGTCATGTGTTCACTGAGAATTGAAGCTACACTCACATGTTAATTTCAAACTTTAACTTAATTATTAGACCATTAAGATAATTTACGGCATGACCCTATGTAGGCACCATGTTTCTAATGCTAATTTTTGTCATCAACATATTATGTAATCTACTTGATTTTTTTTCCTTTTTTTGGAGTTTCTAGAACTTTGAGTTAATTCTAGGTGTGTTATTGATGTGTTTCAGCACTAGAGTTCGGACTATACCTTGTGTGATCCCTATTGATGATAAAAGTGGTATATAATTCAAATGTCATTTGCATGGATTTCCTGGCAAAGAATGCATTGATGGATTTAAGCTTTATGATTGTAGCAATTATGTTGTGAACACACTTGAATAGACCATGATTGGTTGAGTCGGTTAATGTGGTGATCCTTGTTGACTTTGCCTAGCATTTTATACAAAATTGTGGGAAAATCTCAATGATTTGATATGGTCACGTAATGACCATGATTGGTTTAGATAGTCAAGTGGTGGCTCCAAGATTAAATAATGTCTCAATGTTTTGCTCGGTCAAGAGGCAATTTCTTCCCCAAGTGTGCTTTCAATATTGTTCAATCCTCCATGAGAGACCTTTTTTCTTCCGGTTATGAAATGTTGAATTTTGAGTTCTTTTTAGCTGGTAATGATCATATCACATCCCAATCTATTAAAACATTTGAAAATACCAAAACATTTGCTTGAAAGACCAATAGTGTAACACTAATCGGAAGATTGTAATTTTCGGCCATAATGTGTTCAAAATTTCTATAAATTGTGGGCGAATATTAATTGCATGATATTTTGGTCCTTGAAAAATGCTCTGTTATAATATTTACAAAGTATATTGAGAATATTATATTGCTCAATCATGGTTATGTGTTATTATTATATAGGGTTAGCATGTCTTAGTTGCAATAATAAAGTGATTGGCCGAATAGTGAAGATCAATATTTTAATAATGACTTGTAATGAATAAGTCTATTAATACATGCTACATAAATAGGTCATGGTCTTCATTCTCCTCCTAATTGCATGCACCTACGGTTTATCCCTCAAGACCATCTAAGGTAGGAGAAAGGGGAAAAGGCCTATTCCTGAATTTGTATGGCTTTATCCATATTACATTGGTAATTAGAGAGAATTCCTAGCTATTTGTTGTTGCATTCTCTACCTAAAGACAAGTTTCTAGGAAAAGTACATCAAAATTTTAATTTTTTTTTTCTACCGTCTTTTTGAAATGCTAAATTAAATATGAAAGTCCTAGTTATTTCCAATCATGGGAGACAAAAGTTCTAAGAAGAGATTGCTTCTTAACTTTATGGCATTTATATTTCCTTACTTCCTTACACATATGTTGAGTTTGTCATATAGAGTACTTTACAACATCTTGTTACAAAGCGCACCAATGTAGTAATACGTACGTAATATCTCCTTTGTGAGATGCTTAGCGCTTGACGAATCATGAATGCATTTTAATAGAAAAATAAATAAGTACAAAAACGAAAAAAAATGAAAAAAAAAAAAGGAAGAATGGGAGAAAGGACAATAATAAAGCTCCAGCCCATCCCTTAAGTTCGGCCCTATGCAGCCCGGTCCAATCACAAGCGCAGCCCAGCCCATTGCTTCAGCCCATAACTCGAGCCGATAGGACCCTTAGCTCAACTCGCCATGGCTGCGCCTCCGCCTCCGCCTCCACCTCTGGCGCAGCTCCCCTCCCACTGCCGGCATGTCTCTGCCACCGCCGAAGGCTCCTCTGTTTGGGTTTTCCCCTCTCCGGTAGCCATCACTATCGCCGCCTCGCCTATGACAGTCTCGATCTCAATCCGACTACGCTCGATCCGCGATCCTTCAAGCACCATGCTCCAGCCTCCTCTTCTTCCGTCATCTGCCCCTCTCCAGCATTGCTTTGGGCTTCGGCCTCGGGATTGCGCATACCTGGCGTCGAGTTTCTGAGGGCGATGGCTTGAAGCCGTTTGTGGCCTTCGCTGACTCATTGATGACGCCCACAGCCAAATCCGGTCGTTTTGTATCTAACTAAATTCTAGATATGATTTCAGTTCATTCCTGCTTTGCCCTCGCTGTTGTCCGAGTTCTATTGCGGTTGATTACGCTGTGGAGGAGGAACCGAGTTTGCAAGGAAGGTGTTTGCTGAATTGAGTAAGCTGGACTTTGTTTCAAGGAGTACCTGTCCACGATAGAGATAATCGACGACTCCGGCGATGGTGAGGAAGCCACGTTCGTGTCCATGGACTCTCTCTATCTCTCTCAAGTCTCAACTCAACCAGACCAAAAGAAAGAATTAACCTCGAAAGAGTTTGTACGAAAGGATCGGAACTGGAGATGGTGAAGCAGACATGGTGGGCTCAGGGAAGGTTTGGATCCACCGCCGGGTGAGCTCACGCCGTACCGGCCATACCACCTTGAACTCGAACTTGGGGCTCTCCACCTCCTCCAACGCTAGAATCCACAATCAGCGCAAGAGCAATTCAGGACCCGAAAGAAAGTGACAAACACGATCGGTGCGGGGAAAGAGAAGAGAGGGACACCTCTTTGCAGAACTCGGCCAAGCGCCGGAAGCCGGAGGATTCTCGCGAGACGTGGCAGAGATATGCCGCCTTTCTTGCCATTTTTCGATCTGGTTTGGCGAGGAGTGAAGAAGGACTGGCTGAATTAGAGAGAAGCTTTGAGGTCGAGAGGGAAACTCTTGGCTTCTTTCTTCTTTTGATTCTAGCTGTTGATTTTTAATGTCAAAAAATTGACGAAATATTGAAACGTGGTTTGGTGTTTATTATTCTTTTAAACGACGGCCTCCTCAGTTCATTCTTTCTTTCGACTTCTCAGCCTCAAGGTTGGGCTTTAATTCATTGTCCATATGCTGCCCCATCTTAAAATGAGTGATGCAATAGCTTTAAATTAAAATTTCATTTTTCATCGCATGGATGACAAACACGTCATGATCTCATTGAAGAATACTTCTCATCAATGATGAAAAGCAGCAAACGACTAGTGACCGCGACTATGATTGGCGAATGACGGTAGCGGCATTGGCGACTGGTAGTGCTCACTACCAGCAACTAACAGCCAATGTATCAATTAAATCAAGTTTTATGCATGCTCGCTTAGAACATGCTTATATATTTTCAATATGGGAATATGCCTGTTGTTGCGAATAAATTTGTGACCGATGTGAACGTCCGTTGGTCTCTGGACGATCATGCAAGCGTTTTTGTTAAAGAAGATGAGCGAACATCAAGGAGAGACGAAGTTGCCATCTCTATCCCAGACATTGATGGAGGGGCCGACCATAAGGCCTTTGTTTTCGAACTTCCTTCCCCTTTTTTTTTTCTAATTTTCCTTTGTTTTGTTTTGGTCACTCCTGAATTTTCTTCACTTTTCAATGGAATTATTGTCTCGCCTTCATTCATAGGACCACCATTTCGAAGCTTGAGTTGTGCTGTTGCTCCTGCCATGCGGATAGTAATTAATTCTTATGATTTGTCTTATCTTTTTGTAAAAAAATATTATAAAAAAATTATAAACCGATACACACACACACACACACACACACACATATGCACACACACACACACACACACACATATATATGCAAATTTACCCAAAACTTTTTTTTACCACAAAAAATCGTAAAATTATATGTTTGTGACAAATTTACCCTTTGTAAGTTTCCGTTGAATTTTACCGTCAAATTACTAAGTTCGATAACATGTAACAATTAATAGGTATATCAATTTGAGATTTTACTCTCCATTTGTCATAGGTGTACTAGTTGGTGATTAAATAAAAGGTAAAGATAAATATATCATTTTGGAATTTTTGGTAGTTGAAAAATTAATTTATGGTAAAATTATCATAAATGTAAAAATTTAGTATTATTGATTATCAAAAAATTAGTTTTGGGTAAAATTTACCAATTTACCAATTTGAGGTTTTTTGTGGTACTAACTATTTTTTTTAAATGTTCGAGCCATGGGCTAGTGATTAGCATAAGAGAAAGTCGGGCTCGGCGAGATCTTGGGTCACAAAATATATATATATATATATATTCCTTTTTAAAATAATTTTTTTGGTCCTAAAACTGCAAATTTGGTTGTTAAATTAGCTCTTACTACTGGAGATTCGACTATTCTTTTTTTCTTTTATGTGGTTGAACTACTCACGGTGGTGCTTTTGGCACCAACAGGGAGCCCTTGCAACGGATAATTGCTTTGTACCTTTTGCAACAAATCTGTCTCGCTGTTTTTTTTTTTTTTTAAGGCAATAAGTTAGAACTTGAGCCTGTAATGTCGAGGATTTGAGACACCTTTTAAATATTTGTTTGTAAAGCCAAAGGATTAACACGGATATTGGTGATAATTTAATCACAAAAGAATGAATTTCGGTTATATTTTTTATAGTCTTTAAAGTGTTTGTATGGTATGAAATTTTGCGTAGAAAATACTATAAAATGCACAAAAGCATGACCTTTTTTTTCTTTTTTTGTGGCTGGTGGAAGAATCCCTAAAGAGATCATAGAAAATCTCACTAGTCACTTCTCGCCTATGCCGCGAGAATTTCAAATATTGAAAGACATGTGAACTAGAAATGATAATTTGCAATTTGACCTTTTTGGTTGTTATTTTGACAATTAAATTATGTGTTTTGTTGACCATGCAACAATTCTTATATACTATAAATTATGTGCCTAATTTAATTTGTGCATCAAGAAATTCGACTTGAAGATTTTGATATGAATAAGAGAACCAACAATCATTTGATGCAATTCACTAATTTTACTTATAAAGCTCAAAATCAGTTCTCGAGTTTTGTTCTACAACATATATCAATTCTACTATGTGAATTTCATGTCATGATATTTAAATGGGTTGCAAAAATTTCGATCTAGAAGTTTCATAAATTTTCTAAATAATTACCTTATAACTAGCTAAACGAGCTTCAAATTAGATGTTGATTTCTTATGATAAGTCCAAATAGGCTTCATTATCATGCTACCCACAGCAATTTCGGTCATTTTGCATCTTTAATTTTAAACGAAATCCACTCAAGGCACCCGAATCCTAATAATTGGATCATTGCTAGTTTTTTAGATGCATGAGTAAGCTTCGTGACACTATTTCTTGAACTTAAAGGTTATTTAATTGATCATAATTTCAAAATTATTATGCATTTACTTAAGAATGCATTTGACCGGCTATGGATTTATTCACTAGCTTTTGGTTGTTGGTCTATCTCTTGATAAATCAAAGACTTTATTTGGAATTAAAGCTTTCATTTAAGATTTTAGGTTTTTAATGTATAATAAAATCGAGATAGCTTCAATATGCTTAAAGGATCAAATTTGTTGCGTTCTAATGCCAGACCTAGAACGAATCAAATGCAGGTTGCAAGTTGGTCAAGCTACCCAGCCAAAGGTTGAAGAACACCGTATGTGTATGTGTATCAATCAATTCTTATCAAAATCGCCCACGTTGGTGTATTGGATTTTTTTGTAATACAATATGTGCCAATGCATTGGTAACAGAGAGAATTCCTAACCGTCTATTATTGCATTCTCTACATAAAGATGAGTATATAAAAAAATAAGTATAAAGTTTTGTTCAATCATCTCTTTTGAAATGCTAAATTGAATATAAAAAGTCTTGGTTAGTTTTGATCATAGGAGACGGATGTTTTATAAAGAGATTGCTTCTTGATTTTAGGGCATTTAGATTGCCTTACATGTATGTTGAGTGTCGCGATTCGAGGTCGTATCTTTCTTAACACCATCCTAGAAATCCTATGGCGGCCCAGGTCCGGCGGCCGGGTTGTGTGTGCCATGTGTAGTGTTTAAAACAGTAAAGCATGCACAGCAGTTTATAATCACAAGATAATCTATTTTAAGCGAAATTAAAATGAATTTCTAAGCTTTTGACCTGCATAAAGAAAAAACCTAAGTCAGTAAAGAATTTAAATAAGACAAAAATGGCCTAAGTCCTCAAAGTCCCCAGCGGAGTCGCCAAGCTATCGTGACCTCTTTTTTTCGGCGCCCGCAATCGGGTACGAGCGCCTAAGGAGGCTAATGGCTCGGCTGAAATTAATTAAAGCCCGGACTCTCCCAAGTCCACCAATTCACGACGTAATGGTTCAAGTTTTTTAACGTGTAAATCAAATTTTAAATTGGAGTCGCCACTAATCGATTTGGGGTGGGTTGATTAGGAACCCAAGTGAAGAATCGGGAGAAATACTCACTCCTACGCAACCAGAGAAATTAGGATCGGGGACTTGATTACACTAGTTAATCACTAATACCCTTTCGGTACCTAATCTTGTTTAAACCCTGAGGTTTTTTGGATGTTCGAGGGGTTTTCCATGCATTTTTAGGAGGAAAAACATTTTCTAGGTCATTTTCTAATTTTTGGACACAAAAGGGTTTTTTTTGGGATTTTTTTTGGTATTTTTGGGAAAATACAAGTCTTCTTTTGGCTTTTTCTAAATATTTTTGGCTTTTTCATGAATTTTTTGGCCTTTTGGATTTTTGGCATTTTTGGAAAATATGGAATATTTTTTATTTTTTTGATTTTTTGGAAAATAAAAATATTTTTATCATTTTTTATTATTTTTCGATTTTCTGGAAATTAAAACATTTTTAAATATTTTTGGAAAATAAATTATTTTTTGATATTTTTGTTTTTTTGAAATTAAAATTTTTTTAAATATATTTCGAAAAGAAAATATATTTTTTGGCATTTTGGAAAATAAATTATTTATTTTTTATTAAAGTATTATTTTAAAATAGAAACCGACCCGGGTCGGGTCCACGGGTTGGTTCGACCCGGGCCGGCGACCCGAACGAGGACGGGCCCGACTCGGATTTTTTCACCTTTTCTCTTTTTAAAAAAAAAAAACGACGCCGTGGCCGGGTGTTCGGGGATGCCTGGCCCGGCCCGATGACCCGCCCTAATGACCCACTCCGCGACCCGGCTTCCTGCGAACCCTACCCGACCCGGATCCGAATCGCGACCCGACTTCCGCCGCCCCCCGAATCTCGCGAAACCCTACCCGGTTCCGAGACCCGGATCCGACTCGGCGACCCGGAAAATCGCAAACCCTAGGGTTTGCGAATCCGCGGCGCCGAGGGGGGGACCGAGGTGCTTGGCGGCGACGGCGACTACGGCGGCGACGGCAACGGTAGCGGCAACGCTCCTTTTTTACCTTCTCTCGAACAGGGACGGCGACGGCAACAATGCCAGATCGAAGGCAGCAGCGGCGGAGGTGCTTGGCGGCACGACGGGGTTTTGCACAACAGTGGCGTCGGGGGGTGGGACTTTCTTCCGCCCCTCTTCGCTAATCCAGAACCTCCGCACCTCTTCCGACCTCGCTTCTCTCTCTCTCTACTCCTTCCGGCAGGGCTCAGATCTGAGGCCGCGAGCCCTCGGCCCCCCTGAAGTCTCTCAGTGGGGTGTCCAAGGGCTGCGACTCGATCTGGCTCCCTCTCTCCCTCCGCGATCTCCGTGCCCCCTCCATCGTCGTCGGGGGGGAGGTATTTATAGGCGAGGGGCGGCCGGTCGACGGAGTTTCGACCGCCGATCGCCACGACCGTCGCCGGCCGAACCGGCGTCCCATCCGACACCAGCTGCCCCCTGCTCCACGTCCCATCGCCGTCCGTCCGTCCTTCCCCTCCGTCACACCCCCTGCGCGTGCTCTGCAGAGGCGCGAGGAAGGAGACGACATGGCGGGGCCGGGCCGAGGCGGAAATGGGCCGAGGGCCCATGCGGAGGCTACTTCTTCTTTTCCGTTTTTGCTTTTCTTTTTTTTGCTTTTTTTGTTGTTTATTATCCGAAAATCAAACAAAATAATAATAAAATAGAGCCTAATTTTAGGCGTCAACATTGAGTTTATCAAATAAAGTAACATCTTGTTACAAAGTGCATCAACTTAGTGATATGTATATTATATCTCCTTCATGAGATGCATTGTGCCGGACAAATCAAGAATGCGTCATTATAGAAAACTAAATAAATACAAAAATGAAAAGTTAAAAAGTGAAAAGGAAAAGAAGAGAGATTGATAAGAAAAAAAATAAAGCTCCAGCCCATCCCTTAAGTTCGGCCATATGTAGCCCGGTCCAACCACAAGCACAGCCCAGCCCATTCCATCAGCCCATGAATCGAGCCGGTAGGACACTTGCCGTCGCTGCGCCTCCACCTCCGCCTCCACCCTCCGCCTCCGCCTCCATCTCCGGCTTGGCTCCTCTCCCTCCGCCGACATGTCTCTGCTACCGTTGATGGCTCCTCCGTTTGGGTTTTCCCCTCTCCAGCGACCATCGCTATCACCGCCTCGCCTGTGATGGTCTCAATCTTGAACTGACTACATTCGCTTCGCGATCCTTCAAGCACCATGCTCCAGCCTCCTCTTCTTCCATCATCTGTCCCTCTCCAGCATTGCTTTGGGCTTTGGTCTCGAGATTGCGTGTACCCGGCGTCGAGTTTCTGAGGGCTACGACTTGAAGCCGTTCGTGGCCTTTGCTGACTCATTGATGACGCCCACAGCTGAATCAGTTCGCTTTGTATCCGATTACATTGTAGATATGATTTCAGTTCATTCCTGCTTTGCCCACGTTGTTTTCCGCGTTCCATTGTTGTTGATTACGCTGTGAAGGAGGAACCGAGTTTGCAAGGAAGCTGTTCGTTGAAATGACTAAGCTGGACTCCGTTTCGAGGAGTACCCATTCACGATAGAGATAATCGATGACTGCGACGGTGGTGACCTCAAGCTTTGGACTAGTGATCGAGCGAGAGCAAGTCTCGAGAAAATCGAAGTCCAAAGAAGCTCACGAAATGCGCCCAACAAAGCCACGATCGTGTCCATGGACTCTTTGTATCTCTCTCAAGTCTCAACTCAACCAGACAAAGGAAAGGATTAACCTTGAGAGTTTGCACGAAAGGATCCGAATTGGAGATGGTGAAGCAGACATGGTGGCCTCCGGGAAGGTACTGGGGATCGACCGTTGGATGAGCTCGCGCCGTACCGGCCATACCACCTTGAACTCGAACTCGGGGCTCTCCATGTCCTCCAAACCCAGAATCTGCAATCAGCAAAATGGCAATTCGGGACCCGAAAGAAAGTGACAAACCCGACCGGCGGGGGGAAAGAGAAAGAGAGAGACCTCTTTGTAGAACTCGCTGAAGCGCCAGAAGTCGGAGGATTCTCGCGAGACGTGGCAGAGACATGCCGCCTTTCTTGCCATTTTTTCGATTCTGGTTTGGTAAGGAGTGAAGAAGGACTGCCTGAATTAGAGAGAAGCTTTGAGGTAGAGAGGGAAACTCTCGGCTTTTTTCTTCTTGTTCTTGTAGCTGTTGATTTTTAATGCCAAAAAATTGACGGAAAGTGGAATGTCGATGGGCGTTTATTATTCTTTTTTGTTGGAAATTATATCCAGAGAATACACACTATTTGTTGTAGTCAAAACATCAATATAAAAAATATGATAACAACTTTATAATATCCTTCATTTTACCAATCTTGGAGAAGAAGAAAATAATATATCACTGAAAAATAACATAAAATTGGAGGTGAGGTACGGATATCCGAATCTCCTTAAGGCGATTAGTTCCTGCCAATGGTGCTTCGCAGATTCACGAACTATGCCTCCCAAGATACAACACCTCGAACCTGTTTGGATTAGCACTATGCAAACAGGACTCTGTTGAACCGTTCAATTGAACCAGCACACCCAGAAAAAATAAAAAAGTTTAAACGTATATCAAAGCTCTTTTGGAATTGAGTTAGAAAAACCAAAAACCAAAAAACATGTTATGAAGCTCTATGCTCATATCTATTTATAGAGAATTTTAGTTCATATACTAAAGAGATACATGAATTAAATAGATGCGTGTATCCACGAGATTCATGAATAAAGAGATATGTGAATCCAAGATATTCATGTATCCAAAGATACATGAATTCAAGAGATTCATGAACTCAATAAATACATGAACTAAAAGATACATGAATCTAGAAAATTCATGAATTCAATAGATACGTGAACATAAAAGTATAGGAAATTCATGAATCCAAAAAGAGATACGTGAATAGAAAAAACGTATCTTAATTATTGGCTTCCGTTGATCCATTAACCATAATTATAACCATAATTACAACAATCCCCCACATTAATGGATCAACAAAACATTTTTGACTCAAAGGAATCTGAGCATGCCTGTTGAAATAAACCGCATCAAGATAGGTAGCTTTCGCTTTGAACCTTCTTTAGTGAAAGCCTATCGAACTTACTTAACTAGTCGATGGACTAAACCTTGAATTGCCAGTTGTTTGTGTAAGCCTAGACAATAAACCTCACACGGAGTATTTCCAATTCAAGATTGGTTCTCGGTTGTGTTCGTTCTTTCGGCCCTGAACCTCTCGGGATTCATGCGTGCTTTAGAAAATCTAGCCTTCAAAGATTTTCATAGAGTCGGCCAGCTCCACGCATATAGGTGCATTCCTATTAAAGATATCCTACCATATCTCACTTGGATGTTATATTCCAAGTTATAGAAATCATTAAACGCATAGCATACCCTTAATAACGCTGTCGGAAAGCACTGTTGCATCATAGGAATGGGAGACAGTGCTTACACTAGAGTTTCCAAAAATTTCTTTAGACTTTGTAAAATCCCCCACATTAATGGATCAACAAAACATTTTTGACTCGAAGGAATCTGAACATGCCTGTTGAAATAAACCGCATCAAGATAGGTAGCTTTTGCTTTGAACCTTCTTTAGTGAAAGCTTATCGGACTTACTTAACTAGTCGATGGACTAAGCCTTGAATCGCCAGTTGTTTGTGTAAGCCTAGACAATAAACCTCACACGGAGTATTTCTAATTCAAGATTGGTTCTCGGTTGTGTTCGTTCTTTCGGCCCTGAACCTCTCGGGATTCATGCGTGCTTTAGAAAATCTAGCCTTTAAAGAATTTCATAGAGTCGGCCAGCTCCACGCATATAGGTACATTCCTATTAAAGATATCCTACCATATCTTACTTGGATATTATAATCCAAGTTATAGGAATCATTAAACGCATAGCGTACCCTTAATAATGCTGTAGGAAAGCAATGTTGCATCATAGAAATGGGAGACAGTGCTCACACTAGAGTTTCCAAAATTTGCGTTGTCCTATTGAACCTAGTCCATGGGATCTCCAATTGCATAGGTTAGGTTTCCACCCTGGAATCTCTTTATTGGGTTAAGGCTCTTAAATCCATTCCCCTCGATGTGCAGTTTATATGCTCTCTTGACAAACCTTTTGTCAGTGGATCCGCAATATTTTCCTTTGACTTTACAAAGTCTAAAAAATGATTCTATTTAGAGCAACTGCCTTACGGTATTGTGTCTACGACGAATGTGTCTAGACTTACCGTTATAAATCACATTATGCACCCCCACACTTTTAGAAAATTGTAGGATGGTAACTTTTCATTCCATAACTCGTACGGAGTTTTACTTGTCTTTTTGTGAGGTATTTCATTAAGAATATAATTTGCAGTTAAAACTACCTCCCCCCACAAGTTCTAAGGTAAACTTGAACTCAAAAGCATGGCATTAGCCATCTCCTTTAGTGTCATGTTCAATCGTTTGGCAACTCCATTTTATTGTGGAGTATAAGGTTCAGTCGTTTAGAGAGTTATTGCAAAATGAGCACAAAACTTTTTGAAATTGATTGAACTATATTCTCCTCCTCTATTCTGAGGCGCAAAATGAGATCTTCATGGCTCATCTCCTTCCGTTTGTGCTTCAAATAATTTTGAAGTCTGACCAGCCCGGAGGCAATTTCTCAATCATAGCCGCCACTTGGAATGATTCACTAAGTATCATTCTCTCAGCAGAGATGTCACTCAGAATTAATTGTAATTCTTGGACCTGACTCATGACAGATTTAGAATCCACCATCTTGTAGTCCAAGAATTTGGCAACCACAAATTTCTTGGTGCCAGCGTCCTCAGTCTTATATTTCTTCTCTAAGGACTCCCATAACTGTTTAGCATATTCAATATTACAATAAATGTTATATAGAGAATTCACTAAACAGTTAAGGATATAATTTCGGCATAAGAAGTCCCCATGCTTCCAAGCCTCCAACGCACCGAGCGTCGTGACATCTTGCTCATTTGGACTGATTATCGGGCACACCTCCGATAAGTATTTTGTCAAATTGAGCATGGTCTGATAGAAGAACATCTTCTCTACCACTGTTTAAAGCCCACTCCGATGAATTTCTCCAGTTTCTCATTAGCTGTAACTGGAGGTGTTGCCATCACAGTAGGCAAGGTTCGTTGAACCATCCCTCCAAAAACAGAGCCAAAAGCCATTTGGCCTATACTGTTCTAAAAAACAGTTCCAGGCATACTAGTCGTATGACTTGTACCCGCACCACCAAAATTGGTGTTAGCCCAAGGGCCCGTAGCATTGGCTACTACAAATTCAGACCCAGAGGGTTGAACATCTTCCATAGCAATGGTCGAATCGACCATAGGAACGTCTCCCGAAACATTCAAGACATTGATAGGCACTTGGTTGTTTTCAGCCATCTTAATAATCTGACAAGAACAACAAACAGTAAGTGATATAATCACCTTAAGATTGTTGGAAATTAGATCCAGAGATACACACTATTTGTTGTAATCAGAACATCAATGTAAAGAAGACGATAACAACTATATAATATTCTTATTTTTATGTAAACTTACAACTCTTGGATAAGAATAAAATAAGATATCATTGAAAATAACATAAAATTGAGGTGATGTACGGATAACTGAATCTCCTTAAGGCGATTAGTTCCTGCCAAAGGGGCCTCGCAGATTCACGAACTATGCCTCCCAAGATACAACACCTCGAACCTATTTGGATTAGCACTATGCAAATAGGACTCTGTCGAACCGTTCAATTGAACCAGCACACCCAGATAAAATAGAAGAGTAGAAAAGTATATCAAAGCCTTTTTGGAATCGAGTTGGAAAAACCAAAACCATAAACCAAAAACTCCTCATGAAGCTCTATGTTCCTATCTATATATAGAGATTTTTAGTTCATGTACTAAAGAGATACATGAATTAAATAGACGCGTGTATCCGCGAGATTCATGAATAAAGAGATACATGAATCCAAGAGATTCATGTATCCAAAGATACGTGAATTCAAGAGATTCATGAACTCAATAAATACATGAACTAAATGATACATGAATCTAGGAAATTCATTAATTCAATAGATACGTGAACATAAAAGTATAGGAAATTCATGAATCAAAAAAGAGATACGTGAACAGAAAAAACGTATCTTAATTTATTGGCTTTCGTTGATCCATTAACCATAATTATAACCATAATTACAACACTTTTAAGGGACGACGTTTCCCGACGGCCTCCTCACTGTATTCCTTCCTTCGACTTCTCAGCCCTAGGGTTGGGCTTGATCCATCCATTGTCCATATCCTGCCCCATCTTAAAATGAGTGATCCAATATCATGGTCTAAATTAAAATTTCCTTTTTCATTGCATGACAAACACGTGAACTCATTGAAGAATACTTCTCATCAACAATAAAAAGTGTCGAACGACTAGTGATCGTAATCGTAACCGGCAGAGATCAACAGCAGTGGCATTAGCGACTAAGGCGCCCACTACCAATGATCAACAACTAAGAAAGGTAGCCAATAGAGTTGTGTTTTTGATAGTTTTGTAATTATCAATTACGGTTAACACTCAAATGAAATGTATCAATTGAATCAAATTTTAAGCACGCTTGCTTAGATTATGTTTGTATCTTTTTAATGTGAGAATATGCTTGTTATTGTGGATATTTGTGACCGATGAGCTAGTCATTTGGCTGCGAAGAGTGGACTTTTGCGGTTCACGAGCGTTCGTTGGTCCCCGGACGGTCCTGCAAGCATTTTCGTTGAGAGAAGATGAGGCGAACATCAATGAGAGATGAAGTTGTCATTTCTATCACAGATATTGATGGAGGTGTCAATGGTTCCATTCGGAATCGAACCATTAGGAAAAACTTCCGAACCAAACCGAATGAAACCCGAACCGAATACAAACCGAACCGAAATTTCAATTCGGTTTGGTTCAGTTCGGTTCGGTTTTTCGGTTTTTGGTTTTCAACTTTTAGTTTTTGGTTTTTACATTTTTTTTTGTTGTATTTCCAAAAAATAAGCTCTTATCGGTTTGTTGGTTTAGTTCAGTCCGGTTAACGATAAAAGAAAATTCGGTTTTTAATGAGAACCGAACCAAATGAAAACCGAACCAAAAAAACCAAATTTTTCGGTTCGGTTCGGTTTTTGACACCTCTAGAAGGGATAGATAAAAATAACTACACTGTTAGTGAAAGATTATTCAAGAATGATGTAGCCTCCATTTCATGCGGAACACCTCGATTTTTATAACTAATTTCAAGAGAAGTAATAAAATACATTTAGAAAAAGGAGAAAATGCAATTTAATATTTTAAATTATACTTACATGAATATCTCAAACTTGTTTTTTATCACAAAAATCTCAAAACTTGTATTAGTGCGACAAAAACACCCTTTTTCTACCACAAAAAAATCACGGGTTTTGCCCATTGTGATATTAATACTCCAATCTTTTTATTTTTATTTTTATCATTAAACCTCCAAACTATGAGTTTGGGATTTAAGTATCACAAAGTGGACATAACTTATGGTTTTGGATGATATTAATCCTAGTAACAAATGGTAAGGTGTATTTACCTCATAAATTCTACGACAACTTGGTTGAAATCCTTAAATAATCAAAGGATTAGGCACATGAAAATATGCAAAGGACAAAATTTCTTAACAGATAATTACATAAATGATCTCTAAACTTTGTCTCAATATGCAATGTCGTCATTGAACTTTTAATTTATTTAATGTGTTTCCTTTTGGTAAATGTTTAATCTAGTTCCTAAGCTATATGATAATATTTAATAATATTCTTCCATTAATTTAAATTAACAAAATTTGCTAATTTGGCTTTAATCGGGTCGGTTGAATGGCGGATAAAAAAATACCATTATATGTGGATATTCCATATAAGATATGTAAGTCAAATCAAAATATAATAATCCACATTATCATATAACATGGATAATTAATTTTGCAATTGAACAAATTAAGATGGCTTTTATATTTTAATATGAGTAGAATATGTTACGTATATAATCCAGATGTGACGTTTTTTTTTCCCCATTGTTTAGACTCATTGGAATGGAAACCAAATCAACAATTCTATTAACTTGAATTGACAAAGGGATAACATTAAACATTTTCATGTAATCCGGAGTGTAAATTGAATAGGTGCTAAAAGTTCAGGGACTATATTAAACAAACTAAAAGTTCATAATTGATGTTGCAAATTAGGCCAAAGTTTCAATTTTAAATTTTTTGAAATCATAAACTGAACTAGTCCACCGACTTTTTATTTAGTGTAAAAAATTAAATTTCAATAATAAAATGTAGACGTCGCATCATTTTAGTATATAAAAATATTAATTGTTTATTATGATAATCATAATTCAATTCTTGTTGGGTACGACGATCCTATTTGGCTCGGTTTTGGGGAAATGACTTTTGGAAAATGCAAATACCTTTGGATTAAAAGGGTTTTTCAAAATGCTATAATGTTTGATAAATTGTAACTTTAAAGTGCAATGGAAAATAACTTTGACTTCAATGCCATTTGGTAAAACCTATATTTAAAAAGGGCTATTGTTTCTTTTTTAAAAAAAGGCAAAATTAAATCTAGTGTAGCTTAGCGGCCAACAACCATTGGCGGCCAGACAGTCTCACCTGAGGTATGGCGACCTTGGGCAGTGTTTGCCTGAGACACACGACCTGAAGGTGGTAGTCGCCAAGGAGGACGTGATCCCTCAGGTGGTGGTCGCTAGAGATAGCGTGATCTCTTAGGTGACTATAATTGGCCTCTAGCAACTCCTCCATGCATATTGGGAAAGATGATCAATATACATGAAGATAGCGTGACCTCACTTGTTTTGAGCTTTTAGTCTTTTAATGCTGACACTTGGCCAATGGGGTTTAAAAAATACTTGCTTGTTTCTTCCAAGTCACTCCACATTCTATATTGAACCGCCTTATCCATTGACTCACATGCACCTATCATGGCTTACAACATGGGGCACCAATGATTGACAACTAAGAAAGGTGGCCAATAGAGTTGTGATTTTGATAGTTTTGTAATTATAAATTACGGTTAACACTCAAACAAAATGTATCAATTGAATCAAATTTTAAGCACGCTTGCTTAAATTATGTTTGTATCTTTTTAATGTGAGAATATGCTTGTTATTGTGGATATATTTGTGACCGATGAGCTAGTCATTTGGCTGCGGAGAATGGACTTTTGAGGTTCATGAGCGTTCGTTGGTCTCCGGACGGTCCTGCAAGCATTTTCGTTGAGAGAAGATGGGCTAACATTAACGAGAGATGAAGCTGCCATTTCTATCACAGATATTGATGGAGGTAGGGGTGTCAACGGTTCGCTTTGGTTCAGTTTTTTTGAAAAATTGAATCGAACCGAATCATTAAGAAAAACTTCCAAACCGAACCGAACCGAATGAGGCCTAAACCAAATACGAACCCAAATGAAATTTCGGTTTCGATTTTTCAGTTTTTGGTTTTCAACTTTTAGTTTTCGATTTTTACATTTGTTTTTTTTTTCTATTTTTTCTGTTATATTTCCAAGAAATAAGCTCTTATCGGTTTGTTGCTTCAGTTCGGTCCAAGACCGATAAAAACCGAACTAATAACCAAAAAAATCAAATTTTTCAGTTCAGTTCAATTTGGTTTTTGGTTCGGTTCGATTTTTAACACATTTAGAAGGGATAGATAAAAATAACTACCTTGTTAGTGAAAGATTATTCGAGAATGACGTAGCCTCCACTTCATGCGGAACACCTCGATTTTTATGACTAATTTCAAGAGAAGTAATAAAATACATTTAGAAAAAGAGAAAATGCAATTTAATATTTTAAATTACACTTACTATGACATGAATATCTCAAGCTTGCTTTTTATCAAAAACATCTCAAAACTTGTAGTAGTGCGACAAAACACCCTTTTTCTACCACAAAAAATCACGGGCTTTGCCCATTGTGATATTAATACTCCAATCTTTTTATTTTTTATCATTAAAACTCCAAACTATGAGTTTGGGATTTTAGTATCACAGTAGACATAACTTATGGTTTTGGATGATATTAATCCTAGTAACAAATGTTAAAGTGTATTTACCTCATAAATTCTACGACAACTTGGTTGAAATCCTTAAATAATCAAAGGATCAAGCACATGAAAAATATGCAAAGAACAAAATTTCTTAACAAATAATTACATAAATGATCTCTAAACTTTGCCTCAATATGCAATGTCATCATTGAACTTTTAATTTATTTAATGTGTTTCCTTTTGGTAAATGTTTAATCTAGTTCCTAAGCTATATGATAATATTTGATAATATTCTTCCATTAATTTAAATTAACGAAATTTGTTGATTTGGCTTCTAATCGGGTCAGTTGAATGGCGGATAAAAAAATATCGTTATATATGGATATTCCATATAAGATATGTAAGTCAAATCAAAATATAATAATCCACATTATCATATAACATGGATAATTAATTTTGCAATTGAACAAATTAAAATGGCTTTTATATTTTAATATGAGTAGAATATGTTACGTATATAATCCGGATGTGATGGTTTTTTTTTTTTTCATTGTTTAGACTCGTTGGATTGGAAACCAAATCAACAATTCTGTTAACTTGAATTGACGAAAGGATAACATTAAATATTTTTATATAGTCCGGAGTGTAAATTGAATAGGTGCTAAAAGTTCAGGGACTATATTTAACAAACTAAAATTCCAGAATTGATGTTGCAAATTAGGTCAAAGTTTCAATTTTAAATTTTTCAAAATCATAAACCGAACTGGTCCATCAACTTTTTAGTTAGTGTAAAAAATTAAATTTCAATAATAAAACATAGACGTCGCATCATTTTATTATATAAAAATATTAATTTTTCATTATGATAATCATAATAAAATTCTTGTTGGGTACGAAGATCCTATTTGGCTTGACATTGGGGAAATGACTTTAGAAAATGCATATAACTTCGGATTAAAGGGGTTTTTTCGAAATGCTATAATGTTTGATAAATTATAACTTTAGAGTGCAATAGAAAATAACTTTGACTTCAATGCCATTTGGTAAAACCTATATTTAAAAATGGCTATTGTTTTTTTTTTAAGTCAAAATTAAATCTAGTGTAGCTTAGCGGCCAACCAACCACTAGCGGCCAGACAGTCTCACCTAAGGTACGGCGACCTTGGGCAGCGGTCACCTGAGACACACAACCTCAAGGTGGCAGTCGCCAAGGAGGACGTGATCCCTCAGGTGGTGGTCGCTAGAGATAGCGTGATCCCTCAGGTGACTATAATTGGCCTCTAGCAACGCCTCCATGCAAATTGGGAAAGATGATCAATATACATGAAGATAGCATGATTACACTTACTTTGACCTTTCAGCCTTTTAATGCTGGCATTTGGCCAATAGGGTTTCAAATTACTTGCCAAACACTTAGGTTACATTTGTTCATTTCTAATCAATATAGGACTGAATAGGATATGATATAAAATCCATGAAATTTTATTATATCTTACCAATTGTTTGGTGATTACGGTAATAAAGTTGGATATATTTACATTATATATATATATATATATATATGTATTGTTTGGTATAAATGGCATATCAACGTAAATAAATAACAATTACAAACGAAGATAGTAAAAATCTCTCACAACACTTTTTTTTCTACTTTACTTTATTTTATTTTCCTTTCTTGATTTCTTTCTTTTTTCTTTCTATTCCATCATTCTCTAAGAAAACTTTATTAATAGACCTAAAATACTAAAAACCCTAAAATATGTAATAAAAATATATATATTTATATATTAAATTTATATTATAAGATAAAATTAAATTCATATATATAAATAAAAATAAGATTAAATTAAAAAATAAATTTTTATTTTGAATTTCTTATATTAGAATTCAAATATTATTTATATCAAATATAATTTTAAATTTGTTAATTTAGGAAGTTTGTTATTTGACCAAAATAACTTTCTTATTAGATATTAGAAATCCTATTCACCTCTATCCCATCTCTCCCATAAAATAATTGTATGGTCTATATTCTCATTATTTCCAACTTTATCTTATCTTGAGCAAGCATCAAATGTGGGATAAGATAATTTTTATCCTATTATAAATTTTATTATGACCATCAAACGTGGCCTTATAATTTCCCCTTAATGCCTATTGTGAAAGCTGAACCAAACTGGGCTGAAGTCTTTTCGTTCAAGGAACCTTGAACATCAACTTGAAGCAATTGGTTTAGATCACAACATAAAGTTGGCCATAGAAAATAAGCTTAATACCTTAAAAAAAACCTCCAATTTTAGTTTTTGTCCTGATTTTACAATATGTCCGATATAAAATCTCCAACTTTAGATTTAGTCCCAATTCTAATCATAATTTATTTTTTTTCCTTGTTTTGTCGATTTTGATTCCACAACGAAATATCTTTCAACAAGCATTATATTTTGGTTTTTATTAAAGAAGACTTAGGTTTTATGTTAATATTGAACAGAGAGGGTCAAATGCTAACGAGAATGTGTGTGTGTGTGTGTGTAAATATAAAATCCCAAATCTAATGGAGTCGCTTAACACGCTTAACAAGAGCTCAAAATTAATGATAACTAGTGTCGAATTCCAATCAACAGCTTGATTTATGCTCACTTTAATATTCTAGTGAAAGCCCATTACAAATAAAGCAACTTATACAATATTGAAGCTAACTCGACAATACGGAACACTGAAGACAATATCAGGAAGGCATTGCTCCTAGTTTAATTTGAGGACATAACGTCAGAATTTAATTAACGATATTTGACAGTGAAGACAATACCTAATAGACGCTACTCTCAAACGGATATGAGAACACATGGTGGAATTTAATTGACGATGCTAGACAGTGATAATAGCACCTAGTGCACACTCCTCCTAGATGAGTATGAGGATACAACGTTGGAATCCAATCGACGACATTGGACGGTAGAAACAACATCTATTAAACACTACTCCTAGATCGGTATAAGGACACAATATCAAAATTTGATTGATGACGCTGGAGGTAGGTCAATACTAGAATTGAATCAATAATACTACCTGGAATATAAACACTCACCGAAATTTAATTTACGATGGGAATCTTAAGCTATAGCTAAACTAGATTGGACTAAGATAAAAATGTAAGATAAAGTAGTTTTGTGTGTTGTTCAGGGGCTTCTCTGTTGGATTGTTTGCTGTATTTATAGGCCAATTTGATAACCATCAATGGTCAGTTGCTTCTTCCTTAAAAGTCACTCCACATTCTATATTGAACCACCTTATCCATCGACTCACACGCACCTATCATGGCTTACGACATGGGGCACCATATATGCACCAATTTTTCTTCATAGTGGTATATCTTTAAGAGTTTTCAAATTGGGATAAGAAGTTGGAAAATATGAAACCTTTCGGACGTGTGTACTTTACACTCAGAAAGTAGATGGAAAACTTTACAACTTAAAAAGAGGGATATGGTAGAATTGACCTAATAAAATACCTTAAGTAAAGATTTATATTCTTATTCAAAGTTGAATTTCAATCAAGAACGGACTGACGATCAGTATGACTCCCTAAGTCACCAATAGGCATGCGGCCTTTCTGGTAAAGGGCTTGGGGTGAGACCGAAGAGCGCCAGGTCCGGAACTCAATTTCCATGGGCGCAGCACACACACTCGCATTTATGTATTTATGTGTCCAAACAAGCAGATCACCACGCGACTGTCGTCGCTCGCATGTGATCGGGGCGGACGGTGTATTGCCATCTTCCTGCCTGGGCAGCTTCCCACTTTAAAATATTCAACCTTCCACTTTCTTTTCTTTTATTTATTCATTTTTCCTGTGAAATTTCGATACAAAAACGAAATTAATGTAAGCCCTATAAGAAAAAAACCCCCCACCGATTCGAGAACTCCCTGTCTCTCCCCTTTCCCAATCAATAGCTTGATTTTTGCGCACTTTAATATTATAATGAAAGCCCATTACAATTAAAGCAATTTATACAATATTGAAGCTAACTCGACAATACATAATACTGAAGACAATATCAAGAAGGCATTGCTTCTAGTTTAATTTGACGACATAACGTCAGAATATAATCAACGATTTTGGATAGAGGAAACAACACCTAATAGACGCTACTCTTAAGTGGATATGAGAATACAACGTTAGAATTTAAGTGACCGTGTTGTACGGTGGTAACAGCAATTAGTGCACACTCCTCCTAGATGAGTATGGGGATACAATGTTGGAATCTAATTTATGATATTAGATGGTAGAAACATCTATTAAACACTACTCCTAGATAGGTATAAGGACACAACGTCATTTGATCATTGATGCTAGACGGTAGGTTAGTACTAGAATCTAATCAATAGCACTACCCAGAATATAAACACTCACCGGAATTGAATTTACGATGAGAATCTTAAGTTATATTTAAACTATATTGGACTAAGAGAAAAAGGTAAGATAAAGTAGTTTTGTGTGTTATTTAGGGGCTTTTCTGTTGGATTGTTTGCGGAATTTATAGGCCAATTTAATAACTATTGGTGATCGATTGTTGCTTCCTTAAAAGTCACTCTAGATTCTATATTGAACCACCTTATCCATATATGGTTGCTTTCTAACCTGTTCGATGATGTTTGCATGGCTTGTTAAGCTACTATCAATTGCTTCTTTGATTTTGGAGCCTTTTTAAGTATCAACCATTCCTGCCCAAATTTTACCATTAATGCAATGTACTTAAGAGCGTTTCTTGACTTGGACACGTGGCAATCAACTGCTTCATCATCGAATTGTGTATCTCTGCTTATAGGTACATCGGAATCTAGCCCAAGGGCTCTTGAAATCCTTGGCCATTCTTCGTTTTCATGATCACCATTGGTTGCCTAGTGATGGTGATTTCAGAGGCTTTTATCCCTTGTGATCAGCATGTGATAGTAGGAATATTTTTGGGTGTCAATAGTCCCATAAAAAAATTCTCAACTTTAGATTAGCTTTCAATTCTATCATAAACTTTTTATTGTCCTATAAAAAAAAACCTTTAACTTTAAATCTTGTCTAGTCCCAATTTTACCTTAAATTTTCATAGTTTTATAAATAAATAAAAAAATCACAAACTTTTACTTGAATCACAAATCTGCTTACATTAACTCTTCATCCAAAATTTTATCGTTGGAAGCCGAGAGATGGAAAACTCCCAAACACAAGCTATTTGAGCATCTAGAGCGCAAGCTCTTTGACCGCTAGAGACAACATTCCTAAGCATGAGAAGTCGACAAGTGCAAAACCCCTAAGGGTGATTCTGACGAAAGACTAATAGAGAGCATATTTAAGACTCAAATAAAAGTGAATGATATTTTATAAGACAAAAAAAGATCAAAGTAAAATTGAAACTGGACCTAAAATTGAAAATTTTTATGATACAACAAAAGGTTTAAGGTAAAATCGAGAATTGATTTAAAGTTGGGGGTTCTTGGTGGGATAAAAAAATTGAGGGTAGACTTGGAATATGACCTGGAGTTAAGAGGTTTTTATGAGATAAAAAGGTATAATTAGGATAAGAGTTAAAAGTTGGAGATTCTTGAGGGTATTAGGTCTAGAGAATATCGAGAAAGTTGCATTGCCTGTTCTAGGGGATACCTGAAAAGTTGACCTCGAAAGTAAAATTTTTTGACCCAATAAACAGAACACTCCAAGTTTTCGTCTCTCCTTCTCAGTGCAATTCTCCTCCGTGGCGCGCCATTGCTCTGCTCCACCGAATCGAGCGCTGCAGGTAGCGTCTTCCTTCTCTGTTTCGTCATTAGCGGTCCTTCACGACTCGAATCTCCTCATCGTTCTGTCATTCTGATCTCGGTGAGCCCATAAATGTCTGAGCTTCTCAGGCCTTTCATATAATGATCCTTCCCTGTACTTCGCTGCCAGTTTTTGTCCAAACGATAGATCGATAGAGAAATTTACCCTGATTCTGGGAATTTAATTTTGGGATGTTAGGGGGTTTTTCGGTTTGTTCTGTGGGACTGGTTCTATGGAGATGGCTAGCAATTGAGGGTATGTGTAATTGTAGCGGTTGCCATGATTAGCCCGCCAGGTGTTCGTTAAAATTGCCCAGAGAAAATTACGTTGAATATCTTGCTGGATAAGCACCATTTGCGAATGTATACTAGAGATGACAACAGTATATTATGGATGATGTAGAGAGGACCTTAAATGAGCATAAAAGTATAGATTCTGTACCTGCACTTGTCCTGCTTTGTTCGTGGTCTTAACTTGGTGAGAGGGCTTGTCGGGCTGTTTGGACCTCTGAATCCATGATTGAATTTTGTATTGGTGTGTGGTGACGTATTGCTAGGTGCATCAACTAGACTCTGTATCAGGCTTTGAATCACATCGAAACACGATTTCTAATTTGAGCAGTTTATGTTAGTTTTGTCTTGAGTTCTGTGGTCTCATAGTGACCATGCATGCTCACTCGAGTGCGTATACTCTGAAAAAAATCCTTTTTTTTTTTAAACCTGGTCATCTTTCAAAACACTTAAGTGTGGATAATGCTCCATACCTTTTTTGGAAAATGACCTCCACCTTAAAAATTTGGAAGTCATTCCCTCATTTTTAAATTTGGTATTTTCTGGTTGACTGAAGTCATTTTTCTTTGACCAGCTTATTTTCCCACACCAAACACTAAAAAATGGAAAAGAAGTTTTCTAATAAAATATTTCCCTTCAAACAAATAAGCCTCAGTCAAAATCGAGTTTCGTCTTTCCAAAGTACCCTCTCATCTTAGTAGAAATATAATTGGTCATTGCGGACCACATACTTCATAAAAATGACCACATACTTCATAAATAATTACTCATTTGCATCTATGCATACCACCTAATTATGCACGCATGCATCCCCTTGAACTTCTTTTCCCCTTAAACCAGGTTAACTGTATATATCCTAAAATAAATTTCTGTAATTCTTTCTTCTATCATTCTTTTTCTTTGTTTTTAGTTCTCTCTCTAGCTTCTTTATTTGATAACTTCTAAGCTCCTTCCTTATCTTCACCATAG
Source organism: Eucalyptus caleyi (assembly GCA_014182885.2). NCBI lineage: Eukaryota > Viridiplantae > Streptophyta > Magnoliopsida > Myrtales > Myrtaceae > Eucalyptus > Eucalyptus caleyi. Next base: position 37,867,730 of record CM024470.2, on the reverse strand, counting down.
GCAAACTTTGAACTCCATCAACGCCACTTTCAATATCTTTGATTGCTCATCTTTCATTCAACACCGGTGAGCCTTGACGAGTGGAAGATTGCCACTTGCCAGTGGAGCCGATGACCAAAAGAAGTTTTTCGTAAAACAGCCTAGAGACGGGAGATCGGCGAGTGGAGGCAACAGACTACCACCACTGACCGAAGTCATGGAAACTGATAACATAGCTTCGGGTGAACAATTCTCTCCTGAGATTCTGGGTTTTATGCAGCTCGCTATAGATCAGGTAGCACCTGGCATGGCCAAATTGTATTACATTGATGTAATACTTGAGCTGAAATTTGACTCTGATTCCTTTGGTGCTATAATTGTGTGCGAACTTAAAGAATGTATAATTGAATTTGGACGAGAGACTTTGAATAAGTGTTAATTTGTAAGTATCGTCTGTGGATGCTTGGGAGTGCATCCATTGGTACTTGACATCACACGTTGCAAAATCAGCAACAATCCCTAGAAGATATAAGTTTTTTCTCTCTTTTCATAGGTGGTAATTTATTGAAATAAGTAGGTGAAGTCTAGGTTTGAAGGAAAAACAAGCAAGGCAGAGGGCAACTAAGGGAAGTTGGGTGTACGTTGGATGGTTTAGTCCCCTTTTCAGGCAAAAAACAGAGCCAATCCAGGTGCTGTAGGTTTGGAGGAGGGAGGGAGGGATTTGGGTGCTTTTGAGGTGTCTAGGAAATGTGGATGTGTAGTATGTACCTATCATAAAGATGTGCAGTGGGTGATAGGTTTGCCAGGACAATTAAATTGTCAGAAGTTTCAATCTCTGGGAAGGACTCTGTGTTAGGTTTCATAAGGCTTTTGAAGAGGCAAAACCAGAGAGGAATGAAGAAGATGCAATGAGATGGCAAGCCACCAGGAAAGGTGTTTGCTTGACGGTTGAATCAGGAAGTTAGTGACCAGTATATTATATAGGACCTGCAAGATCTTGATTATATAACTATGAGATATGCATTTGTTCCATTGGTAGCTGCATAATGATACTGAAACATTATTACTACAGGCAAAGTGATGTTGATTTTCTCTTGAATTTGCCTTTATGCATTCATGCATGCTTATCCTCATATTTTTTCTCCTAACAATTAACAAGATCTGTTTCTTTTCTTGTATAAGGCAAAGCTTGCGTCGGATAGCCTTGAAGTTCCAGTTGGGTAAGATACTGGTTTTCAGTTACCAGGTGCATTGCATATTTCTAATTAAGATAATTAGTATTTCAGTCTTAATTAGTGAATGATTTCAGATTGGACTCTTTGATTGAACAGCTGTGTGATTGTTGAGGATGGGAACGTTATTGCGGCAGGAAGAAACCGGACTAACGAGACACGAAATGTATGTTTATCATTACTTCTCCACCTCGTTATATAGATTTTGGCCAACAGCACTTTGTTATTGTTCCAAATTGATACCTTGAATTATCCACTTGTAGTTTATTGTCGATCATTTTATGTTTCTCCCTTAATATGTATTTATCAGATAATAAAAAAATAGCTGGGCAAATCTGTTAATAAGTTGAATATTCCATGCATTGTTAGGTTGTAAGGGCTTTTGTTCCTATTGCCCTTCATAAAATATGGCTACGGCTAACAATAACAATAATCTTGCTTTATTATGCACGATGTTTTATGTTTTTCATTTGCTGTTGTGCTATGTCAGTAACCATATTATGGTCTTTATCTACTTATGTGAAGTTCCTAACATTGTTAGACTGTATGTCGCTAGACTTTTGTTATAGTTATATGGTGTTAAAATGCATTGCGACCATTTTATAGCCTTTTAAGATGTCAGAATCTGCTCCTTGGGGAGAGTTCCTCATACAATGGCCATTTACACAACTAGTTTAAGCCTGGTTCTGGTTGAGATCATCACTTATCTAATAGAATATTTCTGTAATAATTTATAGTTATGAGGTGACATTACTGTAGATGATTTTACGGATAGTAATGGATAGTTGATGCCAAAAATTTATGGCCCTGTTGGTATCTTCTGGAGCTTAATAAAAAAACAAAGGCACCTTGCTACGGGGGTATATTTAAAAATACTGTTAGAAAAGGTGGAGGTGGCTGATTCAATGAGAAGAAGCCTCTTTTTCCATGTGAGATCCTCAGTAACTTCAAGCGACCAAAAAACTTGTCGACTTAATGTAGTATATGCCTTGATCATTCTTATATGTACTCTTAATCAGTTAACTTAATGGAGAAAACACATTTCTCAAGAATTGCATTTCCAAAATTTAAGTTGAAACTACACTATGAGCAACTGTCTCTTTGACAAAGCTCCTAATTTTCGATATGATTGCTTTGTTTTTCTCCTTGTGCTTTCATAGGCAACAAGACATGCAGAGATGGAAGCTCTTGATGTTCTTCTTGTAAAGTGGCAGGGGACTGGGTTTACAGCTGCAGAAGTTGCAGAGAAGTTTTCAGCATGCTTCCTTTATGTGACATGTGAACCATGCATAATGTGTGCAGCAGCATTATCGATCATTGGTATATCTGTTGATCATACTGTAATAAAACTGAACTCTGCTAAAATTTGTTTATTTATAAATGATTGGATGACTCTTGCCCTTTTTAGGTATAAAGGAAGTATACTATGGTTGTGCAAATGATAAATTTGGAGGCTGTGGCTCAATACTGTCATTGCATTCGAGTGGCTCTGAGGCATGCATTAGGTCAGTTTCTGAACTTGCTTTTGCTGCTGGTGTTGTATCTACATAGGTTTCACTTTGAAATTGTGACATATGACAATTGACAACTAAAGCTTACTAGAGGTTTCTGATTCCTTATGTTGATAATTGATGGATGTGGGTTCATAGCGATTGCATATGTTGTTGCGTGTCAAATATTGTAACATATAACCATTAAAATAAATGGAGGTTTATGGAAGTAATTTTCCACATTTTCAGTGCTTTCCTTTGTCTAAATGGAAGAAAGTGGTGTTTCTGGAAGCATCAAGAAGTCAAGTTTATAATTATTCTTTCTTTTACTGCTTTGTTTCCTTTTTCTTAAATTCTTCGTGACTTGTTAGACTTTTCTGTTTCTTTATTTGCCCTAAAAAGTTTACAGTTCTGGGAAGTGCCACAAGTTAAGCTAACATTAGTTTCTTTTTCCTTTTCCCTCTCCCCCTTGTTTCTTCATTTCTTCTTCCGACTTTTTTTCACTATGGCAAGATTCTTTGTTGTCTTTAATTTTATCATGTTTTTAAATCGAGAAATATAGTATCTTAAGAAGTATGATATTCTAACTATGAGGAAATTTATGATTTCTGATATGCCATAGGCAACATACTTGATAAAGAAATCTCATTTTTCGTCTAATAGTTGCAATTGCCTCTTCTTGCATATATGAGAGCATGTGCCTGCTAAATGGTGGGGGTATGTCTTGTGTTTCCAGTATGATTGTTTTATCTGTCTGTGCTGGAATGAGCTAACGTTTCATGTTTCTTAGGCTTGATGAGAGCTCATCAATTTTTTACTCTTGACTTTGTTGACATAAAAAGTTAAACGTAGTGAAAACAGGATCTGTTTCATTGTGATTTGAGCAGTACATGAAGTTGTGTAATCTCGATTATGGACATTGTTTTTCTTTCAAAGTGTCAATTTTGAAAGAATAAGCTCAAGTACTGGGGGGAGAAGGAAGAGATGTACCAACGATGCATCTAAACGAGAAGTTAAAAGGGAAAAAAACCATGAAATCTCTTACTTTAGAGCTTGAAATTTATGGTTATGTGGCAATTAATAATCTGATTATGAGTCAAAATTCTGTGATGCATCTGCCTGATTTATGAATGTTTCCAACCTTTTTTTTATGTTTCTCTTGCAGCATTGGGAATTCTGGATCAAAGGGTTTCAAATGTTATGGAGGAATAATGGCATCAGAAGCCATTTCTCTTCTGCGAGATTTTTATGAACGAGGGAACCCTAATGGTATAAATGGCAGTCAATCATTTTAACCAGTTGAAATGTCTGTTTGAAAGAATGTTATTATACTGCAGTTTGCACCTATTTGCATTAGATAGCCTCAGGGAAATGGTAGTTCATTTTCAGTGGACCCATGGTTATAAGATACATTTTAAGAGGCTTCTATAAGCATAATAGAGAAATTCTACCTTTGAACCAAAGTTTTCTTTATCAATCAATGAAGTTGAGCATTGTGCTTGCTGGCAACATCTCCTTGAGAGACCCTTGCCGAAAAATTTATCTTTTAGTGCCTAATACGGTGGTCTTCCTAGCATTGATCCCTTCCTTAATGGTTAAGAAGAATTCAGGAAGCCTCTTTATATTTCCACTTTTCAATCAATTCTCTCAACCAGCAATAGAAAGAACTGTAGATGGGGCTTTCGGTGATTGCAGATCTTACTGAACAACTCTCTCTCTCTCTCTCTCTCTCTCTCTCTCTCTCTCTCTCTCTCGCACACTTGTCCATAGGTAAATTGTTTGCTGCAGTGAAGATATGTTGTTGTATCCTTGGTCTGGAGAATTATCTGCACTCCCTGGTAAATAAAGCTGGCCCAATGGAATGTTTTGTAATGACTAAGGGCTAGTCAGATTGCAAGCATAGAACTAGTGGGTCATTGGTTGGATAAGAACCCATTCAGAAGTTTTCCCCATCAAGGATAAGGTGCTTAAGAGTGCTCATCCTGACATGGTGCATACACTTTTCCAGACTGACGCTCATTGAGTATAGTTGTCTGAGTGGAGCAGTGTTCAGCCTTATAATGATTGCTATGAATTGGTGTAGAATTGGCCTAGTAAACAAAAGGCAGAGTTTCAGATACCCATTTTTTTCTTTTTTGGCTAATTTTCAGATGCCCTGCTATTATATGTAGCTTCCCTCTAGACTCAGTACACCTAGCTAGATTGCCATTTGAAAAATGGGATGTCATGTCTTTGGTTAAGGAAAAAGACGAAGTGGTACCTTAATGGTTGATAATCCATTGGTTAGACTCGTTATTCCTATTGTGAATTACTAAGCATAAATTGTTCTTGGTTGAGCAACTGTTGATCCATCAGTTAGACTCATTATTCCTATTGTGAATTACTAAGAATAAATGGTTCTTGGTCGAGCAACTGTGAGCAACTGTCCATTTTGTGCTTGTCAATTGCCACTACTTTCAAGAGACTGATTGGACCATAACCTTTTCATGCCTCTGTGATAATTAGTATGATTTGGAAACTCATTATATGTAGAAAAGATGGTTAAATAATTGCAATGATAAAATCTAGTTGGTTCATGTTTTTTTCTTTGTTTTGTTGAACCTTGTTGCATGAAGCATCATATCTCTTCTCCTTTCTTCTCCTCCTTTTCCATTCATTTTCTATTTATGGCATTGTGGAATCTATGATTTGTTCACATATATGTATCCTGAATGCTAATATTTGATTTCCAGCTCCAAAGCCTCACAGGTCACGGGTTACTCAGGCTTGATTCTTCCTGTTGAATCTTCTTATGCCTTTCTACTACTAGGTAAGACCTTTGAACTTATGATTCCTTGCTTTTCTGAACATCATGTACATCATGTAAAGATGGAACGATTATTGGTTACTTGTGCATAGAACAAGTGTAGTGCATGCTGTGACCTTGCTGTATTTTAGCCTGTTAGCAACAGAATGGCATGGATTAGGGCGCTGGCAATCTTTCTTGTTGTGGCAGTATGGTATGATGCTCATGCGACTTTTGAGTATACCTACAGCTATAAATTCCCTTGTACGGTGTTTGTCAATGACAACGAGGCACTATTAAGGTCTTAGAGATGAAGTTAGACAACATCCTTGTTCTTCGTTCCTGATTGTTGGTTTATTTTGATTATTTTGTTCATTGTTCTTAATCCTGTCAGTTCATCTCTTCATTTGACTAAAGCCCGAAGTCAAACTCGCAGTTCAAGATAGTTCCCATTCTTAAGGTGAACTCATCGCAAAATTACTTTTAAACTATAGTTTTGTGACTTTGTATTCTACATTAAAGTGCAAATCTGCATGTGAGGTCATTGTTGCAGATTCTGGCATAGTAAGATTCTCTGCTGTTTGTGTGTGATCTCAGAAACAATTAATGGTTATTATTTTGTCTCAAGATCTTAAAAAGTTGCATAATCATAGTGTGTTCAGACAGCTCTTTAGGTAGAGAGATCCCTATGAATAGTATTTACGATGATTAGCACTCTATATATGGTATGAGGATGTTGTTAAACATCTAGAATTCCATAAAATGTCTTCAAATGATTTAGTGCACTGTGACTAACAATGCATGCACCATTCACTGCTTTTCCAATTACAGGATTTCAACAAGGACCTGATAAAGAAAGCGTGAATGTCCAGCAGATCAGTTTTTGCCCCAATATTCACGTGTTTATTGAGGGTTGCATCTGTGATCTTCCATTTTATGCTTTGACTTGATTATCATATTGTAAGATAATTTATGGCAAAATGCTGTGTAGGCATAACTTTTTTTATGCTAATTTTTGTCATCAACCTATTCTGTAATCAGGCTTGATTTTTTTTTTTTTTTTTTTCTAATGAGCTTTCGAGCTTTGAGGTAATTCTAGGCGTGCTATTTAGGTGTTTAAGCTGCTTATTTCTAGTCTGTATCATGTGTGATCCCTAATGGTCAGCAACCTAATGGCCTGGTGCCTAGCCACAGGCCCAAGCATGTCCTTCTTCGTGCCCCACCACTAAAATGTCCCCTTGCGTGTACATGTTCTATTCCAAGAGACAAGACTCCAATCCTACGCAAACGAACCTCTTCCAAGCAACCTTGGCCCTATGAGTATTCTCTGACCCTCTACGCAAATGCTGAGCATTTAATATCGTCTTTGGCATAGTAAAAATTTGACAATAAGAGTTTATCAAGTTGTAGATAATAACAAACTTGATCACTTGGAATTATTCTAGTTGTAATCTTCCCAATCAAGGACCTACATTCTTTGTCCCTTAGTTGACCAGGGATAGAGGAAGAGCTTGAAATTTACAGACAATTTTTCACTTTTAAAACTGCTATATTGAAGCAACTCAGCACTGTATCCATCCTCGTATCCGGTAAAAAAAAACTCTATTTTTCAAGATTCAATTTCAACCTAGAGATGCTTTAAAATATATGGTTAATATTACGAAAAACTTCAAACTCCGGTATACTCATAATAAATTTGTCATAAATTAAGTTTTTGACCACAAAAAACCCTAAATCAATATGCTTGTGACAACTTTACTTTAAACTAATTTTTTACTACAAAAAATCCAAACCGAGTTAACTGTGTAAAATTTACCTTTCATTAGTGTTAATTAAATTGGGTTAATATCACGAAAAGTCACAAACTAGTACATTGGATAAAATTCTAAACTTGTATTCTCATTAATTGTCACTGTATTATTCAAACTCAACAATTCGATGGCAAATTTTAATGAAAATTAATTGATAATAAATTTATCATATGGGTATCAATTTAGGATATTTGGTGGTAAAAAAAATTAGTCTAGGATAATATATATATCAGTTTAAAGTTTTAGATTATCGACTTTGAAGAAAATCATAATGTAATCCGCAAATTGCTTAGGCACTTTTATGTTTCTCAAAATAGCAAGCCGAAAAATCCCAATTTACCGAATTAAATGCCTTCGTTGTATCAGCCTTGATCATCCAATAATTTTCACAATTTCATGAGATAACGTCCTGCCTGTCTTGCCTATGGGGACGACAGAAGCAGAGGAGCCTGTCGGCATGACGAGATTTCGCGCCATTTTCCCAAACCTCAAATGCTCCTGCACACGTTCATATCGTTCATGGCTTGGTTCATCTGAAACCCGCACCCATCTCTCCAAGCGCTTCTTTAGACGTGCGAGTCATACGACCCGCAATGGTCCCGCAGTCTCTAGACACCTTAGGAACGAAAACTCAGGTGAAACTCGGGAGGGTCTGGACAAATTTCCTTACCCAGATGTTCGTTCATTTACGAAGATGATCGTGGGTCGCGTGCGAACTGGCCGCCTTGACGACGCCCTGAAACTGTTCTACGAAATGCCCATGAGAGATGCAATTTGTTGGAAAAAGATGATCAAAGGCTGCTTAGACTGCGGGGACTTGACCATGGCGGAAGAGCTTTTCAATAAAATGCCCAAACCAAGTGTCGTTTCGTGGACGATGTTGATAGATGGGTTCTTTCGATTTGGATAGGTTGAACGGGCAGAGAGATTTTTCAAACAGATGCCCATAAGAGATCTCGCTGTGTGGAATGCGATGCTTCATGGGTATTGTGAGAATGCAAGGGTGGACGATGCTGTGAAATTGTTTGAGCAAATGCCATCTCGAAATGTGATTCCATGGACCTCAATGATTGGCGGGCTTGACCAAAACGGTAAGAGTGAAGACGCTTTAATTGTTTTTGAGAGAATGTTCAAGTCTGGTGTTGTATCTAATACGAGTACTTTGACATGTGCATTGAGTGCCTTTGCAAATGCATTGTCTTTTCCTCTTGGTGTGTAGATTCATGGTCACGTTTATGTGCTTCTCTTCACGTTCTATGCTAATTGCAAGCAAATTGAGAAAGCAACCCAAGTCTCCTATGAAGCGGTGTATAGGAATGTGGTCATATGTATGGCTCTTCTAACTGGTTATGGCTTGAATGGTAGGCATGAAGATGGCCTGAAGGTTTTCAGTGACATGATGAGAACACGTGTTCTTCCTAATCAATCTTCATTTGTAAGCGCTTTAAATTCTTGCTGTAATTTAGAGTCTCTAGATTGAGGTAAGGAGGTCCATGTGTCAGCTGTAAAGCTGCAATTGGGAAGTGATGTATTTGTTGGCAATTCTCTTGTAGTCATGTATAATAAGTGTGGAGCTGTTGGCAATGCTGTTGTAGTGTTCAAAAGACTTAGGGAGAAGAACATCGTCACTTGGAATGTTCAAAAGACTTAGGGAGAAGAACATCGTCACCTGGAATGCCACTATTTGCAGGTGTGCACAACATGGCCGAGGGATGTGGGCTATGGAGTTGTTTAGCCAAATGATACGTGGATTGGTACAACCAGATGAGATCGCACTCACGGGACTGCTTTCTTCCTGTAGTCATTCTGGGATGTTACAAAAGGGGAGATGCTTGTTTTGATATTTTAGTGAGAACACTTACATTGAATTGAAGCATGAGCATTATGCTTGTATGGTGGATGTGCTAGGACGATGTGGAAAGCTAGAGGAAGCAGAGGATTTTGTGGGAAACATGCCCCTTAAAACTAACTCCAAAGTGTGGCTTGCTTTGCTTAGTTCTTGTAGGATGCATTCTAACCTAGATTTGGCAGAAAGAGCTGCAAACTATATTCTTGACCTAGAACCATATTGTAGTGCTGCTTATGATTTACTGTCCAACTTCTATGCTTCTGCTAATAGATGGGGTGATGTCTCACGATTAAGAGTGACTATGAAGGATAAAGGGATTGTGAAGCAACCAGGTAGAAGTTGGGTTACTATAAAGGGGCAAAAGCATTTGTTTCTTTCCGGGGATGAATTCCACCCTTTGAGTGAGGACATATATTGGAAGCTGGATTGGTTGAATATGAAGCTGAAGGAATTGAGTTATGTTCCAGATAAGAGGTTCTCTCTCCATGACGTGGAAGACAAACAGAAGGAAGAGTCATTATTTTACCATAGTGAAAGGCTTGCCGTTGCATTTGCATTAATTACTACTGTCGAGGGTAGTACGATAACTTTAATGAAGAATCTTTGCATTTGTGGGGATTGTCATTCTGCAGTTAAACTTATTGCAAAAATTGTTGATCATGAGATTGTTGTGAGAGATTCCAGCCGCTTTCATCACTTCAGGAGTGGTAATTGCTCTTGTGAGGATTATTGGTAGCAAGGGGATGAGGTTATTTCTCCACTCATGAACCTGTAAGCATCCTGAATTTGCTCATTATGTCAAGGATTGATGAGAGGATTAGCTAACATGAGCACTAATTAATATAGGCTTGCTTTTATGATGTAATAGACAATGAATTCATGTGGAATCCATGGCTTTTTTTTTTTTTTTTTTTTAATCAGCTTTGGTTTAGTCTAGGAGGCTAAAGGAATTCAAGTATTTCTCAGCTGTATGAGTTGGGCATGTGGAAAGCTGGAGACTTGGGAGGAAATCTTGCATTGGATGGCATTGCCATCCACTGGCTCCATGCAGGGATTTCTGTTGAGAATTGAGTAATATCACTTTGCTTATGGCTTTGATCCCACTAGAAAAAAAGGGAGAAACTATCCATAAATGAGATATCCCTTTCGCAGAATTGAATTAAGTGAGAACCCAGAGCCTTGAAATAGCTACTTTCATTTCTCTAGCAAAGAGAGATAGAAATTGTGGCATTTAGAAAGAAGTACTGCTTGGTAAAATAAAAGAAACCCACCCTAGAGAAGTAAGTACCACTTGGTAAAAGAAAAGAAGCCCACCCAAACAAAAGAAAGGTACCTTCCTTGCCTCCTCTTTTCTATTTGGAATTGAAAGTTGGTCCTTTTCTGAAAAATCCCATCAACTCTTCTCCTCTATTACATTCTTACAGTTTCTCCATCTCTTCATCAAGTTTAGGAGATACAACAAAAGCTTCTTCATCTCTGGTTGAAATTTGACTTCACCTAATGATCTCTCACAATTTTGCTGGATCTCTTGGACAAATCGACAGTATTGAGTGAGGTTACTTTATTTGTGGTGCCAAAATTAGTACTCTCATGTTGTTTGTGTTGTCCAAGTTGAGCAGACGTTAGTGATAGAAGTTGATAGTCATAAGAACACAATAAAAACTCAGTGGTCTAGTACAATTGATCGGTTATCAATGCACCCTTATATATGGCATGGGAAGTGGAAAATATTTCTTTTAATAGTGATTAGTGAACTCTTCATTTTGTAGTTTTCACTCTCCTAAGTGGTCTGTCTCCCTGAGAGTTCTTTTGCTTTTCTAGTGGATTTTTTTGTGTTGTGTGGGGTTGAAGTCCATTACTCTTGTGCCATCTATTTTCTCGCGTCTTGCTAATGTTTTGGCTTGGGCTCCCAATTGCCTGAGTCTTCCTGACCACAATGGATTCATGTTGAAGATGAATTTCACGGTATCTCGGACAATAATATTGTGGCACTCCCTTTTAGGATTCCTTTTTTCCATTGATGAAAGCTAGATCTTAGTTCATATTCATGATGATGCATACTTGAAATTAGTTCGCTTGTTGTAGGTTCCAGGTTGTGCTTACCAAGTTCAACACTTTCCACGCATGTAAGTTATGCTTGGCATTTCGTTTGAAGCTGTGTGTACTTTAAGAGAAAAGATTATGGTTTTTTAGTGGACTATTCATGTTCTGTGGTCTCCTTAAACTTGCACATTATGTCAAGACTGGAGAGTTGTCTCCCAAAATGTCTGCATAAACTATGTTAGATTTTTTCTCCTTCTGTTTTACTTGGTCCACAAAATGCTGACACTCCTTGCTCTTGAGTTACTTTTTATCTTGCCATTATGTTTAGAAAGCATGACTTCATTTGGGCCTTATTTGAAGAACTAGTTTTGTTTCGAGGTCAGAGATATAAAATTTGAAGAACTGACTCTTTTGACATCTGGTCAGGAATGTTGTGATTCCTTGACTATTAAAAAGTACTGTTGTCATATGTAGGGTAAAACAGAGTTCTATCATTTGTTTACATGTGAATATGATGATATCCAAGAGGTCTAGACTTATCATTCTTTAGAGTCGTGTCACGTTGTGATCTAATTGGCAATAAAGCTTTCTTCATATTCATGATTTGCTAGCTTGCATTAGATGTTTATAACATAGCATACATGTATGGCTGTGTGATGTATTTATTCCCTCCCACATGATTCATAAATTACAATGGTTACTTTTTCAATGAAGGCTTCTTAAGATTGTCATATAGACATATCTTGTGTCTTTTGCAGTGTGGAAATGATAAAAGAGGTTTCACTGGAGAGTGATTTGACTATTTTGACTCGTGGCCTTTACTCCGCAAGAAATAGAAAGAGAAGCATGTAAGCAAATTTTTGAAGTACATGTAGAAGATTGTCATTAGGAGACGATTCTTATGACTAGTTTCCTTAGGACTTAATTTTTTTTTCTTGTCGAAAGAACTCAATAGACTTAAATTTTTAAGGGAATAGGAGTCTCAATAGTTTGTTAATGGAGTTGGACCTAAAACTTGAATATGATGATCTCCCCCTAATGAGGGCGTTGTCTGAGCTACGTGTGTGGGGAAGAATAGAGTTACTATTACATATATAAGTATAAAATCTTACATGATTTATTGACATTTTCTAGGCATCTAGAATGCAACTTAACAAGCATATTCACAACCATTAACAATTTTAAATGATAGTTTATTACATTAGTTACAACCATGACTACTTGACTCCACCCACAAATAACTGTATGAAGAGATAAATCCCTCTTAGTCAAGAATGAGGCTAATATATTTAGTTATCTCCGGCACTCGCGGGAAAGTTTATGATAGTAATAAGTGAATGGGGCGCCCATACAGTCTGTGCAGAGCCTTTTTATTGCTTGTTGAATAAGACATTTTTCCCCACAACTCATTGGGAATAATTTCAATTTTTATGTAAATAATATTTTCACACCTTTTTTAGTTGTATTTTTAATCATTCTTGCAAAGTAAATGAATACATGTAACTAATACATAACTGAAATAGCTATCCGCTTTTCAAACCCGCAGTACTAACCATCTCTCTGCAGCATATCCGTAACGTTTCCACCCTTCGCTTTGACTTCACTTCGGATTCATTTAAGGTGTTGAAGGGAATGGAGCAAGAAATCTTCAATCAATTCATGAAACTGAGTTGTCATGTCATTCAAATTGATCGAATCAGGAACTCCCTAGAGCATCGAAGTTCACAAAAGTAGGTCCCAAGCCCGAGACACTCGACTAGGCAGTTGAAGCATTGAAAAGGAAAACAAGTGATACGGAGGAAAGGAGTGGATCTTATTCAGCGAAGATTGTGATGCCAAGAAGTGCTGAGGGATTGGAGGACAAATTTGAAGCTGGTTTGTATTCCATACTCCCTATGCTCCTCCATTTCACGTCAGAGGGTGAGTTGAAGTTGGAAGAAAATGAAGGCCTTGTTTGGTAATTAGCTAATTCTTGACTATTTCTGTATTTTTGTTTATTGGGACTAAAAAGGAAAAAAAAAATCAGTTGGTTACGTCAGCTAATTTTTTATTCCCAGAAACATATTAGCAGTCATAGAAAAGATTTGGAATAAAACTAAGAAGTTGAAAAAAGTTGTTTTTTTATTCTCAAGAAAAAAAATGTGAAACCAATATAATTTTTTTTTTTTGTTCTTTTTCCTCCTCTAATCGGTCACCGAGCTTAGTGATGGTTGGCAACCTCACTGCAGCCTTGCTAGCCCTCACCATGGTTGGGCGAGGCTGACCTCGACGAGGGCTGACGAGGTCCCTTGAGGCCCGATGATCAGCTAGAGGAAGAAGAAGAAGAGAGGAAAAAAAGAAAAAAAAATCTCAAATTCTAAGTCACAAAAAATAAAATAAAATTGAAGGTTGTACTAAACGCATTCATGTTCTAAACATGTTCAAATACTCAAAAACTCATTTAGGGAACAAAATTAGAAAAAAAAAATATTTTTTAGCATAAATTGTTCTCAAGAACAGAATGGTTACCGGTGTACTTGTTTGGTAACATTCCGGGGAACACTCGTTTCTATTCTTTTGTTCCTCATAACAAAAATAGAACAAAACGCATTTGGTAATTTTTTTATTCCGGGAACAATTTGTTCCCAAGAATAGATTTAGAACAGAAACAAGAAAAAAAAAGTCGCTTCTTGTTCTCGAGAACAACTCAAGAAATAAGTTTTTCTTCTTTTGTTTTCTTCATTTTGTTTTCTATCTTCCTTTCTTCTTCCCTAATTGGTCCCCGGCCCGGCGACCTCGCCGGAGCCTCGTCAACCCTCGGTGAGGTCGCCCGAGCTACCAGCCATTGGCAAGGCTCGAGGGAGCCTCGTCATGGCTGGGTGAGGCTCGACCTCGCCTAGATCTAGTGAGGCCGAGCCTCGCTCGGCCACTGCGAGGTCGGCTTCACCTGGATCGGCGTCATCTAGCCTCTCGGTGGCTAGACGAGGCTCATGGGAATCTATAATGCTTCTCTTTAGGAGACTGAAAACCACTCACAAAAAAGAAAATTCTAAAACAAAGAGTATGACAACTATAATATGTAAAGAAGATGTTTAAATGTTCTTGGAGAATTTTGATATGATGGTAGATCTTCCATATTATAATAAGAAGAATTTTGTGTAATTTTGAGTTTTGAAATATAATTTCCATATTTTAATGGAAAACTAGTCTATTTCGGCATCAATGCACACATGATTTTCTCGATCCATCATTGCTCATGAATTTGTCGATCCAAAGGCTTATCGACGACGACATTACTGGAGGTGGAATAAATCCAAGCCGAATCATGTGTACGCACGAACATTAAAAGATGCTTCACAATAATGACTAGAAGAGCACAAACAAGTGGCTCTCGATTAAAGAAACAACTTTTGTTTCAAAACCCAATATCGTTGCACATTTTGCCACCACAGATAATGACAAGAAATCCATCAATCGATCGATTTGGACTTGAGCAGGTCCTTAAAAGGCTCACGGAGGAAATAGGCGGGAGAATCGCCCTGGGGTGAGAGACCTCGCGTTGTCCTCCTATTCCCTCTTTGTCGGGAAGATAAAGATAGACAGGGAATTAGGGAGCCTCACGATAGTGAAGGTAGACATCACATCAGGACTTCGGTGCTAGCTTCTACCGGGTAGGCAGGTATAGTAGCCTCCCGCGCTTAGAGTGAATGAGGGTGAGTTAAATGCCCACAGCTGGGTTGACGCGCCTTACGGCACTATTCTCAATCACAAGTTGTCCCATTTCCCCCGATTGAGGACAGTGCCGTTAAATTAATTAATTGGTGTCCAGTCCACAAAGCTGGTATGCGGTCTTTAATGAAAACGAGTCCATGTGTTCATACCTATTAAATATCTTGGTTCATACTTAAGTAGCATGTTTTTCCAAAGTTTTACTATTATTAATAGATCAAATATTATTTTTTGCTACTACACTTGATTGTGCACGCAATTATATACGTCTTGAGCAGTCATGTTGTAAATTATTATATAGGAAGGAAAAACTTCTCAAAGGTTGTGGATGAAATTTCGAGGAAGCTAGCAAAGTGGTTTCTATCAGCGAGCATGACCTAGATCATGAAAATCCACCACCCTAAAGTTGTTTGTCAGTTTATGCAATGATCAAGTCCAGTAGGACCAGTACCGATCTATAATATTCACTACTTTTGTTGGCCACCATAAAGCTTGGGTCACTCTGACAATCTGAATAACGTGGTGGTAGTGGTCTTCATTCAAAATAAGTCCATGTGTTCACACCGTTAGATGTCTTGATCTATCCTTAAGCACCATCATTTGCTGAAGTACTAAAACAAGTCATGCATCTTTGTACTCTGGTATAAGAATTAATCAACAAAAAGTTCAACTGGTGAACGAATTGCCTGGTAAAACACTGCACCAAATCTTAAGCTAGTACTCGTTGCTGATTGTTAAACTTTATCGTCCAATAGTGTTCACACCGTTAGATGTCTTGATCTATCCTTAAGCACCATCATTTCCTGAAGTACTAAAACAAGTCATGCATCTTTGTACTATGGTATAAGAATTAATCAACAAAAAGTTCAACTGGTGAACGAATTGCCTGGTAAAACACTGCACCAAATCTTAAGCTAGTACTCGTTGCTGATTGTTAAACTTTATCGTCCAATAGTGTCTTCATTGAAACCAAAAAAGGAAATGAGACGTCTTCTTGAGTTTTAGAGGCGCGGATCTGTACAACAACTTCTTCGGTCATCTCTACAAAAACTCCTTCGGTCATCTCTCCAAAACTCTAGAGCAAAATGGAATAAATTTTTTTGTGATAGCAATGAACTAAGGAAGGGAGATCAAATATTGCTAGCACTTACGAAGGCCATCGAGTAATTGTGCATTGCAATCATGGTTTTCTTGGAGCATTAAGCTTTATTTTGATTATGAATAACATTTCACTATCAGAATCATGGTACTAAAATATATAAGATTTTTTTTTTTTTACAATTCTTGTAACTTGTAAGTATCAACGAGTATCAACGAAACCAATCAATTCTTGATTACTACAATGAGTCATATTTTTCATTAAGCGAGCTTTGATTTAAAATCTAGACTTTACTCAGCCGTGGAACCATTTGAGGAAAAAGAAAGTAGAAAAAGATTTGTATGACGATCCTTAAAATGAAATATATCTTTTAATATATGATAAGGTAGTTTAAATGCTATTATAGCACGGTTCAAATACTATTCATGTAATTTCCCTTGAATATTCACAAATCCTATATTTCTAATAGGCTAACATTGCTTTTGTTTTTTTTTTTTTTTTTGGTGACCCAGGAAACCCCGAAAGCCGACAGCCGGCAAGTAGAACCTGGGGGCAGAATGGGGAAACCACCACCCCATCCCACCGGGTAAGTCACCAAGCAACTCTGTCAGCCCCCTTGCTTCGCAAGGGCTTTGAACTCCTCACCTTTGGGCGAAAGGATCACAGGAGCCTACCCAACTGAGCTACCACGGCCGGTGGTAACATTGCTTTTGTTTATACACACATAAATCCATCATTTCTCTTAAGTTTGTAGGTCCGACAGCTTGTCGACGACCATGTTATACGAGATGGAGTAAATGCAAGCTGAATCACATGTTCATACTTAATGAAATTAATAAAAGATGCTTCACAATAAAGAAGAGAAGATAAAATAAAAGTGGCTCTTGATTATAGAAAAATTATCGGTCCTATACCCAAAATATTTTACTGAACGATATTGGTGCACATGGTGCCACCACATATTTCATAGCATCTTTCATTTTATGATGACAAGTAATTAATTAATTAATTAGTATCCGGTCACGAATGTAGAGATACACTGATCATCACTCACAAATTTGCCATTAAAGAGTCTTCGTAAATAAAGCCAACCAAGATATATCATATCACTTAGCTATGATCTACTTACGTTGTGCATATAATTAGTTGCGTAGCTGATCCAATGATGCTTTGAAAACATCTAACGTTTGCTCACCACACGAAAAAAGAAAGAAAGAAAGAAGCTATTGTGGATGAGCTGTTGCTGACCTATTTATTTAATAGATTGGTTAAAATAGCGTTCCATATTTATAATATCAATATATGTCATTTTGTGCAATTCATCTTCTCAATTGCGTTTCTATGATTGAGAATGAAAAATTCAAACATAAATGGGAGTAAAAACTCTGGATTGTCTACAATGTTGATCCTCATAAATTAAAAACTCTAGATTGTCTACAATGCTGATCCTCATAAATTTAATTTTATTAATTTAATCATGAGTCCACAATACTTTTTTTTTTATTTGGAATTTCAATGTTCGAATGATTTGAGCTATGTGATGAAGAAAATGGAAACTAATCATATATAGAGACTACTCTAACGAGATTTTTTTTTAGTCATTAGAGAGGTTTCTAATGAGATTTTTTTAACCATTAGAAAGATTTTCTCATATCGTATATCTTAAATATGCACAAAGCCTAAAAATTTATAAGACTTGAGCACCAATTTGTTTGCTTGACAATATACAAAATGGGAATATATTACGCTTCTTTTTTTAAGAATGTAAATCACTCACAAACATTAATATATGAAAGGAAAACTCTACAACAAAGAGTATGACAATTATTATACATAATGAAGATGGTTGAATGATCTTTCAAAAATTTAATATGATGGTAAATTATTTATGTCATAATAAGAAGAATTTATGTAATTTGAAGTTTTGAAATGTAATTTCTATATTGTAATTTTTCGATATATTATCTAGGTACTTTTGAAATGATGCAATAAAATGTTTATTTTAAAAGAAGTAACGCTTAAATTTACCAATAGTATCCTTCATATATATCTTATCTAAATACTTACTAAAATGATTTGCGAAAGATTAGGACTGTATTTATAGTTTTCATTACGTTTTGAATAATAACCGAAACAAATCCTTCAATTCCCGTGCATAGCATGGGCTTTGTAACTAATATATATATAAAATGGTGTATGTCTACATAGAACGAGTTTAATAAGACCTTCTTACCTGGAAATGAAGTGGGTATAGTTAGTGTCACATAATCATGTGGCCCACATGGATAAAGACGAAAGAATAAACAGAAAAGTTTGGTTCTTTAAGTAGCACTAGAATCTCTGACGCAAAACAAAAAGTAGCAGTAAAATCTAAAAATTCAGCCAGTAAACATGAAGATCTAAGTTTTTTTTTTTTTTTTGTTTTGGTAGGCAGGTGGTTAACCGCTCATTTAGTTAGTGAAGATATTATCAATTTTTTTTTCATTTTTTTTTTCATAGAAACATGATAACTATATGTTTTATATCCCAAATTCATATAAAAAAATGGGTAAAAACAGAAAGAGTACCATAACTTTCATTTAGCACTCAATTGAGTGCCAGGACTTTTTTTCTTTTCCGCTTATTTAAGTGCCACAAATTTGAAAAGTTAATCACTTGAGTGCCGTCAGCGATTTACCTCGTCAGAAAATCCGATGTGAATGCCGGTTATCCTACGTGACTTTGTCAAAGTTAACGTGGACAATTTTTTTGATATTTTAATATTTTTTAATATTTTGAATTATATTTATTATAGTTATTTCAAATTTTTAATTTTCCTTTTTTCCCCTTTTTTTTAGGGTTGGCGATGGCTGCCTTGCCCAAATCTAGCTACAGTGCCCTAGGTGAGGTCCTTCATTGCTGAAGGCGAGGACTACCTCGCCTAGATTTGGCCATGGAGGCTCTGGGTGAGGGCATTGTGACCTCCTCGTTCGTGGGCGACTCTACCCTGCATAGATCTAGCTCGCCTTTACAGCCTTGCCTATAACTCGCGAGGCGGCCATTGCCTGCGTCGACAAGGCGGCCCTTGCCCAGGCTAGGCAAGGGTTTTGTGGTCGATGAGTGTTGCCAGTGACTCTCACCAGCCCTTAAAAAAATAGTAAAACAAAAGAAAACAAAAAAAAATCGAAAAAAAATTAAAAAAAGTCCATGTAGGATGATTTGTTAGAACTATCATTCAAATAATCAATTTTTCTTCGATATGGCATTTGAGTGAGCAAAGAATAAATAAATTATGACACTCAAATGAACGCTGTATGAAATTACGGTACTCCTTTTCTTCTCCCGAATTAGAGGGAATGATTCTATAAAGATTGGGAACGCCATTTCTAAGAATATACCTTGATTTTCATTGAAGGCGTATCATATCACTTAGCTATGACATACTTAAATTTTGCATATATAATTATGTATTTATGAGCATGCGTTAGATTATTAATTAGCAAAGAGGAAATAACTACTCAGATCGGGAACGCCATTTCTAAGAAGCCGTCAAAGTTTGTCTTATTAGTAAGGCTATCTCAAAGCTAATCTAATGAAAGGCAATACTTCATTTTCCATGTAATGAAAAGAAAAATGAAGACTAAACAGATGAAAGTCATTCCCTCGAAACTGATAATGAATTAAAAGTTTATCTCATGTTGACGGAGCAAGTGCACCAACAATCTAACAATAAAATAAATACCCAACAAAGAAACTTGTTTCAATAAGAAAATCCGAAACGTCGTGGTATGTAGTCTTAAAGGAAAGTAAGTCCATATGTTTATACCTATCAGACATCCCGGTCCATTCTTATGCACTACGATTTTCGGAAGGTTTCTGCTATTATTAATAGAATATTATTCTTTTTCTGTATATATCTTTTGAGTCATCATGTGTTCAATTATTATTTAGCAAAGAAGAAACAATTACTTCGAGGTTGGGGATCCCATTTTGAGGAAGTCAGTAAACTATAATTTATTAGGGAGCCTATGACTTGATCACGGCAATCCACGAATCTAAAGTTTGTTAATTCATGCAATAAGTGAGTCCACTAGACCCGGTAGCGATCTATTCTAATCACCACTTTTGTCAGTCATATGGCTTGTTGACTAGTCAAGATTATCAACAATTTAACAATGATTCCAACATCAAACAAAACAAATTGTGTGTCAATCAGCCAATCCAAATAACGCCATCATATGTGGTATTAGATGAAAATAAATCCATGTGTTCACACCCATTAGATATATTAGTTCATCCTTAAGCATCATTATTTTCCAAATTTTTACTAGACTGAATATTATTCTTTTGCTGTTACACTTGATTGTGAGTGTTATTATATATGTCTTGATGGGTCATTTGATAAATTATTATATAGCAAGGAAAAAACAACTTCTCAGAAATCGGGAATGAAATTTCGAGGAAGCCAACGAAGTAGTTTTTATTAGTGAGCCTATGACTTAGATCACGAGAATCCACCACCCTAAAGTTATTTCGTCGGTTTGTACAATAATTTTGTTAGCCTTGTAGAAGCTTGTGTCAATAAGATAATTCGGATAATGCAGTGGTACGTGGATTGCAGTTAAAATAAGTCCTTGTGTTCACATCTTTATATGTCCTGGTCCATCCTTAAGTGCCACAATTTTCCACAATACTAAAAAAAGTCATGCATCCCTATCCTCTAGTATAAGAATAAATCAACAAGAAGATTAAGTGGTGAATGAACTACTTGAAAACACTTAATCAAATCTTAAGCTAATAGCCGTTGCTGATTGTTGAACTCCTTCATTCAATGGCTTCTTCATTGAAACCCAAAAAGTTTTATGATGTCTTCTTGAATTTTAGAGGCACGGACCTACATAACAACTTGGTTGGCAATCTCTACCGAGCTTTACACCAGATTGGAATGTACACTTTCTTGGATAGCGAGGAATTGCAAAACAAATCATGCAACAAAGAGTACGGATACTATAATACATAAGAAGATTGTTGAAATGATTTGAGAAAGTTGATATGAAGGTAAATTTTCTATACCATAATGAGAAGAACTTAGTGTGACTTTAAGTTTTGATATGTCATTTCTATGTTTTGATTTTTCAATATATATCTAGATACTTGTGAAAGATCCAACGAAATGTTTATTATTACAAGGTTTAGCACATAATTTTACCAAAATTATCCTTCATATAATTTGTTATCTAAAAAGTTACTAAAATGATTTGCAAAATGTTAGTGCTGTTTTAATGGTGTTCATTATGTTTTCAAAAATAAGCAAAATTAATTATTCGATTGTGGGCGTCCCTCACCTGAGGCCAGTGAGGATGGCCCCCGCTTGAGGTTGGTGACCTCGCCAGCTATTGACGAGACTCAGTGATGGTTGGTGAAGGGAAAAAGAAAATGGTCATAAAATTTTAAAAAAATTGCAAGTCAACATAGCGTTGGCTGTATCACACAGGACTAAATTGGCAAATTGTCTAAAAGTTTAAAATTAAATTAGTACAATTGAAAAGTTTTATGACTAAATTGGCCGTTGTACGATAAATTTGTGATTTTTGGACAATTTTCCCATATAAACGACAATTAGAATACTTTTGTGAACTGCAAATTATAAACTACACAAATACCGAATTTAATCTAAAAACAAATCTAACGCAACGGAAGCTTGCTGGACGAAGCAAAAACATGCAAGCAAACAAACGTGGTCACTCCAAAATACCTGGAGGGGCCGAACATGGACGAAACATACACCGTCTAATACAATCAGACAAAGGGAACAGTTAGGCAACATGATTCATCTCCAGGCAAGTTCATGTGCAGGAATTTTTTTTTTTTTTTTTTTTTGTCGAAAACGAAGTTTTATTTATTTATATGAAAACTGGTGCAAGACCAGCAGCACCCAAAAGCGGGGCGTCGTGACAGAGCAAGGCCCAAAGGGCCGGAGGAGGCGAGAAAATCCAGTTTGGCGGTAACTTCTTGTTCCTATGCGCGCGCGGCCCAGTCCGCTACTCCATTTGCAGCTCTTGCACAAAATTGAAGGCCCACAAAAGGTAAAGTCTGCAGCAACTCCTTGCACTTTGACCAGGGAGCCCGTGCATCCCAGTTAAAGTCTTCTTCTCCTGTTAAAGATCGTACGAGGCTTCTGCAATCTGAGTCTATCGAAACAGCTCCCGTCTCCTTCTTCTCCAAAGCTTCAACCAGAGCTAGGGTTTCGAGTTGAGCCACCGAATCCACGCGAACTGACCTGGTGAAGCCGTCGACGAGAGTACTGGAGGAGTCGCGGACGATGCCGGCTATGGCTCCTTCTGTTGAGCCCTAACCGACTGACCCATCTACATTTATCTTCATTTTTCCCTTCTCCGGAGCTACCCAGATCTGAGGTAGGTCATTCTCCTCTGATTTTCTTGCGTGAGGGTGGTGATAGACCCATTTCTCATAATTTTTCTGCTGAAACTTGGCCAGATTTGCAGGAAATTAAGCATAGTAAATTTCATATCAAAATAACATGAGAAGTGTATCCTACGCCTTTTGACTCTCAAGTTTTTTCCTTCCACTCACCAGTTTCTAATCTTACCTGATTCTGATTTTCCATTACTTTCCTACTTCTTAGTAAAAAATCTCCCTTTTTGGATTCCCTAGCCACCGAAAGCCATCGCCCCTCGAAGCTCGCGATCAGTTTTGCTTTATTAAAGAGTCCCCATTTCTTGTATTTCTCTCTTTTCAAAAAAGAATCACCGAATCTTTCCCTCATTCTGTCTCCGAAGCTCTCGGTTGGATTTTCCTCAATCAATCACCGAATGACCCGCTTCCCCTTTTCCCCCTGTTTTCTCATCCCTGGACAGCTCACTTGACCGAATCGATCTTTACAAACTCCAGATTGCCTCATTCGCTGTCGTTTGGCCATCGACCGAGGGTCCCTCTGTGAGTGTTTGGTCATGTTTGATTTTTTTTTTTTTGTGTAATCCAAATCTCTTGATCCTGTTTTGCTCCTTCAAAAATCCTCCGCAAAAACCGGTTGATTTTTCGTAGTAGTCCGCCAACTTGGCCAGCCTCAACTCATCTAGCCCTCATCTTGAAGTTCTTTGATCCAAAATTCCACTATTCTCGCTATCATGAAATTGAAGCTAACTCCCACGATTTTGGAGTCTTGAATTCTAGTTAATCTCGCATGTCAAGCCATTCATTGGGCCAATTAAAATGAAGAAGTTCATAGTTAAGCCCCTGTTTTATTTGATGCAAACAAGCTTTATTTAAGGATCCAATCGCATCGCTATTGACGAACTCAACTTTTAGTTTTCTCATGAAATGAATGAAGAGTCTCCAAACGAAAATTTATGTGTCACTACAAGATTAGAGGTACAAATTTTGACAAATCGACTCTTTTGACATTTGGTGGTGAATATTGTGATTATTTGGCCATTAGAAAGTATTGTTGTCATATGTATTATATATCGTTTAAGTAGTCATGTTATATTATTACTTAGTAAAGAAGAAATCATTCCGAGATGGGGATGCCTTTTCGAGGAAGCCAGCAATGTATTATATATCCATTCTTTAGCACCATGTTTGTCCAAAGTTTTATTATTATTAATAGATCTACAAATTATTTTTTCGAGATACTTGATTGTGCGGATAATTATATATGTCTTGGATAGTCATATGACATTATTATATAGCAAAACTACTTCTCGGAGGTTGGGGAATGAAATTTCGAGGAAGACCACCAAAGTTGTTTATATAAGTGAGCCCGCGACCAAAGTTGTTTGTCGGTTTGTGATCTGTTACTATTTCCTACTTTTGTAGGCCACAAAGGAGCTTGTGTCGCGTGGTCTTACGCGGTTTCAATTTCCGTTCTAATACTATTATTTGTTTTATCTGCCAGAAAAAGAAGTAATGCATCTCGGTCCTCGTGTATAAGAATAGATCAACAACAAGATCAAGTGGTGAATGACCTACTTGACAACACAGTCTCAATATTTTAGCTGATACTCGTTGCCGATTGTTAAACTCCATCATCCAATGGCTTCTTCATCAAAATCCAAAAAGATTTACGACGTATTCTTGAGTTTTAGAGGCATGGACTCGCGTAATAGCTTTGCTGGCCATCTCTACCAAGCTTTACACCGAAATGGAATATACACTTTTCGGGATAGTGATGAACTGAAAAAGGGAGAACAAATATCATTGCTTATGAAGGCCATTGAAGAATCGTGCATTGCAATCATCGTTTTCTCTGAGAATTATGCTTCCTCAACATGGTGCTTGGAAGAGGTGGCGAAAATTATGGAGTGCAAAGAGCAAAAGGACCTCATTGTTTTGCCAGTGTTCTATAAAGTGGACCCAAAAGAAGTGAGAGGGGGTAGAAAGAGTTATCAGAAAGCTATGGCTAACCATGAGTTCAAGTTTGGGGAGGATTCAGAAAAAGTGAAGAGATGGAAGACAGCTCTTCTTGACGCCGGTAACTTATCCGGGTGGCATTTAAATGATAGGTAAGTAGACTGTAGTCCATATTTTGTGTAAGAAAAATGATATTTACAAGTAAATATAAAGATTATTTTTCTAAAAAGATAGATAAATAAATTGATGCACACATGATTGTAAGTATATATAAATGGTTCATCTTTTGATTCCTGAAAATTCTCAAGTTGCTTAAGTCCATAATTTCATTAAAGAATTGGTGAATTTAAGTGTAATTTAGAAAGATAAATAAATTTATTAAAAAAATTGCTAATTAATTGAAAAATAAACTTGGCAAATAACTAAATGAGAATTGTTAATCTAAAATTAGCTGGTACTTAATTGAAGAAAATTGACAAGTTACTTTAATTGAGGTCGACAATTTCAAAAATGAGTAAGCAACTCAAATGAGTGTTCGCTAACAAATAAAAAAGTTGGCAAATTCAAGGAACAATTAAACATTGGTAAGTTAATTAGGTGAGAGTTGGTAATCCAAAACTAGTTGTTAAGTATTTAATACGATCAAAGATGGTAAATCACTCTAATTTGTGCTAGTAATTTCAAATAAAAGTTAGTAAATTCAAGGCCATGACTTATGCAAATCAAATTTAGTAAGTTAGTATGAAATGGGTAATGTACAAATTATAAGAAGAAGTTTGTGATTTCATAAAATCATTGGTAAGTTACTAACAAGTTACATGAAAGAAAAAATTAGTGATCTTTTATCGTTGACATTTTTTTGACACTTTCACTTGCACGAAAAGAAACCTATTTTTAGGCATCCAACAAGAGAATCCTGCCTTCAGCTTTTGCTAAGCCCTGTTTCATTCGGGTAAGGTCTGTAGCTCTTTCTTTAGGATCCTTCTCGCCCTCCTCGAAGCGTAATAAAAGTTCTAGACATTTTATCAGCGGGCTACTAAGGTACTCTCGTTTCATTTCGGTAAAATTGAGTTCCATAGATTCTCTATTTTGGTGGACCACGTCCTAGACTCGTTACAACTGGCATTTTGAGTTCGAAAAGTCACATGTGGCTGTCCATAGAACAGACACTTGGCTTTTTTCAATGATAGAAAATCGACTCTGGGACTTTATCGGCTGAAAAATTTACTGACTCATTTGAACAGAATAAAAGATTAAAACTTGATAGACTGATGGACAAAATGTTAAGTAGTGTTATGGTACTTACCCATTTCTTTGGAAGGAATCAAAAAGTTTGCAACGCCTGATAAAGGATAATTAGTGTTCATAGGCCACCTGAAGCAATAATATCGTGCTTCAGGGAATCTAAAAGTTTCGGGATCGAAATCTTAATCACCATTTAAAGTCCAATAAAACGCTTCTTCTTGATTAAGAGCATAAATAAATCACATATAATAGTCGGAACAAAAAAGAAGTAAATCGTCATGTATAAATCAAAAGAACAAGTTCATTTGGAAAACTAAAATCAAAACCTTGAACTTATTTTGATTGGTGCGGCGCTCTTAGAGGTCTAATTCAACTCGGTGGGAATACGTCTTGTTTCGGCTGTGATTATCTCGAAGATGTGACGCACCTTTCCTCCGTCATTGTTAGCTAGGGTCCGCTCGTTATTTGCTTATTCAAATCCCTAAAATGATGCTACAACTTCTTTTTTTCGTTTTGTCGAGACGAGTCGAGCTTATTCAAAAATTGTGGAGAAAATCTCCATTGACCTAGCTCAAACACCTTTGCATGTTGCGAAGCATCCGGTTGGGATAGACTCCCAAGTTGTTAAGCTGAAATCTATATTAAATCTTGAGTCTAATGATGGTGTTCTGATGGTGGGAATTTGGGGACAAGGAGGTATAGGGAAGACAAGTTTAGCGAAAGCTCTTTACAACACTATATTTAGACAATTTGAGGGTTCGTGTTTTCTGGAAAATGTTCGAGAAACTTCAAAAGGTACCAAGGGTTTAGTTACTTTGCAAGAAATATTACTAAATGATATACTATTACCACAACGAAGATTAGAAGTATCCAATGTTGACAGAGGTATTCAGCTAATACAACACAGACTAGGTCGCAAAAAAGTTCTCCTCATCCTTGATGATGTGGATGACTTGCACCAGTTGAATACTTTAGCAGAAGGCAAGTGGTTTGGTAATGGAAGTAAGATCATCGTTACCACAAGAGACAAACATTTGCTAACTTGTCACCGGATAGATCAAGATTGTGTGTATGAAGTTGAAGCACTTGATGACAGTCAAGCTCGTGATCTACTTACTAAGCATGCTTTTCAAACACACCAAATCAGAACAGATCTAGTGGACAATGCTCTAAATTATGCTAAAGGCCTTCCTTTAGCACTTGAGGTGCTAGGTTCCTTATTATGTGGTACAACAGAAGATGTATGGGAAAGTACACTAATGAAACTTTCTAGGATTCCTAACAAGAAAATTAATAATGTACTCAAAGTGAGTTATGATGGACTAGATGAAAATGAGAAAGAGATGTTTCTCCACATTGCTTGCTTCTTTAATGGGTGGACAAGAGAGTATACAAAGAAAGTTCTTGATAGTTGCGATCTTCTAACAGCCGTAGGATTTGATACTCTCATTAATAGGTCCTTGATACGCTTTGAGCACAAAATCCTAAAAGTGCATGACTTGATTCAAGCAATGGGTAAAGATATTGTGAACCAAGAATGTCGAGATGATCCTGGAAGACGTAGTAGACTATGGTTGTATGATGATGTTGCTGATGTTCTGTCACGTGACATGGTAAGACTTGTGAATAAGATCAAAATTTTGCTAGTTATTTTTTACTCTAATTACTAAAAATGCATAACCTAATTTTGTATATATAGGGAGATTGTGCTATAAAAGCCATAGTGTTGGAACTACCTGAGCCGACAGAGATGCGTATCGATCCTAAAGCTTTTACAAAAATGAGAAGGTTGAGATTGTTCATCTTGCACAACGTGCATGATTCTTTTCGAGGTCCTATATGTCTTCCTAATGAGCTTAGATGGTTTGAATGGCATGGATGTACTCATGAGATTCTAGAATTTTCTGCTGGTCCAAAGAAATTGGTGGGACTTGATATGAACAAAGGCAATATCATAGGAGTTCTAAAACAATTTAAGGTGAGCATTATCAACATATACCTTTTTATTATCTACATAATTTTTATATGTAGATGCATATTATATGTACTAGTACGCAAAAGGTAGTGGTGTTCCTCTATTTGGGCACCACTTCGCTATTTTCTTTCAACGTGACCCTAATTACTTGTGTTAGAGATATTTTTACGTGAAGAAAATTGACATTTTATAATGGGGAGAATTACCAAAAAGTCATAAACTTATTAATCGCGCCAATTCAATCCAAAACTTTTTTGGCCAATTTAGTCATAAACCTTTATAATTGTGTCAATTCGGTTTATCTCAGCCATAATTGGTCAGCCAGCAAGTGGACGCAGCGGGGGACAACCGCGGCGAACGCCGATGTGGCAATTTTTAAATATTTTTAAATATTTTTTTGAATTTTTTAATATATTTTTAAATATTTTAATTCTTTTTTTTTTTTTTTTTTCACCTTCTTCTTCCCTCTCGGCTGGCGAGGGCGAGGCCCCTCCAGATCTGTTAATTTTTTTTTCATCATAATGTATTTTAAAGTTGGTTTCTTTGTCTTTGCATGACTTCAAAAAAAAAAAAAAAAAAAATGAAAGTTCCTTAATTTCTGGGAAAGTTCATCGCGATAAAATATATATTATTGAAATTAATTGATTATATTTAAAATGTTCACTTTGATGCTTGCCGTGTGATTTTCACTTGGCTTTTATAATTAGCACATGGCATGCCACAAGGCTTAATCTTGTCACTTGGCCGGCATTTACATGGTCCCACGTGACGCTTCACTTGGCTTTTCTAATTGCCTAATAGCATGACACGTAGCCTACATTTGATCTATATTCATTGGCGTTTTGATTTGTCATCTCTAATTTTCAATCTCTTACCCAATATATGTATGGATTTATTAACCGGCAAAGTTTGTAAGTGTTTACTAATTTCACAAGACATTTTTAATTCTCACAAAATTAGTTTATAGTAATTCTCAATGAAAAGTTGATTTATTTGTTTTTGCGGGAATTCCAACAATTGAAGTACATTAATTTTAGTTCCCGCAACTCGCTAGTCCATATGCCCGACATCTCATGTACTCCAAATCTCGAGAGATTGAATTTATGTGGGTGCAGAAATTTGGTAGGAGCACACGAGTCGATTGCAAATCATGACAAGTTACGTACTTGAATTTAGCGTGGTGCTCCAAACTTCGTAATTTAGCAAAGGAGCTCAAGTCAAAAGATCTCCGTGTTCTCGATCTTCATGACTGCATAAAATTGGAAAGGTTCCCGATATTCCACATAAACTTGAAGGCCTAAAATGTTTGACTTTAGTTGGCACCGCTATTAAAGAACTTCCCGCATCAATAGGAAATCTTGTATCTTTGAAGTCAATGTATTTAACCGATTGCCGAAACTTGGTACGTCTTCCATCTAACATTTACAAGTTACAAAACCTTAGAGAATTGGGACTCGCGGATTGCGAAAATTTAGTCGAGTTTCCAAAGTTGGAGGATTCAGCTAATCTATGCGTAGAGGCCGAACTTTCACAGTTAAAAGATACATACATCAAAGGAAGTAATTTATGCACGTTAGATGTTCTTGAGAATCTTTCCCGTATTCCCTCTTTGACACATTCACGTGTCTGGGGAAACATCACTATCCCTTGTACATCCCTTATTGAGTGTGAAGGTTTGAGTTTTTTGAGAGTTTCAAATTACCATCAATTACAAGAGATTCCCCAGCTTCCACCAAATTTAACTCCTAGGACGAACTATTGTGAATCTCTGCAAGAAAGTGGAGAATCAAATTCAGAAGCAGAGAGTTCACTTATGCACAAAGACAGTTCGATTGGAGCAAATCTAGAGGAAGATTTGCAAGATTGTCCAATAATTACTGAGGAACAAAGTCAAATGGTGCAAAAGAAAAATTATGAGGCATGCAAACCAAGACCGTGTGGACTTCTGACTCGATTGGCAAAGATGAGTGGTAGTGTTGGTCGCTGCTTTGGTTGTTAGAATGGGCAAGAAACTTGCTAAGGAAGCAATTCGGAGGTAAGTGAACTTAGCTGACCTTCATGATAATGCCTTCTCTCTCCTTGTTTCTTCTCGTTTTCCTTTCTCCAAAAATAAACTTGCAACACGCTCTTAACCAAGTTACCTTTGCATCCTAAATAAAATTATGTAATTCTTTCTTCTCTTTTGTCTCTTTTCTTTGTTTTCAGTTTTTCTCTCTCCACCTTCTTCCTTGGGGTATTATAATTTGTACTCATGAAAAATATATTTTTATTTTTCGGGCTAAATCCTCTCTTCTCCACCATAGGCCAACCTCCAACTCTGCCGACGCCACTTTCAGCATCATGACTCCTCATCTTCCACACAACACCACCAGTGAGCTCGACGACATGGGAGATCGCCACCCGCCGGCGGAAGCGATGAACGAAGGAGTTCGTCATCCGGAAAACGGGGTCCCTAGAAGGTGTTTCTTCGAGAGACGTTGAATAAGGTGTTTCTTCGTGAGTTTTGTCTGTGGATGCTTGGTAGTGAATACACTAGCAACCGATGTTACATGCTGCAAAATCAACAACGATCCCTAGAAGGTATGGCTTTTCTGTCTTTCTTTTCGTAGGTGGCAACTTATTAAACCGAGTAGGTGAAGTATAGGTTCAAAGGAAAAACAATCGAGGAAGAGTGGAACTGGGAAGTAGCGTGTACATGGCTTGGTTCAGTATGCTTTTCAGGCGAAAAACTGGGCCAATCTGGGTGCTATAGATTGGGAACTCCCTTATGCATGACCAGGCATCGAAGTGGAAAATTAGCCATGCTAAAGAGAAAGGGGGAGAGAGAGATTTGGGTGCTTTTGAGGTGTCTAGGAAATGCGGATGAGTAGCATGTGCAATTCATATAGATGTGCAGCAGGTGATTAGTTTTCCAAGACTAATGAATTTGATAAACTTTGATTAATGGGATAGGCCTTGGTCTCTACATTTTATGAGGCCTTTGAAGAGGCGACACCGTTGAAAATAAAGATGCAGTGAGATGGCAAGCCACCAGGAAAGGTTGCTTGATAGTTGAATCCTTTACCACTTGTTGACTTTGGCAATAGGGAGAATTGAAAACTGAATTTACCTAGAGCATGAGAGTTGTATGAGCATTGGTTGTGCCCATAAATAACGGTTAGATAATTAATTTCTTTTGCGTTGTGAACTGTGGGTATGAAAAAGAAAAAATCACGAGAAACATGGCGTTTACATAAGTTATTCAGTAGAATAGAGACAAGCACAAGAAGCTGATTGTGAATTCTGATTTTTGATGCCTTTGCAACAGTTTAGGGTTCCCTTTTTATCCTTATCTGCCATAGCTTTTATGAAGGAAAATGACCTTGAAGCTAAAACTCCTGGAAGCTTCTTGTACTTTTTAAAACCTAATAATGAAACATAAGCTCTCAGGTACCAATGATAACACTGGAATGAGCAACATGTTGTTTCTCAAATTAGTTGCTGTTTTCGCTTTGCTGTTGTTAAGAGCTATATCAGTCTAACAGAAGGTGGGATTTGCATCTGAATTAGAGGTTGAGTGTGCGGTTACAATCATTTCTGGAAGTTTGTGACCAGAATATCATAGAGGACTTGCAAGTTATTTATCATATAGCCATGAGACATGCATTCATCCATACGTAGCTGCATATTGATAATAAAATATATCTACTGCTGGCAACTTGATGCTGATTTCCTCTTGAATTGCCTGTATGCATGCATGCATTCATGAGATAATTTCTGATTCTTATCCTCCTATTGTTTTCTCCAAACAAGTAACAAGACCTATTTGCTTTTCTTATATAAGGTGAAACTTGCTTTGGACAGCCTTGAAGTTCCAGCTGGGTAAGAAACTGGTTTTTGGTAAACAGGTGCATTTCAGATATGTTATGTTATTTGCTAATTAAAAAAATTGGTATTTCAGGCTTAATTGGTGAATGATTTCATATTCTGCTTTATTTGTATATACTTTGATTGAACAGCTGTGTGATTGTTGAGGATGGGAATGTTACTGCAGCTGGAACAAACCTGACTATTGAGACACAAAATGTATGTTTATCTTGCCTCCCCATCCCCTTGTTTAAATTTTGGCCCAGCAGCACCTTGTTATTGCTGTGGAT
Source organism: Eucalyptus caleyi (assembly GCA_014182885.2). NCBI lineage: Eukaryota > Viridiplantae > Streptophyta > Magnoliopsida > Myrtales > Myrtaceae > Eucalyptus > Eucalyptus caleyi. Next base: position 37,836,026 of record CM024470.2, on the reverse strand, counting down.
TGATACCCTCAAATTATCCACTCATAGTTTATTGTTGATCATTTTATGTTTCTCTCTTAAGTATTTCTTTAATAGATGGTAAAACAATATACAGGACAAAATCTGTTAATGAGTGGATGTTTTATGCATTATTAGGCTGTAAAGGGTTATGTTCCCTTTATTCTTTCATAAAAATACTGCTAACAATAACTATAATCTTGCCTTATTATGCCTAATGTTTCACGTTTTTCATTTGCCATTGTTCTCTGTCTGGATCAATAATACGATCTTTATATGCTTTTGTGAGGTTCCTAACACTGTTTTCTTAGGCTATATGTCAACTAGACTATTGGTATACTTATTTGGTATAATAATGCACTGTGAACATTGATTACCTTTTAAGATGTAAGAATCTGCTTCTTGGGAGATTTCTTCATACAATAACCATATTTACACATATTTAAGCCTAGTTTCTGGTAGAGATCATCTCTTCTGTAATAGTCTATTGATGTAATCATTGATAGTTATGTGGTGCAGTTCACTACTATAAATGACTTCGTGGACAGTAAAAATAGTTGGTGCGAAGAATATTGGCCCTTTTGTTATCTTGTGGAGCATAATAAAAACAAAGGTTCCTTGCTTACAGGGGTATATAGGAAAATACTGTTAGAAAAGTTTGGAGGTGGCCAATCCAATAGAAGCCTCTTTTTCCATGTGAGATTCTCAGCTACTTCAAGTGAGCAAAACTTGTTGAATTTACATAGTATATGCCTTGATCAATCTCATATATACTCTCAATCAGTTAGCTTGAAGCAGAAGACATTTCTCATGAAATGCATATTCAAAATTTATGTTGAAACTACACTGAAGGACAATGTCTCTCTGACAGAGCTTCTAAATTTGATATGCTTGTGTTGTTTTTCTCCTTGTGCTTTCATAGGCAACAAGACAAGCTCTTGATGTTCTTCTTGAACAGTGGTAGAGGACTGGATTGTTGGCTGCAGAAGTTGCAGAGAAGTTTTCAATATGCTCCCTTTATGTGACCCGTGCATAATGAAAAAAAAAATGGAGGTTTGTGGAACTGATTTTCCGTCTTTTCTGAACAGTGGTAGAGGACTGGATTGTTGGCTGCAGAAGTTGCAGAGAAGTTTTTAATATGCTCCCTTTATGTGACCTGTGCATAATGAAAAAAAAAAAATGGATGTTTGTGGAACTGATTTTCCATCTCATATATGCTCCCTTGATGTTCTTCTTGAACAGTGGTAGAGGACTGGATTGTTGGCTGCAGAAGTTGCAGAGAAGTTTTCAATATGCTCCCTTTATGTGACCCGTGCATAATGAAAAAAAAAAAATGGAGGTTTGTGGAACTGATTTTCCATCTTTTCTGACCTTTTCCTAGTCTAATGGAAGAAAGTGAAGTTTCTGAAAGTGTCAAGAAGTCAAGTTTATATTAATTCTTTCTTTCTCTGCTTTATTTCCTTTTTCTTAGATTCTTTGTGACTTGTTTGACATTTCTGTATTCTTTTTATTTGCCCTAAGATTAACAGTTCTGGGAATTGCTACTTTTTAGTGCAATGAGATTTTTGATGTCTTAAATGATATCATGTTTAAATCGAGAAATAAAGTATCTTCAAGCAAAATACGATATTTCAAGTGTGAGGAAATTATGCTTTCTAATATGCCAAGGGCTATGTACTTGATAAAGAAATCTCTTTTGTTGTTTACTAGTTGCAGTTGCTCTTCTTGCGTACATGAGAGCTTGTGCCTGCTAGATTGTGATGTATGGCTTGTGTTTCCAGTATAACTTTTCATCTATTTGATGCTGCCATGATCTAAGACCGACGCTAAGAGTGCTCTTAGCAAATGATTGCTATGCAAATGTGTAGAATTTGCGCAAGAAACAAAAGGTTGAGTTTCAGATGCCCCATCTCTCTTTTTGCCTCAGATGCCCTGTTTATCACATGTGGCTTTCCTTTAGAAAGACTGGGTATTCTTAGCCAAATTGCCATATGAGAAACAGGACGTCATGTCCTTGGTCAAGGAAAAAGACGGAGTGTAGTATCTTAGTAGTTAATAATTCTTTGATTAGACTCGTTTGAGAGAAATATCTTCTTCTTTGATCCCTGCCGTGGATTGCCATACATATATGGTTCTTGGTCGAGCAATTCTTCAATAAGAGCTCTTTAGTTGCAATTAAATCTTAATCTTTACATGTATCAGAGATAATTAGTATGCTTTGGGAACTTGTTGCATACAGAAAACATGTCCTTGATATAATTTGTCTTCATAATGACAAAATCAATTTGTTTCATGTTTCTTCTCTGTTTTGTAGAACCCTGTTCCATGAATATCATTTCTCTTTTCCTTTCTTCCCCTTCTTTTCTGTTCATTTTTCATTGATGACATTGTGGAATCTATGATTTGTTTAAGTATCTTATAGATATGCTAAATGCTAATATTTGATTTTCAGCTCCAAAGGCTCACGGCTAAATCATGCTTCTCATTAGATCTGCCTGCGTTGATTCGTCCTGTTCAACACTCTCATGCCTTCGCACAGCTAGGTAAGACCTTTGAATTTATGATTCCTTTCTTTGATGGAGATCATGTACATCATGTATGGTGATATGACGCACCTTTGATGCATATCGAATGATTATCAGTTACTCATGCATATAACTAGTGTGTACATGGTGTGACCTTTTATATTATAGGTTGTGCCAAATTAGGGCACTGTGACAATGATTCTTGCTGTGACAATTTGATATGATGCTCATGTTAAGATCGAGTATACCTATAGCTATAGATTTACTCATATGATTGTAGTCAATCACAATGAGGAAGAACATAAGTGATTGCTCTTCATTAACGATTCTTGGTTGTTCAATGTTCTTATTCCTATTAGTTAATTTGTTCATTTGACTATAAGCTATGTCAAACTTTCACTTCAAGGTATTTCCCACTCTTCATATGAACTGTTTGCAGGATTACTTTTGAACTGTAGTTTTGTGATAAAGCACAAATCCGAATGTGACATTATTGCTGCTGGCTCTAGCATAGTAAGATTCTCTCTAGTTTGTGATATGGCAGAAACAATTAGGGTTAATTATTTTGTCTCAAGATGCTAAAACATTTTAGAAACAGCATCCCACAAAGTGTCTTCAAATGATTTGATGCACTCCAACTGATGATGCATGTGCCGTTTACTGCTCTTCTAATCGCCGAATTTCATCAAGGGATCTGAGAAAGGAAGTGTGATGCATGTCCAAATCAGTTTTTGCCAGGATGTTCATGTGTCTACAGAGGATTGCAGATGTGATCACCAGCGATTTCATGCTTTAACTTATCAGATTGTTTAGATAATTTTACAGCATAAACCTGTACGAGCATAAGCTTTTCTGAGGTTAATTTTCGTCATCTACATATTTTGTGATGCAGTTTGACAAGAGTTTTTCGAACTTTGAGGTAATTCTAGGTGCACTATTGATGATTCTGAGCTTTATAGTTATTGACTATGTGTGATCCCTAACAATGATGAAAGATGTGAAGGACTTGCGTGTGTTTTGCATGGGTTTCCTAGGAAAGAATTGCGTTGATTGGATTTGAGCTTCCCCGTTATACCAATTATGTCCTAAGTACTGGAATTTATGATATTGATGAGTTAATTAATGTCTTGATCACTGTTGACTGGGAAAATCTCAAGGATGTGATAGGTCATGTGGAGACCATGATAGTCACGTGTTGTGGGATTTTCAACCAAAAAAAAAAAAATTGTCTCCACCGCATCGGAAATTACAAAAAAAATACTCAATACTTTTGAAGTGAACCGAATTATATCAGCATAGACCACATGTCACATTGTATATAGGTAATAGTACTTCAACAATGAATTTGTTTAATATATTTTCCTAAGTCAACTAATGACGTGAGGTGTTAAAAGTCATTTATGCCCAAAATATGATTATTTCACACAAATAAATATCATGTTCTTGTGATTTCTCATTGAATAGCATGAAAATTAGTAACAAATTGACTTGATAGATAGAATTTTTCCATACAATCTTGAAATTCAAACCTTGTTTTATATTACAATGTGTAAGTTTTTCTAGTTTAAATCATGATAACATCATTCTACGGCTCTAATATGATTACTGCTGAACTTTTTTTATGTACTTTTAAGGAAAATGACGATAATCACCATCATACAGAAGTCGTCATTATTTCTCTTTATGGTCGACCTCCATTAATGGAGCTCGCCTCCTATGATTAAGGCGTGATCCCTCCCTTGAGGTCGCGTCCCTTACCTATGGTGTCAAGCAACCCAAATTTGAGGTTGCTCGATTGCCTCCGTTAATGGAGGTCAATGGCCTGGAGGTCCGATTCCTACCGAAGTTTGAAGACTGAAAATTAAAAAAGGGCTAACATTGGAATGCTGCTTCTGCTCTACAAAGAGAGGAAGTTAATGTGAATGGCGGTGCAGCGGTATCGACCAGTGGCAGCAACATCTCTTGAAGACAACGCAAACCCTTTTCAATGGCAAAGATGAACAGTCATTTAAGAAAATTAACCAAAAAAAAAAAAAAAAGAAGAAAAAGAAAACGGAAAAAAAAAAAAGATAAGAAAAAAGTAAGAAAAATGAGAAAAATAAACAAAACAATGTTGTTATATAGATCAGATTGCCCGTTGTGGGGAAAATTATTCAAAAAATCATAGCATTGTGCTTTTCAATTCAATCATAAATCTTTTAACTTTGTCGATTTAGTCATAAATATTTTTACTTCTTACCAATTAAGTCCATCCAATCAATTTTGGTAGGAAAATACTAATGTGTATACCGTCGATGCCATATAGGACCGTCAACGCTGACGTGAACAATAAATAATTTTATTATTTATTATTTTCTCTATTTTTCCCTTTTTGTTCTTTTTTTTTTTCTTTTCTTTTTCGCTTTCTTCTTTGCCTTTTCTAGCGGCTGACTAACCACAGGCGATGGTCGGCCACCAGCCATAGCTAGCTGGCTAGCCTTGCTCGCCACAGGCAAGGCTCGGCCAGGCGAGGGCAAGCCTTAGCGAGGCAAGCCCTTGCCTAAGCATAGCCCGGGAAGGGTTGCCTAGGTGAGTTCAACTTGCGCCAAGGCCAGGGTGGCTTCACTCAGTGTTGTCGTCACCCAATCGATGCCTAGCGAGGTCGCGCTGGCCTGGGCAAGGGCGAGCCTTGGCATGATCCCCTCACCAAATCTAGCTAGGTCAGCCCTCAACTAGGCCCGACCGACACAAGGCGAGGCCGCCCTCACCTAGGCATAGGTCGGCCTCGCCTGGCTTGGGTGAGGGCTCCCCTTGCCGAGGCTAGCCCTCGCTTGGCTAGGCCTCGCTTGTGGCAGGTTAGGCCAACCAGTTGACTGTGGTTGGTGGCCGGTTGTCACCTATGGCCGGCCGGCCGCTGAAAAAGGCAAAGAAGAAAGCCAAAAAGAAAAGAAAGAAAAGAAAGAAGAAAAATGGGAAAAAAATATAAAAAATTAAAATTAAAAAAAAATAAAATATTGTTAAAAATTGTCAACGTCAATGCCGGCGGTCCTACGTGGCACAGCCGACATCTATGTTAGCATTTTCTGGCCTAAATTAGCCGGATGGACTCAATTGACAAGAAGTGAAAATATTTAAGATTGAATTGACAAAATTAAGAAGTTTATGATTGAATTCCAAAAAAGTGTAATGGGTTTAGAATTTTTTAGACAATTTTTCCCCATTGTGCCACATAAAATAGCTGGCGATAACTGATGCTAAGTCAACAATCTTTAGCAGCAATTCAACAGATGAACTACATTGAAATTTAAGCAAAAGTTTAGGATTAAATGGACAAAATTAAAAAACTTATGGATAAATTGACATCCATATAATATGTTTATGACTAAGTTGATAATTTTCGTCATGTTGGATTTGCATGATCATAAAAGAAGACCCTCTCCATATACAACAGGTCATCAACTTATAATCGCATATCTGACCTCCATCTAACAATGAAAATTTAATATCGTCATCTACCACCAAACCTCATTTAATTATAAGAAACCCTAGACTCTAGAAGCTTCAAGGTAGGCCTAGCCTACTTGAAAATCTTTGGTTCATGATATTCTCCTCAATCAATGATGCCCTCAGTAGTCAGCGCTCTCGACTTGAAGTCCTTTGCTTGCCTGGTTGAATCTTTCCCTTGGATCATGGGCTCCCTCGAAGGTCGACAGTTCCTCCTTTGCATCATTTGGGCTGAGTCATGCCGGCCTAGGCACGACCTAATAGCCATTGCTACTGGTGATCATTGGTCATTGTTTGAAATAATAAAAAATAATTGGGCTTGGGTTGGGCCAAAGCCGAGATAGTGACCCGAGTGAGAAGGGATTGTACTAGGTCCCAACCCAAACGGGTCGGTGCAAGTGGCTCTCATATATTTCTCTCTGTCTTTCTTTTTCTGTTATCGAAAATCCACAAACAAGCGTGGGAACTTTTCAAACAAATAGTAGTTAATTAGTTGGGGCCGTTGTGGGTGATAGGGAATGTCAATTAGTTAGACTTCATCTTGAATTTTGCCTTTGTTAGCTGTCAATTGGACTTCATCAGCCCCCCAATTTCTTCTTTTGGTACAAAACGTGATGTCTTCGCCAAAAGAGCTCCCAAAATACGATGATTTACCAAAAACAGTTTTTTCCCCTTAGATCAGGTCAAACTAACACAATTTCCTTGAATCATCATAGAAATATAAGCTGTTTTCATATCAAAACATTTACGAAGCATTACGAGATGGGATGATTGAGGATATAATTTGAGAGTATATAGATATGACACAATCAATGAAAATAAGTATGAATGAGCGAATTGAAACATACAACCAATAATCTCCAATCCCCTAGTCTTTTTCTAAGCACATCAACATTTTGACTAGTGTCATAGAGGACGTTGGAATTGATCCAATATGATTGTTGTGCAGTCAAACAATCTTAATGCATTCAGAAAACCAACAAGGGACAATTGACTCAGCCGACGAGGCTTCTTCCAAGAGAGGGCTATCCACAATAGCCAATTGGCATCCAACTAGGTATAGTTAGATTACTCCATGAAATACAATTAACGATGCTAGGCATCTGTAAATTTACATAACTCTACGAACTTCTAGAAATGCAGTTCTACAACACATCAATCCAATGGCAAATGAAAATGATGATATTAATGGAATTCCGAAAAATTTATAGAAGGACGCGGAGTATTTAAAAATCCCCAGAGAGTCTAATGCTGTATCTGGTGGTCACCCATCTCCACATTCCGACAAGCTCACACAAAATCCTCTCGTTCGAAACCCGCTATACTCTCATTCTCTCTCCCTCTCTTTCATCGTCCACATGCTTTAGGTTCGAGTCCACCTGCCTATGTAAATGTTTGGTTTTTGCATGAATGAGTAGGGCTGGGATCACAATTGCAATGGCCAATCCCTTTTCTGATGTTTGGATCCATATGTGAATCATAGAATGGTGACTCCACCAACATTTTGGAATTGCCATTTGCACTACTTAGGCCATGCAATCATCATTTATCATTCCTAAGTAGGTTAGAGCCATATGGGCTCATAAAATTAGAATATATTGCAAGATAGGCATCGGGGTACCAAATATATTACACATGCCCAACTGCAGTCGAAACTTGAATCTGGTCTCCTAGTTAAATACAGACCAAAAAGTGTCAAAAACATTGAAATTCAGACCCAGGAACCCCTGAGGAGGGCATCCGCGGGTGCAGTTTCCCTGAACGTCTTGAGCAGATCGGAGCAGGAGGGATCTGCCTCTCCTTCCGGTTTGAGCTCCGACCGCAGCTCCTCCTCTATGTCGTCCAATGCCGATATCAGCAGCAACTCACACCCTTCGCAGTTCAGGAAGTCGGGCGGGTCAGCCAGGTTGTACCTCAACTGCCCGAACTTTCCCTGCAGGCGGGCGAGGAACACCGCCTTGCGCTTGCTCTGGAGTCCCCTGAACTGAGAAGGGCCGGCCCCGTGCTGGTTGAGGTTCTTGATGTGGATGAGGAACGACCCTTCTCTGTCGACGTTGAGCGACTCCTGGGGCTCTTGCTTCTGATCTTCCGGAGGGAATTCAAACTTGTATATGAGATGCGTGTGCGCTTTCTTCCCCCCAGATTTGTGTCTGAGTATGCGGTACACGCCCTCCCCCAACGCTCTGGCCATAGCCGTGTGGCGGTGTCCCCTCGTGGAAGTGTCGTACTCTTCTGCAAGAGGCAACAAGTCATACTTGAACCAGAGAGAGAGAGAGAGAGAGAGAGAGAGAGAGAGAGAGCCGACTTGATATCGTCGATCTTGGTAGTGACCATCTCCACAAATCCCCACTGGGGTCGGCTCCCTTTGCTTGGGTCTGGAAGACTCTTCTTCCCCCTCACTGTCAACCTCAGCTGCGCCTGCTTCTCGATGTTCACTTCCTGCGTTTGGCATTTATAGAGAGGCTTGAAATCGCGAGATGATCACAGACGGGTTGTTGGGTCGTAAATCTTGTCACCATCATTACCTGGCTTCCATGGCCGCCTTCTGCAATGGCCTTGTCACTGGAATCGGGGTCGGAGTCTTCCTTGCCGGACTGGGGATCTTGCTTCTCCTCGACAGGCCTCTTGCCGGACTCGGGGCGGAGGACTATGTAAAGGCGCTGGGCGTCGTCAGCGCTGTCAGCTGCTTCTCTCCACCTTGGGCCTATAGAAGATCTCCCCTCTTTCCTGCTATTACAACCCCCACAACAAGCTCACTCGCTCACTACCCTACGCCACCAACTAGCAAACCCCATTTGATTGACAGTAAAAGCAAGGAAAAAACGAGTATAGAACCTGAATTTCTACTTGGGGATCATTTCGGGTCTTCACTTCCTGGCCTTGACCCATTTCCAGCGCCACTGCCACAACACAGCACGCAGTTGATGCAAATGGAGTCGGAGAATCGACGGCAACCAGAGTGGATTGTGGACACGTCCACTTTGTGGATACCCCACGTTACAGTTCAGAGGCCAGCCACGTCTTTCTGTGTGCTGCTGTCGGCGACCGAAACGCAAACATCCCGGTGAAGAACGCACTGCAGAGGGACATCGCACGAGTCTCAATGCCTTCTTTGTCCATGAAAACCCACGCCCGCAACTATAATTTGCAGTTAATATCATTCATCGAGAAAGAATAATACGCACAATCCTGGTAAGCGCACGTAGGTTTTAAAACCCTTTGTTACCTAAATTTGACCGTTTATCTATATAGCCTATAATATGTTGTTAAGTTACCGACATTTATCTAGCCTGGACTGCGTTATGTCCAGCTGCTTCTACATTAATTTTAAGTGATTGTATCAGCTCTTCACTGCTTAAGTCACCATCTAATTTTAGTTTCATCAAATCTTCTTTGATTGAATGACGAACATTTGTTTAATTCTTCTACAATTCCCACATGTTTTAACAATTTACCAATATTTATTTGCAAAGGTCATCGGCATATTAAAATTAGTGGCATTTACAAAAAAGATTTGACTGTTCTTATTTGAGTCCTCTTATCAATATATGTTTGCATGTAATTTTAATCCGCCGGAGAGCTCCCTAGCGAACTGTGAATAAATCAATGGAATAGTTGGTATCTTAAAATAATCAAATAAAAGTTGGTAAGTGACCACACATTTGCATGCTTGTCACTTGACACTTCACTTCACTTCAATTTTGTGATTGCCACATGCATGATGCGATAGGTTTTATCCCAAGCTAATTTTCATCTACTAATAAAGGGAAAATTTGGGTGATGAGTATTAGTTTGAGATTTTTTGTTAGGAAAAAATTAGTTTGAGATTTTTGTTAGGAAAAAATTAGTTTGAGATAAATGTTTCATCATCATGCTAATAAAGAGTTTTTATGACAAAAATTATTTAGGGGTAAATTTGCATACGATTTGGGATTTTTAAAGGTATTTTTCTATTTTTAAAATTGTTAACCCAATTTTATTTGTGTACTTTGTTGTATTGTTTATCTACATATATTCAGTTTTTTCAAATAATATATAAATTGTAAAATGATGAGTGTTAGCTCTAATTTGCTAATCTATATGTGTGTGTAAGTACTTGGTAAAGTTTTCAAGTTTTTAGTAATTTCTCCAAAAAAAATATTTAATTTTCACAAAATATATTTATAGTAACTTTGAATGAAAAGTTAATTAGTACGTTAAGAAATTCACTCAGAAACCTGAACACTAGGTTCTAAGTTGTCTAATCTACTAAAGCTTCTTGCTTCCTTTCACATGAAGAGTGATGTGGCCCGGGCATATGTAATTATGACATATACACCTGGTCAATATTAGATTGAATGACAATCAAGATATGCAATTATCCTTGAGAAACCCAATCTCCCCCACGTGTTGTGTAGCCAATTTTATAACCCTTAAATCAGCTAAGCCCTAAGCAAGTTCTCTCGAAATGCAGAGACTCTCCCCTCTCGAAATGTAGAGAATTCTAAACCCTGTGTCAGCTATGGTTACTACAACCCCAACCCTAAATTTAACCTCCACCATCTTTCTTTGCTTCTTCATTTTGTCTTCCCTTTTCTAAGGGTTTTTGCCTTTTGTCTTTACCCGTTTTCATGAGTATCGAGTGCTTGTCATCTTCTTTGGAATTACTGATGGGATCTCACCATAAGCACTACCTTTGATTGTTTTTATATCTTCAATCCTGATTGCGCTATTCGAAATTGAAGGTGGACTCTGCTCTTATGCGGTATCTTCAAAGTTGTTCGGTTTATATCTCTTCAGAAGTGCACACTGTAAGATTCAATTCCTCTGTTTCTTCATAATTCTGGCCGTCTCGATTGTCTTGCTTTCTGCATGTCGGGCCTTCAAGGATCTGCCACTCTTGATGAATTGTATCAGTGGCCTCTTCTCGGTTCTTACCCAGTACTTCGTTAGCCTACTGGGTTTTCGTGTTGCTGTTCTTCGTGCGGTTGGATGGCATCGGAAGAGATCCCTAACTCTGTGCGACTAGCTGCCCTGTGCTCCAAACTGGGTAGGTTCACGACTGAGAAGAATATAGATGTCTGGGATGATGCACCACCTCCTGAAAAATTGGAAGAATGTAGCTTAACTTTAGTGGGTAGGATACTTTCTAATCCGTCCATCAATTTCCCTGCATTCCAGAGTACATTAAAAAAAGCTTGGCGAATTGAGCGAGTTGACTTTTCATAACAAGAGGTTGGACTATATGTAGTTAAGTTTTAGTTGGCTGCTGATAAAAAAACGTGTTCTAGATGGTGGGCCTTGGCTCTTTTCAGGTCATCTCTTTATACTCAGGCCATGGCAGCCCAATACCCCTCTACATTGTTATGATTTTTCAACATGTGCCTTATGAATACAAATTTTCGGATTGCCTTTGGAATGGACCATTGAGAAGATGATAACTAAGGCTGTGCAGGACATTGGTCGTGTGACATCCCGATTTTCCAATTCTGGTTTCAATTAAATAAATCGGGCATTTCATCTTCGCGTCTATAGCTTTCTTCTCTGAGTCGATCACTCACGAGATAACTAGTCTATCAGGTGAAGCCGTTAAGGAATCTAAATGCAATAGACTTGAGAATTCGACCATGAATCGGCTACTCGACTCTATTAATCTGCAAGGATCATTACGACACGTCGAGGTGAAATGAGATCAGTAATAAGTTGATTCGACTGAGATATGTGATTAGAGTGTGGGTGATTCCACCTGATTGCAATATCCTCGTCGACCGGTACTAGACCGATTCTTCTGTCGTTTTGGGTACCCTGTGTCCGTAATCGAAACCTCGAGATTTTTACAACAATAGAGAGTCGCCAATGTGTCGAAGATGCACTTTGTGGCTTGAAAATAATCAACCACAGGTCAATTACACAGAAAATTCCTAAAAGCTACCCGGTAGATTAGGACGCGCTAAAGTCGCGCTAGATTGAATTTAACCGTGAAATTGAACCCGATTACAGAATTTGGAAGTTCGTCAAGTCACAATTCATTTTAGGAATGTCGACTCATCTCCGTAAGATTTTTCTACAAACCGAGATTTTTGGCGGAAAAGCAAAAGTAATGCCGTTTTTGTTCGGGATTGTCGGAGGGCCGTTTTTAATCGAATCTTTGTGATGCAAGTTGGATCATTTGACGGGAAATGTCATGAGAAGCTGAGGACACATGGGTTGATTTAATTGAACTTCAATTGGATGGAATTGGTGAGAATTGATTGAATTTGATGTACAAATGTATGAAATTCGTTTACCATGGTGAGAGCTATTTTGCACCTATTGGCAAGGTTGTGGAGGAAGATTGAGGAGAGAGAGTGGATGATGTCATGTGATGTCATGGTGGGGGCAAAGCAAATGAGGTTTAGACAAGTGTTGAGCTCTAGTGAGCCACCAAGGGAGCCCCCCTCTTCAGCAGCTTCTTCTTCCCCATTTCTTGGCTTTATCCATTGTTGTTGAAGGAGAGAAGCTCAGCAAAAACTAGAGGAACCGAGCAGCACCAGCCCCTTCATCGTCGCATGCCCGGAAGGCCATCGTCGGCCGTTTTCCTCCCCTGTTTTCTCCTCGTTCCAGTTTCTGCTCCAGCCGACCTTTCGCCAAAGATCCGAGTAAAAAGTTAACTTCCCGGTTGAATCAGCAAACGAGCTACCCATCGCCACGAAGAAGACATCCAGACCGTTCCAGAGCACCTCGCCGCTCGCCGGAACGATTCTCCGGTCGTCCCGTATGGCCGCCCGAAGCTGCCGCTCGCCAGACCGTCTGGTTCCGCCCTGCTCCGCCTGTTCCGCGTTTTCTTGCTGTTTCGCCCCTTTCCGACCCTTCCTTTGCCCATCCCAACCTTCTATAAGATCCCCAAGACCCCCGGGAGCCGCCGGTTGCCAACCACCCACTTGCTGGAGCTCCGATCGGCCCGTTTTCACCGTTGAAGTTGCTGGTTTCTTCTATGCAGTTCAACCCAGATCAGAAGCAGAAAACCTAAAAGTCGTGAGGTCTTCGAGGCCCGTTTTAGGTGTCTTCCCGGCCTTGGTTGGTGTCCCCGCCTTGAGGTTTATCGCCCACCTTGGCGTCGCCTTCGCCGTGGACTCGCCGGAATATTAATCCGGTGAGTTTATCCTCTAATACTTGCTTAGTGAGTTAATGACGCTTAAGGGGTGTTTAGATTATTTTAATTAGGTTTATGTGATTAAATTAGATTATTTTAATGTAATTTATATTAGTTGTATGATTAGTTTAATGGATGTTTAATTAGGGCTAATTGTATGGTCAAATTAGTGTAATTTAGTTTAAGCCCTAATTAATTATTTTTAATTAAATAATTATTTCGAATTTTATAAATATTATTTTATTAAATTATATTATTATAAAATATTATTTAATTATTTAATTTTCGGAATTAAATTTAATTATTTAATAATTTCGAAAATTATGCGGATGGCGGTCGTTAAATTTCGCGATCGCAGCGGTGCGGTCGGTTTGTATTAATTGTATGTTTAAATTGAGAAATTGAGTGATTGATGATTATGGTGAATAATTCCAAAAGTGTGGAATTGTGTGAAATTCATGAAGTTGTGGTATTTAACTTGAAAATACCCGGTGTTAGCTTTTACCACCGTAATTGGTTTGTATGACCAGTTTGAATCGATTGGATTGATTGATTGATTGAATTGAGGTATGAGTTGGTTTATTATTGAATTATTAGCTTTGGCGAGCAATTGGTTTATATATGTATCAGCTTGTGTGAGCATCATTGTCAGCTTGTGTGAGCACTGTATGTCAGCTTGTGAGAGCAATGATCATTTATCAGCTTGTGAGAGCAATGATTGTTATCAGCTTGTGAGAGCAACGATCCATATATCAGCTTGTGTGAGCTATCATCTATGTATATATCAGATTGTGCGAGCTACCATCTATATCAGCTTGTGAGAGCATTGCATCCATTTCAGCTTGTGCGAGCCGTAATTGTATTGATGGATGAATAGATAGTATGGTTTAATAGATGATATGAATTGATAGATGTGTGGATCGTATGATATCAATTAGATTGACTGAATTGATAGACCGATGGGTATGTCGGTAGTTTCAGCTTGTGCGAGTATTGTTGAATATGAATTGTACTGACGTGCAGGAAAGGGACTGAGGCGAGGTAAGCCCTTTATCCTATTTGTGTGGCTAGAGTGCCCTGAGGCGTATTTTCTTCCTAATTGAGTTTTAGAGGGTAGGACTCGCTGAGACGTAGTCTCATCCCGGTTGTGGGATAATATTTCAGGTCCCTAGATGACGGTCGTGGAAAACCGGAAGTCCTGAAGTTCGGAAGGTGGATGCTGAAGAATCGGTGAACGTGTTTGACAAGTTGGTCATAGGATAGTTCCCTTTTTGTTAAGCCGGTTTATTTTGTAGTCAATCCAATGTTGTATATAAACCTATGTGTTTATAAGAAAGCTTGTTTGGTTGTGATTGATTGCCTGCTTTTTTATCCCAAGTTAAATTTTGTCAGGGGATTTGTTTCGCTTCCGCATGCATAATAAAATTGAATGGGTCGGCGACATGTCCTGGGAAGTCGCATTTGTATCGATCAGAGTGGGATGTGCGCGCGCTCGAGGTTCGGGGCGTGACAGGTCGGGTAATAGAAGTATGACTTGACACTAAAGAGGGACCTACTGCTAGAATAGGTCGAGTGAGGGTCGAATTAAATCTGCAAGATCCTTTAAGAACAGGTAAGTTGATTCGTATTGATGGGAAATTGTTGTGGCTGGATTTCCGCTATGAGCATCTTTTGCATTTTTGTTACTCTTGTGGGAAGTTGGGTCATTATGCAATGTATTGCAAGGAAATTTCCTATGATGCAGCTAAATTTGAAACACGAGACAGTATGGTCTATGGTTAGTGGCTAAAGGCTGAAGTCAAAGAAGCTAGTCCTTTTTGGCAATCTTTCTATGCACCTCAAACTATAACAGATCAATCTGAAGATACTATACCTGAGATGCCTCTGTCACAGCTGCTGAATGTATCTCTTTTGCCTCTAGTGAGCCATACCGTAGCAACAACAATAGCTCAACCGGCTTCTCCAATACCTCAACACACTATAGGAACTAACCAGCAGCATTCTCCGATGGAATTTATGGATGGGACTTCTATTCATATAGCTTTGATACCTGCATCAGTTAAAATGAAGGGGACTCAGCTACCTACTATGGATAATCAGCTACATAAGAAGATTAAGACTTCATGGTTGATACCTAATATGGGTGCTACTAAAAAACAGAAGCGCTATACGCCATATGACAAAAAAAGTTTACTGTTGCATGACCTAGACGAAGCAAATCTGATGGAAACACCTGTGCTTGACATGGGAGAAGATCAAACTCAGGCTATGGTGGTTGGCCCTAAACAACCACCACCACACAAATGAAACTTATATGTTGGAACTGCTAGGGTTTGGGCACTTTCCTGACAGTTCAAGCGCTAAAGGCCATGACGGCCAAGGAAAAGCTCAATATCGTTTTCTTAATGGAAACCAAGCATAGTGAAATGAAGCTTACTTGTATTCAATGCAATCTACGTTTCTCTAATGCTCATATTATCAATCCTATTGGTTTGGCGGGAGGTTTAGCAGTCTTTTGGACCAACCAGGTTTTCGTTGAAGTGCTCCATTCATCCAAAGATTATGTTGATATGACTTATAGGGAAGTGCAGGGAGACCAAACTATCTCACTTACTTTCATTCATGCTTCCTTTTGTCTTTCAGCTCAAACAAATCTTGTGGGATGCCATGCGAAGAATAAGTTTGGCTAATGCACTACCTTGGCTTTGTGTGAGTGATTTTAACGAGGTCCTTTATCCGTGGGAAAAGATAGGGAAAAGGCCGGCTCATCGTTTTCGTATGCTCTCCTTTCGGCAAGTTCTTAACGATTGTGCCCTGAGGGAGTTAGAAAGCAAAGGTTGTCGGTTTACTTGGATGAATAATAGGGAGGGTGATGAACTGGTAAAGGAAAGGTTGGACAGGGCACTGTGTACCCTTACTTGGAGACTGCAATTTCCTAATGTTGATGTCTTTGCATTACCTGCTGTGGGCTTTAATCATAGCACTCTGCTTATCAATACAGCAGCAACACATAATAGAAGAGGGAAGGCTTTTATTTTTGAATCATATTGGAATGAAGATGAAGAATGTCGGAGTATCATTTCAAATTCATGGAATTTAGTTCAAGCGAGAAGTTTTGACCTCACTCTAAAGCTGAAAAAAAGGTATCTTTTGCATTGACAAAGTGGAGTCGTTCAAAATTTACTAGAGCTGATCTTAAAATCACAGCTTTACAGCAATGTCTTCAGGATATCATTAATCAGAGGCATAATAGTTTCGATGGTAATGAAGTAAATCAGATCAAAGAGGATCTAAGGTGGATTTGGCACCAAGAAGAGCAACATTGGGCTATGTGCTCTAGAATTCAATGGTTAAGGTGGGGTGATAAGAATACCAAGTTTTTTCATGCCGTAGCTCTTCAGAGAAGGCAAAAAAATCGGATTATCATGTTGCAGGATGAAAATCAGCGATGGATCCGGGATTCAGATACATTGAAAGCAATGGTGACCAATTTCTTTTCTAATGTATATACGACAGTGGGAAATAGAGATTATGGACTTATATTAGATCAATGTCCGCAGGTTGTCACTCCAAACAAAATGACAAGCTGCTGGCATCGATCTCATTAGAGGAGGTTCACTGAGCTACTTTTCAGTTGGGAACTATAAAGGCTCCTGGCCCTGATGGTTTCAGTGGATTAGTTTTTTCAGACTCATTGAGAGGTTATTAAGGAAGATCTCTTTCTCCTTGTACAAAAAAAATTTCGATCAGGAAGGATGCCTAGCAACCTAAACCGGACTATCATTGCTTTGATTCCCAAGATGCCTCACCCTGAGAGCCTCGATCAATACAGACCGATCAGCCTTTGTAATTTTGCTTATAAAGTCATCTCTAAGGTACTTGCTAATCGTCTAAAACCCTAGCTTCCTAATCTGATTTCCATGGAACAGTCCGTTTTCGTGAAGGGACGACAGATTCAAGATAATAGACTAATCGTTCAGGAAGTTCTTCATTAGTTTCGGATCAGAAAGAGAACAAGCAGATTTAATGTGATAATTAAGACCGACATGAAAAAGGCTTATGATAGAGTTGAATAAGATTTCCTTAACGACTATCTCCTCAAAATGGGTTTCCATCCAAGGTGGGTACACTTGATACTTCAATGTATAACCACGACGTCTTACAATGTCTGCTTTAATGGCGAGTTGCTTCCTTTTTTCTCTCCAACTCATGGCCTCAGACAAGATGACCCTCTCTCCATATATCTTTATTCTATTAGTGATTGTTTTATCTACTCTGATTACTCAAGCAGTTGACATGGGTCATATAAAGGGCATTAAATTAAACAGATGGTGTCCAACCTTGTCCCATCTCTTTTTTGCGGATGATGCAATTTTTTTCCTTGAAGCAACCATTAAGGAGTGTCAGAATCTGGCCAATATTTTAAATCAGTATTGTCTAGCTACTGGCCAAGCTTTGAATAGAAAAAAATCGGGACTTATTTTTAGCAAGCATTGTCCTTTTAGTTTACAGGATAATCTGTTGTCTGAGTTCAGAGTACCGGTACTACAACGCTATAGAAAGTATTTGGGAATTCCATCTAATTAGGGTTGCTCTAAAAAGGAAATGTTCTCTTGGATTTTGGGGAGAGTACACGCTAAATTGGAAGGATGGAAAGAAAAACTTATTTTGAAAGGTGGTAAGGAAATTCTTATTAAATCTGTCATCCAGGCAATTCCTCACTATGCTATGTCGATTTTCAAACTTCCTATGTCTCTTTGCAAAACCATAGAACATAGCATTGCTCGGTTCTACTGGAAGAATGATCAGAATAAAGCAGGGATACATTGGAAGAGATGGGATATTCTAAAGCAGAGCAAGGAAAATGGTGGTCTAGGATTCCGTGATCTTATTGATTTCAACTGAGCTATGCTTGGTAAACAAGCTTGGCGACTAATACAACAACCTCAAGATTTATGGAGTCAAATCTTTAAAGGACTATACTATCATTCCACCGATTCCTAATTGGCGTCTAGAGGCCATAGACCATCTTGGGGATGGCAGAGTATTCTAGTTGGTAGGGATGCAATTTTACCAAATGTTAGATTGTCAATGGGGGATGGACGGAACATCAGTATTAGAGAGGATAGATGGTTACCAAGAGGAATTCTTGGTGGACCAGCGACTAGAGAAGAACCAAAACTGATGGTTGATCTCATTGATCCAATCCACAACAGCTGGGATTTATCTTTGATGAGGAGTTTTCTAGATGACCAAATCATAGCAGAAGTACTAACCATTCTAGTTAGACCTGCTATTGCTGTAGATGAACTAGTTTGGACAGCCACCAAGGCTCGTCGACATACGATGAAGAGCAATTATCATGCTCTGACTTCTATCAGCAATAATCACAGCACGAATACAGCATCAACATCTTATCAATATCCTAAGCTACTCTGGAAGAAATTATGGGCTATGTAGACTGCTCCTAAACTTCGTATATTTCTATGGTCAACGGGTCAAAATGCACTTGCGCCAATGGATCTATGGCATCTATATGTCAAGATCAATATGGTCAACTTACCAACATCTATATTGCCCGATTCCTTGCTGCTTTAGCATTGATTGCAGGGTTTCAAGCCCTCACCTTTGCCCTCCAGCATCTGTTACAACAGAGGCTTCACCAGGTACACATCACTTTGGAATCGGATTGCAGCACCGTCGTTGCAACGGTTTCAGGGGAGGATTTGCCGCCATGGGAGACTAGGGTTTTGCTTGCAGAGGCGACAGCTTTACTCTCTCTTTTCCCAATCCTCTCTGTTCGGTTCTGTCCGCGCACGTCTAACTCTGTTGCGGACTGGGCCGCGAAGGCCCATCTGTCGAAGATGCTGGCCCAAGATTGGAACTCCTTCGCGCCTTACATTTTGCTAGATCTTGTATATACTGATGCTTTACTGTCTAGTTGTAAGTTTCTGAAGTTATAATATATTTTCCGTTTTCGACCAAAAAAAAAAAAAAAAAGCTAAGCCCCTACAAATAAATTATGATATTATTAATGATTAATATATAAAACCATGAACAACATGAATGACATCCAATATTAAATTACCATCATTTCATGGGCTTGACTGCCCCGTCTATGTACGACGACTTACATAGGCCTATTTTTGCAAGACTTCCAAAATTTGAAGTACAATAATTTTTGTCACTACGAGTGCCTAACCTCTCATGTACTCCAAATCTCGAGGAATTGAATTTCAGTAATTGCAAAACTTGGTAGAAGCCCATGAATCCATTGCATATCTTGACAAGATGCAGGTGTTGAATTTAAGGCAGTGCTCTGAACTTAGTGTTTTTCCTAATGTGCTCAAGTCGAAAAAGCTGCAAGCTCTCGATTTTTGTCATTGCATGAAATTTGAAAGGTTCCCTGATATTTCACATAAGCTTGAAGGCCTTAAAGAGCTTAGGTTAGAAGGGACCACTATTAAAGAACTTTATGAATCAATAGAAAATCTTGTTGCTTTCAAGGAAATGCATATATATGGTTGCAAGTGCCTGTAACATCTTCCGTGGCTATGCAGACTGCTCCTAAACTTCATATATTTCTATGGTCAACATGTCAAAATGCACTTGCTACTTCTAACAATCTGTTTAGAAAACATATTCTTGCTACACCATTTTGCCAGCTGTGTAAGCAGCGCATTCCAGAGACAATAGAGCATCTATTTCTATTCTGTCAGTGGACTAACAACATCTGGAATCATCCTCTAATCAATCTAGATATCAGGGCTTCAACGATTACTAGATTCGAAGTCTGGTTAACAGAAATAGCTGTATTGCAGAGTTGCTTACCTGGCCTGGAATTACTTACCAATGTTTTATGTCAAATATGGAGGATGCGAAATGGTTTTATCTTCCGTGGCCAATGTCTGGATTCAACTGTAGTAGTGGACATAGCTTTGTCACAGACTCGCCTTTATCAAGTTTCAGTCCTTTCTTCTCCCTCACGACCTACCACAAAACACCCCCCTCATCAGATTTGGAAACCACCGGAACCTGGCACTTTCAAATGCAATATTGATGCCTCTTTTTAGCCAGGAAGCGCCAATGGATCTATGGCATCTATATGTCGAGATCAGTATGGTCAACTTACCGACATCTATACTGCCTAATTCCCTGCTGCTTCAGCACTAATTGCAGAGTTTCAAGCCCTCACCTTTGCCCTCTAGCATCTGTTACAACAGGGGCTTCACCAGGTTCACATCACTTTGGAATCAGACTACAACACCGTCGTTGCCACGGTTTCAGGGGAGGATTCACCGCCATGGGAGACTAGGGTTTTGCTTGTGGAGGCAATAGCTTTACTCTCTCTTTTCCCAAACCTCTCTGTTCGGTTCTGTCTGCGTGCGTCTAACTCTGTTGTGGATTGGGCTGCGAAGGCCCATTTGTTGAAGACGCCGGCCCAAGATTGGAACTCCTTCGCGCCCTTACATTTTGCTAGATCTTGTATATACTGATGCTTTACTGTCTGGTTGTAAGTTTATGAAGTTATAATATATTTTCCGTTTTTGACCGAAAAAAAAAAAAAAAAAGCTAAGCCCCTACAAATAAATTATGATATTATTAATGATTAATATATATAACCATGAATAACATGAATGACATCCAATATTAAATTACCATCATTTCATGGGCAATTGCCCCGTCTATGTACGACGACTTACATAGGCCTATTTTTGCAAGACTTCCAAAATTTGAAGTACAATAATTTTTGTCCCTACGAGTGCCTAACCTCTCATGTACTCCAAATCTCAAGGAATTGAATTTCAGTAATTGCAAAACTTGGTAGAAGCCCATGAATCCATTGCATATCTTGACAAGATGTAGGTGTTGAATTTAAGGCAGTGCTCTGAACTTAGTGTTTTTCCTAATGTGCTCAAGTCGAAAAAGCTGCGAGCTCTCGATTTTTGTCATTGCACGAAATTTGAAAGGTTCCCTGATATTTCGCATAAGCTTGAAGGCCTTAAAGTGCTTAGGTTAGAAGGGACCACTATTAAAGAACTTCATGAATCAATAGAAAATCTTGTCGCTTTCAAGGAAATGCATATATATGGTTGCAAGTACCTAGAACATCTTCCATCTGGCATTTGTAAGTTACAAAATCTTGAATACTTGTAAGTTGATAGTTGCACGAATTTAATCAAGTTTCCAAAGTATGAGGATTTAGTTAATTCATGCATGAAGGTGGGGCTTTCAAATTTGGGTGAGTTAAATCTTGTGAGATGTAATTTGTCCAAAGTAGAGTTTCTTGAGACTCTTTCCTGTTTTCCTCTCTTAAGTGATTCAATTCTAATGGAGAACAAAATTGCTACCCTTCCTACATCTATTGTTAGGTGTTATTATTTGTTTGGATTGAATGTCATAAACTGCCACCAATTACAAGAGATTCTCGAGCTTCCCCCTTTTTGAGTTATTTTCATGTGGGGTATTGCGAATCTCTACAAAAAAAAAAAAAAATTTTAAAAAAATGAAGATTACACCTCAATTCATCATATTGTTCGTAGAGGTTTGGCTGATACTAGCGAGGTTAGATTCTCTCTCTCTCTCACTGATACACACACACACACAAACGCACCCATATCAATGTGGGGTATATGTCGGGGTCATTGTATGAAATATTGCAACAGCTGAAAACGCCAGATTGAAGGCTTAAGATAAACAGACAACTATGAAGTTGTTCTCCACATATAACATAAGTGGCTCCTATACTTTTATGGGAATGATTTCTATCGCATGAGACTCGTGTATCAATGCAAGCAAGGACCGATGAATCTTCTTATGTGGGTACTAATGCTAACTTAAATACTTTCTACCAGTTTACCTTTGTAACAAGAGTGGCCTAAATTTAGAATGATTCTCCTTGAAGGAGAGATGCCACAATGGGTTGTTCCTATTGAAGAGGTTCCATATCTTTCATGGTTTTAGAAGACTTATATGATAAAATTCTTGAATTGGCATTTCGTGTCGTTCTTGATATTGATGACCCGAAAGAGTACTATGACTTTGATATTGAATCACATGTTAATGGAAAAATGTAGGATTACCATGGACGAGTTTGCAAATTTTTGTATTTGGATCATATCTTTGTCAATCATCTTTTACCGTGTGAGCTGTGGAGAGTAATTCAATTTTGCTCAAATTGATAAGTGTTATATTCAATTTAGTCTTACATTATCGAGTAAAAGACTGAAAAGGTGAGGATTCCAAATAATATGCAAGCAACTAAGGGACAATTTAAAGGTTGAACTTCGAGATAATTAGCTAATAGATACAGCTTTACCCTATGTGGTTGGTCAAGGATCAACAGATTTAGCAGCCAACAGTTCACATGTGCATGAAGATAATTTGAGCGAAGCAGATCTACAAGAGGACTTGCAAGATTGTCAAATGACCTTCGGGAAACACAGTCAAGATTGTCAAATGAGTTTAATCTCCCTCTAAGGAAGCGAATGAAGATGATGATGACTTCCAATCCGATCAATGGAGATGAGAATGAGATGGGAATGATGATAGTTCTACTAAAAAAATTGCGTTTGTAGTTGGAAAGATGGAAACTTGCTAAGGAAGAAATTCGTAGGTGAGTGAGTTGAACTGATCTTTATTACAATGCCTTTCTTCTTCCTTGTTCCTGTAGTTTTCTTTTCTTAGAGAAAACTTCTAACTGGTACTTGTTTTCACCCATATATTGACATTGAGGTACTTTTACATGTCCACTTGAACTAGCGTTAATTTTGCCAGCTACAATGAGGGAAATGATCAGCCCTGGGCGAGAGCTCAACAAATAGAGAGAAGCTCAACCTCCTTCTCGATATTGAACTTAATATCGAGAAGATGAGTTCGACCGAGAAAAGCATGCGGAGGTCATGGATGGCAAATCGCGTGATGAGACTTGGGCAAACAAGAAGAAGAAGAAGAAGAAGAAGAAGAAGAAGAAGAAGAAGATCGCAGCATGCTCATTTACATGGGGCGAGCATGCAAACATGGAAAGGGCGCGATGATGGGTGAAGATTTGGTCGGAACATGCGAAGAAAGTGGGAAATCGCGTGCGGTTTATCATCCCGGGATGAGGATTTGATTTTGGCGGAGGAAAGATTGGGAAGAGAATGCACAAACAACTTCCACTCCATGGAGCATGAAGGACCAAGAATACTATCCGTGAGTTTTATCCATCTTTTGCCTTTGGTTCTTGCACTTTCATTTCCCTGTACATTCGTTTCACTGCTTATTTCTTTTCATTATGATTTCAATTCTAGTATGCTTATTTTTATTCGCACTTAGATCGATCCCTCAATTCAAGCCTTACTCTTGCATTTTTATAATTGGGCCTGAATCATGGAGCGATCTTGATTGTTCTCCCTTCACTCAACTATCGAATTCAAACTCAAACTCATAAAAATTTATCCGAAACCTCAACCATAAAACCGTCCCATCATGTTATTTTTCTGGAAACTACTTTTTGAAAATCATGAATGTCAAATTTTTGTCTCAATAGAAGTAGCCTTCCATTTTTATAGAAAATAATATATATGTGATGCCTGCTTAAAATAAACAATTACTTTTAATTAACCCTAGTTAGTAAACTTTAATTCCCAAAGCAGAATCCTGTAATTCTTTCCTTCTCTTAGTTTTTTCTTTTTTTTGAACTAATTTTCCTTCTCTTAGTTCATTTTCTCTGATTTTGCCGTTGTTAGGAAGCACCTTTCTTGTCTCCGCCATGGCCAAAACTTCCAACTCCATCGATACGATGCCAGTAAGCTCTGATGCATTGAAGATCGCCACCTCCCAACGGAGTCAACGAACAGAGGAAGAAGCTCGTCTTCCTGAAACAACGGCGACGGAGGCAAACTGGTGACGTAGCTTGAGGTGAACGATTCTCTCCTGAGGTTCTGGGCTTCGTGCAGCTTGCTGTAGATCAGGTAACACCTGGCACGTCCGAATTTTATTAAGTTGGTGGAATACTTGAGATGGATTTTAATTACGATTTGTTTGGCGCTGCAATTACGCGGGAACTTGAGTGTGTCGTTGAAGCAGTGTTTCTTCGTAAGTTTTTTCTGGAAGGTGTAGCTTTTCTTTCTTTGTTTTCATCGATGGCAATTTATTGAAAAAAGCAGGTGAAGTCGGTTCAAAGTGGGGAAAGACAAAGAGAGGAAGAGTGAAATAATGGTTTTTCTCAGTCCCCTTTTCAGGTGAAAAACTGAGCCAGTCCGGGTGTTGTAGGTTGAGGGGAGGGAGGGAGGTATTTGGGTGATTTTGAGGTATGTAGGAAATGTGGATGTGGAGTATGTACTTATCATAAGATGTGCAGTGGGTGAGTGGTTTGCCAGGAGAATTGAATTCTGAGAAGGTTCCATCAATGGGATAGAGGGCTCTGTCTCCATGTTTTACAAGGCGCTTGAAGAGGCAAAAACCATGGAGGAGTGAAGAAGATGCAGTGAGATGGTAAACCACCTGGAAAGGTTGCTTGACAGTCGAGTCCTTTAACCACTTCTTCGAAACCAAATTTACTTGGAGTGTGAGAGTAGTATGAACATCAGTTGTGCCCAGGGATAACTGGTTAGGTAGTTGTATTCTTTTGCCTTGTGGATTGTGGATGTGGAAAAGACAAAAGCACAAGTAGCTGATTGTTGATTCTGAGTTCTGAAGCCTTCGCAATAGTTTAGGATTCTCTTTTTATCCTTATGTTGCTGTAGCTTTTATGACGGAAAATGACCGAGAAGCTAAAACTCCTGGCTGCTTCTTGAATGTTTGAGTGAAACCTGATTAAAGTAGTTTCTCAAATTAGTTGCTGTTTTTGCTTTAGTGTTGTTAGAGCCATATTAGTTCGAGCATTCAGTGGGATTTGTATCTAAATTACAGGATGAGTATGTATTAATAACCAGGTGCATTTCAAGTATGTCACTTTATTTTCGGTCTTAATTGGTAAGTGATTTCACATTGTACATTATTGATTTTATATTTTGATTGAACAGCTGTGTGATTGTTGAGAAAGGGCACATTATTGCAGCAGGAAGAAACAGGACTAATGAGAAACGGAATGTATGTCTATCGTTACTTCTTTATTCCTTGCTATAAATTTTGACCAACAGCACTTTATTGTTGTTTTGATTTGATACCCTCACATTATCCACTTGTAGTTAATGTTGATCTTTTTTGTGTCTCTGCCTTAAATATTTCTTTACTATGTGATAAAATAGTACATCTAAACAAATCTGTTAAAAAGTGGAATTTTCTATGCATTATTAGGCTGTAATGGTTTTGTTCCTGTTATTCTTTCATAAAATACAAGTACGGCTAACAATAGCAAGAATCTTGCTTTACCATGTACAATGTTTCACATTTCTCATTTGCCATTGTTCTCTGTCTGAATTTTGGACCGATTACAGTCAAAGAAAAAGCTTCAATGAGGAGACAGAGAATAGGGGAATAATTTTTATATTTAGAAATCAAGCCTTTGTAAGCTGCCGGACCAGAATGTTCAGTGCTTGTAGATTGTGCTGCATTGCATGCTTGAATATGTTTATTAGTACTTGATCACCTCAACATATTACAAAGTTATAGATTATTCTCAGTATGTATTTATTGCTTTACATTACGTGAGAGAGAGTTGTTATGGTGGCTTCACTTCTCTTGATTAAAAGGGCATAGTGAGAGATGGAAAATTCTAAAGTTATGAGAAGCGAGTTGAGAGACTGCAAAATCTCAAGTATAGGGAGGATAACTCCAGTTTCACATAAATTTCAGAGAATATAATGCTTGAGTACTAGAAATTTGATCGAATGCCTAATAGTACGGAGAATGCTCTTCAAACAGTGTCCATTCCTTGACATTGAGGAGCAAACAGAGTTGTCCATGCTTCACGCATAAGATCCTCTCTTAGACTCTTAGTGTTGTGAATATTTGAAGAAAGAACTGAAATTTCTGCATAAGGTGCGTCAATAATTCTGTCTTGGAGACAGTGGTTCATCCAATAGGATTCATGATCTAATGCAGTTGGCTTTCACAAAATCCTATCTTCCTCAGTTAGTCTACACACCAAGCAAAGGTTGAACTCAATTCAAGCCTTGAAAATATAGTCAACATGGAGCAGATACAAAAGAGGCGATTTGAAAGCAAAATAGACGAGTTATAGATGCGTTGCTATTATTTGCTTTGGTTAATTATTTTTTATTTGCATTACTAATAGTCTCGACACTAATAGGAAGATGGCAATGACACTTAGAGATGCATCAATTTAAAGATAAACTATTGGACTCAAACGTTAAGCAAGAGTAAAAGAAATAAATAGATAAACAAGAAGGTGAAAACATTTTTCATGAAATGCATTACCTAAATTTATGTTGAAACTACTCTAAGATCAACTTTCTCTCTGACGAGCTCCTAAGTTCAATATGCTTTCTTTATTTTTCTCCTTGCGCTTTCCAAGGCAACAAGACGTGCAAAAATGGAAGCTCTTGATGTTCTTCTTGAACAGTGGCAGAGGACTGAATTTTTATCTGCAGAAGTTGCAGAGGAGTATTCAGCATGCTCCCTTTATGTGACATGTGAACTATGCATAATGTGTGCAGCAGCATTATCAATCATTGGTACATCTGTTGATCATACTGAAATAAAACTAAACTTTTGTAAAATTTGTTTACTCATAAATGATTAGATGACTCTTAGCCGTTTTAAGGTATGAAGAAAGTATGTTATGACTGTGCAAATGAAATGTGAAGGCTGTGGCTCAGTGCTGTTGTTGCATCAATTAACTCCGAGGAATGAATTAGGTCAGTTTCTGGACTTGCTTTTGTTGCTGATTTCATATCTGCTTAGCTCCACTTTGAAATTTTGACATTTTAAATTGACAACCAAAGCTTACTGGAGGTTTATGAATCTTGTTTTGGTTACTGATTGATGTGCATTTGTAGGGTAAAACAGAGTTCTCTCATTAATTTACATGTAAATATGGAGAACGCTAGGGTTGTGTCACATTGTAATCTGATCTGCAATTAAGCTTTCTTAGTATTCATTACTTCCTAAATTGTATGAGATGTTTATAAGCTAGCATACAGGTATGGCTTCGTGGTATCTTTCTTCACTGCACATGATCCATAAACTACAATGATTACCCCTTCAATGAAGAAGTCTTCACAAAATATTCAAATAGAATTATCTTCTGTCCTTTGAAGAGTGGAAATGATAAAAGGGGTTTCACTGGAGAGTGATTTGGCTAAACTCACGGCTTTTCCTTTGCAAGAAATAGGAAGAGAAGCATGTTAGTTCACAACTTTTTGAAGTACATGTAGAAGATATTCACTAGGAGATGCAACAACCATGCCTCTGCCTTTGGTTGATGTTCTCTGACATATGTTTTTACTGTTAAGCATGTTAATTCATGAAGGTAGATCTCTCTTGACTGTAATTCTGCTTATATACTTTACGTATTTAGCTATATGTCGAAATCACAGTGGCAGTCAGCCTTTAGTAATGAGGCATGGGTAAATGCTGCTTGAGAGTTTCGCTTAATATCTCCCATGAGAGTTCTCTGAACCAGACACGAACAACCACTTCCGTTTGGGAAAGGTACGGGTGAAAGAATGACTTAAAATTGGTGTGAGAGGTTGATGCTTTTGTAGTTGCTTGCAGCATTGGGAGGAGCTGGCTTTGGCAGAGAGAACGTAGGATCTCGTTTTTTTTTTTTTTTTTTTGGTAAGAAGAATGCAGGATCTTTGTTACACAGGGAGCACAAGAACAGTAATCTTCAGCTCCACTGTTTTCTACTAGCTTTTGATTTCCTTAAATATGTAGTATAATCTTCGAGACTAATTGAAATTATAATGTAAATATAACAATTTAGAAGAAAATAAAAATTTCACTATATTGATTCGCTTATTCAGTATAAATGATGCACATTGATAAATAGTAGTGCCCACTTGAAAATGGAGTAGAAAAATATTTTTTATTTTTAAAATATTATTTATTATTTATTTTTTTCCTTTTATCTTCATTGTCTTCTTCCATACTCAGCTGTCATCCAAACTGGTACAACGCCATTGCCGCCGCTCATTAACACCATGAGGCCATGACGTGTCGTTGCCATCTGCGGCACTCGAGCTCGTGATTATCTCTTTCACTATCCCCGACCTTCGCTTGAGGTTGTCACCTCGAGTTCGATGTCTCCGCCTCAGCCAGCCCCAGAGAGAGATGGCAATGGAGGTGGTGGTCGCCTGGGCAGTTGATGGTGGTGGAGATGTAATACGTTCTTGGTTGGTGGCGGTGGTCACGTTGGCTCATGGATGTGGAGTGTGGTATTGCTTGTGGTTGCAGTTGTGGTGGACAGTGTTGGCAATAGTGGTGGGCAGAGAGGGAGAGGCCCGATTCCACGTTGGTGAAATTGCCACTTGATAATAGTTTTCCATGTAAGCCCCACGTCGACATATTTTATGGTTGTTTAACGGTTGTAAGTGGTACATCAACAATTTCAGTCAAGTACTAAACGGAAGCTGACATTGAGCATAACTTGAAAAGTAGAGGTATTCAATTGTTAAAAAAAAAAAAAAAAAGGAATTATATACTAAATCGGAAAACTGACAAAGTTCAGTCATGCTACGTTGGGAAAGGTCCTTCTACAAGGGACTCTATTCACCCATGCGCAGGTGGCAAGGACTTACTATTAACCACAAGTATGATGTTAAACTAAATTTTTAACACTTACATGCACGTGTAAACTCAATTAATGTGACAGTCTGATTTTTCGCTTCTGTTTTCAATTAAATAATTTGGGCTTTTCGTCGACGTGCTTATAGCGCTATTCTCTGAGCTGATCACTCATGAGATAACTTAACTAATCGGGAAAGTTATTAAAGGATTTTGATGCAACAGACTTGAGAATTCGACCAGGAATCGACTACTCGACCGTGTTAATCTATAAGGATCATTTTGGCACAGTCGAAAATCGATCAGAAATCGGAAATAGGTCGACTCGATAGAAATAAAATTAGGCTTGGGTGATTCCAGCTAATTACAGAATTCTCGTCGATCGACATTAAACCGATTTTTCTGTTGTTTTGGTACCCTGTGCTCGTAATTGAAACCTCGAGATTTTTCACGACAATCGAGAGTTGTTAATGCGTCGAAGATGTACATTGTGGCTCGGGAATAATCGACCACGGGTTAGTGCACCAAAAATTCCCAAAAACTAACCGATAGTTTAAGTTGCGCTAAAATCACATTTTGACTGAAATTAACCGAGGAAATGATGTCGATTACAGAAATTAAGAATTGTCACGTGTCACAATTCATCCCAAGGACATTGTTACGTCTTCTCAAAAATTTATTGATGATGGGAAGTGTTCATGAAATGTGCAAGATTAGCAAATTAAAAAGAGTAAGGGAATTGCCACATTTTAAGTAGGATTTTAAGACCTTTAATGTGAAACAAATTAAGAGATATTATAAGTTGTTACTAAGGGACTTGACCGTATTGAATTAAATGCTAGGTTAGTAATTAAATAAAGAAGAGAGGTCTCCTCAAAAATGAAATTCGTAGGACTCCCTCTCTCCTACAACTTCACCTCAATTTCCTTAGTATTTAATGAAGCTTGACTTGGAAAAGTTAGGGGGACCACTTGATAGGGAAAGGACTCAACCTCCATGGGAAAAAGCTACGAGAATCCACTCCAAAATTCGGATTCAGCAGATCACACGGACTTCAACCTTTTCTTTCATCCCATTTAGAAGAGACAAGGTTGGAAACCTTGTGGGGCCTATGAGGGTGATGGGTGGCCAAAGTTTCCATGGAAAATTAGGCCAAAGACTAAAGGAAACTTCAATGAAACTTCCCGGCAACCTTCACTCTCCTTCCCCACTCTTTTTCTCACGCATAGAAGTCTTTCTACTGTAAGTCTGTCTGCTGTAAGTTTGTCTGCTGTAATTTACACGACAACTTCCATCTTTCCCTTTCTTCCTCTTAGTTTATTCTTCTTCCTTGTCTTTTTCAACGTACAAGCCGTTGTTTTCTTTTCCCTTGAACGTGCCACTTCCATATTTGCTCCCTCTTGAACGAAAAACTGTAGATTTAGAAACAAAACAGAACAAGGCGTGAACGTTATGTTACCAAAAATATTCTTGGACCCACATAAACGTCAACCACCTACCACCATGGTTTTTAAATATAAGTCGTTTAGTTGGAATGAGGAAAAAGCCCCCTCACCTGCACAAGAACCCTACAACCGACCAAACTCCATACTTAGTTTTCTCTACCGAAAAATTTATAAGTTTGTGTGTTGCCGTTGCCATCATACCACATCACAATCTTCTGCGGCTTCGGCTCAACACCATCACCAAAAGGACCAAGGCTGTTCTCTGTGTGCTGCCCAACCACCAACAAGAGCCGCCGTTAGCGGTGATTAGGTGAGTTGTCTTCTAAATCTGGACTAGGGGTTGAGTACCTCTATTAGGGATTCTTACAAGTTAAAAC
The DNA here is from genome assembly GCA_014182885.2 of Eucalyptus caleyi. NCBI lineage: Eukaryota > Viridiplantae > Streptophyta > Magnoliopsida > Myrtales > Myrtaceae > Eucalyptus > Eucalyptus caleyi. The sequence continues at coordinate 37,805,413 of CM024470.2, read as the reverse complement.
TATGTAGATAACGTTAGATATGGATGGATGTTGGTTAGAGATGTTAGGATAGTCATAGAAAAGCTTAGATAGGATTTAGAGAGCAAAACAAAGGTCGTGGAGGAAGATTCGGACTAGAACAGTAGCTGGTTTCTGAAACAGTTTTCAAGACGTGTGTATTTTACTAATTTTGTAGACAACTGTGTGTTGCGATTTTGAAGAAATTTTGTTCTGAAGAAATGTTTTGGACATCTTAAATAGTAACATATATTTTTCTCTTAATTTTTAGAAATTAAAAAGATGACGATTTTAATGACGTCATCTTCGGAACAGTAATTCGGACAGTTTTATAACCTGCGACCTGTTATAATTCCGAGGGCTATTAATGACCTTTAGAGGTTGAATTTTCAATCGATTCCTTCATGAAAGTTGTCCGTTATAACTTTTAGTCCAACATACTTAAATTTCAAGTCAAACGGACTAGATTTCGATCCAAAAGCGAACTGATTTCAATAAGTTAGGCTCTCTGGAACTAGACCCGATTTTTGTGCTGGATAGAAACGATTTCTGGGCCAAATCCAGAGGGATCTGGATCTCGGTGTCTTCATGAAAAATGTTTGTTTATATATTTTCTAGCATGTGTCCGAATTTGAGAAATTTTCGAAATCATACGGATGAGTTTCTGACTTCGAAGTTGGGAGAGCGTTATTGGACAGTTCTCTGTCAATTTGGATGCACAAGAGTATATGCTTGTTTTGAAGAATTTTTGCTATGAAAGTGCCCAATTGATGCTGTGGATGCTGTATATAATTGATTATTGAAATGTGACATCGATCATATGCATTCACGACATGAGATTCCGCCACGTGCCTTTGGGGCCGGGCGATGCTCCTTCGGGAATGCCCCACGTCAACGGATGCCGGTCGCAGTGGAGGCTGGACCGATGCTCCTATATGGAATGCCGTCTAGATGTAGATGATGTCGCGCTCGACGGTGCGAGGCGATGCGCGGTTATGCCGGAAGACTGTTATCTGTGCATTGAAATCATTTGTGACACATGAATGGGTGAAAGTGAGGGACCTAATTAAAAGACGGAACTGTGTGGTGCGGTATGGGACGTACTACAACGGTTTAGTATGGTAATTGGGGGCCCGTGCAATTATGTGACATTTATGTCCTTACATATGTATATGTTAAAAGTATTCTGATGATATATGATCTCGATATCTTATGCATGATTTGATTGACACTAACATGCAGGAAAGTACTAGTATTAAGAAAGTATGAGAAACGTGATTAGATTGCATGCATGATGTACCCTTCTCCTACTCTGGATTTAGGGGATTTACTCGCTGAGATGTGATCTCATCCCTTAGAGGGCTAACATTTTTCAGGTCCCTAAATGGAAGAAGGCCGGATCGTGTACAGTCGGTAGCAGTAAAGGAGGAATAGGATTCTCACTATCTCCTTCCAAGTGATGATGGGTTTTCCGTCAAGACTGGATGTAGGGTGAGAGCTCACCCCCGAGATATTGAGAAGTACGGTACTGTAGTAGTAAACCCCAGTCTTATAGGTAGAAGCTTAGTTATAGGAAATCGAACAGCTTCACTTTTGTATCAGACTTTGGGGTGTTAAACTGGTCTATATGTATAAGTATTGTGATGTTGTAGGTGTGGCTTATTAAAAATTATTATCCTACATTTCTATCCCACTGCTTTGTTGTATGGAGATTGTTTTACGTTTCCGCATGTGCAAAATAATGAATGGGTCGGCAACAGTTCCTGGGATGTTGCGAATTTTAAAATCGACCATTGAGGGATGTGCATGTGCCCGGGGTTCGGGTCGTGACAATTAATCTCACATGTTGAATTTCATGGACTTACGTGATTGAACGAGCAATATGCTCCTGGTTCATGTGCCTCAAGAGCAAGCAAATATTGATCTTACTAAATTGATATACAAAGTGATGAGGCGGAGTTTTATTAGGCCTTGAATGTGATTGTCCTTTTCAACAACCTAATCACAATATGCTTCGTTACTTGATGTTGACACTGGTCATGCTACAGTTGGCCGGCACCAAAGTGGACAATTTTAATAACATTTTATTTTTTCGATTTTTATTAATTTTTCCTTATTTTTCTTTTCTTATCTTTTCTTTCTTTACTTTTTTTTTTTTCCTTTTCTCTTCTTTTCTTTTTCTCTTTTTCCCTTTGTCGGCCATTGGGGCTCGTTGATTGCCTCAGGCGAGAGTTGCCCTTGATTGGACGACGGCTACCCTCGCCGGCCCAAGCCTAGGCATCCCTCGCCCAAGGTCAGCAAGGGCAGCCCTTGCTTGAGACCAGTGAAGGGAAAAAGGTGAAAGGAAAAAAGAAAATAAGAGAAAAAGGAAAATAAGAAAATAAGAGAAAAGGAAAAAAAGAAAACAACCAAAAAAGTAAGGAAGGAAAATAGAAAAAAATAAGAAATAAGAAATATTAAAATTTTATTAAAAATTGTTTACGTTAGCGGCGATCATGCTAGGATAATCAGGTCCATATAAGCGATTTATCGCCAAAATTGGCTAGATGGACTCAATTGGTAATATGTGAAAAAATTTATGATTTTTGGACAATTTTCCCTCAAAGTTAGTTAGGAAAAATGGGGAAAATATTTTATGTATGAGTATAATACATAAATTGTTGACATTTTCTAGGCATCTAGAACGTAACTTAACAAGCGTATCAACAGCCATTGATATTGTCAAATGATAGTTGATCACATTAATTACCATCCATGAATACTTGACTCTACTTGCAAATAGTTGTATGAAGAAATAAATCCATTCTCTTATTCAAGAATGAGGCTAACATATTTGGTTAGCTTCTCACTTGCAGCAAAATTTTACCAATAACAAGTGAATGGGGTGCTGATACTATCCATGCAGAGCCTTTTTTTTTGGCTGCATAAGCCATTTTTTCCAACAAGTCCAAAACGCCTTATGTATAAATTTAATTCTAATGTAAAAAGTATCTTAATTCCTTTCTTTATCTGTCGAAACTCTCAAATAGGCAATTGAAGCGATCAAGTAACATCAAAAGGAGGGAAAGAAATTGATGACGGTGCAAAAGAAAAAAAAAGTTAAATTTTAGGATGGAGAGTGATTTGGAAGAAAGAAATATATCTATGTCCAGCAAAGGTTGCAATGTCAAGAAGTGTTGAGGCACAAAGAGGCCAAAGTTGAAGCCGATTTGCTTTCGATGCTCTCTCCGCTCTCCACTTCATGTTGGAGAATGTGTTAAAAAGAAATATGAAGTGGTCGAGATATCTCTGAAATCTCTATTCGACCAGTGAATACCGACTTAAATGCTACCATGGTGGACTGATGAATGTCGTGACCCTCCCAACGTGGTGGGGAAGATGGGGTTAGAGGTAATGCCCAAGAGGGGGGCTGATGGCCCTTGATTAGGTGCGGAACCTCTCAAGCCCTTGCCTTGTGAAATGGGAGTCGTCACTAGTCTAACCAAGTGATGCACCGGAGATTACCTCACTTCCTGTGTAATTAAAGATTTTCTAAGATGGGGGACTCAATTACACTAATAGTTTCTATTAGTGTCTTTTTGGTACCTCTAACTTAATTGGATTGCTCATCCAAGTATCAAGTGGCCTTCATTGCTAATTATGAGTGCTAAAGGTCATTCGACTCACTAAGTGTTTATGCAATAGTTTTTATGGATTTGTTATGATCCTAAGGCTTATCCCAACCATTCTAAAAAATAAAATAATATCCAATGTAATGAAAGTGCGAGAATTAAATATTCAAGTATTGAAATGCTAAAAGTAAAATACGAGAAAGAAAACTTGATACTCGTCAAGCAAAGAACATACATGGTTTGCTTCAAAGCCCCGAGACATGATTCCCCATGAGCTTGACTCAATACAAGTCAAGTAAAAAATATTTCAGGCTTTGTTCTTAAGCCTTGGAACATGATTCCCCGTGAGCTTGAGGCTAGAGACTATACTAATTTGAAAATCTAGGCTAGATAACACGGTTCGAACTTCTACTCATTTTATTATTAATGATAGTACTAACTAAACTGAGCTACAAAGAGAAAAACTAAGCTACACATTCGATAAGGGAATGATTCTAATTCTAAATGGATTATCATTAGTTTTTTTTTTTTATTATGTGCAATAAATTTAGGACTTTTTAATAATCTTCCCATATTTATTGTGAAATATGAGAAATTTCCAGTACAACAAAATGGTTTAGATGATGTATCGCCACATGTTAGGAGAAAACACGATAAAGGGAAGTGGCCCGTATCATAAATGCATAAGTTAACCGTATCAATATTGTTTGATTCTCCATGAGAGACCTTTTTCTTCTAGTTATAAAATATTGAATTTTAAGTTCTTTTTAGTTAGTAATAATCATATCATATCCCAATCTATTAAAACAATTGAAAATACCAAAACATTTGCTTGAAAGACCAATAGTGTAACACTAAGAGGAAGATTGTAATTTTCAACCATAATGTGTTCGAAATTTCTACAAAATGTGGGCTAACATTAATTGCATGATATAATATTTATAAAATATATTGAGAATATTATGTTGCTCAATCATGGTTATGTGTTATTATTATATAGGGTTAGCATGTCTTAGTTGCAATAGTAAAGTGATTGGTCAAATAGTGAAGATCAATATTTTAATAATGACCCGTAATGGATAAGTCTATTAAAATATGCTACATAAATAGGTCATGGTCTTCATTCGTCTCCTAATTGCATGCACTGACGGTTTATTCCTCAAGACCATCTAAGTTAGGAGAAAGGGGAAAAAGCTTAGTCTTGAATTTGTATGGCTTTATCCATATTACATTGGCAATTAGAGAGAATTCCTAGCAGTCTATTTTGCATTCTCTACCTAATGACAACTTTCTAAGAAAAGTACTTCAAAACTTTCAAAGTTTGTTCGACTGTCTCTTTTCAAATGCTAAATTAAATATGAAGGTCCTAGTTATTTCCGATTATGGGAGACAAAAGTTCTATGAAGAGATTGCTTCTTAATTTTGTGGCATTTATATTTCCTTACACATATGTTGAGTTTAACATATAGAATACTATACAACATCTTCTTACAAAGCGCACCAACGTGGTAATACGTACGTAATATCTCCTTTGTGAGATGCTTAGCGCTTAACGAATCACAAATGCATTTTAATAAAAATATAAATAAGTACAAAAACGAAAAGTTAAAAAAAGATAAAGAAAAAGAAGAGAGAGAGAGAGAAAGTACAATAATAAAGCTCCAGCCCATCCCTTAAGTTCGGCCCTATGCAGCCCGGCCTAACCACGAACGCAGCCCAGCCCATTGCTTCAGCCCATAACTCGAGCCGATAGGACCCTTAGCTCAACTCGCCGTGGCTGCGCCTCCGCCTCCACCTTCGGCGCAGCTCCTCTCCCACCGCAGGCATGTCTCTGCTACCGTCGATGGCTCCTCTGTTTGGGTTTTCCCCTCTCCGGCAGCCATCACTATCACCGCCTCGCCTATGACAGTCTCGATCTCAATCCGACTACGCTCGCTCCGCGATCCTTCAAGCACCATGCTCCAGCCTCCTCTTCTTCCGTCATCTGCCCCTCCCCAGCATTGCTTTGGGCTTCGGCCTCGGAATTGCGTGTACCCGGCGTCGAGTTTCTGAGGGTGATGGCTTGAAGCCGTTTGTGGCCTTCGCTGACTCATTGATGACGCCCACAGCTGAATCAGGTCGTTTTGTATTTGACTAAATTCTATATATGATTTCAGTTCATTCCTGCTATGCCCTCGCTGTTGTCCGAGTTCTATTGCGGTTGATTACGCTGTGGAGGAGGAACCGAGTTTGCAAGGAAGGTGGTCGCTGATATAACTAAGCTGGACTCTGTTTCGAGGAGTACCTGTCCACGATAGAGATGATCAACGACTCCGGCGGTGGTGACCTCAAGCTTTGGACTGGTGATCGAGCGAGAGCTAGTGTCTCCAAGATCGAAGTCCAAAGAAGCTCACGAAATGCGCTTGACAAAGCCACGATCGTGTCCATGGACTTTCTCTATCTCTCTCAAGTCTCAACTCAACCAGACCAAAAGAAAGAATTAACCTCGAAAGAGTTTGTACGAAAGGATCGGAACTGGAGATGGTGAAGCAGACATGGTGGGCTCAGGGAAGGTACTTGGGATCGACCGGGGGGTGAGCTCACGCCGTACTGGCCATATCACCTTGAGCTCGAGCTTGGGTCTCTCCACCTCCTCCAACGCCAGAATCCGCAATCAGCGCAATAGCAATTCAGGACCCGAAAGAAAGTGACAAACCCGATCGGTGCGGGGAAAGAGAAGAGGGGGACACCTCTTTGTAGAACTCGGCCAAGCGCCGGAAGCCGGAGGATTCTCGCGAGACGTGGCAGAGACACGCCGCCTTTCTTGCCATTTTTCGATTCTGGTTTGACGAGGAGTGAAGGACTGGCTGAATTAGAGAGAAGCTTTGAGGTCGAGAGGGAAACTCTGGCTTCTTTCTTCTTTGGATTCTGGCTGTTGATTTTTAATGTCAAAAAATTGACGAAAAATTGAAACGTCGTTCGGTGTTTATGATTCTTTTAAACGACAACGTGTCCTGAGGCCCTCCTCAGTTCATTCTTTCTTTCGAATTCTCAGCCTCAGGGTTGGGCTTTGATTCATTGTCCATGTCCTGCCCATCTTAAAATGAGTGATGCAATATCATGCTTTGGATTTAAACTTCCTTCTTGGCAACCGACAACACCCATAATTGGCAACCGACAACTAATAAAGGTGACCGATAGAGTTGTGCTTTTGATAGTTTCGTAATTATAAGTTACGGTCAACACTCGAACGAAATGTTTCAATTGAATCAAATTTTAAGTATGCTTGTTCAGAACACGTTTGTATTTTTTTAATGTGAGAATATGCTTGTTATTGTGAATAAATTTGTGACTGATGAACTAGTCATCCGGCTTCGGAGAATGGACTTTTGTGGTTCACGAGCGTCCGTTAGTCTCCGGACGGTCCTGCAAGCATTTTCGTTGAAGAAGATGGGCGAACATCAACGAGAGATGAAGTTGCCATCTCTATCACAGATATTGATGGAGGGGCCGACCATGAGACCTTTGTTTTCGAACTTCCTTTCCATTTTTTCTCATTTTTCCTTCTTTTTTTGGGGGCCTCATCTCCTAAATTTCTTTGCTTTTCAACGGAATATTTATGGGACCACCATTTCGAAGCTCGAGTTGTGCTGCTGCTCTTGTTGCGGATAGTAATTAATTCTCAGGTCTCTTTCTTTTTTACAATAATTTTTTGCCTAAAACTGAAAATTTGAATGTTGACTTATCTCTTGCTATAGAGGTTGTTGGACTATTCTCGTTTCTTCTATGTGGTCAAACCACTCGCAGAGCTTCTTTTGGCACCAACGGGAAGCCCTTCATAACAGATATTTGCTTTGTACTTTCTGCAACAAAATTTGTCTCCCTTTTTTTGATTCAGGCAAAGCTTAAAACCTTCGAACTTGAGCCCGTATTGCTGAGGATTTGAGACACCTTTTAAATATTGGTTTATAAAACCAAAGGATTAAAACGGATATTGGTGATACCTTGATCACAAAAGAATGGATTTCCCTTATTTATAAAAAGTCTTTGAAGTGTTCATGTGTATAAAATTTTGTGTAGAAAGTACTAGAAAATACACAAAAGCGTGACCTTTTTTATGCTGTTGGAACGATCTTCCAAGGGATCATAGAAAACCTCTTTAATCACTACTCAATCCATGACTACACATCTTCGGAAATGTGATCATATAAATTCATGTTTCAAACGAAACAACTATATTCTAACCATTTTTAGGGGAATATTTTTGCCAGGATGTAATGTAGAGAAAGCTGTGGCAAGTGAAATCTGTGGCAAAAGAGAATCTGACGGTCGCAAGTTGGCTTTCTGTCTTTTTTGTTTCCATTTTTGCTTTGACTGAGGTAAGAACGGGGTAAATCATCGGAACAAATCGTGGAAGGATTATCGAATGGTTGAAAGGCATTTTTGACGACGAATGGTAATTGATGGTCTCCGTCGCACGCTAGTTGTGCGAGTGGGGAGGGAAGCAATGGGAAGGAGATTGCCGTTTTCATGATGTATTCCTACAAACAAAGGAAGGATAGACATCATCGTGTCTGGTATTTTCGTTTCTTTTATTTCTTGGGTCACGATGATATTGGTATATTCGACGCAATGTACTACACAATGGTTAGTGGCCCCTTAGCGAGTGACTGGCTGGTGCTTGGCAACCTTTGCCTGGTGCTTGCCTGGTGCTAGCAAAGGCCTAGAGTGCGCCCAGCCCCAGCGCAGGGCCCAAATGGCCTTGGTCGGGGCTTTTCTAGCCTTAGTTGGGAGACACTGTGATTGGGCGAGCCACCACCACCTAGGACTAGTTTTCCCTTTCTTTGAAGAATCATTTATTATACATACATACATACATACATACATACATACATACATACATACATACATATATATATGTGCACGCGTGTAATCTGACCCCTCATTTCTCTTTCATTCAATTAACTCAATACTCATGTTTGCAGAAAGCTCATGACTTGAATTTTCCAAAAATTTTGCCCGTTTTCTAGAGAAGTCTTGTTGTTATGAGTGCAAAGCATTACTTCATTTTGGTCTTATTTGAAGAACTAGTTTTTTTTTTTTTCAATGTGTTGCGATCCTCCCAAGGTGAACCATAGGGAGATTAACATATTGCTAAGCAAACACAAATAAGCCTTTCACAAGATGGCACTTACGCTTTGTGCAGCGTCTCCCAAGCCCTATACATGGAAAATTGGTTTCTCATTAATTATTTAATTGATTCTAAGTAGAGCTGCCACTAAAGTTAGGAGCTGAGTAAGACACAAGAGAGAGTTTTACTTTTGCAAACTAAAGATTCATAAGCTCCGAGACTTGATTACCCTAAATAAATCCAACTCCTATTATGGATACCTTTTCTTTTTTTATAAAAGGCTTTGCATGCCATCTTCCCCCTTTTTTTTCTGAAGAAATCAAAATAATCACGTATGGATACTCAAACAAATAAAAATCCGATCAAATAATAACAAAGCGTGTAAAAGATGAGGAAAGAAATAGCTCAAACTGTATCAGGCAATATTATACAACGCCTTACTATTAAGTTTTGGGATAGGACCCTCGTGATGCAATAATCATCTAATATGCCATCTACGTCTTTTTATTATATATTTATGATTTCTTTTCATTACTATTATGAGTTAATCTACCTAAGTGCTTGTGAATAAAATAAGAGCTAATCGAATGCTTAGGAACTAAGTAAAGCTATATGCATGACCAAAACAGTATAAAGACCCAATCTTTTTGGGTGGGGGCGTAGGTAAACACTATGTATAAACGAAGAACTTGCAAATAATAAACTATGCACATATTGAATTTAGTGTGAAAGCAAATCTAACGCAATGGGAACATGGTGGATGAAGCGAAATCATGCAAGCAAACAACGAGGTCACTTTGGGATACTTCAAGGGGTAGAACATGGACGAAACATACTCAGTCCAGTCCAGTCATGCAAAGGGAACAACTAGGTGACATGATTCATCCACAGACAAGTTAATACGAACGGGATTAAGACATAGCAAGTTTCATATCAAAATTATATGAGAAATAAATCATGGAATCTAGAAATAAGTGTGGAAATTCCTAACTCGTGTTAATTCATAGGAACACCTTATGATTCATCATACATGCATGGCTTTGGGACTTTGCAAACAAATAATAAGAGTGGCAAACACGGAATCGGATTCTGATCATACCAAAAGATTAGCGGAAAAGGGGAGGTATCAGAAAGCTTTACCATTATGAACAGATGGCCGAGTGTGTGAATCGTGGCCCGCTTGCGTGCGTCGGATTCTTATCATACGAAAACACGAAGGGATGGCTCCTTGTTCCTCAGCAGCCTTTTTGACTGTCTAAGCTTTTTCTTCCATTCACGATTTCCACTCAGAATTTGTCTTTTTCGTCTCCACTCACTACTTTCTGATCCGATTGGTTCCTCTTGTATGATTTTGATTTTCCATTACTTTCCACCTCTCACTCAAATCGCCCTTTTTAGATTCCCGGCCACCGAAAGCCATCCCCCCTTAAGCTCACGAAAGGGTTTTCCTTAATCGATATCCAAATAGATTCCACATCAAACAATCGAGCGAAGGAACTTGTGTCAATATAACAATCCAAATTTATGCGGTCTTCAATGAAAATAACTCCGTGTATTCACACCTGTTAGATATCTTGGTCCCTAAGTAAACACCATCATTTTCCGAAATTCTGACATTATTCGTTGTTGTCCCCACCCCACTGAAACAAATCATGCGTCTCTATCCTCTAGTATAAGAATAGATCATCGCTGATTTTCCTTTCCCCGAGATTGTGAGAATCAATCATCATATCAAGCCCACAAAATCATCTTTTACAATCAAGGGATTAGGAACACAGCTAAACATTTGATCCCCTTGCACTATTATGATCATCCCTCTTATTTCAAAAAATTATTTAATGAATTTCGTTTATCAAGGATGATTGGATAAAAAATTTATCAAGGATTTGGTTTAGCAAATCGAGATTACGCAAGTGATATTAATTCCATCAAGACAACTCGTACGCATTAAAAGCAGTGGCACGGTTATCTACTAGAAAAATTATTAAATGAACTTAGGGTATAAACTAAATTGAATTTGAACCATTAAAAACTGTGGACACTAAACGAATGTCTTCAATTTTTATAGTTTAAATTTAGTTTACCATATATATTTTCCATTTAATAATTTCTTACTTATTAGACGCTGATAATGGCCCCAAGTGGGACTTTCGGTCATGGAAAGCACCTCGGACTCGGAGTGAAGAAGATCGAAGATAGAATAATTGCAATAGGGAAATGCATGCGATAATAGACAAATAAATCAAACGAACATAAAATTATCTTTGGAATTGGGACCACCACTTTTTTCTTTAAATTTTTAATCCACGTTCATAATAATAAAATTACCTTTGGAATTGGTCATTACGCTTAAAATTGTACTAGTAATTGATGCGGGACAATTGCACATATAATAAACAACGAAATTGTAAAAGAACGGAATGCAAGTGTATTCTAAGTTATTGCTCAAAAGGATCAGAACAATCCACATGGTCATCTCATGATCGTTCACATTTTTCATGGCTATCGTTAACTAATGAAGCTGGAAACCTTTTCCTCCCACTTTGGTAAAGTTTCATAGGCTTGACTTAAAAGTCATCATTTTTCTTTTCTTTCGATGTCAAAGAGAAAAGAAGCTAAATTGAATTTAGTGCATAAGCTAAATTTGGACTTGAAGCGTTGAATATGGGAGACTCCAGCTTTCAGTGCTAAAGCCACTTCTCAAGAACTGCTCAAGCTTAGCAACCATCGTGCCGATGATCCAACACATTTTGTTAATGGCATATATTACCAAAATATAAGTCAAGCGGTACTATAAATGAGACGTATAAATAATTCATTCATAATATTTTTCTTTAGAGGAAAGTCAAAAGTTCATAGCGCTTGATGTTGAATAATTAGTTTCGTGGTTGATGACATGATGCTTTGAAAGCATCTTAACATTTTCTCACAAAAAACAAACTGAACAATTGTGGATGAGTTCTTGCTGGCTCATTTATTTGAAAAACTAGTTGACATTGCGTATTCATTTATAAAGTATCAATACATGTCACTTTATGTTAGTCTGACTTTTTTTTTTTTTTTTTATCTTCTTACCCATTTCATTTCTATGATTGAGAATGGAGAATTTAAATATAAACGGGAGGAAAAACTATAGATTGTCAACAATGTTGATCCACATAATTCAGCATAAGGCATTATGTATGATTAACCATTTAATATTACCATTTTCCATATAAGTCCACAGCACTTTTCTTGTTTAGAATTTCAATCTTCAAAAGATATTAGTTATGTAATAAAGCAAACGTAGACTTTTTATACACCACATATAGAGACAACTCTAATGAGATTTTTAATTTAAACCAACACATTTTTTTTTTTTATCATGTAGTATAGTTTTAATATGCATGAAGCCTTCAATTTCACAATGCTTGAACATCAACTTGATTGCTTGATCAAGTGCAAGATGTGAATACACACTGCTTCCTTGTTTGAGTCTGCAAATCCCTCACAAACACTAATATATGAAAGACAAATCCTGCAACAAATAGTATGAATACTATAATATAGGAAGATGTTGAAATGATTTTTGAAGAATTCGATATGATGGTAAATTTTCTATACCATAACAAGAACTTAGTGTGATTAAGTTTCAATACGTAATTCCTATGTTTTGATTTTTCAATATATATCTAGATAATTGTGAATGATGCAAAAGAATGTTTATTATTAAAAGGTTTAACACATAGTGAATCTCAGGTCAAAATAGAGTGAGAAAAGAATTGTGAAATCTAGAAACAAGCATGGAAATTCCGAACCTGTGCTATTTTACACGAACACCTTAGTATTCACACGTTCATGGCTTTGGGACTCTGCAAATAAATTGCAAGAGTGACGAACATGGAATTTGGTTCTGATCAAATGAAAACATGAACAAGAAAGAGAAGGAATCAGCAGGCTTTACCATGAGCGGGTAGCAGGGTGCGTGAATTGTAGTCCCTGGCTTCTTGTTCTTCCTCAAGATCACCGAATCCTACACCTTTTTGTCTCTCCAGCTTTTTCTTCCGCTCACCGCTTTCGAATCTTGTCCGATTCCGATTTTCCATCTCTTTCTAATTCACGCTCAAATCTCTCTTTTTGCATCACCGAAAGCCCTCCCGCGCTTGAAGCTCACGATCGGTTTAACTTTTTCAAAGGGCCCCCATCTCTCGCATTTATCTCTTTTTTTCCAAAAAAAGAACCACCGAATCCTTTTTTTTTTTTTTTTTTTTTTTAAGTGGTCTTCAACGAAAGGAACTCCATATGTTCACACCTCGTTGGTACCTGGGTCCATCATTAAGCATCTTCATTTTCCAAAGTTCCACTCTAAATAGTACGGACATGCGATATGGATACGCGACACGATACGTCAACACATCATTCCTAAAAGATAAAGAATTCTAACACGTTACGACATGTTGTATATTAAATAAATATTTTTATTTTTAATTAACTTGATTCAAATTCATAAATAAATAATTAATTAAAAAATAGTATACAATGAATTTACACTAATAATATTAATAAATCAATTCATTAGAAATTAGAAAGATATATTCATAGTTAATCTGAAATATGTTTTTAACTTTAACAAAAGTTATTGATGAAACCAATGACTAATAAAAAATTAGAATCTATTTATTTAAATAAATCCATGATTTTCTACAACAACCAAAATTTATCATTATTCAAAATACAATACTTTTATTTTTCGAATTTATTTTTAATCTCATTTATTTAATTTTCTGATTAAAAAAAAAAAAAGTCTCCACTGGGGTCCACCATCACCCCATTCTTTCCCTCATCCATTTCCCTCCACCCCAAATTTATTTCACTTTTCTTTCCATCCCCCACCACTTGATAGACGGGTTGTCACTTCCTCTCCCCCAAAATTAAAAGTCACGCCATCAGTCCGCCCCCTCCCCCTTTTTTTTTTTTTTTACTTTTAGTTTCCTTATCAAAAACCCTAGCCACCCTCCTTTTCCTCCTCCTCGCCGCATGACCACCTTCCTCTCTACACGACCCCCTTCCTCTTCTCTTCCTCTTGATCCTTCTCCTCCTCCTCCTCGCCACACGACCACCTTCCTCTCCTCTTCCTCTCAATCTCTGCTTGCTCTCGATCCTCATCACAATCCTTTACCACCTCGCCTTCGGTCCTTTCTCCCTCGCAACTATAGTCTCATCGCTAATCCATTGTAGCATCACAGTGGCATCCTCGCCTCAGTCTATGCTCTTTCTCTGGCTATCTCTCACTGTCGCAGGCTCGCCGTTGCTCGCAGCCTCATCTCTGCTCCCTCGCCCTCCCTCGCCTCCACCCTCCATCATCTTCCGGACACGTGTGTTGAAACGTGTCAAGAAAAGTTGGCCGTGTGTCAACGTGTCTGACACGCTCAAACACGTATCGGACATGACACGAAAGCATAGGCAATGTGTTCGTGTTTCATAGGTTCCAACCACCCTACCCTAAAAAGTCGTGCATCTCTGTCCTCTAGTATAAGAGTAAATCGATCAAGTGGTGACTGAACTACCAAAAAATGCTGTACCAACTCTTTAGCTAATACTCATTGCTAATTGTTAAACTCCATCATCTAATGGCTTCTTCATCGACACCCAAAAGGATTTATCATGTGTTCTTGAGTTTCAGAGGCACAGATGTTCGCAACAATTTCCTCGATCATCTCTACACAGCTCTTGACTTGAAAGGAATCTACACATATATTGATAGCGAGGAGCTTAGGAAAGGAGACCAAATAGCGTCAGCGCTCATGAAGGCAATTGAGGAATCAAACATCACAGTCATAGTTTTCTCTGAGGATTACGCTTCCTCATCATGGTGTTTGGAAGAGGTGGCAAAAATCATGGAGTGCAAAGAGGAAAGAGACCTCAGGGTCTTTTCGGTGTTTTACAAAGTGGAACCCAGAGAAGTGAGAACACCAAGAGCGCAATACAGAGAAGCTATGGTTAAGCATGAGTCCAAGTTTAGGGAGAATTTGGAGAAAGTGGAGAGATGGAAGAAAGCTCTTTTTAACGCCGGTGTCGCGACCAATTTTTCGGGGTGCACCACCTAAAACTAGATTAATGGACTGCTAAGTTTTTACACTTAGCTCGGGCTCTCCCAAGCCCATACCAGTTCGCGACTTAAGTCTAAATTTTTAAACATGCGAGGGGTTATTAATTAGGAGTCGCCACTAATCGGTTTATGGTAGGTCGATTAGATACCTAAGTAAAATAAAGGGAGATTTATTTTACTCCTACGAACCAGAGATTAAGGGTACGGGGACTTGGTTACACTAGAATTTTCTAATGCCCTTTCGGTACCATTTCTTTTTAATTTTTCAAAATGTTTTTGCAAGCAGCTGATTTATTTTAACCTAAATTACTATCATGCAAATGTGGTGACCACACGTGTACTCATCCATTATTTAAAACATTCAAATAATAAATTGCGTCACGCAAAGCAAGCAATCATTTTTTTGGATTTTCTTAAAAATTAGAATTCTTTTATGAAAATGCACTTTTAAACTAAATGTCTTCATCTTATTAATATGCAAATTCTAATTAAATGGGCCTATTATGCAAACTAATTATTATGCACCTCATGACCTAATTTCACTAATTAACAAGCTCTGATTTAAATAATCCTATTATGGAAACTAGTTAAAATGCACCTAGTATTTTTGTATTTTTTTTATTGAAATTCAGAATTTATAAAGATCCTAATTAATCTATCTAAAAGGGATGATTTTCTAATTTAATCTAGGGATTAATTTGACTTAAACCCTATCCTGTCTTAGAAAAACTATTTTTATTTTTTTATTTAAAAAAAAGGGATGAGAATATGAAAATGTGCTAATTAAGACTCTAAAAAGGCTATTTAAGTCTAATCCTAACCTTTTTAAAATATCTAAAAATGTAGTCCTAAAAATATTATCTAAAAATGCAATCCTAGAAATATAATTCTAAAAGTTTGATTAATTAAACCTACGTGTCTATTATATTAAACCTTAATGTCCTATATGCTCATGCAGATTTTTTGAATATTTTTAGTTTCTTTTTACTTTTTTTAAGTTGAATAATTGTTAAATAAGGGTTAAATCTAAACAATTAATATAATCACTAAATAAAGGGTCAAAATAATTGAAAAAATAACCTGACGTCTCACAGGTTAAATTAACAATTATTCTAATCCTAATCATCACAACAACTCAAAATAATTAAAAATCTAGTCCGAAGTCTTACGGACCAAATTAAATAATTATTATGATTTAACAATTGCAATTCTATCAAAAAGCCCTGAAATTAAAAATAATTAGAAAAATGATCCGATGTCTCTCGGATCAAATTAATAATTATATTAATTTTGGACAAAATCCCTACGGATAATGCGTACTAAATTCTCAAATATTAACATCCAACATTACAAATTAAACACCTAAACTGAAAATGCCATCAAATGAACATAATAAAATAAACTAACTTATAAAAAAGGGTAAAAAGTAAATAATAATAATAATAATAACAATAAAAAACTACCTAAGGTGAGTAACAGAGGCAGGGGATTGACGGTGTGGATTTCTTCGGTGGAGGAGCACGCGGTCTTGGAGTGGTCAACACTCGGCTTCGATGGAGGATGAGGTGTTGACCGTGTGGCTTCAACTGAAGACTAAATGAAGGGACTTGCAGCAGCGTTGGTGAGCGTGGGACGAGCGGGCGGTCTCGGGTGAAACGCAGTGGTGAACGGAGACGCGGCGGGGGTGGCGGCCGTGCGGGGATTGGTGATGCCGGCGCGGGTGAGGCGGCAGGAGCTCGAGAGGTGGGCGAGTCGCGGGTCACCGATGCGGAGCGTCAGGCGAGACCGGCGGAGCGGTGATGGAGGCGCTCAGGTGGTCGCGACTGTGGAGACACCGTCTTCGGAATTCAAGGGCGTTCGGTTTCACTAGTGCAGGCGCGGCAGAGGTGGCGCGGTAACGGCGTTAGGCGCAGGCGACGGCGTAGGGCAGAGTAGGGACGCGGTGACGGGGCACGGGCTGAGGCGCGGCGGCGGAGGCGAGCGAACCAGCGAAGTGGCGGTGCGGAGGCACGGCGGAGCTCGGAGATCGACGGGCGGCGTCGCGGGCGGAGCGGGGGTGTTGCAGTGGCGCGGCGTCGGCGAGGGCGGGAGCGTGGTCGTCGGGGCTCCGGTGTTAGTTGGGCAGCGGCAGGTCGTGGGTGCGCGGCCGACTCCGGGGAACGGCGATGACGCGAGGAAACCAGCGGCACAGAGGATCGGTCACAGCAGCAGGAGAACTCGCGAAGAAGAAGATGAACAGCAACTCCTGCTTTTCCCCTTTTTTTTTTCTCTTTCTCTCTCTGACCTATCCCTCTCACGTCTTCTCCCTCTTGCTGTTGTACTTTCTGCAGTACTTTTCAGCAGAAGGGAAAATTCTTTGCTGACTTTTTTCTTTTTCCCCAAAGAACGAACACTTCTCTTTTTCCTGAATTGTTGACCTCGAAAACTCCCCAGAAACCCTTTTCACGAATTCTCTCTCAATTTTTCGCACCTCTGAAATCTTTTCTCAATTCCTCCCGATTTTTTTGGAAATTCCTCTCCCCAGTCACAAAAAATGTAGCTCTCTTTTATAGTGATTCCAGATGGCCACTTGTATGGTATTTTCCGAGCTTCCATCTTTCGTCGCATTAAATCAAGGCTACAAATCAAAACGAGATTTATGCAATCAACTCGATTTTGCTCCGATTTATTCCGTTTTATAAAAATTCTTGCCCTTTGTTCACTTGATTTTTAATTGTTTCTGCATTTATCGAAATCTGAATGCTCATCAGAATTTCAAATTTCCCTACGTACTTCAATCAAATCAATTTCCCCCAATTTCATTTTTTTCTTTTTATTTGTCCAAAAATGCAATTTTTATTTTCCTTATTTTCCTAGATTTGCTAAAAATAGGTGTCAACAGCTGCCCCTCGTTGAAGGTGAGCTAGTAGAGGTTGCCTTCAAAGACAAGTTGAGATCTAATTGTTAATCATGCAGATGTATTGAGTGACTTTTGTTGTTGTTGTTTTTTTCTTTTTTCTTTTTTCTTTTTTCTTTTTTTTGAAAAAAATGAATCCCCTTTGGAAATGAAATTTATATAATGCATGGAAATGTTAATGCAAATGATAAAGGAACTTACTTTGGATTACTTACCTTCGGAGATGGTAGAGTAACTCAAGATAGATTGGTGTTACACGTCCAGGACCCGTACCATTCTACGGTCGCCCAGAATAGTAACATGACTTCACAAAGTGACTGCTTTCCCAGGACCCGTACCATTCTACGGTCGCCTAGTATGGCATTGTTTGGTTGTGTCTAGGACCCGTACCATTCTACGGTCGCCTGAATTGAGGTTGTCTATGACCCGTACCATTCTACGGTCGCCTAAACGGGGATTTGTTTTCCAGGACCCGTACCATTCTACGGTCGCCTGAACTGAGGTAATTGCTTTTCCAGGACTCGTACCATTCTACGGTCGCCTATTAGAGCAATAAATGTTGTCTAGGACCCGTACCATTCTACGGTCGCCTAGACTAAGGTTTTGCTTGGCTAGGACTCGAACCATTCTTCGGTCGCCCAGCCTTGCGACAGAAATCATCCAACTAGGACCCGAACCATTCTTCGGTCGCCTTAATCAGATTGAATCTGGAGGAAAAAATCTTTGGGGGGCGACTCCATCGAGCGCCAGTGCTTGGAAAGGAATACCTATACAATGACAAGTACTTAAGGTATGGATAGAGATAGACTTACCTGATGACATCTCTGTTCCTTGGGGATATGTCTCCTGCAAAACATGGTTGTAGGAGAGGCAACATGCATTTGTAATCATAAACATGCATTAATATAATGGAGGTTCATGATGATTTCCATTAATCTCGCATCACTTAATTCCTATTTTGAACACATGAGTGTCAAGAATGTGTCAAATGAGGGATCCTTTGGTCTGAAAGGACTTTTTCTTTCATCCTCATTAAAATGGCCATTTCATCCTGACCTTTGATGCAGGATTTTGTCAATTACTCTATCTCACCATCGTCATGCCAAACAAGGGTCTGAACAATCTCACAAGTGGTACGATCTCACCAATCTGAGAGGTCTTGAACAAGGACCGTAATGTGGGCTTGGTCAATGGCTTAACAAAAGGAACTCTTTGAGTCGAGACTTTCGAAAGAATGAGTGATATTCTGTAATCATCTCTGGGTTTACAAGTCAAGAACCCTGCAAAATGAGAAAGAAATAATCTTGCTCGCACCTCTTCGAGCGATGCTTAAAACATGTGAACCCCTAGGTTAATTCAAGTGCCATAATCAGAAGAGACTTTGCAAGGGACGTAACATAGGCTTGGTTCATGGGTTGAGAAATGAAAGGATCATTAAGCTCAAAAAGTGTTTAAGGGGGTTAAAGTTGGTGATCATCTTGACATTTCCACCACTTTCTTTCTCCACCGTTGAAGATTTTTTATCACAACTCCATTGATTACAACATTTGAGAGGTTTTTGGTACCACCTTGCTAGGGATACAACTTACTATATCAAGAGTTTGATTTTTTTTTTTTTGGTTTTTTTTTTCTTGGCATTGGCCTTGCTTTTACCGGGCACACTGCTTTTTCATGCCCCATTATTTTGCACTTTTTTTTTTGAACTTGCACAACCATCCTTTACAGCATTCTAAGCCATGTTACTTGAATGGTTCTTTTTGCCTTGCCCCAGTGTGGGGGATGATCACCAACTGGGTTTAATATGAAATAAATTCATAGGCTCAAGTGGGTTATGCAATGGATAGAAGTGTATAGGATAAAGAAAGAGCTGCTCTTCATCATCTTAGGCACTTCAAATTACCATATGAGTTACACTGCAAATACAACATTCGAAGATTGATGCAAGTGGGAGCAAGAAGATTCCTACCATTCATTTCAAATTTGTCCCAATGTGGGATGATTCTTGACAGGGATAATTTTTTTTTAAAAGAATCTCCATAAGTGTATTGTGTGACATCCATATTTTCGGGTTTTAATTTGACTGGATAAATAGGATCCTGTCTCATCGCTCGTCAATTTATTGACGGGTCCGAAATTTCAATAAAGAAATTATCGGAGGAAAAAAATTGAAGACCAAAAAGAAAATTTAAAGGAACAGGAAAAGAGAAAAGGAAAATTGAAATAGAGAAATATGCATTTCCTTTTTTTCTTTTTCTCTCTCTCCCTCTCTTTTCTTTCTTTCTTTTCTTTTTCTCTCCTCTCCCTTTTCCCCTCCCCCTCGTGCGATTCCCCACCGCCCATTCCCTCTCTCTCTCTCTTTCTTTGACTAGTCAATGCATATCCCTCTCTCTCTCTCTCTCTCTCTCTCTCTCTCTCTCTCTCTCCTTCTCTTTCTTCTTCTTCTTCTTCCTTCCTCCGCACGTCCAGCAAGCGAAACCCAGCAGCCCGAACCAGAACCAGCTCGCCCCTCAGCCGCTCGCCGCTCGTTCCGCCGCCACACCGCCGCCCGCGCCCACGCCGCGCCCGTGCGCTCGCCACCGTCCCGCCGTCCGCGCGCGCCCAGGCCGCGCGATCCAGCTCGGCCCAGCCCTGTTTCGCCTCTATTTCGCACCGACCAACCACCTCCGGCCACCGCCTAGCCCCGCCAGACCACCCCCGCGACCCCCTCGCCCTCCGCCGGCTTCCCCTCGCCGCCCTAGCCGCCGGAGCAGCCCCGATCTGCTCCGTTCAGCCATGACCAGCAAGACCCACGGAGTGGGTTTCAGCACCTTCGGGCCCGCTTTTGGGCCGTTTCCCGGCCCCGAACCCGAGCCGTGCTTTGGGGACAATCGTTCCTCGCGTCGCCGCCGTCGGATTGATCCGATTTGCGCGCGATTTGGTGAGTAATCTCACTAATTCCGGATTAGTTGGCTAATTATGCTTTAGGTTGGTTTAGTTTTAATTAATTATGTTTAGGTTGTTAGATTAGAATTAATTAGCAATTATTAGTCAATTGTGATGCGATTTAGATAAATTGATTGTGCAATTAACAAGTAGACGTGGTCTACTATTTATTGGGAGTGTCTCGGGAATTTTCGGGCCCCTAATTGAGCTTCAATTTGATGATTCGGGCCTAAGGGAGGTTTTGGCATTTAAATATTAATTTTTGGAATTCAATTAAATAATTATTTATTTTCCAAAAATTCAAGGGAGATGGTCTGGAACCAGAATATTATGCTGATGATCGTGGCGAAGTCCGTTTATTTAATCGAACTTTATTTTAAGTTAAATTGAATTTTTAATATTAATTAATTTTCGAAATTAAGTAAATAATTATTTATTTTCCGAAAATTCAACTGGAATGGCCCGTGACCGGAATATTATGCTGATGACCGTGGTGAAGTTCGTTTATTTAATTGGGCCTTATTTGGGCTAAATGGGATTTTTAATATTTAATAATTAATTTTCGAAATTAATTAATTAACTAATTATTTTTCGGAAATTAAGTTTGAGATGGCCGACGACCGAAATCTCGTGCTGACCATCGTGACGCAGTTTGTTTATTTAATTGAGCTTTATTTTGTGCTGAATTGAATTATTTGTGAAATTGGGAATTATTCTTTAATGGAATAATCTTTGATTAATAATTGGAAAATAACCGGATATCGGTTGACAGCACCAAAAGTGTTTTGGTGGACTACAGAAAATGTGGGAGTTATGGAAAGGAAAATATTATATTTTGGCTAAGGACGACCGTGTCCCCACACACGGCTATTTTATCGAGAAGGATAAAAGATGGAATGGACTGAATGGTCGGATAGTATACTATATCATCCTACGGGCTCTGATATGTCAGCTTAGCGAGAGTAGTATACTGGTGTACTATATCAGCCTACGGGCGATATGTCAGCTTAGTGCGAGCAGTACACTTTATCAGCTTAGTGTGAGCATCGGGGGTATACTATATCAGCCTACGGGCGATATGTCAGCTTAGCGAGAGCAGTATACCGGTATACTATATCAGCCTACGGGTGATATGTCAGCTTAGCAAGAGCGGTATACTTTAACCCTGTCGGCTTAGTGCGAGCTATACTATCTATATATCAGCTTAGAGTGAGCAGTCCTGGACTATGGTCGGACTTATAGATGGTATTGAATGTGCCGACCAAGCATGAGTCGTGATGACGTGTAATCGACTAGGTCGATTGATCATTGCTTGATCGATGTTGTGAATTGATCGATTGATTGGAAATGACCATGAGATGGTCGATTAACTTGTAATCGACTAGGTCGATTGATCGATGATTCGATCTCGAGTGTGACTTGATGTGATTCATTGCTTGGATTTGATGTCGTGGATTGATTGACTGATTAGAAATGACCGTGAGTGGTCTTGTTGGCATTTAATTGACTAGGTCGATTTGATCGATGTTTCGATCCGTGATATGATTGCTTGGGTGCCTATTATGAATTGTACTGACTTGCAGGTGGGATCTGATGCTAAGGTACGTCTTCTGACCTATGCGTGTTTAGGCAGCCTTTAGTATAATGGTTTACTAATTGGGCTTAGTGGGGTAGAACTCGCTGAGACGTAGTCTCATCCCAGTTTGGGGAAAAACATTTCAGGACCCCGTTGAGGAGCTGAGGAAGAGTCTGAGAAGGAGAACTCGGAGGTGAAACTTAAAGAGAAGGATTTTTGGAAGAAGAAGATAATCCCGAGAGGGGCCATAAGTATGGCCTGGATGGACTGAGATTCTATCTTCTTTGATATCTCCATTTTGATGTGAATAGAGTTTAGCATAAAAAGTCGTGAAGTGTTCTGGTTTGTATTTTGTATAAAAGTTTGGTTATAAATTTCAACATGAAAAATATGGCCCTGCTTTTCTATCCCATCGTTTTATTGTCTGGGGATTTTAACTGCTTCCGCATGTGCTTAATAAACGAAAGGGTCGGCGATATTTTGTCCTGGGATATCGCATTATAAAATCGACCAAGTGAGAAGGATGTGTGCGTGCCTGAGGATCGGGGCGTGACATTCAGTTTAAGTGGTATCAGAGCGAAGTTGAAGATTGGAGTGATAAGGAGCGTTGACCATGGGATAGTTAGTAGGAAATGCCTTTAAATTCATGTTGGTGCATGTCTGTGTTAGCTGGATGCTAGAATTGATTGTCATGTGAGGATCGCTCATCTTCTAATCCAGTGTGGATGTGGAAGACGGGTTTCAGTGTAAAGACTGAACCATGAGTGAGCAGGAGCTGAGAATTCCTAGTAAGGGGACAATGTCCTCTGTGACTCGGGATAAAGCACTGACAAATATCAGTACCCGAGGTGGTTGTGGCAGAGTGTCAACTCTGGCCAGCTTGAGTGTAAGAGTACTACTATAGGTTGGTACTAGTGTAGCAGCGTCAAATGATCCTAAGCTCGATAGGATCGTTCTGATGCAAGTGTTCCTTGGGAACTGGATGAGCCAGTAAGCTTAGGATCAAGCCGCTGTCGTTGTCGCTATCATTACCGCCGTCAGTGTTGTAACCACCGTTGTAGCTACACCTGTTGAGATCCAGAGTGGGGATATGATCTGGAATCGAGCCATCACTTCCAAGTCAAGGTACAGATCCAGTTTAGGCAGAAAAGGAAATCAGTCAGGGAAAAGATCGAAGTCGAGAGCGGTTCTAGCAGACCGATGGGACAACCAGAAAGAGTGTGCGCTGTCACTTGACAGGAGATAGAAGACTCACCTGATGAGTGCCGAAAGTATGGAAGGAATGCATGGATTAATCCTGTGTTCGAGAATGACTAGAACATGCTTTGATGGTAGTGAGCACGGCCATCAAGTGAGGGACTATTGGTTGGGGTTTAAGAAGAACACCAACACTGTTACTACCGTTGGAACGCCAGTAAGATGGCAAAAGGAACAGGAACGGAACCGATTATGCCTTATTCAATGAAGGAATATTTTGAGGTGATTTTATCAGAATAGTGCCAGAGAATGTTGGGATTGCAAGTGTGGAATTTCAGTTGTTTGTTAAGGCTGTAGGAAAAGAACCATTGACTAGAGTTATACTTGATTGGCTGTTGGTGTATGGCTTATTCGTCAAGTGTAGAAAGAATTGGTTCTTGAGCATTTTATGGTGATGAATTGTTATGGTAGAGTAACCCAGCTTATTCTAGGAGCATGTAGAAGTACCGAGTTTTATTGAGAGTCGAGAAGGGTTCTTGACTTCTTTAACCTCGTCACTTGAGGTAACCTGTTTGTCAGACAGAAGTTATCGAGATTAGTGGGCAATGATCTTAGATAAGACAGATTGAAGAATCAAAAAAAAATAAAATTGAGAACTCCTCAGTAGTCCAAGAATTCTTGGAAGTGTTGTCAGAAAAGTGGTCAGACCGTTGCCAGAGAAAGAAATAGAGTTACAATCGAGTTAACATCTGGAACAGAACCATTCTCTAAAAGTTTTTACCGGTTGTTGTTGTTTGAAGTGATAGAACCAATGGTGCAGATGTGAGGATTGATGAATGCTGAATTCATGCATATCAGTGCATCACTTTAGGGATCATCAATTTTGTGAAAAGAGAAAGAAAGATGGTTCGTTGCAATTATGCATCAACTATAGTCAACCCAATCAAGTGACAATCAATGATAAGTGTTCATTGTCAAAGATCGACGAATTGGACGACTTGTTATAAAGAGTGTGGATGTCTACAAGGATCGACTTGAGGACAGGTTATTGTCAGTTGAGAACTAGGAAGGAGGTTATACTGAAGACGGCATTTCGCACTTGATTTTGTCCTTGTGAGAATAATGTAAAGCCATTTGATTTGACGAACGCTCTAGCTGTTGTCATAGATTTGACAAATCGAGTGTTCAAAGAATATCTAAATCAATGGTGATCGTGTGGTGTAGCGACATTATAGGGTGTTCATTAAGTGTTGAGAATCATGAGATGCCCCTAAGAATGGTCGTGTGGTTACAGGTAAAGGAATCTTCATGGATTCAGCCAAGATAGAATCAGTTGTTAATGGGCCGAGACCGACATCAATGTCAGAGATCAGAAGTTGTGGGGATTGGACAGATTACTACGGAAGGTTTGTGAAAGAATTTTCAGCATCAGTATCATCATGGGCTTGACCTCTTGAGAAAGAAGAGAAATTCATTGGCATAGACAAGTACGAGGATAGTTTCCAGAGCTTTAGTAAAATCAGGCTATCGCACTTGTGCTAAACTTTTCATTTGGCTCTGGAAAGCATGAAATCTCTAGTGATGTGTCTTGCCAACGACTGGGTATGTATTGATACAACATGAGAAGATTGTTGTATAACCGTCCCGCCAGTTGAGACCCAACAAGTTGAACATGAAACGGTGTCATGAACAAGAATTTTGGCAAAACTATAATGATGTTATCTGGTATTATCTTGGGAGAATGAAAGAAGTAATTTATGTGTTGAGCCGAGAGTCTTCGATTATTCATAGGCTGACTAAAGTATAAACTTTACTTAAAAATGGTTTGAAATTTGGTTTTCAAATTTGAGGTAGGCTACCTTTTAAATGTTATAGCCGCCCTCAAGATTGAACCAAATGTTCCAGTTAGAATCGGCACCAAATTGATAAATAAAGATGTTCAGAAAATCTTATAAGAGAATACTGGTAAGAAGGATATTGACTTTAAGATTTATGAGAATAGAAAGTTCAGATTCCATGAGTGATTGAATATACTTGACAGTGTAGCACTCAGAGAAAAGATCTTGTCGGAAGTTCACTACAGTATTGGAGTTTTGACCAGATGGTGCAAGTAAATCAGAATCGGCATCAGCTAGATTAGCAAGTTGATATGAAGATAGATACCACTGAGCAGGTTGCAAGTGTCAGAAGTGTCAGTAAGTGGAAGCTCGGTAATGCGAACCGGGATAATTTTTACCATCATTTGAGAGTCCCAAGTGGAAATGGAAACATATGGCTTACTAAGGATTCAGGAGATTACTGATACCATTTGAGAATAGTAGTTGATCAATAAATGGAGTTGGTCCACTTTGGTACAGTACGGTTATATCTTGTTTTGAGTGGGTAACATCCAGATTTCGGGCTCTGATTTCGATTAGATAAATTGGGCATTTCATCGACGCGATTACAGTGTTTTTCTCTGAGTTGGCCACTCATGAGATAACTAGACTAGCTGGGTGAGTTATTAAGGACCTTAAGGCAAATAGACTTGAGAATTCGACCAGGGATCGACTTCTCGACCGTGCTCATCTTTAGAGATCATTGCGGCACAATATAAAATCGATTTGAAATTAGAGATAGATCGGCTCGACTGAGATGAATGACCGATCGTGGGTGACTCCACTAAATTGGAAAATTCTCATCGACCGGTACTAATTTGATGTTTCTATCGTTTTGGTACCCTGTGTCCGTATTTGAACCTTTGAGATTTTCACGACAATCGAGAGTCGCCAATGTGTCGAGTGGGTTCATTGTGGTTCGAAGAAAATCGACCACGGGTCATTTGTCCTAAAAAGCTCTGAACACTACCCGGTAACTTAGGTCACACTAAAAGCGTGTCGGAGTGAAATTAACCGCCAATCTAAATTCGATTTCAGAAATTGAAGATCTTATCTTGCCACAAAGTGGGTATATCGAAGTGTGTGTGTCTCGTATAGTTCACCGACATGGAGTGTCGAGGATGAATTATATCTCGAATCTAGATTAGAGATTATAAGTTAGCAGAGTTTTCAGAGGATTCTTTATTAATCAGTGCAAAGCAGAGTGTACAGGATTTCAATCGGTTGAGATGAAATTAGAAATCAGAAAATCGCAAGTCCAGAGTCAGCTCAGTGATCAGTATTTGCAGTTGTCAGATCAGTGTCAGAGTAAAGGCTGCTCAGAATTGTCAGAAATTTTGAATTCTTGAGGTTCGAAGGTTTATTAAGGAGTCGAGAAAAAGAGATCAGATGTGGATGACAGAATGTCTTATGTGAGAAGCTCAGTTCAGTTGTTGGTTTAGAAATAGCAGATTTTGTGTACAAAGATGATCTCCTTGGTCAAAGTGGTTAGACAACGCCACGAGACCGAATGATCAGCGTGGAAAAAGTGAGACTCGATGAGACGGCAATACCCCCCACCTTTCGTTTATGGATTGGTAAATGTTTAAATTTCGAGGACGAAATTTTTGTAAGAGGGGAAGAGTTGTGACATCCAGATTTTCAGGTTTTAATTTGACTGGATAAATAGGATCCTGTCTCATCGCTCGTCAATTTATTGACGGGTCCGAAATTTCAATAAAGAAATTATCGGAGGAAAAAAATTGAAGACCAAAAAGAAAATTTAAAGGAACAGGAAAAGAGAAAAGGAAAATTGAAATAGAGAAATATGCATTTCCTTTTTTCTTTTTCTCTCTCCTCTCTTTTCTTTCTTTCTTTTCTTTTTCTCTCCTCTCCCTTTTCCCCTCCCCCACGTGCGATTCCCCACCGCCCATTCCCTCTCTCTCTCTTTCTTTGACTAGTCAATGCATATCCTCTCTCTCTCTCTCTCTCTCTCTCTCTCTCTCTCTCTCTCTCTCCTTCTCTTTCTTCTTCTTCTTCTTCCTTCCTCCGCACGTCCAGCAAGCGAAACCCAGAAGCCCGAACCAGAACCAGCTCGCCCCTCAGCCGCTCGCCGCTCGTTCCGCCGCCGCACCGCCGCCCGCGCCCGTGCGCTCGCCACCGTCCCGCCGTCCGCGCGCGCCCAGGCCGCGCGATCCAGCTCGGCCCAGCCCTGTTTCGCCTCGTACCCCGCACCGACCAACCACCTCCGGCCACCGCCTAACCCTGCCAGACCACCCCCGCGACCCCCTTGCCCTCCGCCGGCTTCCCCTCGCCGCCCTAGCCGCCGGAGCAGCCCCGATCTGCTCCGTTCAGCCGCGACCAGCAAGACCCACGGAGTGGGTTTCAGCACCTTCGGGCCCGCTTTTGGGCCGTTTCCCGACCCCGAACCCGAGCCGTGCTTTGGGAACAATCGTTCCTCACGTCGCCGCCGTCGGATTGATCCGATTTGCGCGCGATTTTGTGAGTAATCTCACTAATCCCGGATTAGTTGGCTAATTATGCTTTAGGTTGGTTTAGTTTTAATTAATTATGTTTAGGTTGTTAGATTAGAATTAATTAGCAATTATTAGTCAATTGTGATGCGATTTAGATAAATTGATTGTGCAATTAACAAGTAGACGTGGTCTACTATTTATTGGGAGTGTCTTGGGAATTTTCGGACCCCTAATTGAGCTTCAATTTGATGATCGGGCCTAAGGGAGGTTTTGGCATTTAAATATTAATTTTCGGAATTAAATTAAATAATTATTTATTTTCCAAAAATTCAAGGGAGATGGTCTGGAACCAGAATATTATGCTGATGATCGTGGCGAAGTCCGTTTATTTAATCGAGAACTTTATTTTAAGCTAAATTGAATTTTTAATATTAATTAATTTTCGAAATTAATTAAATAATTATTTATTTTCCGAAAATTCAATTTGGGATGGCCCGTGACCGGAATATTATGCTGATGACCGTGGTGAAGTTTGTTTATTTAATTGGGCCTTATTTTGAGCTAAATGGGATTTTTAATATTTAATAATTAATTTTCGAAATTAATTAATTATTTATTTATTTTTCGGAAATTAAGTTTGAGATGGCCGACGACCGAAATCTCGTGCTGATCGTCGTGACACAGTTTGTTTATTTAATTGAGCTTTATTTTGTGCTGAATTGAATTATTTGTGAAATTGGGAATTATTCTTTAATGGAATAATCTTTGATTAATAATTGGAAAATAACCGGATATCGGTTGACAGCACCAAAAGTGTTTTGGTGGACTACAGAAAATGTGGGAGTTATGGAAAGGAAAATATTATATTTTGGCTAAGGCCGACCGTATCCCCACACACGGCTATTTTATCGAAAAGGATAAAAGATGGAATGGATTGAATGGTCGGATAGTATACTATATCATCCTACGGGCTCTGATATGTCAGCTTAGCGAGAGCAGTATACTGGTGTACTATATCAGCCTACGGGCGATATGTCAGCTTAGTGCGAGCAGTACACTTTATCAGCTTAGTGTGAGCATCGGGGGTATACTATATCAGCCTACGGGCGATATGCCAGCTTAGCGAGAGCAGTATACCGGTATACTATATTAGCCTACGGGTGATATGTCAGCTTAAGGAGAGCGGTATACTTTAACCTTGTCGGCTTAGTGCGAGCTATACTATCTATATATCAGCTTAGAGTGAGCAGTCCTGGACTATGGTCGGACTTATAGATGGTATTGAATGTGCCGACCAAGCATGAGTCGTGATGACGTGTAATCGACTAGGTCGATTGATCATTGCTTGATCTGATGTTGTGAATTGATCGATTGACTGGAAATGACCATGAGATGGTCTGATTAACTTGTAATCGACTAGGTCGATTGATCGATGATTCGATCTGAGTGTGACTTGATGTGATTCATTGCTTGGATTTGATGTCGTGGATTGATTGACTGATTAGAAATGACCGTGAGTGGTCTTGTTGGCATTTAATTGACTAGGTCGATTTGATTGATGTTTCGATCCGTGATATGATTGCTTGGGTGCCTATTATGAATTGTACTGACTTGCAGGTGGGATCTGATGCTAAGGTACGTCTTCTGACCTATGCGTGTTTAGGCAGCCTTTAGTATAATGGTTTACTAATTGGGCTTAGTGGGGTAGAACTCGCTGAGACGTAGTCTCATCCCGGTTTGGGGAAAACATTTCAGGACCCCGTTGAGGAGCGAGGAAGAGTCCGAGAAGGAGAACTCGGAGGTGAAACTTAAAGAGAAGGATTTTGGAAGAAGAAGATAATCCGAGAGGGGCCATAAGTATGGCCTGGATGGACTGAGATTCTATCTTCTTTGATATCTCCATTTTGATGTGAATAGAGTTTAGCATAAAAAGTCGTGAAGTGTTCTGGTTTGTATTTTGTATAAAAGTTTGGTTATAAATTTCAACATGAAAAATATGGCCCTGCTTTTCTATCCCATCGTTTTATTGTCTGGGGATTTTAACTGCTTCCGCATGTGCTTAATAAACGAAAGGGTCGGCGATACTTTGTCCTGGGATATCGCATTATAAAATCGACCAAGTGAGAAGGATGTGTGCGTGCCTGAGGATTGGGGCGTGATATATGGGGCTCAAAGGGGTTGAGCAATAGATCACCTGTAGTGTTTAGGATAAAGAAAATGATGCCTCTCATCACCTTGGTTGACGTACCCTTTGTGAGATAGCCCTCTTCCTTGCGGGCATGGAATTTTTCACACGACTCACTGGGGGTTAGTGTATGAAACAGCGTATGGAACAAGGTTTGCCTTTCGTCATTCCAAGTACTCCATTTGACACATTCAATTCATCTCACACAATTCATCAAGGAAGAAAAATGCAAGATTTGCAATAAATTTGAACAATTGAACTCATTGGAGCAATTTATTCATCGTTGAAATGCTTGCAGTTCAAAACATGACATGGCAAATTCTATCATGGGTAATATTTCTTGACAGCATCTGAATTAACAGGAGTGGAAAACTCACGACCATCCATTTCTGCCAAGATCAAGGCACCGCCAGGAAGTACCTTCTTTACCACATATGAACCGTTGTAGTTTGGAGCAAACTTGCCTCCGGGATCTGGAAAAATTGGCAACAACTTCCTTAGGACTAGGTCATTTACCTTGAAATGTCTCGGCCGCACCTTCCGGTTGAAAGATCTAGCTACTCTCTGCTGATATGCTTGGCCATGGCAGAGAGCCTTCAGTCTTTTCTCGTCGATCAAGTTCAACTGCTCGAATCTTTGTTGTGACCATTCTGCCTCAAACAAATCCACTTGGGATAGAACTTTTAGACATGGAATCTCCACTTCCACGGGTAAAACTGCCTCCATGCCGTATACCAGAGCAAAAAGGGTTGCCCCAGTGGAAGTGCGGATCGATGTCCGATACGCCATCAGTGCGAAGGGTAACCTGTCGTGCCAATCTCGATAATCCACGGCTGTCTTAGCCAAAATCTTCTTAATGTTCTTATTGGTCACTTCAACGGCCCCATTCATTTGAGGGCGGTAAGGAGACGAATTCAGATACTTGATTTTGAACTCTCCGAACAACTCATCAACAAGTTTGTTGTTCAAATTAGTCCCATTATCAGTGATGATTGCTTTAGGAACACCATAGCGAACAATTATGTCACGTTTAACAAACTTCACCACATTACGAGCAGTGACACTTGCAAACGATGTAGCTTCGATCCATTTGGAGAAATAGTCTATCGCCACCAAAATGAATCGATGTCCATTTGAAGCCTTGGGATTGATTGGGCCAATCACATCAATACCCCACATTAAGAAAGGCCATGGCTCGGAAAACTAATGCAGCTCAGTTGGAGGAACATTTATTTTATTTCCATGAATCTGGCAGCGATGACAACTTCGAACATACCGGATGTAGTAACTTTCTAGTGTGAGCCAGTAGTATCCTAATCTCATAATCTTCTTGGCCAACATGTGCCTATTCATACGGGGGCCACATACCCCCTCGTGCACTTCTTGCACAACTTGAGTGGCTTCGACTGCATCTATACATCGCAACAAGACAGAATCATAAGATCTCTTGTATAAATTCTCACCACTGACGAAAAATTTCGAGGCCATCTTCGCGATGTACTTCCTATCAGCCCGAGTGCTTCCTTCAGGAAATTCTTGTTTTTTAATGTAATTCATGATATCGTAATACCATGGTTTTCCATCAGATTCTTCAGTCACAATCATACAATAAGCCGGCTTTGGCAAAACTTCTATTTTCAGAGGCTCAACCTCCAAACCATCAGTGACTTGGAGCATAGAGGACAACGTCGCAAGTGCGTCTGCAAATTGATTATGAGACCTCGGCAAGTATTCAAACGAAACATCCTTGAACTCTTTCACCAGATTTTCTAAATACTTGTGGTATGGGAGTAACTTGGCATCCTTGGTCTTCCATTCTCCCACGGTCTGCAGTATGATTAGTGCAGAATCTCCAAACACCTTTAACTTAGCCACACCCATTTCAATTGCGGCTTGAAGCCCGAGGATGCAAGCTTCATACTCGGCTACATTGTTAGTGCATGGAAATATCAATTTTGCAGCTATCGGATAGTGTTGCCCATATGGAGATATCAGAACTGCCCCATTACCCGAACCAGATAAGTTTACAGCTCCATCAAAGAACATCTTCCATGAGTCTTCATCTACACTCAAGACACGGTCATCAAGGAAACTATCATCATCATTAGGGATTCTTGAATTCTCGGCTAGTAGATCAGCGATCGCTCGGCCTTTAACCAACTTTTGTAGCATGAACTGCACATCAAATTCAGAAATCAAGATTTGCTATTTGGCCAACTTACCCACCAAAGCTGGCCGATCAAGTAGGTACTTGATAGGGTCGTTCTCAGTCACGAGAAATATTTGATAATGTAGTGTGTATTGTCGCAATCTATGCAACACCAACACCAATGCCACACAAGTCTTTTCAACCTCAGAATACTTCAACTCCGATACAGTGAACTTCTTGCTGAGGTAATAAACGGCCCGTTCTTTTCTGTCAACAGGACTTTCTTGAG
Organism: Eucalyptus caleyi; assembly: GCA_014182885.2. Classification (NCBI taxonomy): domain Eukaryota; kingdom Viridiplantae; phylum Streptophyta; class Magnoliopsida; order Myrtales; family Myrtaceae; genus Eucalyptus; species Eucalyptus caleyi. The sequence goes on along the minus strand of CM024470.2, from coordinate 37,773,060 downwards.
TCAGCATTGCACCCAATGACTCACTATGAATAGTGAGATAGAGAATCAAAGGATGCCCCGGTGAAGGTGGGACAAGAACTGGTGGATTCATCAAATACTGTTTCAGCTTGTTGAACGCTTTTCGACACTCATCATCCCAGCTAACTTGTGCATTCTTCTTTAGAAGCTTAAAGAATGGCTTGGCAGTTTCAAAGAGTTGGGAAATGAATCTCGCTATGTAATTCAATCTTCCTAAAAGGCTCCGAACTTCTTTCACCGTTGATGGAGGTTGCAATTCACATATGGCCTTGGCCTTGGAAGGGTCGATCTCAATCCCTTAACTGCTCACAATAAATCCGAGTAATTTACCGGATGTTGCTCCGAACACGCATTTAACGGGATTTAGACGAAGCTTGAACTCACGAAGTCGATCAAACAACTTCTTCAAGGTTTCGATGTGGCTTCTTCCTGGTCGAGTCTTTGTAATCATATCATCAACATAGACTTCAATCTCCTGGCGCATCATATCATGAAATAAGGCGACCATGGCTCGCTGGTAGGTTGCCCCCGCATTCTTGAGTCCGAAGGGCATGACCTTATAATGAAAGGTTCCCCACGGAGTAATAAATGCAGTCTTCTCCTTGTCTTCCTCCTTCATCCTTATCTGATTGTACCTAGAAAAACCATCCATAAATGAGAATAGTTCAAAACCAGCAGTGCTATCCACAAGGACATCTATGTGTGGTAATGGAAAATCATCCTTTGGACTAGCTTTGTTCAGATCCCGATAGTCAACACAAACTCGAACTCGACCGTCCTTCTTCATCACCGGCACAATATTAGCCACCCATTCGGGGTATTGTGAGACTTCAATAAATCCCACGTTCAAAAGCTTCATCACCTCCTCTTCTATCTTCTTTGAGAGCTCGGGCTTAGTCCTCCGCAACCTCTGCTTCTTAGGTGGCATGTCCAGATTAGTGGGTAGGCAATGCTCCACGATTGATGGGTCTAGCCCAGGCATGTCGGCATAGGTCCAGGCAAAAATGTCTTGATATTCCTCCAGTAACTGAATTAGGCGCTCAGCCTCGTCTTTGGGGAGATTTGCCCCAATTTTCACCTCTTTGGCTTCTTCAGTGTCACTCAAATTAATAGTGATGGTCTGCTCAGATGTGAGAGACTTAGCTTTTTCATGTTGCTCCCAGTTACGTTGTACTTCGATGGAATCTTCAATCGAGTCTTCAGGATCATCATTATCAGGACTTGTTGCAATGGATTGGACCATTTTCATACCTTTACATGCCATAGGATTGTTCTCTTGTGGGCCAAAGCCCATCTCTTCAGGGGGTCCTTCATCAATGGCTCCTATGATGAGGTTGTCGAATAGGCTTGCAACTCCTTCTAGCTCATCATCAGGGCTCTCTGCCTTCAAGGGTGTCAAATCATCCATGCCACCCCATCCATCTGGGACTATCTCACTAGGGTCAATGTAATAGCTAGGAGGTGTTGAATACTTCACCAGGTAATCAAACTTGCCACTAGGCTGCCCCAAAGTGTCTATCACTTCCGCTTCTTCATGCATCATTCTTGGAGGACCAGGGAACGTCTCGTGAATGCTCGGGGGTAATGAGTTTTGCCTCTCTCGCCCTTGGTTAGGTGGCGAGCTCCGCCTCTCTTGTCTTCGTCCTTCAGAACTTCCCCCACCTCGTCCATGGTACCCTAAACCAACAGAACGGGACCTCTGAGGGGCTTCAATGGGGCTTTGAATGCCCTGACCATTTATCCCAAGACCATTACCAGGGACGAAGTCATTCCCAACCATTACTCTTCCCACCATAAGGGTAGCATTTGATACTTCAGGGGTAGGTGGTGATGAACCCCGAGAAGCATGTATAGTGGACACCAATTCGAATGAGTGGTAACTTGATTCAAATTGGGAATCCGGCTCCACATAGGGGATAGCCGTCTCATGATAAATCCGGTGGTCTTCCTTACCATACACGGTGACCAACTTCCTTTCAATCACAAATTTCACAGCTTGATGTAGACTTAAAGGCACCGCTCCAGCAGTGTGTATCCATGGTCGACCTAACAGGAAATTGAATGCAGTAGGGATGTCCAGCACTTGGAAGGAATTGTTGAAGACGACCGGTCCTATTTGTACATCGAGATGGATTTCCCCGATCACTTCCTTTCTTGTTCCATCAAAAGCTCGCACAGAAGTTTTTGCGGCATGTATCCTTGACGGGTCTACCTTAAGGCGATGAAGAGTGGCCAACGGACAAATGTTCAGAGCGGACCCATTATCAATGAGTACTCGGGACACATGAGAAGACTTGTGCTTAACAGATATGTAGAGTGCTTTGTTATGTCCCCTGCCTTCAAGAGGAAATTCCTCATCAGAGAAGGCAATCAAATCCTTAAGAAGGACTGATCCCACAAATTCTTCCAGTTTGTCTGCCTCAACTGTCTCTGGCACACGAATTTCACTCAGCACCTTCATTAGCGACTTCTGATGAACGGGGGATGTCATCAAGAGCTCGAGTAAGGAGATTTGAGCGGGCATCTTTCGTAGTTGGTCAACCACGTTATACTCGCTTGCTTTGATTACGGCCAGAAACTCCTTAGCCTCTTCATCAGTGACCAGCTTTGCAGGTTGAGCACTAGCTTGACCATAGGTCCGACCAGACCTTGTAACAAGGTCCACATCTAGGTCATAGGACCAAGGCACTGCCTTATCATTGACATACTCATACGGCTGAGGCACCTCTATCACTATCTCCTCGTCAGATGCATCTTCTAATGGGGGCATGTCTATAAGCGAAGGATCAACCTCTTTCTTGTCAGCATCAAGTGTAGCCTGCTCCTCCTTCCAATCGATGATGAGGTGGGAGATAGTAGAAACTATGTAGTTACGATCAGCATACACAATGATGCCATCATCCACCATTTTGGCAACTCTTTCTCTCATCACCGATAGAGGGACATCTTCCTGACCTCGGTAATACCCAGCTCTCACTAACCCGTTGTAGGCATCTGTCATGTGCACCTTTGAGTTCCTGATCTGTCCGACTTCAGGTTCCAGGATAGCATTCACTGTACCCTCATGCTCTGGTAGCGGATTTTTTTGGACGTTCGGCCGAGCAGTCTGAAATGAAAAGGCCTTTGTATCCAGGAGATTCTGGATCTTGTGCTTGAGGGTGAAACATTCATCAGTTGAATGCCCCAATTCACCGTTATGGTAGTCACACTTCTTCGTTGGGTCGTAACCACGAATGCCTTCACGGTTAGGGCGCTTTGGTTCACTAGTGAGCAAATCCTTCTTTCGGAGGACTACCAGCACTTGGGATGGAGACCTAGGGAGAGGGGAGAACTGCCTCCTATTATTCGCTTGGGCGAATGATTGACGGCCAGCGGGTTGTTGCTGCCTTGGGTTTACCTGTATAGCTGGGGCACGTTTGGCACTTTCTTGGCTATAAGCCACGTTCACATCCACGGCCGCTTCCTTCTCCTTCTTGGCAGAGAACCTTTTAGTAGATGGCTCAGAAAACTATCCTTCCCTTATCCCCATCTCGATCTGCTCTCCTACAGGAATGAGCTGATTGAAGCTTTTGACATACGTACTGGCCATTCGATTACGAAACTTAGATGGAAGGGTCTTCACGAACAACTTCATCAACTCTTTGTTGGTAGGCTCAGGAGTAATTTGAGCTGCCAAGTTTCTCCATCTCACAGCATATTCTTTAAACGACTCACTCCTTTTCTTTTCCATCCGCTCCAGGTCTTCTCGAGAAGGCGCGATGTCCATGTTGAACTTGTATTGTTTGAGGAATGCATCCGCCACTTCGTTCCAGGTTTCGAGGAGATTTACGTTCTTCGTTACGTACCAGTTTAGTGCGGGCCCGGTCAAACTCGCATGAAATGATTAGATCATAAGGGGCTCATTTTTTACGTGCTGGGCCATGCGGACGTGGTACATCTGCAAATGAGACTTTGGACAAGATGTCCCGTTATACTTCTCGAACTCCGGTATTTTGAACTTGCTTGGCATTTTAACTTTCTCATAGACCGAGAGGTCAAATGGGAGTGAGCTTTGAGATCCCTGCAACTGTCTCACTTTCTCTTCCAGCTTTGCAACGCGTTCATCCTGATCTGTCTTAGGGATGTTGACAAGCTTAGCCTTTTCCACATTGATCGGGAATGGATCATCTTCCAGCCCGGGCATGTCATCCTCACCCGTTTGGGCCTTGTTTGCCGGCTTTGGGACGACTATCTCAGGAAGAGCGGGTGCAGCTGCTGGATTCGCTTGGAGGAATTGGAGTTGATCCGTCACAAGCTGTATAGAGGTGAGTACTTGTTGGAGTTGAGTCTCCACAGCAGACATACGATCACGCATTTCGCTTTGGTCGGCCATTCTTGCTCTTAATCGTGTAATAATGGGAGAGCGCGGAGGATCAGTTATTACCTAAGGTGAAAAAGAGGTAATGTAAGAACCAATGATAGGATAGAAAATGGCCCACGACAACGGTCTAATCGCCCGATTTATTCATAATTTACTAAAAACATTAAACCAAACAATGAACTAAGAATCGAAATTCTAGTCCCTAAACATTAAACATTGAATTGAAAATTGAAATGAAACTCCCTAGACATCGGACTAAGAATCAAAATTCAAAAGATCTCATTTCATATGCTTTCGGGATTTCAACGCCTTGCGAAGCCTCTTATTTTCAGCTTCAATCATTTCCACTTTCCGCTTAAGATGCTCAATTTGTGCTCGCTGAGTGGGCTTCTTAGTCACATCTGGCACCACTGGACGTAAGGTCGCAGGAATCCGGTGTTGTTGAATGTAGAATGCCGACGCATGGTGGAGTTCCTCTTCCCCTTTCAGTCTTTTGGGCACCAGAATCTTCTCTAGGTGGCATTCATTCCATGCAGCAATGATCATCTGGATCTCCTTGAAGTAGTCGTAGTTTGCTTGAATAAAATAAACTTGGAACAACTTTGTCTTGAGTGGCGGAGGAATTTCTTGAAGAGCTTTGTACTGACGGGCCACCCTATACGGGTAGTAAGAAGTCGCACCAGAAAAGCCCAACAATGGAATTGGCTCATCATACTTGTGTGAGAAACGAGCTTCCTCAACTCGGAACCATTTAGTATGCCATAGGAATGCCTTAGGATCAGGATTTTTTAAAAAATTAATCCAAGGAGCATATTGTTTATTTGGGGAAAAACGTTCTAAGACCGCAAATTTTTGTATGGGGTGCCTAAAATCATCAATCTTAAATTGTTTCATGAGGTGCCCAAATCCTCTTATGTGGGTGAAAAACCATATTTGTAAAAGTTCAGGGAGGGCACGCATGGTCTTTTCTTCATTTTGTTTGAAACGATTTAATGACAAAAATGTTTCAGCTAAAACCATATTGACATAATTTAAGCCGTCACAAACACGATTAACCACCCATGAAATTGAAGGATTAATGGCATTTCTTCAGTAAGGAAAAACAATTAGCCCGAAAAATGCTAACATGAAGATCCTAGCTTTTAAAATCATTGATTTATTTGCAAAACATTTTTCCAAAAATGAAAATGGGCATGCAAAACAGTTGGCTTTAACAACTTTCCTTACTTTTTCGGCTTCGATTTCTAAAAACCGTGATAATTCAGAAATAGAATCTATACCGATAGGTGGTCTAACAAGCTCCTTTTCCAGGGGCATTCCAATAGCAACACTATATTTTTCTAGTGTTGGAGTCAATTCGTACTCACCAAATATGAATGTGGAAGTTTGTGGACACCAGAAATGAGGGAGTGCTTGTATCACACTAGAGTGGATGTTGATCTCCAATAGTGGGAGAAGTCGGGCAATCCTAGTCTTCACATACCTCTGGCCCTCTTGATCTAACTGATCCAGCCACATCTTGAGCTCTTTTTTGGGAGTGGAAATGCATTGTACGTCGGTCCTCCCCATAGCATATAAAACAAGACGCGACGAAACCTATTGTCATGGACCGACAAAATTGTGAAGTAAGAATTTAGACAACTTACTTTCACCAGAAGGAATGACAAGCACATAGACACACGCATGAAATGTGAAGCTCGATTTCTATCTAAATGGCTTAACAAAGTGGAGCTAAGAGGATGATCTGACCGTTGCAGTCTCGCATTAACGTGTCAGGTCCCCCTAACTCCGGCTCAGTCGAATGGAATGTCCAATAGTCACGCAGTCTCGCGGATATGGACAAACACATTCGGCACCATGAAAAGACTTTCGGGGAAGAGAAGGTCAACCTCTATATAGCAGTCTCGCTTTAGAGGAAGTATCCTTCTCAACACCATCCTATAAATCTTATCGCAGCCCAGGTCCGGCCACAGGTTGTGTGTGCAATAGTGTAGTGCTAAAAACAATAAAACATGCACAACAGTTCAAATGCAAACAACACTTCTAATCATGGAAAAATAAATCATTAATCCCACTCTCCAACCTGCAAGACAAATGTTAGCATAGACTACTCCCCTTATACCTCCCATCTGCAAAAGCATTTAACACCTTAGAATGTTAGGGACATACCTGGTGTCCTTGCTGCCAAACAAAAAATATTTTTCTTTTTTTTTTAAATGAAAAGAAAAATTGGCCTAAGTCCACTAAGTGTTTTAACACAAGTCCCCAGCAAAGTCGCCAAGCTGTCGCGACCTATTTTTCGGGGTGCACCACCTAAAACTAGGTTAATGGACTGCTAAGTTTTTACACTTAGCTCGGGTTCTCCTAAGCCCATACCAGTTCGCAACTTAAGTCTAAATTTTTAAACATGCGAGGGGTTATTAATTAGGAGTCGCCACTAATCGGTTTATGGTAGGTCGATTAGATACCTAAGTAAAATAAAGGGAGATTTATTTTACTCCTACGAACCAGATTTATTTTACTCCTATGAACCAGAGACTAAGGGTACGGGGATTTGGTTACACTAGAATTTTTTAATACCCTTTCGGTATCATTTCTTTTTAATTTTTCAAAATGTTTTTGCAAGCAGCTGATTTATTTTAACCTAAATTACTATCATGCAAATGTGGTGACCACACGTGTACTCATCCATTATTTAAAACATTCAAATAATAAATTGCGTCACGCAAAGCAAGCAATCATTTTTTTGGATTTTCTTAAAAATTAGAATTCTTTTTATGAAAATGCACTTTTAAACTAAATGTCTTCATCTTATTAATATGCAAATTCTAATTAAATGGGCCTATTATGCAAACTAATTATTATGCACCTCATGACCTAATTTCACTAATTAACAAGCTCTGATTTAAATAATCCTATTATACAAACTAGTTAAAATGCACCTAGTATTTTTGTATTTTTTTATTGAAATTCAGAATTTATAAAGATCCTAATTAATCTATCTAAAAAGGGATGATTTTCTAATTTAATCTAGGGATTAATTTGACTTAAACCCTATCCTGTCTTAGAAAAACTATTTTTATTTTTTTATTTAAAAAAAAGGGATGAGAATATGAAAATGTGCTAATTAAGACTCTAAAAAGGCTATTTAAGTCTAATCCTAACCTTTTTTAAAATATCTAAAAATGCAGTCCTAAAAATATTATCTAAAAATGTAATCCTAGAAATATAATTCTAAAAGTTTGATTAATTAAACCTACGTGTCTATTATATTAAACCTTAATGTCCTATATGCTCATGCAGATTTTTTGAATATTTTTAGTTTCTTTTTAGTTTTTTTTTTAAAGTTGAATAATTGTTAAATAAGGGTTAAATCTAAAAAATTAATATAATCACTAAATAAAGGGTCAAAATAATTGAAAAAATAACCGACGTCTCTCAGGTTAAATTAACAATTATTCTAATTCTAATCATCACAACAACTCAAAATAATTAAAAATCTAGTCCAAGTCTTACGGACCAAATTAAATAATTATTATGATTTAACAATTGCAATTCTATCAAAAAGCCCTGAAATTAAAAATAATTAGAAAAATGATCCGATGTCTCTCGGATCAAATTAATAATTATATTAATTTCGGACAAAATCCCTACGGATAATGCGTACTAAATTCTCAAATATTAACATCCAACATTACAAATTAAATACCTAAACTGAAAATGCCATCAAATGAACATAATAAAATAAACTAACTTATAAAAAAGGGTAAAAAGTAAATAATAATAATAATAATAACAATAAAAAACTACCTAAGGTGAGTAACAGAGGCAGGGGATTGACGGTGTGGATTTCTTCGGTGGAGGAGCACGCGGTCTTGGAGTGGTCAACACTCGGCTTCGACGGAGGATGAGGTGTTGACCGTGTGGCTTCAACTGAAGACTAAATGAAGGGACTTGCAGCAGCGTTGGTGAGCGTGGGACGAGCGGGCGGTCTCGGGTGAAACGCAGTGGTGAACGGAGACGCGGCGGGGGTGGCGGCCGTGCGGGGATTGGTGATGCCGGCACGGGTGAGGCGGCGGGAGCTCGAGAGGTGGGCGAGTCACGGGTCACCGATGCGGAGCGTCAGGCGAGACCGGCGGAGCGGTGATGGAGGCGCTCGGGTGGTCGCGACTGTGGAGACACCGTCTTCGGAATTCAAGGGCGTTCGGTTTCACTAGTGCAGGCGCGACAGAGGTGGCGCGGTAACGGCGTCAGGCGCGAGCGACGGCGTAGGGCAGAGTAGGGACGCGGCGACGGGGCGCGGGCTGAGGTGCGGCGGCGGAGGCAAGCGAACCAGCGAAGTGGCGGTGCGGAGGCACGGCGAAGCTCGGCGATCGACGGGCGGCATCGCGGGCGGAGCGGGGGTGTTGCAGTGGCGCGGCGTCGGCGAGGGCGGGAGCGCGGTCGTCAGGGCTCCGGTGTCAGTTGGGCAGCGGCAGGTCGTGGGTGCACGGCCGACTCCGGGGAACGGCGATGACGCGAGGAAACCAGCGGCACAGAGGATCGGTCACAGCAGCGGGAGAACTCGCGAAGAAGAAGATGAACAGCAACTCCTGCTTTTCCCCTTTTTTTTTCTCTTTCTCTCTCTGACCTATCCCTCTCACGTCTTCTCCCTCTTGCTGTTGTACTTTCTACAGTACTTTTCAGCAGAAGGGAAAATTCTTTGCTGACTTTTTTCTTTTTCCCCAAAGAACGAACACTTCTCTTTTTCCTGAATTGTTGACCTCGAAAACTCCCCAGAAACCCTTTTCACGAATTCTCTCTCAATTTTTCGCACCTGAAATCTTTTCTCAATTCCTCCCGAATTTTTTGGAAATTCCTCTCCCCAGTCACGAAAAATGTAGCTCTCTTTTATAGTGATTCCAGACGGCTTGTATGGTATTTTCCGAGCCTTCCATCTTTCGTCGCATTAAATGCGCTACAAATCAAACGAGATTTCGCAATCAACTCGATTTTCTTTCCGATTTATTCCGTTTTATAAAAATTCTTGCCCTTTGTTCACTTGATTTTTAATTGTTTTTGCATTTATCGAAATTTGAATGCTCATCAGAATTTCAAATTTCTCTACATACTTCAATCAAATCAATTTCCCCCAATTTCATTTTTTTTTCTTTTTATTTGTCCAAAAATGCAATATTTATTTTCCTTATTTTCCTAGATTTGCTAAAAATAGGTGTCAACAGCCGGTAGCTTGTCTAGGTGGCATTTGAAGGACGGGTAAGTAGAGTGGAGTCCATATTTTGTGTAAACAAAACTAGTCTTTAAAAGTAATGATTGTATGTAAAATAAATAAATCTACACACATATGATTGTAAGTATGACTTAATTTACTGTTTATTATTAACTAGCAACATTTGTTTGTTTGAAAATAGTTGGTAAGGAAGTCAAATGAGAGTTGGTAACACAATTGGAAAAGTTGGTAAACTAAAAGAACAACTAAACATTGGTAAGTAGCTTAAGTGAGATTTGACAAGGTAGGTAATTATTTAATATGACAAAAGTTGGTAAGTCACTCTAATTTAGATTCATATTTTTATATAAAAGCTAGTATATTCAAAGCAGCAAGTTATGCAAATCAAAATTGGTGAGCTAGTACAACACTTCGTAATTTGCAAAAAAAAAAAAAATAAATAAATAAATAAATAAATAAATAATAAATAATAATAAATTGGTAATTTTATGTAAGTGTTGACAAGCTGCTTACAGGAAAAGTTACTGATTTTATATTTCACCAACAGATTTTTTTTTTTTTTTTTAACCTACCAATTTGTTGAAATTCACTGGCATGAGAAAAAAAGAAGAAAAAACCCCAATTTTGGGCATGAAGCAATAGAATTCTGCCTTTGGTTTAGGTAAGACCCGTTTCATTCGGGTAATGTCTATGGCTCTTTATTTTGGATCCTTGTTGCCTTCCTCAAAGTGTAATAAAAGTTATAAACGTTTTGCCTCTGAGCTATTTGAGTTCTTCACCTTTCATTTTGGTTAATTGAATTATACAGATTTTCAATATTGGTCAACTAAATCCTGAACTCGTTATTGGTGGCATTTTGAGTTAAAAAAATCACATGCGCCAACCACAGAATAGACACGTGGCTTTTTCCAGTAATAAAAAATTTGACAATAGGACTCCATCGGCCGAAAATTTAAATGACTTTTTTGAACAAAATAAAATGTTAAAACCTGATGGAGTACAAACGGACAAAATGTTAAGTAGCATTATTGCACTTACCCCATTTCTTTGGAAGGAATAAGAAAGTTCACAATGCTTGATCTAGGATAATTAGTACGTATAAGCCATCTAAGGCAATGACATCACTTTTCGGGGTATTTAATAGTTTTCGATTCGAAATCTTAACCACCGTTCAAAGTTCTAAATAATTTGATTAACCGTTATACGGTCACAAAGGAAAAAATGTAAATCGTCATGTACACATCGAAAGAACATGAATCACTTAGATGACTAAAAGCTGAACCATGAACTTGTTATGGTTGGTGTGAAGTTCTCGAAGTTCTAATTCGACTCCATTGGAATAATTTTTGTGTTGTTGTGTCCAAAAATGGGATGCCCTGTTCTGTCATTGTTGGTTGGTGACTGCTCATTATTTGCTTATCCAAATTGCTAAAATGATGCTACAGCTTCTTTTTCAATTTTTGTCAGAGATGATTCAGAGCATATACAAAAAATTGTGAAGGAGATTGCCACTTACCTAGGCCGAACACCTTTGCACGTTGCTAAGCATCCAATTGGGATAGATTCCCGTGTGCTTGAGCTGAGATTGATGTTAAACCTTGAGTCTAATGATGGTGTTCTCATGGTGGGATTATGGGGACAAGGAGGCATAGGAAAAACAACTTTGGCTAAAGCCATTTATAATGATATTTTCACACAATTTGAAGGTTCAAGTTTTTTGGCAAATGTTCGAGAAACTTCAAAAGATTGCAAGGACTTAGTTACTTTGCAAGAAAATTTACTACAAGAGATATTATTAAGGAAACAAAGATTAGTAGTGTCTAGTGTTGATGCAAGTACTAATCTAATACAAGAAAGACTTTTTCGCAAAAAAGTTCTCATTGTCCTTGATGATGTGGATGACTTGCGCCAATTAAGTGCTTTAGCTGGAGAAAGCAAGTGGTTTGGTAATGGGAGTAGGATCATCTTTACTACAAGAGATGAACATTTACTAATTGCACATGGGATAGGTCAAGATCATGTGTATGAAGTTAAAGCACTGGATGACAGTGAAGCTCATGAGCTACTTACTAAGCATGCTTTTTCCACACACCAAAAACTAAAAATCAGGGCTAATCTAGTGGATGGTGTTCTGAATTACACTAAAGGCCTTCCATTAGCACTTGAGGTGCTAGGTTCCTTCTTATGTGGTAGAAGAGAACACGAATGGAAAAGTACACTAAAGAAACTTTCTACTGTTCCTAACAAATCTATTAACGATGCGCTCAAAATAAGTTATGATGGATTAGAGAAAAATGAGAAAGAGATCTTTCTCCACATCGCCTGCTTTTTTAAGGGGTAGGAAATTTGGTACATAAAACCAATTCTCAACAGTTGTGATTTGGAGATGGCAATTGGATTGAAAATTCTCATTGAGAGGTCCTTGATAACGATTAAGTCTGGAACCCTACAGATGCATGACTTGATTCAATTGATGGGTATGGATATTGTGAAGCAAGAAGGCTGCGATGATCCTGTGAGATGTGGTAGACTATGGTTGTATGATGATGTTGTTGATGTTCTATCGTACGACATGGTAAGACTTGTCAATACCATCAAAATTCTGCTCCTTATCTTTGATTTTATTTACTGTATATGCATAACTTAAATAGTCCTGTATAAATAGGGAGATTGTGCAGTCAAAGCCATAGTATTGGAGCCATCCGAGCTAAAGGAGATAAGTATCAATCCTTATGCTTTCACAAAAATGAGAAGGTTGAAATTGCTCATCTTGCGCAACGTGCACAATTCTTTCGAAGGTCCTGTGTGTCTTCCTTATTGGCTAAGATGGTTTGAGTGGCCTGGGGCTCCATGTTTTCCAGAATTCTCCCCTGGTCCAAAGAAATTAGTTGGACTTTGTATGAGCAAAAGTAGTATCACGATAGTGGCAAAACAATACAAGGTGAGCATTTACCTCCATAGACCTTTTTATTATATATTTGATTTGTGCATATACTTACTAGTACCCAAAAGGAAGCGGTGGTCCTCTTATTTAGAAACCACTTATCTATTTGCTTTCAAAATGACCCTAACTGCTTGCTTAAAAATACTTCTACGTGCAGCAAAATTGGCATTTGAAAAATTAAGCGAAACAACTTTGTTATATTTAATGGAAACATTTTGTTGATAAAATATATAATACAAAGAAATTTCCTAAAAATATGTGGAAATAGAAAATTAATTTAAGACTTTAAAACGCCATTGAATGATAAGAGAAGATGTGTGGAAAAAGAAAGATATTTCAAGATTTTAATTTTTTTAGGTAGGTTATTACATCATAAGTAAATTCAAATTTTAATATGAAAAATTTAAGGGATAAAATAGAATAACTTATTTCGCGTGTCTCCCCACGAGGATAATATTTATAAAATAAGTACTTGAGGATGATTAATGGAAAAAATAAAAATCCCTAAGAAGTAGGACGTTTTCTTTACTTAATGTGATAATATAGACAAAGTTCAAATACTTTCTAAACATAAAATCTCTAGCGATTGACATTGTTATATTTCAAAATCATATCAAAACTACCTAGTGAAGAAACTCAAAATGCAAATCTGCTGGCATAAGCTAAATAACCTAATTCTAACTTTGTCAATTGTTAATATGTAGCCCTTTTTTAATTTACAGAAAATAGTATAATGATAGAACAAATAGGAAACAAAAATATGACAAGTGAACCCATCAACATGTAAAAACACCCAAGGAGTAGCTGGCGACGTGGTCAAGTTTTTTGGTTTGGGTGTCATGTGACAGATCAAATATCCTAATCATAGCATCTCCCTCTCGAAATAACGTTAGAGGTTGTATAATCATCGAGTGATGGTTCCTTACTCAATGCACATGCATAAATGGTGGGATTTGTCCTACAACAATCGAACTAGCTCAGTCGAAGGTTTGCATGCACCGTGCTTTGCTTAAATCGGTTCTTAAGGAGTATCTTTCTAGGTTGACGTAATAAAGCATTAATTCCTGAGTAATTTTCTTATACTGTTAATTGCTTAAATCGTTTCTTGAGTATATGAAATCCTTATTTTATTCCTAATGCTTTTCAAATGTGGCTTTTTTGTCTTTGCATGACTTTATTTTTTTTTATTATGTTTATTGAGTTTTGCGCTTTTACAATTTGATAGTATCCCGCATTCATCTATTAACAAAGTGTTTATTCTTATGCTCGATCACTCAAAACTTCACTTCGCATCTATGATTGCCACAAGGCATGACGCGAGGCATACTTTTCTCACATGACCCATATTTGCATACTCACCATAGTTCACTTTGCTTCTAAGTTGCCACATAGCAGGCATAGTTTCGCAATGTGGCCCACATTCACATGCTCACCACACGGCAATTCACTTTACTTTTATGATTACCACATGGCATGAGACATAGCAAAGTTTTAGCCCAGACTAATTTTCGTCTACGAATGGAGGGTAAGTTTGGGTCAGTGGTACCTATTTGAAATTTTTGATTAGACAAAAATTAGTTTGGAGTAAATGTGTTATGAGATTTTTGTGAGATAAAATTAATTTGGGGTAAATTTGTGAACCAATTTGAGATTTTTTATTTATTTATGGTATTAACCCAATTTTTATTTTTATGATCGTCTAACATAGTTTATTTGGAATTCTTTTCTATGTTATGTACCGATATTTACTCAATTTGTTAAAAAGAATTAGAATATAAAAAGATTGGAGTTATCTTTAATTTACTAAAGGACTCATGAAAACTAAATTACTAGATAAAGCTCACTCGTAAGTATGCCGCATGGCTTAATATCGTGCAAGCTTTACCATATATATAGATTTGTAATTACTTTTGAAGTTTCTAAGTGTTTAGTAATTTCTCAATACTATATGTAGTTCCCACAAAATCAGTTTATAGTAACTTTGAATGAGAAAGTTGATTAATAGGTTAAGAAAATTAATCAGGAATCTGAATAGTGGGTTCCAAGTTGCCTGATCTAACAATGCTCCTTGCTTCCTTCCACGTGAAGATACTTGTTTCCTAACTATGAATTTCCTTGAAAGTGGCCCCGGTATCGTTCATATATCCTTTTTGTCCTTTCAGAATGTTTATTAGCGTTTGTTCGGTGTTTTCGCAGGACCTCCAGCAATTAAAGTACGTTAACTTGAGTTACTGTGAGTCGCTAGTTAGTATGCCTGACATTTCACGTACTCCGTATCTCAAGGAATTGAATCTCATGAATTGCAAAAAATTGATAGAAGCACATCAGTCAATTACATATCATGACAAGTTACAGGTGTTAAGGTTAACGGGTTGCTCTGAACTTAGTGTTTTTCCCAATGTGCTCAAATCAAAACATCTCCAAACTCTCCGTCTTGATGGTTGCACAAAATTGGAAAGGTTCCCTGATATTCCAAATGAACTTGAAGACTTTGAAGAGCTTTGGTTATTAGGGACTGCTATTAAAGAACTTCCACCATTAATAGAAAATCTTGTCTCTTTGGAGAACATGTTTTTAGATAATTGCAAGAACCTGGTAAGTCTTCCATCTAGCATTTACAAGTTACAAAACCTTGAAGACTTGGCACTTCGGGGTTGCATGAATTTCACCAGGTTTCCAAAATATGAGGATTCAGCTAATCCATGCTCAGAGATTGGACTTCCAAATCTGCGATCGTTAAGACTTGAGGGATGTAAACTATCTGAAGTACAGTTTCTTGAAAACCTTTCCTGTTTTCCCTTCTTGAGACAGTTACGGCTAACAGGGAATAATATTACTAGCCTTCCCACATCTCTCAATAAGCGTGCTCATTTATCCCATTTGATTGTTGAACATTGCCATCAACTACAGGAGATTCCCAAACTTCCACCAAGTTTCAGCTACCTTTATGCGGAAGGTTGTGAATCTCTGAAAAATAATGGAGATTTAACTTCACTTCATCATTTTGTCCGAAGAGGGTTGACCATGGCTGATACTTACTCAAGTGGCGAGGTTTTCTCTCTCTCTCTCTCTCTCTCTCTCTCTCTCTCTCTCTCACACACGAATCGATGTGGAGAATATGTTGGATCCAATGAGCACTTGTATTGTACAAAAGCGAAATGCAAGATCGGAGGCTTAAGAAAAGTCAAGAAATATAAAGTGATTCCGCACATATATGCATGTAATGGAGTTGGCTACCATTCCTTTCTAGGAATTATTTGTATTACATGAGATTTGTATGTTAATGCAAGTAAAGATTAATGGATAATTTATAGAGATCTAGTTTGAAGTGGAATTCACTAGGACTACTTACTAAACTCAAATTGGTAATATTCTATTTGAGCGTTAATAACAAATTTGGGTACTTTCTAACTGTTTTTTGGTTATGACTGGGGTTGAAAACAGATGCCTCACGATTTCAACATTATTCTCTCTGGACGAGAGATGCCAAAGTGGGTCTTCCCTATTGAAGAGGGTTCCATATCTTTCATGGCTTCTAAGGATTTGTGTGATAAGTTTCTTGCCTTGGCTCTTTGTTTCGTTCTCTGTAATGATGAATCGGAAGAGGAAACTTTGGTTGTATTTCATGTTAATGGCAAAAGGCTGGATCACTCTGTACATACTTCATATACATCGGATTCGGATCATATCTCGCTTGAGTATCTCATACCATGCGACCTGTGGGGAGAAGTTGATTTTAGTCAAATTGATGGGAGTCTTGTACAGTTTAGCAGTACAGTATCAAGTACAAGAGTGAAAAAGTGGGGATTGCGAATACTATGCAAATCACTAGAGGACGATTTAAAAGTTGTACTTCAAGACAATCAGCTAATGGATCCAGCTTTACTCTATGAGGTTTGTTATGAATCAACAGAGCTAGAAGCCAAGAGTTCACTTATGCACGAAGATAGTTCAATGGAAACAAATCTACACAAAGGCTCACAAGATTGTCAAATGAGTACGAATGATTTAAAGGTGGATCTTCGAGATAATCGGCTTATAGATCTAGCTTCACTCTACGAAGTTGGTCATGAATCAACAAATTCAATAGCTGAGAGTTCACTAATGCATGAAGATAATTTGAGCGAAGCAGATCTACATGAGGACTTGCAAGATTGTCAAGTGAGTGGTGAGGAACAAAGTCAAATAGTACCAAAGGAAAATCCTGAGCTTTTCTCCCTCGAGGCATGCGAACCAAGACCATGGGGACTTCTGATTCGATTGAAAGAGATGTGTATGGCAGTGTTTGCTCGCTGCTTTTGTTGTTAGGATGATGTGAACTTACCAAGAAAGCAATTCTTAGGTGAGTGAACTCAGCTGATCTCCATTACAATGCGTCTTTTTTTCATTCCCGTTTTTTACTCATATACATCCATTGAGATTTTTTATGCGTCCACTTCAACTAGTGTTGACTTTGCCAGCTACAATGATGGAAATGGTCAGCCTTGAGGGGGCTTGGGATGGGCATTTTCATGCTGGTGGGGTGTAGGAGCAACTTGGAAGAGAAAGATGCAAACTTCCACGAGAGTATGTAGAGGACGAAGGCATCAGAGAAGAGAGAGATGCACGCATCCAACAGCACTCTTGGTGAGTTGTCTATCTATCTTTGTTCTCATTTTTATTTTTTCTTTCTTTGCACTTTCTTTGCCGTGTATTTTCGATTCGGTTCAATTCATTTCCTTTATTTATAATTTCGATTTCCAGTGCATCCGCTTTTCTTCGCAGTTCGTTATCTCATAGATTCATCACTCAATCCAAACCCCATTCCCCACTTTTATACTCGGATGCGGAACCATGTAGCGATTTCAATTACTCTCCCTTCGCTTTACTATTAGTGAATAAATTCAAACACTTGTTTCATAACAACCTTGAGGGCATAGTTATTTCCGCTATATCATTTTTTTCTGGAAAACTGATTTTTTGAGAATTATAAATATTGAATTTTTTGCGAAATGAAATAAAAGGAAAGTATCGAAATCGATTTTCATCCTTCTCAACAATTAACCTTCCGTCTAATTATGCACTCCCTCGTCCCTTCTTAAACCTTTTTATTTCTTCCTTTTCTTTGATTTTCCCCGTTGTTGTAAAGCTTCTTCCTTTTCTCTTCTCCTCCGCTATAGCCAAAACTTCCAACTCCACCAATGCCTCATCTTCCATCCCCACACCAGCGATCTCCGACGAAATGGAAGAAGAAGAAGAAAAAGATGTTCGTCTTCCTGAAACGGAGTCCCAACTGAACTTGACGGCGACGGAGACCGGCGGCGGAGGCGACGGACTACCACCGCCGACTGAAGCCATGGAAACTGATGGCGATATTCTCCTGAGGTTCGTTCTGGGCTTCGTGCAGCTTGCTATAGATTAGGTAATGCCTGGCACGTCCGAATTTTTTTTTTTTTAAAGTTAATGTAATACTTGAGCTGGATTTTGAATTCGATTCGGTTCGTGCTGCAATTGCGCGGGAACTGGAAGGATGCGTCGTTGAATTTGTTCGAGAGATGCTGAATCGGTGTTTTCTTCGTAAGTTTAATCTGTGGATGCTCGGTAGTGAATTCACAGGTTATGGACGTTACACGCTGCAAAATCAGCGACGATCTCTGGAAGGTGTGGCTTTTCTTTCTTTGTTTCCAGAGGTGGCAATTTATTGAAAGAAGTAGGTGAAGTCTAGGTTCAAAGGAAAAACAAGCGAGAGAGAGTGAAATAATGGGATGTAGGGTGTACATGGGTTGGTTCAATCCCCTTTTCAGGCGAAAAACTGAGCCCATCCGGGTGCTTTTAAGTTGTCTAGAGAAAATGTGGATGTGTAGTATGTACTTATCATACAGATGTGCAGCAGGTGATCGGTTTGCAAGGAGAATTGAATTCTGAGAAACTTCGATCACTGGGATAGGGGGCTCTGTCTCAATATTTTATGAGGTTCTTGAAAGAGGCAAAACCATAGGGGGATGAAGAAGATGCAGTGAGATGGTCATCGGGAAAGGTTGCTTGACAGTCGAGTACTTTAACCACTTCTTGAGAACCAAATTTACTTGGGAGTGCGAGAGTAATACGAACATCAGTCGTGCCAACAGATAACTGGTTAGGTAGTTATTTTCTTTCGCCTTCTAAATTGTGGATATGAAAAAGAAATAATCACCGGAAACACGGAGTTTACATAAGCTATTCAGTAGAATAGAGACAAAAGCACAAGTAGCTGATTGTCGATTCTGAATTCTGAGGCCTTCGCAACTGTTTAGGATTCTCTTTTTATTCTTATGTTGCCATAGCTTTTATGAAGGAAAATGACCGAGAAGCTAAAACTCCTGGATGCTTCTTGAATGTTTGAGCGAAACCTGATTAATGTAGTTTCTCAAATTAGTTGTTGTTTTTGTTTTCTTGTTGTCAGAGCCATATCAGTTTGGGTGTTAGGTGGGATTTGCATCTGAATTACTGGATGAGTATGTATTCATAATCATTACTTGGAAGTTTGGGACCAGTATATAACACAGGACCTGCAAAATCTTGATCTTCTAGCTATGAGATATGGATTCATTCCATTAGTAGCTGCATGTTGATGCTGAAATATTTCTACTGCTGGCAACTTGATGTTCATTTTCCCTTGAATTGCCTGTATGCAAGTATGAGAGAAATTCTGACTCTTATACCCATATTTTTCTTTTTCCTCCTAACAAGACCTATTTGCATTTTTAATATAAGGCAAAGCTTGCTTTGGACAGCCTTGAAGTTCCAGTTGGGTAAGGAACTAATTTTCAATAACCAAGTGCATTTCACATATGTTACTTTGTTTTCAGTCTTAATCTGTAAGTGATTTCACATTGTACATTATTTATCTTACACCTTGATTTAACAGCTGTGTGATTGGTGAGAAACAGTGCCTTATTGCAGCAGGAAGAATCAGGACTAATGAGAAACGGAATGTATGTCTAACATTGCTTCTTTACTCCTTTCTATAAATTTTGACCAACAGCACTCTGTTGTTGTTTTGAATTGATACCCTCAGTATCGCAGTTATTTCTTTAATATGTGATAAAATAGCACATCTGAACAAATCTGTTAAAAGGCGGAATTTTCTATGCATTATTAGGCTCTTAATGGTTTTGTTCCCATTATTCTTTCATAAAGTACGACTATGGCTAACAATAGCAAGAATCTTGCTTTACTCTGTACAATGTTTCACATTTCTCATTTGCTATTGTTCTCTGTCTGAATTTTGGACCGAGGACAGTCAAAGAAAGAGCTTCAATGAGAGAGAAAGAGTAGGGGAATGATATTTACTTTTTAAATAGAAATAAAGACTTTGCAAGCTGTTGGACCAGAATCTTCAGTGCTTGTGGATTGTCCAATATAGCATTCTTGAATATGTTTGTAAGTGCTGGATTACCTCAATAGATTTCAAAGTTATAAATTGTTCTGAGTACGTATTTATTGCTTTACATTACCTGAGAGCAAGTTGTTATGGTGGCTTCACTGGTCTTGATTAAAAGGGTGTAGTGAGAGTTGCAAAATTCTAAAGTTATGAGAAGCGAGTTGAGGAACTTTGCAAAATCTCAAGTATAGGGAGGATAACTGTAATTTCACATAAAATTTCAGAGAATATAATGCTTGAGTACTAGAAATTAGATCGAATGGCTATTAGTAAGGAGAATAGTCTTCAAACAATGTCCATACCTTGACATTGAGGAGCAAAGAGAGTTGTCCATGCTTCACTCATAAGATCCTCTCTTACACTCTTAGTGTTGTCGGTATTTGACAAAAAGAACTGAAATTTCTGCATAAGATGCATAGATAATTCTGTCTTGGAAACAGTGGTTCTTCCAATAGGATTCATGATCTAATGCAGTTGGCTGTGACAAAAATCATATCCCTAGGATACAACAATCTTCTTCACTTAGCCTTGAATGTATAGTCAACATGGAGCAGATACAAAAGAGGCGATTTGAAGAGGAAGTAGACGAGTTATAGATGTGTTGCTATTGTTTGCTTTGGTGAACTAATTTTTATTTGCATTGCTAATGCTCTCGACACTGAGAGGAAGAAGGCAATGGCACTTAGAGATGCATCGATTTAAAGATAAACTATTGGACTCAAACATTAAGCAAGAGTAAAAGAGATAAATGAATAAACGTGAAGGTGAAAACATTTTTCATGAAACGCATTTCCCAAATTTATGTTGAAAGTACACTAAGAGCAACTTTCTCTCCGACAAGCTCCTAAGTTGGACATGCTTTCTTTATTTTTTTCTCCTTGCGCTTCTTAGGCAACAAGGTGTGTAGAAATGGAAGCTCTTGATGTTCTTCTTGAACAGTGGCAGAGGACTGGATTTTTGTCTGCAGAAGGTACAGAGAAGTATTCAGCATGCTCCCTATATGTGACGTGAACTATGCATAATGTGTGCAGCAGCATCATCAATCATTGGTACATCTGTTGATCATACTGAACTAAAACTAAACTTATGTAAAATTTGTTTACTCATAAATTATATATGACTCTTTGTCATTTTTAGGTATAAAGGAAGTATATTATGACTGTGCAAATGATAAATGTGGAGGCTGCGGCTCAATACTGTTGTTGCATCAAGTAGCTCTGAGGAATGAGTTAGGTCAGTTTCTGAACTTGCTTTTATTGCTGATTTCGTATCTGCTTAGCGCCACTTTGAAATTGTGACATATTAAAATTGACAACTAAAGCTTACTGGAGGTTTATGAATCATATTTTGATTACTATTGATGTAGTTTCATAGTACTTCCGTTTGTTGTTGCACTTTGAATATTGCGACACATAACCGTGAAAAATGGAACTAATTTTCCACCTTTTCTGTCCTCTTCCATGTCTAAATTGTAGAAAGTCGAGTTTTAGGAAGTGTCATGAAGTCAAGTTTATATTATTTCTTTCTTTCCCTCTCTGTTTCCTTTTTAAAAAATTCTATGTGACTTGTTAGACATTTCCTTTCTTTTTTTGCCATAAAAAATTTAATGTTCTGGGAAGTACTACAAGTTTCTGTAACATGGGTTTGTTCTTTCCTCTTCCTTTTCCCACCTGTTTCTTCATCTCTTCTTTCTTGCCTTTTTCCACTGCGGCAAGATTCTTTGATGTCTGTAATGTTATCAAGTTTAAAGTGGGAAATATAGCATCTTCAAAGAAATATGATTTAACTATAAGGAAATTATGCTTTCTGATATGTCATAGGCAGTGTTCTCGATAAAGAAATCTCTTTCCTTGTTTATTAGTTCCAATTGTCTCTTCTTGCATACATGAAGGCATGTGCTTACTAAATTGGGGTATGACATGTGTTTCCAGTATGATTTTTCATCTCTTGGATGCTACCATGATCTAACATGTCATGATTCCTGAGATTGTCCAGAAGTCACCAATTATTTTTACTCAGATTCTGTTGACTTAAAAGTTAAAAACGTAGTGAAATAGGATCTGTTTCATTGTAATTTGAGCTGTACTTAAAGTAGCTAATATAGATTACGGACAATGTCTTTCTGTTGAATAATTAGTTTTGAAAGAAGAAGCTCAAGTACAGGGAAATGGGGGAAGGGTTGTGGAGAAGCAAGAGTATGGATAAAAAATTTTATAGGGGAAAATAAGCCATGAAACTCTGAATTTTAGAGCTAGAAATTGATAGTTATGCTGCTCTTGATAACCTGATTATTAGGAAGAAGCAAGAGTGTGAGTGAAAAATTTTAGGGGAAAAAAATAAGCCATGAGAACTCTTGACTTTTAGAGCTAGAGATTGATACTTATGCTGCTCTTAAGAATCTGATTAGAAGTCAAAAGTATTGTAGGAAACATGAGCTAGCTCATTGCCTTTCTGAATACAGCATCAAGCAAGAGGACGCATCTTGCAGATAAAGCACCACCTTGCTCAAATTCCACTCTGCTGAGCTCAAAAACTAGCCTTAATTATTGCATAGTTTCATGTTAGAGAGAATAAGATTGTTGTTATAACAGTGAGCATGGGTCATATGCAATGTTTGGAAGATGTAGCTGATTGAAACCCATGCTAGCCATTATTAGTAGACAAGTCAGTTGCAATCTTCTCTCAATCAGATTCCCGGTGCCAATATCTCTCTGAAGAGAACTTGCCTATCCGTGTTAAAAGCCTTGAAGTAATTGCCTGTTTACAACTACTGTTTTAGCCATAGCTAACCCAAACACACCTCTTTTAATCTGATGTGAGAAGTTTGCCAAGGTGTATAGCCTAGTTACTGTCAATCAATTTAAATGGTACACTTCAGAGTTAATTTGCTTGCCTGAATATCTGTTTTCTGCCGTACAAACATGTCTTAAAATTTATATGCTTAGGACCTGGATGTAAACTTCCTAAGTTAAGCATATTCATTACCTGCGAACTTGTTTTTGATCGGATGATACCTTCTTTTGCAAAGTGCATTGTCAACTAGTTTGCTTAACTATCTCTTGCATGGTATTCAGGCATGTTTTTCATATAGAATCTATTTTGTGTTTCAAGCTGACGAGCTAGGTGAAAATGCGGAATCATCAGAAATAGTTGGTTGCTTCCACAGAAATTTAAGTGTCTGCATGATTTATGAATGTTTCCAACTTTTTTCTTGTTTCACTTGCAGTAATGGAAATTCTAGATCAAATGCACTTGTTTTTGATCGGATGATACCTTATTTTGCAAAGTGCATTGTCAACTAGTCTGCTTAATTATCTCTTGCATGGTATTCGGGCATGTTTTTCATATAGAATCTGTTTTGGGTTTCAAGCTGACGAGCTAGGTGAAAATGCAGAATCATCGGAAATAGTTGGTTGCTTCCACAGAAATTTAAGTGTCTGCATGATTTATGAATGTTTCCAACTTTTTTCTTGTTTCACTTGCAGTAATGGAAATTCTAGATCAAATGCACCCTAAGTATAGCTGATTCAGTGGAACGGTGTTCAGCCATGTAATGGTTGCAAAGAATGGGTGTAGAATTTGCTCAGCAACAAAAGGTAGAGCAATAGATGCCCAGTCTTTTCTTTTGGCCAATTTTCCAGATGCCTTGTTTATCAAATGTAGCTATTTCCTCTAGACTGGGTATTCTTAGCCAGATTGTCATTTAAGAAATGGGACGTCATGTCCTTGGTTAAGGAAAAAGACGAAGTGCAGTATCTTAATAGCTACTCCGTCCATTAGACTCGTTGAGAGAAGTATCTTCTTGATCCTTATCGTGAATTACTAGCATATATGGTTCTTGGTCAAGCAATTCTCCAATTTGAGCTCTTCATTTGCATATATTTCAAGAGACTGATCTGACCTTAACCTTTTCAGGCTTCTAAGATAATTAGTACACTCATTGCATACAGAAAATATGGCCTTGAAAATATTTGTCTAGGTAATTATAAAATGAATTTGTTTCGCTCTGTTTATAGAACCCTGTAACTTGAATGCCATTTCTCTCCACCATTTTCCCATCCTTTTCCATTCATTTGCTGTTTATGACATTTTGCAGTCTATAATTTGTTTAAATCTTATAGATAAATACTGAATGCTAATATTTGGATTTCAGCTTCAAAGCCTCACATCACAGGGTTACTCAGGTTTCTTATTAAATCTACGTGCATTGCATCTTCCTGTTGAATCCTCTCATAGCTTTGCACAACAAGGTAACACCTTTGGATTATGATTGTCACTTTTCTGAACATCATGGACATCATGTATTGTTGCATCATTACGGTTGTCTATTACTTGTGAACATCATGGCCTGTTAAAAGGGAATGGCACGGATTATGGTGCTGTGGCAATGTTTCTTGCTGTGGCAGTAGGATATGATGCTCATGCTAAGATGGTATACCTATAGCTATAGAGTTCCTTGTAAGATAGTAGTCAATCTCAACAAGGATAATAGAAAGGTCTTAAATATGAAGTTAGACAACATCCTTGCTCTTCATTCCTGATTCTTGGTTTATTCTGATATATTGTTCATTTTTGTTATTCCTGTTAGTTAATTTCTTCATTTGACTATAATCTAAGTCAAACTTGCAGTTCAAGGTAGTTTCAATTCTTGAGGTGAACTCATCGTGAAACTACTTTTGAACTATAGTTTGTGACTCTTTGTATTCAACATTTAAGGCACAAATTTGGATGTGATATCGTTAGTGCTGATTCTAGCACAATAAGATATTCTCCTGTTTGAGTGTGATATCAAAATGGTTAATTATTTTATCACAAATGTATGTTCAAATGGTTTTTTGAGTATAGAGACTTGTTTGAATATTACTGACGATGATTGGAATTCTATTTTGTGATATGAGGATGTAGTTAAACGTCTAGCATTCCATAAAGTAGCTTTAAAATGATTCTGTGCACTCTGACCAACAATGCATGTGCCATTTCATGCTTTTTCAATCACAGAATTTCCTCAAAGGGCCTGAGAGAAGAAGCTCAGATTCTTGTCCAAATCAGTGTTTGCTCAGATGGTCATTCGTTCACTCAGGATTGCAGCTACACCCACAAGTTCATTTCGTGCTTTAATTATTAGATCGTTAAGATAATTTACGGCATAACTTTATGTAGGCACCACTTTTCTGATGCTAAATTTTGTCATTGACATATTCTATAATTTGCCTTTTTAAATTTTTTTTTTTTTGAACTTTGAGTTAATTATAGGCATGCTATTGATGTGTTTGAGCACCAGATTTCGGACCCATATCATGTGTGATCCCTTCTGATGATAAAAGTGGTATATAATTTGCATGTGATTCGCATGGATTTCCTGGCAAAGAACGCATTGACTGGATTTAAGCTTTTTTAATTATACCAATTATGTCATAAACACTAGAATATGTAATATTGTAGAGTCAGTTAATGTGGTGATCGTTCTTGACTTTGCCTAGCATAAAATTGTGGCAAAATTTCAATGATTTAATAGGACAGGTGGTGGCTCAAAGAGTACATGGAAACTCCATGGTTTGCTCGATTAAGAGGCAATTGGTAGTTACTTCTTCCGAGAGTGCGCTTTCGGTATTGTTCAATCCTGCATGATAGCCCTTTTTTCTTCTGGTTATAAAATGTCAAATTTTGATTTCTTTCTAGTTAGTATCGATTATATTTTCAATCTTTTAAAACATCTGAAAATGCCAAACAATTTGTCTGAAAGGCTCAGTCTAACATGAACAGCACTGTAATCTGTTAGAATATGTGGGTTGACATCAATTGCATAATATTTAGGTTCGCAAAAAATACTCCATTATAATATTTACAAAATATATGAGAATGTTATAGTGCCAAAATTAGATTATGTGATCATAATATATAGGGCTTAGCATATCTCGGTTATGGCAATAATGTGGTTGGCTGATTAGTGAAGACCAGTATAACAATGATCTGTATTTAATGGGTCTATTAAAATATTTGGCATAAGTAGGTTATGGTCTCCGTTTCCCTCTTAATTCCATATGCCTACGGATTATCCATCAAGACCATTTAAGGTAGGAGAAAGAGGGGAATGCCTAGTCCTGAATTTGTATGGCTCTATCCATATTACTCAATTCAAAGATGATAATTGGCTAAATTGGATGTGTTTTTTATTCAAGGCTAGGTATTGTAAATTCTACACAAGCCTTTTAGATCAATGAATTTCTTATGTGAGCTAGGAGAGTAGCTTTATATGGGTGAAGAATTCACATAATGCATAATCTCGATTAAATTACATGTAATGTGCATATATTTCACAATTTATGGGCAAGTTCAGGAATTTGATTCTTTTGGTTGCTTTTCTTAGATATTGATATGGATTTTAATTGCCTGTTCTTTGATAAATCTTCTTGGCAAATATCGTGTTATGAGTTAGTCCATTCTGTGAGGATTTCAAATATTGAAGGGCATGCGAACCGTTTTTTTTTTTTTTTTTTTTTGCAATTTGACTTCTTTGGTCGTTATTTTGGACAATTAATTTATGGCGTTTGTTACCCCGCAACGATTCTTAATACTCCGTGAATTTTGTGTCCTAATTTAATTTGTGCATAAAAAATTTCCCACTTGAAGATTTTGGAGTAAACAAGAGAACCAAAAGTCATGTAGTGCAATTCAACAATTCTACTTTAATGGTCAAAATCAGTTCGTGAGTTTTGTTCTACAATGTATGTCGGTCCTTTTGTGAATTCCATGTCGTGATATGAACTGGGTCATGAGAATTTCAATTTAGGAGTTTCATAAATTTTTGGAATATTTACCTTATGACCGAGTATACAAGCCCCAAATTGGATAACGATTTCTTACTATATGACGAAATCGGCTTCCTTATCGCGTAACCCACGGCAATTTCGGTCATTTTGCAGCTTTAATTTCCAATGAAATCCATTGAGGGTATCTGGATCGAGTTTTGGGCATTTTGAGTTTCTAATTCCTAATAATTGGACCATCGTTAGGCTATTAGATGCACGAATAAGCTCCGTGATGCTGTTTCTGATCTAAAAGGTTGTTTAAACAGGTGTAGTTATGAAGTTATTATGCATTTACTCAAGAATGTATCTGACCGGCTATGGAGTTATTCACAAGCTTTTTGGTTGTTGGTCTTTCGATAAATCAGAGACTTTATTTTGGATTAAAGCATTTAATCAGGATTTCATGTTATTATTTTGTTATAAAATCGAAATAGAGGCATAGTTGCGCTTTAGAAAGCTTGAATTGCGGCGTTTTAACTCTGAGTTCGTAATAGATCAAGATTGGGTAGAAAAATGGGCCCAGCAACCTGGACCGAGGTCGAAGAAGACCACGTGCACATGCAAGTCAAATTACAAGTGCGGAAGAAGCACGTGTGGGCGCGTGAGAACTCTTCCAACTCCGATTTCAATGCGATTTTTCGTATTGCGCTCCACGTGCCACGTCATACTTTTTGCTAAGAGTTGCACACCTGCTCCCAAATAATAACATAAGCAAACAATGCACCTAAGTGAAATATAATAATAGAAGAACATAATAGAAAGAACACACTAGAAAAATTATTACTGAAGTTTTCCCAAAATTGAGCTACATCTCCACACAAAGGCATCTTGCAAATCCACTAAACTTTAAAGAAAGTAAGAATATAATAATTATCTTTTTTC
Source organism: Eucalyptus caleyi (assembly GCA_014182885.2). Taxonomy (NCBI): domain Eukaryota; kingdom Viridiplantae; phylum Streptophyta; class Magnoliopsida; order Myrtales; family Myrtaceae; genus Eucalyptus; species Eucalyptus caleyi. The sequence goes on along the minus strand of CM024470.2, from coordinate 37,745,415 downwards.
AAAATAAGAGTATAAAGAGATTGAGAATACTTTTGAAGAAAAGATCAATTATTTTTTTTTCTCTCTTTTCCTTATTTCTCTGTTTGACTTGACGGCTACAACTTTTCTATAATTGATACATGGGGTCTAGCTTTTCATCTAAAAGCAAAAAGAAAGGAAAAGACTAGAAAGTCCTTAAAAAGCTATCGTATCCCATTTAAGTTGGGCTAGCCTCATATGGGGTTCCACACTTCGGGGCTTTTACTAATTACTTGACTATGGCTGGGTTATTTGTATGTGTTATTTGGAAAGATGACTCAATGATTATTCATTCGCCGAAAATTTTGATAGATAGGGATCCCATAAAACGAAGGAATATTAAATGAATGGAATTGTGACATGGATGAGATATAATGAAATTTTAAAGTTTCCTAAGAAATGAGATATGTAATAAAGCCAATACGAAGAAATTCTAGGAAGTTATAAAGAAATGCAAGGCTTCACCCGCCAGCAATCTCCCACTTGAAGAATATTACACCTGATGCACCAAGCTACTTCACATCCATCTCCTTCAAAGAGTGCATTTGGTTGGGCATCCAAAGCCCTTTAGGCTAAAAAATGGTGTTTCATAACATTTTTTGCAAAGATTGAGAAAAAGGAAGCCTTTAGAAGGCTGAAATCCTAAGGCAGGTATGAGGCTGCCTTGAGCATTTAGCCTTCTCGGCATGCTGAGAGAGAGAGAGAGAAACAAAAATTTTCTTCCCAAAATATCCTCATTGACATTTTGTTTTTTCGGTTTTGCTCTCGTGTATGTTCGTTCACCTCCTTCTCCATTGAAGTCGGTTGGCGAGGTTGCGTAGGATTGCGACATATCGACGACTAGCTAGAGAGAGGCCGGTGTGGTTGCGGCGGTCATTGCTGGCCAATCACACAATCTCAATGAGTCGTGGTGACACCCCACGAGTCTCGTCACTACGACCTGGATCTAGGTCGCATGACCTCCGTAAAGGGCCGCTTGAGGTCACACAACCAAGTGGCTCTCGTTGAGGTCACACGACCTCCAGTGACCAAGATTTAGGTTGCAGTGGGGTCACACGACCTCTGGTGATTTAGATCTAGGTCGTGTGATTTCCAATGACCCAAATTTGAGTCGCGGCCAAGTCGGCGACCTCTAGCGACCTGCCGGACCAAATCTGGATCACATGACCTTCGGCAACCTCCTCGTGAAGGTTGTTGGGGCCATGCGATCTGGGTCGCGGCAACCATCGCGCGGCCTTGCGCAGAGGTCACGACAACCTAGTTGAGATGAGAGCCAGTATCTACTAGGTCAGGAGTGAGTGGCCAGATTCAAGAAATGCAATAGTAAGAACAAAATCGAAGAGCCACCTAAAACAAGAGATTGAGAGATCTCTCGTTCAAGAACTTGGCGATGGAGAAGTGGACAGAACCTGCATGAGATTGAAGCTTGGGATCTACCGGGATCGACCGAGATTTGGGTCATTGCGACCTTCGAGTAAGGCCGTGCAATGGTCGCCATCACCTATGTGACAGCTTGAATTTTCATAATTTGTTTTCGATTAAATAAATCGGGCCTTTCATCGAAACGCTAATAGTGCTATTCTCTAAGCTGATCACTCACGAGATAACTGGACTATCGGGGAAGCAAGTAGGGAATCTAAATGCGGTGCACTGAGAATTCAACCAGCAAGAATCGACCGCTCGACCGTGTTGATCTGCAAGGGTCATTACGGCACCGTCGAGATCGATCGAAATCGAGATAGGTCGATTCGACTAAGATATGTGATCAAATGTGGGTGATTCCACTTGATTGAAAAATTCTCATCGATCGGCACTAAATTGATTTTTTCGTTGTTTTGGTACCGGTGCTCGTAATTGAAACCTCGAGACTTTCACGACAATTGAGAGTCGTTAATGTGTCGAAGATGTACTTTGTGACTCGAGATAAATCGATCACGGGTCAATTGTACCAAAAATTCCTAAAAGTTATCCAAGTGGCCCAGGCCACGCCCAAGCGCCACGGATTGAAAATAACCGCAAATTTGAATCCGATTTCAAAATGAAAGTTCGAGGTGTCATGGCCTATTTTAACGTCGACTCACTCTCCGAGAAATTTTCGAGATTTCGAGATTTTTACGGAAAATCGATTCGGACGTTGCGGAAAAGTAACGGAAATTCGGATGAGATTGGGCTAAATCGATGGAAATTAGGACTTCCAAGCTTTTTATGAGTGTGGGGGATTTATGGAAAATTGTTTGAGATTTTTCTTCATTGAAATCGGATATCAATTTGGGAAATTGAACAAGGAAATGAATTTAATTGGTGAAATTCAATTGGAGAAAAGCAGAAAATTTGACTTCCAACTTTGGATTAATTGGTGGAAATTATATAGGGGAAAGTATTAGGAGACAAAGCATTAAATGGAAAAATTAAGCATGTGGACTTTTGGGCTCTATCCTTATCTACCCGTGCCTTCCAACGTGGACGACTTCTCCTCCGCGGCTTCAACTTTCATTTTCCTCCTTCGGTCTTGTTTTCGTTTCCCTTGGACGAGCTGTTGTTTTCTCTCAGTTTGTGCCTTGAAGACCGCCCACGATCTCTCTCTCCATCTGCCTTTCGCTCCACCGAAATCTCTCCTTGTCCGTGTCTCTCACTGCCACGGAAATCCAGTTGCCAGCGAAGCCCCATCATCGGTCAACAACCCAAGCTCTCCCTCTCTTTAGTTGACCACCGAGTGCAGCAAGCGAAGCCACAAACCACCCAATCAACGCCGCTTGCTCCCAGCTTCTTTCCTTCGCTCACGCCAGTTGGACCGAGCCCATCTCCTGCCAGCAGCGTGTCCACACACCAGAGAAGCCGAAGATCTCCACCGAAGCTACTTCTTCTCTTTGCCGCTTCTCCACCCACACGGCCACGGGGTCTTTTTCCCAGCAGCTTTCGTCTTCAGCTTCGTGGCACGCGTCTTCACGGTCATCAACCTGCGTTGAAGACCACCGAAGCCGAATTTCCACTACAATCTTCCTCCACGCGACCTCGAATTGCAGTTGCCGCGTCCGAGTCTTCGCCCAACGTCCCACCGAAGCCACGCGATTTCTCCTTGCAGCTACTGCTTCTCTGTCTTTGTTGCTCCTTGGATTCAGCCCACGCAAGTTTTTAGAAGCCCGCTCAGTTCAGCCCATCTGCAGAGAAATTTCAGTCCAGCCTTTGAAGCCCATGGATCCAGCGAATTCTTCAGTCCAGTGATTTTTAAGCCCAATCTCCAGCAGATTTGAAGCCCAAGCTCAGGCCCAAGTTAAGTTGGTTTTAGCCCATTTGAAGCTCAGCCCATTTTGGGCCCAAGAAGAAGGCCCAAGCCCGCGACCAGCAGCCTGCAGAAGCCCAAGACCTAAACTCAGCCTTGCTGAGTTGTGTTGGACCAGTCCTAGGCCCGATCCGAGAGTTCACGGACGCCGCCGAAAATTAAGATTTCGGCCGCCGTCGAGTCGTCGTTGCGGTGAACCGGTTTCCGCAATTAACCGGTGAGTTTATACTCTAAACTCTGCTTAGTAGGCTAATAACGTTTAAGGGGTGTTAGATTTATTTTATTTGGAATTAGGTGGTTAGTTAGATTAAATTAGAAATTGAATTATTTAATTGAGCATGTTAAGTGGTTAGCATGATTTAGTTAAGGCCTAAATAAATTGTACTATTTATCTAGTAGGGTTCGGGAATTTCTCCGAGTCCGTATTGGTTATTAATTTAATGATTCTAGCCTAGGTTAGTATTTTTAGAATTTAAATTGATTTATTTAATTAATTTCCGTAATTATTTAATTATTAATTATTTTTCCGGAAAATAGGCCGGGATAGCCGGTGACCGGAATTTCGTCTTGGTTGAATGGTGTGGTTAATTTCTACAATTAAGTGTTAAATTATGCAAATTGAGTGCTGATTTGATTTTTGGTATTTAATTCCAAAATTGTGAATTTCCAATATTTATTCAGAAAATCCTGGTGTCGGGTTTTGACACCGAAAATGGTTTTTAGTACTATATGAAAAAGTGGGATTTCAAAAAGGATGAATATCAATTTTTTAGATCGAGTTGACTATGTACTCCACACACGAGTAATTTCATGTGAATTTCTAATACGAAGAAAAGGCCAGGCTCACCATTTTAATTAAAGCATTTGAGTGCAATGCACGGTGCCCAGGCCATATTTGAGTGATCGTGTGATGGTCAAGAGAAATCGTCAGGGCTGTTGAGCTGGACGTTATCCTTATTTGGGATACCCCCTGGACAACGGGAAGCTGGGCCGCAGATTGATCTGGACCCTATACTCCTTCGGAAAGCCGCCGATAAAGAGACGTTGCCGTGCTCAATGGGGTGAGACGATGCCTGGCAATGCCAGAAGACCGCCGAACTGAGAGTAGGCCGTGCTATATGCCGAGATCAAAACTAGGAACGCATGATTAATTGAGTGTGGCGTTTCAGTTATTGGAGCTTATTTGTTGCTCATGCTCTCATGTTGTGTGCAAGATAAATTGTACTGACTTGCAGGATGGATCTGAGACAAGGTAAGTCTCATTTATTGTGTGATTGTGTAATTAGGACACTTCTTGGCGTATTTCCCTCCTAATTGGGGTTTAGAGCTTAGACTCGCTGAGATGATATCTCACCCCGTTGTGGGACAACATTTTCAGGGTCGTCGAGTGGAGGACCTAGAGCTGAGAGGAGGTGATTGGAAGCGTAGGTCAGTTAGGACCGCTTCTTTTTGGAAGGCCAGTTTTTTGTAGTCTTTTGGCCATAGACCTGTGTACATGACTCAGTGTATATATATAAAAGCATGTTTGTTTATGAATCTATTGTCCTGCCTTTCTATCCCGAGATGATTACTGTCAGGGGATTTCTTTTCGCTTCCGCATGTGCAATAAAATGGAAAGGGTCGGCGACTTGTCCTGGGAAGTCGCAAATTATTATCGACCAGAGAGGGATGGGCACGCGCCCGAGGCTCGGGGCGTGACAACCTAGATCACGTAGTCTTGGCGACCTCGGCATGGAGGTAGCGGCATGGCTGGTCACACGGCCCTTTGGCAAGGGTTGTTGTGGCTCAGATCACAATCCCAACCCTCATTGAACCACCTACTCTTTGTCAGACCATCTGCCCTTCACTAGCCAACTCTTCTCCTTTTTTTCTTTACAAAAGCTTTTGCAAATATAATTTCTTCAAATATTATTTTGCTCAAAGATACTTCATAATGGACTTTTTAAGTGCAATTTACCAAGCACAATTTGTATTTTGGAAAACTCCACTAACTCAATAGCCTTTGCATTTCCCCAAAAATTTTCCCTAAAAGCGTTTTTGAACACACCCAAAAACTAATAGTTGGAACTTGTGCCTCTGCAATACTCCTCATCAATTAATACAGAGTAATACCAATAGTAGTAGTGTGAAAAGTATGCTTCTCCTTGTCTACCACCTTGGTAAATATATTAACCAGATTTTTTGAGTCACCAATCTTTTGCAACTTTAACTCATTATTTGTCAATGTTGGCTTGATGAAATGATAAACACCTATTGATATGTCTAGTCCTTAAGTGATAAGTTGCATTCTTTGTTGGATGTACTGTACTTTGACTATCACTCCACAGTATACTTATTGATTGTTTTTGATGTAGCTCATCCATGTGATCTTGTAACCACATGATTTCCTTGGAGGCTATAGTCACTACTTTTTATAGTTGAGATGCCTAGCTCACTGACATACTTGCAACTGTAAAGACATATTTAGTGATACTCTTACCACTATCTTGATCACCAAAGTGATCTGCATCCACATAACCCGACAACTCTAGCAATGTATCTCCATAAAAAAGTGTAATTTGATGTATATGCTAGATATATCTATATCCATTTTAGTGCATTCTAATGCTCTTTGCCCGGGTTATGCAAATATTAACTCACAATTCTTACCGCCTATGCAATGTCTAGTTTTGTGCTCACCACGAAACACGTCAAACTTCCCATCACTGATGCACATGGGACTGCCACTATTTCATCTTTTTAAGCTTTTGTACTTGGAGACATATTCTTGGAAAGTTTGAAATAACTCGCTGGAGGAGATGCAACTAGTTTTGCCTTATTCATGTTGAATCTCTTTAACACCTTCTTCATATAATCTTTTTGCGATTGCCATGATTTCTTACTTATCCTATTCTTGATGATTTTCATGCCTAAGATTTTCTTGGTCTCTTCCAAGTCTTTCATAGCTAACTGTAATTTTAACATCTTCTTCGCTTTTGCGATTCTCTTCATATTAGAGCCCATCAGTCTGTCATCCACATATAAAGAGAGATACACTATATCATTAGACCAAGATTGTGCCGAGTGTGAATTGAATATGAGACCTTTGTTTGAACCCATGTTTAGAGCCATTTTAAATCCGAGTCAATGAGAATCTCTTAGAAAATGGAGTCATTCACTAGCAAAATATTTGTAACATCACCCATTTAGGTTGCATTATAATTGAATGAGTTTCTACAAGGCAAAACTCAAAAGAAAATGCATGCAGGCTTGGTGAACAAACATCACACGTGATTTTCTTCTTGAGTGCAAATTTGTGCTTTCTTTTTGTATTTGGCCTGCTTAAATATCATTTATTGTCATACATGGTTCTCATTATTGATCCATTCATTCTTTATTGCAAATTGAAATATTGGTATAAAAAGTCCATTTTTGAGTTCTCTTCCTTAGCTAATAAAAATGTATTAAATTCATAATCTCACTCACCGGGACAAAAAACATCCGCCTAACAATTGTAGGCAAAAACAAATAAGAAGAACAAGCGATAATTATGGACACAATCAAAAGATGCAAACGTTGAAGAATTGCCCCAATTGACATTAAACGAATGGGCAATAGATCCCGTTGGACAAAGCACAAGCATTCCATCAGTAATGTCAATAAAGTAAGGGTAGAAGTAATTTTAGCCGAACAATTTTATGTCAAAACGGATGATTGGTTAAATTAAGTATGTGTTTTAAGGTTAGGTATTCTTGGCGCTATTTACGAGCTTTAGATCTTTGAATTTCTTACATATGGTATCAGAGCAAATGCATATAGGTTCATAATCTAATTGATGCATACTCTTGATGCAATTACATATATAGTTCCTAGATTTCAAGGTTTATAGGTGATTTCGGGATTTGATTTGGTAGCTTATTTTCGATATTGATATGGGATTTTAGTTACCCGTTAAATGCAAAATCTTCTTTGCAAATTCCGTGCCGTAACTCGGTCTATGCAATGAGAACTTCAAAAACTGAAGGGCATGTGAACTGGAAATGATATTCTGCAATTTGATCTTTTTGCTTTTTATTTTACACAATTAATATATGGCTTTCGTTACCCATCTAATAATTCTTATGCTCTCTGAATTTTGCGTCCTTCATCTGTAAAGAGTTTCACACTTGAAGATTTCGGCATGAATAAGAGAACCGAAATTTATGTAGTGCAATTCGAATAATTTTACTTGCTAGTGCACAAAATTAGTTAGGGGGTTCTGCTCTACGTTGAATATTTGTTTTATTCTGTTAATTTCATGTCGTGATATGATTTGGGTCGTTAGAATTTCGATCCAGCAGTTTCATAAATCTTCGGTGTAATTACCTTCTGACCGAGTACTCAAGCTTCAAATCGGATGTCTACTTCTTACTAAATGTCCAAATTCCCTTCATTATCGCATTACTCACAGCAATTTCAGTCTTTTTTGCAGATTTAATTTCTAATTCAGGGCACCCAAATCGAGTTTTTTTTTTTTTTTTTATGACGAGAAACAAAGCTGATATTATTAGATACTAAGTAACGGTAATACAGCATGAGCATCAGTACAAAGAAGATCCAAAAGAGCTGAGGGGGGACTAGACACCCAGTTGTTAGGAAGGAAATCAAAACACCGAGCTTTAGCAACCCAGTCAGCAACCCGATTTGAATTCCTATTGCAGTGGGCTAAAAAGAGACCCAAAATAGACTCCAATTTGTGCTTTGCCCGGTCCACAAGGGGTTGCACTGACCAATTACAAGAAGAGGACGACAATAGACTATCCACTAGCAACCGACAATCAGATAGAATAAGGGTTGAAGAGATAAAATCTAGGGTTTCAACCAAAGCGACGGCCTCCGCTTGCTCAGCCGAACTTACCTCAATATGCTTTGCAAACCCATCTCGAATTCTCCCAAAAGAATGTGACATCCAGATTTTTAGGTTCTAAATTCGATTGGATAAATAGAGCCGTTTTATTCGATTGAAGCCAGGGATTGTGAAATTGGGATGCAAGTGGGCTATATTGGGAAGGAAAAATACCAATTGGAATGACGAGGTGTTGAATGAAATTAATGGAGGTCAATTTGATTTAATTCAAGAGGAATTAAGGCCCAATTGGAAAGAAAACCTAGCAAATTCGTATGCCACCTCTACCCCCACACTTTAGCCTACCTAAATGCTTCTAGAAGGGGCAAATTTGTCTTGGAATTGTGAGTGGAGGGCAGCTCATGGTGGGCCACCTGCGGATGACATAAGAAAGAGAGAGTGTGAGAGGGAAAAGAGAAATTGATTTTCTCTTCCTCCCCTCTCTCCTCTGTCTACGGATCCTCCCCCATCCCCATCTTCTTCTTCGGTTGAGCGACGCCATGGAAGCCGAAGACCAGAGGAAGCAGCAACCATCGTCGCTCGGGCTAGGGCCGTCACCGCCGTCGCGCCGGAGTCGCCGCCGCTGCCCAGCAACCACCCGTGCGCCCTTCGCCCTTCTTTCTTCCCCATCCCCTTTCTGCTGTTCGAAACCCGCAAGTTGAAGATCGAACGGAAGCAGCTCGCCCGGGTTTGGAGCAGCTGCCGCCGCCATTGCCGCGCCGGAACCGCCGCACATCGCCTCACCGCCGTTCGTCTCCCCGCTCGCCCGCTTGAACGCCGTCCACCCTCTGTCTTCCTCTCCGTTCGCTGCTCGGGGTTCCAGATCTGGGAGGACACCAGAGTTGGGGCAGCAGCTGGCGTTGCTGGACCGGAGCCGCCGCACCGCCGCCCGCGCGACGCCGTGCGCTCCGCCGCTGCTCCGCTCAGCTCGGTCTCCCTCTCGCCCAGCTCGCTGTTCCAGAGCTGCTGTCCAACCCCTGTTCCGCCTCTGTTCGGCCCCGTTCGGCCACCTACGGCCGCCGGCCAACCACCTCCGGCCACCGTCGACCACGCCGGAGCTCCACCTCGCCCTTAGCCGCCCTTGGCCGCCTCAATCGGCCCCGGAACGGCCCAAACCAGCAACGCACAGAGAGTGCAGAAAATGGGTATCGCAGAGGGTTTTGGCCCGTTTTGGCCGCCTTCCCGAGCTCGGATGCTCGGCCCGCTTTGGGGAAAGTTGATCCTCGCGTCGAGCCCGTCGTTTTGAGTGAGTTTTACTCACTAATGCCTCCTTAGTGTGCTAATTACACTTAAAGGTTGATTAGTTTTAATTAAATGTAATTAGGTTGTTAGATTAGAATTGATTAGTGATTATTAGTTAATTGCTTTGCATATTAGTGGTGTGGTTAGTGTAATTAGATAGAGAATTGCCTGTAGTATTTATTGGATGCTTCTTGGGATTTTTCCCGTCCCTTATCGGGTGTTAATTAAGCAAATCGGGCCTAGGTGGAATTTTTAGGAATTAAATATTAATTTTGGAAATTAATTATTTAATGATTTATTTCTCGGAAATTCAACTAGGATGGCTAGTGACTGGGATTTTATGCTGATGATTGTGGCGCAGACCGTTTATTTAATTGAGCTTTGTATTGTGCTAAATTGAATTTATTGTATTTATTTATTTAATTTTCGAAATTAATTATTTAATTATTTATTTTCCGGAAATTCAACTGGGATGGCCAGTGACCGGAATTTCGTGCTGATTGCCGTGGTGCAGTCCGTTTATTGAATTGAACCATATTTCATGCTGAATTGAATTATTTGTGAAAGAAGGAATTATTCTTTAATTGAATAATCTTTGGTTATTAATTGAAAAAGAATTGGGCTTCAGTTGATAATGCCAAAAGGATCCGAGTGGGCTACAGAAAATGATGGAAATTTATAAAAAGGAAATTAATATGTTTTGGCTAAGGCCAATCAAGTACCCACTCATGGCATTCTATCGGGAATGAGAAAAACTGGTTATTTGATTATTTGCTTGGAATGATATGATCTTGCTTGGAGACAGGACGGTATGATAAATTGTGTGTATACCGGCTCGATGACTCTACGGAGCATCTTGAGACAGGACGGTATGATAAATTGTGTGTATACCGGCTCGATGACTCCACGGAGCATCTTGAGACAGGACGGTATGATCTATCGGCTCAGTGACTCTACAGATTATCTTGAGACAGTACGGTATGATATACCGGCTCGATAATCCTATAGATCATCTTGAGACAGTACGATATGATAAAGGGTCGGGTGGGACCATAAAGCCACTAGATCTTGAAAGGGTCGGGTGGGACCGTAAAGCCACTAAATTTTATAAGAGGAAAGGTCGGGTGGGACCGTAAAGCCACTAGATATTGATAGGGTCGGGTGGGACCGTAAAGCCACTAAATTTTATAAGAGGAAAGGTCGGGTGGGACCGTAAAGCCACTAGATATTGATAAGGTCGGGTGGGACCGTAAAGCCACTAAATCTAAGGAATTGCTTGGTGTTGGATGAATGAACTAGAAATGGTCCGACTGACTTATAATCGACTAGGCCGATTGATCGATGATTCGATCTGAGAGTGACTTGATGTGATTCATTGCCTTGATTTGATGTTGTGAATTGAATGATTGAATAGCGATGGCCGTGAATGGTCTTCTTGGTGTGTAATCGACTAGGTCGATTAGATTGATGCTTCGATCTATAATATGATTGCTTGGGTGCCTGTATGATCTATGCTAATATGCAGGTGGAATCTGAGGCCAAGGTAAGTCCTCTGACTCATGTTGTGCATAGGCAGCCCTAAGGTGTATTAGTTTACTAATCGGGTCTTAGAGGGTAGAACTTGCTGAGACGTTGTCTCAGTGGTTATTGAATAACCATTTCAGGACCCGGATGAGGAGCTTAAGGAGGAGGAACTTGATGAGGAAAACCCTGATGAGAAACCCGAAGAGGAGTATCAGAAGGAGAACCCCGAGAATGATCCAGAGTAGGATCCTGATAACGTTTGCTATAGAATCAATTTGAGTAGAAACCAATTGATTTAGTATGGCTTGTATATGATCATAAGGATGTGGTTTTCAAGTTCAGGTTTCTAGTCCTACTTGTATATCCCATTGCTTTATTGTTTGGGGATTTATAATCGCTTCCGCATGTGCATATATGAATGAAAGGGTCGGCGATACATAGTCCTGGGATATCGCAAATTTAAAATCGACCAAAAAGTTAAGGGATGTGCGCGTGCCTGAGGATCGGGGCGTGACATCCTCTTTTTGTGGTATCAGAGCAATGGTTAGGTATTGGAGTGATAAGGTGCGATGACCTATGGGATAGTAGTAGGAAAGGCCTTTAAATTCATGACTGGTGCATGTCTTTGATAGCTGATTGGTAGAATTGTTTGTCATGTGTGAATTGCTTGCTTTTAATTATTGTGGATTTGGAAGGCAGAGTGTTGACTCTGGCCAGTTTGAGCGTAAGAGTGCCACCGCGGGTTGGTACTAGTGTAGCAGCATTGATTGATCTTAAGCTCGATAAGATTGATTTGATGCAAGTGTTTCTTGGGATCTGGATGAGCCAGTAAGATCAGGATCAAGTTGTTGTTGTTGCTACCTTTGTTGAGGTCCAACCTGGAAGGATAATCAAAGGATAGAATTCGATATTTGAGTCCAGATTCAGCATGGACAGACTTGGAATTTGGTCAGGGAAAAGACTGATGTTGAGAGAATGGTATTCTATTCCACCCAATAGGAAAGGTGGCATAGTCAGGTCAGTATTCAGATTAATGGAACATGTTGTTCTATGAAAGACGATATGGATTAGTCTCGTGTATTCTGAAGGAAGGAAATTGTGGTAAGTGTCGCCAGTACGAATAATGATTTATGGGTTGTTCGCATTAGTAGATGGAATCTCGACAATGGTTACTGTTGTCACCGTTGATAGGACAGGTCAGGAGAAGTGTGCCATAGAATGCACTGTGGAATTTTTGAGATGGGTCTCTGGTACAAGAAATAGTGCATCCTAGCACTTGACTGCCAAAAGTAGGAAGAAAAGACATGTGTTTGGGAATAGCTAAAACGTGCTATGATAGGTGTCGAAATTGTGGAAGAAAACAAGGGAGCATTGATGAATTCGTAGATAAGATCCATTAGGATGGTGAGAAGATCAATGGAAAATGGAACCGAGTTTGGGATTAAGTTGTGGAATTTCAATATGTGTGTTAGATTGGCTGTTGGTTTACAACTCTAGGAAGAATGTTTTGGAGAAAATTCTATTCAAGAGCAGTAGAAGTACCAAGTTTTATAGAGAATCGAGAAGGGTCATCGACCTATGTAAGTTTTGATGAAGTTTGGGAACTTGCCTAGGTTACTTTATTGTCAAAAATAAGTGGAAGAAAGGGGAATCACTAATAGTCCAAGAATAGTCATGCTTGACTAGTTGCCGAGGTGAGAAAGAGAAGGAATTATGATCGACTAGCTACATGACCATTCTTTAGAATGGGCTCATGGAGCATCTTGTAGAAGAAGATTGATGAATGAGGAATTCATACATATTAGTGCATCGCTTTAAGGAACATCACTCTTGTGGAAAGAGAAATGAAGATGATTCATTGTAATCATGCATCAACCATTGTCAACTTAATTGGGTGACTTGTTATAAAAAGTGTTGATGTCTTCAAGTATCGACTTGAGGACAAGTTATCGTTAGTTGAGAACTAGGAAGGAGGTTATATTGAAGACAACATTTCACACTTGATTTTGCCCTGGTGAGAATAATGTGAAGCAATTTGATTTGACGAACGCTCCAGCCGCTGTCATAGATTTGACAAACTGAGTATTTGAAGAATATCTAGATCAATGGTGATCGTGTGGTGTAGCGACATTCTAGGGTGTTCATTAAGTGATGAGGATCACGAGAGCCCCTAAGAATGATCATGTGATTACAAATAAAGGAATCTTCATGGACTCAGCCAAGATTGAATCAGTTGTTAATGGACCGAGATCGACATCAATGTCAAAGATCAGAAGCTGTGGGGATTGGACAGATTACTACAGAAGGTTTGTGAAAGAATTTTCAATATCAGTATCATCGCAGGATTGACCTCTTGAGAAAGAAGAGAAATTCATCATAGACAAGCGAGGATAGTTTGACAAATATGAGGATAATTTCATTTGGCTTTGAAAAGCATGAAGTATTTAGTGATGTGTCTTGTAAAGGACTGGGTACGTATTGATACAACATGAGAAGATTATTGCATCACTGTTCCGCCAGTTGAGACCCAACAAGTTGAACATGAAACAATATTGTGAATCAGAATTTTGGCAAAACTATAATGGTGTTATCTGGTATCACCTTGGGAGAAAGAAAGAAGTAATTAATGTGTTGAGCCGAGAGTCTTAAATTGTGCATAGACTGGCTAAAGTATAGACTTTACTTGAAAAAGGTTTGAAATTTGGTTTTCAAATTTGAGGTAGGCTACCTTTTGAATTTTATAGCCGCCCTCAAAATTGAGCCAAATGTTCAAGTTGGAATCAGCGCCTAGTTGACAGACAGAGATGTTCAGAAGATCTTATAAGATGATACTGGCAAGAAAGAACATGATTTTAAGACTTTTGAAGATGGAAAGTTCGGGTTCCATGAGTGATTGAATACACTTGATAGTGTAGCACTCAAGGAAAAGATCTTGTTGTAAGTTCACTACAGTATTGTAGTTTTGACCAGATGGTGCAAGTAAATCAGAATTGGCATCAGCTAGATTAGTAAGCTGATATGAAGATAGATACCGCTGAGCAGGTTGCGAGTGTCAGAAGTGTCAGTAAGTGGAAGCTCAGTAATGCGAACTGGGAGAATTGTTACCATCACTTGAGAGTCCTAAGTGGAAATGGAAATATATGGCTTACTAAGGATTCAGGGGATTACTTATACCATTTGAGATTAGTGGTTGATCAATAGATGGAGTTATCCACTTTGGTATGGTATGGTATGAATAGATCTTGTTTTGAGTGTGTAACATCCAGATTTCGGGCTCTGATTTCGATTAGATAAATTGGGCATTTCATCGACGCGATTACAGTGTTTTTCTCTGAGTTGGCCACTCATGAGATAACTAGACTAGCTGGGTGAGTTATTAAGGACCTTAAGGCAAATAGACTTGAGAATTCGACCAATGATCGACTTCTCGACCGTGCTCATCTTTAGAGATCATTACGGTACAGTATAAAACCCGATTTGAAATCAAAGATAGATCGGTTCGACTGAGATGAATGACCGATCGTGGGTGATTCCACTAAATTGGAAAATTCTCATCGACCGACACTAATTTGATGTTTCTATCGTTTTTGCGCCCTGTGTCCGTATGTGAATCTTTGAGATTTTCACGACAATCGAGAGTTGTCAATGGGTCGAGTGGGTTTATTGTGGTTCGAAGAAAATCGACCACGGGTCATTTGTCCTAAAAAGCTCTTAACACTACCCAGTAGCCTAGGTCACACTAAAAGCGTGTCGGAGTGAAATTAACCGCCAATCTAAATTCGATTTCAGAAATTGAAGATCCTATCTTGTCACAGAATGGGTATACCGAAGTGTGTGTGCATCGGATAGTTCACCGACATGGAGTATCGAGGATGAATTATATCTTGAATCTAAATCAGAGATTATAAATTTGGCAAAGTTTCAGAAGGTTTTTTATTAAGCAGTGTATAGCAGATGGTACAGAATTTCAGTGGTGAAAAAGAAAGTGAATAAAGATTATAGGCCAAAGATTGATTGCGTTGCTAAGATTGTCGAATTATATCGATCTTGACCGAGATTAGTTTCAGCGTCGATAGTTTCTTTTTAATCAGTGCAAAGCAAAGTGGACAGGATTTTAGTTGGTTGAGATGAGATCAGAAATCAGAAAATCGCAAGTCCGAGTCGCTAACCGTGTTTAAGTTGTCGATTAGTGTCGAGTAAAGAAAGTAACCGCGAAATTTTGAATCATTGAGGTTCGAAGGTTTATTAGGGAGTCGAGAAAAAGAGATCAGATGTGGATGACAAATTGTCTTATGTGAGAAGCTCAGTTCAGTAGTTGGTTCAGAAAGAGCAGATTTTGTGTACAAAGATGATCTCTTTAGTCAAAGTGATCAGACAACGCCACAAGATCGAATGATCAGCGTGGAAAAGTGAGACTCGATGAGACAACAATACCCCCACCTTTCGTTTATGGATTGGTAAAGGTTTAAATTTCGAGGACGAAATTTTTATAAGAGGGGAAGAGTTGTGACATCCAGATTTTTAGGTTCTAATTTCAATTGAATTAATCGGGTTTTGTTCAATTGAGTCGGGGATTAAAATGGAATTGGGATGCAAGATGAGCTATATTGGATGAGGAAAATATTTAATGGAGGCATTGAAGGAAATTAATGGAGGTCAATTTGATTTAATTCAAGAGGAATTAATGGAAAGAAAATTGTTTCAAAATTCGTATGCCACCTCTACCCCCACACTTTGGCCTACCTAAATGCTTCTAGAAGGGGCAAATTTGTCTTGGAATTGTGAGTGGAGGGCAGCTCATGGTGGGCCATGTGGATGACATAAGAAAGAGAGAGTGTGTGAGAGGAAAAGAGAAATTGATTTCTCTTCCTCCCCTCTCCCCCTCCGTCGACGGATCCTCCCCATCCCCATCTTTTTTCTTCAAACCGCCATGGGAGCCGAAGACCGAGGAATCGAGCAACCATCGTCGCCGGGCTAGGGCCGCCACCGCCGTCGCGCCGGAGTGCCGCCGCTGCCAAGAACCACCCGTGCGCCCTTCGCCCTTCTTTCTTCCCCATCCCCTTTCCCCTCTCGTTCGAAACCCGCAAGTTGAAGATCGAACGGGAAGCAGCTCGCCCGGGTTTGGAACAGTCGCCGCCGCGCCGGAACCGCCGCACATCGCCTCACCGCCGTTCGTCTCCCCGCTCGCCCGCTTGAACGCCGTCCACCTCCTCGGCCTTCCTCTCCCGTCGCCGGGTTCCAAGTCCGGGAGGACACAGAGTTGGGGGCAGGAATGGCGTTGCCGGACCGGAGCCGCCGCACCGCCGCCCGCGACGCCGTGCGCTCCGCCGCTGCTCCGCTCGGCTCGGTCTCCCTCTCGCCCAGCTCGCTGTTCCAGCCGCTGTCCAACCCCGTTCCGCCCGTTCGGCCCCGTTCGGCCACCTACGGCCGCCGGCCACCACCTCCGCCACCGTCGACCACGCCGGAGCTCCACCTCGCCCTTAGCCGCCCAACCAGCCTCAATCGTCCTCGGAACGCCCCAAACCAGCAACGCACAGAGAGTGCAGAAAATGGGTATGCAGAGGGTTTTGGCCCGTTTTGGCCATCTTCCCGAGCTCGGATGCTCGGCCCGCTTTGGGGAAAGTTGATCCTCGCGTCGAGCCCGTCGTTTTGAGTGAGTTTTACTCACTAATGCCTCCTTAGTGTGCTAATTACACTTAAAGGTTGATTAGTTTTAATTAAATGTAATTAGGTTGTTAGATTAGAATTGATTAGTGTTTATTAGTTAATTGCTTTGGATATTAGTTGTGTGGTTAGTGTAATTAGATAGTGAATTGCATGTAGTATTTATTGGATGCTTCTTGGGATTTTTCCCCGTCCCTTATCGGGTGTTAATTAAGCAAATCGGGCCTAGGTGGAATTTTTAGGAATTAAATATTAATTTTGGAAATTAATTATTTAATGATTTATTTCCGGAAATTCAACTAGGATGGCTAGTGACCGGGATTTTATGCGATGATTGTGGCGCAGACCGTTTATTTAATTGAGCTTTGTATTGTGCTAAATTGAATTTATTGTATTTATTTATTTAATTTTCGAAATTAATTATTTAATTATTTATTTTCCGGAAATTCAACGGGATGACCAGTGATCGGAATTTCGTGCTGATTGTCGTGGCGCAGTCCGTTTATTTAATTGAACCATATTTCATGCTGAATTGAATTATTTGTGAAAGAAGGAATTATTCTTTAATTGAATAATCTTTGGTTATTAATTGAAAAAGAATTGGGCTTCAGTTGATAATGCCAAAAGGATCTGAGTGGGCTACAGAAAATGATGGAAATTTATAAAAAGGAAATTACTATGTTTTGGCTAAGGCCAATCAAGTACCCACTCATGGTATTCTATCGGAAATGAGAAAAACTGGTTATTTGATTATTTGCTTGGAATGATATGATCTACCGGCTCGATGACTCTACGGAGCATATGGAGACAGGACGGTATGATAAATTGTGTGTATACCGGCTCGATGACTCTACGGAGCATCTTGAGACAGGACGGTATGATAAATTGTGTGTATACCGGCTCGATGACTCCACGGAGCATCTTGAGACAGTACGGTATGATATACCGGCTCGATAATCCTATAGATCATCTTGAGACAGTACGGTATGATAAAGGGTCGGGTGGGACCATAAAGCCACTAGATCTTGAAAGGGTCGGGTGGGACCATAAAGCCACTAAATCTTGGAAAGGTCGGGTGGGACCGTAAAGCCACTAGATATTGATAAGGTCGGGTGGGACCGTAAAGCCACTAAATCTAAGGAATTGCTTGGTGTTGGATGAATGAACTAGAAATGGTCCGACTGACTTATAATCGACTAGGCCGATTGATCGATGATTCGATCTGAGAGTGACTTGATGTGATTCATTGCCTTGATTTGATGTTGTGAATTGAATGATTGAATAGCGATGGCCGTGAATGGTCTTCTTGGTGTGTAATCGACTAGGTCGATTAGATTAATGCTTCGATCTATAATATGATTGCTTGGGTGCCTGTATGATCTATGCTAATATGCAGGTGGAATCTAAGGCCAAGGTAAGTCCTCTGACTCATGTTGTGCATAGGCAGCCCTAAGGTGTATTAGTTTACTAATCGGGTCTTAGAGGGTAGAACTTGCTGAGACGTTGTCTCATTGGTTATTGAATAACCATTTCAGGACCCGGATGAGGAGCTTAAGGAGGAGGAACTTGATGAGGAAAACCCTGATGAGAAACCCGAAGAGGAGTATCAGAAGGAGAACCCCGAGAATGATCCAGAGTAGGATCCTGATGACGTTTGCTATAGAATCAATTTGAGTAGAAACCAATTGATTTAGTATGGCTTGTATATGATCATAAGGATGTGGTTTTCAAGTTCAGGTTTCTAGTCCTACTCGTATATCCCATTGCTTTATTGTCTGGGGATTTATAACCGCTTCCGCATGTGCATATATGAATGAAAGGGTCGGCGATACATAGTCCTGGGATATCGCAAATTTAAAATCGACCAAAAAGTTAAGGGATGTGCGCGTGCCTGAGGATCGGGGCGTGACAAAGAATCTCTGCAGACACAAGCAATAGTAGCCCGATGTCTTGCGCTTGGATGGTGAGGACGAAATGGAGCAGATCTGGTCTGCGAAGCATCGAAGAGAGGTAACGTCGTCTCTCTGGGTGTTTCTGTGGGTGAGGCGTGTCCCAATGCCGAAGGTATAATTCTGCTAGGAGAATGATGGGTAAGCTGAGGTCCTGGATGATGGGCTTCGCTTGCTTCAACAGCACAGGTGCATGGGTCATTCTTGCCGTCTTCCTCCTCTTCCTGTTCGTACTGCTTTCTATGGTGTGCGATGGCAATGCTGTTGCGATTTTGCTGCTGCGGTGGGTATTTAGATCTGGTAGATCTGAGATTTCCTTCTTCGGATGTAGAGGCAGCAGACATAGCTTCGATTATACCTGTACCAAGACGCAGAGGAAGATTTTCTGTTTCTGTTGAACCGCAAGACTTGCGATGGGCGTCATCCCTGGGTCTTCCGAGCTGCGATCTGGGTCTTCGGAGCTGCGATCTTGTTAGATCTGTAGATTCGGTGTCTTTGAGAGGCTGGGCGTCAGATGCAGGGGTCAGGGGGGAGTGACCGGTAAGGTCTGGTCTGAGTTGCGGGCGTTCTTCCACAGCACAGGTGAGATTGTTTAATACTTCTTCTTCCCTTTCATCCCGTTCGTAATGCGAGCTTCGCTGAGCCGTAACATTCACTCTGTTCTGCTGCTGTGGTGATGGATAATGACATCCAGTAAGTCTGAGGGATGATTGTTTGATTGCAGAAGCAGGGGAACGTCTTTGTCTACGATCCGAAGCACGAAGCATGCTATATTGAGCATCTTTGACTGGTCTTTTATCTTGCAATGGTGCTGGTTGTTTGGGTTCTTGATCTTCGGTTAAAAACGAGGAACTCTCGAGTCGATGGTCTTCGGTTGCAAAGGTGTCGGGTTCGGAAGTGATGATTCCACGGGTCTCTTCCACATCTCCTGCACTATATAGCACAGGCGGGGACCTGCTGATGCTGGGGTGGGGATCAATTAGTATTTCCGCTTCAGTTCTATGTCTGCATATCCCGAGAGGGCTAAGGTCTTCATGAGGCTGTACAGACGGTAAGGGAGGCACTATAGTTAGGCATCTATTTAGGGATTGACTATTGTTATGCATCACTTTGTATCTGTTTTGCATCGTGGGTGCTCCTGCGGGGGTAATAGTTGGACGCGAGATGGTCTGATCTGGACTTGTAATTCTGTTCTGAACAGGTGCGCACTGTGTCGAGGCTGGACTTCTTGACTCAGAACAAGATGATATAGGCTGGACTTGTACCACCGGCGACCTGTTGGTTTCACCGATGATATTAAATGAGGCGTCGATATTCACTATAAGAGTTCCAGGTGGTGGAGGATGCCATTTTTCATATTCCCCTTGGGATTGATTCTTTTTTGGGGCTTTTCTATTCCAAGCAGAGAAACAGTCCTTTGATGTGGTGGCGTTGAACAAGGTTCGGTGCGGATTTAAGGTATGATGGTTGAAGATAAATTGGTTGCGATCTTTCCATATGCACCAAAGAACTGTGGCAACCATTTCAAACTTATTTGAGTCACCTTGCCTCACAAAATATCGAGACAACCAATCATCAAATCTTGTTAAGCCAACTCGATCTGTGCATGTTTGCAGGGATGAGTCGTTCCATATTTTGGTCGTCCAGGGGTAGAGCAGTAAAGTGTGCTCAATCGTTTCGGGTTCCACCTTGCATATTGGGCATAACGGTTCAGGTACAATCTTTCTCCTATAAAGATTATCCAAGGTAGGAAGCGCATTCTGGCATGCACTCCATAGAAAGAATTTAATTTTCGGTTGTACCACAGAGTTCCAAATAAGCTTCCAAATGAGTGGGTCGAAATGGTGTGATGATGTTGGAATAGATCTGCTAGGAATGTCTGGTTTCCTATTTGAAAAGTAGCCGCTCTTTACTGTGTAGGTTCCTGATTTATTATTTGCCCAAACCAACTTGTCTTCGGTAGTTGGAAGTCCAAAGGGTGTTTCCTTAATTGCTGATGCTAGGGGTTCATCAAATAAGGATAGCAGTAGATCTTCCTTCCAAATTCCAGCTTCAAAATCGATCAAATCAGCAACTTTGGGCGGTTCATTTGGGCTTGCCATTCCTCCAATTCTTCCAACTTTCAGCCACTGATCCTCTCTAATGGAGACTTTCTGTCCATTACCCACAGCCCAAATAAGTTGGGGAGCAATTGCATTTCTTCCAGCCAATAAACTCTGCCATCCCCACGATGGATAAGAGCCTTTTCCTGCTTGCCAAAAGTTACAATTTGGGAAGTAAAGGCCTTTCATGAATTGGGATAATAGTGTATTCGAACCCTGAGACATCCTCCAGGCTTGTTTCCCTAACATAGCCGTGTTAAAAGCTTGTAAATCCTTAAAGCCAAGGCGGCCTTCGTCCTTTCGTAGTTTTAGAGTCTCCCATTTACGCCAATGTAGAGTAGAATTCTTGTTAGAGCTTCGCCACCAAAAATTAGAGATTTTCCTCTCAATTGCTTTGATAATGGAGGTTGGGATTCTGAAAATTGACATAGCATATTGAGGTATCGCCTGAACCACTGCTTTGAGAAGAACCTCCTTTCCAGCTCTTGAAAGTAAGTTATCCTTCCAACTTTCCAATTTCGAGTTAACCCTGGCCAATATCCATGCGAACATATCTTTTTTTGAGGACCCTCGCCCAAGGAATTCCTAAGTATTTCCCAGTTTTTGTAATTTCGGAATCCAAAGATCGATACCATGTTACTTCTAAGGCTATCTGGACACCCTTTGCTGAAAAACATTCCTGATTTATTGAGGTTTATGGCTTGACCCGATGCGTAACAGTAGTGGTGGAGTACAGTTGACAAGTTCTGACATTCCCGTATTGTGCCATCTAGGAAGAAAATAGAGTCATCAGCAAATAATAGGTGGGACAGGGTTGGACAGGTTCTGTTTAGCTTGATGCCGTGAATATTATCCTCTGCTATCGCTGCCTTCATCATATAAGATAGGACGTTAGCAACAATAATGAACAGGTATGGTGATAACGGATCCCCCTGACGAATACCTCTAGATGGCTTGAAATAGGGTAAAGATTCACCATTAAGATTGATGCTATATGATACAGTGGTAACGCATTGCATAACCCACTTCACCCAATCAGCACTAAATCCCATTTTATGTAAACATGCTTGTAGGAAGTCCCATTCGATTCTATCATAAGCTTTTTGCATGTCGAGTTTAAGAATAGCCTGAAATTTTTTCCTCCTGTCTCGAGTTCGTAACCGGTGGATAACTTCTTGAACAATTAGGATGTTGTCCTGAATTTGCCGACTCCCGACGAAAGCGCTCTGCTCCTCAGCAATGATGTCTGGTAAGAAAGGTTTGAGTCTATTTGCGAGTATTTTAGAAATGATTTTGTAAATAAAGTTACACAGATTAATGGGCCGAAATTGTTCTAACCTTTCTGGGTTAGAATTTTTAGGAATAAGAGTAATTCGGGTTCTATTGATGTCTGGGTTTATGATTCCAGATGCAAAGAAACGTTGCACCTCCCTGAAAACATCCGCTCCTATGTCTTGCCAATGCTGATGGAAAAATAGGCCATTCAGACCATCCGGTCCAGGAGCTTTGGAAGCCCCCATTTGGTGAGTAGCTGCATATACTTCTTCCATTGTCACCACTTCTGTTAGTTTCGAGTTCATAGCTGCATTAACTGGTTTTGGGATATGGTCAAGAATAGGCTGGAAATTGCACGGTCCGACTGAAGTATATAAGGTATTGAAGTAATCCACCGTCATATTTTTAAGGTTCTCAGAATTTCTCACCCAATCTCCTTCAGCATTCAGTAGCATTGAGATTCGGTTCCTGTTTCTTCGTTGTATAGTGGCCGCATGAAAAAATTTGCTATTCCGATCCCCCCATTTCAGCCACTTAACCCGAGATCTGATACCCCAAAACATTTCTTCCTGATGCCATAGCGAGTCGATTTCTTTATGAATATGCTGAATTCTGCTCCGGTGATACTTCAAATTAGGATTATTCATATGGAACATAAGTTCATTTTTCAGCCCCTCAATTTGTTTGGAAGCATTGGGAAAACGCTTTTTGCTCCAGGCCGTTAGACGCATCGCTACATTAGATAATCTGACGACCATGTTCTTCCTATGGGACGCCTCCCATGTCCGCTTGACAATTTCCTTACATTCGTCATCTTCTGCCCAAAATGGTTCGTATCTAAACTGTCGCTTCTTGCGTGTTGGAGCAGGTAGAGTTGACAAGATAAGGGGACTGTGGTCAAAACCAATGGCTGGTAAAGCTGTAACTTCAGCATTCGGGTAAGCTATTCTCCATTCCATTGTACATAATGCTCTGTCCAGCCTTTCTTTGACTTTTTCTTCACCCTCTCTTTTGTTTGTCCAGGTAAAAGCACATCCTTTGGCTTCTAAATCCATCAGTGAACATGCATATAAGAAGTCCCTGAATGCAGTAAGGCGACAATGTTCAGCCATCCTCTTTCCCACCTTTTCCCAATGGTATAATATTTCATTAAAGTCCCCAATGCATATCCACGGGCAGTGATTGGAGAGACTAATTCTTTGTAGATCATCCCATAGGATAAGGCATTCATGAAATACATTAGGAGCATGGAGGAAGGTAATTTGCATATTCTGGTTATTTTCATGCAGAAAACAATTCACATGTATATAGAAGTTAGAGTGAGATTCGATTGAAAGAGAAACCTGGTCATCCCAAAAGAGAGCCAAACCCCCTGATAATCCTTCTGGATTCACAATAAAGTTGTGTGTAGTCTTAAGTCTTCTTTTCAAACGCTGAACTTTCTGCTCTTGATTCTTTGTTTCCATAAGAAAAATAATGCTTGGTCTTTCTTGAGTCGCAAGGACTCTAAGAGCTTGAATTGTCAGGGTAGACCCCAATCCCTGACAATTCCAACTCAGGAGTTTCATGGCTGCACCGGTGGCTTATTAGGGCCAGCCACCAAAGCCCATTGAATAGATTTCTCTTCCTCCGTGATCGGGATTTCTATGAGTCTTGAGTTTTCAGCGTCAATTGATTTTGTGGACTGAGCACCATAGGGGCAGAATCTTTTTCCTTTCTTGGATGTAGGACGTTTAGTAGATTTTGCTTTACCTTTCGCTGAGTTTGTTATTGTTGCTAAACAGGGCTGCTTCTCTCTTTCAGCTTCTTTGAGGTTTTCATCATAAAGGGTGAGTATAGATTCAGCATCCAAGCAGCTACTGTCACGTTTTTGAGGAGATTTGCCTTCCATAATAGTCAAGGCTCGGGAAGATACAAGTTTTGCAGCTCGATGTTCTTCCTCATAAGAGTGCTGTGATCGGGGAGGCAAAATAGCCTGCTTTCCTGCATTTGATGGTTCTTGAGTTTCATGGATTTCCGCTTGAAGAGGAGTCTCCGGCACCATTTCTTCTTCTTCAATGAGCTGGGATTGTTTTCCATAGAAGATTTTGCCATATGGGCTTAGTATCCGTGCTTCCGCTTGCAACCAATTCCCAAAATTACCCGGTATGTCTTCTTCCAATCTTGTAGTTTCATAAGGAATTTCCTTGCAAGCCGAGGCATAGTGGCCAATTCTACCACAAGAGTAGCAATAGTGTGGAAGCCTCTCGTACTTGAATTCGATCCACAGCTTTTTACATCCTAAATTAACCACTATCCCTGTCTTGAGAGGTGTAGCTAGGTTGAGCTTAATCCTGGCCTTGCCAGTCTTATATATGCCGTTTCCTTTTGCTTCCAGCTTCACTTCAAGAACTTCACTGATCCTTGAAGCAATTTCTCTAACTACCTCCGTCGTAACTCTGCCAAAGGGGAGGCCAAATAGATGCACCCAAAATGGGCATTGGGAGAAATCATAGCAAATATCGGGAATATCCGGGTCACACTGCTGAAGCACAAGGAGGTTACTGGAAAAAGACCAAGGAACAGCATCAAGGACTCTCTGTTTCTCAGCTTCCGAGTTAAATGTGAATGAGAAAAATCCAGGTTCTAAAGCAGTACATGAAACATTTTCTGTCTTCCAAGCCCATTTCATAGTCTTAATAAATGCCGGGAAATTAACATTTGGACGGGAATAAAGCTTGCCAAATAAGGTACGTCTACATTCCGCAAGTTTTTCAGCTGATATTCCTTGAGTAACATTTATAACATCGTCCTCAGACCATAAGTTACCAAGGCTTTTACAGAGCGCCTCTAATCGGCTCGATTCTGTACTAGAATCAACCATCTGCTCGATTATAATAGTAGAAGGAGACCTGGGGAAAGCTTAAGAAGCGACAGGGACCTACAAGAGAACCTGTGCATACTTAACTTATCTGTTCGGGGTGCAAGCGAACATCTTCAAGCATTTGATCTGCAACTAAACTACAGAGGAAGCCCACTTCCGAGCAAGACATGGAAATCATCCGTTGCAAGGGAGATAGAGGGGTAAATGGGCGAAGGTGCTGGGCCGAAGGAAATGGAAGGGAAGGGAAATGAAAAGCGAAGGGAGATACGAGAAAAGAGAACCGAAGAAACCCAGAGGAAAAATCGGACGAAGAGCCCAAATTAGGGTTCCCGAATGGAGGATCGGAAACCAGAGGACATATAGGGCGGTCGGTGGATGTCGATCATAGAAATAAAAGATGGAGGACTTCACTGCGAAGGAGCTGGGTCAATTAAACTGAGTAAACATAATCGAAGACCTCCATGCAGGGAGATTGAAGCTACCAGACGGTAGAGGAGAACCCAGATATTTTGGGAGCTTTTTCGAAAAGGCTTAGTTCGAGACAAATATTTTATACCCAAATCGAGTTTAATGGTGCAAATTCCTTCTAATTGGAACGTCATTAGACTATCAAATAAGGCTGCGCATGGTAACATTTCTTGGCCGGGGAACAATTTCTTTTAGAAATAGTTCTTTTCTATTTCTATTCTAGGGAACAATTTCTATGTAAAAACCCGTTTGGTAACTACACAAAATTTTTACTCTAGAAATAGAAAAAGAATAGAAATGCGTTTGCTAAAAACAGTTTCTTTTTTATATTTATTTGTTTTTTATTTTTGCTGGTAGACCGCCGCCGCCACCGGACGCCGCTGCCGCCGCACGTCACCGCGGCCGACCGGCGGTGACGTACGGTGGCTGGCAGTGGCCCGGCGGCGACCGGTAAAGAACGTCTTGTCGGGTCGGTCTCCGGCGGCGGCGGCGGCGCGGCGCGGCGGGGCGGTCGGCGGCGGTCGGCGACGGCGGGCGGCGGCGGTCGGGCGACGGGCGGCGGCGGCGGTCGGCGACGGCGGCGGCGGCGGTCGGCGGCGGGCGGGCGACGGCAGGCGGCGGTCAACAGCGGTCAATGGCGGTTAGCAAGAGAAGAATAAAAGAAAAAAAAAATTCACTTATTTCTTAAACTTGTTCCCGGGAACAAGAAGCAACTTTTTTTTACTCCTCATTTCTATTCCAAAACCATTCCCGGGCTAACTTTTTGTTCCCAAGAACAAAAAACTAAGTTGCCGTTATCAAACAGGTTTCTATTCTTTTTTTGTTCGGGGAAGAGAAGAATAGAAATTCTTGGGCTGGGGAAGGTTACCATGCGCAGCCTAAATGGTTAACCTTCGTGAAAAAGGGGGTATAAGCTGGCGCGTGATCTAAGCCAGAATGACCATACAAAGGAGGAGAAAGGAGAGGTATACTAATAGAGTAATTTTTCTCATTAGTTACAAACGGACAGGAGTGATTTTTTCACGATCTTATGGATGTGGTCAAGAAACTATATATCTTGATTCCCTTTGGGTATGTAAAGATCCTATTATTCATTTCTTTTTAGAACTTTGTAGCCCAAAATGAAAACGAAATATCTTCACAAATTGATAGAAACACAGGGTTTTTTTTTTTTTAATCCTTTGCATCCCTTATAACTTTAAAATTAATGCTTTCACAAACGGCTTTCTAAGTCTAAAAGAGATTAGTTGATAGAAACAAAGAGATCTATGCAAAGATGCATTAAAAATAAAAGGTCCTGCCCATTGAACCCTCAATAATCTTTCCTGCTTCAGTACTTCCTCAACATTTTATTGACTCGTATATTTATAGATGAGGAATAAGGAAAAGCACCCTTTAGACACTATTATAGTTGTCTCATAGTCACCTACTTGATTAATTCAGTATGCATGCTCCGGTGCTAATGCCGGTGCCGGGACAATGGTCTCATACTGTAACGTGATATACTCCTCCCATAATTCATCCACAGACTGACCAAGAAGGATCACGAAAAACGCATCGGAGTACAAACTCTCCATCATTGCGTTGAGGTCCGACACGAACCCACGCCTCTTCCCGCTGCAAAACTCCAGGAAATACGCCGTCACGGCATACCCATCGTCCCATCTGGAACCAGACCCTCTCGGCGGCCAATACTTTGATGGCCATCCCGCGTTCAACCGGAAGTAGTCGGCAATGCCTGTGATAAGGCCGATGGGGGCAGTATCACTGCCTGTCCATTGCCATACGCGAGCGCTTTCGTGGTATACAATCCCCGTGATCTCGGCCTTCACGTCACCGACATATGCTTGGAGGTAGTCTGCGTCCACTCGGAATTGGTTACCGTTGTTGGTTGCGATGGTGGGGGGATGTCCATTAGCGACGAAGCTCTCGATGATCGCAAGCACCGTGGAGTAGCCTCTTCCCCCACCGTTGCTTTGATTGAACGTCTCTAAGACGAAGTCAGAAGCGGTTGATAAAGTTTCCAAAGCGAATATAGATCCGATCTCATTCTTGAATCTGTTGTCAGTGGTGTTGGAGGTGTTGTCAAGGACCTCGCAGATAAAGTCTCGAGCTGCTTGTGTTGGTTTCAGAGGAACGAAGACAAAAATGAAGAGAAGAAAGAGCTTCAAATGTCTCATTCTGAGAAGATGTAATGTATCAGATTGTGATGAGGTTTATGCAATCTCTAGTGTCTGCTTGTGGAGTATATATATAAGGTAATCTTGAGGATGAAGTAAAGACAGGAGATCTATTCATTTAATGTAGTTGACTGTTGCAACTGCACATGCTGTAGTGATTGTCGCCATCGCAGTATGTTTCTATCCCAGAAGTGGAGTACAAAGTGCGTTTATTAAGATCGCTTGGAATCATGAAAATTTTCAAAAAGCGAAAAACTGATCGTGAAAAATATAAAAGAACTCTTGTCCCATGTGCTGAGATGACAAAAGAGACTAAATACGGCTAAGTCAATGAGTTGGTAGAGTGGAACCATCTATTTTGGCCACTTAAGTCAATGAGATTTCATTCTTAGAACACTTGAGTTTACCATGTCAAGATAGACATAAATGCAATCAATTTAAGCAATATGCCTGTATTACAAAGAAAATCAACACGGTTCTAGATTGGTATGATTTTGATAAGCGTTCAAGCACACGATCCCCATAGGTGCAATTTGTCCTAACAAAA
The DNA here is from genome assembly GCA_014182885.2 of Eucalyptus caleyi. NCBI lineage: Eukaryota > Viridiplantae > Streptophyta > Magnoliopsida > Myrtales > Myrtaceae > Eucalyptus > Eucalyptus caleyi. The sequence goes on along the minus strand of CM024470.2, from coordinate 37,717,439 downwards.
TTGACGCCTAGAGGAATTATAAGAGATGGAAGGGCATAACTCTTTATTTATTTATTTATTCTTTTATAGTCAAGAAGACCCAATTAAAAGGAATAGTCCCTCCATCCCATACTGTCACGTAGGAGTGACCCAAGAAAAGTGTGTTTTGTTGATTCATGTGCATATACATAATCGTATGCTTCTCGAGTATTTTTGTGAGGTGAATCATTTCGATCAACCTAATATGTTATTAGACATATATGGAGTAATTGTCAATATAAAAGGTATAAAGGCATTTTAAAATTTTTATTGGTGGATGGGTATTGTGGAGCAATATTCATGAAATAATAAAATGAGTCCATTTTCCTGATTGACAAAAAAAAATGGCGATCTTACTTGAAATGGTCGAATTGTATATAGGAAATTATATCATCAAGAGATTGCACCAAGTACAAATTGAATATGAGACCTCATCTTGAAACCCAGATTTAGAGTTATTTCAATTCCGAGTCAGTTAGAATTTCTTGGAAAATGGAGCCATTTCACTAGCAAAAGATTTGTTTTCTTACTCAAGCAATGAATATCACACATTTAGATTGCATTAGCATTGAATGAGTTTCTACTAGTCAAAGACTCACGATAAAATATGCATATAGTTTTTATGAACATCACATGTGATATTCATGATACAAAAATGCATTCTATCTGTAATATCTCTTATTCCCACTTTTCCTTCTTCTTTTTCTTTGGGGGGGGTTGGGGTCGTCTCCTATCCCCACTAGATTAGGTTGAATTTAGTGACGTAATGCATGGAATTATAGTACCAAAATGGCAGCGTAGGAAATTTAAGGGGGTTGTATCATTTTGCAAAATAAATAATGGGTATAAAAAAAGGAATTTTCAGTTCTAAGAAGAAGAAGTGATAATTGGGGGACCACAATCGAAAGACAAAAACGTTGATGGACCGGTCCAATTGACATTGAGCAAAAGGGGAAAAGATCCGGTTATATAAAGCACGAATATTTCATAAGTTGAAAGGCCAGAAGAAGAAGAAGAAGAAGAAGAAGTGATAATTGGGGGACCACAATCGAAAGACGGAAACATTGATGGACCGGCCCAATTGACATTGAGCAAAAGGGGAAAAGATCCGGTTAGATAAAGCACGAACATTTCAGAAGTTGGTGTCTATATTGCAAGGGTAGAACTAAGTTTAGCCATAGATTTTTATGGTCCTATTGTATCATATTATATGAGAAATGGTTTTATATTAATACATTAACTAAAGAGCAACAAATTACGTATCAATTGTCAAATAATATTTTTTTTTTTGTACAACGACAAAATAGTTATCTTTTGTACAAAGCAATATTTTATATGATTGGATGAGATTTTACACACAAAAAAAAAAGCTTACTGAAATTATAAACCTTAACTATGAAATGCATTTTAATCACAAATCATTCATTTTATACTTTCAGGTCTTAATCTTTATAAGAGTAATTATAATATCCACCTTTAGTGTAAACAGAATTTGCACAAGCCACACAAATCTATCATTGATTTAAAAGATCGAATAGTTTTTATCCTCAAATCAAGAGCAGATAAAATCCCTTGTATAAAATTTCATTTACACTGGCAGTATATTTTATATTATTCATCACTCTTTATTTTCTTCTCTTCCTTCTAGAATTATCTATACAATTTCTTTATTAATATTTTTTTTGTTTTAGAATCTACTTTTACAGTCGAGTGACCCAATTACTGTGAGAAAGTATAAAAAGAAAGACATTTAAAATACATGAGTAATCGCATTAAAGAGGAGTAGTCCATCATCCTAACGCTATTGTGCGCTTCTTGAGGCATTTTTTATGTTGAAGTTTTTTAACCATCTCTATCAACCTAATATGTTGTTATTAGACATAAATGAAAACAATTGTCAATAAAATGGGAATGGAGCTATTTTAACGTTTAACTGATGAACGAGTATTCTGGAGCACTCTTTATGAAGCAAAGAGTGAATTTCTATTTTCCTAATCCATCAAAAAATTGGCAATTCATATATAGTAAATAACTTCATCAGGAGATTGCACTAAATACGAATTGAATATGAGACCACGTCCTGAGCCTAAATTTAGAACCAGTTCAATTTCGGGCAATCTTTTGGATAATGGAGCCATTTTACCAGCAAAGGATTGGTATTCTTATTGGAAGAACAAACATCACACATGGAGGTTGCACTAGGAGGAACAAACACCACACATTTAGGTTGCACTAGCATTAAATGAGTTTCTGTTTTAAGTATCCAAAAATTTTATCCCATATTGATCAGGTTGGATTCAGTGACGAAATGCATAAATTACAAAGCACAGTATTTTAACCCCAAAAAATTATCAGTACCAAAATGGCAGTAGTAAATCAAGATATTGCGGGTATTACATGTTGCAAATTAAATATTGATATAAAAAGTCAAAATCATTGGTTGTTTCTTTGAAAAATGTTTCTTAGAAGTTTTATACATTTAGTATAAAACGCAATCTAATAAGAAAATCATGCATTTGAAACTATCCAGTGCAAAGGAAAAAAAAAATTACACAAGCAACATAAACTCACCATTAATTTAAGAGAACCGGCACTTATAATCCTCAAATTGATGGGGGATAAGCTCTATTGTGTAAAATTTTCTCTACATTGGTTGTGTATGCTCTAATTTTCCTCTTTTTAAAATGTGATGAAGTTTAATGGGTATTGGTACCATAAATTGCTCGAGTGATAGCCTTAGAGATTTAAATGTACAAGACAATTAAGAAGTGATAACCAAATTGACTAGAATGTACTATTAGGGGAAAAAAACTTACAATTCGGTTGCACTATTTGAAAAGTTCATAGCCCATTGGCAACAAAATAAGGCTTATTACTTGACTCATAAAAATTTTATACTTCTAATATGCTTTTTATCTATTTGTTTTCTGAAAAATACAAATATAAATCTGTGCTTCCTTTGATATCATTTAGTCTTTTCATTTTTTTAGGGATCAAGTTTGTAATTTGAAAAAACTAGTGGGGCCAAAGTCTACGAAAGAGATAAATAGATATTGCATGTGAAAATTTATAGATAAATAGTATGAAATATAACAATTTGAGACCCCACTCAAATGAGGGTTGCGTTTTCCTTCGATCCCGTTCAAATGTTCATTGGTTAGTAAAGTCTAGTGGGTTTTCTCTGGGCTAAATCAGAAGTCTGCGCAGCTATGGTCATGTTTGATGATATCTCAGCAATTGTTTCCGCTAGTCACTAGGTGGTGTGAAGGTCTATCGATAGTGCAGCTGTGACTGCACAATGGTTCAGATGCTACGAAGAGCGACAGGGTACCGTCATGGGCTCCATCAAAGAGGAATTGCTAATAAGGGTGTGCAATCGGACCGGGTATACCCGGTTCCTGGACTGGGCCACCCAGAAAACAGGGTCAAGAACCGGTTCTCGTTGGAACCTATTCGGGAACCAGTTCCCAAAATTCGGAACCGGTTTAAACTTGTCCTGGAACAACTTCCAAGTGATTTCTCATCTGGAATCGATTCCTAGACTGGTTTTGGAACCGGTTCCCAGACTGGTTTTGGAAGTAGATGTCTAAAACCTTTTTTTTTCTTCCGATTTCTATTCTTACTCCCGCAATCACACGACATTTTTACTCTTGGCTCTCTCAAACATGCACGGCACTCCTCCTTTGTCATTCATCTTCCTCACTTGCTTCCCTCCCTCATCGGCTCCCTCTCGCACTGTCTGATGGACGAACGATGTTCGTTACCGCCAAATTCTTGTGTATCACATAGATTGGCTCGCCTAATTTCTCTTTTGTAGGAGGAGTTATGCTTGCATAAATGAGTAGTTTCATGTAGTAGCCGTGGGAATAAGACTAATATTAGACCCATGTTTGTTACTAATATTTTGTCTTATGATTTTATTTATTATAATTAGCCTTGTGGATCTTTAATTTTTCGTTCAGTCAAAAAGTTTATGTATTTATTTATTATGAGTGCTTGATGTTTTAATACAAATTAGGAGAATTACATTATTTTCTCGCGTATTAATATAAAATTCAAAAGTCGTATAGGATATCGGGAGATTGTAAAATAGGTTCTAGTGAAAACAGGGTTGACCCTAAAACTGGATTGGAAAAACATGGTGAGTTGGGTACAGGATCCAATACAAATAGTGTTTGGTACAGGATCCAAAAAATGGGAACCGATTATAACAGGGTCGGGTACAGGATTCAAGTCTAAACCCTACCCGATCACCCCTAATTGCTAGAGCCCATGTCAAGCGTTGGGAGGGACAAGGGAGACTTGTTGACATTAGTTGGGTCTATTCATTTCGGGGAACTAGGGAGGAGGATGGTGGTGGTTTTTTGAGCTCCTTTTGGGACAATTGAGGTTTCTTCGATGAGATCTGACCCATCAGGTAGTAAACTAATAGTTGTGCTTGTGTATGTTGTATCCTAGAATTGAAGTTCTAAGTATTTCTCATGGCCAATTGGATGTGATTTAAAAGGCGAAGTTTGATATGAGTAATGGATATTGCACTTTGCAAATTACATATATACTACCTTGGCTTTATGCCATGCATGGTACATAGAAAAGGAGAAACATGAAAATTTAGTTATTTTAGTACAACGAAGAACTCATTCTAACACTATTAGTAACATGTATTAATATGAACTTTGTATTACGATATTTATGTATTAAAATTTCCATTCATCTAATAACTTACATTTCTAAAATAGTTGACAATGGTCTTATAAAACTTTCCATGGTGCCAAAGTATGGGATTCGAAATTTTATGCTCAAATCTCTTGGAGTCTCTTTCCTATTACATATTCCGGTCCTTTAGTGTGAGATACAATCAGAGCCTACGAGTAAGAATGTTACAACCATTAAATATTAAAATATGTCTTCATTTACAAACTTCATCATGTTTATATTAGATTTTATATTAGATGTTGTTCATCCATTTGCGGAGATTCCTTTTTGTTCTTAATTGCAATTTTAATCAATACTATTTATCGAGCTTTCTAACTCAATTTTCTTTTAAAATCCAGAATGATGTCCAATAAAATAATTTTTTGTCCTTTTTTATTTTCTAAAGATATTTAAATAGGCCAAGTGCAGGAAAAAAAAAACACAACTTTTTTTTTTTTACTGTGACCATAGTACGACCTTTCTCATGTACTAACAAAAGCGTAACATTCATTTTCCCTTTGTAACACAACCTTTCAAGTATACAAAAAAAAAAAAAAAAAAAAAATGCACATTGGTTGACTTATGTGACCAAAATCACATCTATTAGTATTTGGTCCATAACCGGAATATCTAGACCTCTATCCGTAAGATCCAATTCTGGAAAAACAATCTCTGTACTTCTTTTAGGAGGATGAAATTGTTTATTTATTTAGAGAAAATAAAGTGATTTTAATGTCAAGAAAATTCCATGAAATCCACATTAAGATGGAAGTGGACTGTAATTGAGGGACTGAGGTACGTTGGTACAAGACATTACTTGCTGTCAATAAAGAGTGAGTTTGGTAGGCTAACACGTGGACATAATAGTAGAGAGAGAATGGATGGATTACTAAAGAATGCTACTCTTTTGTCATAGTAATAACATTTTATGCAATTTTCGGGTAAGTATGAAAGCCTGTGTTACATATGTCTCTGTGGTAAAAGGGAAATTTCCAATTAAGATTATTATTATTTTTGGTCGAAAACAGGATTTTGCATTCATTCATTATACTAAACGAGCCTTACAAGTCGACGATGGGTAAAATTCTGAACAGAGAATTTTCGAAAGGAAGAGAGGAGGATAATTCACCCAGTTTGCAGGAACATTTTTGGACCGGTGGGAGTGTGCGAGCCAAGTTGCAGCTCGGTTTGCTTCGCGAAGACTATGCTCGACCGTTACTGCTACGCCCTTGACTGATTTAATAAAGTGAAGCTCTTCTTTGCACTGTTCAATGATTTCTTTTATGTCCCAGGAGGATTTGACCCGGCCCATCACAGCATCCACCGTGTTTGAACGGTCACTTTCAACTATCCATCCGCTGCTTTGGACAAAGCCTTGTCCCACATGCGTAGCTTCACTTCGGTTTAAGAACTTCAACCCCTACAATAGAGTTAGGGCTTCTGCGTGCTGGGGAGAGAGCACCTGGATCTGCACCGCAAAGCCATCGGCCACCGTCCCCGACGAGTTGCGCAGTATACTAGCAGCCGATCCTGAAAAATCGCCCGGAGACCACGAGGCATCGATGTTCAGCTTCAGTTTTTCTTGTTCCGGCGGCTTCCATTTGGTGGGTAGGTGTTGATTAGTGGGTTTCTGCCCTTTCTTGGTCTGCCATCTGCTGAGGTTTACTTGTTGCGCTAGTGCCAGATCTACCATGGCTATCGGTTGTGGGGGCTTACTGCGAAAGATCGAATCATTCCGTGCTTTCTAGATGTTCCATAGCACATCAGCAATTTGTTCTTTTTCAGGTAAGATGTCGTTTCTTTCGAAAACTTCCAGTAGCCACTTATCAAATCTTGTTATGTTGCTTGGTTCGCTGTTGATCTGGAGTCGAGAATCTGTCCAAATTTTTTTGGTCCATTTGCAAAGAAGGAATAGATGTTATGTAGTCTCCATATGTTCGACGCAGAGTGTACAATAGGGGTTGGGTAGCATTTTCCTTTTGTACAGGTTCTCCCTTGTTGGTATGGCATCTTGACAAAGACTCCATAGAAAAGTTCGCAATTTTGGGGGAATATCTAAGCTCCATATCCTTGTCCAAAGGGATCTTGGCGGCTTGAAAGAACAAGTTGCTCTGTTTTGTTCTATTTTTGTGGCATTTGAATGGTTCATGTTGTACCCACTCTTCACAGTGTATGTCCCTGATTTATTACCGATCCAAACTAAATAGTCTTCTTTTGGAATCGAGCTAATGGGTGTCGCAAGTATCTCGTTCGCTACTTGTTCTTCAAATAAATTAAGAATTAAATTTTCCTTCCATACCCGCAAGTCTTCATTGATGAGTTCCGCCACCATCACTGGTTCGTTTTGGTTAACTAGGCCTCCAAGTACTCCAAACTTTAGCCATTTATCTTCTCTGATGTTGATAGATTTGCCATCCCCTACGGACCATTTAACCTTTGATTCTATGGCTTCTCTCCCCGTTAAAATACTTTGCCATCCCCAAGACGATCACTGCCATTTTCTTGCCTTCCACAAATTGCCATTTGGAAAATAAATACCTTTCAATATTCTACTCCACAAAGCTAAGGGTGTTTTAGCTAGTCGCCAAGCTTGCTTGCCGAGCATTGCTCGGTTAAAATTTCTCAAATCTTTGAACCCCAAACCTCCCTCATCTTTTATGGTTTTCAGAGTTTCCCAATTCTTCCAATGCAAGCCCCTTTTTGAATTACTTTTCTGCCACCAAAAAGAAGCAATTCTCTTTTCTATAGCTTTGCAAATGGATATTGGCAATTTAAAAACTGACATTGCATAGTGCGGGAGAGCTTGCACAACGCTTTTTATTAGAATTTCCTTTCCTGCTTTTGAGAGTAATTTTTCTTTCCATCCTTCTAACTTCGAGTTTACTCTTGCTAAGATCCAAGCGAACATCTCCTTCTTGGATTGACCCCACTCTGTTGGTATGCCAAGATATTTTCCTGTTTTTTCTATTATTGGAACCCTGAGTTGCTGTGCTAGATTTCTTTTCAGAGATAATGGACAATCGCTGCTAAAACATACCCCTGATTTGTTTAAATTAACTGCTTGGCCCGATGCAAAACAATACTGGTTTAGAATATTGGCTAGATTTTGGCATTCCACAATAGTCCCATTCAAGAAAAATATGGCATCATCAGCAAAGAGTAAATGAGATAGTGTAGGGCAGAACCTGTTTAGCTTTATTCCCTTAATGCTTCCATCTTCAAGGGCTTTGTTCATCATCCCAGTCAAAAAATTTGCCATTATGATAAATAAATATGGGGAGAGAGGGTTGCCTTGTCGAATTCCTCTTGAAGGGGTGAAATATGGGGTAGGCTCCCCATTTATCTTCACACTTAGAGACACCGTTGACACACATTGCATGATTAGGGATACCCACCGCTCACAGAAACCCATTTTCAGCATGCAATCCCTCAAAAAGTCCCATTCGATTCTGTCATAGGCTTTCTGCATATCCAGTTTCAATATCGCCTGGAACTTTTTCTTCCTTTTTGCTATTCTCAATTGATGCAAGACTTCCTGAACTATTAGAATATTATCTTGAATTTGCCTCCCTTGAACAAAAGCGCTCTGTTCAGGTTCTATAATCTCTGGAAGCCAAACCTTTAGTCTGTTTGCTAGAACTTTTGAGATAACTTTGTAGCTGACATTGCATAGAATAATAGGTCTGAATTGGCCTATATTTTCTGGGTTTTTTACTTTTGGTATCAAGGAAATATGCGTTCTATTAAGGAGGGGATCAAAGGAACCTGTTTCGAAGAAGTTGTGCACTAGCTGAAACAAATCCTGCTAAACATTCTCCCAAGATTGTTGATAAAAAAGCCCATTTAGTCCATCAGGCCCTAGAGCCTTTAAAGAACCCAGCTGAAAAACCGCCTTTTTCACCTCTTCAATTGTGACGTTTGCCATCAGATTTTCATTTATTTCTTCCCTTACTGATCTGGAAAACTGGTTTAGTATTGGCTGATAGTTCCTAGGGCCCACTGAATTGTATAAGTTTCGGTAGAAAGACCCTATGTGTTGTTTAAGTGCCACCGGGTCCCTACACCAACTGTGATCTTCCATTTGCAGCATTGTAATTATGTTTTTTCATCTTCTTTGTACCGTGGTGGCATGGAAGAACTTTGTGTTTTTATCTCCCATTGCAGCCAGTTGATGCGTGCTCTCATCCCCCAATATTTTTCCTCTTGTTTCCAAAGTTTTTCTATCTCATCAATAACATGATGTGCTTCCTACTTGCTGAAATTTACAAAGTTCTTGTTTGTTATCTCTGTTAATTCTCTGTTAAGCTCCTTAATACGACGTGGCACATTGGCGAATTTTTCCTTACTCCACTTAACAAGCTCCATAGAGATATCATTTACCTTCTTTGAGAAACTTGTTTGGCTTAGTGGCGTTTTGTTCCATGTTCTCTGTATGATCTCTCCACACTCTGGATCTTCTGACCAGTATGCTTCAAATATGAAATCTCTCTTCTTTCTCTTGTTTTCAGGATGCAAACCAAGAGGAGAGGGCTATGGTCTGAACCAATTGCTGGTAGAGCCTGTACTTCAGCAGTAGGGAAGGTAATTCTCCATTCCATTGTACATAAGACTATCTAAATGTTTTTTAACATGGGCCTCCCCCTCTCGGTTGTTGGACCAAGTGTAGGCACAACCTTTACTGTCCATATCCATTAGGGAACACTCATTTAATAGATCTCGAAACGCTGCGATTCTATGGTTATCAGCCTCTCTTTTCCCCACTTTCTCCCAAACGTATAATATTTCATTAAAGTCTCCCATACATATCCACGGTAAAATATTTGAAGACTGGGACTTCTTTAACTTTTGCCATAGTTTTGGTCTCTCCCCAAAGTGCGTCGGTGCATGGAGGAAAGTTATCCTCATTCAATAGCCACTATCTAGATCTCTACAGTCCACATCAATATACTCTTTAGAGCTGTCATTTACCTTTAACACCACTTCTTCGCTCCATAAAACCGCTAAGCCTCCCGCAATTCCTTTCGGATTTTCTAAGAATAGATTTTGGAAATTCAGTCTCCCTTTTATACCCTCCACCATCGTTGCTTTGTTTTCCATTAAAAACACCAGGTTGGGCCTTTCAAGAGCTACAAGGGCTCTTAGCTCCTGGAATGTCAGGGGATTGCCCAGCCCCTGACAATTCCAGCTTATGATTTTCATGTCGTCGTCTGTGGCTTATTAGGGTTAGCCACCACAGCTCACTCATTGCCATCTTGAATCAACTGGATTGGAGTCTCCAAGAGCTCCGTATCATCAATCATAAAGGGAGTTTGTTCTGCTATACATTTCTGTTTTTTCGCCCTCTGCACTTTCATGCTTTTTTTGCTGCTTTTCCCCACCCTTGATAGGATTGGCTTGTTTGCTTCGAAACAAATAATCAGTTTGCCATGATCTGTAGTTTTTGGTGTTGCGTCTGCTGATTTTTCAGGTGGTTCCCCCACTTTAGAGTTTTCTGCTCTCTTCTTGTTACGATTTGGGGCTGCTGTGTTGTCAGTTACAGCTCCGGCCCCTTGGTTCATTTCATAAGTTATAGGAGGGACTTCTAGTGCCGTTTCTTCCATAGTAAACTCATCTTCTAATTTTCCATAGAATGTGTTCCAGTAGGGGCTGTGATCTCGCACTTCCGCCTTAAGCCATGGTCCATATTTTCCAGCTTTTTTTTCAGCCCAGGCAATTTGTTTATATGGGATTTCTTCACAGTTTGTAGCATAGTGGCCAATTTTTCCACACGAGTAGCAATAGTGGGGCAATCGTTCATATTTGAATTCCACCCATAGCTTCTTGTTTCTGATATCCAGAATAGCCCCTGATTTTAGAGGAGCTGATAGGTCGACTTCCACTCATACTCTTCCACTTTTCTGATAGGTCAACTTTGCCCACCTTTTTTGCTAGATCATTAAAAATATCTTCTAATATCTACCCAGGGGGAATCCCTCCAATGCGCACCCAAAAGGCGCAACAATTATAACCATAACAGTGCTCTGGGATGTTAGGTTCGCAATTTTTGAGAACTAGTAGGTTACTGGTAAAGGACCATGGCCCTGACTTCATTACTCTCTCTTTTTCCTCCTCCGACTGAAAAAGGAAAGAGAACAAACCTGGTTCCTTTTGTGTGCATATCACTGATTCTACTCTCCACGCTTTCTTCATGGTTTGACATAACGCTGGGAAGTTGACATTAGGTTTGGAATATAGCTTTCCGAAGAGGGTCTGATTACATTCTACTCTTTTTTCAGGGGGAATATCTTTAATCACTTCCACTATATCATTCTCCGACCACAAAAGACCCAGGCTTTTACATAAAGCTGCCAGACACAGTTCATTCTCTTCTGCACCTTCCATTTTCCAGATCTACATGTAATGATTTTGACTAGGTTTAATTTACTAGGTGATTTTATGACAGATTGAAGGGAGCTCTGTAGTTGTAATTGTAGGTTTGACAAAGAAACTGTGGTATTTCACCCTCGATTCAACCTATCTCAGCAAGGAGAGAAAAGAGATTCAGTGCAACACTCCGTAAAAAGCAGAACCCCAACACCGGTCAAACAGGGCGAGCTCCATTCCATGGGATCCAGCCGACACCCATCCCACTACAATAGAAACATACAGAACCGAAGCCCTTCATGAAGAAAAATGGCAACATTCCACCACTCAAAGAGGGCAAGCTTCATTCCACAAGACCCCGCCTACACCCATTCCACTACCGAAGATTCAGACGGATCGGAAGACATCTAGAGAGAGAAATGGCAACATCCCACCTTGTATTCGGCCAAAGCTGCAGGTCTTCAAGCCTTTATTGAAATCCCCGCAGGTGGGTGGCGGTCCTGTTCCATTGCTCCGGGCTTCACGAATCTGCGAGTAAAGGCAGTATTGAGGGTTCCTGAGGATTACTTAGTGGGTTCATTGATTCACCAGCAGAATCGGGATTTTTGGTAAAGGGGAAACTCCATGAGAGTTAGGGTTTCTACCACCATAGGTAGGGGAGAGCTCTCAAAGACGAGAGAGAAGACCCGTTGGACTCTCTCTCTCTCTCGTTGGAATGTGGAAAGTCCCAATTAAGAGTTTGAAGTGGGATTATTTTCTCAAAAGAGGGCCTAGAGTAGATCATGTTTCAAAAAATGACATGAAGTTGCCAAATCAATTTCTAATATGGGTCTAGGCTTGCCGGAAGGCCATTTCTGACGACTTGAACAAGGTAATTTCGGCCAAAATTTGCCATTGGATAAAAATTTGAAGAAAATCCTCAAATGATTTTCTATTTTTCACGTTTTCTTCCTCTCCCTTGTTGCTCTCACCTGATCCACGACAATGCCACTCCCGGTCTTTGCCGCTCACCTAATCCTCGGCCGTGCCGCTTCCGGTCTTTGCCACTTGCCTAGTCCTCAGCCACGCCATTCGGGTCTTCGCCGCTCGCCTGATCCTCGTCACTTGTCGCCCGCTCCTCGCGAGCTTCAGTCCGCCATTCACCATTCGCTGTCGGCTCTTCTTTCCCAGATTTATCGTCCACAATCTTTAAGTCATCCACGATCTTCAAGTCCGTTGTCTCGTCTGCAAGCTTCACCCACTTTCGATCGAGGTTAGTGTCATTTGTATTGGTGCAGTCCCTTAAAGGGAAAGCTATCGTAGCTTGTTGAAACAACACGTCACCTAAGTATGGGCATGTCGTGGAACATCACAACAATGGCACTAAGGCTCTCTTCCCAAACCCGAATGTCTGTTCCAATCACAGTCAAAAAGCCCGCTCCTCGGAATTATCTTGTCGCAATGTTGTTTTCTCTGGTGGAGTAATTTTCCAGCTTTCGAAGAATGCTGGTGGATCAGCAGTCTGGGCTTTGCCATGATTGTAATTGGGGGAATCATTAGGAGGTTGGCGATTAGAACTGCTGGCAGGGGGTGGAGGGGGGTTTCACACATTTACACATTCATTAAAATTCATCACGAGGATCATCACAAGCTTATAGCTTATGGAATCTATCAGTTCATCTGTCATCCTGGATATTGAGATTCTTCATTTGGTCGATTGGGACTCAAATAATACCGTGCAATCCCGTGTTCGTGTTTTCATTCACAACACAAGTTTGGCACTTATTTGCAACACGGTCACCTTATGAAGAGTTTTTGCCGAGACAATTCTTCGAGCAAGAGGATGAGCAATATGAGCAAACTGTCCTTTGGAGGTTCCATTTGTGAAGTGAGTTATGCATCTTATGGTCTCAGGAAAGAGTGCAGCATCCTAGATTCAATTCATTTGTCTGTTGGAGGCCTCAATGCAGCTACTTGGATTGGATTTTACAATGTTAATGCATCTATTTGTTAGATGAAACTCTCTGAGCCCTCCATCAATAGATTGGACTATTTATAAGTTGTAAAGCACAATTTTACTAATTGAGAAATCATCTTCGCTCAGCATGTTTGTTTTGAAAATTTTGTGCAGACTTAACTTTCTGCATGAAGGCTTGTCATTATTGTCCCTAATTCTCTCTTTAGTTATGGTTGTGTAGCATTCACAACATGCTTTGTATTGATTTATCAAAATGGCAAGGTGATGGAATGGTTGAGTGGTACATGTTCTAATTTCCCAAATAAAATCTTGTGTTGTTGTTCATTGATGTCTATTAACTTTACAATATTCGCGTGGTTGTTAATTTTTGTTTTCTCTTGGTTTTCTTGCTTATTCGGAGCAAGTAGAACTATGTGGCAATTTTATCATATTCGATCTGCTAATTACTAAATGAAGTTCCATAACTTGCTTTAGTGGCGTTATTCAATTTTCAAGCAATTGTCGTCACTTCTTTGAAAGCTCAATGGAATGCCCATCTACAATCATTGGTCAGTACACTATGCAGTATATTAATGACATAGGCCAGGATGAACAACTAACCAGTAGACATGTGCCGGCAACTTTGTAAATTTTAGTTTGAGCGGTTCGATTATTTCCTGTCCAAAACCAGCAAAAATTCCATTGTTCACTCAATTCAAACCAATTACGTCTCTAGCATGCTCCGAAGGGAAAACTATTTTGCATATGGAAACATAACATATGTGATAGCAAACTATTTCGTAGTTGAAGGTAAAACTGATTCAAAAGATCAGTAATAAGCGCAACATATCATTTATTTTGGAATATGAAGATGAAAACTGATACTCATGAGTCTAGACACCCTTCGACAAAAAAAATATGTACATATAGGTCAAGTCCATGACAATTTCGTGTGAAACACTCAACGAAGAGCAACGCAGTCGGGGATGAGCTTGTCATGGGGTGGCCAACAATCTTTGATTCCTGGAGCATCTGAGAACTCCTTCATCCATGCAAATAGAAATGGAAACCTCTCACCTTCAACCACTTTGATACTGAAAATCTCCTCAAAGACTCTAAGTAGATGTCCAACAATCCAATTGTGATGTCCAGATATTCAATGGTGTCTCCGCTGAAAATTTCTTCCCTCAAAGCTCTTCCTCCAGCTTCGGCAGGTGCTCACTTCCCTCTGCAAGAGCAACTTCCCACTCTTTGCCTTCACTTAAGAATTTCTTCCGTCAAAGCTCTTCTTTCAGCTTCTGCAGGTGCTCACTTCCCTCTGCAAGAGCAACTTCTAGCTCCTTGCCATCAATTAAGAATGTCTTCCCTCAAAGCTCTTCCTCCAGCTTCTGCAGGTACTCACTTCCCTCTACAAGAGCAACTTCCTGCTCTTTTCCTTCACTTATAAAAGTAGTCGATATTGATGTAATATTTCATGACATGCCACAGCTTGAGCCACAAATCTTCCAGTGACTGCAAAATTCATCAGACAGATTAGTCTCTTGTCCATCAAAACATATAGGAAGCCCAGTGAAGAATTCATCCCCTCCTGTAGATTACCACGAAAGCATTAATCAGAGAAGTTGATACCTAGCTTACTGATAATAACAAAGGACAATTACTAACTTAAGGATGCCATAACAATCGCCAAGAAGAAGAATTTCGACCTCGTTTTCTGCAATGTCCAAAACCCGCAACTCAAGCTTTTGTCCTCACAGCTTCAAAACATTAGTAGTCACTAATCTTACTGTTAAATTCACCAATGAGCACATCTGCCGCATGAACAAACAGTTCATAGATCACAACGAGAAAAGCCAGCCATTGAAGTTTGAAGGACAGAACAAATAGAGCAACGCTGGTGCGAGGCAATCCCAACTTTGCCCCGGAGGAAAACCCTTCTCACCAGCTTGGATCAATTTTTCGGGGAAGGGCATTAGGGGGAATGGAAATTCCTTTCTTTTGGGATTGCAGTGGCATAAATAGACCGAGGAGCATCGAAGATGGGATCGGAACTCGGGTCTTTCACAATAATTGCTTGCACAAGCGGAGCAGGCTTTGTGACTGTAATTTGAAGAGGCATTCAGGTTTGGGAGTAGAGCCTCAGGGCCATTGGCGAACATGCCTAGGCGATGCGTTGTTTCAACAAGCTACGATAGTTTTCCCTTTAACAGGCACCGATATGAACGACACTGACTTCGATTGAAAGTGAGTGAAGCTTGCAGATGAGACGATGGACTTGAAGCTCATGGATGACTTAAAGATTGTGGATGATGAATCTCGGAAAGAACAGCTGACGATGAACAGCAAATGACGGACTAAAGTTCGCAAGGAGCGAGCAAGGAGTGACGAGGATCGGGTGAGTCGCGAAGACTCGAGTGGCGCAGCTAAGGACCAGGCCAGCAGCGAAGACCGGGAGCGGCATGGCTGAGGAATAGGCGAGAGCAACGGGGGAGACGAAAGAGGAAAAAGTGAAAAATAGAAAATCATTTGGGGATTTTTTCAATTTTTTATCCCATCGCATATTTTGACCAAATTACCCCTGTTCAAGCTGCCGGAAATGGCCTCGGTGAGCCTAAGCCCTTATTTGAGACTGGCTTGGCCATTTCATATCATTCTTGTAGAAACATAATCCTCTCTAAGCTCTCTTTTGAGAAAATGATCTTACTTTGGGCCCTTAATTGAAATTATCCCTTGGTAAAATGTTGCACAATTTTTTTTTATGGTATGTGGCCTGCTTAAATATCATTTTTATCATACATGGTTCTCATTTTTTATTTATTCATTCTTTTATTGCAAATTGAATTATTGGTATGAAAAGTCGAATTTTTGAGTTCTCTTCCTAAGCTAATAAAATTGTATTATATTCATAATCTCACTCGCCGAGGGAAAAAAAAGCCGCCTAATACTTGTAGGCAAAAACAAAAAAAAACAAAAAACAAAAACAAGTAATAACTGTGGACCACCATCGAAAGACGAAAACGTTGATGAATCAACCTAATTTACATTAAACAAATGGGCAAAAGATCCGGTCGGACAAAGCACGAGCATTTCATGCGTGATGTCAATAGAGAAAGGGTATGAGCAATTTTAGCCGTAAAATTTTACGTTTTCATAATATCATACTATAATGAGGCAAGCTTTTATATAAATGAAATAACTAAAGAACGACAATATGAAATAATATTTGGTATGATTGTATGCGTTTTAATGAAAAAAAGATCATAGGAAGCTCTGGACCTTATGTATAAAATGCAATCTGATTATTAATCACTCGTTTGATACCATCAAATTTTAATCTTTTTAAGAGTAATCATAGCATGTACTTTGAGTGTTAAAAAAAAAAAGTCTACCCAAGCTGCCCAATTCCACCGTTGATTTAAGAGAATGAGTACTAATGATCTTCAAACCAAAAGACAAGGGCCTTTGTGTAACCATTACACACAAGTTTATTGTTCCTTTTTCTAAATGTGACGAAGTTTGTTGGGTATTAGTAGAGTAATTTGACAATGGTCTTATAAAACTTTCCATGGTGCCAAAGTATGGGATTCGAAATTTTATGTTCAAATCTCTTGGGGTCTCTTTCCCATTTCATATTCCGGTCCTTTAGTGTGAGATACAATTAGAGCCTACGAGTAAGAATGTTACAACCATTAAATATTAAAATATGTCTTCATTTACAAACTTCATCATGTTCATATTAGATTTTATATTAGATGTTATTCATCCATTTGCGGAGATTCCTTTTTGTTCTTAATTGCAATTTTAATCATACTACTTATCGAGCTTTCTAACTCAATTTTCTCTTAAAATCCAGAATGATGTCCGATAAAATAATTTCGTGTCCTTTTTATTTTCTAAAGATACTTTAATAGGCCAAGTGCGGGAAAAAATACACAACTTTTTTTTTTATTGTGACCATATTACGACCTTTCCCATGTACTAACAAAAGTGCAACATTCATTTTCCCTTTGTAACACAACCTTTCAAGTATACAAAAAAAAAAAAAAAATGCACATTGGTTGACCTATGTGACCAAAATCACATCTATTAGTATTTGGTCCATAACCGGAATATCTAGACCTCTAACCGTAAGATCCAATTTTGGTAAAACAATTTATGTACTTTTAGGAGGAGGGAATTTTTTTATTTATTTAGAGAAAATAAAGTGATTTGAGTGTCGAGAAAATACCCACGATAAGATGGAAGTGGACTGTAATTGAGGGATTGAGGTACGTTGGTCCAAGACATAATTTGTTGTCAATGTAGAGTGAGTCTGGTAGGCTAGTGTCACGGGCAGAAAGATGGACGACCCGAGAGGTTCCCCAGAGTCGATCCCAACTCGCCCGTGGACCTCCTGCTCTCACTCGGATTCCCACCAAGCCTTCTCCCCGAAGATTGCAAGGGCGGACGAAACCGTCATTGAGTCATATTACGGGAGTCTGTTCCTTTTATTTATGTCGGTAGACGGTAGTTGACATTATGTCGATAGTTGAGGCGGTGCGATCTTGCCCGCTGAATGAAAAGTAGATCAACGATTGTAAGCCGAGGCCCTCAACTATAAAAGAGGTGTCCTTCTTCATTTGTTATCATCCACCATTTTAGTAATACAAAGTTCCTTTCCTTCCAGAGCTCCTCTCTCTTACTTTCTCTCTCAACAATCCGGGTAAGCGAGCGGGTAGGCATTCGATTGAGCAAGGCTTGGCTTGGGTGATCCATAGTGGCCTGAGTCGCCGCGCGGTCACGATTCCAATCGATCGGCCCGTGACAAGTGGTATCAGAGCAAAAGAGAGATCCGTTCAAGAGATCAAGGAGCACCAACTGTTCGAAGGAATGTCGAGCCAAGAAGCTGTCATGGTTGGAGAGGCTGCACAAGTCAACGAGAACCGCAGCCGAGCAAAGAAAAGAGACGCCTTAATGGACGTCGTAGCTGTGTTCGATGAGAAGATCGCGAAGGTCTGGAGCACCGTGCTCGAACTAATGGAAGGTCTTGAAGATGTGCGAGACCGGATCATGGAGGTTGAGAGTTCGCTCCGCGAAGACTTCACGTCATGCCTCAACGAAGCTACCGCACCCTTACACGATAAGGACGAAGCCCTAGAAGCATCGATCGATGTGTTGAAGGAGCGCGTCCAAGTGGTCGAGGAAGAAGCTCCGCGTAGGGACGAGGTCAAAGCCATGAAGGCCGAGATCCAAGAGCTCAAGACCGAGCTCACCCTGTGCAAGCTGAGCATCACCAATGGTGCTGTGCCTACCCAAGCGGTGCCCAAAATTGAGGTGCCAAAGCTGAAAGAGTTCAAAAGCGAATGATCCGCCAAGGAGGTGGACAACTTCGTCTAGAGCATGGAGCAACACTTCGGTGCCGTCAACATACACAACGAGTCGACCAAGGTACGAACCGCTTCCATGTTCCTGTCTAACACGGCGATGCTTTAGTGGCACAATAGGTGTGATGAGGTTAGACGCGGCGCCGATCCCATGTGCACATGGGACAACTTCGTGAGAGAGTTCCGGGACTACTTTTTCCCCGAGTTCGCTCAGCAAGAAGCTCGTAGCAAGCTCCATCACCTCGAGCAAAGATGCGTGATCCGAGACTACGTAAAGGAGTTCACCGAGCTCAAACTCCAGATTCGCAACCTGAGAGAAGAGGAGGCTCTCAGAGCGTTCATGGATGGATTGAAGCCATGGGCACTTCTCAAGCTGAAGAGGTGGGACATGAGTAGTCTTGCGCGAGCTCTAAGCGTGGCTGAGTCGCTCGTCGACCTCACCAAGACCGAACCAAGGAGTCAATCAAGGGATTGGAGGTCGGATCGAACTTGCGAGGATGAAGCACGAAGCACTCCCCGAGGCACGCATGATCAAGGCGGCCGAGCCAAACCATGGGGAGAAGGAACTTCCAAGCCATCCTTCCAAAGGGGTCGACCACCGACGAACTACACGATCAACCCCCGCCTTCTCCTTGTTTCATTTGCCAAGGTCCACATTGGACCCAAAAGTGCCCGAAGAAGGGTCGAATCAACGCCCTCCTTGCCATCGAGGAAGAAAAGGAGGAGCCCAAAGAAGATAAGCGGCAGATTCGGATTGGAGCTGTGAGGATAATCAACTCGGTCCAAGCCTGATTGCCGACCAAAGAAGAAGGAATCGCACCAAACACCGACATGTTCTTTGTGGAGGTCAAAGTGGGCGGTCGAACACTTTACGCTTTGGTCGACACCGGCGCATCCAACATGTTCATGTCGACCGAGGTTGCAAAAGCTTTGGGACTTCACGTGGAACCATCCGGGAAGTCGTATAAGCCCATCAATTTGGGCGACTTCCATGGCGTAGGAGCAACACCCGACGTGGATGTCAAGATTGGAGGATGGAAGGGCCGAATGGCGTTCGAGGTAATCCCTCTTGATGATTATGATCTTATTCTTGGCATGCAATTCTTCGAGAGTGTGGGTGTCATGATCGACATGAGGACCAAGTGCATGATGATCCTCGACCAAAAGTGCCCGTCGATGATCCCCATGATCAAAGGGGTGGTCAACACCAAAATCATCGCGTCGATCCGACGCCTCGACAAGAGCTTGAAGGCCGTCATGCACATCAACAAGCTGTCCGAGGTGAAGCCGAAGGTCAAGTTGGATCCTACTCCAACTCATGACATGCCTATCCAAGCACTCTTCCCCGAGGTTGAGTGCGCGCCACGTGCTCTGTCCAAGCCGAAGACCGAGCCGCGTACCAAGTCCGACTTCATCATCGAAGGATGCGGCCCTTCGTTCATGAGCGTCCGAGCAAAACGCAACAAGAACAGGAAAGCTTGTGCCAAAGCTCGCAAGGCTGCCCGTGAAGCTAAGAGCGATGAGGACGTCGATCAATTGAGCGGGGGAGAATGTCATGGGCCGAAAGATGGACGACTCGAGAGGTTCCCCAGAGTCGACCCCAACTCACTCGTGGACCTCCTACTCTCACTCGAATTCCCACCAAGCCTTCTCCCCGAAGATTGCAAGGGCGGACGAAACCGTCATTGAGTCATATTACGGGAGTCTGTTCCTTTTATTTATGTCGGTAGACGGTAATTGACATTATGTCGGTAGTTGAGGCAGTGCGATCTCGCCCACTGGATGAAAAGTAGATCAATGGTTGTAAGCCGAGGCCCTCAACTATAAAAGGGGTGTTCTCCTTCATTTGTTATCATCCACCATTTCAGTAATACAAAGTTCCTTTCCTTCCAGAGCTCCTCTCTCTTACTTTCTCTCTTAACGATCCGGGTAAGCGAGCAGGTAGGCGTTCGATCGAGCAAGGCTTGGCTTGGGTGATCCATAGTGGCCCGAGTCGCCGCGCGGTCACGATCCCAATCGATCGGCCCGTGACACTAGCACATGGACATAATAGTAGAGAGAGAATGGATGGATTACTAAAGAATGCTACTCTTTCGTTAGAGTAATAACATTTTATGCAATTTTTGGGTAAGTATGAAAGCGAGTGTTACATATGTCTCCGTGGTAAAAGAGAAATTTCCAATTAAGAGTATGAAGTGGGCTTATTTTATCAAAAGAGAGCCTAGAGGAGATCATATTTCAAAAAATGACTTGAAGTAATGAAATCAATCTCTAACAAGGGTCTAGGCTCACCGGAGGGCCATTTCTAACGACTTGAACGGGGTAATTTTGGTCAAAATCTGCCATTGGAAAAAAATTTGAAAAACATCCCCAAATGATTTTCTATTTTTCACGTTTTCTTCCTCTCCCTCGTTTCTCTCGGCTGATCCTCAGCCGCGCCAATCCTAGTCTTCACCGCTCGCCTAGTCCTTAGCCATGACACTCGGGTCTTCGCCGCTCCCCTGATCCTCATCACTCATTGCCCACTCCTCACGAGTTTCAGTCCACCGTT
Source organism: Eucalyptus caleyi (assembly GCA_014182885.2). Classification (NCBI taxonomy): domain Eukaryota; kingdom Viridiplantae; phylum Streptophyta; class Magnoliopsida; order Myrtales; family Myrtaceae; genus Eucalyptus; species Eucalyptus caleyi. The sequence goes on along the minus strand of CM024470.2, from coordinate 37,696,513 downwards.
TGCCGTTCACCATTCGCTGTCGGCTCTTCTTTCCCAGATTCATTGTCCACAATCTTTAAGTCATCCACGAGCTTCAAGTCCGTTGTCTCGTCTGCAAGCTTCACTCACTTTCGATCGACGTCAGTGTCATTCGTATTGGTGCAGTCCCTTAAAGGGAAAGCTATCGTAGCTTGTTGAAACAACACGTCACCTAAGTATGGGCATGTCGTGGAACATCACAACAATGGCACTAAGGCTCTCTTCCCAAACCCGAATGTCTGTTCCAATCACAGTCAAAAAGCCTGCTCCTCTGAATTATCTTGTCGCAATGTTGTTTTCTCTGGTGGAGTAATTTTCCAGCTTTCGAAGAATGCTGGTGGAACAGCAATCTGGGCTTTGCCATGATTGTAGTTGGGGGAATCATTAGGAGGTTGGCGATTAGAACTGCTGGGGGGGCGTTCACACATTTGATCAAAAGTCATCATGAGGATCATCACAAGCTTATAGCTTATGGAATCTATCAGTTCATCCGTCATCCTGGATATTGAGCATTCTTCATTTGGTCGATTGGGACTCAAATAATACCGTGCAATCCCGTGTTCGTGTTTTCATTCACAACACAAGTTTGGCACTTATTTGCAACACGGTCACCTTATGAAGAGTTTTTGCCGAGACAATTCTTCGAGCAAGAGGATGAGCAATATGAGCAAACTGTCCTTTGGAGGTTCCATTTGTGAAGTGAGTTATGCATTTTATGGTCTCAGGAAACAGTGCAGCATCCTAGATTCAATTCATTTGTCTGTTGGAGGCCTCAATGCAGCTACTTGGATTGGATTTAACAATGTTAATGCATCTATTTGTTAGATGAAACTCTCTGAGCCCTCCATCAATAGATTGGACTATTTATAAGTTGTAAAGCACAATTTTACAAATTGAGAAATCATCTTCGCTCAGCATGTTTGTTTTGAAAATTTTGTGCAGACTTAACTTTCTGCATGAAGGCTTGTCATTCTTGTCCCTAATTCTCTCTTTAGTTATGGTTGTGTAGCATTCACAACATGCTTTGTATTGATTTATCAAAATGGCAAGGTGATGGAATGGTTGAGTGGTACATGTTCTAATTTCCCAAATAAAATCTTTTGTTGTTGTTCATTGATGTCTATTAACTTTACAATATTCGTGTGGTTGTTAATTTTTGTTTTCTCTTGGTTTTCTTGCTTATTCGGAGCAAGTAGAACTATGTGGCAAGTTTATCATATTCGATCTGCTAATTACTAAATGAAGTTCCATAACTTGCTTTAGTGGCGTTATTCAATTTTCAAGCAACTGTCGTCACTTCTTTGAAAGCTCAATGGAATGCCAATCTACAATCATTGGTCAGTACACTATGCTGTATATTAATGACATAGGCCAGGATGAACAACTAACCAGTAGACATGTGCCGGCAACTTTGTAAATTTTAGTTTGAGCGGTTCGATTATTTCCTGTCCAAAACCAGCAAAAATTCCATTGTTCACTCAATTCAAACCAATTTTGTCTCTAGCATGCTCCGAAGGGAAAACTATTTTGCATATGGAAACATAACATATGTGATAGCAAACTATTTCGTAGTTGAAGGTAAAACTGATTCAAAAGATCAGTAATAAGCGCAACATATCATTTATTTTGGAATATGAAGATGAAAACTGATACTCATGAGTCTAGACACCTTCGACAAAAAAAATATGTACATATAGGTCAAGTCCATGACAATTTCGTGTGAAACACTCGACGAAGAGCAACGCAGTCGGGGATGAGCTTGTCATGGGGTTGTAAGAGTTTTTCTAATGTGGACTAAATTAATTGATATTGTAATTTACTGTTTTTACGATTACCGTAAAACAGGGTTGGTCTAAGGTGAGATAAAAGGTTTCTTAATTAGTCTAATATAAATTTGTTTAGTGTGGGCCGAGTTGAGCCTAGCCAGTAATGAGAGGCGGCTGAGGCTACATAAATAGTCTTTCAAGTCTCTCCTCTAACCCTAATTCTCACATGTATCCTCACCTAAGGGGCGTTTACCTAACGCTAAACATGAGGCGCCTCCGTTGGCCGGTGATACGGAGGGCAATAGAGGAGAATGACTTGATGCGTGGATCCCTTTGATATATGTGGGTAATCCTTTTTCTGCTTCCGCTTTATGTTCAATGGATCCCAAAACAGGTGCGTTAATCTTTCTACTCAATTATGCATGTTCTTGTTCTGGTTATGGAGATCTGGGGTTGCGCAATTTGCGTCTAACAGGGGTGGCCAACAATCCTTGATTCCTGGAGCATCTGAGAACTCTTTCATCCATGCAAATAGAAATGGAAACCTCTCACCTTCAACCACTTTGATACTGAAAATCTCCTCAAAGACTCTAAGTAGATGTCCAACAATCCAATTGTGATGTCCAGATATTCAATGGTGTCTCCGCTGAAAATTTATTCCCTCAAAGCTCTTCCTCCAGCTTCTGCAGGTGCTCACTTCCCTCTGCAAGAGCAACTTCCTGCTCTTTTCCTTCACTTAAGAATTTCTTCCGTCAAAGCTCTTCCTTCAGCTTCTGCAGGTGCTCACTTCCCTCTGCAAGAGCAACTTCTAGCTCCTTGCCTTCAGTTAAGAATTTCTTCCCTCAAAGCTCTTCCTCCAGCTTCTGCAGGTGCTCACTTCCCTCTGCAAGAGCAACTTCCTGCTCTTTGCCTTCACTTATAAAAGCAGTCGGTATTGATGTAATATTTCATGACATGCCACAGCTTGAGCTGCAAGTCTTCCAGTGACTCTGCAAAATTCATTAGACAGAGTAGTCTCTTGTCCATCAGAAGATGTAGGAAGCCCAATGAAGAATTCATCCCCTCCTGCAGATTACCACGAAAGCATTAATCAGAGAAGTTGATACCTAGCTTACTGACAATAACAAAGTCCAATTACTAACTTAAGGATGCCATAAAAATCGCCAAAGAAGAAGAATTTCGACCTCGTTTTCTGCAATGTCCAAAACCCACAACTCAAGCTTTTGTCCTTACAGCTCCAAAACATTAGCAGTCACTAATCTTACTATTAAATTCACCAATGAGCACATCTGCCGCATGAACAAACAGTTCATAGATCACAACGAGAAAAGCCAGCCATTGAAGTTTGAAGTCAGAGGACAGAACAAAAGCTTTTGCTAGAGCAACGCTGGTGCGAGGCAATCCCAACTTTGCCCCGGAGGAGAACCCTCCTCGCCAGCTTGGATCAATTTTTCGGGGCAGGGCATTAGGGGGAATGGAAATTCCTTTCTTTTGGGATTGCAGTGGCATGAATAGACCGAGGAGCATCGAAGAGAGGATCGAAACTCGGGTCTTTCACAATAATTGCTCGCGCAGGAGGAGCAGGCTTTGTGACTGTAATTTGAAGAGAGGCATTCGGGTTTGAGAGTAGAGCCTCAGGGCCATTGGTGAACATGCCTAGGCGACACATTGCTTCAACAAGCTACGATAGATTTCCCTTTAACGGACTGCACCGATATGAACGACACTGACTTCGATTGAAAGTGAGTGAAGCTTGCAGACGAGATGATAAACTTGAAGCTCAGGACGACTTAAAGATTGTGGACAATGAATCTAGGAAAGAAGAGCCGACGGTGAACAGCGAATGACGGACTGAAGTTCGCGAGGAGCAGGTGAAGAGTGACAAGGATCAGGTGAGCCGTGAAGACCCGAGTGGTGCGGCTGAGGACCAGGCCAGCAGCGAAGACTAGGAGCGGCACGGCCAAGGAACAGGCGAGAGCAACAGGGGAGAGGAAGGAAGAAAACGTGAAAAATAGAAAATCATTTGGGGATTTCTTCAAATTTTTATCCAATTGTAGATTTTGACCAAATTACCCCTGTTCAAGCCGTCCAAAATGGCCTCCGGTGAGTCTAAGCCCTTATTTGAGATTAATTTGGCCACTTCATATCATTCTTTGAAACATAATCCACTCTAAGCCATCTTTTAAGAAAATGATCCAACTTTTGGCCCTTAATTAAAATTTTCCCTTGATAAAATGTTGCGTGATTTTTTTTTGGTGGTATATCGCCTGCTTAAATATCATTTATTATCATACGTAGTTCTCATTTTTTTTATTTATTCATTCTTTTATTGCAAATTGAATTATTGGTATGAAAAGCCGAATTTTGAGTTCTCTTCCTAAGCTAATAAAATTGTATTATATTCATAATCTCACTCGCCGGGGAAAAAAAGCCGCCTAATACTAGTAGGCAAAAACATAAAAAAGAAAACAAGTAATAACTGTGGACCACCATCAAAAGACAAAAACGTTAATGAATCGACCTAATTTACATTAAACAAATGGACAAAAGATCCGGTCGGACAAAGCACGAGCATTTCATCCGTGATGTCAATAGAGCAAGGGTATGAGCAATTTTAGCCGTAAAATTTTATGTTTTTATAATATCATACTATAATGAGGCAAGCCTTTATATAAATGAAATAACTAAAGCACGACAATATGAAATAATATTTGGTATGGTTGGATGCGTTTTAATGAAAAAAAAAAAAAAAAGATCATAGGAAGCTCTGGACCTTATGTATAAAACGCAATCTAATTATTAATCATTCATTTGATACTATCAAATTTTAATCTTTTAAAATAATCATAGCATGCACTTTGAGTGTAAAAAAAAAAAAAAAAAGTCTACCCAAGGTGCCCAATTTCACCGTTGATTTAAGAGAATGAGTAGTAATGATCTTCAAACCAATGGAAGATAAGGGCCTTTGTGTAATTATCACACACAAGTTTATTGTTCCTTTTCTAAATGTGACGAAGTTTATTGGGTATTAGTAGAGTAATTTGTTCAAGTAATAGTGTCGAGAGATATAAATATGCAAGAAATGGAGAAAATATGATCATATAGTTGCATTACTTAAAAAATTTCTAACTAATTGGCAAGAAAAAAGGCTTATCACTCAATTGCATTCCACGCATAAAAATTTCGTGTTTTTAATATGCTTTCTATCATTTTCCTTTTCTAATTCAAATGTAAATTTTAATTTTTTTAATTTTTTAATGTCGTTTTGTCTTTTCATATTCTAATGGGTCAAGATTATAATATGGAAGTGGGGCTGAAGTCTACAAAAGAGGCCAAACATACAATGCATACATATATTCATAGATGTATTCTAACAAAATTAAAAATTCAAGACTCTACTCGAATGAGAGATGCTCAATCCTTGGATCTAGTTTAGATGTTCACATGTAAATTGGGTTTCATTGGGTTTCATTTGGGTTAGATCAAAAGTTTGTACGGTTGTGATGATGTTTGAGGATATGTCGGCTATTGTTTCCAACGCCATCGACTTGGCATCTTCACTAGCAGCGCGGAGGTATAAGTGAGGACATGATCAAGCTTTTTCTCGGGCGAGATCCAACCCATCAAGTAGAGGACTGAAGTCGTGCTTCTTGATGTTGTATCCTGGAATTGAAATCCTAACTATTTACCGTGGCCAATTGGACCAGGAAGGGTTTGATCCAAGTGAATTTATTGCGCTTTCAATTTACATATATACTGGCTTGGCTACCCGTGCCATGCATGGCAAATAGAAAAAGAAAAGCATGAAACTTTAGTGATTTTACTATAATGAAGAACTTATTCTAAAATTATCGGTAAGACGTACTAATATGAGCCCTTTCTTACGATAGTTAAATATGAAAATGCCCATTCATTTGATAATTTGCGCTTCTATGATAGTTGACAATGATTTTATAAAACTTTTCATGTGATAAAGTAGGAAATCCAATATTGTGTGCTCAAATCTCTTTCGAATTACATGTTTCTACCCTTTAGTGTTATGAAAAATCCTAGTCTATGAGTAAGGGAGAGCATTCCAACTTTTAAAATTGAAATATGCTCTCATCCCCAAAATTCCTCATATTTGTATAAGACGGTTTTCATCAATTTCATGATATTTTACATAAAGAGAAAGTGATTTTTTTCATTTCTTACTATTCTTGATTGTAATTTTGATCATGCTATTTATTGAGTTTGAATTTTTATTTTCTAAAGATACTAACCAGGTCAAATACAAAAAATACAAATTTTCATCACTATGACCATTTGAACACAACCTTTCGAAGGTACGAAAAAGATGCACACATTTTTGGTCCATAACTGGAAAGTCTAGACCTTTATCCGAAACGTCCTATTTGGAAAAAATAATTTCGTGTACTTCTTTAAGGAGGATTTTTTTATAGAGAAAATAAAGTGATTTTAGTGTTATGGAGACACCACGAAATCAATATTAAGTTAAAAAGTGACTGTATTTTGAGGTTGAGGATGCGCTGGTTCTAGTCGTTACTGGTTGTAGTTGTGCTTTTTTTGTCATAGTGGTAAAACGTCGTACTTTGGCCTACTTAAATATCATTTATTATCATATATTGCTCTCATAATTGATTCTTTCTTTCTTGCTAATTTAATAGTTATTGACAATTTGTATATGTAATAGTAGAAATCTTCTTGAACTTTGTAACACAAAATTTTCATATTATTTTAATACTACTTATGAAATAACTATGGTTCTTGAAAGTTGATAGACATTGGCAATTTTTTAATAAGTTTCAAAAATTTCGTAAAAAGTTTTATAGAAAATTTTATTTTGTTTTGATATAAGTATAAAATATTCATTTTTACTTTGCGTTGTGTCTTTTTGTAGTATCATGTCTTATTTTACATGGTAGATGTCATGTCCTGGACCTTACGCTCGTCGCGGGAATGTGACATATGCCACATCAGGATCACATTGGGATTAATTTCTGATATCTCAAGAGACGTTGCCGTTTTATTGGTTCTTATCTTTCCATTAAACATATGCGAAAGCATGCAATTTTCAATACTTAATCAACAACAACAATGAATAGTAAGGAAAAACATATACACATGTTATATATCTCCCATGTTTTATTTATTTATTCGGAATATTTTAAAATTTACAAGCCCTCCACTTTAGGGCCATTTTGATCCGGTCAATCTCCACATAAAAAGATATAAAAAGGGTTTTCACAAACTTCAAGGAGAAATCTGTCTCCTCTGGCAGAGATTTAACCAAAAAGGCCTCCCATACGAGACTTGCTACCTAGGCACCATCCACAAAACTTAACGGCATGGGGAGATTGCGTTCGTTGGTTGAATCGTAAAAGGTCCTGTTGCCGATTCGAGCGTTCGTCGCAATGCAAACGTCATGGGGCTTGGTTAATATCTATTATCCTTGCTCTGCTTTCGATAGATTTCGATTGAGATCGATGTTCTTTCTTTTAGGATTAAAGCACGCGTTGGGTGCGATTGGATCGTTGCCTTGCTCCCAGAGCTGCTGGTTGATCTGCTTCGAATCAGGCGATGAATTCGAGCCTGAGACAGTGTAATTTTACTTCCCGATTTGTTGACTACCGAGTGTTTGATAATATGCCTCTTAGTCACTGACATTGATTAGATTGCGGTTTCGTTCGAACTGAAGATGCGCAGACGTAGACTCATTATTTTCTTGGTGCATTGATTCGATCTGGGTTATGTTTCATCATCAGCAGCATTGATTCTAAACGTGTTCTGTTCTGTTCGTCTCTTCTTTGTATTTGGCATGTTTCTTTTCTGCGTTCGATCACAATAGCCACTGACGAGAGGAATCGGCATTCAAAATGATGGTCCAAGCATTCCGTCTCTAAGTTCTGAGGTACTGGTTTGATTGCGGCGCTTGTTTATCCAAGTACGTTCCTGTTCCTATGCCCTGCGTTTGAGTGATTATGGCGTGCGTGTGAGTGACGGTGATCCGGTAGGGAATGGAGAGGCCGGTAATGAAATTGAATTGGTTCTGTGGAGAACCAAGACTGTGATGGAGATCCGGAGATGGTTGCCGGCATCGACGGCAGACGTTGAGGGGAAGGAGGTTTCCGGGAAGGAAGATGGCATCTCTAGATCTCAAGGTTTTGTTGGCAATATAGTTTTGTCGTATTTATTGATGACGCTTCATTCAGCTTTTTGAGTAAGGGGAAGAAATCATCGATCTGTAAAATCTGACAGCATATGAGCGGTTTCGAATATTGGAAGAGTTCGATTTGATGCTCCTTCCTCCAAGTTCTTTACAACTTGTCAAGTACCAAATTATATTTAATACGTTTCTCTAAATAGCATGGCATGTTTATAAAGGATGATGTTTTTGAAATGAAACTCAGGTTGTTAGAAAGAAACTTTCTTGCCTGACTACCTTTTCTAAAAGGTTTGATGTTTTGTAAAAAATATGGTAAGTTTAAAAGTCAGCAGTACTTCTCAAACTTTAATTTGAATTTGGGTCAAAACCAGAACTAATGATTATTTGGATTTAATGCGAATCACTAAATTCAACTTTTGACGAACCTACATTTGGTATATTTTTAGTAGGCTCGGCTTGCTAACTTGCATGTTTGCAGCATGTTAAATATTTGACATAGCAAGAGTCAATATTTGAAGATTCTCAAAGGGAATTCATGCATATCTTTGGTAACAGTGGTTACCAAATGTAAAAAAAGAGGTATTTTGAAATGTAAGTTGTGACATGCTTTTAAATCGGAAGCTTCAACACCATTAACGTTTTCGGCTACTTCTTTTAAAATTCTTTACAAGTATAGTAAAGTGTTGTATAGAATTGCTTTTATTAGTGGGAGTTACTTATATTATCATGCTGGTTATTATGTTTTGACGTTTCATAGTTGGTACCATCTAGAAGGTACTGAAAATCAATTGAAATCATTTTATGGCATATTTTCTCATAGAAACAATGAGAAATCTTTGCAGGTGCATTACAATACCAAAAGATTAATGATTGGATAGCGGGAACTTGAGAATTTATTTTTTGTTTGAAGATTTTGGAAATGTTAATTGGTTTTGATCAAAGGACTGGAGTACATCATTGATCTTGTGAGATTTTGCGGGACAATTGCACCATTACTAAGGTCTAGAAGATTTAAACTTATGAATTCTTGCTTTGACACAATGTGAGATTTTGAGATTATTGTAACTGTTCTAAAGCTTAAATTATTAGATAAATACATGCGTTAATATTTATTCATTTTGATCTTCTTCTTTTTTAAATGTGTATAAGGTATTACTAATTCTAATAAGAAGTCTCGAGATTGGATGACCATCTTGGGTACGACGGTTTTGCTAAAAGGATATCTTTCAAGAAAAATAACATAAAATATTACCGCAAGGTTAATATCATAAGAGACATATGAGGCATAAGTGTCAATTGAGTCTCTTTGACATTTTTTGAAGTACACAGATTTACATAGAAATCAAAGGAGGGCCGGACTTTAAAATAGCATTAATTCACATGAAGAAATGTTATTTTTGGTCATGTCATCACATTGACCCATCCCAATAGAATAGCATATAGCATTTGTAGTCATGGTTGTCTAACATTGATTGAGAGAGGCGTTATGATGGCTATGGTTCGATGTTGTTGTTTTTGTTGGTGGTGGTTGTTTAATGTTTTAGCAACCTTCGAGTTATTTTATAAAATTTAGTTTTTTCAAAAATGTCTTGCAATTAACGTTGCCCAAGTGAAAGAATGTTGAAAATACTTATGAATGTGGGTTAACATTAATTGCACAATATTTTAGTTTGTGAAATAGATTGTTATAAAGTTAATAAAACGAGACTATGCTAAATCACCAAGTTCGTTCATGTAATTATATTATATTGGGCTTAGCACATCTTAGTTACAGTGATCATAGTTGAATGGTCAATATAGGTTAGTATATTAATAATTACTTGTGATAAATGACTCTCTTAGAATATGCTATGTAAATATGTTATAGTCCTCTTTCCTCTCCTAATTTCATACACTTACTGTTTATCCAATGAGACCGTCCAAAGGAGAAGAAGGACAGAAAGACCTACTCTCGAATTCGTACGATTTTATTTGTTTTGATCAGTTCAAGAACGATGTTTGTCTAAACCAGCTACGTGTTTTTATTTAAGGATAGGTATTTCTAGATCATGTATACCAATTTTAGATTGTTGAATTTCTTACATTATCAATCCCAAAACATGGAGTGAAACGGTAAACTGTTTTTTCAAGCCTAACCCTCGAAAATATTGTGAGAATATCTTCATCGATTTTCTTACCTTGATGCATGAATATTTTAAAGACTAAAAGAAAAGAGGAGCCAAATTCTTATATGAAAAAAAAAAAAAATACATCACATACGGGCATAGTAACGCAAAACACCACAAATTCTCTGGTAATTATTTCCACTCATGTTTCGTTTTTTTTATTTATTATCAATTAAACATAAAAATAAATGTTGCGTATCTAGGCAAGCTTCTGAAACGCATGTTTTTGCATTGGGGGCTTGGGCCTAGGGAAGGTCCCTGGAAAGTCCGAGCACAAGTAACTTCGGCCCGAGCCCATCTAGGTCCACACGGTGATCAGGTCTAGTTCAAACTTTAAACCCACGGCACATCAAAGACAATTCCTATGTTAGTAGCTATAAGTCAACTGATGTAGAAAAGTTTGGTGATAGAGAATGCTCATACGCAAATTTTGACATGTTTATTGAATATTGGATTATTTGTCACTCCTCCCATATATTTGGAAATCCACTGTGATTTTTCACAGTCTAACCGATGTGGTAAATGAAACTATTTCCTAACTTTTTTGTGCATGTAAAACCCGTTTTGTTCATTAGATTTGATGACTTGCTAGCCGAAAATCAAAAAAGAAAAACAAAATTGTCGTGACGTCAGGAGAAATGCTAATCTTTGCAAACAGATGGAACACTGGTTCCTTTTATTTATTTATTTATTTTTACCTTTTTAAAATTTTAATGTTATATGCTTTCACAAACAGCTTTCTAAACCCGGGTAAAATTATTCAGGGTTAAAGAGAGAGAGATCTATCCAAAGATGCAATGAAAATACAAGCTCATGCACATTGAAGCATAAATAATCTTTCTTGCTTCAGTACTTCCTCAGCATTTTATTGATTCATATATTTATAGATGAGGAAAATTGAAAACTCTCCCCCAGACAATCTTATTTTGTCTCATAGTCACATGATTGATTGAATTAATATGCCATGCTTTGGTGCTAATGTTGGTTCTATGACAATGGTCTCATACTGCGACATTATATACACCTCCCAAAGTTAAATCCATATACTGGCCAAGTAGGATCTCAAAGATTGCATTGAAGTATGATTGCTCCCTCACCACATTGAGGTCCGACACAAACCCGCACCTTAGCCCACTGCAAAACTCCAGAAAATGTGCCGTCATGGCGTACCCATCGTTCCATCTAGAACCAAACCCTCACTGGTGGCCAACTAGATTAGAGTGACAGGCCTTGCCTAGCCAAATGACGGGACCTCTCACATTTTTGTAGAAGAGGTGAGCAAAGGATCATGACTTCAGAGACCTTACCTAGTTGTGCAAAGGCAAAAGGAGATTCAACAGGAAGAATGGATGCACCTAGATCTAATGAGAAACCTAAGTAACCCTGTCACCTGTGAAGCTTATGTTAGTGATCTAGGTTTAAAATTGATCAAGACAACTTGCATAACATTTTTGAATTAAAAATAAAATGCACTGAAAGTGCATTTGATTTTTCTAGCATAAGTAAGTCTCATATTTATGAATATCTAGTTGATACAAGTAAAATAAATTAATGACGATTCCTAATTGAATTGAATTGAGGTGCCAACTTTGAGCACCTCCTTAGAGCATGCAAGTGTGTGAGGTGGTTTGCGACCTCTTCTGGAGGCATATCACCCATCAAAATCTTCGTATCGATGAGAGGAAATTCAAATATGTAATCAAAATTTACTTTCACATGACAAAAAATCACAAAAACAGGCAAAACAGTCCTAAGCTAGGTTAAGTTCAAAATGGCCCTGGGTAGTGGATTTGGCCTCCCCCATAGGCGTGCCACCCACAAAAACACTCAGCTCGACAAGACGAATCCAAATATACAATCGAAATCAAGTTTCAACATATAAAATTTTCAAAATAGGGAAAATTCCTTATGTTCAAGTTCTAGGTTATACCGACGCTAATACCAAATATAAGCCATCGAAACGGCTTCACAAGATTGATATAGCTAGAAAGTCAAACATCTAGGAGGAGAAGGCGAAGATTTGCGTACCTAATTTGGAATCCATGATTCTCGAAGTAGAACGGCAGCAATCCGAACCCTCGGCGCTAAAGATCTTCTCCTCTACCGCCCTCGATACTTTGGTTCAATGAGACTGCCCCTCACGAACATTCTTTATGTGAGGTAGTAGTGTATTTTTTTTAGAACGGCGAAAAGTGAGGGTTAGAGGAGATCTTAGCTTATTTATAGAGTTTTGGACAGGCTCTCTCATCTTGTGTTAGATCCAACTCGGCTCATACAAACCAGACTCATATTCGATTATTAAGAAATTTTATATCTTACCTTATTAGATTAGTTCTATAAAAACAGTAAATTATAATCTCAATTAATATAGCCCACGTCAAGAAAACTCTTAAAGATGCAACATTCTTGGTTGTGCTAGTGGTTGATGTTCTTTGATATATATGTTTTTACTGTTAATTTTCTCTCTTGGTCCACCAATTTATGAAGGGTATTCCGCCATTGACTCTACTATGCTTGAGAATTTCGCCACAGATCTCCCACGAGAGAGTTCTCTTACCAGATGCGAACAACCACTTCCGTTTGGGAAAGCTGCAGGTGAAAGGATGACTTACAATTGGCGCGAGAGGAACTGGCAGTCACCCTTTAGCAGTTGCTTGCAGCACCGGGAGGAACTGGCTTAGCACAGAGAACATTGGACCTTTGTTGCATTGGGAGCACAAGAACATTAGTCTTCAACTCTTCATTGTTTTCAATTTGTTTTTGGTTTCGATGAGTTAATAGGAGCTCGTATTTTAACTAGATCATAATTTTTAGGGTAGCGACCCTGCAAATACCTGAATATTTTAAAATGGATTAAAAAAATTATTTTAAATTATTTTAAATTTTTTTTTTCCCTTTCATCTTCATCATCTTCTCCTTCCATACTCAGTTGCCGTCCACACCGGTACAGTGCCATTGCCGCCACTCGTTAATGCCATCACAGTGCCATTATTGTTGTCTGCCGCGGTGGAGCTCGTGACTATCTCCTGTCCCTGATCTCCGAGATATTGTACGTTCATGGTTGGCAGTGGGGTCAAATTGGCTCATGGCTTTTAAAGATCGGGCGTGGTGAAGCTAACCTAACGACATGCGGTACTCCAATTACAAAAATGAAAATGAAGACCAAACAGATCGAAGCTATTTTCTCGAAGCTCGTGTGCGGTCTTTAGTGAAAATAAAGCCCATTTGTTTATACCTATTGCCAATCTTGGTCCATACTTAAGCACCGTATTTTTCCAAAGTTTTACTACTATTACTAAGTCTAATATTATTTTTTGCTGGCAGAATCTATTATGCGTGTTATTATATATGTCTTGAGTGGCCTTGTGGTGGTAAATTCTTATATAGCAAGGAAAAAACTATTTCTTGGGGATGGAAATTTCGAGGAAGCCACCAAGGCTGTTTTTATGAGGGAACCTATGGCCTGGAGTTGCTTGTCGGTGCGTACAATAATTGAGTCTGCTGGGACCGGTATCTACACCATCCACTCCTTTTGTAGGCCATTCACTACTTTTGTCAACCACAAAAAAGCTAGGGCCAGTACTGATCTGCACTATTCCCTACTTTTGTCGGCCACAAAGAGCCTTGCGTCAATCACACCGTCCGATTAACGCGGTAGTGTACAGTCTTTAGGTGAAAATAAGTCCATGTGTTCACACCTTCTGGTGTCTTGGTCCACCCTAAAGCACCATCGTTTTCCAAAGTACTAAAAAAAAGTCGTACATCTCTGTTTTCTTAGCATAAAACCCAAGAAGATCAAGTGGTGAAGGAACTACCCGAAATTACAGTGCCAAATCTTAAGCTAAGAGTCGCTTCTGATTATTGAATTCCATTGTCTAATGGCTTCTTCGTGGAAACCCCAAAGGATTTATCATATTTTCTTGAGTTTAAGAGGCACGGATGTCTACAACAATTTCATCGATCATCTCTATGGAGCACTTGACCTAAAAGGGATCTACACTTTTATTGATGGCTATGAGTTTAGAAAAGGAGAGCAAATATGGTCGACGCTTGAGAAGGCAATTGAGAAATCACGCATCACGATCATTGTTTTCTTTGAAGATTATGCTTCCTCATCGTGGTGTTTGGACGAGGTGGCAAAGATCATGGAGTGCAAGGAAAAAGGAGACCTCACGGTCTTTCCTGTGTTTTACAAAGGGGTGAAGCTCACGATCGGTTTTACTTTTTCAAAGGCTCCCCATCTCTCACGTTTATCTCTTTTTTCCAAAAACGAAAAAGAATCACCGAATCCTCCTGTTCATTTTTGTCTCCAAAGCTCATAATGACACACATGACAACCATTCCATGTGTATTCCTAATTAATTTTTCTATTCGAGACTTACTTCTAAAATAGAAATTCATTTTGGTACATAATTTCATTTTTTATTTCTAGAATATATTTTTACTCAAGAAATAGGTTTGGAATAAAATATTTTATTTCTCTATTTAGAATAAAAATGAAAAAAAAAAAGATATAAAACTCTTCTCATTACTCATCATCTTTACTAGTCGATCACCCACTTGCCATTCACTGCCACCAGCCACCTGCTGCTTGCCGCCGGTCGTCGCCAGTCACTGGCAATGACCAGGTTGGATCTTTGTGTAATCCAAATCTAATAACTGTATACTCCTTAAAAAATCATTTTTTTTTGTAACAATCCGCTCTCAAATGTTTTTGATCCAAATTTCCACAATTATTGGATTCGTGAAATACCTTGTCCGAATCATATCTAACTCTACAGCAAGGAATTAGGACCAATTCCACTATCTTGGAGTTGTCCAATAACTCTATATTTATGTTAGTTTGAGAGACATAAAACCAAGTACCAGTAACGAAAATTGCGAGTCATTGGTATATATGTAAACATGCAGAGGTTCTCTCTAGTACAGATGGAAGCCCAAGGCGAATGTTGAGTGAATCCGTGAAAGGACGGACGCGAGAGAGAGAGAGAGAGAGAGAGAGAGAGAGAGAGAGAGAGAGAGAGGCAGGAAGGCAGATACAGAACAAATTGGTCCAACATAGGGTTCCCGACAGGATAACCTTTGCCAACCGCGTAGATCAAAGAGGCCCTATTCTTTGTCAGGGAGCTGATGCAGCCTCGCTATGACCTACTTTGTCACTTGCACCAGTCATTATGAATACGTATGATACTTATTTTATTTCTGTTCTCAATTTGTTTTTGAAATAAAAATTTGTTTAGAAAAATTATTTCGTTTTTTTTTTTTAAGAATAGATTTTTATCTTACAAATAGGTTTGGAATAGAAATTAAAAGAAAAAAACTTTTACTTCTCTATTTTTGAAATAGAATTGAGAAATAAAAACTCTTCTCATTATTTGTCATTGCTATTAACCAGCCGCCCATCTGCCGCTGTTGATCACCATCCACTGTTCGCCCGGTTGCCATCTGTCGACGGAGACCAGTCGCCACCACCAACGATTGCCATAAGCCGGTTGCCGACCGCCATTTGCCGGTTGTCATATGCCATCCACCACCACCCGCCTCCGCTAATGGACCCTCCGCTAGTTATTGTCCATCACCCTCCGGATGTCATCATCAAACAAATTTCTATGCTAAGAATAGAAAATTTATGTCATTATTAACTGGATATTTTTGTTTAGAAACTTATCCCAAGTATATAAATAGAAAAACCTATTTCTTTTCTAAAAATTAATCTTTGACCAGAATAATTACCATTCCCGATTTCAAGGCCTCGTCTCTTCGCTTTCCGCTCCATCATCATGAATAGATAATTCAGCTTCTCTCTCTCTCTGCATTTTCCCATGCGGTTCGAATCCGACAGAAGAATCCAAAACCGCTCTGAACCACCCCCGTGACGAAACAATCCAAGGGCCAAGAAATTTTTGGCAACTACAGTGAAGCCCCTTTTACCCCTCTAGAAGGCGTTTCTGACGAGAGTAAAAATGCTTTCTTGAAACGAAGACCTTTTCTCTCTCTTTTGCAGTTTAAAAGAACAGCATGAAAGGGTAAGTCTTCTGCTTTTCTGTCTCGTAGCCTTTGGCTTGTAACTTCTTGAGCTTTATTCCCACCCTGTTTTCCCTTTTTCGTTCATTTGCATGTCGAGCCGTCCAGTGGGCCGCTTAAAATGAAGAAATTCGTAATTGAGCCCCTGTTTTATTTGACACAAACAAGCTTTGTTTAATTCAAATGCATTGTGCCTAAACATAAATGTGTATTTTGTCTGAATGCAGAGAAATGCATTAAAAGATGCTAGTGTAGGACTTAGCTAGGCAAATGTTTTTTCAATTATTATTCAGGATCTAGTAGCACCATTATCAACAAACTCGATTCTTAGTTTTCTCGTGAAATGAATGAAAGGACTACAAGCAAAAAAATTATATATCAACGCAAGGTTAGAGGTATAAACTTTTAAAAAACGGACTCTTTTGACATTTGGTGAGTAATGTTGTGATTATCTTAGTATTAAAAAGTATTGTTGTCGTCACATGTGTTGGAGAAATCTTTCCAGAATATTTTGAAGCTGACAAAACGTTTCTATCAGTCTAAAGTCTGGATGTTCGGAGACCGACAGTTTAAAGTCTGAAGACTTTGTATTCTCAAGACTCAAGACCCAAGACTCAAGACTCAAGACTCAAGACTTAAGACTCAAAACTCAAGACTTAAGTCTGTTCTCACTGACAGTCTTTCCAATCCAGTGACGAAGGAAATCCAAAGCCGAGGTCTATGGTTGAGGATTCGATCCTATCCTCTGGAAAAGATTCTTTGGTTGGATAATCATTTCGGATTCTTTACTACTTATCTAAGATCGATTGAAGATCCGATGGTCGACGAAGTATTCTTGGAATGTTCTATTCTTGGAAACCAAGATCCTGATTGTATGGGCGAACAGGATTGATGGGCTATCATCAGATTCCTTAAATAGCTCGGATGATCTTCTTGATTGATTCCGTCCAACGGGTAGATTGGAGGAATTCCTTTGGTAAGTGCCAACGGCTATGATAGGATGAAGGAGTATAAAAGGAAGACGTTCTAGTTGTTTTAAGTGTGTGATTGATAGAAAAATTCCAGTCGAAGACCCTTGATTATTAGTCGAGGCTGTTCGAGCGAAATTGTATACACAGAGAGTGTTTGTACTTGGTAATACCTTGAGTGAGTGTGGTAGATCATCTACACCGAGAAATCAAGGAAGATCAACATTGTAACATCTCTTTGATTATAGTGGAATCCACCCAATCTACGTCGGTGCGAAGAATGGACGTAGGCTTGAATCAAGCCGAACCACTATAAACCGAGTGTTCAATTCTCTCTTTCCCTTACTCGGTCTCACGATTGATATTTAATTATTGCAAATTCTTTAAGCGTCTAAAGTATTGTGCAATCTTCAAGAAAATTCGTTGTATACCTATTCACCCCCTCTAGGTACTCATACTAGCAATATCAATTGGTATCGAGCCCGTGTTCTTACTTTGTTTGAAGTGTTTTACTTGAGTAAAAGATCCATGGCTAGTATGCTAGCACCGGGGCGATGGAAGGGCAAAGCAATACAGACCTCCCTACTTGATGGAAAGGATTACAACATCTGGAAGAACAAGATGAAAGCTTTCCTTCGATCAAAGGATCCTCTGGAATGGGACGTTGTGGAAAGAGGAATCACTCCGCTGCTTTGCATCAATCTACGAAAGAGGGAAAGACACTATTGAAACCAGCGGAATGTCTCGGGAAGAGATAAACAAGAGACAAGCACTCGATGCAAAAGCAATTTACTCTTTATATTGTGCTTTATCTCCAACTGAATATAATAGAATATCTTCTTGTATTACAAAGAAAAGAAGTATGGGATAGATTACACATCACCTATGAAGGGTGTAACGCAGTGAAGGAGACAGAATTAACATTCTCCTTGGTCAATATGAAGCCTTCAAAATGAAACCGGGAGAATCTATAACCGACATGTTTAGTCGTTTTACGAGATATTGTCAATGGTCTTGAGAACCAAGGACAAAAAATTTCTGATCCCATGAAGGTGAACAAACTTCTGCGTGGACTCTCCAAGGATTGGAATCATATAAAGACTTCAATAAGAGAGACGCAAAGAATCATGCCATTATCTCGTAGACGAGCTGATTGGAACTCTTGAGTCTTACGAAGTGGAACGAATTAATGAAGACGAAGATCCAAGAGGTAAGAAATCTATTGCACTAAAATCAAATGACGATTCGATGATGCAGATTCGAAGATGATATGGATGATGAGGAGCTCGCTCTCATGATAAGAAGATTCGTAAAACCGAATAGAAAAGGCGAAGGTTCATCCCAAGGAAACAAAGTTTTCGAGACAGGAGACTAAGTCCGTTGATGATGAGGAACCAAACAAAGATGCGTTTGCTTCGAATGTAAAAAGAAAGGACACATTAGACCCAACTGCCCTCTTCGAAAAAGAAAAGAGGAAAAGCTGAGAAGTTTCGAAAAGCTCTCAAAGCCGAAACACGGAGTGATACAGGAATGTGAAGAGAGTGAAAATGAATATGCCAACATATGTTTGATGGCACATTGATTCAGACTGGATTTCCAGTTTGACTCGACAGTGAATTTGAGGTAAGTGATTTTAAAATTCTGTCAAAGTCTCTAAATATATTGATGAACCGTGTTTGGTCTTAAGACTTCTCTCAAAAGAATTTCCGAACTTAAAAAGGAAAACTCAATTCTGAAACAAAAGGAAGTTATTTTAGAAGAAAGAGTTAAAAGTCAAGACCTAAATGTTTCGCTCTTAAAGAAAAAGAAGATGATCTTTTGAAAGAAAATGTTTTCTTAAAAACAGACTTATCAAATATTTCAAAGAAGTTTTCGATAGGATCCGAAAAGCTTGAAAAAGTGCTTTCGAGTTCAAAGACCCTATTTCAATAAGTCTGGGTTAGGCATGACAGCGGAAACAATTCCCTTGATTGATTTTCCTAAAGTTAAAGAAAGAATTAAGAAAAGACCGTCAAGAGAAGCTTACAAAAATCATTTCAAGAAAGTTTTCGTAAAGTCCGTTGGTCGAAATGCTCTAAGGTGTTCAAAGTGTGGTCTAGATCATTTTGAAAAGACTGTCCTATGGTTTGGAAACACATTAAGAAAGCATGGCCCAATAATGCTTATCCTACTAACTCCAAAGGACCCAAGAAAATTTGGGTACCAAAGAAAGCTTGAGACTCTCACTTGAATGCAGGTCTCCGTCAAGAGAAAGATAAAATGGTATCTTGACAGCGGATGCTCAAGACACATGACAGGAGACTCAAAGTGCTTTATAAAGCTTGTTCAAGTAAACGGTGGAAATGTTTCATTTGGAGGAAACGGCAAAGGAAGCATCGTGGGATTTGGAACTGTGAAAATTGGAAATCTCACAATAAGCAATGTTTCTCTAGTAGAAGGACTCAACTATAACCTTCTCGTATTAGCCAACCGTGTGATACCGGTTTCAAGATCTCCTTTCAAGAAGGAATTTGCTATGGAATTAGTAAAGACTCTACCGAGTCTTTCATGGGTCGAAGACATGGAAACATCTACCTCTTAGACATGAAATTGAATAAATCTCAATGTCTAATTTCAATCCAAGATGAAGCAAGCATATGGCAGAAAGCTTGGCCATGTCAATATGAAGCAATTAGCCAAAATCTCTTCAAAGCGGCTTGTTCGAGGTCTACCTAAATTGCCATACCAAAAGTCGATTCATGCACTCCATGCATTCGGGAAAGCAGGTAAGAAATTCATTTAAGCAAACAAATCATGTATCTACTAATCATGAACTGCGGTTGCTTCATATGGATCTCTTCGGACCAACAAGAACCCGAGCATTGGAGGTAAGAAGTATTGTCTAGTAATTGTAGACGATTACTCTCGCTTTACACAGGTATATTTTCTTGCAAGTAAGTCGAAACCTTTTCGTACTTTGAGAAGTTTGCCAAAAAGGTTCAAAATGAAAAAGGATGTGCTATTTCAAGTATAAGAACAGATCATGGAGGTGAATTTGAAAATCAAGATTTCACAAAATTGTGTGATGAATCTGGTTTTAAACATGTATTCTCCTCTCCATACACTCCTCAGCAAAATGGAGTTGTGGAAAGAAAGAATAGATCTCTTCAAGAAATGGCTAGAACACTTTTAATTGAAAGCAAAATTTCTTCACGGTTTTGAAATTTTGAAGTGTTTCAAAAGCATGCTATATCATCAATAGAGTCTTCCTAAGACCTATTCTTGAGAAAACCCCTTATGAACTATTCAAAGGTAAGAAACCTATTGTTTCATACTTTCATGTGTTTGGTTGCAAATGCTTTATTTTGAAAAATGCAAGTGATCGAGTTGGTAAGTTTGAAGAAAGATCGGATGAAGGCATCTTCCTTGGATATTCTACATCAAGCAAAGCCTACGAGTCTATAACAAGAAAAGCCTGGGTCTGTGGAAGAATCAATGAATGTAAAATTCCAAGACTCGGCGCAAGATGAATCCAGCCCGAGACTCTATATGAAGAGTCGAACTCACTCTAGACCTTCCAAAGTCTTCAACTCAAGAAGTATCTCAGACTCACGGAAGTCCAACATCAAGAAGCTCATGAAGATTCAAATAAAGAAAGAGATCATCATCCAAGCAAATCAACCAAGAATGGAAACACAAATCCAGTCATCCTAAAGATCTCATTATTGGCGAAATCAATGAAGGAATCCGCACCGAGATCAAAAAGGCGTGAAGAGTCTAGTCTTTGTTGCTCTCATTTTGAAATTGAACCAAAAAGCATAGAAGAAGCTTTATCGATGAAAGCTGGATCGAAGCTATGCAAGAGGAGCTCGACAGTTCAATATTAATGATGTCCGGGAATTGACATCTAAACCAAAAGGTAAAACTGTTATTGGAGCCAAATGGGTGTTCGAAACAAGATGAACGAAGAAGGAAAAGTCGTACGCAATAAAGCAAGACTCGTGGCCAAGGGATACACGCAAGAAGAAGGAATAGACTATGACGAGACTTACGCACCCGTTGCAAGGTTAGAAGCTATTCATCTATTACTTGCGTTTGCTTGTTACAAAAATTTCAGGTTATTCCAAATGGACGTCAAAAGTGCTTTCCTAAATGGATTTATCCAAGAGGAAGTTTATGTGGAACAACCGCCTGGATTTGAAGACCCAAAGAAGCGGACTCGGTCTTGGGGACCGAAAAGGCTCGTATGGTCTAAAGCAAGCACCTCGAGCTTGGTACGACGGACTAAGTAAGTTCTTATTACGAAACGGATTTGTCAAAGGTAAAGTAGATACTACTCTGTTCATCAAAAAGGAAAACAAAAGTTTCTTACTCGTTCAAATATATGTTGATGACATTATTTTTGGATCCTCTAATGAAAGTCTTTGCAAGAAATTTTCTAAGTCTATGCGGGACGAATTTGAAATGAGTATGATGGGAGAATTAACATTCTTTCTTGGCCTTCAAATAAAGCAATTGAAGGAAGGAACTTTTATCTTCCAAGAAAAATATGCTAATGATCTTGTCAAAAGATTTGGATTGGATAAGTGCAAAAAGACCGACATACCAATGTCATGTTCTCGGAAGATAGACAAGGATGAAGAAGGGAAGAAAGTAGATCAAAAGCCGTACAGGGAGCATGATCGGTTCACTTCTTTATCTTACCGCTTTCTAGACTGATATTTTGTTGAGTGTTTGCATCGTGCTAGGTTTCAATCGGATCCTAGAGAATCACATCTCATTGCCGTGAAACGTATTATCAAATACGTTGCCTCATCTTCAAGCATCGGTCTTTGGTATCCAAAGAGGGAGACTTTAATCTTCTAGGGTACTCGGATGCGATCTGGCCGGTTGCGAGTCGATAGAAAGAGCACTTACGGAACTTGTCAAGCGCTTGGAAACGGGGCGAGTGTCTTGGTTCTCAAGGAAGCAAAGCACGTAGCTCTCTCAACGATGTAGTGAGTATGTAGCTCTTGGAAGTCGCTGTTCGCAAATTCTATGGATAAAACAACGGCTACAAGACTTTGGCATTGAAGACTCATGCACGAAATCGATGTGACAACACCAGCGCGATCAATCTCACCAAAAATCCAATTCTTCATTCAAGAGCAAAGCATATTGAGATTCGACATCACTTCATTAGAGATCATATTCAAAATGGAGAAATCTCGATTCAATTTGTTGATTCGAAGAGTCAACTAGCGGATATATTCACAAAGCCTTTGGAGAAAAATCAATTCGACTTTATTCGCTCAAGACTCAACATTTTGAAGCTTGAAGAAGTTAAAGTCTAGAGACTCACCATTTCTAAGACTCGATCTCTCGACTTTGAATCATGAGACTCAATCATTCATGGCTAAAGGCGTAAGTTGCTATTTTATCTCGAAAAGGTACGTTCTTTCATTCAGATATAATTCGTGTGAAATTTGAAAACTTGTCTTTTTCAAGGAATTAATTTTGGCAGTTATTGATTTTGAAAAAAAGTGTTCGTACACTTTCCTTGTACCGATTAAACTTCCCTTTTCAAATCCGAGGTATATATATATACAGTTTTTCTTCGCCCAATTTTCAAAACCCTAAAAGGCACTCTCCTCCCGATACTGTTTCTATTTCTTGTTCATCGTCGAGAAAGTGGTCATTTTTCTTGGGAAAAGCAAGTGAAGGAATCTTCCAATAGACAAAGAAAGATGTCGTCTTCGAGGAAATCATCAAGAATCGCAAACGAAGGGGGACCACAAAGAATGGAGAAGGGACCGACTCACTTCGATCTTACTCAAGAAGAAGACTTATCAAGTCAGCGACAAAGTCCGATTCGCTCTCCTCCACGTCATTCATCGTCTCCCGCCCCACAAGGTGCAAGTCAAAATCTGGAAGAAGAGATAATCGAGGATGCCGACCAAAGAAGAGTCCAAAACCCTCCGTTATCTATAAGCTTTATCGTGCGTTGAAAAGTACCGGTACTTCATTAAAGTATATAGATGACTTCCTTAAGGACAAAAATTATGGGAATGAATATCTTTTTCTGCGGAAAATGGAGGATTTGGGAATTGCTCCTAAAGGAAGGGCAGAGGAGGCTCTTGAGAACATTCCGAGTGATCCGCGTATGCCAGGACAAAATCTGATTGACGGGAACGATGACGACAAAATGTTCCTTGAATTTAAACCTAGAATGGGTGTGGCAGCAAAGGTGAAAGGAAATCGGATGGATTTGTTTAAATCCAAGGATCGGGAAAAGCGTATTTGTTGTTGAAAAGAGGGGTGATAAACCCTAGAAGTGTCGATTTTGACTTCTGGACATCATCAACGTGAACTTAAGAAAAAGTTGAATTTGCTTCAACTTGAGACTTTTTGCTCGACTCTACGGGACGGGTATGCTCAATCGACCGCTTATTTCTATTCAAATCTTAGCTTTTTGGATGAGAATAGAATTTCATTCGGTGTTCGAGACCAAGTCTACGTGGTAGATGTGAATATGTTGGCGGACATAGTTGGAGTTGAACGAGGACGTTATCTTCCAATCAAAGTCTCACTGCTCGTACTACTCGGATCTTGTCAAAGATAGGGACGTAGAGAAGAAAATTACCTATTCCAGGATGAATGCCATCAACATTGTGCTTCATAAGATTGTGATCAACTGTCTCGGACCATCAAGTCTACATCAAAGACTTCGTGTCTCTTTCGAAGCAAAGTTGATGTATGCGATCAACTCGGGACGGAAGTTTTCTCCCGCACACTATTCTCTTCCATATGTACAGAGCGGTGTCAAAAGACAAAGGACAATTGCCTTATCCTGGTCTGGGTGACCAAGATCTTGACATCGAACATTGATCGCCACATACATTTTGTGTTCGACCGTGTGATAAGATGGTGGTAGGGTTGAAAATGTTAATGAAGATGCGTCTGCAAGATCTCTCCAAGGCAATGGAGAAATTCAAATCTCCAGTCCAGTCTGCTTCAAAAAGGAAAGGAAAGGAGGCCATGGGTGCCCCATCGAAGAAGAAGAAAAGAACTCTCATCCTTGAGGATGAAGATGAAGATGATGAAGATCCCACTATCCAAGCGCTGACAAGAACAAGACGTTATGTGTCTCATCCCGGATCTTCAGCGGAACAGAGAAGAAGGAGAAATGTAAGAGAAGAGGAAGAACAGAGAGAGAAGGAGAAAGAAGTTGAAGAAGAAGGAAAAGGAGAAAAAGAAAAGTCTGCGACAAATCTGGAGAGAAGGGAAATAAAGAGCATGATCATCACTTTTCCCCTCTCAATGTCCTAGAGACAGGGGAGTTGGAGAGCAAGAGAGGTCTACACCTCATGCTTGTCGGTGAAGATCTAAGACAATCTCCGGAAGACCCGGAAGAAGTTCGGGTCTCTCAATTGCCCGAAGAAGGTGATACGTCGATTCCAAATCTGCCAGACTATACTAAAGCGCCATCGTCGCATTTACTCAATCGAGAAAGCTCATGCCGGTACACAGACGGATGATTCGCAGATTTTCGTAGCATCATGAATATTCTTCGGAAATGCGTAGCGGATATATGTTCGGACTCGTGAAATCCAAGCTTTGAAGAATCTTTGGACAAGCATCTTGTCTCTCTGGATGATAAATTCAAAGACCTCGCTCTACAACTTCAAGCCAATGCCAAGGAAGAAGAGGTAGCTCATCGAGAAGACCGAAGAAGCTCGAAGGAGTAGTCCAGTCCATTGGGGATTTCCGGATCATGCGCATTCCCAAGCGAGACATGACTCCTTTCTCACCCTTTTCAATGCGACAAAAGGGGAGAACCAATTTGAACCAACATCTTTTAAAAACTTTTTAGTGGTTATGTTTATTTTTAGTATGACTTGAGAACTTGAACTTGGGTGAAAATTTGACTGAATTGACTGTGGATTGTGATGCTTGACTGGTTGCATTTATTCAAGTATGTTATATGGTGTTTCTCATGAAAGTCTAACCAATTTTCTGTGGATGCAGAGTTTGGTTGCTTTATTAATCTTTTGAGTTAGCCATATTGCTTGAGAAATGTTTTGCAGGTCAAAGTTGTTCAAATCTACAAGAAAGTTTTGTCACCATCAAAAAGGGGGAGATTGTTGGAGAAATCTTTCCAGAATATTTTGAAGCCGACAAAACGTTTCTATCGATCTAAAAGTCTGGATGTTCGGAGACCGACAGTTTAAAGTCGAAGACTTTGTATTCTCAAGACTCAAGACCCAAGACTCAAGACTCAAGACTCAAGACTTAAGACTCAAGACTCAAGACTTAAGTCTGTTCTCACCGAGTCTTTCCAATCCAGGTGACGAAGGAAATCCAAAGCCGAGGTCTATGGTTGAGGATTCGATCCTATCCTCGGAAAAGATTCTTTGGTTGGATAATCATTTCGGATTCTTTACTACTTATCTAAGATCGATTGAAGATCCGATGGTCGACGAAGTATTCTTGGAATGTTCTATTCTTGGAAACCAAGATCCCGATTGTATGGGCGAACAGGATTGATGGGCTATCATCGATTCCTTAAATAGCTCGGATGATCTTCTTGATTGATTCCGTCCAACGGGTAGATTGGAGGAATTCCTTTGGTAAGTGCCAACGGCTATGATGGCATGAAGGAGTATAAAAGGAAGACGTTCTAGTTGTTTTAAGTGTGTGATTGATAGAAAAATTCCAAAGTCTGAAGACCCTTGATTATTAGTCGAGACTGTTCGAGCGAAATTGTATACACAGAGAGTGTTTGTACTTGGTAATACCTTGAGTGAGTGTGGTAGATCATCTACACCGAGAAATCAAGGAAGATCAACACTGTAACATCTCTTTGATTATAGTGGAATCCAGTCAATCGGCTGTCAGTGCAGAAGAATGGACGTAGGCTTGAATCAAGCCGAACCACTATAAACCGAGTGTTCAATTCTCTCTTTCCCTTACTCAGTCTCACGATTGATATTTAATTATTGCAAATTCTTTAACTGTCTAAAGTATTGTGCAATCTTCAAGAAAATTCGTTGTATACCTATTCACCCCCCTCTAGGTACTCATACTAGCAATATCAACATGTATTATATGTTACCTGAGTCATGTGTTAAATTACTACTTAGTGAAGAAGAAATCACTCGAAGTTGGGGATGTAATTTCAAGGAAGCAAGCAAAGTTTTTTTTGGTTGGTGAGCCTCCACTTCCTTTTTCAGCCGCGAAGAAGCTCGTGTCAATCAAACAAATCCAAGTAACGCGGTGATGAAATAAGTCCAGGTGTTCGCACCTATTACATATTGTAGTCCATACTTAAGCACCATCCTTTTTCAAAGCTGTGCCATTATTAATAGATCTATTTTTATTTTTATTTTGCTGGAACACTTAATTGTGTGTAATTATATATCTCTTGAGTGGTCTTGTGGTAAATTATTATACAGCAAGGACAAAAACTACTTCTTCGAAGGTTGGGATGAAATTTCGAGGAAGACCACCAGAATTGCTTTCATGAGTGAGCCTATGACCTAGATCACGAGAATCTTCCACCCTAGAGTTTCGTCCGTGCAATAATTTTGTCGGCCATAGAGAAGCTTGTGTCAATTAGCAAATTCAAATAACGCGGTGGTACACAGTCATTTTTGGTAAAAATGAGTCCACGTGTTCACACCTATTAGATAACTTGGTCCATCCTTAAGCACCATCATTTACCAAAGTTCTAAAAAAAGTCGTGCATCTCTGTCCTCTAGTATAAGTATAAATCAACCGTGAAGTTTGAATTGTACTCAACCGTGACTTGAACGTGAAATAAGGTGTTTAAAATTGAATCAAAACTGATAATGCCACTTGTCAGTCAATTTTTGGAGTGGAACTCGTCTGATCGTGAAAGAAAAACCCGAAAGCTATAGTTTGCAGTGCACGAGCATCAAACTTTGGATCATAGCCTCATCGTGTCCGTAATCAATCTTAAGCATAAGGAATTTAAAATCCTTCAATTAGCCACGTCTTGTCTAATTCAATGTACATGAAAACCAAAGCACATGACATAATCACTGTAGCGTGTCCCTCACAGATTCTTCAAAAGAATTATAGTTTTAGGAGTGAAAGTCTGAAAATATCGCCCAAACTCTCGGAGATGGTGGCCACTTTGACCCACATTCTTAAATTGTTTACGAGTTGACATCCATCGTTTTGTCAGGTTGATTGCGAACAAAATACTCAGCCAGACTATAAAGCGATAATCAAATGTTTAAGGCTTGAGGATGTGGTTAAGCACAAGAAAAAGTTAGCATACTCCACATCGCTCTTTCAGTACTACATTCCTTGGTTAAATTCTCATATCATGAGATTTCTTAAAGTAAATACATATATAGTTCTCTTTTAATGTTTCGAAGACTAAAAGAAGAAGAAGAAGAACATGAGTCCAGCGCATCAAACAAGTATGGATGAATCCATATCAAAGCAGCAAGCAAAAAGGGGCTTGAATTGGATGCCATGTCAAATAAACAAAAGGTCATATTTGAAGACAGTGTTTGAATGTCGATCCAACATACGCAACTCGAAAAACAAAGACGAATTCAGGCCAATCAGAGCAACATGCATGATCCATTGCGTACGATTCAATTAACAACATTGAATCCAATCATATTGGCGCGCATGAGTCCAATGGTCTTTGCGCTTCTTGTTATACTAACCTTCTTCCTACCCTTAGGACCTTTAAATAATGAGCAATATAGAGGATTGCATCTCGTAAGTAGAGGAGCAGTGGATTGGGCGAGAAGATTTTCTCTTTTTAAATTCGCTTTCAATATAACTTCTGCTAGCTGCACCATTCGTCTTTTTCCCGAATTTTGATTGGGTTTCTATGCAATAGGTAGTAATAATTTTCGGTTTTCGACACAAAATACTATTTATGATGTATGATATATGATGTTTAACTAGCTAATTTCGTGACAGGTGCAAACGTGTACGTATTATTCATGGCTTAAATAAATGCAAAATGACATGCATGGGTCCGAAATGTAGCAGAGTTACTATGAATCAACACAAATCAATATTTAGGTGTCCGATTCATAGCATAAGTTTCATGATATAACATGGATGAGCCCACATAAGCAATACTATGCAATGCATGTTGCAAATCGTTGAGACAGGGAGTCGGTTTTATCAAAACCTATTTTTCAAATATTTTTACATTATTTTCAAAATGCTTGTAGACACTAGACACCTAACTTTTTAGCATAGATTTGACTCAAATTGACTGAGAATATTACTTCCTTACAAATTCGATCGAAGGATATAATTAGATCATACTTGTTAACATTTTCCAACAATATCCAATTTGCTGAAGTTGAGTATGGCTGATTCTCAAGATATTGCAACTTTTAACTAAAATTACCTGATCATGATGTATCAAGAATTTTGTCATTTAACCCGATTGATTAATTTCATTTTAAAATATCGAATCACAAGTTTTCTAAATCTTCAAGAATCACATCAATTGGATTTTTAATGAAGAAAATATCTTAACACTCCACTATAACCGTTTATGATTCTTGGAAATTCAATTTGAGTCACAAGCTTTCTGTGAATGTGAAAACAAGTCAGTTGGACAATAGATGAAAACTCTATGCACAGTCATAAGGGCTAGTGGCCCCTCTGCTAGAGGCCAGTCGTCACTTCACTGCACTTGCTCTTTGCTAACAAAAATCTAGGTTTTGCCTACCAAAAACGTTTACATACAGCCAATTAGATCAATCTTGCCCAAAACAGATCAAAATCGCACCAAGAACTTGCATGACGCTTACTCTATTTAATAAAAAAATATCAAACCCCATATAACTTTTCCACAACATTTCTCATGGAATTTTGAGGCTTTAAATACTTGGCTTAGAAGTACAAATTGGAATTTGAATCAAATTGATTTAGAACTAAGTCTTTGTTTCTATTAAATTATGTTTCAAGATTTAATTCAGGCGAAGAATTGCAAGAAGTCCACTTCCGATATGGAATAGGACGTACTCCAATTATCTAGCGAAGGGGGCACATGGATTTGAGATCTCCAGTTTCTTTAGTCAGAGAATATTTGTTTTTTTATTGTTGGAGATATTTATCCAAGCTTGACCAAGAGAGTGGCTTCTGGCAAAAGTGAAAGGCTTTCTTTTTTGCCGTACAAAAGAAAAACGTGTGGGGCCACGTAAAATTCAAAGAAGGAAACAAAAAGCAAGGGTCTTGGGCTTTTTATTTTTTATTGCCTAAAGTAGCCGTACGGAGAAAAGAGCCACCCGGTGACTCCCGTAAAGGACGAGCAGCGAATATCAAAAGGGCACGCTCGGTGACGCCCTCTTTGATCGCGCGGAGTAGTTCTAAACACGGTTATGCTATGAGTTTTACACCAAATTGAATTATTTATAAACACTTTAGGGATGTATGAAATCTTAAATGTGGGAAATAGGTTATTTGATGTCAACTCTTCCTATAAACATAAATATCAACACTCAGATTAAGCCACAAAATTATTTGGTGTCCTTCATCGTTTTTCATTTATTTTTTTTGATGATTTCGCATTGATTTAATTGTAAAGTATTGATTAGTTTTTGTGTAAATTTTACAATAGTTTCCAGGTATTGGAGTACTGTTTACCTCGCAATAATGTAAAGAACATTTTGTAACCCTTCTAATTCCTTCCGATTTAATCTATTCACCTTCTATATTCACATCATTCCAAAGCATATTGATGGCGCTCATATTATTTAAGTTGTTCTACTTCGATTGGGTCCGTCCAAGCACCTCAATGATCCTATTTCCCTTGGTTGTTCAAAAAGATCCAAAGGTTCTTCCAAGTCTTGCCCTCTCCATCTAGTATCTTATTCTTTATATGTAAGCTCCGTTCATTTTGTCAAAAAATATGACGTTTCTAGAAAATATTTTCCAAAAAGTCATTTTTCAAGAAAATGTAATTATTTTTGGTATTATGGTGAAACTTATAAATGAAGTGGAAAATATTTTCTACTATTCGATAAGAAAAATCTTTTCCTCCATATACACTTTTTCATTTCATTTTTTTTTTTTTTAAATAAAATTTTCATAATTTTTATGTTTTTAAAAATATATATTTAATTATTTTTAGTTTTAAAAAATTGATTATTAAATTATTTTTTTCTTTCTTTTTCTTTTCTTTGTTTTCCACCACTTCTTTTTGGCCGGTTGCCGGCCCAATGACAGCCAACGACCAACTCATTCTTAGCCCACAAGGTAATCTACTGCGATCAAGGGATGAGGAACATGGCCAAAAATCTGATTCGCTTGCAACGTTATGACCATCCCTCTCATTAGTCATTAGATGAGGTGGGACTTATGTAATATCTTAGAATTAAGACCATCTCCTCCAATCTTGGAGTTGTATCCAATCACGCTATCATGAAATTGAAACTAGCTGCCACAATTTTGGAGTTGTGAATGCTCATCTTGCATGTCGAGCTGTCCATTGGGCCGATTAAAATGAAGAACTTCGTAGTGGAGCCCGTTTTGCTCGACGAAACAAGCTTGGTTTAATTTGGATGCATTTTGCCTAAACATAAATGTGTCTATTGTTTGAATGCAAAATGCAATAAAAGATGTGATAGTAGGTCTAATATCAGCAAATGTTTTTGTTTAAGGATCCAATCGCACCGGTATCAACAAACTTGATTCGTAATTTTCTCATGAAATGAATGAAAAGTTTTCAAGCAAATATTTACATGTCGACACAAGGTTAGAGGTACAAATTTTGAAAAACCAACTCTTTGACATTTGGTGATGAATGTTGTGATTATCTGACTATTAGAAAGTATTGTTGTCGTATGTATTACATGTCAGTTGAGTAGTCATGTGTTAAATTACTACTTTGTAAAGATGAAACCACTCAAAGGTTGGGGATACCATTTCAAGATAGCGAACAAAATTTTTCTGATTAGTGAGTCTATTACCAGATCTCAAGAGTCCACCACCCCAAATTGTTTCTCCACTAATTTTGTCGGCCTCAAAGAAGATTGTGTCACTCAGAGAATCGGAATACCTAGTGGTGAAGATAAGTCCATGTGTTCACACCTATTAATATATGTTGGTCCATACTTAAGCACCATGTTTTCCAAAATTCTACTATTTTTAATAGATCTAACATTATTTTTTGCCGGTACACTTGATTGCGTGTGTAATTATTATCTCTTAAGCGGTCATGTGGTAAATTATTATATAGCAAGGAAAAAACTACTTGTTGGTGATTGGGGATGAAATTTCGAGGAAGCTAGCCAAGTTATTTTTATTAGTGAGTCCATGACCTAGATCACGAGAATCCACCAACCTAAAGTTGTTTGTCAATTTGTGGAATAATCGAGTCCACTAGGTCCAGTGCTCTTCTATATTGTTCACTACTTTTGTCAGCCACAGAGAAGCTTTTGTCAATCACACAGCGTGAATGACGGGGTGGTACGCGGTCTTCAATGAAAAAGTCCATGTGTTCACACCTTTCGATGTCTTGGTCCATCCTTAAGTCCCATCATTTACCAAAGCACACAAGCAAGTCGTGCATCTTTGTCCTCTTCGTATAAGAATAAATCAACAAGAAGATGAAATGGTGAACAAACTAACTGAAAACTTTTTATCAAATCTAATAGTCATTGATTGTTGAACTCCATCATCCAATGGCTTCTTCGTCGAACCTCAAGAAGAATTACGATGTCTTCCTGAGCTTCAGAGGGATAGATTTGCGCAAGAATTTCGTTGGTCATCTCTACACAGCTTTAGACCAAAAGGGGGTATACACTTTCATTGATAGTGAGGAACTGAGGAAGGGAGACCAAATATCAGCGGCACTTATGAAGGCGATCGAGGAATCACACATCGCAATAATCGTTTTCTCCGAGGATTATGCTTCCTCGTCATGGTGTTTGGAAGAGGCAGCAAAAATCATGGAGTGCAAGGAGCAAGGAGACCTCAAAGTCTTTCCGGTGTTTTACAAAGTGGAACCTAGGGAAGTAAGAACACTGAGAGAGAGTTACAATAAAGCTATGGAAAAGCATGAATTCAAGTTTGAGAAAGATTCGGAGAAAGTGAAGAGATGGAAGAAAGCTCTTTTTGATGCCGGTGGCTTGTCTGGGTGGCCTTTGAATGAGGGGTAAGTTGAGTTGAGTTCATATTTTGTGTAAGAAACTAAACTTTTACATGCAAGTATAAAGACTGCTTGTAGAAAAAACATAATAATAACAAATAAATCAACACACACATGATTGTAACTGCAAAATATTAAAACTTGATCTACAAATGAACAAATGAACAAAATGTGAAGTGGCGTAATTGCATTTGCCGCATTTCTTTGGAATGAGTAGGAAAGTTTGCAACGCCCCATATTGGATAATTAGTGTGTATAGGCCAAGTAAGGAAATAACATCATGCTTCATGTATTTAATAGTTTTCGAATCGAAATCTTAACCACTATTCAAAGTCTTAAATAGCTCTTTTTGATTAAAGCATGTAGATAAATCACATAGAACAATCAAAAGGAAAAATAAGTAAATTACATGAAACGCTTGGGTGACTAAAAGTTGAACCCTGAACTTGTTTTGATTGATGTAAAGAACACTTAGAATCCTAATTCGACTTAGTGAAAATACGTTTTCCTTTGGCTATGATCACCTGAGAATGAGATGTCATTGTTGGTTGGTGATTGCTCATTAATTGCTAATTCAAATAGCTAAAACGATGCTGAAACTCTTTTTCCGTTTTTCTCAGAAACGAGTCAGAGCTTATACAAGAAATTGTGAAGAAGATCTTAACTTACCTAGCCCAAACATCTTTGCATGTTGCTAAGCATCCCGTTGGGATAGATGCCCGAGTGGCTGAGCTGAAATCAATGTTAAACCTTAAGTCTCATGAGGATGTTGTCATGGTGGGATTATGGGGACAAGGAGGCATTGGGAAGACAACTTTATCAAAAGCTCTTCACAATGCTATTTTTAGACAATTTGATGGTTCATGTTTTCTCGAAAATGTTCGAGAAGCTTCGAAAGATTCCAAGGATTTAGTTCCATTGCAAAACAAATTACTATCCAATGTTTTATCACTGCAAAATGGATTGGTAGTCACCAATGCTAATAGAGGTATCAATATCATACAACATAGACTTCGTCACAAAAAAGTTCTCCTCATTCTTGATGATGTGGATGACTTGCACCAGTTACATGCTTTAGTAGGAGGACGCAATTGGTTTGGTAATGGAAGTAGGATCATTGTTACTACAAGAGATAAACATTTGCTAACTTGTTATGGAATTGATCAAGATCATGTGTATGAAGTTAAACCACTAAGTTACCATGAAGCTCGTGAGCTGCTTAGCAATCACGCTTTTTTGACACGCCAAAAATTAGAAATCAAGACAAATTTGGTGGATAGTGTTCTAAATCATGCTGGAGGGCTTCCTTTAGCACTTGAGGTTTTCGGTTCCTGCTTATGTGGTAAAAGAGAAGATGTATGGGAAAGTACACTAGAGAAAGTTTCTAGGATTCCCAACAAAACCATTAATGATGTTCTCAAAATAAGTTACGATGGACTAGAGGAAAATGAGCAAGAGATTTTTCTTGACATTGCCTGCTTTTTTAAGAGGAATGGTAGTGAGTATGTAAAGAAAGTCCTTGATAGTTGTGATGTTCAGACAACTGTAGGATTTGATATACTCATCGAGAGGTCCTTGATAAGCATTGACTATGGAATACTAAAAATGCATGACTTGATTCAATCGATGGGTATGGATATTGTGAGACAAGAATGTCGCAATGATCCCAGAAGTCGCAGCAGACTATGGCAGTATGATGATGTTGCCGATGCTTTGTCAAGCGATGTGGTAAGACTTGCGAAAATGACCAAAATACTGCTCCTTATTTTTTACTCTAATTATTGAAAATGCATAAGCTGAAATAGTCTTGTATATACAGGGAGACTGTGCTGTAAAAGCCATTGTGTTGGAGCCACCTAAGCTGAAAGAGCTACCTGAGCTGGAGCTGAAAGTGCTAAGTATCCATCCTAATGCTTTTCCAAAAATGAGAAAGTTGAGATTGCTCATCCTACGCAATGTTCATATTTCTTTCCATGGCCCTATATGTCTTCCTAATGAGCTAAGATGGATGGAATTTGCTGGAAGTGGTCCTTGGATTCCAAAATTTCCTTCTGGTCGAAAGAAATTAGTAAGTATTGATATGAGGAAAGGCAGTATCACAGAAGTCGTAAAACACTTTAAGGTGAGGATTTATCTACATAGACTATTTGATTATCCTACTTCATTTGGATGGACATATGCATGTTAGATGTACTATTATTCATACGGAAATGGCATTTCACTGTTTTAGAAGCTGCTTCTCTATTTTCTTTCAGAATGACGTTAACTACTTGCGTTGGAAATAACGTGCAGCAAACTAGCATTTGAAAAACTGAGGGGCATTTTGCTGATGAAATACACAATACAAAGAAATTTTATTATAATATGCAGAAAGAGCAGATTTAAAATTTTTTATGAAGGTTATTGGATCATGAGTAAATTCAAATTTTAATATATTGAAATATGTGAGAGATAAAATAAAATAACCAATTTCATGTAGTTGTCCATGGGTATTATATTTGTAAAATAAGCAATTGAGGCTCATGGATGGAAGGAATAAAAAAGAGGTTGAAATCCCTCACAATTAGAAGGCTTTTATTACGTTATGTACAAGGACAAATATATATATGTATGTAGATGAATGTCAAATACTTTCTAAACCTAATGTCTCTAATTTGATGTAGTTTTATTTCAAAATCAAATTTGCCTAGGGAAGAAATTCAAAATGCAAATATGCTAGTATAAGCTATTTCACCTAATTCTAACTATGTCACTAGTTTACATATAAAAAATTTTATATACAAAAAGAATTGTCTAATGATCAAATAAAAAGAAAAAAAAAACATGATGAACCAACCCATTGTCATATATACAAAAGAAAATACACCCAAGGAGTAGCTGGCTGAATGGTCAAGCATTTGATTTAGATGTGGTTGGTTGGATACCTTAATCACAATATTTTGGATTCAAAATAACCTTAGAGGCCACGCAGTCTCCAGGTTATGGAGGCTTATTCAATGTATGTTGTAAAGGGCGGGATTTGTCCTGCACCGTGCTGTAAAAAATGTATCATTAATTGCTCAAATCAGTTATGAAGGAGCAGCATTTCTAAGTGCATGTAATTAAATATCTATTAGACATCTTGCTAGTAATGCATGTACAAATAATTTGATATAAGTGATCCCGTAGGGGCATGCTACCAGGAATTGTCACCAATTATAAGGTGATATAAATTATAACTAATTCATTCAAAAACTTTTGGCAATCCTTAATTCAATATTTGTTCTCCCCACGGTGATATAAATTATCTCCATCAACTATATAGTAATAGGAGTTGTCTTTGATCATATCGGAGTAATTTTGAAATTTAAATTTACTGGCCCTTAATTTTTTCATGTTTGTTAAATCGCAATTCTTTAATATGGAATGTAATTATCTGAAATATATATAAAAAGAATTGTCATATTTAATGTATCGAAACATCATATGGAATGATTTTGTTAATTGCTAGAATTATTTTTTGTTTGATATATAGTATTTCTTTGTTTGTAAAACCGACATTTAATTTTCTAGTAATCACGATATATCTTTATCAGTCAAGTATGGAGTATCATGTTATATCTAACTGTTTTGATGATTGTCTAGAATAATTTATTTGAAATCTTTTTAATATTGTGTATTATATATTATATAACTCTTTGAAATAATATCTAAAAAATAAAATGATAAGAGTTGTCTCTTATTCGCTAATGTGATCATAAAAACTAAATTGCTAGGTAGAACTCACTTGTGAGCATGCCATACAACTTAATCTCTCGTAAGCTTTACTGTATATACATAAAAATTTGTATTTACTGGTAAAGCTTCAAAGGGTTTAGTAATTTCTCAATACTATATATATGGTAACTTTGAATGAAAAGTTACTAATAGGTTAAGAAATTTACTTAGAACCCTATATAGTAGGTTTCAAGCTACCTGATCTAACGATGCTCCTTGCCTCCTTTATCATGAAGAGAATTGTGGCCTCAGGGGATGAAGATCATTAAAAGTGGCAACGGCATTATACAAATACCCTTCTTTCCCTTTTAGAATGTTTATGGTAGTTGGTTTTGTTGTTTTTGCAGGACTTCCAACAATTGAGGTACATTAAATTGCATGATTGTGAGTCGCTCGTTAGTACACCCAACATCTCATGTACTCCAAATCTTGAAGAATTGAAACTTTGGAATTGCAATAACTTGGTAGAAGCCCATGAGTCGATTGCATATCATGACAAGCTCCAGGTCTTGCATCTTAAATGGTGCCCTGAACTTTGTGTTTTTCCAAATGTGCTCAAGTCAAAAAATCTTCAAGATCTCAAACTTTCCGATTGCCCAAAATTGGAAAGATTCCCCGATATTCCAGATGAACTCAGAGGCCTGAAAGAACTTTCCATACGACATACCGCTTTAAAAGAACTTCCTACATCAATAAAAAATCTTGTCTCTCTAGAGAAAATACATTTAGACATGGGCAAAAACCCTATAAGTCGTCCATCTAACAATTACAAGTTACAAAAACTTCAATGGTTCAAATCTTTTCTCTGCCAAATCGTGTTTCCAAACCTTTGGAATTCAGCTGATCCATGCATGAAGATCGGACTTCCAAATTCAAATGTGTCGGACCTTTTAAATTGTAATCTATCCCAAGTAGAGTTTCTTGAGGATCTTTCTTGTTTCCCCTTGTTGAAAATCTTAATTCTGTCGGGGAACAATATTACTAGCCTTTCCACATCCATCAAGCGTGATCGTTTGTCCACATCATCAATTAGTAAGGTGAGCATTTATCTACATAGACCTTTTTATTATCTACTTCATTTGTATGGGCGTTTGTGTACTGTATGCACTAGTATCCCTAAGGAAATGGTGTTCCTCATTTTTAGAAACCACTACTCTATTTTCTTGTAGAATGTCGTTAACTACTTGTGTTGGAAATAACGTGCAGCATAATTGGCATTGAAAAATTAAGTGAAACATCTTTATAAGAAATCCGCAATGAAAACATTTTGCGGGTAAAATACACGATACAAACAATTTCTATTATTATATGCAGAAAGAAAAAAATTCGAATTTTCTTATGAAGGCCATTGAATCATGATTAAATTCAATTTTTAATATATTGAAATATGTGAGAGATAAAATAAAATAACCGATTTCGTGCATTTGTCCATGGATATTATATTTCTAAAATGAACAACTGAAGATCATGGATGGAAGGAATGAAAAAGAGGTTAAAATCCCTCACATGTAGAAGGTTTTTATTATATATAGAAGGACAGATACTTTCTAAACCTAATATCTCGAACTATTGATGTAGTTTTATTTCAAAATCAAATCTACCTAGGGAAGAAATTCAAAATGCAAATATGCTAGTATAAACTATTTCGCCTAATTCTAACTATGTCACTAGTTTACATATAAACATTTTTATATACAAAAAATAATTGTATAATGATCAGATAAAGGGAAACAAAAACATGACAAATTAACCCGTTGACATATATACAAAAGTAAAAACGCCCAAGGAATAGCTTGTTAAATGGTCAAGCATTTAATTTAAATGTGGTTGGTCAGATATATTGATCATAATATCTCACTCAAAAATTACCTTAGAGGCCATGTAGTCTCCAAGTCATGGAGGCTTTCCAATGTATGTTGTAAAGGGCGGCATTTGTCTTGCACCGTGCTGTAAAAATATACATCATTATTTGCTCAAATCAGTTCTGAAGGAGTAGCATTTCTAAGTACCCGTAATTAAATATTTATTAAACATCTTGCTAGTAATGCATGTACAACTAATTCGATATAAGTGATCCCGTAGGGGCATGTCACCAGGAATTGTCACCAATTATAAGGTGATATAAATTATAACTAATTCATTCAAAAACTTTTGGCAATCCTTAATAATTCAATATTTGTTCTCACCAATTATAAGGTGATATAA
Organism: Eucalyptus caleyi; assembly: GCA_014182885.2. NCBI lineage: Eukaryota > Viridiplantae > Streptophyta > Magnoliopsida > Myrtales > Myrtaceae > Eucalyptus > Eucalyptus caleyi. The sequence goes on along the minus strand of CM024470.2, from coordinate 37,658,327 downwards.
ATTATCTCCATCAACTATAAAGTAACAGGAATTGTCTTTGACAATATTGGACTAATTTAGAAATTTAAACTAACTAGCCCTTAATACGAAATGTAACAGGAATTGTCTTTTTTCCATGTTTGGTAACGTGCAATTCTTAAATACGAAATGTAATTGTCTGAAATATATGTATGAAAAGAATCATGTCATATTTACTGCATCAAACATTAAATGGTACGATGTTATTACTTGTAGTTTTTGTTTGATATATAGCATCCCATTGTTTGTAAAACCAACGAGTGATTTTCTAATAATCATGATATATCTTTTACTGGTCTATCATGTTATGCCTAACTGTTTTGATGATTGTCTAAAAATTTATTTGTGATTTCTTTTTAATATTGTGTATTTTGTATATATTATATAACTATTTAAAATAATATCTAAAAATGAAATGATAAGGGTTATCTCTTATTCGCTAATGTGATCATAAAAACTAAATTGTTAGGTAAAACTCGCTCGTGAATGTGACCTTTACTGTAGACACATAAAAATTTGTATTTACCGATAAAGTTTCTAAGGGTTTAGTAATTTCTCAATACTATATATAGAGTAACGTTGAATTAAAAGTTATTAGTAGGTTTAGAAATTTACTTAGAACCCTAAATAGTAGGTTCCAAGTTGCCTAATCTAATGATGATTCTTGGTTCCATCCACATGAAGAGAATTGTGGTCTAAGGATGAAAATGCTTAGAAGTGGCAACGGTGTTATAAGGACGCCCTTTTTTTTCCTTTCAGAATGTTTATGGTAGTTGGTTTTGTTGTTTTTGCAGGACTTCAAACAATTGACGTACATTAAATTGAGTGACTGCGAGTCGCTTGTTATTACGCCCAACCTCTCATGTGCTCCAAATCTCAAAAAATTGAAACTCTGGAATTGCAAAAACTTGGTAGAAGCCCACGAGTCGATTGCAAATCATGACAAGCTCCAAGTCTTGCATTTTAAATGGTGCCCTGAACTTTGTGTTTTTCCAAATGTGCTCAAGTCAAAAAATCTTCGAGATCTCAACTTTTCTGTTTGCTCAAAATTTGAAAGATTTCCCGATATCCCACATGAGCTCGGATGCCTCAAAAAACTTTTCATACTACATACTGCTATTAAAGAACTTCCTACATCAATAGAAAATCTTGTCTCTCTAGAGGAAATGCTCTTAGATATTTGCAAAAACTCAGTAAGCATTCCATCTAATATTTACAAGTTACAAAAACTTCAATGCTTCAAATCTGCTTTTGGCCCAATCGTGTTTCCAAACCTCACGGATTCAGCTAATCCGTGCATGAAGGTTGGACTTTCAAATTTAAAAGTCTTAGACCTTTCAATTGTAATCTGTCCAAAGTAGAGTTTCTTGAGGATCTTTCTTGTTTTCCCTTATTGGAAAGCTTAAATTTGGGGGGGAACAACATTACTAGCCTTCCTACATCTATTAGTAAGCGTGATCGTTTGTTTGAGTTGTATCTATATGATTGCCATCAATTACAAGAGATTCCTGAGCTTCCACCATATTTAAACGTAGTTAGCATGTTTGGGTGCAAAAGTCTACAAACAAATGGACATTTAACTTCAATTGATCAGTGGGTTCGTCGAGGGTTGACCATGGTTGATACTGCTTCACTTGACAAGGTTAGATTCTCTCTTTCATGCTGACAGATATCGATGTGGAGTATATGCTAAATATAGTGTGTGCTTGTATATTGCAATAGCTGAAAATGCAAGATTGGAGGCTTGAGAAAACCAAACAAATATAAAGTGATTCTACACCAATATGCATGTAATGAAGGTGGCTCCTAGACTTTTTATGGAAAAGATTTCCATCACATGAGACTTCTATGTTAACACAAGCCAGGATCCATGGATCTCTACTCATTTATGGAGCTCTTAATTCACTAGGACTACTTACTAAAGTCAAATTGAATTCTTCTTTGGTGCTTTCTAATGGTCTATTTTTGTAACAGCATTCTTTTTGCCATATTTATTTCCCTAAAGGAGAAATGCCAAAGTGGTTTCAACTAGTTGAAGAGGGTTTTGTATCTTTCATGGCTTCAGAGGACTTATATGACAAGTTTCTTGGATTAATTTTTTGTGTTGCACGTAACAATGAAGGCAATTCTTCACACTTAGCACATACCGCATATTTTAATGGCAAAACTACGGTGGCTCCAACACAACACCGGGGATCTTTAGATCGGATCCAGGTGGCATCATCATAAACTATTTTGCACCATCTGACTTATCTAACTTATGGAGAGCAGTCCATTTTGATCAAATTGATGGGAGTTATGCACAATTCAACCTTAAATTAGAGAGCGAGAGGGCGGGGGATGTGACAAGGTGAAAAACTGGGGATTCCGAATAATATGCAAGCAACTAGATGACGATTTGAAGGTTGCGCTTCAAGATAGTAAGTTAATTGATCCAGCTTTCCTCTATGAGGTTAGTCATGACTCAATAGATCCAGAAGCCGAGAGTTCACATATGCACAAAGACAACCAGATCGGGATAGGTCTACTAAAAAACTTGCAAGAGAGTTCACGTATGCTCGAAAATAGATTGATCGAATTTGATCTAGATTGTCCACCGAGTTCTTACGAGCATGGTAAAGCCATAGACATGAGATTTCGTGAAGTTTTATTTTCCTGTATACTTTTTTCCTGAAGACCCGCGCAGCCAGGGGAACAAAAAGTACAAGCTTTGGTTGGAAGAATATGGAGACGTGCCAAGGATGTAATTCGTACGGTGAGTGAACTCCCGCTGATCTTCATTACAATGCCTTCTTTCTTCTCGTTCTTTCGTTTTCCTTTCTCCACGAAAAAAAGAAACTTATAAATAAAATTCTGTAATTCTGCCTTCCTTTTTATCTCTTTTCTTTGTTTGTAGTTCTTCCTTTTGGCTTAATCCTCTTTTCTCCGCCCTACCCGAACTTCCAGCTCCACCATCTTCGTCGAACACCGGCGATCTCTTAACAAATGCAAAATCGCTGCTTGGCAAGCAGAGGCGACCCACAGAAGAAGTCCCTAGTGAACCGACGGGCGACGGAGGCCAGCGAGCGGAGGCGATGGACTACCGCCGTCGCCGACCGACGCCGTGGGAACAGGTGATGTAGCTTCTTTGGGGGAACGATTCTCTCCTGAGGTTCCAGATTGTATTGAGTCGATGCAATACTTGAGCTGGATTTTGAATTCGATTCGTTTGGTGCTGGAGTTGCACGGGAACTTGAAGAATGTGTTGTTGAATTTGTTCAAGAGACGCTGAATGAGTGTTCTCTTCGGAAGTTTAGTTTGTCGATGCTTGGTAGTGAATTCAATGGTAAGCGACGTTGCACGCTGCAAAATCAGGGACAATCCCTAGAAGGTATGACGATTCTTTCTTTCTTTCTAGAGAGAGAGAGAGAGAGAGAGAGAGAGAGAGAGAGAGAGAGAGCTTTTGAGGTGTCTAGGAAATGTAGATGTATAGTATGTACATATCATAAAAATGTGCTGAATTGCGAGAAACTCTGATCATTGAGATAGGAATCTGTTGCTAATTTTTTTGAGGTGCTTGAAGGGGCATAGCCATAGAGGAATAAGAAGTGAGATAGCGAGCCACCAGGAAAGGTTGATTGATAGTCACAGCCATCTTACCATTTGTTGACTTTGGCAACTAGGGAGAATTGAAGCCAAATTTATTTGGAGCGTGAGGGTAATATGAACATTGGTTGTGCCCATCAATAACTGGTCAGGTGCTTATTTTCTTTGGCCCTATGTTCTCTAGGTATGAAAAAGCAAAAATCACGAGAAACACAAAGTTTACATTAGTTATTCCATAAAATAGAGACAAAAAGCACAAGAAGCTGATTGTGAGTTCTGATTTGTGAGGCATTTGCAACAGTTTGGGGTTCCCTTTTTATCCTTATCTACCACAGCTTTTATGGAGGAATATGACCTTGAAGTTAAAACTCCTGGAAGCTTCTTGAACTTTTCAAAACCTAATAATGAAACATAAGCTCTCAGGTACCGATGATAACACTGGAATGAGCAACTTGTAGTTTCTCAAATTAGTTGCTGTTTTCGCTTTAGTGTTGTTAGAGCTATATCAGTCTAAAGGTAGGTGGAATTTGCATCTCAATTAGAGGTTGAGTGTGCGGTGACAGTCATTTCTGGAAGTTTGTGATTAGAATATTATGGAGGAACTGTAAGATATTTATCATATAGCTATGAAACATGCATTCATTCCATAAGTAGCTACATATTGATAATGAAATATATCTACTGCTGGCAACTTGATGCTGCTTTCCTCTTGAATTGCCTGTATGCATGCATGCCTTAATGAGATAATTTCTTATTCTTATCCTCATATTGTTTTCTCCAAACAAGTAACAAGACCTCTTTGCTTTTCTTTTATTAGGCGAAACTTGCTTTCGACGGCCTTGAAGTTCCAGTTGGGTAAGAAACTGGTTTTTGGAAAACAGGTGCATTTCAGATATGTTATGTTATTTGCTAATTACGATGATTGGTATTTCAGTCTTAATTGGTGAATGATTTCAGATTGTGCTTTATTTGTGTAATACTTTGATTGAACAGCTGTGTGATTGTTGAGGATGGGCATGTTATTGCAGCAAGAAGAAACCCGACTAGTGAGACACGAAATGTATGATTATCAGTACTTCCCCACCCCTTTCTTTAAATTTTGGCCCAGCAGCACTTTGTTATTGCTATGGATTGATACCCTCAAATTATCCACGCGTAGTTTATTATTGATCATTTCATGTTTCTCTCTTAAGTATTTCTTTAATAGATGATAAAACAATATATTGGACCAAATCTATTAATGAGTGGATTTCTTTATGCATTATTAGGCTATAAAGGGTGATGTTCCCATTATTCTTTCATAAAATATACTGCTAACAATAACTAAAATCTTGCTTTATTATGCCTAATGTTTCACGTTTTTCATTTGCCATTTTTCTGTCTGAAACAATATTATAGTCTTTATTTGCTTTTGTGAAGTTCCTACCACTGTTTTTGTAGGCCTTATGTCAGCTAGACTATTGGTATACTCATTTGGTATAAAAATGCGCCGTGAGCATTGTATTGCCTTTTGAGATGTAAGAACCTGCTCCTTGGGACATTTCTTCATACAATGACCATATTTACACATAGTTTAAGCCTGGTTTCTGGTAGAGATCATCTCTTATGTAATAGTCTATTGCTGTAATCTTTGATAGTTATGTGGTGATGGTACACTGCTATAAATGGCTTTGTGAACAGTAATGAATAGTTGATGCGAAGATTATCTGGTCCTTTTAGTATCTTGTGGAGCATGATAAGAAAAAAAAAAAGGTTCCTTGCTACAGGGGGTATATATGAAAATACTGTTAGAAAAGTTGGAGGTGGCTAATCCAATAAGAAGCCTCTTTTTCCATGTAAGATTTGCAGCAACTTCAAGCGAGCACAACTTGTTGAATTCACATAGTGTATGCCTTGATCAATCTCATATATACTTTCAATCAGTTAGCTTAAAGGAGAACACATTTCTTATGGAATGCATTTTCTGAATTTATGTTGAAACTACGCTAAGGGCAACTGTCTCTCGACAAAGCTCCTAAGTTTGATATGGTTGCGTTGTTTTCTCCTTGTGCTTTCAAAGGCAACAAGACATGCAGAGATGGAAGCTCTTGATATTGTTTTTGAATAGTGGCAAAAGATTGGATTATTGGCTGCAGAAGTTGCAGAGAAGTTTTCAGTATGCTCTCTTTATGGGACATGCAAACCTTGCACAATGAAGATAAATGGAGGTTTGTGGAACTGCTTTTCCATCTTTTCTGACCTTTGCCTTGTCTAAATGGAAGAAATTGGAGTTTCCAGAAGTGTCCAGAAGTCAAGTTTATATTAATTCTTTTTTTCCCCACTTTATTTCCTTTTTCTTAAATTCTTTATGACTTGTTTGAAATTTCTGTATTCTTTTTATTTTCCCTATACAGTTCTGGGAAGTCCTACTTTTTGAGTGCAGTGAGATTCTTTGATGTCTTTATTGATATTGAGATATAGTATCTTCAAGGAAATATGATATTTTAACTATGAGGAAATTATGCTTTCTGATATGCCATGGGCAATGTACTTGATAAAGAAATCTCTTTTCCTTCTTGCATAAATGAGAGCATGTGTCTGCTAGATTGTGGCATATGGCTTGTGTTTCTAGTATAATTTTTCATCTGTCTAATGCTGCCATGATCTAACATTTCTTGTTTGAAGCTTCTTCAGAAGTCACCAATTTTTCCCTCAAGACTTTGTTGACATAAAAGTTAAAACACAGCAAAACAGGATCTGGTCCATTGTGATTGAGCAATACAAAAAGTAGCTAATGTAGATCGTGGACATTGTTTTTCTGTTTAAGGATTAGATTTGAAAGAACAGGCTTAGTTACAGGGGGAAGAAGCAAGAGATTTTTCCTAAGGACGCGTTTAATAAAAAATTTAGGGAAAAAACAAACCATGAAAACTCTGACTTTGGGGGCTTGAATTTATAGTTATGCTGCTCTTAGTAATCTGATTATGAGTCAAAAGTATTGTGGGAGACATGAACTAGCTCATTGCCTTTCTGAATACAACATCAAGCAAGAGGACTCATCTTGCGGATAAAAGGACCGCCTAGCTCAAAATCCTCCCTTTGGAGCTAAAAAAACTAGCCCTAATTATCGCATAGTTTCATGATAGAGAGAATGAGACTGTTGTTATAATGGTGAGCATGGTTCATATGCAAGGTTTGGAATTTATAGCTGATTGAAACCCATCCTAGCCAATACTAGTAAACAAGTTATCCACAAATCTTCTCTTAATCAGATCACTGGTGCCAAGATCTCTCTGAACATATGTTGCCCATCCATATTAAGAGCCTCAAAGTATCACCCTGTTTACAAAGTGTTGTTTGTTCTTCAAGGACATTAGGTTTTATGTTGAAGAGAAATTATAGAACAACCTGAAGGCATTGTTGAAGTAAAACAATTTAAGCCATAGTTACCCCAAACACACCTCTTTTAAATATGATGCAAGAATTCTGCCAAGGTCAACGCCACTTAGTAGAGTCTAGTTAATGTCAATTGAATCAAATGGCACACTTCACAGATAATTTGCTTGCATGAAAAGCTATTTCCTAGAGTAGGCATTTAGCAAAATTGATATTCTTAGGACCAAAATGTATACTTCCTAAGTTAGACACATTCCTTTATCAGCAAATTTGTTTTTGGTAAGATAGTACCTTCTTTTGCAAAGTGCTTTATCAATTAGTCTACTAAATTATCTCCAGCATGATATTTGGACATGTTTTGCAAATGGAATCTGTCTCTGGATTCAAGCTGATGAGCAATCTAACAATGCAGAATCATCGGAAATATTGGCTGGTTTCCACATAAATTTCATCTATGTTACCCATTTCAAGTGTCTGCCTAATTTATGAATGTTTCCAACTTTTTTTTTGTTTCTCTTGCAGTAATGGAAATTCTGGATCAAAGGGTTTCAAACGTTGTGGAGGTATAATGGCATCAGAAGCAATTCCTCTTCTGCAAGATTTTTATGAACAAGGAAACTCTAATGGTATGAACGGCAATCAACCATTTTAATTAATTGAATTGTCTGTTTGAAAGAATGTTATGATACTGCTGTTAGCACCTATTTACATGAGATAACTTGAGGAAAATGATAGTTCTTTTTCAATGGACCCATGGTTAATTACACTTTTTAAGAGGCTTCTATGAACATAGTAAAGCAAATCTATTTTTCGAACCAAAGTTAACCTTTTCCATCAATAAAGTTGAGCAGTGTGTCTGCTAGCAACATCTTCCTGAAAGACAATTCCTCGGAATAAGTTCTCTTTTAAACTCAAATACTGTGGTCTTCCTCGCCATCATCCTCTTCCATAGTGATTAAAAAGAATTCGGGAAGCCTCTTTCTATTTGTACTGTTTGTCCAATTCTCTTAAATAGCTGAAAAGAATTGTTGCTGGGCCTCTCGGTGATTGCATATTATGCTAAACAACTCTCTCTCTCTCTCTCTCTCTCTCTCTCTCTCTATAGATCGTTTGCTGCAGTAAAGATATATTTCTGTGTCCTTACATCCCAGATAAATAAAGCTGGCCCAGTGGAATGTCATGTAATGACAAAAGGGTTAATGTAATAAAATTGCAAGCATCCATCAAGGATAAGGTGTTTATTTTGAGATAAGTTTTGTGTATTATTGTAACAAATTAAAATAATGAATAAGTACACTTATCCAGACCGACGCTAAGAGTGTTTGGCTATTTAATGATTGCTATGAATATGTAGAATTTGCCAAGGAAACAAAAGGTAGAGTTTTAGATGCCCCGTCTCTCTTTTTGCCAATTTTCAGATCCCCTATTTATCACATGTAGCTTTCTTGTAGACTGGGTATTCAGCCAGATTGTCATTTGAGAAATGGGACATCATGTCCTTGGTTAAAGGAAAAGACAAGGTTTAGTATCTTAATAGCTGAGAACTCTTTGATTAGACTCATTTGAGAGAAATATCTTCTTCCTTGATCCCTATCATGGATTGCTATACATATATGGTTCTTGGTTGAGCAATTCTTCAATAAGAGCTCTTCAGTTGCAAATATTTTAAAAACTGATCAGATCGTAATCTTTACATGCATCTAAGATAATTAGTCCGCTTTGGAAACTCATTGCATACAGAAAACATGGCCTTGAAATAATTTGTCTTTGTAATGATAAAATCAATTTGGTTCATGTTTCTTCTCTGTTTTGTAGAACCCTTTTCCAAAAATATATCATTTCTCTTCGCCTTTATTCCCCTTCTTTTCCATCCATTTTCTACTAATGACATTGTGGAATCTATGATTTGTTTAAGTATCTTATAGATATGCTGAATGCTAATATTTGGTTTTCAGCTCCAAAGCCTCAGGTCACGATGGGTAAATCATGCTTCTCATTGGATATGCCTGCATTGATTCATCTTGTTGACCACTCTCATGCCTTTGCACAATTAGGTAAGACCTTTGAACTTATGATTCCTTTCTTTTATGAACATTATGTACATTGGGTATACTAATATGATGCATCTCTGCTGCATATCGAATGATTATATCAGTTATTCATGCATTCAACTAGTGTCTACATGGTGTGACCTTTATATCATAGGTTGTGTCTGATTAGGGCGCTGTGGCATTGTTTCTTGCTGTGACAGTTTGATATGATGCTCACGTTAAGATCGAGTATACCTATAGCTACAGCTTTCCTCATATGATTGTAGTCAATCACAATGAGGAAGAAGCTAAGTCAGTGCTCTTCATTCCTGCTTCTTGGTTTATTCTGATCATATTGTTCATTGTTCTTATTCCAGTTAGTTAAGCCGTTCATTTGACTATAAGCTAGGTCAAACTTTCACTTCAAGGTAGTTCCCATTCTTGAGGTGAACTTAGCAACATAACTTTTGAACTATAGTTTTGTGATAAAGCGCAAATCTGGATGAGACATTATTGGTGCTGGTTTTAGCATAGTAAGATTCTCTCTAGTTTGTGATATGGCAGAAACAACTAGTGTTAATTATTTTGTCTCAAGATTTTAAAACATTTTAGAAACAGCCCTTTAAGTGTAGAGACCCGTGTAAATATTATTAGCATCCAATAAAATGTCTTCTTATGATTCCATGCACTTTGATAGACAATGCATGTGCCATTTACTGCTTTTCTAATCACAGAATTTCATCAAGGAATCCGAGGAAGGAAGTGTGATGCATGTCCAGATCAGTTTTTGCCCAGATGTTCATGTGTTTACAGAGGGTTGCAGATGTGATCACAAGCGATTTCATGCTTGAACTTGATTGTCAGATTGTTTAGATAATTTTACGGCATAAACCTGTGTAGGCATCAGTTTTCTTCTGAGGTTACTTTTTGTCATCTATATATTCTGTGATGGAGTTTGATTTGAGTTTTTCTAACTTTGAGATAATTCTAGGCGTGCTATTGATAATTCTGAGATTTATAGTTCTAGACTATGTCCTATGTGATCCCTAACATGATAGAAGAGGCAAAGGATATGCATGTGTTTTCGCATGGATTTCACTGGATTCAAGTTTCCTAGTTATACCAATTATGTCCTAAATACTTGAATTTATACTATTGATGAGTCTATTAATGTCTTGATTGTTATCGACTTTAACTTTCATATTATTGTGAGAAAATCAGTGATTTGATAGGTCGCATGGTGACCATGATAAGGTTGATGCCTCTTTTCTCCTGGTAATAAGAAGTCAAAATTTGAGTTTTCGTTTTTAAGTGGTAATGATTATATCATAATCAATTCTAGTAAAGCACTAGAAATACCAAAACATTTGCCTGCAAGATCCACAATCTAAAACGAACAGGAAGATGGTAATTTTGGATCATAGTCTGTTATATATTCTTATAAATTTGGGCTAATGCTAGAAAAATAGATAATCAATCATGTATGAGTGCGATCGACCGACAAGAAGCCGAAGTCAACAGCCATTTATCCATCAAAAGAAATGCATAGAAGATAACGAGACCTTGGATGAGCGCCGGTCTACTCTTGGGAGAAATGCGTAAAGACGGTTAGATGACATGTAAATATTGACACATTAATCAGATGGGGCCCTACCGCTTAGCTAATTCTCAAAAATAAAGTAATATAGTCTGAACGTGTCTTGTGTAAAAAGTGCTTTAGTAAATGTAAATTAGATTTTGTGACTTTACTTATTGATTAATGTGCTTAATAAGTTAGCATTCTACGATTCTATTATAATAAATACCGAACCTTTTTTGTATAATTTTAATGAAAATGACGATAATCACCATCATATTGAAGCCGTCATCATATCTCTCTCTCGTTGACCTCCGTTGACGGAGCTCGCCTCCTGTGATTAAGGTGCGACCGCTCACTTGAGGTCATGTCCCTCACATATGGTGTCGCACAGCCGAATTTGAGGTCGGTCGAGTGCCTCCATTAATGGATGTAATTGGCTTAGAGGTCCGATTGCTCCCGAAGTTCGAAGACTGAGAATTAAAAAGGGCTAACATTGTAATGGTGCTTCTGCTGTACAAAGAGAGGAAGTCATTGTGAATGGCGGTGTCGGCTTGCAGCGGCATTGACTAGTGGCGGCAACATATCTTGAAGAAAACACAAATTCTTTTCCAATGGAGAAGGTGAACAGTAACTTAAGAAAATTAAAAAAGGAAAACAGAACAAAACAAAAAGATTAGAAAAATGAGAGGAAAAAAAAAAGATGTCATTTTGAGTAGAGTCATTTAGATCAAATTGACTGTTGTGCTATATAGGACGATTGCGATAATTAGATGTTAAGTTAGCAATTTTCAGCGGCAATTGAATAGAAAAACTACATTGGAATTTGCGCAAAAGTTAAGGATTAAATTGACAAAATTAAAAATTTCAGGACTAAATTGACATATGTATAATATGTTTATGACTAATTTGGTAATTTTCGCTATATTGCATTTGCACGATCATGAAAGAAGACCTCTCTATATACCATAGGTCATCAACTTATAATTGCATATTTGGCCTCCATCTAACAACAAAAATCTAACCACCTGACCCCATTTAATCATAAGAAACCCTAGACTCTTGGAAGCTTCAAGGCAAGCTTAGCTAACTTAGCCACCTCCTCTACCCATTGTGTCTTGAAACTCTTCGGTTAATGATATTCCTCTCAATCAGTGATGCCCTCGGCACTCTCGACTCGAAGTCCTTTGCTTGCTTGATTGAATCTTTCCCTTGGATCATGGGCTCCCTCAAAGGTCGACAGTTCTTCCCTTGGATCATCCGGGCCGAGTCATGCCAGCCTAACCTCGGCCTAATAGCCATTGCTAATAGTGATCATTAGTCGTTGTTTGTATAAATAAAAAAGAATTGGGCTTGAATAGGGCCAAGTGGCCTAAGTAAGAAGGGGTTGTACTAGGCCCCAACCCAAACGGGTCAGCGCAAGTGGCTCTCATATATTTCTCTTTTTCTTTCTCTTTTTAATTATCGAAAATCCATGAAGATGCACGGGAACTTTTCAAACGAATGGTAGTCAATTAGTTGGGGCCGTTGTGGGTGATAGGGAATGTTAATTTGTTAAGACTTCTATCTCGAATTTTGCCTTTGTTAGCTGTCAATCAGACTTCATCAGCACCTCGGTTGCTTCTTTTGGTGCAAAACGTGATATCTTCGCCAAAAGAGCTCCCAAAATACGGTGATTTACCAAATACAGTTCTTTTCCCCTTAGATCAAGTCATACTAACACAATTGCCGTGAATCATCATAGGAATATAAGTTGTTCTTGTATCAAAACATTTATGAAGCATCACAAGATGGCATGATTGAGAAGATATAATTTGTGAGTATACAGAGATGACATGATCAATAAAAATAAGTGTGAATGAGTGAATTAAAACATGCAATTTCCTACAACCAATAGTCTCACAAAAGTATCCAATCCCCTAGTCTTTTTTTAAGCACATCGACATTTTGACTAGGATAGAGGACGTTGGAATTGATACAATATGATGGTTGTGTAGCCAAACATTCTTTATACCTCCGAGAACAAATGAGGGATAATTGATTCAGCCGACGAGGCTTTATCCAAGAGAGGGCTTCCCGCATAGCTAGAGCTTCTGCCACAAGAGTCAATTGGCATCTAACTAGGCATGGTTAGATTACTCTATGAAATACAATAAACAATGCTAGGCGTTCTGTAAAAATTACTCAATGAAATTCTAGAAATGCAGTTCTAAATAAGTCCAATTATTTCAATTTCATGAATTTATCGTAATGTAGCCCGGACCTCCCCCTTGTTTTGTTCCTCATTTTTAGGTAGCAAATACCTGAGCTTTTTCTGTATTGTTTTCTCTCTTTTGCCGTTGAGTAGTAGACAACACATCAATCCAACAATACAATGAAATTGAATAAATAAAATAAAAATTTGAAAATTTGTGAAAGGACACATTAAAAAATCCCCGAAGAGTCTACTGCTGTAGACGGCTGTCACCCATCTCCAAATTCGACAAGCTCGCAAACTCTTCTCGTTCGCAAACCGCTATTCTCTCACTCTCCCTCTCCCTCACCGTCCACGTGCTTTAGGTTCGAGTCCACCTGCCTATGTGAATGTTTGGTTTGCATGAATGATCTGGAACGTGATTGCAATTCCAAAAGGCCAATCCCTTTTCTGATGTTTGGATCCATATATGAATTATAGAACTGTGATTCCACCAACTTCTTGGAATTGCCATTTCCACTACTTAGGCCATGCAATCATCATTATAATTCCTAAGTAGGTTAGAACCATTTGGACCGATGAAATTAGATTATATTGCTAAATTGGCATTAGGGGTGCCGAATATATTACATGCCCAACTACAGTTGTAACATTAAACGGGTCTCCTAGTTAAACACAGACCAAAAAGTGTCCAAAAGATTGAATTTCAGACCCAGGTGCCCCTGAGGAGAGCATCCACGGGTGCAGTTTCCCGGAACGTCTCGAGCAGATCGGAGCAGGAGGGATCGACCTCTCCCTCCGCTTTGAGCTCTAGCCCCAGCTCCTCCTCTATGTCATCCGATGCCGATATCAGGAGCAACTCACACCCTTCGTAGTTCAGGAAGTCCGGCGGGTCGGCCGGGCTGTACCTCAGCTGCCCGAACTGCCCTTGCAGGTGGGCGGGGAACACCGCCTTGCGCTTGCTCTGGAGTCCCCTGAACTGGGAAGGGCCGGCACCGTGCTGGTCGGGGTTCTTGATCTGGATGAGGAAGGACCCTTCTCTTTTGACGTTGAGCGACTCCTGGGGCTCTTGCTTCGCATCTTTCGGAGGGAATTCGAGCTTGTATATGAGATGCGTGTGTGCTTTCTTCCCCCCATATTTGTGTCTGAGTATGCGGTACACGCCCTCCCCCAACGCTCTGGCCAAAGCCGTGTGGCGGTGTCCCCTTGTGGAAGTGTCGTACTCTTCTGCAAGACGCAACAAGTCATACTTGAACCAGAGAGAGAGAGAGAGAGAGAGAGAGAGAGAGAGAGAGAGCCGACTTGATATCATCGATCTTGGTAGTGACCATCTCCACAAATCCCCACTGGGGTCGGCTCCGTTTTCTCGGGTTCGGAAGACCCTTCTTCCCCCTCACTATCAACCTCAGCAGCGCCTGCTTCTCGATGTTCACTTCCTGCCTTTGGCATTTATAGAGAGGCTTGAAATCGTGAGGTGATCATAGACGGGTTGTTGGGTCGTAAATCTTGTCACCATCATTACCTGGCTTCCATGGCCGCCTTCTGCAGTGGCCTTGTCACTGGAATCGGGGTCGGAGCCTTCCTTGCCGGACTGGGGATCTTGCTTCTCCTCGACGGGCCTCTCGCCGGACTCGGGGCGGAGGACTATGTAAAGGCGCTGCGCGTCGTCAGTGCTGTCAGCTGCTTCCCTCCACCTTGGGCCTATAGAAGATCTCCCCTCTTTCCTGCTATTACAACCCCACAAGAAGCTCACTCGATCACTACCCTACGCCACCAACTAGCAAACCCCATTTGATTGACAGTAAAAACAAGGCAAAAACGAGTATAGAACCTGAATTTCGACTTGGGGATCATTTCGGGTCTTCACTTCCTGGCCTTGACCCATTTCCAGCGCCACTGCTACAACGCAGCACGCAGTTGATGCAAATGGAGTCGGAGAATCGACGGCAACCAGAGTGGATTGTGGACACGTCCACTTTGTGGATACCCCACGTTACGGTTCAGAAACCAGCCACGTCTCTCCGTGTGTTGCTGTCGGCGACCGAAACGCAAACATCCCGGTGAAGAACGCACTGCAGAGGGATATCGCACGAGTCTCAATGCCTTCTTCGTCCATGAAAACCCACGCCCGCAACTATAATTTGCAGTTAATATCATTCATCGAGAAAGAATAATACGCACAATCCTGGTAAGCGCACGTAGGTTTTAAAACCCTTTGTTACCTAAATTTGACCGTTTATCTATATAGCCTATAATATGTTGTTAAGTTACCGACATTTATCTAGCCTGGACTGCGTTATGTCCAGCTGCTTCTACATTAATTTTAAGTGATTGTATCAGCTCTTCACTGCTTAAGTCACCATCTAATTTTAGTTTCATCAAATCTTCTTTGATCGAATGACGAACATTTGTTTAATTCTTCTACAATTCCCACATGTTTTAACAATTTACCAATATTTATTTGCGAAGGTCATCGGCATATTAAAATTAGTGACATTTACAAAAAAGATTTGACCGCTCTTATTTGAGTCCTCTTATCAATATATGTTTGCATGTAATTTAAATCCGCCGGAGAGCTCCCAGCGAACTGTGAATAAATCAATGGAATTGTTGGTATCTTAAAATAATCAAATAAAAGTTGGTAAGTGACCACACATTCACATGCTTGTCACCTGACACTTCACTTCACTTCACTTCAATTTTGTGATTGCCACATGCATGATGTGACATGGCTTTATCCCAAGCTAATTTTCATATGCTAATAAAGGGTAAATTTGGGTGACGAGTACGGGATTGGCTGAATTAGAGAGAAGCTTTGAGCTCGGGAGGGAAACTCTGGCTTCTTTCTTCTTTTGATTCTGGCTATTGATTTCTAATGTCAAAAAATTGACGAAAAATTTAAACGTCGTTTGGTGTTTATGATTCTTTTAAATGACGTGTCCTGACGGCCTCCTCAGTTCATTCTTTCTTTCGACTTCTCAACCTCAGGGTTGGGCTTTGATTCATTGTCCATATACTGCCCCATCTTAAAATGAGTAATGCGATATCATGCTTTAGATTAAAATTTCATTTTTCATCACATGGATGATAAATATGTTGTGATCTCATTAGGGAATACTTCTCATCGACGATGACTAGTGACCGCAACTATGACCGGCAACGATAGACGGCGGTAGCAACATTGGCGACTGGCAATGCCCACTACCGGCAACTGACAGCCAAGAAAGGGAGGTGGCCGATCGAGTTGTGCTTTTGATAGTTTTGTAGTTATAAGTTACGGTTAATGCACAAACAAAATGTATCAATTAAATCAAGTTTTAAGCACGCTAACTTAGAACATGCCCGTATATTTTCAATATAAGAATATGCCTGTTGTCGTGAATAAATTTGTGACCCATGAGAACGTCCGTTGGTCTCTGGACAGTCATGCAAGCGTTTTTGTTAAAGAAGATGAGCGAACATCAAGGAGAGACGAAGCTGCCATCTCTATCCCAGATATTGATGGAGGGCCAACCATAAGGCCTTTGTTTTCGAACTTCCTTCCCCTTTTTTTCTTATTTTCCTTTGTTTTGATTTGGCCACTCCTAAATTTTCTTCGCTTTGCAATGGAATTATTGTCTCGTCTTCATTTATAGGACCACCATTTCGAAGCTTGAGTTGTGATGTTGCTCCTGTTGCGGATAGTAATTAATTCTTATGATTTTTCTTATCTTTTTTGTAAAAAAAAAAAAAATTACAAAAAAATCATAAACTAATATACATGTGCAAATTTACCCAAAACTAATTCTTTTACCACAAAAAATCTTAAAATTATATGCCTGTGACAAATTTACCATTTATAAGTTTCCATTGAATTTTACTGTCAAATTACTAAGTTGGATGATACGTGGCAAATGATAGGTATACCAGTTTGAGGTTATACTCTCTATTTGTCATAGGTGTACCGGTTGATGGTTTTTCGTGATATTAAATAGAAGGTAAATTTATCGCAAATTTATCATTCTTGAATTTTTGGTAGTTAAAAAATTAGTTTATGGTAAATTTGTCATAAATGTAAAAATTTAGCATTATTGATTATCAAAAAATTAGTTTGAGGTAAAAATTTACTAGTTTACCAGTTTGGAGTTTTTGTGGTACTACTAACTATTCTTTTTTAAAATATTTTTTTTTTTTGGTCCTAAAACTGCAAATTTGGTTGTTAAATTAGCTCTTACGACTGGAGGTTGGACTATCCTTTTTCTTCTTTTATGTGATTGAACTACTCACGGTGGTGCTTTTGGCACCAACAGGGAGCCCTTGGTAACGGATAATTGCTTTGTACTTTTTGCAACAAATTTGTCTCACTTTTTTTTTTTTTTTTAAGGCAAAGCTTATAAGCTAGAACTTGAGCCCGTAATGCCGAGGAGTTGAGACACCTTTCAAATATTTGTTTGTAAAGCCAAAGGATTAAAACGGATATTGGTGATACTTTAATCACAAAAGAATGACTTTCGGTCATTTTTTTTTTATAGTCTTTGAAAGTGTTTGTATGGTATGGAATTTTGCGTAGAAAATACCATAAAATGCATGAAAGCACGACCCTTTTTCTTTTGGCTGGTGGAACAATCCCTAAAGAGATCATAAAAACCTCGTTAGTCACTTCTCAATCTATGCCGTGAGAATTTCAAATATTGAAAGACTTGTGAACTGGAAATGATTTTTTGCAATTTGACCTTTTTGGTTTTATTTTGACAATTAAATTATTTGTTTCGTTAACCATGCAACAATTCGTATACACTATGAATTATGTGCCCTAATTTAATTTGTGGATCAAGAACTTCCGACTTGAAGATTTCGATATGAATAAAAGAAACGAAAATCATTTGGTGCAATTCACTTATTAAAGCTCAAAATCAGTTCTCGAGTTTTGTTCTACAACATATCTCAGTTCTACTAAGTGAATTTTATGTCATGATATTTAACTGGGTCATGAAAATTTAAATCCAGAAGTTTCATAAATTTTGTGAATAATTACCTTATAACCAGGTAAACGAGCTTCAAATTAGATGTTGATTTCTTATGATATGTCCAAATAGGGTTCATTATCATGCTACACACAGCGATTTCGGTCATTTTGCATCTTTAGTTTTAAATGAAATCCACTCAAGTCACCCGAATCCTAATAATTGGATTATTGTTAGTTCTTTAGATGCATGAGTAAGCTTCGTGACACTGTTTCTTGAACTTAAAAATTATTTAATTGATTGTAATTTCGAAGTTATCATGCATTTACTTAAGAATGCATTTGACCGGCTGCGGATTTATTGACTAGCTTTTCGGTTGTTGGTCTATCTCTTGATAAATCAGAGACTTTATTTGGAATTAAAGCTTTCAATTAAGATTTTAGGTTTTTAATGTATAGCAAAATCGAGATAGAGCTTCAACATGCTAAAAGGATAGAATTTGTTGCGTTCTAATGCCAGACTTGGAATGAATCGAACCAGACTTGGAATGAATCAAGAGCAGGTTGCGAGTTGGTCAAGCTACCCAGCAAATGTTGAAGAACATTGTACGTGTATGCATATCAATCGATTCTTATCAAAATCGCCCACAGTTGGCGTGTTGGATTCCTTTGTAGTACAAGATGTGCCATTGTATTGGTAATCGAGAGAATTCCTAGTTGTCTGTTATTGCATTCTCTACCTAAAGACGTGCATGAAATAATAAATA
Organism: Eucalyptus caleyi; assembly: GCA_014182885.2. NCBI lineage: Eukaryota > Viridiplantae > Streptophyta > Magnoliopsida > Myrtales > Myrtaceae > Eucalyptus > Eucalyptus caleyi. The sequence goes on along the minus strand of CM024470.2, from coordinate 37,639,840 downwards.
AATAAGCATAATAAAATTCTCAAATTTTTGTTCAATTGTATCTTTTGAAATGCTAAATTAAATATAAAGGTCGAAATTAGTTTTGATCATAGGAGACGGAATTTTTATAAATAAATTGCTTCTTAATTTTATGGCATTTAGATTGCCTTACACGTATGTTGAGTTTATCAAATAGCGTAACATCTTGGTGCAAAGTGCATCAACTTAGCGATACGTATGTTATATCTCCTTCATGAGATGCATAGCGCTTGACAGATCAAGAATGCGTTATTATGGAAAACTAAATTGAAAAGCTAAAAAAAGAAAAGGAAAAGAAGAGAGAGTGGTAAGAAAATAATAAAGCTCCAGCCCATCCCTTAAGTTCGGCCATATGCAGCCCGGTCCGACCACAAGCGCAGCCCAGCCCATTCCATCAGCCCATGACTCAAGCCGGTAGGACACTTGCCGCCGCCGCCTCCGCCTCCATCTCCGGCACAGCTCATCTCCCTCCGCCGGCATGTCTCTGCTACCGTCGATGGCTCCTCCGTATGGGTTTTCCCCTCTCTCCAGCGACCATCGCTATCACCGCCTCGCCTGTGATGGTCTCGATCTTGATCTGACTACGTTCGCTTCACGATCCTTCAAGCACCATGCTCCAGCCTCCTCTTCTGCCCGTCATCTGTCCCTCTCCAGCATTGCTTTGGGCTTTGGTCTTGGGATTGCATACCGGCGTCGAGTTTCTGAGGGCGATGGCTTGAAGCCGTTCGTGGCCTTTGCTGACTCATTGATGACGCCCACAGCTGAATCAGTTCGTTTTGTATCCGATTACATTGTAGATATGATTTCAGTTAATTCCTTCTTTGCCCTCGCTGTTTTCCGCGTTCCATTGCCGTTGATTACGCTGTGAAGGAGGAACCGAGTTTGCAAGGAAGCTGTTCGTTGAAATGACTAAGTTGGACTCCGTTTCGACGACTCCCGCGGTGGTGACCTCAAGCTTTGGGCTGGTGATCGAGCGACAGCAAGTCTCTCGAAGATTGAAGTGCACAGAAGCTCGCGAAATGCGCCCGACAAAGCCACGATCGTGTCCATGGACTCTCTGTATCTCTCTCAAGTCTCAACTCAACCAGACAAAGGAAAGGATTAACCTGGAGAGTTTGCACGAAAGGATCCGAATTGGAGATGGGGAAGCAGACATGGTGGCCTCAGGGAAGGTACTGGGGATCGACCACTGGATGAGCTCGCGCCGTACCGGCCATATTACCTTGAACTCGAACTTGGGGCTCTCCATGTCTTCCAAACCCAGAATCTGCAATAAGCAAAATAGCAATTCAGGACCCGAAAGAAAGCGACAAACCCGACCGGCGGGGGGGAAAGAGAGAGAGAGAGACCTCTTTGTAGAACTCGGTGAAGCGCCAGAAGTCGGAGGATTCTCGCGAGACGTGGCAGAGACATGCCGCCTTTCTTGCCATTTTTCGATTCTGGTTTGGTGAGGAGTGAAGAAGGACTGCCTGAATTAGAGAGAAGCTTTGAGGTAGAGAGGGAAACTCTTTGGCTTTTTTTTCTTCTTGTTCTTCTAGCTGTTGATTTTTAATGCCAAAAAATTGACGGAAAGTGGAATGCCGTTGGGCGTTTATTATTCTTTTAAGCGACGACGTTTCCCGACGGCCTCCTCACTGCATTCCTTCCTTCGACTTCTCAGCCCTCGGGTTGGGCTTGATCCATCCATTGTCCATATCCTGCCCCCATCTTAAAATGAGTGATCCAATATCATGGTCTAAATTAAAATTTCCTTTTTCATTGCATGGATGACAACTACGTCGTGAACTCATTGGAGAATACTTCTCATCGACAATAAAAAGCGCCGAATGACTAGTGATCGCAACCGTAACCGGCAGCGATCAACAGCAGTGGCATTAGCAATTGAAGCGCCCGCTACCAACGATCAACAACTAAGAAAGGCAGCCAAAAGAGTTATGTTTTTGATAGTTTTGTAATTATAAGTTACAATTAACACTCGAATGAAATGTATCAATTGAATCAAATTTTAAGCACGCTTGCTTAGATTATGTTTGTATCTTTTTAATGTGAGAATATGCTTGTTATTGTGGATATTTGTGACCGATGAGCTAGTCATTTGGTTGCGGAGAGTGGACTTTTATGGTTCACGAGCGTCCGTTGGTCTCCAGACGATCCTACAAGCATTTTCGTTGAGAGAAGATGAGGCAAACATCAACGAGAGATGAAGCTGCCATTTCTATCATAGATATTGATGGAGGTAGGGGTGCCAACGGTTCACTTCGCTTCGGTTTTTTTAAAAAACCGAACCCAACCGAACCGTTAGGAAAAACTTCCGAACCGAACCGAATGAGACTCGAACCGAATACGAACCGAATCAAAATTTCGGTTCGGTTCGGTTCGGTTCAGTTCGGTTCGGTTTATCAGTTTTAGGTTTTTACATTTGTTTTTTTTTGTTTTTTTTTTATGTTGTATTTCCAAGAAATAAGCTCTTATCGGTTTGTTGGTTCAGTTCGGTCTAGTTAACCGATAAAAACCGAACCGATAAAAAAAAATTTCGGTTGTTAATGAGAACCGAACCAAAAATACCGAATTTTTCAGTTCGGTTCGGTTTGGTTTTTAACACCCCTAGAAGGGATAGATAAAAAGTAACTACCTTGTTAGTGAAAGATTATTCAAGAATGACGTAGCCTCCATTTCATGCGGAACACCTCGATTTTTATAACTAATTTCAAGAGAAGTAATAAAATACATTTAGAAAAAGGAGAAAATGCAATTTAATATTTTAAATTATACTTACTATGACATGAATATCTCAAACTTGCTTTTTATCACAAAAATCTCAAAACTTGAATTAGTGCGACAAAAACACCCTTTTTCTACCACAAAAAAGCACGGGCTTTGCCCATTGTGATATTAATACCCAATCTTTTTATTTTTTATTTTTTATCATTAACACTCCAAACTATGAGTTTGGGATTTTAGTATCACAGTGGACATAACTTATGGTTTTGGATGCTATTAATCCTAATAACAAATGGTAAAGTGATAAATTCTATGACAACTTGGTTGAAATCCTTAAATAATCAAAGGATCAGGCACATGAAAAATATGCAAAGAACAAAATTTCTTAACAGATAATTACATAAATTATCTCTAAACTTTGCCTCAATATGCAATGTCGTCATTGAAATTTTAATTTATTTAATGTGTTTCCTTTTGGTAAATGTTTAATCTAGTCCCTAAGCTATATGATAATATTTGATAATATTTGATAATATTCTTCCATTAATTTAAAATTAACGAAATTTGTTGATTTGGCTTTTAATCGGGTTAGTTGAACGGTGGATAAAAAAATATCATTATATGTGGATGTTCCGTATAAGATATGTAAGTCAAATCAAAATATAATAATCCACGTTATCATATAACATGGATAATTAATTTTGCAATTGAACAAATTAAAATGGCTTTTATATTTTAATATGAGTAGAATATGTTACGTATATAATACATATGTGACTTTTTTTTTCCATTGTTTAGACTCGTTGGATTGGAAACCAAATCAACAATTCTATTAACTTGAATTGACGAAGGGATAACATTAAACATTTTCATATAGTCCGAAGTGTAAATTGAATAGGTGCTAAAAGTTCATGGACTATATTAAACAAACTAAAAGTTCAGAATTGATGTTACAAATTAGTTCAAAGTTTCAATTTTAAATTTTTGAAATCATAAATTGAACTGGTCCATCGACTTTTTATTTTGTGTAAAAATTAAATTTCAATAATAAAACATAGACGTCGCATCATTTTATTATATAAAAATATTAATTTTTCATTATGATAATCAAAATTCAATTCTTGTTGGGTACGAAGATCCTATTTGGCTCGGCTTTGGGGAAATGACTTTAGGAAAATGCAAATACCTTCAGATTAAAGGGTTTTCGAAATGCTATAATGTTTGATAAATTATAACTTTAAAGTGCAATGGAAAATAACTTTGACTTCAATGCCATTTGGTAAAACCTATATTTAAAAGGGCTATAGTTTTTTTTTTTTAAGTCAAAATTAAATCTAGTGTAGCTTAGCGGCCAACCAACCACCGGCGGAGGTCTCACATGAGGTATGGCAACCTTGGGCAGTGGTTGCCTGAGACACACGACCTCAAGGTGGAAGTCACCAAGGAGGACGTGCTCCCTCAGGTGGTGCTCGCTAGAGATAGTGTGATCCCTCAGGTGACTATAATTGGCCTCCAGCAACTCCTTCATGCAAATTGGGAAAGATGATCAATATACATGAAGATAGCGTGACCCCACCTGCTTTGAGCTTTTAGTCTTTTAATGCTAGCATTTGGCCAACGGGGTTTCAAAAATACTTGTCAAACACTTAGGTTACGTTTGTTCACTTCTAATCAAGATAAGACTGAATAAGATATGATATAAAATCCATGAAATTTTATTATATCTTATAAATTGTTTGGTGATTACAGTAATAAAGTCGGATAAATTTACATTATATAAATATAAATAAATAAATAAATAAATAAATATATATATATATATATATATTGGTACAAATGGCATATCAACATAAATAAATAACAAGTTTTACAAACGGAGACAAGTAAAACAACACTTCTACTTTATTTTATTTTATTTTCCTTTCTTGATTTCTTTTTTCTTTCTATTCCATCATTCTCTAACAAAATTTTATTAAATAGAAAACTATATTAATAGACCTAAAATACTAAAAAAAAAAAAAAAAAAAACCCCAAATATGTAATAAAAATATATATTTTTATATTAAATTCATGTTATAAGAGACAGTAAAAATCTCTCACAACACTTCTTTCTACTTTATTTTATTTTATTTTCCTTTCTTGATTTCTTTTTTTTTTTTTTCGATTCCATCATTCTCTAACAAAATTTTATTAAATAGAAAACTATATTAATAGACCTAAACTACTAAAAAAACCTAAAATATGTAATAAAAAATATATTTATATATTAAATTCATATTATAAGAGACAATAAAAATCTCTCACAACACTTCTTTCTACTTTATTTTATTTTATTTTCCTTTCTTGATTTCTTTTTTTCTCTTTCTATTCCATCATTCTCTAACAAAATTTTATTAAATAGAAAACTATATTAATAGACCTAAAATACTAAAAAAACCTAACTATGTAATAAAAATATATATTTATATATTAAATTTATATTGTAAGATAAAATTAAATTCATATATATATAAATAAAAATAAGATTAAATTAAAAAAGTAAATTTTTATTTTGAATTTCTTATATTAGAATTCAAATATTATTTATATCAAAATATAATTTTAAATTTGTTGATTTAGGAAGTCTGTTATTTGAGCAAAATAACTTTCTTATTAGATATTAAAAATCATATTCACCTTTATCTCATCTCTCCCATAAGATAATTTTATCTGGTCTATTTTCCCATTATTTCCAACTTTATCTTATCTTGAGCAATCATCAAATGTGGGATAAGATAAATTTTATCCTATTCTAAATTTTATTATGACGGTCAAATGCGGCCTTATATTTTCCCCCTTAATGCCTATTGTGAAAGCTTAACCAAATGGGGCTGAAGTCTTTTTGTTCAGGGAACCTTGAACATCAACTTGAAGCAATTGGTTTAGATCACAACATGAAGTTGGCCATAGAAAATAAGCTTAATACCTTAAAAAAACCTCCAATTTTAGTTTTTGTCCCAATTTTACAATATGTCTAATATAAAATCTCCAACTTTAGATTTAGTCCCAATTCTAATCATACTTTTTTTTTTGTCCTTGTTTTGTCGATTTTGATTCCGCAACGAAATATCTTTCACCAAGCATTATATTTTGGTTTTTATTAAAGAAGACTTAGGTTCTATGTTAATATTGAACAGAGAGGGTCAAATGCTAATGAGAATGTGTGTGTGTGTGTGTGTGTGTGTGTGTGTGTGTATAAATATAAAATCCCAAATCTAATGGAGTCGCTTAACACACTTAACAAGAGTTCAAAATTAATGATAACTTGTGTCGAATTCCAATCAACAGCTTGATTTATGCTCACTTTAATATTCTAGTGAAAGCCCATTACAATTAAAGCGACTTATACAATATTGAAGCTAACTTGACAATACGGAACACTGAAGACAATATCAGGAAGGCATTGCTCCTAGTTTAATTTGAGGACATACCATCGGAATTTAATCAACGGCGTTTGACAGTAAAAACAATACCTAATAGACGCTACTCTCAAATGGATATGAGAACACAACGGTGGAATTTAATTGACGATGCTAGACAATGATAATAGCACCTAGTGCACGCTCCTCTTAGATGAGTATGGGGACATAACATTGGAATCTAATCGACGACATTGGAAGGTAGAAACAACATCTATTAAACACTACTCCTAGATAGGTATAAGGACATAATATCAAAATTTGATCGATAACGCTGGACGGTAGGTCAATACTAGAGTTTAATCAACAGCACTACCCGTAATATAAACACTCACCGAAATTTACGATGGGAATCTTAAGCTATAGCTAAACTAGATTGGACTAAGATAAAAATGTAAGATAAAGTAGTTTTGTGTGTTGTTTGGGGGCTTCTCTGTTGGATTGTTTGCAGTATTTATAGGTCAATTTGATAACCATCAATGGTCGGTTGCTTCTTTCTTAAAAGTCACTCCACATTCTATATTGAACTGCCTTATCCATCAACTCACATGCACCTATCATGGCTTACAACATGGGGCACCATAGATGCACCAATTTTTCTTCATAGTGATATATCTTTAAGAGTTTTCAAATTGGGATAAGAAGTTGGAAAATATGAAACCTTTTGGACGTGTGTGCTTTACACCTAGAAAGTAGATGGAAAGCTTTACAACTTAAAAAGAGGGATATGGTAGAATTGACCTAATAAAATACCTTAAGTAAAGATTTATACAACATGGGGCACCATAGATGCACCAATTTTCTTCATAGTGATATATCTTTAAGAGTTTTCAAATTGGGATAAGAAGTTGGAAAATATGAAACCTTTTGGACGTGTGTGCTTTACACCTAGAAAATAGATGGAAAGCTTTACAACTTAAAAAGAGGGATATGGTAGAATTGACCTAATAAAATACCTTAAGTAAAGATTTATACAACATGGGGCACCATAGATGCACCAATTTTTCTTCATAATGATATATCTTTAAGAGTTTTCAAATTGGGATAAGAAGTTGGAGAATATGAAACCTTTTGGACGTGTGTGCTTTACACCTAGAAAGTAGATGGAAAGCTTTACAACTTAAAAAGAGGGATATGGTAGAATTGACCTAATAAAATACCTTAAGTAAAGATTTATATTCTTATTCAAAGTTGAATTTCAATCAAGAATGGACTGAAGATCAGTATGACTCCCTAAGTCACCAATAGGCATGCGGCCTTTCTGGTAAAGGGCTTGGGGTGAGACCGAAGAGTGCCAGGTCCGTAACTCAATTTCCATGAGCGCAACACACACACGCATTTATATATTTATGTGTCCAAACAAGCAGATCACCACGTGACTGTCGTCGCTCGCACGTGATCGGGGCGTACGGTGTATTGCCATCTTCCTGCTTGGGCAACTTCCCACTTTAAAATATTCAACCTTCCACTTTCTTTTTCTTTTATTTATTCATTTTGCCTGTGAAATATCGATACAAAAACGAAATTAATGTAAGCCCTATGAAAAAAAGAAAAAAAAGCCCACCGATTCGAGAACTCCCGTCTCTCCCCTTTCCCAATCAATAGCTTGATTTATGCGCACTTTAATATTCTAATGAAAGCCCATTACAATTAAAGCAATTTATACAATATTGAAGCTAACTCAACAATACATAATACCAAAGACAATATCGAGAAGGTATTGCTTCTAGTTTAATTTGAGGACAAAACGTTAGAATATAATCAACAATTTTGGATAGAGGAAACAACACCTAATAGACGCTACTCTTAAGTGGATATAAGAACACAACGTTAGAATTTAATTGACGGTGCTGTACGGTGGTAACAACAATTAGTGCACACTCCTCCTAGATGAGTATGAGGATAAAATGTTGGAATCTAATTGATGATATTTGATGGTAGAAACATCTATTAAACACTACTCTTAGATAGGTATAAGGACACAACATCATAATTTGATCATTGATGCTGGACAGTAGGTTAGTACTAGAATCTAATCAATAGCACTACCCAGAATATAAACACTCGTCGGATTGAATTTAGGACGAGAATCTTAAGTTATAACTAAACTATATTGGACTAAGAGAAAAATGTAAGATAAAGTAGTTTTGTGTGTTGTTTGGGGGCTTTTCTATTGGATTGTTTGCGGTATTTATAGGCCAATTTGATAACTATGGGTGGTCGATTGTTTCTTCCTTAAAAGTCACTCTAGATTCTATATTGAACCACCTTATCCATATATGGTTGCTTTCTAACCTGTTTGATGATGTTCGCATGGCTTGTTAAACTAGTATTAATTGCTTCTTTGATTTTGGAGCCTTTTTAAGTATCAACCGTTCCTACCCAAATTTTACCGCTAATGCTATGTACTCAAGAGCATTTCTTGACTTGGACACGTGGCAATCAACTACTTCATCATCGAATCGTGTATCTCTGCTTATAGGTACATCGGAATCTAGCCCAAGGGCTCTCGAAATCCTTGGCCATTCTTCGTTTTCATGATCGCAGCCCAGTGATGGTGATTTCAGAGGCTTTTATCCCTTGTGATCAGCATGTGATAGTAGGAATATTTTTGGGTGTCAACAGTCACATAAAAAAACTCTCAACTTTAGATTAGCTTTCAATTCTATCATAAACTTTTTATTGTCCTATAAAAAAAAAACCTTTAACTTTAAATCTTGTCTAGTCCCAATTTTACCTTAAATTTTCATAGTTTTATAAAAAAAAAAATCACAAACTTTTACTTGAATTACAAATCTACCCACATTAACCCTTCGTCCAAAAATTTTTCATTGGAAGCCGAGAGATGGAAAACTCCCAAACACAAGCTATGAGTATCTAGAGCGCTAGAGACAAAACATTTCTAAGCATGAGAAGTCGACAAGTGCAAAACCCCTACAAGTGATTTTGATGAAGGACTCATGGAGAGCATATTTGAGACTCAAATAAAAGTTAATGATATTTTATAAGACAAAAAGAAAAGGTCAGAGTAAAATTGAAACTAGACCTAAAATTGAAAAATTTTAGATACAAAAAAAGGTTTAAGGTAAAATCAAGAATTGATTTAAAGTTGAGGGTTCTTGGTGGGATAAAAAAATTGAGGGTAGAATTGGAATATAACCTAGAGTCAAGAGGTTTTTATGAGATAGATGGTAGAATTAGGATAAGAGTTAAAAGTTGGAGGTTTTTGAGGGCATTAGGTCCAGAGAATATCGAGAAAGTTGCATTGCCTGTTCTAGGGGAAACCTGAAAAAGTTGACCCCGAAAGTAAAAGTTTTGGACCCAATAAACAAAGCAAAACACTCCAAGTTTTCGTCTCTCCTTCTCAGTGCAATTCTCCTCCGTGGCGCGCCATTACTCTGCTCCACTGAATCGAGCGCTGCAGGTAGCGTCTTCCTTCTCTGTCTCGTCGTTAGCGTTCCTTCACGACTCGATTCTCCTCATCGTTCTGTCATTCTGATCTTGGTGAGCCCATAAATGTCTAAGCTTCTCAGGCCTTTCATATAATGATCCTTCCCTGCACTTCGCTGCCAGTTTTTGTACAAACGATAGATCGATAGAGAAATTTACCCTGATTCTGGGAATTTAATTCTGGGATGTTAGGGGGTTCTATGGAGATGGCTAGCAATTGAGGGTATGTGTAATTGTAGCGGGTGCCATGAGTAGCCCGCCGGGTGTTCGTTAAAATTGCCCAGAGAAAATTTCGTTGAATATCCTACTGGATAAGCGCCTTTTGCGAATGTATACTAGAGATGACAACAGTATATTATGGATGATGTAGAAAGGACCTTAAATGAGCATAAAAGTATAGATTCTGTACCTGCACTTGTCCTGCTTTGTTTGTGGTCTTAACTCGGTGAGAGGGCTTGTTGGGCCATGTGGACCTCTGAATCCATGATTGAATTTTGTATTGGTGCGTGGTGACGTATTGCTAGGTGCATCAACTAGACTCTGCATCAGGCTTTGAATCACATCGAAACACGATTTTCTCATTTGAGCAGTTTATGTTAGTTTTGTCTTGAGTTCTGTGGTCTCCTAGTGACCATGCATGCTCACTCAAGTGCGTATACTCCGAAAAATATCCTTTTTTTTTTTTACCTGGTCATCTTTCAAAACACTTACGTATGGATAATGCTCCATACTTTTTTGGGAAAATGACCTCCACCTTAAAAATTAGGAAGTCATTCCTTCATTTTTAAATTTGGTATTTTCTGGTTGACTGAAGTCATTTTTCTTTGACCAGCTTATTTTCCCACACCAAACACTAAAAAATGGAAAAAGAAGTTTTCTAATAAAATATTTCCCTTCAAACAAATAGAGCCTCAGTCAAAATCGAGTTTCGTCTTTCCAAAGTACCCTCTCATCTTAGTAGAAATATAATTGGTCATTAAGGACCACATACTTCATAAATAATTACTCATTTGCATCTATGCGTACCACCTAATTATGCACGCATGCATCCCCTTGAACTTCTTTTCCCTTAAACCAGGTTAACTATATATATCCTAAAATAAATTTCTGTAATTCTTTCTTCTATCATTCTTTTTTTTTTTTTTCGTTTTTAGTTCTCTCTGTAGCTTCTTTATTTGATAACTTCTAAGCTCCTTCCTTATCTTCACTATAGGCAAACTTGAACTCCATCAACGCCACTTTCAATATCTTGATTGCTCATCTTTCATTCAACACTGGCGAGCCTTGACTAGTGAAAGATTGCCACTTGCCAATGGAGCCGATGACCAAAAGAAGTTTTTCATAAAACAGCCTACAAACGGGAGACCAGCAAGTGGAGGCAACGGACTACCACCACTGACTGAAGTCATGGAAACTGATAACATAGCTTCGGGTGAACGATTCTCTCCTGAGATTCTGGGTTTTATGCAGCTTGCTATAGATCAGTTAACGCCTGGCATGGCCGAATTGTATTACGTTGATGTAATACTTGAGTTGAAGTTTGAGTCTGATTCCTTTGGTGCTATAATTGTGTGCAAACTTAAAGAGTGTATAATTGAATTTGGACAAGAGACTTTGAATAAGTGTTAATTTGTAAGTATTGTCTGTGGATGCTTGGTAGTGCATCCATTGGTACTTGACATTACACGTTGCAAAATCATCAACAATACCTATATAAGTTTTTTCTCTCTTTTCATAGGTGGTAATTTATTGAAATAAGTAGGTGAAGTCTAGGTTTAAAGGAAAAACAAGCAAGGCAGAGTGCATCTAAGGGAAGTTGGGTGTACATTGAATGGTTTAGTCCCCTTTTCAGGCAAAAAACAGAGCCAATCCAGGTGCTGTAGGTTCGGAGGGAGGGAGGGATGGATCTGGGTGCTTTTGAGGTGTCTAGGAAATGTGGATGTGTAGTATGTACCTATCATAAAGATGTGCAGCGGGTGATAGGTTTGCCAAGACAATTAAATTGTCAGAAGCTTCGATCTCTGGGAAGGACTCTGTGTTAGGTTTCATAAGGCTTTTGAAGAGGCAAAACCAGAGAGGAATGAAGAAGATGCAATGAGATGGCAAGCCACCGGAAAAGGTGTTTGCCTGACGGTTGAATCCTTTTACCACCTTTTGATTTTAGCACCTAGGGAGAATTTAAAACCAAATTTACTTGAAGCACGAGAGTAATGTGAACATTGGTTGTGCCCATGGATAATTGGTAAGGTGGTTATTTTCTTTGGCCCTGTGGTGTGGATATGGAAAAATAAAAAATCTCAAGAAACATAGAGTCTACATAAGTTATTTAGTAGAATAGAGACAAAATCACAATATGCCGATTGTCAATTTCTGATTTGCGAGGGTTTCACAACAGTTTTAGGGATCTCTCTTTATCCTCATATGCCATAGCATTTGTAAAGGAAAATGACCCAGAAGCTAAAACTCCAGGAAGCTTCTTGAATTTTTGAGTGAAACCTCATTAATGAAAGAAAAGCCTCTGAGGTGCCAATGATAGGACATACTGGAATGAGCAACATGTAGTTTTTCAAATTGGTTCTTGTTTTTGCTGTGTTGTTGTTAGAGCCGTATCAGTTTAAATGTTAAGGTGGGATTTGCGTCTGTATTACAGGATGAGTATGCGATGATAACCATTGCTTGGAAGTTAGTGACCAGTATATTATATAGGACCTGCAAGATCTTGATTATATAACTATGAGACATGCATTTGTTCCATTGGTAGCTGCATAATGATACTGAAACATTTTTACTGCAGGCAAAGTGATGTTGATTTTCTCTTGAATTTGCCTTTATGCATTCTTGCACGCTTATCCTCATATTTTTTCTCCTAACAATTAACAAGATCTATTTCTTTTCTTGTATAAGGCAAAGCTTGCATTGGATAGCCTTGAAGTTCCAGTTGGGTAAGATACTGGTTTTCAGTTACCAGGTGCATTGCGTATTTCTAATTAAGATAATTAGTATTTCAGTCTTAATTAGTGAATGATTTCAGATTGGACTCTTTGATTGAACAGCTGTGTGATTGTTGAGGATGGGAACGTTATTGCGGCAGGAAGAAACCGGACTAACGAGACACGAAATGTATGTTTATCATTACTTCTCCACCCCGTTATATAGATTTTGGCCAACAGCACTTTGTTATTGTTCCAAATTGATACCTTCGAATTATCCACTTGTAGTTTATTGTCAATCATTTTATGTTTCTCCCTTAATATGTATTTATCAGATAATGAAAAAATAGCTGGGCAAATCTGTTAATAAGTTAAATATTCCATGCATTGTTAGGTTGTAAAGGTTTTTGTTCCCATTGTCCTTCATAAAATATGGCTACGGCTAACAATAACAATAATCTTGCTTTATTATGCACGATGTTTTATGTTTTTCATTTGCTGTTGTGCTATGTCTGTAACCATATTATGGTCTTTATCTGCTTATGTGAAGTTCCTAACATTGTTAGGCCGTATGTACCTAGACTTTTGTTATAGTTATATAGTGTAAAAATGCATTGCGACCATTTTATTGCCTTTTAAGATGTCAGAATCTGCTCCTTGGGCAGAGTTCCTCATACAATGGCCATTTACACAACTAGTTTAAGCCTGGTTCTGGTTGTGATCATCTCTTATCTAATAGAATATTTCTGTAATAATTTATAGTTATGAGGTGACATTACTATAGATGATTTTACGGATAGTAATGGATAGTTGATGCCAAAAATTTATGGCCCTGTTGGTATCTTGTGGAGCTTAATAAAAAAACAAAGGCACCTTGCTACGGGGGTATATTTAAAAATACTGTTAGAAAAGGTGGAGGTGGCCGATTCAATGAGAAGCCTCTTTTTCCATGTGAGATTCTCAGTAACTTCAAGCAACCAAAACTTGTTGACTTAATGTAGTATATTTCTTGATCATTCTTATATGTACTCTTAATCAATTAACTTAATGGAGAAAACACATTTCTCAAGAATTGCATTTCCAAAATTTATGTTGAAACTACACTATGAGCAACTGTCTCTTTGACAAAGCTCCTACGTTTTGATATGCTTGCTTTGTTTTTCTCATTGTGCTTTCATAGGCAACAAGACATGCAGAGATGGAAGCTATTGATGTTCTTCTTGTACAGTGGCAGAGGACTGGATTTAGGGCTTCAGAAGTTGCAGAGAAGTTTGCAGCATGCTCCCTTTATGTGACATGTGAACCATGCATAATGTGTGCAGCAGCATTATCGATCATTGGTATATCTGTTGATCATACTGAAATAAAACTGAACTCTGCTAAAATTTGTTTATTTATAAATGATTAGATGACTCTTGCCCTTTTTAGGTATAAAGGAAGTATACTATGGTTGTGGAAATGATAAATTTGGAGGTTGTGGCTCAATACTGTCGTTGCATTTGAGTAGCTCTGAGGCATGCATTAGGTCAGTTTCTGAACTTGCTTTTGCTGCTGGTGTTGTATCTACATAGGTTTCACTTTGAAATTGTGACATATGACAATTGACAACTAAAGCTTACTGGAGGTTTCTGATTCCTTATGTTGATAATTGATGGATGTGGGTTCATAGCGATTGCATATGTTGTCGTGTGTCGAATATTGTAACATATAACCATTAAAATAAATGGAGGTTTATGGAAGTAAGTTTCCAAATTTTCTGTGCTTTCCTTTGTCTAAATGGGAGAAAGTGGTGTTTTTGGAAGCATCAGGAACTCAAGTTTATAATTATTCTTTCTTTTACTGCTTTGTTTCCTTTTTCTTAAATTCTTTGTGACTTGTTAGACATTTTCGTTTCTTTATTTGCCCTAAAAAGTTTACAGTTCTGGGAAGTGCCACAAGTTAAGCTAACATTAGTTTCTTTTTTCCTTTTCCCTCTCCCCCTTGTTTCTTCATTTCTTCTTCCCGACTTTTTTCACCACGGCGAGATTCTTTGTTGTCTTTAATTTTATCGTGTTTTTAAATCAAGAAATATAGTATCTTCAAAGAAGTATGATATTCTAACTATGAGGAAATTTATGTTTTCTGATATGCTATAGGCAACGTACTTGATAAAGAAATCTCATTTTTCGTCTAATAGTTGCAATTGTCTCTTATTGCATATATGAGAGCATGTGCCTGCTAAATGGTGTGGTATGGCTTGTGTTTCCAGTATGATTTTTTTATCTGTATGTGCTGGAATGAACTAACGTTTCATGTTTCCTAGGCTTGATGAGAGCTCATCAATTTTTTTACTCCGACTTTGTTGACATAAAAAGTTTAAACATAGTGAAAACAGGATCTGTTTCATTGTGATTTGAGCAGTACATGAAGTTGTGTAATCTTGATTATGGACATTGTGTTTCTTTCAAAGTGTTAATTTTGAAAGAATAAGCTCAAGTACTGGGGGGAGAAGGAAGAGATGTACCAGCGATGCATCTAAACATGAAGTTAAAAGGGAAAAAAACCATGAAATCTCTTACTTTAGAGCTTGAAATTTATGGTTATGTTGCAATTAATAATCTGATTATGAGTCAAAATTCTGTGATGCATCTGCCTGATTTATGAATGTTTCCAAATTTTTTTTCTTGTTTCTCTGGCAGCATTGGGAATTCTGGATCAAAGGGTTTCAAATGTTATGGAGGAATAATGGCATCAGAAGCCATTTCTCTTCTGCGAGATTTTTATGAACAAGGGAACCCTAATGGTATAAATGGCAATCAATCATTTTAACCAGTTCAAATGTCTGTTTGAAAGAATGTTATTATACTGCAGTTTGCACCTATTTGCATTAGATAGCCTCAGGGAAATGGTAGTTCATTTTCAATGGACCCATAGTTACAAGATACATTTTAAGAGGCTCCTATAAGCATAATAGAGAAATTCTACCTTTGAACCAAAGTTTTCTTTATCAATCAATGAAGTTGAGCATTGTGCTTGCTGGCCGAAAAATTTATCATTTAGAGCCTAAGACGGTGGTCTTCCTAGCATTGATCCCTTCTGTAATGGTTAAGAAGAATTCAGGAAGCCTCTTTATATTTCTACTTTTCATCAATTCTCTAAACCAGCAATAGAGAGAACTGTAGATGGGGCTTTCAGTGATTGCAGATCTTACTGAACAACTCTCTCTCTCTCTCTCTCTCTCTCTCTCTCTCTCACTTGCACACTTGTCCATAGGTAAATTGTTTGCTGCAGTGAAGATATGTTGTTGTATCCTTGGTCTGGAGAATTATCTGCACTCCCTGGTAAATAAAGCTGGCCCAATGGAATGTTTTGCAATGACTAAGGGCTAGTCAGATTGCAAGCATAGAACTAGTGGGTCATTGGTTGGATAAGAACCCATTCAGAAGTTTTCCCCATCAAGGATAAGGTGCTTAAGAGTGCTCATCTTGACATGGTGCATACACTTTTCCAGACCGATGCTCATTGAGTATAGTTGTCTGAGTGGAGCAGTGTTCAGCCTTATAATGATTGCTATGAATTGGTGTAGAATTGGCCTAGTAAACAAAAGGCAGAGTTTCAGATACCCATTTTTTTCTTTTTTGGCTAATTTTCAGATGCCCTGCTATTGTATGTAGCTTCCCTCTAGACTCAGTACACCTAGCTTGATTGCCATTTGAAATATGGGATGTCATGTCCTTGGTTAAGGAAAAAGACAAAGTGGTACCTTAATGGTTGATAATTCATTGGTTAGACTCATTATTCCTATTGTGAATTACTAAGCATAAATGGTTCTTGGTTGAGCAACTGTTGATCCATCAGTTAGACTTGAAGAGAAAAGTTACTTTGTATTATTCAATAAACTTTAATATATATACATAAAAAATAAACCCTAAAAGTGGTAAAGACTAATTTACCCTTCCTACTCTTAACACTTCTCCTCAAGCTGGAGCATAAATATTAATCATGCCCAGCTTGTTACAAATATGTTCTATCCTCCCATTACCCAAGGACTTAGTAAAGATGTCTGTAAGTTGTTCACTGGTTCGAACATCACTAGGAAAAATTACTCCATTTTGCAACTTCTCTTGGATAAAATGACAATCAACCTCAATGTGTTTTGTTCTCTCATGAAACACGGGGTTGGAAGCTATATGCACAGCAGCTTTATTATCGCACCACAGAGTCATGGGTACTAAATTTTTAAAGCCTAACTCAGTCAATAACTGTCGAATCCACACTAATTCACACGTCACTTGTGCCATGGCTCTATATTCTGACTCAGCACTAGAGCGAGCAGCTACACTTTGTTTCTTACTTTTCCATGATACCAGATTTCCTCCGATTAAGGTACAATATCCAGTAGTTGATCTTCTATCATCTGGAGACCCAGCCCAATCAACATCAGAAAAACCTTCAACTCTGTTATGACCATGGTTTTGGTAGAGAATTCCTTTTCCCGGAGCTTTCTTCAAATACCTCAATATCCGAATAACTGCATCCCAGTGAGATGTACGAGGGAAAGACAAAAACTGGCTTACTACACTGACAGGAAAAACAATATTTGGTCGAGTAACTGTAAGATAATTCAGCTTACCTACCAGTCTTCTATATCTCTCAGGATTATTAAGAATTTCTCCTCCATCAGCAACTAATTTAACCCTTTGTTCCATGGGTGAATCAAGAGGCTTTGATCCTAACATACCTGTTTCAGTGAGCAAATCCAAGACATATTTTCGCTGTGACAGAACAACACCTTTTTGTGATTGTGCCACTTCGATTCCTAGGAAATATTTCAATTTTCCTAAGTCCTTAGTTTGAAACTGTTGCAGAAGATAGGCTTTTAGCTTAGCTATACCAACTAAGTCATCTCTCGTGATGATAATATCATCAACATACACAATCAAGAATAGTTTGCCTCCCCTTGATTGTTTATAAAGGAAAGAATGATCATTTCCACATCTTGATAGCCCAAAAGACAATACAACCTCAGAAAATCTTCCAAACCATACTCGTGGAGATTGTTTCAAACCATATAAAGATTTTTTTAATTTGCAAACTAGTCCAGATTCCCCCTGAGCAACAAACCCTGGAGGTTGCTCCATATAAACTTCCTCATGAAGAGTGCCATTCAAGAAAGCATTCTTAACATCAAGCTGAAATAAAGGCCAATTATACGTTGCAGCAAGAGAGAAGCAAGTTTGGCAACAGGAGAAAATGTGTCTAAATAGTCAACCCCATACTCCTGAGCATACCCTTTTGCAATAAGTCTTGCTTTTAAACGAGCAAGAGAACCATTGGGGTTAACTTTTACAGCATACACCCATCGACAACCAATAGCAGTTTTGCCTAGAGGAAGTGGTACTAAGTCCCAAGTTTGATTAATCTCAAGAGCCTGTAATTCTTCTTCCATTGCTGTCCTCCAACCAGAACTTTGTAACGCCTCAGCAACAGACTTAGGGATAGGATATTGTTCAACAGCAGTTAAAAAAGCTCGAAAAGTAGGAGACACAGAAGAGTGAGAAGTAAATTTTGCAATAGAATGTTGAGTACATGTATGTATACCTTTGCGATGAGCAATAGGAAGATCAAGATCAGATACAAGAGGAGGGACAGCTAATGACGGATCTGGAGCTGAAGTCGACGTAGTAGTGACATGAGGAGTAGGGGGAGCGGTAGTAGCATCACGATGACGTCGTGTATAAACTTGGAGAGGAGGTGGTTTCTTTGTAGATACTGGTGAAACATTGGGAATAGAAGACCGAATGGTGGTCAAATACAAGTTTTCATCTAATTCAGACACATCAATTGGAACATTATGATAAGGAGTGGATTCAAAAAATGAAACATTAGATGTTACAAAATATTTTCTCAATAATGGAGAATAACAGCGATATCCCTTTTGAGTGCGGGAATAACCCATAAACATACACTTGAGTGCCTTGGGATCAAGTTTTGATACTCGGGTCGATGATCACGAACAAAAAACAGACACAACCAAAGATACGGGGTGGTAAGACAAACAGTGGTTCACTAGGAAGCAAGGTGGAAAAAGGAATACCACCTTGCAGAATAGAAGAAGGCATGCGATTAATAAGATAACATGCAGTTAGAACAGCATCAGACCAAAAGGTTTTCGGTACCTTCATCTCAAATAACATGGATCTAGTAACTTCCAATAAATGCCTATTCTTCCGTTCAGCAATACCATTCTGTTGTGGAGTATCAGGATAGGAAGATTCATGGATCATACCATGTTGAGTCATAAAATCGAGAAGGATGTGGAAAAATACTTCTTAGCATTATCGAACGCAGAACTTTAACACGCATGCCAAATTGAGTATAAATTTCAGATATAAATGCACGAAAAATAGAAAATAATTCTGAACGATCTTTCATTAAATATAACCAAGTAACTCTGGAATAGTCATCGACAAAAGTAACAAAATATCTGAAACTTGAATTGGAAACCACACGACATGGGCCCCAAATATCTGAATAAACTAATAAAAAAGGAGATGCTGATCGTTTAACGACTCGAGGTGTATAACTAACACGATGTAATTTGCCAAGTTGGCATGACTCGCACTCTAGACTAGAAACAGATTGAAAACTAGAATCTAACTTTTGAAGACTACGTAGAGAAGGATGACCAAGACGACAATGGATTTGATGTGGGGACGCAACACTTGTGCAAGCAACTGAAGAAGCATCTTCAAGTACATACAGCCCCCCTTCCTCACGTCCTCTACCAATCGTCTTCTTCATAGCCAGATCCTGGAAGACACAAGAATCAGGATAAAAAGTTACTGAACACTGAAAGTTTTTGGTTAACTTACTAACAAACATTAGGTTAAATGGAAGTTGTGGAAGATAAAGCACTGAGGACAAAGGTAATGAAGGACTTGGGTTAACTGTGCCAATTCTCCTAACATGTGTAGGTGACCCATTGGCTAGAGTAACTATGGACGAAGATGGAGAAAAAGAAGAAAATATACCTGAAAGACCTGACATGTGATCAGAAGCCCTTGAATCAATGATCCAAGGATGAGAAGTAGCCGAAAGACATGCAGTAGCATTACCTGTCTGAGCCAAAGTAGCAGTGGAAGAAGCAGGCTGTGAGATTTGAGACTGTGTGTACCGAGCATATTCCTCACCAGACATAACCACCACCTTGTCTTCAGATGACTGTGGAGTAGGGTCAATATTAGACGCCGTAATAGCAACCTGTGTCTGCTGCCTGGTTTCCCATGTAGCTTGTAGCAAAATTTTGAATATGACCAGGTTTGCCACAGTAATGACAAACTCGTGTAGTTCCCGAATTATCAGTAGATATATGGAATTGTCCATAAGGATGCTGATTACCTTGACCTCTCCCTATTCCAATGCCTCGGCTTTCTCCTCGGACACCACGCCCACTATACCCGCCACGGGTTCCTCCATCACTCCTATTATCACTACCAGTTCGAGTCTGGGACACAAGGGCTGAACTCCCCACCATTGATGATGTATCCTGAGAGGACTCACGAGATACTCGAAGAACTCGAGCAAATGTATCTGTGAGTGATGCTATATTCTCTCCTCCAAGAATCTGAGACCTAACATTTTCACACTCAGAACCAAGACATCCTAAGCCAATTGTTCCCTTTGACGTTGCATTTGTTGAACATCAGCTGAAATAGGGAGAACAGCATTCAACTCCTCATACAATCTCTTAAAGCCTACAAAGCATTGAGTAATAGAGCGCCCCTTTCTTTCAAATCGATAAAACTCTTGTGATAGCTCATAAATCCGTGACAAATTATCTTGGCCAGAATACAGCACATTCAAATACTCCCATAGTTCTTTGACTGTATCAACATGAGTTACCATGTCAACTATATTACTCTCCATAGAATTCAACATTTGATTAAGAATGCGTGCATCAACACCATCCCAAGTTATATCATCTCTGGGCTTAAACTCGGTTAAGTGTCTCTGTTGATTCCTGCCTGCCAAAGTAAGCTTCACGATTTTCTTCCATTGATGGAAGTTAGCACTACCTGCGAACTTCTTATCAGTAATTCGATTAGATGAAGAGGAAATCACCTCAGTCATCACAGTATTACTCTTCTCATTATCTCCTTCAATTGCACCATTCGAGTGATCGCCCATTTTCCAAATAAAAATAAGCAAACTCTGACCTTAGCTTCCGTCAGACAACTCAGCCTCAATAATTCAATAACCCAATATTACCACTACCAAATAAAATGATAGAAGCTACCACACAACTTTCAAATCATCAAATAAATAACTGCACTATACCCAAGCAGCAACTTGCTTCATCACACGTCTCAAACAAATTAATCAGCCAAATCAGCAACTTTAAAGCAAATTCTAACCCACAAAATCATCCCGAAATCATTCCGGTGAGTGCTATTGCACTTTGTCGCTACAGCAACCCACAAGATCATCCCGAAATCATCCTGTCGCTACTACTTTCTGTCTGCTTTCTCTCTCTAGGGTTTTCCCTCTCCTTCACCAACCTCACATACAAGAAGCGGCATAGCTACACCACCAAATCCAACCAGCATAGGGTCATCAAAACCCCTGGGAGGCCAGCAAATCGCACAAGCACGAGCATGCTGAAGTCGTGCAAGCGAGCCGAGCGAGTGCGAGTGCACCACGCGAGCAGCACAATCAAGCCGTGCAGGCAGCATGAGCGGCGCGAGCCGAGCGAGCCGCGCGAGCTGTGCGAGCACCGCGAGTGAGCCTCGCGAGCGAGCTGTGCGACCGCGAGTGAGCCTCACGAGCAAGCCGCGCGAGAGAGAAGCCCTATTTCGGTGAACGACGGCGGTCCGGCGAGTCGATGGCGGTCCGGCGAGTCGACGACGGTCCGGCGAATCGACGGCGGCGAGCAGTTGCTCCGTCGTCTAGGTTAAGCCCTAGGCTCTGATACCATGAAGAGAAAAGTTACTTTGTATTATTCAATAAACTTTACTATATATGCAAAAAATAAACCATAAAAGTGGTAAGGACTAGTTTACCATTCTTACTCCTAACAAGACTCATTATTCTTGTTGTGAATTACTAAGAATAAATGGTTCTTGGTCGAGCAACTGTGAACAATTATCCATTTCATGCTGGTCAATAGCCAATATTTCCAAGAGACTGATTGGACCATAACCTTTTCATGCCTGTACGATAATTAGTATGCTTTGGAAACTCATTATATGTAGGAATGAGCGGTTTCGGGTTCCAATTCGGTTCCGTCTGGAACCTGGAACCTACCCTTGGGTACAGGTTCCTCATTTTGAGGAACCTGGAACCTACCCGTGGGAACCGAGAATCTGGAACCTACCTTGTCACAGGTTCCAAGGTCGGTTCCAAGTTCCAACAGGTTTTTTTTTTTTGTTATTTTCAGATTTAAACTATAACATATGTGCACGTTACCCAAAAAAAATATAACTTACGCGCACGTTACCAAAAAAACTATAACGTACGCGTATGTTACCAAAAAAAAAAAAAATATAACGTATGCGCACGTTACCAAAAAAAAAACTATAATGTACGCGTATACTACACGATAACTTCCCACATCTTAGCAAATATACCAATGCCAACATTTTCAAAAGAACCTCATACAAAATGATATAGTCATTGCAACTTACAAGATCCGAACACATCAGATGGCACAGTTTTAGAAACATTTCCGATTAAATACCCATATGACCTTAAAAAATTATGAAATTCGACTATGTGATAGCCAAGACCATAAGGTAGATACTTCACGAAAACATCGAAGTCAAATTCGTCCTAGATAATTAAATATGGACGGTTAAAATCCCTGTTCGTAGTACCGTAATTCTAGATCTAACCACCTCCAAAGGACCACGATTTCACCTACCTATTCTTGTTTGTTTTCTCTAAATTTTTGATATGTTGTACCTCAGGATGTCCTTTACAACTTTTGTTAAGAAACCGAAGTGAAATTTTGACAAAGAGGTTGCCTAACAGTCCATGCATTCATCAAGGGTCGGTTCCAAAATCTCCAGATCCAGTCTTTCCAAAGAATAATGATTTCAGCCACTTATACTTGTTTGTTTTGTCCCAAATTTGAGTATGTTATACTCCAAGAAGTCCTTTACAACTTTCATTTAGAGGCCAAAGCCAAACTTCAACTAGAACATCACATACAAGTCATCTCCTTTTTCTGCCCTAAGTAACCAGTTCCGGTTCCGAAACCGGTCCCCCTTGGAACCGGGAACCGAACCGGACCCTCCTCCGGTTCGGTTCCGGTTCCTGGGTAACCCGGGAATCGTGCTCAGCCCTAATTATATGTAGAAAAGATGGTTAAGTAATTTTTCTTTGCAATGGTACAATCTAGTTGGTTCATGTTTTTTTCTTTGTTTTGTTGAACCTTGTTGCATGAAGTATCATATCTCTTCTCCTTTCTTCTCCTCCTTTTCCCTTCATTTTCTATTTATGACATTGTGGAATCTATGATTTGTTCACATATATGTATGCTGAATGCTAATATTTGATTTCCAGCTCCAAAGCCTCACAGGTCACGGGTTACTCAGGCTTAAATTAGATCTATGTGCATTGATTCTTCCTGTTGAATCTTCTCATGCCTTTCTACTACTAGGTAAGACCTTTGAACTTATGATTCCTTGCTTTTCTGAACATCACGTACATTATGTAAAGATGGAACGATTTTTGGTTACTTGTGCATATAACAAGTGTAGTGCATGGTGTGACCTTGCTGTATTTTAGCCTGTTAGCAACAGAATGTCATGGATTAGGGCGCTGGCAATGTTTCTTGCTGTGGCAGTATGGTATGATGCTCATGCGACTTTTGAGTATACCTACAGCTATAAATTCCCTTGTACGGTGTTTGTCAATGACAACAAGGCACTATTAAGGTCTTAGAGATGAAGTTCGACAACATCCTTGTTCTTCGTAACTGATTGTTAGTTTATTTTGATTATTTTGTTCATTGTTCTTAATCCTGTCAGTTCATCTCTTCGTTTGACTGAAAACCGAAGTCAAACTCGCAGTTCAAGATAGTTCCCATTCTTAAGGTGAACTCATCACAAAATTACTTTTAAACTATAGTTTTGTGACTCTTTGTATTCTACATTAAAGTGCAAATCTGCATGTGAGGTCATTGTTGCAGATTCTGGCATAGTAAGATTCTCTGCTGTTTGTGTGTGATCTCAGAAACAGTTAATGGTTATTATTTTGTCTCAAGATCCTAAAAAGTTGCATAATCATAGTGTGTTCAGACAGCTCTTTAGGTAGAGAGATCCCTATGAATAATATTTACGATGATTAGCACTCTATATATGGTATGAGGATGTTGTTAAACATCTAGAATTCCATAAAATGTCTTCAAATGATTTAGTGCACTCTGACTAACAATGCATGCGCCATTTACTGCTTTTCCAATTACAGGATTTCATCAAGGACCTGATAAAGAAAGCGTGAATGTCCAGATCAGTTTTTGCCCCAATATTCATGTGTTTATTGAAGGTTGTAGCTGTGATCTTCCATTTTATGCTTTCACTTGATTATCATATCGTAAGATAATTTATGGCAAAATCCTGTGTAGGCATAACTTTTTTTATGCTAATTTTTGTCATCAACCTATTCTGTAATCAGGCTTGATTTTTTTTTTTCCTTCTAATGAGCTTTCGAGCTTTGAGGTAATTCTAGGGGTGCTATTTAGGTGTTTAAGCTTCTCTAGTCTGTATCATGTGTGATCCCTAATGGTCAACAACCTAATGGCCCGGTGCCTAGCCACAGGCCCAAGCATGTCCTTCTTCGTGCCCCACCAATAAAATATCCCCTTGCATGTACATGTTTTATCCCAAGAGACAAGACTGCAATCCTACGCAAACGAGCCTCTTCGAAGCAACCTTGGCCCTATGAGTATTCTCTGACCCTCTACGCAAATGCTGAGCATTTAATATCAACGTCTTTGGCATGGTAAAAATTTGACAATAAGAGTTTATCAAGCTGTAGATAATAACAAACTTGATCAGTTGGAATTATTCTAGTTGTAATCTTCCCAATCAAGGACCTACATTCTTTGTCCCTTAGTTGACCAGGGAAGAAGTGCTTGAAATTTACAGACAATTTTCCACTTTTAAAACCCGCTATATTGAAGCAACTCAGCACTGTATCCATCCTCGTATCCGGTAAAAAAAACTCTATTTTTCAAGATTCAGTTTCAACCTAGAGATGCTTTGAAATATATGGTTAATATTACAAAAAACTTCAAACTCTGATATGCTCATGATAAATTTATCATAAATTAAGTTTTTGTCCACCAAAACCCTAAATCAATATGCTTGTGACAACTTTATTTTAAACTAATTTTTTGACTACAAAAAATCCAAACTGGGTCAACTGTGTAAAATTTACCTTTTATTAATGTTCATTAAATTAGGTTAGTATTACGAAAAGTCACAAATTAGTACATTTGTGATAATTTGAAGATAAAACTCTAAACTTGTATTCTCAGTAATTGTCAATGTATTATCAAACTCAACAATTCGATGGCAAATTTATCATACATGTATTAATTTGAGATATTTGGTGGTAAAAAAATTAGTCTAGGATAATATATCACTAATGTAACAGTTTAGGGTCTTCAGTTGTCGACTTTGAAGAAAATCATAAAGTAATCCGCAAATTGCTTAGGCACTTTTATGCTTCTCAAAATAGCAAGCTGAAAAGTCCCAATTTACCGAATTAAATGCTTTCGTTGTATCAGCTTTTTTTTATTTTTTTTTGTCAGTCCTACTTTATTCCTACTCTACAGTTACTCTCACAGACTTTTGTCCTGCCTCTTGCAGAGCGTGGGAGTTGAAACCCACTCTTGAAACTTACGCATCCCCACCCCATCTCATTGAGAATGTGGGGATTTGAACCTCTCACCTCCCCCTTCCATGTTGGAAGGATGGCTACTGGGCAAATTCCAGTGGTTGTTGTATCAGCCTTGATCATCCAATAATTTTCACAAATTCATGAGATAACGTCTTGTGTGTCCTGCCTATGGGGACAACAGGAGCAGAGGAGCGTGTCGTCATGACGAGATTTCGCGCCATTTTCCCAAACCTCAAATGCTCCTGCACACGTTCATGTTGTTCATGGCTTGGTTCATCTGAAACCTGCACCCATCTCTCTAAGCGCTTCTTTGGACGTGCGAGTCATACGACCCGCAATGGTCTCGCAATCTCTGGACACCTTAGGAACAAAAACTCAGGTGAAACTCGGGAGGTTCTGGACAAATTTCCTTACCCAGATGTTCGTTCATTTACAAAGATGATCGTGGGTCGCGTGCGAACTGGCCGCCTTGACGACGCCCTGAAACTGTTCTATGAAATGCCCGCGAGAGATGCAATTTGTTGGAACACCATGATCAAAGGCTGCTTAGATTGCGGGGACTTGACCATGGCGGAAGAGCTTTTCGATGAAATGCCCAAACCAATTGTCGTTTCGTGGACGACGTTGATAGATGGGTTCTTTTGATTGGGACAGGTTGAACGGGCAGAGAGATTTTTCAAACAGATGCCCATAAGAGATCTTGCTGTGTGGAATGCAATGCCTCATGGGTATTTTGAGAATGCAAGGGTGGAGGATGCTGTGAAATTGTTTGAGCAAATGCCATCTCGAAATGTGATTTCATGGACCTCAATGATTGGTGGGCTTGACCAAAACGGTAAGAGTGCAGAAGCTTTAATTGTTTTTGAGAGAATGTTCAAGTCTGGTGTTGTATCTAATCCGAGTACTTTGACATGTGCGTTGAGTGCCTTTGCAAATGCATTGTCTTTTCCTCTTGGTGTGTAGATTCATGGTCACGTTTATGTGCTTCTCTTTTCACGTTCTATGCTAATTGCAAGCAAATTGAGAAAGCAACCCAAGTCTCCTATGAAGCAATGTATAGGAATGTGGTCATATGTATGGCTCTTCTAACTGGTTATGGCTTGAATGGTAGGCATGAAGATGGCTTGAAGGTTTTCAGTGACATGATGAGAACAAGTGTTCTTCCTAATCAATCTTCATTTGTAAGCGCTTTAAATTCTTGCTGTAATTTAGAGTCTCTAGATCGAGGTAAGGAGGTCCATGTGTCAGCTCTAAAGTTGCAATTGGGAAGTGATGTATTTGTTGGCAATTCTCTTGTAGTCATGTATAATAAGTGTGGAGCTGTTGGCAATGCTGTTGTAGTGTTCAAAAGACTTAGGGAGAAGAACATCGTCACCTGGAATGCCACTATTTGCAGGTGTGCACAACATGGCCGAGGGATGTGGGCTATGGAGTTGTTTAGCCAAATGATATGTGGATTGGTACAACCAGATGAGATCACACTCACGGGACTGCTTTCTTCCTGTAGTCATTTTGGGATGTTACAAAAGGGGAGATGCTTGTTTTGATATTTTAGTGAGAACACTTCCATTGAATTGAAGCATGAGCATTATGCTTGTATGGTGGATGTGCTAGGATGATGTGGAAAGCTAGAGGAAGCAGAGGATTTTGTGAGAAACATGGCCCTTAAAACTAACTCCAAAGTGTGGCTTGCTTTGCTTAGTTCTTGCAGGATGCATTCTAACCTAGATTTGCGTAAAGAGCTGAAAACTATATTCTTGACCTAGAACCATATTGTAGTGCTGCTTATGTTTTACTGTCCAACTTCTATGCTTCTGCTAATAGATGGGGTGATGTCTCACGATTTAGAGTGACTATGAGGGATAAAGGGATTGTGAAGCAACCAGGTAGAAGTTGGGTTACTATAAAGGGGCAAAAGCATTTGTTTCTTTCCGGGGATAAATCCCAACCTTTGAGTAAGGACATATATTGAAAGCTGGATTGGTTGAATATGAAGTTGAAGGAATTGGGTTATGTTCCAGATAAGAGGTTCTCTCCATGACGTGGAAAACGAACAGAAGGAAGAGTCATTATTTTACCATGGTGAAAGGTTTGCTGTTGCATTTGCATTAATTACTACTGTCGAGGGTAGTACGATAACTTTGATGAAGAATCTTTGCATTTGTGGAGATTGTCATTCTGCGGTTAAACTTATTGCAAAGATTGTTGATCATGAGATTGTTGTGAGAGATTCCAGCCGCTTTCATCACTTCAGGAGTGGTAGTTGCTCTTGTGAGGATTATTGGTAGCAAGGGGATGAGGTTATATCTCCAGTCATGAACCTGTAAGCATCCTGAATTTGCTCATTATGTCAAGGATTGATTAGAGTGGATTAGCTAACACAAGCACTAATTAATACAGGCTTGCTTTTATGATGTAATAGACAATGAATTCATGTGGAATCCCTGGCTTTTTTTTATCAGCTTTGGTTTAGTCTAGGAGGCTAAAGGAATTCAAGTATTTCTCATCTGTATGAGTTGGGCATGTGGAAAGCTGGCGACTTGGGAGGAAATCTTGCATTGGATGGCATTGCCATCCACTGGTTCCATGCAGGGATTTCTGTTGAGAATTGAGTACTATCACTTTGCTTATGGCTTTGATCCCACCAGAAAAAAGAGAAGAAACTATCCATAAATGAGATATCCCTTTCGAAGAATTGAATTAAGTTAGAACCCAGAGCCTTGGAAATAGCTACTTTCGTCTCTCTCGCAGAGAGAGATAAAAATTGTGGCATTTAGAAAGAAGTACTGCTTGGTAAAATAAAAGAAACCCACCCTAGAGAAGTAAGTACCACTTGGTAAAAGAAAAGAAGCCCACCCAAACAAAAGAAAGGTACCTTCCTTGCCTCCTCTTTTCTGATTTGGAATTGAAAGTTGGTCCTTTTCTGAAAAATCCCATCAACTTTTCTCCTCTATTACATTCTTTCAGTCTCTCCATCTCTTCATCAAGTTTAGGAGATACAACAAAAGCTTCTTCATCTCTGGTTGAAATTTGACTTCACCTAATGATCTCTCACAATTTTGCTAGATCTCTCGGACAAATCGACAGTATTGAGTGACATTACTTTATTTGTGGTGCCAAAATTAGTACTCTCATGTTATTTGTGTTGTCCAAGTTGAGCAGATGTTAGTGATAGAAATTGATAGTCATAAGAATACAATAAAATCTCAGTGGTCTAGCACGATTGATCAGTTATCAATGCACCCTTATATATGGCATGGGAAGTGGAAAATATTTCTTTTAATAGTGATTAGTCAACTCTTCATTTTGTAATTTTCACTATCCTAAGAGGTCTGTCTCCCTAAGAGTTCTTTTGCTTTTCTAGTGGATTTTTTTGTGTTGTGTGGGGTTGAAGTCCATTACTCTTGTGCCATCTATTTTCTTGCGTCTTGCTAATGTTTTGGCTTGGGCTCCCAATTGCCTGAGTCTTCCTGACCACAATGGATTCATGTTGAAGATGAATTTCAGGTATCTCGGACAATAATATTGTGGCACTCCCTTTTAGGATTCCTTTTTTCTAATGATGAAAGCTGGATCTTAGTTCATATTCATGATGATGCATACTTGAAATTAGTTCGCTTGTTGCAGGTTCAGGGTCATGCTTACCAAGTTCAACACTTTCCACGCATGTAAGTTATGCTTGGCATTTCGTTTGAAGCCGTGTGTGCTTTAAGAGAAAAGATTATGGTTTTTTAGTGGACTATTCATGTTCTTTGGTCTCCTTAAACTTGCACATTATGTCAAGACTGGAGAGTTGTCTCCCAAAATGTCTGCATAAACTATGTTAGATTTTTTCTCCTTCTGTTTTACTTGGTCCACGAAATGCTGACACTCCTTGCCCTTGAGTTACTTTTTATCTTGCCGTTATGTTTAGAAAGCATGACTTCATTTTGGCCTTATTTGAAGAACTAGTTTTGTTTCAAGGTTAGAGGTATAAAATTTGAAGAACTGACTCTTTTGACATCTGGTCAGGAATGTTGTGATTCCTTGACTATTAAAAAGTACTGTTGTCATATGTAGGGTAAAACAAAGTTCTATCATTTGTTTACATGTGAATGACTGATATCCAAGAGGTCTAGACTCATCATTCTTTAGAGTCGTGTCCCATTGTGATCTAATTGGCAATAAAGCTTTCTTCATATTCATCATTTGCTAGCTTGCATTAGATGTTTATAACATAGCATACATGTATGGTTGTGTGATGTATTTATTCCCTCCCACATGATTTATAAATTACAATGGTTACTTTTTCAATGAAGGCTTCACAAGATTGTCATATAGACATATCTTGTGTCTTTTGCAGTGTGGAAATGATAAAAGAGGTTTCACTGGAGAGTGATATGACTATTTTGACTTGTGGCCTTTACTCCGCAAGAAATAGAAAGAGAAGCATGTAAGCAACTTTTTGAAGTACATGTAGAAGATTGTCATTAGGAGATGATTCTTATGACTAGTTTCCTTAGGACTTAATTTGTTTTTCTTGTCAAAAGAACTCAATAGTTAATTACTTAAATTTTTAAGGGAATAGGAGTCTCAATAGTATGTTAATGGAGTCAAACCTAAAACTTGTGTGTCGGGAAGAATAGAGTTAATATTACATCTATAAGTATAAAATCTTACACGATTTATTGACATTTTCTAGGCATCTAGAATGCAACTTAACAAGCCTATTTACAACCATTAACAATTTTAAATGATGGTTTATTACATTAGTTACAACCATGACTACTTGACTCCACCCGCAAATAGCTGTATGAAGACATAAATCCCTCTTAGTCAAGAATGAGGCTAAATATTTAGTTATCTTCCGCACTCGCAGGAAAATTTATGATAGTAATAGGTGAATGGGGTGCCCATACAGTCTGTACAGGGCCTTTTTATTGCTTGCTGAATAAGACATTTTTCCCCACAACTCGTTGGGAATAATTTCAATTTTTATGTAAATAATATTTTCATACCTTTTTAGTTGTATTTTTAATCATTCTTGCAAAGTAAATGAACACATGTAACTAATACATAACTGAAATAGCTATCCGCTTTCAAACCCGCAGTACTAACCGTCTCTCTGCAGCATATCCGTAATGTTTCCACCCTTCTCTCTTACTTCACTTCGGACTCATTTAAGGTGTTGAAGGGAATGGAGCAACAAATCTTCAATCAATTCATGCAACTGAGTTGTCATGTCATTCAAATTGATCGAATCAGGAACTCCCTAGAGCATCGAAGTTCACAAAAGTAGGTCCCAAGGCGGAGACACTCGACTAGGCAGTTGAAGCATTGAAAAGGGAAACAAGAGATACGGAGTAAAGGAGTGGATCTTATTCAGCGAAGATTGTGATGCCAAGAAGTGCTGAGGGATCAGAGGACAAATTTGAAGCTGGTTTGTATTCCATGCTCCCTATGCTCCTCCATTTCACGTCAGAGGGTGAGTTGAAGTTGGAAGAAATGAAGGCCTTGTTTGGTAATTAGCTAATTCTTGATTATTTCTGTTTTATTTTTTTGTTTATTGAGACAAAAAAAGAAAAACAAATCGGTTGGTTACGTCAGCTAATTTTTTATGCCTAGAAACAGTGGTCATAGAAAAGATTTGGAATAAAAATAAGAAGTTGAAAAATGTTACTTTTTTGTTCTCAAGATAAAATTTTGAAACCAAGATATTTTCTTTTTTATTTTCTTTTTTTTTCCTCCTCTAATCAGTTGCCGAGCTTAGTGATGGTTGGCAACCTTGCCAAAGCTCTGCCAACCCTCACCATGGTTGGGCGAGGCCGACCTCGACAAGGGCTGACGAGGTCCCTTGAGGCCCGATGATCAGCTAGAGGAGGAAGAAGAAGAAAGGAAAAAAGAAAAGAAAAAATCTCAAATTCTAAGTCACAAAAATAAAATAAAATTGAAGATTGTACTAAACGCATTCATGTTCTTTTTCTATTCTAGAAATAAATATTTTATGCAGTTATTAAACGCATTCGAATACTCGAAACTTGTTTAGGGAACAAAATTAGAAAAAAAATATTTTTAGTAGAAATTGTTCTAAAAAACAGAATGGTTACCAAGGTGTTGTTTGGTAACATTCCGAGGAACACCGTTTCTCTTCTTTTGTTTCCCGGAATAAAAATAGAACAGAAATGCATTTGGTAATTTTTTTATTTGGGAAAAAATATGTTCCCTGAGAATAGATTTAGAATAGGAACAAGAAAAAAAAAAAGTCGTTTTTTGTTCCCGAGAACAACTCAAGAAATAAGCTTTTCTTCTTTTGTTTTCTTCATTTTCTTTTCTTTCTTCCTTTCTTCTTCCCTAACTAATCCGGCCCGGCGACCTCGCTGTAGCCTTTTCGACTGTCGGCAAGGTCACCCCAAGCTGCTGGCCATCGGCGAGGCTCGAGGGAGCCTCACCGTGGTTGGGTGAGGCCCCCCAAGCCTCGTCGTGGCCGGGTGAGGCTCAACCTCCCCCGGCCACCACGAGGTTAGCGTCTCCTAGGTCGGCGTCGTCTGGCCTCTCAGTGACTAGGTGAGGCTCATGGGGGCCTCACCCAGCCACAACGAGGTTGACCTCGCTTAGCCATGATGAGGCTCAACCTTGCTCAACCACTGTGGTTGGGCGAGGTCGACCTCACTGTGGTTGGGTGAGGTTGAGCCTTGCTGGTGGCTGAGCGAGGCTCGAGGGGACCTCGCCAGCCATCGGCGAGGCTCCCCTGAGGTCGGCGACCTCGTCTGGGTGGTCACTGGCGAGACCATGGCCAAGCCGGTGACCAATTAAGAGGAAGGAGAGAGAAAAGGAAAAATGTAATAAAATTATTAATATATTAAAAGAAATTTTAAGTCATAAATTTTTTTGGGTTGTAACGTGTTTCTATTCTCGGAATTTTTTTTTTATTAGTTACCAAACATCTTAAAATGTTCATAAACTGTTTCCGAGAACAGAAATAGAAAAAATGTTTCTGAAAAGAAACTGTTTTTAGGAAGAGTTCAATATTTGTCTAAAACCTCTATTTAATGGGGCAAACACCAACTTGAATGCTATCATAGTGGATTGATGAAGATCCACAATGAATGAAGACGAGATGGAAGGGGAATCGCTATTCTTGTGGTTGATCAGTGAACAGTTTGATTGATTTCTCTAGCAAAATCAAGAAATAATGCTTTTCAAGAATTGCATGATGTTGCAAAACCACTGGTGTCATGGAGGCGGTGTAGAGGTCTTAGGATGAAAGTGTGAAGCAATGGGTGATGCCACGATAAAATGAAGTCGAAGGAATTGAAGGTAAGCGTGAATTGAGGGACAATGTGTTGGTATGTATTTTTAGTATTTTCTTTTAATAAATTACGGCATATATCGTCGGCATAAAAAGAATTTACAAAAGTGGCTTTATATTTACACCTTTAGAAGATACTACGTCCTAGCATTAATTATGGATTCGTAGACTGTAAAATTTCCTATAACTGATGTGTACTACATATTTCTGATTTCTTTTTCTCTCTCTTTTTTGTTCTTGTTTATCTCTGTGATAATCAAGATGACTCGAATTTATACAATGACCCGGGTTGTTGGGGGGGGGGGGGAGGGAGACCGGTAATTTTAGAGAACTTGTCACGTGGTTCGCATGGGATTCTTTGGTAAAAGAGTTGGCAAAATATTTTCACCCATTATAAATGGATTGAAAAGGGTTTTAAAAACAAAGCGCGGTTGTAAATGGATCTAAATGGGTTTACCTCATGCTTATAAAACAACACATTTTAATTGGGTTATCTACTGCTTTTTAGCTGTTGGGGCCATGCACATTGCAGGCCATATGTATGCTACTCAGAAAAATATGCTTCTGCACATGTTAATATTATATGATCGATTTTGCCTCCGACTGAGGTGAGCTTGTTTCAATACGCTTAGAAACAATATGAGATTTTTTATATTTTCAAATTTGAAAACGACAAAAAATATCCTTAATTTTTTAAATATCATGAAAAAAAAGAAAAGAAAGAAATTCTAAACTTTCCTGCTCAGCTGGACTTCACACGTTCTAGTAATGAAATCAAATTTGGACGTGTCAATCTCAGTTCAACTTGACTCAAATTACTGGCTTGGATTTGTTCCCAAGCAATTCAAGGATGATAATTTACAATAAGAATTATGATCTTCCACGGATTAAGTTCAATTTTTGTGGTAATCATTGAACAGATTCCTCTTCACCTATAAATTAGAACATTGAATACAAATTGGAATTCATACTTAGCCCACAATCCAAAGACCGATTATCATCCGTTGACAAATGGAAACACAATTTTACATATGGTCCGCTTGCACTGTTACGATCATCCCCCTTGTTTGAAAATTTTATTCTACAAATACGATTTACCATGGACTATTGGATCATACACATTAGATACATAGGGGTCTCATACAATAATCATCCTTTTAACAATTGAGATTTAATGGATCGAATTCAGACGCGATATTATTATGGTCGGATTCTAGAAACCAACCCTTATGCATTAGTGGTACAATCATCTATTGAACATAAATATTGAGTGAACTAAGTGTGACTTTAAGTTTTGATATGTCATTTCTATGTTTGATTTTTCAATATATATATGAATACTTGTGAAAGATCCAACAAAATGTTTATTATTACAAGGTTTAGCACATAATTTTACGAAAGTTATCCTTCATATAATTTGTTATCTAAAAAGTTACTAAAATGATTTGCAAAATGTTAGTGCCATTTTAATGGTGTTCATTATGTTTTGAAAAATAAGCAAAATTAATTGTTCAATTGTGGGCGTCCCTCACCTGAGGCCAGTGAGGATGGCTCTCGCTTGAGGTTCTTGACCTCCGCTAGCTATTGACGAGGCTCAATGATGGTTGGTGAAGGGAAAAAGAAAATGGTTCATAAAATTTTTAAAAAATTGCAAGTGAACATATTGTTGGCTGTATCACATAGGACTAAATTAGCAAGTTGTCAAAAAGTTTAAGACTAAATTAGTATAATTGAAAATTTTATGACTAAATTGGCCATTGTACAATAGGTTTGTGATTTTTGGATAATTTTCCCATAAAAATGACAATTAGAATACTTTTGTGAACTGCAAATTATAGACTACACAAGTACCGAATTTAATCTAAAAGCAAATCTAACGCAACGGAAGTTTGCTGGACGAAGCAAAAATATGCAAGCAAACAAACAATGAGGTCACTCCAAAATACTTCAAGGGGCCGAACATGGACGAAACATACACCGTCTAATACAATCAGACAAAGGGAACAGTTAGGCAACATGATTCATCTCTAGACAAAAGTTCATGTGCAGGGGATTAAGCATAGCAAATTTCATATCAAAATAACACCTTTTGACTCTCAAGTTTTTTCCTTCCACTCACCAGTTTCTAATCTTGTCTGATTCTGATTTTCCATTTACTTTCCTACTTCTTAGTAAAAAATCTCCCTTTTTGGATTCCCTAGCCACCGAAAGCCACCACCCTCGAAGCTCGCGATCACTTTTGCTTTGTTAAAGAGTCCCCATTTCTTGTATTTCTCTCTTTTCAAAAAAGAATCACCGAATCTTTCCCTCATTCTGTCTTCGAACTCTCGGTTGGATTTTCCTCAATCAATCACCGAATGACCCGCTTTCCCTTTTTCCCCCTGTTCTCTCATCCCTGGACAGCTCACTTGACCGAATCAATCTTTTCAAACTCCAGATTGCCTCATTCGCTGTCTTTTGGCCATCGACCGAGGGTCCCTCTGTGAGTGTTTGGTCATGTTTGATTTTTTGTGTAATCCAAATCTCTTGACCCTGTTTTGCTCCTTCAAAAATACTCCGCAAAAACCGGTTGATTTTTCGTAGTAGTTCGCCATCTTGGCCAGCCTCAACTCATCTAGCCCTAATCTTGAAGTTCTTCGATCCAAAATCCCACAATTCTTGGAGTCTAATCCACCTTGTCCGAATCATATCTAACTCCACAGCAAGGAGATAGGACCAATTCCACTATCTTGGAGTTAATTCCACTGTCTTGGAGTTGAGTCCAATCACGCTATCATGAAATTGAAACTAACTCTCGCGATTTTGGAGTCTTGAATTCTAGTTTATCTCACATGTCAAGCCATTCATTGGGCCAGTTAAAATGAAGAAGTTCATAGTTAAGCCCCTGTTTTATTTGATGCAAACAAGCTTTGTTTAATTCAAATGCATTGTGCCTAAACATAAACGTGTCTATTGTCTAAATGTGGAGAAATGAGATAAAAGATGCGAGTATAGGACTAAGCTAAGCATTTAAGGATCCAATCGCATCGCTATTGACGAACTCAACTTTTAGTTTTCTCATGAAATGAATGAAAAGTCTCCAAACAAAAATTTATGTGTCACTACAAAGTTAGAGGTACAAATTTTGACAAACCGACTCTTTTGACATTTGGTGGTGAATATTGTGATTATTTGGCTATTAGAAAGTATTGTTGTCATATGTATTATATATCATCTAAGTAGTTGTGTTATATTATTACTTAGTGAAGAAGAAATCATTCCGAGTTGGGGATGCCATTTCGAGGAAGCCAGCAATGTATTATATATCCATTCTCTAGTATCGTGTTTGTCCAAAGTTTTACTATTATTAATAGATCTATAATATAATTTTTTCTGGGATACTTGATTGTGTGGATAATTATATGTCTTGGATAGTCATATGACAAATTATTATATAGCAAAACTACTTCTCGGAGGTTGGGGAATGAAATTTCGAGGAAGACCACCAAAGTTGTTTTTATGAGTGAGCCCGCGACCAAAGTTGAGGATCACGAGAATCCACTACCCTGAAGTTGTTTGTCGGTTTGTGATCTATTACTGATCTCTACTTTTGTCGGCCACAAAGGAGCTTGTGCCACATGGTCGTACGCGGTTTCATTTTCCGAAGTTCTAATATTATTATTTGTTTTATCTACACGAAAAGAAGTAATGAATCTCGGTCCTTCTGTATAAGAATAGATCAACAAGAAGATCAAGTGGTGAATGACCTACTTGACAACATAGTTTCAAAATTTTAGCTTATACTCATTGCTGATTGTTAAACTCCATCGTCCAATGGCTTCTTCATCAAAATCCAAAAAGATTTACGACGTCTTCTTGAGTTTTAGAGGCATGGACTCACGTAATAGCTTTGTCGGCCATCTCTACCAAGCTTTACACCGAAATGGAATATACACTTTTCGGGATAGTGATGAACTGAAAAAAGGAGAACAAATATCGATGCTTATGAAGGTCATCAAAGAATCATGCATTGCAATCATCGTTTTCTCTGAGAATTATGCTTCCTCAATGTGGTGCTTGGAAGAGGTGGCGAAAATTATGGAGTGCAAGGAGCAAAAGGACCTCATCGTTCTACCAGTGTTTTATAAAGTGGACCCAAAAGAAGTGAGAGGGGGCAGAAAGAGTTATCAAAAAGCTATGGCTAAGCATGAGTTCAAGTTTGGGAAGGATTCAGAAAAATTGAAGAGATGGAAGACAGCTCTTCTCAACGTGGGCAACTTATCTGGGTGGCATTTGAATGATAGGTAAGTAGGGTGTAGTCCATATTTTATATAAGAAAAATGATCTTTACAAGTAAATATAAATATTATTTTTCTAAAAAATAGATAGATAAATAAATCAATGCACACGTGATTGTAAGTATATGAAAATGCTTCATCTTATGATTCCTGAAAATTCTGAAGTTGCTTGAGTTTAAGTTCGTAATTTCATTAAAGAATTGGCGAATCTAAGTGTAATTTAGAAAGATAAATAAAATATGGCAAAATATTAGAAAAATTGCTAATTAATAGAAAAATAAACTTGGCAAATAACTCAAATGAGAATTGTTAATCTAAAATTAATTAGTAACTTAATTGAAGAAAATTGACAAGTCACTTTAATTAAGGTTGACAATTTCAAAAATGAGTAAGCAACTCAAATGAGTATTGGTAAACCAATAGAAATGTTGGCAAATTCAAGGAACAAGTAAACGTTGGTAAGTAAATTAAGTGAGATTTGACAATCCAAAACTAGATGATAATTATTTAATATGATCAAAGATAGTAAATCACTATAATTTGTGTTACTAATTTTAAATAAAAGTTAGTAAATTCAAGCCCATGACTTATGCAAATCAAATTTAGTAAGTTAGTACGAAATGGGTAATGTGCAAATTATAAAGAAGTTTGTGATTTCATAAAATCATTGGTAAGTTACTAACAAGTTACATGAAAGAATAAATTACTGATCTTTTTTCATCGACATTGTTTTGACACTTACCGGTATATATTAAAATTCACTAGCACGAAAAGAAACCTATTTCTAGGCATCCAATAATATAATCCTGCCTTTAGCTTTTGCTAAGCCCTGTTTCATTCGGGTAAGGTCTGTAGCTCTTTCTTCAGGATCCTTGTCGCCCTCCTAATATAATCCTGCCTTTAGCTTTTTACTAAGCATGTTTCATTCGGGTAAGGTCTGTAGCTTTTTCTTTAGGATCCTTGTCGCCCTCCTCGAAGCGTAATAAAAGTTCTAATTTATCAGTGGGCTATTGAAGTATTTTCGTTTCATTTTGGTAAAATTGAGTTCCATAGATTTTCGATTTTGGTTGACCACGTCCTAAACTCGTTGCAACTGGAATTTTGAGTTCGAAAAGTCACATGTGGCTATCCATAGAACAGGCACTTGGCTTTTTTCAATAATACAAAATCGACCTTGGGACTTTATCGGCTGAAAAATTTACTGACTCATTTGAACAGAATAAAAGATTAAAACTTGATCGACATAGGACAAAATGTTAAGTAGTGTTATTGTACTTACCCATTTCTTTGGAAGGAATCAAAAAGTTTGCAACGCGTGATATAGAATAATTAGTGTTTATAGGCCACGTGAAGCAATAATATCGTGCTTTAGGGAATTTAAAAGTTTTGGAATTGAAATCTTAATCACCGTTTAAAGTCCAATATAACGCTTCTTCTTGATTAAGAGCATAAATAAATCACATATAATAGTCGGAACGAAAAATAAGTAAATCGTCATGTATAAATCAAAAGAACAAGTTCACTTAGAAAACTAAAAGTCAGAACCTTGAACTTATTTTGATTGGTGTGGGGCTCTTGGAGTTCTAATTCAACTCGGTGGGAATACATCTTGTTTCGGTTGTGATTATCTGAAAATGCAACGCACTGCTCTGTCATTGTTAGCTAGGGTTTGCTCGTTATTTGCTTATTCAACTCCCTAAAATGATGCTATAACTTCTTTTTCCGTTTTTATCAGAGACGAGTCAGAGCTTATTCAAGAAATTGTGGAGAAGATCTCCACTTACCTAGCCCAAACACCTTTGCATGTTGCTAAGCATCCAGTTGGGATGGACTCCCGAGTTGTTAAACTGAAATCTATGTTAAATCTTGAGTCTAATGATGGTGTTCTCATGGCGGGAATTTGGGGACAAGGAGGTATAGGGAAGACAAGTTTAGCGAAAGCTCTTTACAATGCTATATTCATACAATTTGAGGGTTCATGTTTTCTGGAAAATGTTCGAGAAACTTCAAAAGGTACCAAGGGTTTAGTTACTTTGCAAGAAATATTACTAAATGATATACTGTTACCACAAAAAAGATTAGAAGTATCCAATGTTGATGGAGGTATTCAGCTAATACAACGCAGACTAGGTCGCAAAAAAGTTCTCCTCATCCTTGATGATGTGAATGACTTGTGCCAATTGAATACTTTAGCAGAAGGCAAGTGGTTTGGTAATGGAA
This sequence comes from Eucalyptus caleyi, assembly GCA_014182885.2. Classification (NCBI taxonomy): domain Eukaryota; kingdom Viridiplantae; phylum Streptophyta; class Magnoliopsida; order Myrtales; family Myrtaceae; genus Eucalyptus; species Eucalyptus caleyi. The sequence goes on along the minus strand of CM024470.2, from coordinate 37,600,590 downwards.
GTAGGATCATCGTTACCACAAGAGATAAACATTTGCTAACTTGTCACCGGATAGATCTATATCATGTGTATGAAGTTGAAGCACTTGATGATAGTCAAGCTCATGATCTGCTTACTAAGCATGCTCTTCAAATGCGCCAAATCAGAACAGATCTCGTGGATAGTGCTCTAAATTATGCTAAAGGCCTTCCTTTAGCACTTGAGGTGCTGGGTTCCTTATTATGTGGTACAACAGAAGATGTATGGGAAAGTACACTAATGAAACTTTCTAGAATTCCTGACAAGAAAATTAATAATGTGCTCAAAGTGAGTTATGATGGACTAGATGAAAATGAGAAAGAGATCTTTCTCCACATTGCTTGCTTCTTCAATGGGCGGACAAGAGAGTATACAAAGAAAGTTCTTGATAGTTGCGATCTTCTGATAGCTGTAGGATTTGATACTCTCATTAAGAGGTCCTTGATACGCTTTGAGCTCGGAATCCTAAAAGTGCACGACTTGATTCAAGCGATGGGTAAAGATATTGTGAACCAAGAATGTCGAGATGATCCCGGAAGACGTAGTAGACTATGGTTGTATGATGATGTTGCCAATGTTTTATCACGTGACATGGTAAGACTTGTGAATAAGATCAAAATTTTGCCTGTTATTTTTTACTCTAATTACTAAAAATGCATAACCTAAATAATTTTGTATATATAGGGAGATTGTCCTATAAAAGCCATAGTGTTGCAACTAATTGAGCCGACAAAGATGCGTATCAGTCGTGGTGCTTTTACAAAAATGCAAAGGCTAAGATTGCTCATCTTGCACAACGTGCATGATTCTTTTCAAGGTCCTATATTTCTTCCTAGTGAGCTTAGATGGTTTGAATGGCCTGGATGTGCTCGCCAGATTCCAAAATTTTCCGCTGGTCCAAGGAAATTAGTGGGACTCAATATCACAGGAGTTCTCAAACAATTTAAGGTGAGCATTACCAACAAATACCTTTTTATTATCTACTTAATTTTATATGTAGATGCATATCATATGTACTAGTACGTGAAAGGAAGTGGTGTTCCTCTGTTTCAGGCACCACTTCGCTATTTTCTTTCAAAATGACCCTAATTACTTGCGTTAGAGATATTTTTATGTGAAGCAAAATTGACATTTGATAACGTAAGCGAAGAACTTCATCATAAATACTCAAAGGAAACATTTTTGTTAATAAAATACACAATACAAAGAAGTTTTATACATATATGTGGAAAGAGAAAGATATTGCAAGATTTGATTTTTTTTTTTTTTTTTTTTATGAAGGCCATTGCATTATTAGAAAATTCAACAGTTCATATTGAAATAGCGAGAGATAAAGAAAAATCAATTTCATGTATATATGTCCATTATATAATATATGTAGAATAAGTAATTGAGGATATTTGATGGAAGGAATATAAAAAAGGAAAAATATTGAAATATTTTAAAGTAGGAGATCATCTTTACCTTATATATAGTATAAATTAAGGTTAAATACTTTTTAAACCTAATATATCTAACGATTAACATAGATATATTTTATAATCAAATCAAATCTACCTAGTGAAGAAATTCAAAATGCAATTTGCTGTCGGTTGTTTACCAATGAACTTTATTATTAAAAAAAAATTATAGTGATCAAACAAAAAGGAAATAAAAATATGACAAACCTACCCGTTGACATGTATGTAGAAATAAAAACACCCAAGAAGTGTTTGGTTTAGTGGTAGGCCACGTACCCAATGCACGTTCCTAAATAGCGAGGATTTGCCCAGCATCAACTAAATTAGTTAAGTCGAAGGTTTGAACGCAAGTAAGGCATTGTTAGTTGCTTAAATCATTTCTTAAGGAGCAGCACTTCTAATAGAGTTTTTATTAGGAACTTTGCTAGTAATGTGGGCACAACTAAATCAATGTGTGATCCAGCAGGGGGCATCCCACTAGTTTCTTAATAGAAAGTCAGAGCCAGATTTTAAAATGAGTACATGAAATTTTTATTTTCTTTCGAATGTTTTTTTTAAGTTGCATTCACTGTCCTTGCATGACTTAAAAAAATTAAAATTTATTAATCTTTTTGCAAGTACATTGTGAAAGTATATATATCCCCTATTTATCTAGGATATATAGTTAAAGCCAGACCTAGCAAAGTCTTCATTCCTATGCTTGCCACATGGTACTTCACTTTGTTTTTGTGATTGCCATATGACATCACACGTGGAATAGTTTTGTCACATGGCCCACATCCACACTTGCCATGCGGCAATTCACTGTGCTTCTATGGTTGTCACATGGCGTTGTCACATGGCATGACGTGTGGCATAGTTTCGTCATGTGGCCTACATTCACATGCTCGCCACATGACACTTCACTTATATTTTGTGATTGCCACTTGCATGACACGTGACGCAGTCTTATCCCAAATTAATTTTTGTCTGTTAATGGATGGTAGATTTGGATGGGGAGTACCAGATTGAGATTCTTTTGTTAGAATAAAATTAGTCTTGGTGACTATGTCATAGTGGTACCAATTTAGGATTTTTGTGAAATGAACATTAGTTTAGAGTAAACTTACATACTGATTTAGGATTTTAATGGTATTAGTTCTAATTTTCTCTTTCATAATTGTCTAACAGAATTTTATTTATGAATTTTTTAATATTGTGTACCCATATATTGTTCAATTCTTTCAAATAACGTCTACAATTTTAAAACATAGTAGTTATCACTGATAAAGCCTAGTTGTGCGCGTGCCGCTTGACACCACTTGCGTGCAAGCTTTGCCCCCAAATATATATTCTAGTAATTACCAGTAAAGTTTGAAAGTGTTTAGTAATATATAAATACAACATATAATTTATAAGGAATCAGTTTATAGTAACTTCAAATGAAAAGTCAATTGATAGGTTAGAAAATTTACTTAGAAACCTATATAGTAGGTTACAAGTTGCATGGTCTACCGAAGCTCCTTACTTCCTTCCGCATGAAGAGTGTTGTGGCCTCGCATATGTAATTATGATATATTCACCCAGTCAATATCAATTATATAACAGTGGACGATGTGTAATTGTGACGTATCTTTTCCCTGAGAAACCCAATCTCCCCCACATGTTGCGTAGCCAAGTTAATAAACCTCAATCAAGCTTAGCCCCTAAAAATAAATTATGATATTATTAATGATCAATATATAAAACCATGGACAACGTACCATGGACAGCGTGAATGACTTCCAATATTGTTTTACCATCATTTCACTAGTTTGACTCCCTAGTCTATGTACAACAACAAACATAGGCCTATTTTGTGGACTTTGTACCAAATCACCTCTACATTAAATAAACAAATTGCTCAATATTTACGATTAACAAGCTAAAATATAATAATTTCTTGAAAGATTGTTCCACGGTTTAAATGTAAGGAAGCAACATCATCATTCAAACTCCCTTTTTTGTCCCTCTCAGAATGTTTATCAAATGTTTTTTTTTTTTTTTTGCTGTATTTGCAGGATTTCCAAAATTTGAAGTACATTACTTTTAGTTACTGTGAGTGGCTGGTTTGTATTCCTGACCTTTCATATACTCCAAATCTCGAGGAATTGGAATTTGATAATTGCAAAAACTTGGTAGAAGCCCACAAGTCCCTTGAATATCATGACAAGTTACGAGTGTTGAATTTCTCAGGGTGCTCTGAACTTAGTGCTTTTCCAAACAAGCTCAAGTCAAAAAATCTTCAAACTCTCAAACTTGAAAATTGCACGAAGTTTGAAAGGTTCCCTGATATTCCACATAAACTCGAAGCCCTAAGCTACCTTTGGTTACGAGGGACTGCTATTAAAGAACTTCCTACATCAATAGAAAATCTTGTCTCTTTAAAGAGAATGCATTTGAATACATGCAAGAACTTGGTTTGTCTTCCGTCTAGCATTTATAAGTTACAAAACCTTGAAGAATTGCAAGTTAAGGGTTGCACTAATTTAGTCGGGTTTCCAAAGTATGAGGATTCAGCTGATCCGTGCATGAAGATCGGACTTTCAAATTTACGCCGATTAGACCTTACAAGATGTAAGCTGTTTGAAGTAGAGTTTCTTGATAATCTTTCCTATTTTCCCCTCCTGGATAGATTACTTCTGGCAGAGAACAATATTATTGCCCTCCCTCCATCCATCAATAAGCGTAATCAGTTGTCTATATTGCAAGTTGAAAACTGCCATCAATTACAAAAGATTCCCGAGTTTCCCTCATTTTTGAGTTTTTATGCGGATAATTGCAAATCTCTACAAAAAAAGGAATTTTTCCGTAAAAGTTTGGCTAATGGGCTCGATTCACTGGACCAGGTTAGATACTCTCTCTCTCTCTCTCTCTCTCTCTCATACACACAAACACACCATATTGATGGGGAGTATATTATGTTAGGTCCATTGTGTGCTTGTATATTGCCATAGCAGAAAATGCAAGATCGAAGGCTTAAGAAAAAAAGCAAAGTGGTATGAAGTGGTTCTGCACATATATGCATGTAACATAGGTGGCTCCCCTACTTTTATGGGGATGATTTCCATCACATGAGACTTGTGTTTTAATGCAAGCATCAATGGATCTTCTCATTTGGGTACTAATATTAACTTGGATACTTTCCATCGATCTATCTTTGTAACAGAATCAGAAAAATTTCCGCATAGTTCTCTGTGAAAGAGAGATGCCACAATGGATCTTTCCTATTGAAGAGGATTCCATATCTTTCATGGGTTCAAAGGACTTGTATGACAAGATTCTTGGATTGGCAATTTGTGTCATTCTTAATAATGTTGATTCCAGCTTTGAGATTTTAGCACATGTTGATGGTAAAAGGGAGCATAGAATAGAGGTAGCGTTCCCCTATCCACTACATTCTGAACATATATGTCTTTGCTATCAGAAAGGACCTGATTTGTGGGAAGGAGTCGATTTTGGTCAATTTGATGGCAATTATGTAGAGTTTAGCCTTACACGTTTGATGAAAGTGAAAAAGTGGGGATTCCGAATAATATGCAAGCAACTAGGGAATGATTTAAAGGTTGAGCTTCGAGATACTCAGTTGATAGATCTAGCTTTACTCTATGAAGTTGGTCATGAATCAACAAATTCAACAGTCAGGAGTTCACTCATGCACGAAGATAATTCGAGCGAAGCAGATCTACATAAGGACTTGCAAGGTTGTCAAGTGAGTGGTGAGGAACAAAGTCAAATAGTACCAAAGAGAAATCATGAGCTTTTCTCCCTCGAGGCATGTGAACCAAGATCATCTCGACTTCTAGTTCTATTGTTAGAGAGGAGTATGGCGGTGTTTGCTCGCTGCTTTTGTTGTTAGTTTGATGGGAATTTACAAAGGAAGCAATTCTTAGGTGAGTGAACTCGGCTGATCTCCGTTATAATGCTTTTTTCCCTTCTCGTTTTCTTTTCTTAATAATTCGATGTTAGTACTCATTTGTACCCATATATATCCATTGAGGTATTTCATATGTCCACTTCAACTAGCATTGACTTTGCCAGCTACAACATGGAAATGATCGGCCTTGGAGGGAACTAAATAAAGGGGCTTGGGATGTGCATTTTGATGCTGGTGGAGTGGAGGGACAACTTGGCAGAGAAAGATACGAACTTCCATTGGAGTTACAGAGGATGAAGGCATCAAATACAAGAGAGGCGTGCACCCAACCCAACAACGCTCTCTGTGAGTTCTCTTTCTTTCTTTGTTCTCATTTTCACTTTCTCTTTCTTTGTCACTTTCAATTCCATGTATTTTCGATTCAATTGATTTCCCACCTTTTCTTCGCACTTCGTTACCCCATAGATTCATCACTCAATCCAAGTCTCCATTCGCTATTTTTATACTTGGGTACAGAACCCTAGAGCTGTGACATCCTGAAATTCGACCCCGTTCGATAAAGTGAAATGGGCATTTCGTCGGCGTGCCTATGGCCTTTTTCTCTGAGCTGATCACTCACGAATTAACTAACCTATTGGGTAAAGCCATTAAGGGATGTATCAACTGTAAAATCCCTAAAAGCTACCTAATTGGTTGGATTGAGCTAAAATCACGTCCGATCGATTTTTAACCACGAAATTGAACTCAATTTCGGGAATCGAATTTTAAGTGCGTCATGATTCTTATTTTTAGGATCCTGTCTCATCGCTCGTCAATTTATTGACGAGTCCGAAATTTCAATAAAGAAATTATCGGAAGAAAATTGAAGATCAAATTAAAATAGAAAGAGAAAAGGAAAATTTGCATAATGGAAGTATGCATTTTATTTTTCTTTTTCTCTCTCTCTCCCTTCTCTTTTCTTTTCTTTCTTTTCTCTCTTTTCTTTCTCTCTCCTCTCTCTTCTTTCTTCCCCTGCACGACAGAATCGGTTCCCTTCTTCTCCTTCTTTCTTCTTTCTTCTTCGCGGAAACCAGAAGCGGAAGAAGACCAAAAGCTGTAGCTCCATCGCCGTCCCGCCGCCGCACCGCCGCGCCGCGCCCACGCGCCCGTCGCCGTCCCGCCGTCCGCGCACGCCCAGGCCGCGCGATCCAGCCGACCCAGCCCCTGTTCTGCACCGACCAGCCACCGTCCGGCCACCTCCGGCCACCGCCTAGCCCCGTCGGACCACCCCCGCGACCCCCTCGCCCTCCGTCAGCTTCCCCTTGCCGCCCTAGCCGCCGGAGCAGCCCCGATCGGCTCCGTCCAGCAGACCCACGGAGTGGGTTTCAGCATCTTCGGGCCCGCTTTTGGGCCGTTTCCCGACCCCGAACCCGAGCCGTGCTTTGGGAATAATTGTTCCTCGCTTCGCCGCCGTCGGATTGATCCGATTTGCGCGCGATTTGGTGAGTAATCTCACTAATCCAGGATTAGTGGCTAATTTATGCTTAAGGTTGGTTTAGATTTAATTAATTATGTTTAGGTTGTTAGATTAGATTAAATTAGCAATTATTAGCCAATTGTGATGCGAATTAGATAAATTGAATGTGTAATTAGCAAGTAGACATGGTCTACTAATTATTGGAAGTGCCTCGGGATTTTTCCCGACCCTTAGTGGGCTCCAATTAGGCTTTTCGGGCCTAAGTGGATTTTTTGTATTTAAATATTAATTTTCGGAATTAAATTAAATAATTATTTATTTTCCGAAAATTCAACTGAGATGGGCTGGAACCGGAAAATTATGCTGATGATTTGTGGTGAAGTCCGTTTATTTAATCGGGCTTTATTTTGAGCTAAATTGAATTTTTAATATTAATTAATTAATTTTCGAAATTAATAAATTAATTATTTATTTTTCGGAAATTAAGATTTTGATGGCCGACGACCGAAATCTCGTGTTGATCGCCGTGGCGCGGTCCGTTTATTTATTTGAGCTCCACGTTGTATGGAATTAAATAAATTGTGATATTTTAGGGATTTACCCTAATTTGATTGGAATTGATTGAGATTGAATTGGCCAAGTGTGTTATTTAGCATTTATAATGCTTTGTTGAGTTGATTTAATTAATTGATTGAGAAATCGTTGGGTATTGGTTATCACCTGAAAGGAAGCACGTGGGCTCGGTGAATTGGAATATCAACTGGAAAATGCACGTGAGTTTAGTGGTTGATCATATTGAATTGTTTATGTTGGCTCTGTGATCAGTGTATCACCTTGGCGAAAAAGATGCCCGAGAGCATATTGAATTGTTTATGTTGGCTCTGTGATCAGTGTATCACCTTGGCGAAAAAGACGCCCGAGAGCATATTGAATTGTTTATGTTGGCTCGTGATCGTGTATCACCTTGGCGAAAAAGACGCCCGAGAGCATAGTGAATTGTTTATGTTGGCTCGTGATCAGTGTATCACCTTGGCGAAAAAGACGCCCGAGAGCATATTGAATTGTTTACGTTGGCTCTGTGATCAGTGTATCACCTTGGCGAAAAAAGACGCCCGAGAGCATAGTAAAGTGTTCACTGTACGTCACCTTGGCGAATCGACGCCCGAGAGCATTGATGGAGCTCTGTGACTAAGTGCAGGCATCGTAAAAAGGGCACGTGGGCTCGGTGACTTGATGCATCACTTTGGCGAAAAGGTCGCCTGAGAGAATGCACGTGGGCCCAAGGTTCGAGGCACGTGAACTCGGAGACTTGGAAGGTCATCCTGGAGAATGCACGTGGCCTAGCTTTTAAATATCCCACAGTGGGGATTGATTCGTATGACATGTAATCGACTGGTTCGATTTGTTTGAAGTGAATGGGTGTCTATTGTGAATTGTACTGACTTGCAGGTGGGATCAGAGGCCAAGGTAAGTCCTCTATCCTGTGCGTGTTTAGGCAGTCTTTAGTATAATGGTTTGCTAATCGGGCTTAGTGGGGTAGAACTCGCTGAGACGTAGTCTCATCCCAGTTTGGGGAAAACCATTTCAGGACCCCGCTAAAGATCTGAGGAGGAGGAATCCGAGGAGGAGAACTCGAAGGTGAATCTTAAGGAGAAAGATTTTTGGAAGAAGAAGACAAATCTGAGAGGGGCCTTGAGTACGGCCTAGTTCATCTAAGTTTCTGTCTTCTTTTGAGATTTCTGTTTTGATGTGAATAGTTATGAAAGGGTTTATGGTTTGTATAAAGGTTTGGTTATAAATTTCAATATGAAAAATATGGCCCTGCTTTTCTATCCCATCGTTTTATTGTCTGGGGATTTTAACTGCTTCCGCATGTGCTTAAAAATGAAAAGGGTCGGCGATACATTGTCCTGGGATATCGCATATAAAATCGACCAAGTCAGACGGATGTGTGCGTGCCTGAGGATTGGGGTGTGACATCCAGTTTAAGTGGTATCAGAGCGAAGTTGAAGATTGGAGTGATAAGGAGCGATGGTTAATGGGATAGTTAGTAGGATGGCCTTTAAATTCATGCTGGTGCATGTCTGTGATAGCTGAGTGCTAAAATTGTTTGTTGTTTGGATCGCTCTGTTTCTAATTCGGTGTTGAATTGGAAACAGGTGTTAGTTGAGTAAAGCTACACCATGAGCGATCAAGAGCCGAGAACTCCTGCAAAAAGGACCAGTAGGGCCGTTATTCGGGGTAGAGCTCCGACTCGTGTCGGAACCCGAGGCGGACGTGGTCGAGCGCCAGCACAGGCTAGCGCGAGTGGAGTGAATCCACCTGTCGTAGATGTCGGGGTAGCAGCCCCTAATGATCCAAGAGTGGATGGGATCTTGCGTGTTTTAGAAGCGATGGGTAATAGAATGGATCAGCAAGCCGCTGCTGTTGAAGCCGCTGCTCAGGCCGCTGCAACTGCTGCCGCTGTCGCCGCTACCGGAGTTGCCCCTGCAGTCGCACCTGCTGCCGCGCCTGCAGTCGCACCTGTCGTTGCTCCTACCGCTGTGAATGTTGAGAACCCATCGGAGATAGTGGTCGCTGCAAGACCAATCCATAAGTTGGTGGAGCATTTCCTAAGGTTAAATCCGCCAGTTTTTACCAGGTCTGGAGACCCCGAAGCTGCTTCTTCATGGATTTAGAAGCTCGAGAAAGCGTTTGCACTACTGATGTGCAACGAGACTGAGAAAGTAATGTTAGCAACTTACCAGCTGGAGGGAGTTGCTGACACTTGGTGGATGACAACGCGTGAAATGATCTTTCCGGAAGGTGCTGTTCAGGATTGGAACACTTTCCGCGAAGCTTTCAATGATAATTCTTCTCTGAGACTGCCAGAGAGGTGAAGATGGCTGAATTTCAACGTCTTCGCTAGGGTTCTCTATCTATTGATGAGTATGAGGCGAAGTTCGCCGAACTTTCGCGATATGCCCCTGAGTTAATTGAGAACCCTGTGAATCGAGCGAGGAGGTTTAGAGATGGATTCAAACAGGATTTGAGAAGTGCCTTAGTCCTTCTGGATCTGAAGACTTATAACGACATATACCGGAGAGCTCAGAAGATTGAAAAAGATCATAATGATAAAGCTGCCTCATCTGGATCGAGGTTTAGCTCTCACAGAGACAACATCCTTCAAGGAAAGAGGCCGATGTTTGGAAATAGATTCCAAAGCCCGCCCAGCAAGAAGAGTGGATTTAATAGGTCAGGACCTATTAAGAATGATGCATGTCGCTTGTGTGGGAGAAGACATGGGACAGCATCGTGCCCAGTTAGGACGGGTGCCTGTTTTGAATGTGGCCAACAGGGCCACATGGCCAGATTTTGTCCTAAGAAGCAAAGAGGACAACCTCTGTTGCCGCCGCCGCCACCGACGAGATAGATAGGAGGGTATGCCCCTCAGAATGCACTGTAAGGAGGACCGCAGAGACCTCCAGCTCAGGGCACTGTGTATGCAATTACCCAAGGTCAGGCAGAAGCTGCGCCTGGCGTGATTACAGGTACGGTTTCGCTCAACGACCAACCTGCTTATGCTTTGTTTGATTCGGGAGCAACCCATTCCTTCATTGCCGAGCAATATGTTAGGATGCTAGGATTGAATCCTGTATTGTTGGAATCGGCAATTTGCATATCTACACCCTTGAAAGATAAAGTTATTGCTGCTTTGGGATGTTCGGGGTGCAAGTTAGAGATTGGTGAGCGAGTGGGGAAAATTGACTTGTTAGTCCTAGCCATGTATGATTTTGATTTGATAATTGGCATGGACTGGCTCACCAATCAACGAGCTAAAATGGACTGCTATCGCAAGGCGATTCAGTTTGACCCATTAGGGGATAAGAGCTTCGAGTTTGTCGGGAATCGAGGAGGACCTTCGATTTCCTTAATTTCGTCGCCGGAAGCAGCTCGTTTGTTAGACGAGGGTTGCCGAGGGTACTTAGCGACTGTCGTGGATATGACAGTTGAAGATTTGAAAATGGAAGATATTGTAGTGGTACAGGAGTTTCCAGAAGTCTTTCCAAAAGAATTGCCAGGGTTACCGCCAGAAAGGGAGATTGAATTTGTAATCGAGCTAGCACCAGGGACAGAACCGATTTCAAAGGCACCTTACCGAATGGCGTTATCTGAGTTGAAGGAACTGAAGGTGCAGATGCAAGAGTTACTGGATAAAGGATTTATTCGTCCTAGTGCATCGCCCTGGGGAGCACCAGTTCTGTTTGTTAAGAAGAAAGATGGTTCGTTGCGTTTATGCATTGACTATCGGCAGCTCAACCAGGTAACGATCAAGAACAAGTATCCATTGCCGAGGATAGATGACTTGTTTGATCAGCTGCAAGGAGCGTCAATATTCTCGAAAATCGACTTGAGGACAGGATACCATCAGCTGAGGATTCGGAAAGAGGATATTCCTAAGTCAGCATTTCGTACCCGGTACGGGCATTACGAGTTCACAGTGATGCTGTTCAGATTGACGAATGCTCCAGCTGCCTTTATGGATTTGATGAATAGAGTGTTCAAAGAATATCTAGATCAATTTGTGATCGTGTTTATAGATGATATCCTGGTCTACTCGAGAAGTAATGAAGAGCACGAGAATCATTTGAGATTAGTGCTTCAGACCTTAAGAACACATCAGCTATATGCTAAGTTTAGCAAATGCGAGTTTTGGCTGACTCGTGTTGCGTTCTTAGGTCATGTGATTTCCGGAGAAGGAATCTCCGTCGACCCAAGCAAGATAGAAGCTGTGATCAAGTGGCCAAGACCGACATCAGTGACAGAGATCAGAAGTTTTCTGGGGTTAGCAGGTTATTACAGACGGTTTGTGGAAGGATTTTCATCGATAGCGTCGCCTCTGACAAAGCTTACAAAGAAAAATGAGAAGTTCATATGGACAGACAAGTGCGAGTGTAGTTTTCAAGAGCTGAAGGAAAAGCTGACTACCGCACCTGTGCTGACGATTCCATCTAGTCCTGGAGGATTCGAGATCTATAGTGATGCGTCATTTAGGGGATTAGGTTGCGTGTTGATGCAACATGGTAGAGTTGTTGCATACGCTTCTCGGCAGTTGAGACCTCATGAATTGAATTATCCGACGCATGACTTAGAACTCGCAGCCATCATATTTGCGTTGAAGATTTGGAGGCACTACTTGTGTGGGGAAAAGTTTCAGATCTTCACGGACCATCAAAGTCTCAAGTATTTGTTCTCTCAGAAGGAGTTGAACATGAGACAACGGCGATGGATGGAATTGCTGAAAGATTACGACTGTGACATTCTATATCACCCGGGAAAGGCGAACAAAGTTGCCGATGCATTGAGTCGGAAGTCTTCAGTGGCACGGATCTTGGTTAAGGAGTGGAACTTAATCGAAAGAGCTCGAGATTCGGAATTCAAATTTGAAGTAGGCCACATTTCAAGTTTTATGGCCACCCTCAGAATTGAGCCGGATGTCCAAGTCAGAATCAAGCAACTCCAACCGACAGATCCAAACGTACAGAAAATTCTTCAAGAGGATACTGACAAAAGAAAAGCTGATTTTCAAGTTTCTGATGATGGGGTACTGAGGCTTCGTGGACGTTTGGTTGTACCTGACGATGTAGAGCTTAGAGAAGAAATTTTATCTGAAGCACATCGTAGCAATTACAGCGTTCATCCTGGAAGCACTAAGAAGTATCAAAATTTACGTCAACACTATTGGTGGTCAGGTATGAAGGCGGACATCGCCAAGCATGTGGCCAAGTGTTTGACTTGTCAGCAAGTAAAAGCCCAGCATTGCAAGCCGGGAGGATTTCTGCAACCTCTCGCGATCCCAGAGTGGAAATGGGAGCATATCACGATGGACTTCGTGACTGGACTACCAAGGAGTCAAAGGGGAAATGATTCGATTTGGGTAGTAGTCGACAGGCTGACAAAGTCGGCTCACTTCATTGCAGTTCGAAAGGACCTAAGTCTGGATAGACATGCAGACCTGTATGTGCGTCAGGTGGTTCGTATGCATGGAGTGCCAGTTACGATAACGTCTGATAGAGACCCGAGATTTACTGCTGCTTTTTGGAAGAGCTTGCAGAGTGCTTTAGGTACAAAACTTCAGTACAGTACGGCATATCATCCTCAGACGGATGGCTAGTCAGAAAGGACGATTCAGACTCTTGAAGATATGCTGAGAGCATGTGTAATAAACTTCAAAGGAAGTTGGGAGGATCAGCTTCATCTGGTGGAATTCGCCTACAACAACAGTTATCAGCAGAGCATCAAGATGGCTCCATTTGAAGCGTTGTATGGCAGAACATGCAGAACTCCAGTGTGTTGGGATGAAGTCGGAGAAAGGAAGATAACAGGCCCAGAGTTGGTTTAGCAATTGGTAGATGCCGTGGCAGTGATCAGAGACAGATTGAAGACAGCGCAGAGCAGGCAGAAAAGTTATGTAGATAAGCGTCGAAGGTCTTTGGAATTCCAAGTTGGTGATCACGTTTTTCTGAAAGTGTCACCAATGAGGGGAACTTCGCGCTTTGGTAAGAAAGGCAAACTGAGTCCGAGGTACGTAGGTCCGTTTGAGATTCTTGAAAGAATCGGAAACCTAGCGTATCGTCTTGCGTTACCGCCAAGATTGGCACAAGTGCATGACGTCTTTCACGTGTCGATGTTAAGGAAGTACGAGCCTGACCCGACCCACGTGCTAAATTTCGAGGAATTGGACGTGGATGATCGTGTGTCATACGTTGAAAGCCCGGTCCAGATTGTCGATCGTAAAGAGCAAGTTCTGCGTACAAAGACCATCCCGTTGGTCAAAGTGGTCTGGCAACACCACGGCATTGAAGGAGCGACTTGGGAGGCGAAGAATCGATGAGACGGTTGTACCCCGCCTTTTGAACAAAGTGTAATGGTTTAAATTTCGAGGACGAAATTTTTATAAGAGGAAGAGTTGTGACATCCTGAAATTCGACCCCGTTCGATAAAGTGAAATGGGCATTTCGTCGGCGTGCCTATGGCCTTTTTCTCTGAGCTGATCACTCACGAATTAACTAACCTATTGGTTAACTAACCTATTGGGTAAAGCCATTAAGGGATGTATCAGCTGTAAAATCCCTAAAAGCTACCTAATTGGTTGGATTGAGCTAAAATCACGTCCGATCGATTTTTAACCACGAAATTGAACTCGATTTCGGGAATCGAATTTTAAGCGCGTCATGATTCTTATTTTTAGGATCCTGTTTCATCGCTCGTCAATTTATTGACAAGTCTGAAATTTCAATAAAGAAATTATCGGAAGAAAATTGAAGATCAAATTAAAATAGAAAGAGAAAAGGAAAATTTGCATAATGGAAGTATGCATTTTATTTTCTTTTTCTCTCTCTCTCCTTCTCTTTTCTTTTCTTTCTTTTCTCTCTTTTCTTTCTCTCTCCTCTCTCTTCTTTCTTCCCCTGCACGACAGAATCGGTTCCCTTCTTCTCCTTCTTTCTTATTTCTTCTTCGCAGAAACTAGAAGCGGAAGAAGACCAAAAGCTGCAGCTCCGTCGCCGTCCCGCCTCCGCACCGCCGCGCCGCGCCCGCGCGCCCGTCGCCGTCCCGCCGTCCGCACACGCCCAGGTCGCGCGATCCAGCCGACCCAACCCCTGTTCTGCACCGACCAGCCACCGTCCGGCCACCTCTGGCCACCGCCTAGCCCCGTCGGACCACCCCCGCGACCCCCTCGCCCTCCGTCAGCTTCCCCTTGCCGCCCTAGCCGCCGGAGCAGCCCCGATCGGCTCCGTCCAGCAGACCCACGGAGTGGGTTTCAGCATCTTCGGGCCCGCTTTTGGGCCGTTTCCCAACCCCGAACCCGAGCCGTGCTTTGGGAATAATTGTTCCTCGCGTCGCCGCCGTCGGATTGATCCGATTTGCGCGCGATTTGGTGAGTAATCTCACTAATCCAGGATTAGTGGCTAATTTATGCTTAAGGTTGGTTTAGATTTAATTAATTATGTTTAGGTTGTTAGATTAGATTAAATTAGCAATTATTAGCCAATTGTGATGCGAATTAGATAAATTGAATGTGTAATTAGCAAGTAGACATGGTCTACTAATTATTGGAAGTGCCTCGGGATTTTTCACGACCCTTAGTGGGCTCCAATTAGGCTTTTTGGGCCTAAGTGGATTTTTTGTATTTAAATATTAATTTTCGGAATTAAATTAAATAATTATTTATTTTCCGAAAATTCAACTGAGATGGGCTGGAACCGGAAAATTATGCTGATGACTGTGGTGAAGTCCGTTTATTTAATCGGAGAACTTTATTTTGAGCTAAATTGAATTTTTAATATTAATTAATTAATTTTCGAAATTAATAAATTAATTATTTATTTTTCGGAAATTAAGATTTTGATGGCCAACGACCGAAATCTCGTGCTGATTGCCGTGGCGCGGTCCGTTTATTTATTTGAGCTCCACGTTGTATGGAATTAAATAAATTGTGATATTTTAGGATTTACCCTAATTTGAGTGGAATTGATTGAGATTGAATTGGCCAAGTGTGTTATTTAGCATTTATAATGCTTTGTTGAGTTGATTTAATTAATTGATTGAGAAATCGTTGGGTATTGGTTATCACCTGAAAGGAAGCACGTGGGCTCGGTGAATTGGAATATCACCTGGAAAATGCACGTGAGTTTAGTGGTTGATCATATTGAATTGTTTATGTTGGCTCTGTGATCGTGTATCACCTTGGCAAAAAAAAGACGCCTGAGAGCATATTGAATTGTTTAGGTTGGCTCTGTGATCAGTGTATCACCTTGGCGAAAAAGACGCCCGAGAGCATATTGAATTGTTTACGTTGGCTCTGTGATCAGTGTATCACCTTGGCGAAAAAGACACCCGAGAGCATAGTAAAGTGTTCACTGTACGTCACCTTGGCGAATCGACGCCCGAGAGCATTGATGGAGCTCTGTGACTAAGTGCAGGCATCGTAAAAAGGGCACGTGGGCTCGGTGACTTGATGCATCACTTTGGCGAAAAGGTCGCTTGAGAGAATGCACGTGGGCCCAAGGTTCGAGGCACGTGAACTCGGAGACTTGGAAGGTCATCCTGGAGAATGCACGTGGCCTAGCTTTTAAATATCCCACAGTGGGGATTGATTCGTATGACATGTAATCGACTGGTTCGATTTGTTTGAAGTGAATTGGTGTCTATTGTGAATTGTACTGACTTGCAGGTGGGATCAGAGGCCAAGGTAAGTCCTCTGTCCTGTGCGTGTTTAGGCAGCCTTTAGTATAATGGTTTGCTAATTGGGCTTAGTGGGGTAGAACTCGCTGAGACGTAGTCTCATCCCAGTTTGGGGAAAACCATTTCAGGACCCCGCTGAAGATCTGAGGAGGAGGAATCCGAGGAGGAGAACTCGGAGGTGAATCTTAAGGAGAAAGATTTTTGGAAGAAGAAGACAAATCTGAGAGGGGCCTTGAGTACGGCCTAGTTCATCTAAGTTTCTGTCTTCTTTTGAGATCTCTGTTTTGATGTGAATAGTTATGAAAGGGTTTATGGTTTGTATAAAGGTTTGGTTATAAATTTCAATATGAAAAATATGGCCCTGCTTTTCTATCCCATCGTTTTATTGTCTGGGGATTTTAACTGCTTCCGCATGTGCTTAAAAATGAAAAGGGTCGGCGATATATTGTCCTGGGATATCGCATATAAAATCGACCAAGTCAGACGGATGTGTGCATGCCTGAGGATTGGGGTGTGACAAGAGCCATCCCGATCGCTCTCTCCTTGCTTTATTATTACTGTAAATAAATTCAAAACACATAATTCATAACAACTTTGAGGGCATAGTTATTTCCACCGGCCACCCTGCACTCCTCTAGGATCTTTCATTGAGGGTTTACCAGCCTAATATGTTAGGAGAAAGCAGTGACCTCCCTCCAGATGGGATCCCAAGGCTAGTAGTCCTGTGGCTGGAGAGCCCAGTCTTTATCCCGTGTTCTTATCCCCTTACTTCCCTGTACATGGGTTGTGGGGGAATGCACTCTGGGATGGACATTTCAAGATGGAGCAGTTTAAGGACCTGCCCAGGTCCAACTTTTTGAGAATTATAAATGTAGAATTTTTTGTGAAATAAAAAGAGACATCTTTCTCGACAATTTAACCTCCGTCTGATTATTATGCAACCACGGTGACTCGAACCTCCCCCCAACCGGAAGAGGGGGGAACGCCCGAACCAACATGCCAATAGCAGGGTGGTTATGGCCCTGTTAGTATCTTGTGGAGCTTAATAAAAAAATAAAGGCACCTTGCTATAGGGGTATAGTTAAAAATATTGTTAGAAAAAGGTGGAGGTGGCTGATTCAATGAGAAGCCTCTTTTTCCATGTGAGATTCTCAGCAACTTCAAGCGAGCAAAACTTATTGACTTAATGTAGTATATGCCTTTATCAATCATACATGTACTCTTAGTCGGTTAACGTAATGGAGAAAACACATTTCTCAAGAATTGCATTTCCAAAGTTTATGTTGAAACTACACTATGAGCAACTGTCTCTTTGACAAAGCTCCAAAGTTTTGATATGCTTGCTTTGTTTTTCTCCTTGTGCTTTCATAGGCAACAAGACATACAGAGATGGAAGCTCTTGATGTTCTTCTTGTACCGTGGCAGAGGACTGGATTGACAGCTGCAGAAGTTGCAGAGAAGTTTTCAGCATGCTCCCTTTATGTGACATGTGAACCATGCATAATGTGTGCAGCAGCATTATCGATCATTGGTATCTCTGTTGATCATACTGAAATAAAATTGAACTCTGCTAAAGAAATTATATTTAGAGATGATTGGATGACTCTTGCCCTTTTTAGGTATAAAGGAAGTATATTATGGTTGTGCAAATGATAAATTTGGAGGCTGTGGCTCAATACTGTCTTTGCATTCAAGTAGCTCTGAGGCATGTTTTAGGTCAGTTTCTGAACTTGCTTTTGCTGCTGGTGTTGTATCGACATAGCTTTACTTGGAAATTGTGACATATGACAATTGACAAATGAAGCTTACTGGAGGTTTTTGATTCCTTATGTTAATAACTGATGGATGTGGGTTCATAGTGATTGTGTATGTTGTCACATGTCGAATATCGTAACATATAACCATTAAAATAAATGGAGGTTTATGGAACTAATTTTCCATATTTTCAGTGCTTTCCTTCGTCTAAATGGAAGAAAGTGGTGTTTCTGGAAGCATCAAGAAGTCAAGTTTATAATTATTCTTTCTTTTACCGCTTTGTTTCCTTTTTCTTAAATTCTTTGTCACTTGTTAAGCATTTCGGTATTCTTTATTTGCCTAAAAAGTTTACAGTTCTGAGAAGTGCTACAAGTTAAGCTAACATTAGTTTCTTTTTCCTTTTCCCTCTCCCCCTCATTTCTTCATTTCTTCTTCCTGACTTTTCTCACTACAGCGAGATTCTTTGATGTCTTTAATGTTATCATGTTTAAATCGAGAAATATAGTATCTTCAAAGATGTATGATATTCTAACTATGAGGAAATTTATGCTTTCTGATATGCCATAGGCAATGTACTTGATAAAGAAATCTCATTTCTTGTCTGATAGTTGCAATTGTCTCTTCTTGTATACATGAGAGCATGTGCCTGCTAAATGGTGGGGTATGGCTTGTGTTTCCAGCTTGATTTTTTTATCTGTCTGCGCTGTAATGAGCTAACGTTTCATGTTTCCTGAGCTTGATCAGAGCTCATCAATTTTTTACTCTGACTTTGTTGACATAAAAGTTAAAACGTAGTGAAAACAGGATCTGTTTCATTGTGATTTGAGCAGTACAGGAAGTTGTGTAATCTAGATTATGGACATTGTTTTTCTTTCAAAGTGTTAATTTTGAAAGAATAAGCTCAAGTATGGGGGAAGAAGCAGGAGATGTACCAAGGATGCATCTAAACAAGAAGTTAAGGGGGGGAAAACCATGAAATCTCATACTTTAGATCTTGAAATTTATGGTTATGTTGCGATTAATAATCTGATTATGAGTCAAAAGCAATGTGTGATGCATCTGCCTGATTTATAAATGTTTCCAACTTTTTTTTCTTGTTTTTCTTGCAGCATTGGGAATTCTGGATCAAAGGGTTTCAAATGTTATGGAGGAATAATGGCATCAGAAGCCATTTCTCTTCTGTGAGATTTTTATGAACGAGGGAACACTAATGGTATAAATGGCAATCAAGCATTTTAACCAGTTGAAATGTCTGTTTGAAAGAATGTTATTATACTGCAGTTTGCACCTATTTACACTAGATAACCTAAGGGAAATGGTAGGTCATTTTCAGCGGACCCATAGTTAAAAAATACATTTTAAGAGGCTTCTATGAGCATAATAGAGATATCCTACTTTTGAACCAAAGTTTTCTTTATCAATCAATGAAGTTGAGCATTGTGCTTGCTAGCCACTTGAAGACCTTCCTGAAGAAAAATTTATCTTTTGGTGCCTAATATGGTGGTCTTCCTAGCACTGATCCCCTTCCATAATGGTTAAGAAGAATTCAGGAAGCCTCTTTATATTTCTTCTTCTCAATCCATTCTCTCAACCAGCAATAGAAAGAACTGTAGCTGGGGCTTTCGGTGATTGGAGATCTTACTGAACAACTCTCTCTCTCTCTCACACACACACTAGTCCATATGTAAATTGTTTGCTGCAGTGAAGATACGTTGTTGTATCCTTGGTCTGGAGAATTATCTGCACTCCCTGGTAAATAAAGCTGGCCCAATGGAATGTTTTGGAATGACTAAGGGCTAGTAAAATTGCAAGCATAGAACTAGTGGGCCATTGCATAAATAAGAACTCATTCAGAAGTTTTCTCCATCAAGGATAAGGTGCTTAAGAGTGCTCATCTTGACATGGTGCATACACTTACCCAGACTGACATTCACTGAGTATGGTTGTCTGAGTGGAGTGGGGTTCAGCCTTATTATAATGATTGCTATGAATTGGTGTAGAATTGGCCTAGTAAACAAAAGGCAAGAGTTTCAGATACCCATTTTTTTTTCTTTTTTGGCTAATTTTCAGATGCCCTGCTATCATATGTAGCTTCCTCTAGACTCAGTACACCTAGCCAGATTGCCATTTGAAAAATGGGATGTCATGTCCTTGGTTAAGGAAAAAGAGGAAGTGCAGTATCTTGATAGTTGATAATCCATCGGTTAGACTCGTTATTCCTATTGTGAATTACTAAGCATAAATAGTTCTTGGTCGAGCAACTGTCCAATTTGTGCTCTTCAATTGCATATATTTCAAAAGACTGACCATAACCTTTTTCATCCCTCTGCGATAAATAGTATGCTTTGGAAACTGATTATATATAGAAAAGATGGTTAAATAATTTTTCTTTGCAATGATAAAATCTATTTGGTTCATGTTTTTCTTTGTTTTGTTGAACCTTATTGCATGAAGTATCATTTCTCTCCTCCTTTTTTCCCCTCCTTTTCCATTCATTTTCTATTTATGACATCGTGGAATCTATGATTTGTTCGTATATATGTATGCTGAATGCTAATATTTGATTTTCAAATCCAAAGCCTCACAGGTCACGGGTTACTCAGGATTAAAATTAGATCTACGTGCATTGATTCTTCCTGTTAAATCTTCTCATGTCTTTGCACTACTAGGTGAAAACTTTGAACTTATGATTCCTTGCTTTTCTGAACATCATGTACATCATGTAGAGATGGAACGATTATTGGTTACTTATGCGTATAACAAGGGTAGTGCATGGTGTGACCTTGCTGTGTTTTTAGCCTTTTAGCAACAGAATGGCATGGATTAGGGTGCTGTGGCAATGTTTCTTGCTGTGGCAGTATGATATGATGCTCATGCGACTTTTGAGTATACCTACAGCTATAAATTCCCTTGTATGGTGTTTGCCAATGACAATGAGGCACTATTAAGGTCTTAGAGATGAAGTTAGACAACATCCTTGTTCTTTGTTCCTGATTGTTGGTTATTTTGATTATTTTGTTCATTGTTCTTAATCCTGTCAGTTCATCTCTTCATTTGACTAAAAACTAAAGTCAAACTCGCAGTTCAAGGTAGTTCCTATTCTTAAGGTGAACTCATCGCAAAATTACTTTCAAACTATAGTTTTGTGACTCTTTGTATTCTACATTAAAGTGCAAATCTGGATGTGAGATCATTGGTGCAGATTCTGGCATAGTAAGATTCTCTTCTGTTTGTGTGTGATGTCAAAAACGGTTAATGGTTATTATTTTGTCTCAGGACCTTAAAAAGTTGCATAATCATAGTGTGTTCAGACAGCTCTTTAAGTGAAGAGATCCCTGTAAATAGTATTTACGGTAATTAGCATTCTATATATGGTATGAGGATGTAGTTAAACATCTAGAATTCTATAAAGTGTCTTCAAATGATTTAGTGCACTCTGACTGACAATGCATGCGCAATTTACTGCTTTTCCAACTACAGGATTTCATCAAGGACCTGATAAAGAAAGCGTGAACGTCCAGATCAGTTTTTGCCCCGATATTCATGTGTTTATTGAGGGTCGCAGCTGTGATCTTCCATTTTATGCTTTAACTTGATCATCATATTGTAAGATAATTTATGGCAAAATCCTGTGTAGGCATAACTTTTTGTATGCTAATTTTTGTCATCAACCTATCATGTAATCAAGCTTGATTATTATTATTTTTTTTTTATGAGCTTTCGAGCTTTGAGGTAATTCTAGGCGTTTTATTTATGTGTCTAAACTTCTTAATTCTAGTCTATATCATGTGGGATCCCTAATGGTCAGCGACCTGATGGCCTGGTGCCTAGCCACAGGCCCAAGCATGTCGGTCTGTCTTGTACCCGCACCGGATTCATTAGGCAGGTTGATCCTGCGGGTCCTAATCTCCGTAGAGAGTGGCCCGTGGCCTCCAACCCGGCCCTCATCGGGTGCCGCCCCCTATGCAAGGCTGTTAACCTGCATTGTGGCGGGAGGGGCAGTGGGGTGGTTTATTTTTCTTGCCACACCACGGCAATACGGGGCACCCGACCGGGGTCTCCCACCCCTGGGAGGTTCTCCCTCCGATTGGGTTATTTTCCCATGGAGGAACTTCCTCCAATCGGGTGGATTTCCCCTTGAGCCTTTTAGGGACCTGCTCAGGTCCATATCCTCTTGCATGTACATGTTATATTCTAAGAGACAAGACTCCAATCCTACGCAAACGAACCTCTTCCAAGCAACCTTGGCCCTATGAGTATGCTTTGATCCTCTACACAAATGCTGAGCATTTAGGGCGTGAATGATAACTATTCTGGTCGGAAATTAATTTCTGGAAGAGAAATAGATTTTTCTATTTCTATTTCTAAATGATTTTCTAAGCAAAATTACTTGTTTAATAGCAATATAAAATTTTTTACTCTCAAAATAGAAATTCATTTGATAACGACATAAAATTTCTCCCTTCTAGATGGCCGGGCGATTGATGGTGGTCGGCGGCAGCGCCGGATCGACCATCGGCGGCGGTAGTGACGGCAGCAGCGGCGGCAGCAGGAGACCGACGGCGACCTACGGTCGATGGGCAGCAGGCGGCGACGATCGGCGGACGATGGTCGACGACGATGTATGGATGATTGATTCATAACAAGAACGGACGATGAGAATAATTTTTATTTCTCATTTTGTTCCAAAAATAGAAAATTAATATTTTTTTTTATATTTTTATTCCAAACTTATTTGTGGAACAAAAATCTATTTCAGAAATAGGAAAATGAAATAATTTTATCTAACGGATTTTTATTCCAAAAATAAGTCTGGAATAGAAAAATTATTTCTAAAATAAAAATTTTGGTTTGTCATGCACCCCCTTAATATCAACTTCTTTAGCATAGTAAAAATTTGACAATAAGAGTTTATCAAGCTATAAATAATAACAAACTTGATCAGTTGGAATTATTCTAGTTGTAATGTTCTTGATCAAGGGCCTACATTTCTTGTTGCTTAAGGGGTCCATGACAAATTACAATTTCTGTTCCAAAAACAATTTTTCTACTTCAGACTTGTTTATAGAATAGAAATCCGTTTAATAAAGTTATTCCATTTTTCTATTTCTGAAATAGATTTTTGTTTCAAAAATAGGTTTAGAATAGAAATTAGAAGTAAAAATTTTCTACTTTTATTTTGGGATAGAAATGAGAAATAATTTTTTTTTTTCATCGTTTGTCCTTGTTATGAACCGGTCGTCCATCCGTCGCCGCCGACCACCATTCGTGTCGCCATCCGCCGTCTACGTCCCTTTGTCAGAAAGAAGAAATTTTTTGTCGTTATCAAACAAATTTCTATTTTTAGAGTATAAATTTTGTGTTATTATTAAACGGGTATTTTTGCTTAGAAACTCATCTAAAAATAAAAATATAAAAAGTCTATTTCTCTTCTAGAAATCAATTTCTGGCAAGAAACTTTATAGTTCACCCTTTTAAAACCACCATATTGAAGCAACTCAGCATTGTCTCCATCCCGTATCCAATAATAATAATAAAAAAAAAAATCTACCTTTCAAGATTAAGTTTTCAATCTAGAGATGCTTTAAAATATAGGGTTAATATTACGGAAAACTTTAAATTTTGATATACCTATGATAAATTTATCATAAATCAAGTTTTTGACCACTAAAAACTTCAAATTGATACGACTATGATATATCTTAAACTAATTTTTTTATCATAAAAAACTCTAACCAAAGTCAATTGTATCAAATTTATCATTCATTAATTTCCATTAAATTGGGTTAATATCAAGAAAAATCACAAACTGGTACGTTTGTGATAAATTGAGGATAAAACTCTAAACTAATACATCCATAAATTGTTACATGTTATCCAACTCAACAATTTGATGATAAAATTTAACGAAAATTAATTGATGGTAAATTTATCATATGTGTATCAGTTTGTGATTTTTTATGGTTAAAAACTTAGTTTATGATAATTTATAACTAGGCACATTTATGGTCCTCAAAACAGCAAGCCGAAAATTCCAATTTTACCAAATTAAATGCCTCCGTCATGTCAGCTTTGATCATCCAATAATTTTACTATTTCATGAGATAATGTCCCGCGTGTGTCGTCATGATGAGATTTCGCGCCATTTTCCCAAATCTCATATGCTCCTGCACGCGTTCATTCCCTTCTTCATGGCTCGGTTCATCCGAAACCTGCACCCATCTCTCCCAGCGCTTCTTCAAACGTGCGAGTCATGCGACCCGTGACGGTCGCGCAGTCTCTGGACACCTTAGGAACGAAAACCCAGATAAAACTCGGGAGTTTTTGGACAAATTTCAATGCCCAGATGTTCGTTCGTTCGTTTGTTCACGAAGATGATCGTGGGTCGCGTGTGAACTGGCCGCCTTGACTACGCCCTGAAACTGTTCTACAAAATGCCCTTGAGAGATGCAATTTGCAGGAACACGATGATCGAAGGCTGCCTAGATTGCGGGGACTTGACGACGGCGGAAGAGCTTTTCGATGAGATGCCTGAACCAAGCGTTGTTTGTGGACGGCGATGATAGATGGGTTCTTTCGATTTGGACAGGTTGAGCGGGCAGAGAGATTTTTCAAGCAAATGCCTATAACAGATCTTGCTGCGTGGAATACGATGCTTCATGGGAATTGTGAGAATGCCAGAGTGGACGATGCTGTGAAATTGTTTGAGCAAATGCCTTCTCGAAATGTGATTTCATGGACTTCAATGATTGGCGGGCTTGACCAAGACAGTAAGAGTGAAGAAATTTTAATTGTATTTGAAAGAATGTTCAAGTCTGGTTTTGTACCCAATCAGACTACTTTGATGTGCGCATTGAGTGCCTGTGCAAATGCATCGTCTCTTCCTCTTGGTGTGCATATTCATGGTCATGTTTTCAAGTCAGGATTCTGCCTTAGCGTATTTGTATGTGCTTCTCTTATTACTTTCTACACTAACTGCAAGCGAATTGAGAAAGCAACCCAAGTCTTCAATGAAGCGGTGTATAAGAATGTGGTCATATGTATGGCTTTTCTAACTGGTTATGGCTTGAATGGTAGGCATGAAGATGGCCTGAAGGTGTTCAGTGACATGATGAGAGCAAGTTTCTTCCTAATCAATCGTCTTTTGTAAGTGCTTTAAATTCTTGCAGTAGTTTAGAGTCTCTAGATTGAGGTAAGGAGGTCCATGCATCAACTGTAAAGCTGCAATTGGGAAGTGATGTGTTAGTTGGCAATTCTCTTGAAGTCATGTATAATAAGTGTGGAGCCGTTGATGATGCTGTTGAAGTGTTCAAAAGACTCAGGGAGAAGAACATTGTCACCTGGAATGCCACTATCTGTGGGTGTGCACAACATGGCTGAGGGATGTGGGCTATGGAGTTGTTTAGCCAAATGATACGTGGACTGGTACAACCAGATGAGATCACACTCACGGGACTGCTTTCTTCTTGTAGTTATTCTGGGATGTTACAAAAGGGGAGATGCTTGTTCAGATATTTTGGTGAGAACACTTCCATTGAATTGAAGCACGAGCATTATGCATGTATGGTGGATGTGCTAGGACAATATGGGAAACTAGAGGAAGCAGATGATTTTGTAAGAAACATGTCCCTTAAAACTGACTTCATAGTGTGGCTTGCCTTGCTTAGTTCTTGTAGGATGCATTCTAACCTAGATTTGGCAAAAAGAACTGCAAACTATATTCTTGACCTAGAACCTCATTGTTAGTGCTGCTTATGTTTTACTGTCCAACTTCTATGCTTCTGCTAATAGATGGGTTGATGTCTCACAATTAAGAGTGACTGTGAGGGATAAAGGGATTGCGAAGCAACTAGGTAGAAGTTGGGTTACCATAAAGGGGCAAAAGCATTTATTTCTTTCCGGGGATAAATCCCACCCTCTAAGTGAGAACATATATTGGAAGCTGGATTGTTTGATTAAGAAGTTGAAGGAATTGGGTTATGTTCCAGATAAGAGGTTCTCTCTCCATGATGTGGAAGACGAACAGAAGGAAGAGTCGTTGTTTTACCATAGTGAAAAGCTTGCTGTTGCATTTGCATTGATTACTACTGTCGAGGGTAGCACGATAACTGTAATGAAGAATTTTCGCATTTCTGGGGATTGTCATTCTACAATTAAACTTATTGCAAAGATTGTTGATCGTGAGATCGTTGTGAGAGATTCCAGTTGCTTTCATCACTTCAGGAGTGGCATATACTCTCGTGGGGATTATTGGTAGCAAGGGCATGAGGTTATTTCTCCTGTCATGAACCTCTAAGCATCCTGAGTTTGCTCATTGTGTTAAGCATTGATGAGATGGGACCAGCTACATGAGCACTATTTAATATGGGCTTACTTTTATTGTTGACGTAATAGACAATGAATTCATGTGGAATCCATGGCTTTTATTCCAGCTTTGGTTTAGTCTAGGAGGCTAAGGGAGTTCAGGTATTTCTCAGCTGTATGAGTTGAGCATGTGGAAAGTTTGAGACTTGGGAGGAAATCTAGCTATGGATGGCAATGCCACCGTGGGCTCCATGCAGGAATTTTTGTTGAGAAGTGAATTTGTCACTTTGCTTATGGCTTTGTCCCCACTTCCTTCTGCAGAATTAATTTGAGTGAGAAAACTCTAAGCTTGGAAATAGCTACTTTTTATTTCTCTCTAGCAGAGAGATATTGAAATTGGGGCATTTGGGAAGAAGGAAGTGCCGCTTGGTAAAAGAAAGGAAACCGACCCAAACAAAAAGAAATGATACCTGGCATGCCTCCTCTTTTCTGATATTGAAATTAGGTGTATGAGATTTAACAAAACCTTCTTCGTTTCTGGATGAAATTCTACTTCACCTGATATTCTCATAGTTTTGCCAGATATCTTCAACAAATTGAAAGTACCAAGTGAGGTTAGTTTATTTGTGGTGCCAAAATTAGTACTCCAATGTTCTTTGCCTCATTCAAGTTGAGCAGATGTCAGTGATAGAAATTGGTAGTCGTAAAGGCCCAATAAAATCTCAATGGACCAGCACATTTGGCTCAGTTATTGTTGCTTGCTTATGTATTGCAAGAGAAGTGGAAACATTTTCTTTTTATAGGGATTAATCAAATCTTCATTTTGCAGTTTTCACTATCCTAAAAGGTCTGTCTCCCTAAATCTTTTTTTGTTTCCTGTAGAATTTGTGTTTCATGGGGTTTAAGTCCATAATTTTTGTGCTATCTATTTTCTCACTCCCAAATGTCTGAGTCTCCCTAACCACAATGGAGAACCAATAAAATACTGGTACTCCCTTGTGGGATTCCTTTTTGCTATGTATGGAAGTTGGATCTGAGAGTGCATTTATATTAATAGTCTTGATGACACATGCTTGAACTAAATTTGCTTGTTGGAGGTTTCAGGTTGTGCCGCCAAAATTAACACTTTCCCCAATTGGAAGTTGCACTTGGCATTAAATTTGATACGCAATTAACACTTTAGGTCGTGTCACGAGATCTGATACGCAATTAAGATATCTTAATATTCATTCCTTCCTAACTTGTATTAGATGATTATAAGGCAGAATATAGGTATGACTTTTTGATATCTTTCTTAGCACCACACGACTCCTTTGACGAAGTCTTCACAAAATACTCATATAGGTTTGTTTATCTGTCTTGGCAGTGTCGAGACGATAAAAGAGGTTTCACTGAAGAGCAATTTGGCTATTTTAATTCACGGCTTCCTCTGCAAGAAGTAGGAAGAGAAGCATGTTAGTTTGCAGCTTCTTAAAGTACAAGTGGATGATTTTCGTTAGGAGATGCAACAACCTTGGCTGTGTCTGTGGTTGATGTTCTCTGCTATATGTTTTATACTGTTAATTTTCTTTTATTATTGTTCTACTAGTTCATGAAGGTAAATCTCTCTTGAATTTACTTTTGCGTGTATACTTCAGGTAATTTTCTCTATAGGTCCAAATTGCAGTGGCAGTTACCCTTTAGTAAGGAAGGCATGTACAAGTGCTGCTTGAGCGTTTCGTCGATTATCTCTGATGAGAGTTCTTACTCGACGGAAACAACCACTTCCAGTTGGGAAAGCTGCAGGTGAAAGAATGATTTATTAAGGGCGGTAGAGATTCACGTTTTCGTAGTTGCTTGTAGCACTGGAAGGAACTGGCTTTGCAGAGAGAACACAGGATCTTTGTGAGCGCAAGAACAACAGACTTCAACTCTTCATTGTTTTCAACTTGCTTTTGGTTTCCTTGAATATGTATTCCAATGGTTGATAAATTAATAGGATCCAGTTGACATGGGAAAATAAATGTAAGAACAATTCAGAAGAAAATAAAATTTTCACTATATCATGATTTTTAGGGGTAATAACGCTACAAATACTTGAAATTTTTGTCCATTTTATAATTAAGTGTCTCAACTTTTCTTTCGTGCACCCGAGTACCTAAAATTTTAAAATATAACTTAACGTGGTCCTTTCGTTAAATAGTGTGCCACATCATGCTTTTTTCTTTTCTTTGCTGATGTGACTCATTTACTCAACAAATACGGTGCATATTGCCAATGCCAAATAGGAGCTAATCGATAAATGGTGTATACCGTGTGTGAGGAAACAAGCCAAAAGGCCCATGTCATGAGGGCATAAGTTGACATTAACCCCATTATGAAAATGTTAAGTATTGATCAGATGAGGCCTTTTTTAACTTAACCCGCTCCGGGCGTACTAATTTTTTTTTGGGGTCAAATGGGCATACTAGGTTAAAAGTTCTCTAATTATCCCAAATAAATTGTGTTAATTCTGCCACCAAACCGGAATGTACTTTGTCTTATTTTATTTTATTTTATTGTTGCCACTTTGCTCGTCTCCAAAATTATTTCATATTTCGACCGCGAATCATTATTCATTGGTGAAGGCCTTTCGTCTTTGAAAGAGAGAAATTCTGATCATCCCCGCTTCTCGCTCTCTCCGGGGTCGGTAGTAATCATCAACTGGACTTTTCACATTCTAGTAATGGAATCAAATTTGGACGAGAACTTCAAGGTTGAGAAATAAAAAGAGACATCTTTCTCGACAATTTTAACCTTCCGTCTGATTATGCACTCCCATTGTCCCCTCTTAAACCTTTTCTTTTATCTCTTCATTTTCTTTGATTTTTCCCGGTGTTGTAAAGCTTCTTCCTTTTCTCTTCTCCTCCGCCGTAGCCCAAACTTCCAACTCCACCGACGCCTCATCTTCCATCCCCCACACCAGCCATCTCCGACGAAGCGGAAGATCGCCACCTGCCAACGGAGGCTACGAACGGACGGAAGGAGTCCGTCTTCCTGAAACGGAGTCCCTAGCGAACTCGACGGCGACGGAGACCGGCCAGTGGGAGGCGACGGGCTACCACCGCCGACCAAAGCCATGGAAACTGATAACATAGCTTCGGGTGAACGGTTCTCTTCTGAGGTTCTGGGTTTCATGCGGCTTGCTATAGATCAGGTAACGCCTGGCACGGCTGATTGTATTAAGTTGATGAAATGCTTGAGCTGAAGTTTGAGTCTGATTCCTTTGGTGCTATAATTGCGTGGGAACTTGAAGTTGAATTTGCACAAGAGATGTTGAATAAGTGTTTCTTTGTAAGTGTTGTCTGTGGATGCTGGGTAGTGCATCTGTTGGTAATCGACATTACATGCAGCAGAATCAGCAACAATCCCTAGAAGGTATAGGTTTTCTTTCTCTCTTTTCATAGGTGATAATTTGTTGAATTAAGTAGGTGAAGTCTAGGTTTAAAGGAAAAACAAGCAAGGCAGAGTGCAACAAAGGGAAGTTGGGTGTACATGGGGTGGTTTAGTCCCCATTTCGGGCAAAAAACGGAGTCAATCCGGGTGCTGTAGGTTGAGAGGGAGGGAGAAATGGATTTGGGTGCTTTTGAGTTGTATAGGAAATGTGGATGTGTAGTATGTGCCTATTATAAAGATGTGCAGCGGGTGATAGGTTTGCCAGGACAATTAAATTGTCAGAAGCATTGATCACTGGGATAGGACTCTGTGTTAAGTTTCATAAGGCTTTTGAAGAGGCTAAACGAGAGTGGAATGAAGAAGATGCAATGAGATGGCAAGCCACCAGGAAAGGCGTTTGCTTGACGGTGCAATCCTTTTACCACCTTTTGACTTTAGCACCTAGGGGAAATTTAAAACCAAATTTACTTGGAGTGCGAGAATAGTGTGAACATTGGTTGTACCCATGGATAATTGGTTGGGTGGTTATTTTCTTTGACACTGTGGTGTGGATATGGAAAAAGAAAAAAAATCACAAGAAACACAGAGTTTACATAAGTTATTCAGTGGAATAGAGACAAAATCCCATGATGCTGATTGTCAATTCTGATTTGCGAGGGCTTCACAACAGTTTTGGGGATCTCTCTTTATCCTTATATGCCATAGCATTTGTAAAGGAAAATTACACTGAAGCTAAAACTCCAGGAAGCTTCTTGAATGTTTGAGTGAAACCTCATTAACGAAAGAAAAGCCTCTGAGGTACCCATGATAAGACACACTGAACTGAGCAACATGTAGTTTCTCAAATTAGTTCTCGTTTTTGCTGTGCTGTTGTTAGAGCCGTATCAGTTTAACTGTTAGGTGGGATTTGCATCTGTATTACAGGATGAGTATGTGGTGAGACATGCATTTGTTCCATTGGTAGCTGCATAATGATACTGAAATATTTTTATTGCCGGCAACGTGACGCTGATTTCCTCTTGAATTTGCCCTTATGCATGCATGCATGAGAGAATTTTGACTCTTATTCTCATATTTTTGTCCTAACAAGTAACAAGATCTATTTCTTTTCTTATATAAGGCAAAGCTTGCGTTGGACAGCCTTGAAGTTCCAGTTGGGTAAGACACTGGTTTTCGGTAACAGTGCATTGCATATATGTAACTTTATTTTCTAATTAAGATGATTAGTATTTCAGTCTTAATTAGTGAATGATTTCAGATTGGACTCTTTGATTGAACAGCTGTGTGATTTTTGAGGATGGGAACATTATTGCAGCAGGAAGAAACCAGATAATGTCTCGTGTGTTCTGCCCACAGGGACAACAGGAGCAGAGGAGCCTGTCATCATGATGAGATTTCGTGCCGTTTTCTCAAATCTCAGATGCTCCTGCACACGTTCATTCCCTTCTTCATGGCTCTGTTCATCCGAAACCTGCACCCATCTCTCCAGGCGCTTATTCAGACGTGTGAGTCATGCGACCCGTGATGGTCCCACTGTCTCTGGACACCTTAGGGACGAAAACCCAGATGAAACTCGGGAGGTTCTGGACAAATTTCAATGCCCAGATGTTTGTTCATTTACGAAGATGATCGTGGGTCGCGTGCGAACTGGCCGCCTTGATGATGCCCTGAAACTGTTCTACGAAATGCCCGTGAGAGATGCAATTTGCTGGAACATGATGATCAAAGGTTGCTTGGACAGTGTGGACTTGACGACGGCGGAAGAGCTTTTCCATGAAATGCCTGAACCAAGTGTTGTTTCGTGGACGACGATGATAGATGGGTTCTTTCGATTTGGACAGGTTGAGCGGGCAGAGGTATTTTTCAAGCAGATGCCCATAAGAGATCTTGCTGCATGGAATGCGATGATTCATGGGTATTGTGAAAATGCCAAAGTGGACGATGCTGTGAAATTGTTTGAGCAAATGCCTTCCTGAAATGTGATCTCATGGACTTCGATGATTGGCGGGCTTGACCAAAACGGTAAGAGTGGAGAAGCTTTAAATGTATTTGAGAGAATGTTCTAGTCTGGTGCTGTGCCCAATTCGAGTACTTTGACGTGTGCATTGAGTGCCTGTGCAAATGCATTGTCTT
Source organism: Eucalyptus caleyi (assembly GCA_014182885.2). NCBI lineage: Eukaryota > Viridiplantae > Streptophyta > Magnoliopsida > Myrtales > Myrtaceae > Eucalyptus > Eucalyptus caleyi. Next base: position 37,568,931 of record CM024470.2, on the reverse strand, counting down.
TTTCTCTTGGCATGCAGATTCATGGTCACGTTCTCAAGTTAGGATTCGGCCTTAGCGTATTTGTATGTGCTTCTCTTATCACGTTCTATGCTAACTGCAAGCGAATTGAGAAAGCAACCCAAGTTTTCTATGAAGCAGTGCATAGGAATGTGGTCATATGTACAGCTCTTCTAACTGGTTATGGCTTGAATGGTAGGCATGAAGATGGCCTGAAGGTGTTCAGTGACATGATGAGAACGAGTGTTCTTCCTAATCAATCTTCATTTGTAAGCGCTTTAAATTCTTGCTGTAGTTTAGAGTCTCTAGATCGAGGTAAGGAGGTCCATGCGTCAGCTATAAAGCTGCAATTGGGAAGTGATGTATTTGTTGTCAATTCTCTTGTAGTCATGTATAGTAAGTGTGGAGCTGTTGATGATGCTGTTGTAGTGTTTAAAAGACTCAGGGCAAAGAATATTGTCACCTGGAATGCCATTATTTGCGGGTGTGCACAACATGGCCGAGGGATGTGGGCTATGAAGTTGTTTAGCCAAATGATACGCGGACTGGTACAACCAGATGAGATCACACTCACGGGACTGCTTTCTTCATGTAGTCATTCTGGGATGTTACAAAAGGGGAGATGCTTGTTCAGATATTTTAATGAGAACACTTCTATTGAATTGAAACACGAGCATTATGCATGTATGGTGGATGTGCTAGGACGATGTGGGAAGCTAGAGGAAGCAGAGGATTTTGTAAGAAACATGCCCCTTAAAACTAACTCCATAGTGTGGCTTGCTTTGCTTAGTTCTTGCAGGATGCATTCTAACCTAGATTTGGCAGAAAGAGCTGCAAACTATATTCTTGACCTAGAACCACATTGTAGTGCTGCTTATGTTTTATTGTCCAACTTCTATGCTTCTGCAAATAGATGGGGTGATGTCTCGCGATTAAGAGTGACTATGAGGGATAAAGGGATTGTGAAGCAACCGGGTAGAAGTTGGGTTACTATAAAGGGGCAAAAGCATTTATTTCTTTCCGGGGATAAATCCCACCCTTTGAGTGAGAACATATATTGGAAGTTGGATTGGTTGAATATGAAGTTGAAGGAATTGGGTTATCTTCCAGATAAGAGGTTCTCTCTCCATGACGTGGAAGATGAACAGAAGGAAGAGTCATTATTTTACCATAGTGAAAGACTTGCTGTTGCATTTGCATTGATTACTACTGTCGAGGGTAGTACGATAACTGTAATGAAGAATCTTCGCATTTGTGGGGATTGTCATTCTGCAATTAAACTTATTGCAAAGATTGTTGATCGTGAGATTGTTGTGAGAGATTCCAGCCGCTTTCATCACTTCAGGAGTGGCATTTGCTCTTGTGGGGATTATTGGTAGCAAGGGCATAAGGTTATTTCTCCTATCATGAACCTGTAAGCATCCTGAATTTGCTCATTATGTTAAGCATTGATGAGAGTGTATCAGCTAACACAAGCACTATTTAATATGGGCTTGCTTTTATGATGTAATAGACTATGAATTCATGTGGAATCCATGGCTTTTTTTATAAGCTTTGGTTTAGTCTAGGAGTCCAAGGGAGTTCAAGTATTTCTCAGTTGTATGAGTTGGGCATGTGGAAAGTTGGAGACTTGGGAGGAAATCTTGCATTGGATGGCATTGCCATCCACCGGCTTCCATTGCCATCCACTGGCACCATGCAGGGATTTCTATTGAGAATTGAGTATTATCACTTTGCTTATGGCTTTGATCCCACCATAAAAGAAGAAACTATTCACAAGTAAGATATCCCTTCCGCAGAATTAAATTAAGTGAGAACCCCGAGCCTTGGAAATAGCTACTTTCCATCTCTCTTGCAGAGAGAGGTAGAAATTGCGGCATTTAGAGAGAAGGAAGTACTGCTTGGTATAATAAAAGAAACCTGCCTTAGAGAAGTAAGTACTGCTTGGTAAAAGAAAAGAAGCCCACCCAAACAAAAGAGAGGTACCTTCCCTGCCTCCTTTTTTGTGATTTGGAATTGAAAGTTGGTCCTTTTCTGAAAAATCCCATATACTCCGGTCCTCTATTACATTCTTAGAGCCTCTTGTCTCTTCATCAGGTCCATGAGATGCAACAAAAGCTTCATCATCTCTGGATGAAATTTGACTTCACCTAATGTTCTCTCGCAATTTTGCTGGATCTCTTCAACAAATTGACAGTACCGAGTGAGATTACTTTATTTGTGGTGCCAAAATTAGTATTCTCATGTTGTTTGTGTTGTCCAAGTTGAACAGATGTTAGTAATAGAAATTGGTAGTCATAAGGACACAATAATATCTCAGTGTTCTAGCACATTTGATCAGTTATCGATTTATGCTTTTGTATTGCACGAGAAGTGGAAACTATTTCTTTTAATAGTGATTAGTCAACTCTTCATTTTGCAGTTTTCACTATCCTAAGAGGTCTGTCTCCCTAAGAGTTCTTTTGCTTTTCCGGTGGATGTTTTTTTTGTGTTGTGTGGGGTTGAAGTTCATAACTCTTGTGCCATCTATTTTCTCACATCTTCCTAATATTTGGCTTGGGCTCCCAATTGCCTGAGTCTTACTGACCACAATGGATTTATGTTGAAGATGAATTTCACAGTATCTCTGACAGTAACATTGTGGTACTCCCGTTTAGGATTCCTTTTTTCTAATGATGAAAGCTGGATCTTAGAGTGCATTTTAATTTATATTCATGACAATGCTTACTTGAAGTTAGTTTGCTTGTTGTAGGTTTCAGGTTGTGCTTACCAAGTTTAACACTTTTCACAAATGTAAGTTACACTTGGCATTTCATTTGAAGCTGTGTGTTATTTAAGAGAAAAGATTATGGCTTTTTGTTGGACTATTCATGTTCATTGGTCTCCTTAAACTTGCACATTATGTCAAGACTGGAGAGTTGTCTCCCAAAATGTCTACATAAAGTGTGTTAGATTTTTTCTCTTCCTGTTTTGCTTGGTCAACGAAATGCTGACTCTCCTTGCCCTTGAGTTACTTTTTATCTTGCCGTTATGTTTAGAAAGCATGACTTCATTCTGGCCTTATTTGAAGTAGTTCTCTTTCAAGGTTAGAGGTATAAACGTTGAAGAACTGACTCTTTTGACATCTAGTCAGGAATGTTGCGATTTTTTGACTACTATAAAGTATGTTGTCATATGTTGGGTAAAACAGAGCTCTATCAATTTTTACATGTGAATATGATTGATATCCAAGAGGTGTAAACTCGTCATTCTTTAGAGTTGTGTCACGTTGTGATCTGATTCGCAATAAAGCTTTCTTCATATTCATCACCTGCTAGCTTGCATTAGATGTTTATAACATAGCATACATATATGGCTGTGTGATGTCTTTATTCCCACATCTCCTAACAGAAAATATCGCAGGGAATTAGGAACCAACAACTCACAACTTTATATGGAAAAGGATCATACAGACATGACCCATACCAAAATGATGGTCACTGACGAGAAGAATCGGGCATTCAAACTGATGGTATGCTTCTTTGCTGCGTTTGATGACAGTGGCCACTGACGAGAGGAATCGAGCATTCAAACTGATGGTCCAAGCATCGGTCTCTACGCTCAGAGGCGCTGGTTTGATTGCGGCGCTTGTTTATCCAATTATGTTTCTGTTCCTATGCTCTGCATTTGAGTGATTATGGCTTGTGTGAGTGACGGTGATCCGGTAGGGAATGGAGAGGCGGATAATGAAATTGAATTGGTTCTGTGGTGAACCGAGACTGTGATGGAGATCCGGAGATAGTTGCTGGCGGCAGACGTTGAGGGGAAGGAGGTTTCCCAGAAGGAAGTTGACATCTATGGATCTCAAGGTTTCACTGGCAATATAGTTTTATCGTATTTATTGATGACGCTTCATTAAGCTTTTTGAATAAGGTGTAGAAATCATCTACTCTGTAAAATCTGACAGCATATGAGTGGTTTCAAATATTGGAAGAGTTCCATTTGATGCTCCCTTCATCCAAGTTATTTACAACTTGTCAAGTACCAAATTTTATTTAATACATTTCTCTAAATAGCATGATGTTTTGAAATGAAACTCGGGTTGTTTTAAAGAAAATTTGTTGGCTGGCTACCTTTTCTATAAGGTTTGATGTTTTGTGAAATTTATGTTAAGTTTAAAAGTCAACAGTACTTCTCAAAATTTAATTTGAATTTGGGTGAAAACCAGAACTAATGATTATTTGGATTTAATGTGAATCACTAAACTGAACTTTTTTACGAACCTACGTTTGGTATATTTTTAGTAGGCTCAGCTTGCTAACTTGCATGTTTTGCAGTATGTTAAATATTTGACATAGCAAGAGTCAATATTTGAAGATTCTCAAAAGGAATTCGTGCATAATTTTGGTAACAGTGGTTACCAATGTAAAAAAATAAAGTATCTTGAAATGTAAGTGGTGACATGCTTTTAAATCGAAAGCTTCAACACCATTAACGTTTTCGGCCACTTCTTTTAACATTCTTTACAAGTATAGAAAGTAGTTGAATGGAATTGCGTTTATCAGTGGAAGTTACTTATATTATTATGACGGTTACTATGTTTTGACGTTTCATAGTTGGTTCCATCTAGAAGGCACTGAAAAGCAATTGAAATCATTTTATGGCATATTTTCTTGTAGAAACAATGAGAAATCTTTGCAGGTGCATTACAATGTCGAAAAATTAATGATTGGATAGCGGGAACTTGAGAATTTATATTTTGGTTGAAGTTTTTGGAAATGTTAATTGATTTTGATCAAAGGATTGGAGTACATCATTGAACTTGTGATATTTTGCGGGACAATTACACCATTGCTAAGGTCTAGAAGATTTAAACTTATAATTATTGCTTTGACACAATGTGAGATTTTGTGGGACTATTGTAATTGTTTTAAATGCTTAAGTTATTAGATAAATGTGTGATTTAATATTTATTCATTTTAATCTTCTTTTTTTTTCTGTTTAATGTGTATAAGGTATTACTAATTCTAGTAAGAAGTCTCGAGATTGGATGGCTATGACGGTTTTACTAAAAGGATACACAATAACGTAAAATATTATCGCAAGGCTTAATATCATAAGAGATATATGGGGCATAAGTGTCAATTGAGTTTCTCTGACCGGACTCTAAAATAGCATTAATGAATCGCATGAAGAAATGTCATTTTCGGCTATGTTACCACATTGACCCATCCCAATAGAGTAGAATATAGCATTTGTCGTCATGGTTGCCTGACATCGATTGATAGAGGGGTTATGATGGCTATGGTTCGATGTTGGTGTTTTTGTTGGTGGTGGTTGTTTAATGTATTAATAGCCTTCGAGTTATTTTATAATATTTAGTTTTTTTTTTTTTCTAAATGTCTTGCTATAAATAGTGCTCAAATGAACCACCGCCCGCAGCGGCGCAGCTGGCTTGGGGCTTTCTCCCCCTCACGAAGAGGAGGAGTTCGAATCTCAGAGGCGTCGCTAGGGATTCTTACCTAGAGTACTGTGGTGATGGGTCCTGCAGTCACTGTCTCAGGGTTTGCTCACCGGCTCGGCTTACGGGTTCCTTGGGTCACCAAAAAAAAAAAAAAAGTGCCCAAATGAAAGAATGTTGGAAATAATTATGAATGTGGGCTAATATTAATTGCACAATATTTTAGTATGTGAAACAAATTGTTATAAAGTTTATAAAATATACGAGAAAATGCTAAATCACCAAGTACTTTAATGTAATTATATTACCTTGGGCATAGCACATCTTGGTTATGGTGATCATCGTGGTTGAATGGTCAATATAGGTAAGTATTTTAACAATGACTTGTAATGGATGAGTCTCTTAGAATATGCTATGTAAATATGTTATAGTCCTCTCTCCTCTTCTAATTTCATACGCTTACTGTTTATCCAATGAGACTGTCCAAAGGAGAAGAAGGACAAGGAGATCTAATCTCGAATTCGTACGATTTCGTTTGTTTTGATCAATTCAAGAACATTGATTGGCTAAACCAGCTATGTGTTTTTAATTTAAGAATAGGTATTTCTAAATTATGTATACCAATTTTAGACTGTTGAATTTCTTACATTATCAAAACCAAAACATGTAGTGAGACGGCAAACTGCTTTATCAAGTCTAGCCCTCAAAAATATTTTGAGAATAGCTTTCATTGATTTTCCTACCTTGACACATGAATATTTTAAAGATTAAAAGGAAAAAAAATGGGGCCAGATTCTGATATGAAAAAGAAAAAAACAATATATCACATAGAGGCATAGTAACGTAAAACACCACAAATTCTCAGTAATTATTTCCACTCATATTTCCTTTTTTTTTTATTGTTAATTACACATAAATAAATGTTGCGCATCTAGGGAAGGTCCCTGGAAAGTCCAAACACGAGTAGCTTCGGCCTGAGCCCGTCGAGGTTATTGAATAGTGAATTGTTTGCCACTCCTTCCGTATATTTGGAAACCCATTGTGATTTTTCACAATCTAACCGATGTGGTGAATGATATTTCTTGACTTTTTTTGTGCATGTAAGAGCCGTGTTTGATGAGTTGCCAGCCGAAAATCAAACAAAGAAAAACAAAATCTTTAAAATTGAGAGAGAGAGAGAGAGAGAGAGAGAGAGAGAGAGAGAGAGAGAGAGAGAGAGAGAGAGGCCATGCAAAGATGCAATGAAAATACAAGCTCCTGCACATTGAAGCATAAATAATCTTTCTTGCTTCGATACTTCCTTAGCATTTTATTGATTCGTATATTTATAGATGAGGAAAAAAGAAAACCACTCCCCCATACACCATTATTATTGTCTCATAGTCACATGATTGATTGAATTAATATGCCATACTTTGGTGCTAAAGTTGGTTCTAGAACAATGGTCACACCTATGGCCAAGTAGGATCTCGAAGAATGCATTGAATTATGATTGCTCCATCACTGCTTTAAAGTCCGACATGAACCAGCACCTTAGCCCACTACAAAACCCCAAAAATGTGCCGTCATGGCGTATCCATCGTTCAATTTGGAATCAGACCCTCCCTGGTGGCCAATACTTTCATGATGGCCATCCTGCCTTTAATCAGACGTAGTCGGCGATGCCCATAATAAGGCCAATTGGTGCGGGATCATTGCTAGAGGATCCCCATGAACTCGGCCTTTACATCACTATCATAGGACTGGAGGTAGTCTTTTTTTTTGTTTTTTTTTGTCAAACAGTAATTTTTATATGGAGGGACCAAACCGATTACAACCAGCAGCAATCGCATCAGTGTAAACAAGTTCGAATAGAGGGGGAGGGGGAAAGATAGCCCAATTACTTCGCTTGGAATTTACCCTATGGGCCTTCGCAACCCAGTCAGCAACAACATTCGCCTCACGACGACAAAAGGCCAGGGAAATATTGGGAAAAAACGAAAGCAGGAAGGCAGCTTCGGAGAAGAGGCTGCGTTCTGCCCATGGCGGCAGTCACTGACCCTTCAGCATCTCGATGAGGGTCTGGCAATCCGATGCGGCATGAGAGAGGCCTTGATCAAGCAAATGCCGGAGAGCAAGCAAGCAAGCGTGGATCTCCGCCTGCAGAGCCGAGAACACAGCAAAGCTATCAGAGAAGCCACCGGTAAGTTGTCCCTGTGAATCACGACACACACAAGCCATAGTCTATTCCCTGCTTCCCAGTTGATAAGATCCATCGATATTGACCTTTAAAACCCCCGGATCTGGGGGTCTTCATAAAGCTTCATTGTTTTGAACCAGAGTTGCTTTGCAGGTGGAAGAACAAGCAATAGTAGTAGCCACATGATATTGAAGCAGTGCTTCTTCAGCCACATGATGGGGATCGGGATTTTTTCGTCAAAAAATAAACGCATTTCGAGCCTTCCAGATGTGCCAAAGGACAGTGGCGATCATTGGCAAACTAGGTAAGGGTTTCTGTTCACTGGCATGCTCTACGATCCAGTCTGTGATATGCTGTATATGCTGAGTGTGAATGGGGAGGTTAATATGGGGATGACTCCAAACACACAAAACCCATGGAAAGAAAAGGAACAAATGTTCCAAGGTTTCCGGGGTGTCTTGATCGCAAATAGGACATTGTGGATTCTCAATGATATGTCTATGATGCAGATTTGCTCTTGTCGCTAAACTATTTTGGCACAATAACCACAAAAAGTGTCGTACCTTAGGAGCAGTGTGCATTTTCCACAATTTTTGCCATAGCAAAGTTGGGTGTTGATGTGAGGCTGAGGGTGCGGTGTTGATTTTATTCTTTGCTGAATGTTTGATATTGTGATATGCTGATTTCGCTGTATAGTCACCATGAGTTGTAGCCGTCCAAATAAGTTTATCCATGGCAAATCTGGGTCGTACCGGAATAGATGCAATCCAGTGAACCACCTGGGAGTCGAAAAATCTATGGAGTAGAGAGTACTTCCATGTGCTGGTGGTGTGATCAATAAGATCAGCCACTAAAGTGGGCTCTTCTCATTGAGGAGGTCCAGTTAATCTGCAGATAGGTAACCACCTATCTTCCCTGATTTTGATGGAACTCCCATCTCCTACTAACCAGCAAACATATGGAAAAATAGCATCACATCCACTCAAAAGGCTCTGCTAGCCCCATGACGGGCGAGAGCCTTTTTTTGCCTCATCAAACCGTGTAGTTGGAAAATATAATCCCTTAAAGACTTTACCCCACAAGGTGGACGGCTGAAGAAGTAGGCGTCATGCTTGCTTACCAAGCATGGCTAAGTTAAAACTGTGTAGATCCCGAAACTCTAAACCACCAGCTGCCTTTCTCTGTTTGAGTACCTCCCAATTTCGCCAATGGATACCTGTTCGTTGTCTATCATTCTGCCACCAAAATCTTGCGAATCTCTGTTCAATAGATGTACAGAGAGAAACAGGTAGTCAAAATATTGACATGGCGTACTGTGGTATGGATTGTACTTTTGCCTTCAACATAATCTCTTTCCTCGACTTTGAGAAAAGATTTTCCTTCCAACCTTCCAATCTGGTATTCACTCTAGCTAGTATCCAGGAGAACATATCCCTTTTCGACCTACCCCAATCAGATGGTATACCAAGATATTTCCCACAACGTTGCAGGATAGGTACTCTAATTTCATTAGCCATATTTTCCTATGGAGAAGTAGGGCAAGATTTACTAAAAAATATACCAGATTTGTTGCGGTTCACCTCTTGACTTGTGGCAAAGCAATACTGATTCAATAGATTTGATAAATTTTGACATTCTCGAACTGATCCTTCTACAAAGAAAATAGCATCGTCTGCAAAGAGAAGGTGTGAAAGAGTTGGGCACCATCTGTTGAGTTTTATACCTTTGAGTGTATCCATATCGAGTGCATTATGAATAAGAGATGATAATAGATTGGATAGGAGGATAAAAAGGTACGGGGATAGAGGATCTCCTTGGCGAAGGCCCCTAGTAGGATGGAAGGGCCGAAACTGATCACCATTCATGTTTATACAGCAAGATGTAGTGGTGACACACTGCATGACCAAATTGCTCCATAATGGATGAAAGCCTAACTTAAGTAGATAAGCATGTAAAAAATCCCATTCGACTCTATCGTAGGCCTTCCGCATATCCAACTTGATAACAGCATGAAATTTGCGCTTCCTCTTTTTAGATCTAAGTTGATGTAGAACCTCATGAACTAATAAGATGTTATCTTGTATCTGGCGCCCACCCACAAAAGCAGATTGTTCCTCAGAAATTAGAGTTGGTAGCAGAGGTTTCAGTCTATTTGCAAGCACCTTAGAGATAACCTTATAGGCATAATTGCATAAACTAATAGGGCGACACTGATCAAGACTCTCAGGGTGAGGGAGTTTTGGGATCAAAGCGATAACTGTTTTATTTAAGGCTAATGGTAAACAGCCTGAGATAAAGAAATGCTGAACCTCTTTGAAGAAATCATCCTTGATGATATCCTAATGAGTCCTATAAAAGAGACTAGTGAGGCCATTGGGACCAGGAGCTTTGGTTGCTCCCAGTTGAAAAGTAGCTAGCCTCAACTCTTCCAAGGTCAACAATGACGTTAAAGCGTTGTTCATGTCTGGTGTGGCCACCGTAGGACACTGATCTAAAATAGGTCCAAAGTTGCGAGCTCCCACTATGATATATAATGATGAGAAGAAAGAACTTGTCATCTCCTGAAGCCTGCTAGGATCCCTGACCCAATCCCCTGTTTCATCCCTGAGCATAGTAATCTTATTCTGCTGTCGCTTCTGGATTGTAGTTGCGTGAAAAAAGCGTATATTACAATCCCCCCATTTCAGCCAATGTATTCTAGATCTCATGGCCTAAAATTGTTCTTTGCGCTGCCATGCCTTATGTAATTCCGTTTTCAAAGCCATAACTTTGGATCTATCATAATTAGTCATAGACTGGTTAGTGATTTGTAGAAGCTACTGTTGAATTTCAGCTATGCGAGTATGGTTATTCCCGACTTTGAGACGACTCCACCGAAGCAAAGCATTGGCAACATGTCGTAATTTGGTAGAGAGGCTTGAATCCACCAACGAACTCGAATGCCAGGAAGAGTCGATGATCTGACGGCAGTCACTGTCCTCGTTCCAAAAGGCTTCATATCTAAAAAACCTATGACTTTTCTTTTTAGAAGCGATAGTAGATAATAGAATAGGACTGTGATCAAGGCAACAATAGGGAGATCATAAGCTTCTGCCGAAGGTAACTTTAAACGCTAGTCCAAAGTACAAAGAACCCTGTCCAGGCATTCTCTAACAAGTTGATCCCCATCTCTATTGTTCTGCCAGGTGAAAGTGCAGCCTTTCGATTCAATGTCCATGAGAGCGCAGTTAGTTAAGACAGCACGAAATGAAGATACTCCCATGGGTAAAGGATGTCGTTGAAGTCACCGAGGCAAACCCATGGAGCATGATTCTCACAGCTAATAGTACGCAGCTCCTGCCATAATAGCCTCCGAAGGGGATATACTGCCGAAGCATGAAGATAGGTAATACGACAGGTGCTGTCATCCTAAGTATCATGACAGAACAAGTCAACAAAAGAAGGGGTCGACTTAATCGAATTCAAACAGAGGCTATCATTCCAAAAAAGAGCCAAACCCCCAGCTGAACCCACCGAATTGACCACCCGAAGATTTCCAAAATGGAGGCTGCAGTTAAGATGTCGAAGAAAGACCTCACTATGTTTAGTCTCCATCAAAAAAAAGAAGGTTAGGCTTTTCTTTAGCCACCAGGGCTTTAAGCGCTTGAACTGTTAAGGGATTGCCCAACCCCTGACAAATCCAACTCAGAATTTTCATTGATGAGGTGATGGCTGTTGAGGGCTAGCCACCTTCGCCCATAGATCAGCTTGAGGTGCTTCCAGAATAGGAGTATCAAGAAGCATAGATTCATCAAAACCAGGAGGAATGGCACCCTTTAGGTCATAAGGGTTATAATGCCTTACTTTCTTTGCAGGTCCTATCTTTGGAGTAGGACGAGAAACCTTGGACTTCTTAACCTGAAGAGACGGATATTCTTGAGCTTGAAGGCCTGTTAATTTTGCTGTGTCAGGTATGAGAGCAGACGGGATAGGATAGCCAGGTACAACATCAGGCAGGGTAGAAATCCCCTTCAATTTAGTTGTTGCTGGAATGAGTGCTATATGACGATGTGTCCTTTTCATGATCGCTTGATTTTCCTAATGTGCAGGTGCTGTAGCTCGCTGGTCTGAAGGAAGTGCTAAGGTAGTCTCTGTTGCAGCATCAATAACGAGTGGTGGGGGCAAGAGCGGGAGTTGGGAAGGAGGCGTCTCAGGTATACTATCTTCTGACTGATCCGAGGAGTGTGGAGGGTTATAAAATGTTTGCCAATAAGGACTAGCTTGTTTAACTTCAGCTTTAAGCCATTTACCATAGACCATAGTATCCCGTCCTTCAAATTTGGACTCATCATAGGGGATCTCTTTACAAGACATAGCATAATGACCCAACCTTCCACGAAAGTAACAGAAATGAGATAGTCTCTCATAGCGAAAGTCAAGCCAGAAGACTTTTGCCCTCTATACGAATTAGTTTACCTGTCCTTAAGGGATCCTGTAGTTTCAGTTCAACCCTTGCCCTAGCAGTCTTAGAAATCATGCCCTCTTTAGTATCAACTCGCACTTCAATTACCCGCCCAAGATCTTGCACGGCCTTGATAATCGTCTGTTCAGTAGTCCATTCCAAAGGCAAACCAAATATTTGTACCCAGAAAGCACAACTGGAAAAATCATAACAATGCAAGGGAGTAGTAGACTGCCATGACTTTAAAATTACTAGATGACCCGAAAAGAGCCAAGGACTACCATCAAGAACACGCTGTTTATCGGCAAGAGAGTGGAATTTAGTTACGTATAGGCCCTCTTCACGTTGTGTAATATCGACTCTGTCAGTCCTCCATGCTTTCTTAATTGTACTCTAGAATGCAGGGAAATTTACAAGAGGGTTTGACAAGATTCTGCACACCAAAATTAAGCTACATTCAATCAATTTTGCAAGTGATGGTTGTTCGTTCCAACAATCTATATTATTCTCTGTTGTAAGTCTCTCCAATCTTGAACAGAGAGCAGCGAGGCGATCAGAATCACTATGTTCTTCGGAGTCCATGACGCAGAGAGAACAACATTTAAAGAAATTAGGGGCAAACTAATTGGAATCGCACTATGATGTACAGTCAGGTAAAGTCTCGGAGATGCGAAGGACCCACATGCAAAATCAATTTCTGTTGAAATTCTTAGGATTTGACAATAAAACAGGGGAAGATAACCGTACAATGAAACAAACCAAGTGAGACTGAAGGCGGAGGCACGAAGGGGAACATCTGTGGCAAATGTGGACTACCATCACTACTGGATACAATTGCAATTGTCACAAACACCATAATTCGGAAGAGAAACAGAATAAGACCGCCATGGATGAAGATTAGAGGAAAATTATAGGGTGCGGAGAAAAGTTGGAATGTAATTTGGGGTTAGGTTTTCAACTGCCATGAATAGCCATAGGTAAAAGAACTCTGCATGTTGAGAGGAAGGAGCTCTGCATGTCGAGATGCTTCAGCATATTGCTCTAGTTTCAGACAGTCTAGTCCCCTTGCAATTGGTACCGTTGTTGGTCGTGATGGTGGGGGTACATCCATTCGCAAGGAAGCCCTCGATTACCACAAGCTCCACCGGGTAGCCTCGTCCTCCACCTTCAATTTGAACATCTCCAAGATGAACTCAAAAGCGGCTAATAAAGCTTCCACACCATATCCAGATCCTATCTTGTCCTTGAATCTTGTGTCTAGAGTGTCGGAGGTATAGTCGAAGACTTCACAGCTGAAGTCTCAAGCTACTTGTGCTGGTTTCAAAGCAACGTGGACAAAGGTGGAGAAGAAAGAGATTCAAGGGTCTCATCTTGAAAAGATGTAAAAGTACCAATGATGATTCGTGTAATCTCGAGTCTTTTCATGGAGCACATATGTAAGGTGTCACAAGAATAAAATGAAACACATGGGATATATTCAATTAATGTAATTGATTATTGTATCCACATATGTTTTAGTAATTAATCATCACTATAGTAGTCTGTTTCTATACTAGGCAAAATCCTAAGAAAATTGACACCTTAGAGAAATTATAATTTTGGAAGGGCATCGCTCTTTATATTTTTCTCTTCCCTCTAGAATTATATATACGATTCCTTTAATTTTTGTTTTTGTTTTAGAATCTAGCCTTCTAGTCAAGGTAACCTAGCTATCACAAGAAAGTATAAAAAAAGAACAACACTTGAAATGCATGAGCAATCACATTGAAAACAAGTAGTCCCTTCATCCCACCACTGTCATGTGTTGGATATATTGTTAATATAGTCCAAAATAATATGTTCACATACAAGCCTAATAAGTGAAAGCAAGGTTATTTGTGTTCATATGAGCCAGAATCTAATAACTTGTATATAAACTCTAGGGTTCCCCTACGCTGGAGGTAACACTGTTGAGCATTCCAAACTTGACGTCTCTTGGTGTAATACTTCAAGCAACCGCTTCTTCTCTCTCAAACCTATAACCTCCAACAATCTTCAAGTATTATGTTCGTGTGTCGAATTTGAGCAAGTAAGGTGTTTTCTTGAAAATTTCGTCAAGATGAACTCATGGGTGTAATTTACTTTCGATTTCAACAGTGGTATTGGCCGGGATCTGAGTTTGAAGATTCGGGTGACCAAAATCTTTGATTCAAAAACCCAAAAATTATAGCCAATTTTAAAGGGCAAAACCACTTGGGCTTTGTTCTACTTATAGCCAATTTTGAGTGGTCACTCAAGTCGATCGGAGGTCAGACGGAGAAGTTACGGCACTTGGAAGTTTCCATATGAATTTTCAGCAAATTTTGGCAACGAAATTTCCAGCGAATTTCGGCGACGGAAATTTCCAACAAGTTTCGACGACAAGGGCAGTTCCTCTTAGGGTTTTTGGGCACTCCATATATGTTTTGGGGTTTGTTTTGGCAAATCCCATCTCTACACAGCGGTTTGAATAATGTTAGGGGAGTTATTCGACTTTGTGGTTCTGAGAACTCCAATGTACTCTTTCTAACATTTTGCTCTGATTAAAATGGCAAAATATAGTTCCTATGATATTATAAAGTTGCAATAATTTGATGTTACTAAATTTCATGGCTAGAAATTACATGTTCAATTTGGTATGAAAGAACATGATATATTCTATACTATATTAAGTCAAAATTCTTTACATTATTTAAAAGAAATTATGTCACCTCCGCCCCAAATTTAGGGTTGAGACACGCCTTCTGCCTAAAGTCTAAACCGTCACTTTATTTATTTAATTATTTTGTTGCCACTTTGCTCTTCTTCAAAATTACCTTTGAAATTGGGACTTAGTTCTTTCTTGAAGATATTTTTATCTGCTTTCAAATGGGTTTATTCTTGGTCATTACACTAAAAATAAATGTTGTGTTAGTAACTATTGTCGCTGTGACAATAGCGTGGGCCTAAATAAAAATTGAATTGCACAATTAGTAAGTAATATAATTTTTTAAAAATCTAAATGCATTTGTACTCTAAATTATTACTCAAAAGGATCACAACAGTCCAGTGAAAGCAAATTAGGAAAAAGAAATTATTCTCACATAAAACCTTTCACAAAGGTTACGTAACAAACCTGGAAACATCATCTTAAGGTTGTTCACATTTTTCATGACTCTCTTGAAATGTCCTTCCATTGACAAGAAAAAGATGGAAGCTTTTCTCCCTCTACTTTGAGAAAATTTCATAGGCTCGACTTAAAGTCGTCGCCATTGAAAAAGCTGGAAGCCTTTTTCCCTCCACTTTGGGAAAATTTCATAGGCTTGACTGAAAGTTGTTGCCGCTTTTTTATTGCTAAAGCGAAAAGAAGATTCGAGTAACTGAAATCTTTGATTCAAAAACCCAAAAATTATAGCCAATTTTAAAGGGCGAAACCACATGGGCTTTGTTCTAGTTGTTGATATGAACGTTTTGAGTGGTCACTCGAGTCAATCGGAGGTTAGACGTAGAAGTTACGGCACTCGAAAGTTTTCATATGAATTTTCAGCGAATTTTGGCAACGAAATTTCCAGTGAATTTCAGCGATGGAAATTTCCAATGAGTTTCGACGACAAGGGCAGTTCGTCTTAAGGTTTTTGGGCGCTCCATATATGTTTTTGGGGTTTGTTTTGGCAAATTCCATCTCTACATAGCGGTTTGAATAAGGTTAGGGGAGTTATTCGACTTTGTGGCTCTGAGAACTCCAATGTGCATTCTTTCTAACACTTTGCTCTGATTAAAATGACAAAACATAGTTCCTATGATATTATAAAGTTGCAATAATTTGATGTTACTAAATTTCATAGCTAGAAATTACATGTTCAATTTGGTATGAAAGAACGTGACATATTTTATACTGTATTAAATGATTTTGCATCTACTACTGAAGATGTGAATGGATATCAATGGAACAAAGATGATGATTTTTGTAGAGATTACTTGTTGAATTCTCTAAATCCTAATATGGCTATGACTTACAGTGAGTATAAGATGACGAAAGAGATATCGGATCACTTGAACGCTCAGTTCCAAAAATAGTAGGAGTTCTCTAAAACTCTCCTAGTGGATAAATTTTGACTTTAAATTTACTATGAATTCAAGTATTACTTCTCAGTTAATTGAATTTGAGAACATGAGGAACAAGTTGAAAGATGATAACTCTGATATGTTCGATAATCTCTTTGTTGGTCTTGTGTTGAACAAGCTACCAATTGAATAGAGTTCTTTCAAGACTGAAATGCACAGATTGAAGGTATAAATGAGACTGGATGAATTAAAAATGTATATTTACATTGAGGATCAAAACATTATTAGAAAGAGTTTGGAACAAGTAGGACAACAAAAGTCAGTTGCCAACTTAGTTTCACACTCCAATAAACCTAAAAAAAAAGTCCAAGTCACCAAAATGTGAATTCTCTTTACAATTAGAGGCCAAAAAGACTATCTCTAAAAAGAAGAAGAATGACAAGTGCCATAACTGTGGAAAGTGGGGTCACTGGGTAGTAGAGTGTAAATTACCAAATAAGCTA
Organism: Eucalyptus caleyi; assembly: GCA_014182885.2. NCBI lineage: Eukaryota > Viridiplantae > Streptophyta > Magnoliopsida > Myrtales > Myrtaceae > Eucalyptus > Eucalyptus caleyi. Next base: position 37,552,309 of record CM024470.2, on the reverse strand, counting down.
AAGAATGACACACAATAAAATGAAGCCAACATGCTAATTAGTGAATCTGAGTCTCGAGTCTTCGTTGGAATGATGAAGAATGGAAAGGCCAGCGTTTCTTCAGAGTGGTGGCTGGATAGTGGCACTACTTATCATGCTACAAATGACAAGAACTTACTAACTGAGGTCACAGAAGTGAAAGACATTGTGGAAAATTGCAATGGTGGTGAGGCAGAGGTGACTCATGCTGGAATTGCAAATTTGGTGCTTTCTTTGGATAAATTACTAACTCTGAACATGTTAAAGTAGTACCTTTACTTAAAAAGAATTTGATATCTATGAGTTTACTTGATAAAGCTGGTATGTCTTTTTCAATTATGAATGGTAGAGTAACTTTATCTGTTAACTCATGTTATTTCGGTTGTACATTATGTATAGGTTGAATTTAAATACTGGTAACATAAACAATGTGAATTCTACTTTGATTGATCCAAAGATGCTACACCATAGACTTGGATATGCGAATTACAGGAAAATGCAACATCTAGCTAAAACTCACAATATTCCATTAGATACTTCTATTTGATTTGACAAATGTGAAGTGTGCGCATAGGCTAAAATCACTAGAAAACCCTTTAAGTTGGTTTTTAAAAGCACACAACTTCTTGAACTAATACATTCTGACATTTGTGACTTTAGAAATTATATTACTAGAGGTGGTCGGAAGTATCTAATAACATTCATAGACGATTTTTCCAGATATTGTCATGTCTATTTATTGAAATTAAAAGATGAGACTTTTGAAAAATTTAATATTTTCAAGTCTACAATGACAAGGTTCAAGGAATTAAGAGGTTTAGGAGTGATAGAGGAGGAGAATATACAATGACAATGTTCAAGGAATTTTGTGCTTCAGAAAGTATAATACTTGAAACTAATGCCTCTTATTCACCCCAATCAAATGGTGTTATCGAGCGTAAGAATAAAACGTTAACTAAAATGTTAAACTTTATGTTACTTACAGCTAGCATGCCTTCCTCCTACTGGGGAGAAGCAGTTCTAACTGCTAATCACATCTTGAACAGGTTGCCGCACTTTAAGTTGTCTATGACATCTTATGAAATATGGCATAAACGCTATTGTAGATATGATACTCTTAAGATTTGGAGCTGTATTGCTTATGTAAGTATACTAGATCCTAAGAGACCTAAGGTAGAACCTAGAACCATCACTTTTATATATCTAAGTAGTGCATAAGATAGTGCTACAAATAGGTTTTTAGATCTATTTACTAACACAATAATATAATCTAGAGATGCAGTATTCTTCGAAAACAAGTTTCTCATATATCAAGGCTTGAATGTTTCTAGATCTACAGATATGATTTCAGAATCTCCTATAGAATTTGAAGCAGATCCTTCTGACACTAATTCAACACAGCTGGCTGTTGACTCATTTCTAGTTAGAATATCTACAAGAGAGAGAGAGAGAGAGAGAGAGAGAGAGAGAGAGAGAGAGTTCCCAAAAGTTTTGGTGAGGACTTTGTTACTTACTATCTTGAGGATGATCCATTCTCCTATCAAGAAGTAATGAGATCTAGGAAATCCTTACTATGGGCAGAAGCCATAGATGATGAAATGAGCTTTATACTGCAAAACCTCACTTGACAGTTAGTAAATTTGCCAAATGGGTTAAGGCTATAGACTGTAAATGGGTATTGAAGAATAAACTAAATAGTGATTGAGCCAGATATAAACCACGTTTAGCAGCTAAAGACTATAAACAACAGAGTGTAATATACTATTTTGATATCTATTCACCTGTGTGTCATCTATCAACTATATGAATTTTTATTGCTTTGGCATTTATTCAACACTTTGTAGTGCTTTAAATGAATGTAAAATAGCTTTCTTAAATGGGGAGTTAAATGAGGAAATTTACATAGAACAACCGGAAGGATATGTTATGAAAGGTCATGAGGACAAAGTTTGTAAATTGAGCAAATCTTTGTATAGTCTTAAACAAGCACCTAAAATGTGGTATCTTAAATTTGACAAAATGGTAAAGAGTTATGGCTTTCAGTCTAGTTATTCAGATAAATGTTTTTACTATCGTTCTATGTCAAATAAGATAGTCATCATTTGCTTGTATGTTGATGATATGTTAATTTTTGGTTCTGATCATTCTATAGTGAGTGACGTGAAAACTACTTCAGCTAAAGAATTTGACATGAAAGATCTTGGTATTGCCAATACCATTCTTCGTATGAAAGTAAGCTTTAAATGGCAAGTCATCTCCTTTAGCCAGACTCATTATATTGAGCATCTACTTTCTATTTGGAGATACGATAAGTGTAAACCGAGTGAGATACTATATGATTATAATAATAGACTGAGTCCTAATGAAGGGACCATTGTTGATCAGTTAAAATACTCAAAACTATTTGGTAGTCTCATGTATGCTATGAGTTGTATTAGAACCCTTTATAGTTGGCATGCTGAGTCGTTTTACTAGTAATTCTACTAAAGAGCATTGGGATGCCTTCATTAGGCTAATGAGATACCTTAAAGGTATTAAAGATTATGCTCTCTATTATTATGGTTATCCTCCAACTATGAATGGATATTCTGATGCCTCATGGTGCTCGGATATTGGAAATAGTAAGTCCACTAGTGGATATGTATTTACTTTGGGTGGAATTGCTATTACTTGAAAATCCAAACGACAGACTTATATTGTATTGTCGTCTATGGAATCGGAACTTTTTGCTTTAGCCTCAGCTGACGAAGAGGCTGAGTCGATAAAGAATATGATTATGGATATTCCTTTGACTTAGTTAAAGATTAATTCTTTAAGCTTATTCTGTGATAATCAAGCAGCTGTCCAAGTCGTCAATAATGCTCTCTTTAATTCAAAGCGAAAACATGTGAGACTAAAACATGCGTTGTTGAATTATCTAAGAGAACAATGGGTTATCACCTTGGTCGATGTGAGGTCGAAGGATAACATATCCGATACTCTCACCACAGGTATGTATAAAGATCAATTATTCAAAACAGTGGGGGAAATGTGGTTAAAGACTATATAGGCAAATCTTAACTACCATTTACTTACCTTCTAATTGTGTGTTTTGAATTATCGAATCTTTATTTATTGGCTACAATGATAAGCACAGTTTATATGTTTCATCGATGTTCATAGTTGCTAAATAATTTGAAAAGGGTGAGTTGTCTCATTCTAAACTTGATGAAGATGACTTTAACCTAATTCAAATGTTCTATCGAGGAAACTTGTGTCATTCCAAACTTGATTATACAATTCAACTAGGTTGGACTATCCTTTTGGTTAAATGATTTCATTTCAAACTTGATGCTAGATTATTTGACTTTAAGGAATGGTGACATTCCAAATTGAAACATAAAACAGTTGTTTACGTAAAATCTTGTTGGTCTTGTTCTTAATTGAAACTTGATATTACATTACTTGGTTATTGTAAGTGACTTGACTATTGGTCTTGTTCTTTGAAACTAGACAATAGTTTCTCTTACAAATAAACTTAAGTTGTTGGCTCTTTGTAAATCACATTTTTTAGGTCTTGTTCATAATTTATGAAACCGGCTTGATGCTTATGAACATGATATTATGATGCTTTATGACATTAATATATTTTCTTCTCTGCATGATGGAATGGTGGTAAGTTTTTATTCAAATGATTGAATTCGTGATAATATGAAATTCATATTTGACATTCTATAGGGAGATGACAAAGATAGAGAAGAGCTTAATGAGTGGGATCCTAATTAGGATGACCCACTTGATGAATAATATATATTATTTAGAGCGTGTGGGGACTTGACAGTTTATTTACTATTGCCTATTTTGAAGGAGTCCATTTACTTGAGACTTGCATTTTGCCATCTCTATTTTGTGAATATTATTGTGCTTGTTTCTTGTATTTGTAAGTCCTTAAACTATTTTGACTGGCCTACTTAGACTTGACTATTATGCATATATTGGTTGTAAACTGAGTCTGAGATTTATTTTGGGATTTGGATGAGTTTAGATTGAATCTAAAATTCCTAATACTTATTTTGATTTGTTGATCTCAGAACATATTCATGATAAGAATGATTCACTTATTTGGATTGCAAATGATAATTGAGTTTAATACTTTACTGCTGAAAAACTCTTTGATCCATCCGAGTTGATTGTCTTGTATTGAATGTAGATGATTCCTATTTGTTTGAACATTACACCAACCACCTTATTAGATTGTGCTGTATGGTGAACATAGGAGGAGATTGTTGGATATGTTGTTATATAGTACAAAATAATATGTTCACATACAAGCCTAATAGGTGAAAGCACGGTTATTTGGATCCATATGAGCCGGAGCCCAATAACTTACATATAAACTCTAGGGTTCTCTTACGCTGGAGAAAACACTGTTGAGCGTTCCAAACTTGATGTCTCTTGGTGTAATACTTTAAGCAACCATTTCTTCTCTCTTAAACCTATAACCTCCAACATCATGTAGGGTGATTAAAGAGAAGTGTTTTCACTTGATTCTTCAAGTATATGATCACGAGGTATATTTTGTGTTTGAGGTTTGAATCATCTCGACCAACCTGATATTTTATTACACATAAATAAAGATAATTGTCAATATAAAGGTATGGAGCTATTTTAATTTTCTTTTAATCCATCAACTGGTATACTAGAGCAATTTTCAATGAAAAGAGAGTGAATCAATTTTCCTAATCCTTCTAAAAAATTGCCGTGTTGAAGTCCCATTAATCTTACATAAGAAATTACTCCGACAAGATATTACACCGACTAGGAATTTGAATATGCGACCTTGCATTGAGCCTAGATTTATTTGGGTCGATGATAATCTCTTCGAAAATGGACCCATTTCAGCAGCAAAAGTTTTATCTGCTTATAGGAACAAACATCACATATAAATAGGTTGCATCGATGCCCAAAAAAAAAATAGGCTGCATCAATATTAAGTGAGTTCTATAAATTAAAGACTCAAAATAAAAGATGCATGCAATTTTGGTGATAAAGGCTATGGTGTTCTTGAAACAGAACGCATTCCATTTGTAGCATTCAAAATTCTTTTCCCCACTAGATTAGGTTGGATTGCATAAAATAAAAGAACAGTATCTCGTCCCACCAAAAATAAACAATGATATTAAAATGGTAGCGCAGGATATCAAGGGGTTGCTTTAATATCGTGTCGCCAATTGAATAATCGGTACAAAAGTAGAATTGGAGCTGTCTTCCTAAGCTAATAAAGAATGATTTTATTGATAATATCGGTCACTAGGAAAAGCATCCGCCTATCATCCGGAGGCAAAAACAAACTAGAATAGCAGGTAATAATTGTGGACCACAATCAAAAGACAAAAACGTTGACGGACCGGCCCAATCGACAATAAACAGATGGGCAAAAGATCTGGTAGTACGAATTTTGGCCATGGATTTTTATTTTTTATTATATAATACTATTATGAGAGAACATTTTATTTAAGTACAAAATCTAAAGCATGACAAATTACATATCAATCGTCAAATAAGAATTTTTTGTGAAAAATCAAAATAGTTACCTTTTACACGAAGTAATGTTTAGTATGATAAGAAGTTATAAACCTTCAGTATTTGATACAATCCAATGCCAAAAAAATTACACAAGTAGCTTGAATCCACCATTGAATTAAGAGTGGGTAGTTATACTACTCAAGTCAATGTAGATAAAACCCCTTGATATTAGCGATTTATGCTTTATTTTTTTCTCTTTTTAAAATGTGATGCACTTTAATGGGTATTATCATTGTATACTGCTCAAGTGATGGTGTCAGAGATTTGAATGTACAAGACAATGGAGAAGTGATGATCAAATTGACTAGACAGTCTTTTAGAGAAACAAAAAAGTAGGATTTTGGCGCATCATTTGAAAAATTTATAACTCATTGGGAACAAAAAAAGGCTTATCACGTTCCATACATAAAAATTTAAAACTTTTAATATGTTTCTTATCTTTTCCTTTTATGAAAAATTAAAATGTAAATTTTATTTTTGCATTTATTAGATGTTATTTGGTCCTTTCATATTCTAATAGGTCAAGTTTATAATTACAAAATTTTGTGGGGGTGGAAGTCTACAAAGAGATCAAAAGAGGTCAAATATTTTATGGTGGTGTGACCATTATGAGTGGTTCTAGTGCTATGAAGAGCGTCAAGGTACTATTGTGGAAGCATATAATTTTGAATAAATTGTTATAGCAATGTTTTGAGTACGCAACTATCAGGAAAATTAAGACCTTAAATTAAAAAATTAGCACCTACAGTTAAAGTGTATGCACTTTATTGTTTGCCTCTCCCATTTAAATAATTTCAGAGGATGCATATTGTTTCGGTTTTTTTTTTTTTTTTTTTTCCGGTTATTTTATAGATGTTGTTTGTCTCTTTTTGGCTACTAGTGGAGCAGACCCAAGGAGAAAAAGAGAAATTTCTTGCAAAGGTTGGATTGGTAAAAAAAGTGGGAAGCAATTGTTATACATGGGAACACTATAAAGCTGAAGAACATGAGAAGAAAGACACGGGAATTTGATTCCCAGATTTAGGCTTAGGCTAAGAAGATGTTGCTCAAGGAATGTATATGGCATAGAATTCGAATTTCCTTTAAGAATAGCCCTAATCTTATTGGTAGGAATGTTGAGGAATTGACTTAGAAGAATCTTGTCCAATAGGAGTGGTAACAAACCTTTAGGAAGCTTTGCCTAACCCAACATCTTTTCAAAACTTCTCAATTGTGGGGGTCAACTCACATCAATTAAACACGAAGGGGAAGGTCATGGAATTCCAAAAATGGGCCAATCCCTTCACCATTGCCATACAAGGTTCGACCTTTAGCAAGGTCGGGAGAAACCTATACACTTCTCCACATAATTTTGATGTCTCGGATCGAGATTCTCCCATATGGTCTTGAGATTCCCTAGGACCAAGACAACATCCAATTTGGGCTTACCCATCTAAACCAAAACCTAAAGGGCACCCATGATTAAAACGCATTGTCGTTGAAAATAAAGTGAGTAATTAAAGTACGGAAAGAGGGAATAATAATGATAAAAAAGGAATGGTGTCTTACCCATTAAACACATGGCAAGTGCAAATCACACGTGGCATGAATTGTGAGGTTTTGACGCCTAAGGCAAGAGTGCTAAAGGCTCAAGGTCCTCATCCCAAAGGACAAAAATAATTTACCTATTGCTACTATCGTTGGCTAGTACTATTTTATCGATTTGGACGAGTGGGTTTATGTAAGTAATGAATTATCTCGAGTGTTCACTCACGGATTCCACCTATAAATCCTCTTAAGGCTATAAATGGGGTGATCGGGGTTTTAGACCATGATGTGTGTGCGGTGTCATGCTAAAACTTGTAAACATGCGTTTGAGTTTAAATAACTAGCACTTTAATATAACCCAACAGACATACATACATCCTTTAAGCACTTGCAAGACAAAGGGTTTACAAGCACGCTTCCTCTTATAACTCTCACTTACAAGACCATTTAACACGAGGTTAGTGACTTACCTCATTTTCCACACGACTTCGACACACAAGCAATCCTACATAATACATGTTAGCTAACACGACAAACATTTTTAACGGCTTCAAATCCTGTTAATCTAGTAGCCATTCCCCAGTGGAGTTGCTAAGCCTGTTGTGACCCGATCTCACCGCCAATCTCCCATCACAAGGAGAGGAAGGGATAAGGTCGGGTTTAAGGGTACCTGACCATGAGAATTCCCTCACGACTCGTGTTCCAAAAGACGTCATCACCTCGCCTTTCGAATCAAGTCTCTTGTGAGTTCCCTCCATAATATCGCGAACTCTCCCTAACTTGTAACCTGCGACGGGGAAGTGTCGCGATCCATAACCATACGGGAGACACCTCGAGAGAGGAGGTTGAGTGTGGATGTTGGAATGAATGGTACCTTTGTCATGATAGCCCTCTCTCAGGTACTCTATACCCTAATGATGGCATCACTTCATATATTAGGAGCTTTTCGCAACGGGTATGCTAAACCATGGTGAGTTTCATCGAAACTCATACCCCTCGCAATGGGTTCATTTATACGGTCTAGTTATTTTAAAACAACCTAGAAATAAAATGGGAGTCGCCACTAGCCTCGTTTTGGGGGACGGCAAGAAAACCCAATCGAGGGTTGGGAGTATTTTCTTAATTCCTACAAAACCAAATATCTAGGTTTAGGGACTTAGGTTATGCCGATATCTCTATTAACACCCTTTTGGTACCTAATAGTATATCATCTTTAGCTAAGGTGTCCATGCGTATCTTCTTACATTTTTGGGCTCATTAGTCCTAAACTAAGCAATCATGCATGGTTGGTCATTTTCGTGTTATTCCATGTTATTCCATTTCTAAGGAAAATGAAAAGCAAGCATCAAATTGAATCGAAAGAGTGAGATAGTAAGTAAACAACCGGGGAAAGCATAAATCTACCATGCAACCCTAGAAAATGTAAAATAGAAACACAACTGAAAAGAATAAAAGAAAGAAAGAACCCACAACTCGTCGGGTTGTATACAACAAAAGGGACCTAAGACATATGTTGGGAAATGAATATTACATAATAATGGTTGAAATGGACATTGACCTCCACCGTCTTCAGAATGCTAATTTAGATCTATCCTAGGAAATCTTTAATTAGGTACATACAATAGAAAGAGACAAGCGTAGACATCAAAACAATCAAAAACACAACATCATGTCAAGATCAACTGCTCAAAGAAAGCTCAATGCAAAAACTCAGATTTTGGCCTCGAGGTCGGCCTTTGTCTTTCATGCATAGATCCCTCTAAGACATCTACCCAATCCATTTTTGTGACTTATAGCCATTATTGACTAATTATATTCTCCCTTGCCCAATAACATTTATAAGTCCCTAATGAAGCGGTCTATATGATCCCAAGATTTCCCCTCGATATCATGCATCAATCCTATCATTCATCTAAAAATCACATGCATTGCGAGAATTAAACATGCATGCAGGTCTTTCGGACTTTATTTCTAAAAAAATCAAATAGTAAAGTCATATTGATATTGAATTAATTTGGCCCTAATGGAGTTTATAATGTACTCCTTGACTTTATTGTGAAAAGTCAACTATAGCCCTAAACTCATGTTTGAATGTTGACCATCCTCCCCATGTGGAGAATCATCGAAATTGGGCTTGAAATCTTGAATTATCATAGTCCCTAAATCAAATTTCTAAAAAATTAAATTGATGAATTTTGAAACCTTCAATCGAGGGTCAAAGTCTTTGGTTTGACTAAAAGTCAACCCAAAAGTCAACATTTGATTCATTGAAAAAATGGTACCTAAATACAAATAGAGTGGAATGCTCTTAATTTCTTACTCTAATAAATGATTATTTTTTTGTCGAGAAACGAACCTGCTGCCATTAAGAATCTCAAGTCTTGAGTTTTAATTCTATTGGACCCGCTGGCGAAAGTTCATGTGTCAACACCAAATATCCAAAATGGAAGAGGAGTTGTTGATCTCATATTTGATGGGTGAGCTATTTGATTGATTTCTTAAGGTGATTCGAGGAATGATATTTTTCATGAATCATATGATGTTGCAGATCCATTGGTGGTGTCAAGGAGGTGATGTTGAGGTGGTTGGATGATAGTGTAAAGCAATGGGCGATGCTATAGATTGAGATGAAAATAAATTTGGAGGAATTGAATGCTAGCCTAAACCAAGGGAGATCGTGTTCGTATGCATTTTTAGGATTTTCCCCATGGTTATAGCATATATTGTCTACGTAAAATGGATTTACACAAATGGCCTTACAGTTACACCACTAATTTAAGAAAGAGGTATTTTGATCCTAACATCAATTGTGGTAGGTTGATTATGAAAATTTTCTACAATTTTTTTTCTTTTTTTTCTCAGTTCTTTTCATGATAATCAAGATTCAAGATGACTTGATTTATACAATGCCTTCCATAAATGGTTTCTGGAGGGGGGGGGGGAGGGAGAGAAATGTGATTGCATAAGACCTTGTTCTAAGGTTCACACACGATTCTTTCAGCAAGAAAATTGAAGAGAATCTATACGATTGCTTCCACATATGGTTTGAGGGGGGAGGGACCAATGATTGTTGAGGAACTTGTCCTAGAGGTTCTCACATAACTCTTTTAGTAATAGAGGATAATAATGATCGCACATGGTAATACCAATTATGGGATCGGGTTATACAGAGGACACCTTGTCTAGTGGTACACACGTAATTCTTTAAGCTAGAAAGGGTAAGCATTGCCCAAAAGTACTACCGATTATCTAGATGAATGAAGTAAAGAAGCCACGAGAGTAGTTTCGAGCCACGTTAAAGGGGATTTGAGTGCAAGGTGGCAGGAGAGAGTTTGATACATGGCTATCAAAGAGATTAAATATATACTTCTTCTTCGACCAAATAAAAAAAATAAAATATATAGTTCTTCGGTTGTGAAATTAACTATCAAATAGATGGTCTAGGGTATTTATAGGGAATTTGTTTTTTTTTTTAAAGTCATAAACCTATTGCCTTTGTATTAATTCAGTCATAAACTTTTTAATTAGGCCAATGTAATCCTAAACCTTTTGACAATTTTTTAATGTAGTCCACTTGGTTAATTTTGGTCGGAACTCACCAACGTAGAGCTAGCCATCTTACATGGCATCAATAATGCTAACATAGATAATTTTTTTTTGTAAATTTTTAAGTTTTTTTAAATTTAAAATTATTTATTTATTTTTCTTTTTTCTTTTCTTTTCTTTGTTGGAGCTGGCCACTAAGTGAGGACCTATGAGCCCTCGCTAGTCTTTGGCATGGATCACCTCACCCAAACCCTTGTTGGCTATAGGCGAGGCGACCCTCTCCCAAATTTGGTGAGGGCCGGCCTTGACTATGGTCAGTGAGGGTAGCCCTCTCTTTTGGTCATTGAGGGCGGGCTCACTCGGGCAAGGCTGTCCCTTGCCTATGGCCAACGAGGGTGGCCCTTGCTAGATTGGCTGAGGGCAAGTCCTCTCTAGGCATTGCTGGTGACAGGCCATCACTTGAGACTAACTACTAGGAAAAAGGAAAGAAAAAATGCAAAAAAAGGAAAAATAAAAAAGAACGAAAATAGGAAAAAGGACAAGGAAAAAATTCATAAAATTTTTAAAAATTGTTCACACAACACCAATGCACCTCATAGGATAGTTGTTGTTAATTGAACTGCTATGTCATGTTTTCCGATCAAAATGTCTAATTTGGCAAATTCTCAAAAGGTTTATAACTAAATTCGTATAATTGAAATGTTTATAATTGAATTGGCATAAATACAATAGATATATTATTTTTTTTTTAATTTTCTCATATTTTTAATGATATATATGAAAAGTTTCGTATTCAACAAAATGGTTTATTAAAATCCATAGATGTTGTATTGCCTCGTGTTCGGAGAAAACAAGTTAGAGGTAAGTGGCCCATATCATAAGGGCATAAGTTGAGGTCGAAGCACAACAATAAGAAAAATGTTAGGAGTTGACCAGGTCATGCCGTCCTTAATGTGTCCCGCTAAGTGTGCACTTAGTCAAAATTCTTTAGATTATCTAAAAGAAAGTATGTCACCTCCACCCTAAATTTAGGGTTGAGACTCTACCTTCTGCCTAAAGTTTAAACCGTCACTTTATTCATTTAATTTTTTTGTTGCCACTTTGCTGTTCTTCAAAATTACCTTTGAAATTGGGACCCAGTTCTTTCTTTAAGATATTTTTATCTGCTTTCAAATGGGTTTATGCTTGGTCATTACACTAAAAATAAATGTCGTATTAGTAACTATTGTTGCCGTGACAATAACGTGGGCCTAAATAAAAATTGAATTGCACAATTAGTACGTAATATAATTTTTTAAAATCTGAATGCATTTATACTCTAAATTATTACTCAAAAGGATCACGACAATCCAGTGAAGGCAAATTAGGAAAAAAAAATTATTCTCACATAAAACCTTTACAAAGGCTATGTAACAAACCTGGAAACATCGTCTTAAGGTTGTTCACATTCTTAATGACTATCTCAAGAAAAAAAATGTCCTTCCACTGACAAGAAAAGATGGAAGCTTTTCTGCCTCTAAAGAGAAAAGAAGATGCGTCTCTCATGGTGAAGAAAAAGCATTATTTTGCAGCGGGAGTAAAATTTTTCATTAGGCTCGACTTTAAAAGAAAAATACAAACACTCAAAACGTTTGCCACTGAGAATTTCTAAAAAGATCTGGATTAAGCAATTTTTGTGGTTTTTCCCTCCACTTTGAGAGAAAATTTCATAGGCTTGACTAAAAAGTTGTTGCCATCATTTTTAAAAAAAAAATTGCTAAAGAGAAAAGAAGATGCCAGATCCATCTCTCATGGCTCAGAAACGATTTATCTTAGGCATTAAGAAGTGACAATCATCATTATTTCTATGACATCAAGTAAAAAATAATGCAATCTTATAAATATGTATCGAAAATATGCATTGTGCAAATCATACCAGTGTATATTATCAAATAACATGAATATTCCATATACTCTTTATAAATCAATGCATCATAACATAAACCATATTATAGCAAATGTCAACGTCAACCACTCATATTATCAAAAGGAACCTCTTGGTCATATTTCGCCTATGCTTCATTTTCTATATAAGAGAAAGAATTGTGAAGACTAAACAGATGAAAGCCATTTCTGATTGCTAATCTCAATCATCCAATGGCTTCTTCATCAAAACCCAAAAGTAATTATGAGGTCTTCTTGAGTTTTAGAGGCACAGACCTACGTAACACCTTCCTTGGTCATCTCTACAAAGCTTTACATCATAATGGAATATACACTTTCATTGATAGCGAGGAACTAAGGAAGGGATACCAAATATTGCCAACACTCGTGAAGGCCATCGAAGAGTCCCTCATTGCAATCATTGTTTTCTCTAAGGACTACGCTTCCTCACGGTGGTGCCTGGAAGAGTTGATGAAGATTATGGAGTGTAAAGAGCAAAAGGACCTCACCGTTCTACCAGTATTTTATAAGGTGGACCCAAGAGAAGTGAGACGGGGCAGCAAGAGTTATGGGAAAGCTCTAGCTAAGCATGAGACCAAGTTCGGGAAGGATTCAGAAAAAGTGAAGCTATGGAAGAAAGCTCTTTTCGATGCCGGTAGCTTGTCCGGGTGGCATTTTAATGATGGGTAAGTAGAGTGGAGTCCATCTTTTGTGCAAGAAGCTAATATTTACAAGTAACTATAAAGATCATTTAAAAAAAAAAAAATCTACACACACGATTGTTAGTACACGTGTAGATGCTTCCTTTTATGATTCTCGAAAATTCTTAAGTTCTTGCTCAATTACCAAGTGATATCATTTCCACGGAATCAGTCGCATTGAATCATTTCATTTCCTTGGCTAGGACGATTCTATATCCGTTCCCAAAAAATGAATATTTGTTTTGTATTGATAGATTTTTTGAAGAGTTGATATACGTCAAATATCTAATAGTTAAAAATTATCGGTCATATAAATTTTGAATAAACTATTGATAATTTAACAACACTTTCGTGAAATTACTAGCTTTTTGATAGTTCGTAAATTACCACTTTTTTTGATCTTTTACTGAAATTTATTTGTCTTTTTTTTTTTTTTTTACTAACAGTTTAAATTTACCAACTCTTATGATAGTTTTGGAAAAAGTACCAAAATAGTCCTAAACCTATTGCATTAGTATCAATTCAGTTATAAACCTTTTAATTGGATCAATTTAGGCCTAATCCTTTTTTCACATTGGTACCAATTTAGTTCATCTAACTAATTTAAAGTTGGAAATTGCTAACGTGGAGAGTGGAGGAGAAGCAGTTGTCTCGTTTGTCGCGGTCTCTGGTGCAGTGGGATCCGTCACAAGGATTCATGGCTCATAAGGGAGTGAAGAAGGGAAGTGAGGAGGGAGCGAACTAGGTCAAGAGGGAGAGAAAAAGAAGGAAGAGTGGGATTTGGAATTCAATGATTTGGGCTATCTCTAATTGTTGCTGTCAATGTTAAAAAGTTGCTTGAGAGAGAAAGAGAGCAGTAAAGGGTGATTGATCATGGAGGAGAGAGAACGAGTGAAGTGATGCAATTTCTCTCCCTCTCTAAGGCCATGGGAATGCCAGTACGCAAAAAAAAAAAAAAAAAAAAAAAAGAAACCAAAAACCAAAAACAAAAAACTGAAAATCCGAACTGATCCGAACTGTATTTTTGAATCAGTTCGTGTTCAGTTTGGATCACATTTGGTTCATTCAGCCATTTACCCTAACGGTTTAGTTTGGTTCGATTTTCCACAAAAATGGAATCAAACTGGACCATTGACACCTCTATAGTAATCATAAAATTGACAAGTTGCTTCTTCCAATCATCAGAAATTGATACTAGGAGGTCATCAGCTGAAACGCTCACTGACTCATTTGAATAAAATCAAATGTTAAAACTAGATCAACCAATGGACAAAATGTTAAGTAGTTTTGATGCACTTATCCCATTTCTTTGCAAGGAATAAGAAAGTTCGCAACACCTGAGGCAGGATTATTAGTGTGTACAAGCCATGGTGGGCAATGACATCGTGCTTCAAGGAATTTAAGAGTTTTTGAATCGAAATCTCAACCACCGTTAAAAAGTTATAAATTGCTCTTTTTGAGTAAGCGTACATATAAATCACATATATACATCAAAAAGAAAAATAAGTACGCCGTCATGAATAAATCGGAAGAACATGAATTATTTGGATGACTAAATTTTGAAGCCTTAACTTGTTTCCATTGGTGTGGAGCTCTTGGAGTTCTAATTCAACATGGTGGGAATACATGTTTTGGTTGTGATCATCAGAAAATGTGATGCATTGCTTTATCATTGTTGGCTTGTAATTGCTCGTTATTTGCTTATTCAAATTGAATGATCCTACAACTTTTTTTTTTCTGTCTTTATCAGAGATGAGTCAGAGCTTATAGAAAGAATTGTGAAGGAGATCTCCACTCTTCTAGACCGAACACCTTTGCATGTTGCTAAGCATCCCATTGGAATTAATTCCCGAGTGGTTAAGCTGAAATCCATGTTAAACCTTGAGTCTAATGATGGTGCTCTTATGATGGGATTATGGGGAAAGGGAGGCATAGGAAAGACAAGTTTGGCTAAAGCTATTTATAATGATACTTTCAGACAATTTGAAGGTTCAGCTTTTTTGGCAAATGTTAGAGAAACTTCAAAAGGTTGCAAGGATTTAGTTGCTTTGCAAGAAAAATTACTATTGGAGATATTATTATTGAAAAAAGGATTAGGAGTGTCCAATGTCAATGCAGGTACTAATCTAGTACGGGATAGACTTTGTTGCAAAAGAGTTCTCCTTATCCTTGATGATGTGGATGACCTGCGTCAATTAAATGCTTTAGCAGGAGAAGGCAAGTGGTTTGGTAATGGAAGTAGGATCGTCATTACTACAAGAGATAAACATTTGCTAACTTGTCACGGGATAGATCAAGATCATATGTATGAAGTTAAAGCATTGGAGGACAGTGAAGCTCGTGAGCTACTTAGTAAGCATGCTTTTCAGACTCATCAAAAACTAAAAATCAGGACAGATCTAGTAGATGGTGTTTTGAATTATGCCGAAGGCCTTCCTTTAGCAATTGAGGTACTAGGTTCCTTCTTATGTGGTAGAAGAGAACATGAATGGAAAAGTACACTAAAGAAGTTTTCTAGGACTCCTCACAAATCCATTAATAATGTGCTCAAAATAAGTTATGATGGACTAGAGGAAAATGAGAAAGAGATTTTTCTTCACATTGCTTGCTTCTTTAAGGGGCGGGATAGTGAGTACATAAAGAAAGTTATTGATAGTTGCAATTTCGAGATAACTATAGGATTAGAAATTCTCATTGAGAGGTCCTTGATAAGTATTGAGCATGGAATCGTAGAAATGCATGACTTGATTCAATTGATGGGTATGGATATTGTGAACCAAGAATGTCGTGATGATCCCCGTAGACGCAGCAGGCTTTGGCTGTATGATGATGTTCTCGATGTTCTAGCCCATGGCATGGTAATATTTGCAAATATAGTTAAAATTGTGCTCCTTATCTTTGACTAATTAATAAATATGCATTACTTAAATAGTCTATATATACAGGGAGATTGTGTTGTAAAAGCCATAGTGTTGGAGTCACCGGAGCAAAAAGAGATATATATCGGGCCTAATGCTTTTACAAAAGCAAGCAGGTTGAGATTGCTCATCATGCACAATCTGCATAATTCTTTCCAAGGTCCTATATGTCTTCCTAATGAGCTAAGATGGTTTGAATGGGCGGGTTGTGCTTCCTGGTTTCCTCAATTTTCCTTTGGTCCAAAGAAACTAGTGGGAATTTATATGAGTAAATGCAAGATTACAAGAGTGCCAAAACAATTTAAGGTGAGCAATTATCTACATAGACCTTTTTATTATATACTTCATTAGTATATGTACATGTTTATTATATGTCCTAGTACACAAAAGAAAGTGGTGTTCTTGCATTATGGAAAGCACTT
This sequence comes from Eucalyptus caleyi, assembly GCA_014182885.2. Taxonomy (NCBI): domain Eukaryota; kingdom Viridiplantae; phylum Streptophyta; class Magnoliopsida; order Myrtales; family Myrtaceae; genus Eucalyptus; species Eucalyptus caleyi. Next base: position 37,535,689 of record CM024470.2, on the reverse strand, counting down.
CTCTCTTTTCTTTCAAAATGACCCTAACTACTTGCTTAAGAAATATTCTTTCATGCAACAAATTTGGCATTTGAAAAATTAAGCATAAACAAAATAAATACACAAAACTAGGAAATTTTATAAATGTTTGTGGGAAAGAAAGATATTTCAATATTTGATTTTTTTTTTTTATGAAGGTCATTAAGTCATAAGAGAATGATACGTGGAAAGGGAAAGATATTTTGAGATTTAATTTTTTTTAAGGCCGTTGCATCATAAGAAAATTGAAATTTTAGTATTGAAATACGTTGTAAAATAATGCAGAAGCTATCTGACCTTGAAACTAAATCAACATGAAACCATCAATGAAATCAATGAGGAACAATAAAGATCATAAGAGATTTTACTTGGTTTGGTCTAATATCAATACCCACTCCACCAGGATATCTAACAGCAAATAATCTAATAATCAATTGGAGAATTACAGAGTTACAATCGTTAATACATCAACCCACTCCTGTGCATGGCTAAACAAGAGCTTCCCGCTTGTTTCTTTTTTGTGTGGTTGTGGATGAAGGGAGAGAAAAAAAAAAAATGAAAGTTACATCTTGACAGCATTCAAAGGAGTTCAACCATTGGCCTCGGTCAAACCTTGGATAAATATGAAGAAAATATTATTAGAGCTAACAAAACAATTTAGAGAGGGCTGACTAGATTAATTGAAAACTTAAAACAATTTATCTTGCGGAAGATAACGTCATGTACTTTAATAGGAGCAAAAACAGGTTTGGAAGTATCAACCAAGCTGGTGCTGCTGTTAAGCAATTACAAGCAATAATGAACACATAGAAGCAGGACACAACAATAAATAGTGACTTAACTTTATCCCATAGCCTATATTCACTTTTTCGGGTAACAACCATGGGCTGCAATTTTTAAGAGAAATTACAATCAAAACGAATTGCTCTATTATCAAATATATCACATTATTAGAACGAAAGTAACGCCGTTATTCTTGTATATGTCCTCTTTTCATTGAATACAAAGTAGCAAGCAGAGAGTATTATAGATGAATAGCAACATAGTCTGACTAGAACAAAGAGATGATATAATAGAACAAGCTTTCTCAATTTTACATCCAAACCTTTTTAGCTACTTTGATCCTATTTATTAGACATTTTCAATCCATCCCTTAGAGATGCTTTTGAAGACGTAAGAGCCGTTGGAACTTGGTTGGAGTTGTCACAAAGGTGTGGATTGCCCATATAATCCTTTCCTCTAAATGATACCAAAGCTTCCCAAAATGGAGTCTGTAGGTGCTATTACATTATTGGACCCCTAACTATTTGACCAAAATAGTCAGTGGTGCTCTGACTCATTTCCTGTTCTCCAGATGGGGGAGTTCTCAGACTATTGACGGCTATATTCTACTCATAAAACAACCATATAAAAAAAAAATGCATTTGTCGAGCAGCACCTTTGAAGACTTGACAATGCAATACATTGTTTTATATCACCTTAACATAGCACAAGCACTCATCACCACTTTACCAATGTTGCCCATGATCAAACTGTGTGGAATGACTTGCAATCAATTATCCAATGATCCTCCTCAGTATGTCATCTTCCAAAGACTTTACATTGATGACACATCGACTATCATATCTTAAAGTCCTCATGAACACATTGTCATATTTGACTTGTTCTCCTATCATGATCCTCATCCTTGCAATCGATCTTCCTTGAACTCACAAAGACCAGCACTACTATCTTAGTTTTTTTCTGAAATCATCGCTGCATCATTAAGACAAATATATGCACTTATCATAATGATAGTAGACCCTTGATAGATTTGGAATCTTCCAAATACCATAAGGATGTTTTCGCAACAAAAACCACTATCAATTGATGAATCTTGGATTCATATATCCCAAAAAAAAAAAATTATACTACAAGATTATTATCCAAAGAAGGAAGCACCAAATCAAAGGCCAATTAGGACTTTCTTTTTACACCTCATCCAATCTGAGTCAATCTATATCCTTTAATAGGGTTGGCTTTAGTATATAAGCTCAAACATGAGACATAATTTAATAACTCTCTACCTTGGCTCAATGTTTGTAGCCATTATCCACCACAGTAGCTCTCCCAATGCTCTAATGAGCTCTTATTCACTACAAAGGCTAATTGAGCTCAGGCTTTGCCATCGTGTCAAAAGGGTTCTTCGTTGTTGCGGTCTTCTTCACAACAACCTTGCCCTTGACTGCAACAACTCAAATTAAATGGCACTTGATTTCCATATGCTTTGTTCCTCATGATAAATTGGATTATAGGCCAAATATTTTGCACTTTGGTTGTCACGATGTATTGCAATGTTTTGCTACTTCAATCCTAAGTTCAAGAGCATACCCTTTAGTCATGTAGTCTCATTCACTATAAAATTCAATGTCATGTACTTTGCCCCAATCAAAGACAAGCAATGTGGTTTTGCAAGAATGCCTTCCAACTTATTGCACTACCCGCTAGTCTAAGCAAGACCTACACTCATTTAAGTCATTAGCATGATTTGAATTTACATAACTTGTGGTCTCTCTACCATTGCCATCCTTCAATACACTATACCAATTTTGTTGTCCCCTTCAAGTCTATGAGGATTTATTTCATAGCTTCTTATTGTTTCTTACGAGGATGCTTTATGTAATGACTAACAATGCTTACAACTTATGAAATGTCAAGCCTCACGCATACATAATACTACCCGACTACACCAGAATGAAAAAACACGAAACATATGTTCCTCCTCCTTAGTCTGCAATGAGTTTAAAGTGCTTGGTTATAGGTATACTCATAGATTTCATTGACTGCATGCCATAATCTTCTCAATATTTTCTTTTGATATAGACGCAAAATTACTACAGCTCTATCATGCAATATCTTCATATCTAGTATCTTCTTCACATTACCTAAAATTTTTCATCTCAAACTCAGTACTCAACCGGCACTTCACCACATGAATATTGGACATATTATTAGCTACGATCAACATGTTATCAATATATGATAACAAATCAATCAAATACACATCTTCCAATTTCTCAGAGTTAGCACAACCATCCAATTGAATTTTTGAATAGTCCAACTAGTCATGGAAGCATTAAAACGTTTATATAATTACCTAGGAAACTGTCTCAACCCATGCAAAAATTTCTTTAATAAGCAAACACGATCTTCCTTATTGAAATAGTATATTCCTTCGATTGCCTCATGTAAATTCATTCCTCCCACGCGTAGTGAAAAAACACTTCTATCATGTTTAGCTGCACCAGCTTGAGATCTTATGTAACAACTAATGCAAGTAACACTTGAAAAGAAGTATGCCTTACCAGATGAGAATGCCTTACTATGATAAATGTCATTCCACTGTGAATATTCCTTCATAACAAGTCTCGTCTTATACCTCACTACCTAACAATGGGAATGCCCTCCTTTTGTCTTTAAACCCATTTGCATCTATCTTCTAGCTTTTAGATTCTTCAACCAAATCCTATGTCTGTTTCCAATGGAGTGACTCCATTTCTTTATTCATAACTGCTAGCCACTATGACGATTCAACACTAGCCATCACCTCAAAATAAAAATGAATGTGGATTTGTCTCCATCTTATCACCAATAGTCAATGCATGAGCAATATTTGTACGACCACAACATACTAGTAGTTTAATTTGCCTTCTCTGTCTACTCGTGGCTATACTTTGTTGTGAATTTACTAGTCTTCTAGTATCATCAACTTTAGGAATTATAATCTCAACCTTTATTACTTGTTATTTGTTCAGAGTCTCCACCTAAAGATCCATTTCACAATTGACACCATGATTCATTTTTCTACAAGTTGTGTCTCAGGACTTCATTGTTGAAGTATAGCAATCATGTCTAATGTCACATCTTTGCTAACTAGAAAACTTGGTGAGTAGGCACCATTGCACTATAGCTGGTAACCTTTAAGCTCATGTGCATAAGCTAGAATCATTCACTTCTTTGACCTTGGTTCAAGCTTACCATCATTTGCTTGAGTATATGCAAGACATCCGTATACTTTTAGTCCAGAGTAGTCAATAGGATTCCCGCGATCATACTTCTCTATGTGCTTTCCACTCAATAACAGATAGTGGAGATTGATTAATCAAGTAACAGCATATGTTCACAACTTTAGCCTAAAATTCCTTGCTTAGTCTTGCATACGAAAGAATGCACTGAGCTCACTCAATCATAGTCTTATTCTTTCATTCCGCGACACTATTCTACTATGATGTCGAGGGCACTATGTTGTGTCCCACAACCCCTTCTCCTTTGCGAAAATTGGTAAATTCTTTACTACAAAACTCCATGTCATTATTGATATTAAAGCACTTAATTTGGTCACTAAATGCTTCTCAAAGTGCCTTACACTTCTTAACATGATTAATCACCTTAGATTTGTGCTTTAGGAAGCATATCCATACATTTTTCAAAAATTTTGTCAATGAATATCAATATATATCAAACACCTCATTTTGAAGAAACTAATGCACTATGTTGGGTCCCACAACCCTTCTCCTTTGTAGAAATTGGTAAAATTTTATTACAGAACTCCATGTTGTTATTGATCATAAGGCACCTAATTTGGTCACTAAATGCTTCTCAATAGGTGCCTTAAACTTTTTGACCTGATTGAACACCTCAAATTTGTGCTTTAAGAAGCATATCCATACCTTTTTCAAAAATTCATTGATGAATATTAGTATATATCAAGCACCTCTTTTCAAAGAAGCTAGAGATATGCTATAGACTTCTTATTAATAAATGTAGCCAATCAATTGCTTGGTTGAATGCATAGCTGTAGTGAATTTAAATTGGCTTTGTTTCCTAAAGATGCATTGCTCACACAAATCTAGCTTCCATATCTTTTGATCCTTGAGCAACCCACTCTCACTTAGTATTTTCATACTTGTCTCATTCTTATGTCCCAATGGCACATGCCTTAACTTAGTCAAGTTTGAGTTTGACTCACCTAGTAAAATTACAGGAGCTTTAGTCATGGTCTCTCCTAATAAATGATATAAAGAATTCACTTTCTTCCCTTTCATCATGTCACGGCACTTCAAGAGATTTTTAGCATTCCTCCTTTAGCGGTGTTCTTACACCTAATGTTGTCAAGTGTTTCAAGAGAAATACAATTATTCTTGAGTTCTATTACATGGCTCATGTCTTTTAGTATGTGCAATACTCCATCACGCATCCGAATTTGAACTGTCCCTATTTAGACAATCTTTTGAGGATCCGTTATTCCCCACAGAAATCTATCACCATGTGTAGTCTAGAAAGTAGTAAACCAGTTCCTATGAAAAATCATATGATAAGAACACTCCAAATTTTAACACTATGCATCTCTTGACGATTCACACTCAAGATAGCCTTTGCATCATTGGTGCTTTCTTTGGCAATGTTCGCCACATTACATTATTCGTGGTATTTTGCCTACTAATTATGTTTCTCAGCCTCGGTTAATCTCTCCTCATGTGCCCCTCCACGAGATATTCAAAGCATATCACGCAACCCTTAGACTTTCCATGGTGAGGCTTCCATCTATTTTTACCTCTTCTCCTAAACTCCAATGTTAATCTCTACCTCAAATCACAAGTCCTCATACTCCTTCTTGTGCTAGATCCTCATTTTGCAACTTTCTCTACCACTCCTTAGAGAACAAGGCAAATTGTACCTCTTATGAGGTAATTGCAGTGTGCCCTATAATAGTGAATTAGTAAAGTATATCCATGACTTTGGTAGAAGTTTTGCCCACAACATTGGAGCATCCTTCTCTTTGGCCACCATTATTAATACCTCATTTTATAAATTCAATAGGATTATACTCTCTCGCTTCTCTCAATTAACTCATCTTTATCAACATATTTCATCGTTGGCAAATCTGCCTTCAACTTTAGCCTTGCCATTCAACGCCACCATTATTAATACCTCATTTGATAAATTCAGTAGTCAAATCTTGATTTGTTAATAGTGCATGCATCATATGCACAAAGCTCTCCAATCCAAAGTTGTTCCTCCCATTGAACTTCTCAAAATTTCTACTTTCACTTTAAACATAATTGCAGCAACATAATTTCTAGACAACAATTAGACAAGCAAAAATCTCAAATTAAATCCAAAAGATTCTAGCGGTAGCTCTTATACCAATCATGGTAAAATAGTGCATAAGCTAATGGATCTTGCAATTAAATCAATCCAAAATTATTAGTAAATAAAAGAGAACTAAAAAAAGAAGAAGAAATATTTATGTGGTTCAGTCTCAGTAATGGTACTTAATCCATGAAGAGAGTCAGGACAAAAACCACTAATTGGAAAATTTCAGAGTTATAATTACTCACACACTCAAATACTTTCCAATCCTAGCTACACCAAAACCTACGGTGCTCATAAAGAAACAAATCACTTTGGATGTAAAACTACGCTACATATATATCACCGTGTGTTCCTCATTCCTGAGCCTAGCTAAAGAAGAGCTTCCCCCTTGTTCCTCTTTTGTGCGATTGCAGCTGAAGGAATATAGAAAACAAAACCCACACTTTATTTTCTATCTCTGAAACCCAATAGGACTTTCTTCAGAGTATTCCTTTTTGTTTCCTCTTATGTGGCCTTTTGAAGGAAAGTCAACTGGGTGGCAATCAAAGGAGTTCAACTCTTGGTCTCATTCCTTGGAGAGATATGAAGAAACCCTTGTTGGTTGTCCGAACGTCGGATTCATATATCCCAACATAGAAAAACAAATTATAATCCAAGATTATCATCCAAAGAATGCAAGACCATGTCAAAGACCAACTTGGACTTTTCTTTTACACCTCATCCAATACAAAGGTCCACATCCTCCAATCGGGTCAAGTTCAATATACTAACTTAAATTCGATACATAATTATAGAGTATGTGAGATAAATAGAATAACCACTTTGATGTATCCATCCATGAGTATAATATTTGTAAAATAAGTAATTGAGTATAATTGAAGGAAAGAATAAAAAAAAAATTGAAATCCCTTAAAAGCAGCTTTATGTACTATATATAATAATATAGATGAAGTTCAAACACTGTTTTAATCCAATGTCTCTAAAAATCAACATAACTATATTTCAAAATCAAATCAAATCTACCTAATGAAGAATGCACATGTGCTAGTGTAAGCTATTAACCCCATTCTAATTGTGCCAATTGTTTACACATAAGCTTTTTTGTTTTACTAGAAAATTTGTATAATGAGCAAATATAAAGGAAACAAAAATATAAAGAATGAATCCGTTGATATTGTATATAAAAGTGAAAACACCCAAGTAGTAGGGAGCTGAGTGTTCAAGCTGCTCGATTTGGATGTGGTAAATTAGATATCCTAGTCACAACATCTCCTACTGAAAGTAAACTTAAGAGGCTAGTTAGTTGCAAGTGATGGAGCTTTACCCAAAGGCATCGATAGAATTAGCTTTGTCAAAGGTTTGAATGCACTGTGCTGTAAAGGCATTATTAATTACTCAAGTTAGTTCTTACAGAGTAGCATTTCTAAGCAAACATAATAAAATATTTATTAGAAGCTTTGCCAATAATGTTGTAATGCATTTACAAATGGTGGGATCTAGTGGTGGCATGCCACTAGTTTCTTAATCAAAAGTCAAACTAGATAATGAATTGTATATGTAAATTCTTTTACCTCATAATTTTTTTTCTAAGTTGGTCTCATTTTCTTTGCATAACTTCAAAGAAATTTGAAATTTTATTTATATTTTGAAAACTTTCATTGTGATAGAATATAGTATTGACATTAAGCTATTATATATACTCTAAATCAGAATTAAAAAAAAATGTTCACTCCGGTGCTTGCCACGTGACATTAACATTGCTTCTCTAATTGGAACATGGCATGATGCATGGCTTAATTTTGTCACAATACCCACATTCGCACGGTTGCCACATGGCACTTCACTTTATGTTTTTGATTGCCACATGGTGTAACATATGGCATAGTTTTACCACATGGCATGCATTTGACCAATATCCATTGGCTTTTTGATTTATCATCTCTAAATTTCAATCTCATACAATACATACGTATAGATTTGTAATTACTATTAAAGTTTCTAATTGTTTACTAATTCCTCAATACAATATTTAATTCTCAAAAAATCAAATTATAGTACCTTTTTATGAAATGTTGGTTTCATTGTTTTTGCAGGACTTCCAACAATTGAAGTACATTAATTTCAGGAATTGTGAATCATTGGTTCATATGCTTGACCTTTCTTGTACACCAAATCTTGAGGAATTGGTTCTTTGTGATTGCAAAAACTTGGTAGAAGTCCATGAGTCTATTGCATATCACGACAAGTTGCAGTCATTGAATTTAAGGGGGTGCATAAAAATTGACAATTTCCCTGATATTCCACGTAAACTTGGAGGCTTGAAAAAGCTTTGTTTACAGGGGACCACTATTAAAGAACTTTCTGTATCAATCGAAAATCTTGTCTCTTTGAAAATAATGGATTTAAGTGAATGCAAGAACTTGGTAAGTCTTCCATCTAGCATTTACAAGTTACAAAGCATTGAATTCTTGGAACTTGCGAATTGCACAAATTTAATAGGATTTCCAAAGTATGAGGATTCAGCTGATCCGCGCATGAAGAATGGACTTTCAAATTTGCTTTATTTAGGTCTTGGGGGATGTAATTTTTCTAAAATAGAATTTCTTGAGAATCCTTCCTGTTGTCCCTTCTTGCAAAATATAGTTATGGCGGACAGCAATGTTACTAGACTTCCCGCATCTATTCGTAAACGTGATCATTTGACCATATATGCAATTTCATATTGCCAAGAGTTACAAGAAATACCCGAGCTTCCACCATTTTTGAAGATTCTTTCAGCTAATAATTGCAAATCTCTACAAAAAACTGGAGATGTATTATCATCTGCTTTTGCCCGTAGAGTGTTGACCGCGACTGACATTCCCTCTCTCGATCATGTTAGACTCTCTCTCTCTCTCTCTCTCTCTCTCTCTCTCTCTCTCTCTCTCTCTCTCTCACGGAGTATATGCTGGATGTGTTATGTTCTTGTATATTGCTATAGTAGTAAATGCAAAGGCTAGAGAATGCTGGATGTGTTATGTTCTTGTATATTGCAATAGTAGTAAATGCAAAGGCTCAAGAAAAGCAAACAAATATAAAGTGTTTGCATGTAATAAAGTTGGCCACATACTTTTACGGGAATGATTTCTATCACATGAGAGTTGTATGTTAATGCAAGCAAGGGTCAATAATCTCTACTCATTTAGAGAGCTATAGTTTGAAGTGGAATTCACTAGGATTAATCATTATACTTAAAATGAATTCTTTTATTTGAGTACTACTAATAACAAACTTCGGTACTTTGTAATGGTCTATCTTTATAGCAGACGTCTTCTGATTACATAATTTGGTCCCTCGGAGAAGAGATGCCAGAGTGGGTCCTCCCTATTGAAGAGAGTTCCATATCATTCATGGCTTTAGAGGACTTGTATGATAAGTTTCTTATAGTCACTCTCTGTGCCGTTTTTAGTAATGATGATCAAACAAAGCATCCGATATTTGAGATTTTACCACATGTGAATGGTGAAATGAGGAATTGCAAAGGAGGAAGAAGCTTCTTGACAAAGGATTCGGATCAAATCTTACTTTGGTTTTTCACACCATATGATCTATGGGGAGAAGTCAATTTTGGTCAAATCGATAGGAGTTATGTACATTTTAGCCTTACAATATCAACTGCAAAGGTGAAAAAGTGGGGAATCCGAATAATATGCAAGCCACTTGAGGACGATTTAAAGATTGGGATTCAAGACAATCGGCTGATCGATTTAGCTTTACTCCGTGAGGTTGTTCTTGAACTAACAGATTTAGAAGTTGAGAGTCCACTTATGCACAAAGATAATTTGATTGAAACAAATCTACAAAAAGACTTGCAAGATTGTCAAAGGAGGAGTGAGGAACATAGTCAAATAGTATCAAAAGGAAATCCTAAGCTTATTCTCCCTCATGGCATGCAAACCAAAAATATGATGAGCTCCGATTCGACCAGCAGAGATGAGCATGCTAGCGTTGGCTTGCAACTTTTATTGTTAGAATGATTGAAACTTGCTAAGGAAGCAATTCATAGGTAAATGAACTGCCTCACCTTGATTACAATGCATTCTTTTTTTTTTTTTTTTTCCTTTTTTTTTTTTGTTCTTCTCGTTTTCTTTTCTCAAGAAAAACTTATAACCCACTGTTAGTACCCACTTTTACCCATATATTAACATTGAGGTACTTGGTGTGTCCATTTTAATTGGCGTTAACTTTGCCAGCTGCAACGATGGAAATAATCAGCCCCATGGAGAGGAGGTCGCCCTACTTTCTCGATTTAATATCGAGAAAATGAGTTTGACCAAGAAAGCACGCAAAGGTTGTGGCTGGAGATCTGCAAGAGGAGGAGGCTCTGGCGAATAATTTCATGCGTGTAGAGCGCATTTCTTGCGAAGAAAAGTCGAACAAGAATAAGATCACAAGCTCTTACCTATGGCAAAGCATGCAAACGTGGAAAGTGGTCGGGATGGAGGATGATCTGGTCAGAACGTGAAGGGATTCTAGCACATGTAAAAGAAGTGGGAAGCGATCGTGCGGTTTATCAACGTGGGATGGGCATTTGATGCTGGTGGAGGTAAAATTGGAAGAGAAGGCAGGAACAACTTCCATTCCATGGAGTATAAAGGACCAAAGCATCAGAGGAGAGAGACGAGCGCACGCATGAATACTCTCTCCGTGAGTTTTATCTATCTTTGTACTCCCATTTTTTTTCCTTTACTTACACGTTCGGTTCTTGCCACTTTCATTTCCTTATTCTCATCTCAAAATTTATTTCCTTTCAATGTAATCTCAATTCTAGCGCATCTACTTTTATTCACACCGAGTGAATTTCACGTAGATTCGTCCCTTCATCTAAACGCCATACGTGCATTTTACACTTTAGTATGAAACCACAAAGCCATTTCAGTCATTCTCTCTTCACTCAACTATGACTCTGGAAATGGATTTGATGACATGACTCATAAAAATTATCAAAAGCCTTGACCATGTGGCTGTCCCGTTATGTCATTTTTTTTTCCAAAAATGACTTCTTGAAAATTATCAATATCAAATTTCTTGCAAAACAAAAGTGTCATCTTAAAAATGATTTTGGTTTTTGTCGAACTACCCTTCCATCATTATAGAAAAATAATATATATTAGATGGTCGCTTGCGTATAATAAATAATTGCCTTTCCTTTTTTGGTTCAAATCCCTTAGACCCTAGTTAGTTAACTTAATTCCCACATAGAATTTGGTCATTCTTTCTTCTTTTCGTTCATTTTCTTTGATTTTCCCGTTAGAAGCGACTTCCGTTTTTCCGCCATAGGCAAAGGTACTTTCAGCATCAGGGCTTCTCATCTCCCAAACGACAGCTCTGACGGAGTGGAAGATCGCCACCCGCCAACGAAGGTTACAAATAGAAGAAGTTCGTCTTCCAGAAACTGGTGATGTAGACCGGCCAGCGGAGCTGACGGGCTGCCACTGCTGACCGAAGCCATGGAAACTGGTGACTTAGCTTCGGGTGAACGATTCACTCCTGAGGTTCTGGGCTTCATGCAACTTGCTATAGATCAGGTGACGCCCAGCGCATCCAAATTTTATTAAGTTACATTAATAGTTGAGCTGGATTTTGAATTCGATACGTATGGTGCTACAATTGCATGGGAACTTGAAGAATGTGTGGTTGACTTTGTTCGAGAGAGGCTGAATCAGTGTTTCTTCATAAGTTTTGTCCGTGGATGCTTGATAGTGAATTCATAGGTTTTCGACATTACACGCTGCAAAATCAGCGACGATCTCTGCAAGGTGTAGCTTTTCGTTCTCTCGTTTCCATAGGTGGCAATTTATAGATTATTCTGGATATGTATTTATTGCTTTACATTACATGAGAGTGAGTTGTTATGGTGGCTTCACCTTTCTTGGTTAAAAAGGTCTAGTGAAAGATGCAAAATTCTAAAGTTATGGGAAGCGAGTTAAGTAACTTTGCAAAATCTTAAGTATAGGGAGGATAAGTGCAATTTCAGATAAACTTTCGAAGAATATAGTGCTTCAGTTCTGGAAACTAGAATACCTAATAGTGAGGAGAAGAGAGAATTGTCCATACTTCACGCGTAAGATTCTCTCTTAGACGCTCAGTTGTATGATGATTCTGTTTTAAAGACAGCGATTCTTCCAATAAGATTCATGATCTAATGTAGTTGGCTTTGACGAAAATCCTTTCCCTAGAATACACTTTATGCACTGTAATCTTCCACACTTAGTCTGCATACCGAGCAAAGGATGAACATGATCAAGCCTTAAAAATATAGTCAACACGGAATAGGTATGAAAGAGGTGATTTGAAGAGGAAGAAGACAAGTTATATTGTGTTGTTATTATTTGCTTTTGTTAACTGATTTTTATTTGCGCTACAAATGCTCCCAACACTAAGAGGAAGAAGGAAACGGCACTAAGAGATGCACCAATTCATAGATAAACTACTGGACTCAATTGTCATGAAATGAGTTTCCTAAATTAATGTTGAAACTACACTAAGAGCAGCTTTCTCTCTGACCAAGCTCCTAAGTTTCATATGCTTCCTTCATTTTTCTGCTTGCACTTTCCTAGGCAACAAGACGTGCAGAGATCGAAGCTCTTGATGTTCTTCTTGAACAGAGGACTGGATTTCGTCTGCAGAAGTTGCAAAGAAGTTTTCAGCATGCTCCCTTCATGTGACATGTGAACCATGCATAATGTGCGCAGCAGCATCATTGATCAATGGTACGTTTGTTGTTCATACTCAATAATGATGAGCAGGAAGAGATAGCCGCTCTCAATATTGATAAAGAGTATGAGATAGGCACATTTTTATTGTACGGCATGTTGATGGCAAAGAGCTGTTTTGCGTGGAACGATGTTGCAGATTGTTGGATTCAGATCATATCTTTGTCGAATATTTATCACCATGTGAGTCGTGGAGAAAAGTCAATTTTGTTCAAATTGATGGGCATTATATACAATTTGGTGTTGGAGTAGTGGGTAGAGTCATGAAAAAGTGGGGATTCCAAATAATATGTGAGCAACTAGGGGACCATCAAAAGGTTGAATTTCGAGATAATCAGCTGATAGATCTGGTTTTACTCTACAAGGTTGGTCATGAATCAATAGATCCAATAGCCGAGAGTTCACATGTGCACAAAGATAATCCAAGCGAAGCAGATCTAGAGGAGGACTCGCAACATAGTCAAATGAGCACAGGGAAACATAGTCAAATAGGATAAAAAAGAAGACGTGAGTTTAATTTCCCTCTAGGCAAGCGGATCAAGACGATGTTGACTTCTATATTTGACCGATGGAAACGGGCACGGTGGTGTCGGCTGGCTGCATTTGTAGTTGGAATGATTGGGAGACTTGGTGCGGAAGCGATTTCTACGTGAGTGAACTGAGCTGATCTTGATTACAATGCCTTCTTTCTTCCTCGTTCTTGTCGTTATCTTTTCTCAGAAGGACTTTTGACTAGTACCCACTTTCACCCATACATTAACATTGACGTACTTTGATGTGTCCACTTGAGTTAGCATTGACTTTGCCAGCTACAACGAGGAAAATGATCAGCCCTGGGCTAGAGCTCGACAAGGAGAGAGAAGCTTGACCGCCTTCTCGAACTTAATATCGAGAGGATTAATTCGACCGAGAAAAGCATGCGGAGGTCGTGGCTGGCGAGTCGCGTGATAAGGCTTGGGCAAACAAGAAGACGAAGAAGAAGATCGCAGCATGCTCATCTACATGTGGCAAAGCATGCAAACATGGAAACGGCGGGATGATGGATGAGGATTTGGTCAGAACATGCGATGAAGTGGGAAATCACCGTGCGGTTTATCAATGCGGGATGAGGATTTTTTTTTTTTTTTGGGTGACCGAGGACTCCGCCACATGCTCCTGTGCCCGAATGAAGATATCTTGGGGAAGACTAGCACATCAACCCACTGCCATGTGACTTAAACGCTAGCAACACAGGGTTTGAATCATCTCAGTGATGAGGGAGGGACTTTTATCAACGCGGGATGAGGAGTTGATGCTGGTGGAGGTGAAAAATTGGAAGAGAAAGGCACAAACAACTTCCATTCCATGTGAGTATGAAGGACCAAGAATGCTCTACGTGAGTTTTATCCATCTTTTGCCTTTCATTTTTTATCACGTTGTCTTTACTCGCGCCCTCGATTCTTGCCACTTTCATTCCGTGTACTTTCGCTTCACGATCTATTTCTTTTTTATATGTTTTCAATTCCAGTACGCCTACTTTTATTCTCACTTAGATTGATCCCTCAATTCAAGGTTCATTCTTGCATTTTTATACTTCAATATGAAATCACGGACTGATCTCGATCAGTGCTCTTTTCACTCAACTATCAGATTTGAACTCGACTCATGAAAATTCATTCAAAGCCTTGAAAAACACTTAATGTCAAATTTTTCGTCTCGATAGAAGTACCCTTCCATTATATATGTGATGGTCGCTTGCTTAAAATAAACAATTACTTTTAATTAACCCTAGTTAGTTAACTTTAATTCCCAAACAGATTCTGTAATTCTTTCCTTCTCTTTGTTCATTTTCTCTGATTTTCCCGTTGTTTGGAAGCTCCTTCCTTTTCTCCGCCATAGCCAACCATCCAACTCCATCGATACGACGCCAGTGAGCTCTCACGCATTGAAGATCGCCACCTGCCAACGGAGTCGACGAACAGAAGAAGAAGCTCGTCTTCCGGGAACAGAGTACCTACCGAACCGACGTTTGACGGAGACCGGCCATGGAAACTGGCGACGTAGCTTGAGGTGAAAGATTCTCTCCTGAGGTTTTGGGCTTCGTGCAGCTTGCTATAGACCAGGTAACGCCTGGTACGTCCGAATTTTTTAAGTTGGTGGAATGCTTGAGATGGATTTTTGAATTCGGTTTGTTTGGTGCTGCGATTGCGCGGGAACTTGAAGAATGTGTCGTTGAATCTGTTTGAGAGAAGCTGAATCAGTGTTTCTTCGCAAGTTTTGTCTGTGGATGCTTGATGGTGAATTCATAGGTTATCGACATTAGACGCTGCAAAATCAGTGACAATCTCTGGAAGGTATAGCTTTTCCTTCTCTTGTTTTCATAGGTGGCAATTTATTGAGAGAAGTTGGTGAAGTCTAGGTTCAAAGGAAAAACAAGGGAGGGAGAGTGATATAATGGGGAGGAGGGCGTACATGGGTTGGTTCAGTCCTCTTTTCAGGCAAAAAATTGAGCAAATCCAGGTGCTGTAGGTTGGGAGGGAGGCATTTGGGTGTTTTTGGGGTGTCTAGGAAATGTGGATTCGTAGTATGTTTTTTGAGGCTGTTGAAGAGGCAAAACCATAGAGGAATAAAGAAGATGCAGTGAGATGGCAAGCCACGAGGAAAGGTCGCTTGATAGTCGAGGTCTTTAACCACTTCTTGACATTGGCAACTAGGGAGAATTGAAAACCAAATTCACTTGGAGTGAGAGTAATATCAACATCAATTGTGCCCATTAATAACTGCTTTGGTGGTTATTTTCTTTTGCCCTATGTAGTGTAGATATGAAAAAGAAATAATCATGAGAAACACAGAGTTTACATCAGTTATTCAGCAGAATAGAGGCAAAAGCACAAGAAGCTGATTGTCAATTCTGATTTCTGAGGCCTTCACAATAGTTTAGGATTCTTTTTTTATCCTCAGGTGCCTTGGCTTTTAAGAAGGAAAATGACCGAGAAGCTAAAACTCCTGGATGCTTCTTGAATGTTTGAGTGAAACCTGATTAATGAAAGGTAAACTTCTGAGGAGCCAATAATAAGACACATTGGAAAGAGTAACATGTAGTTTCTCAAATTAGTTGTTGTTTTTGCTTTAGTGTTGTTAGAGCCATACCAGTTTGAGTGTTAGGTGGGATTTGCATCTGAATTACAAGATGAGTATGTATTAATAATCATTTTGGAAGTTTGTGACCAGCATATTATACCGGACTCACACAATCTTGATCTTATAGCCACGAGATATAAATTCATTCCATTAGTAGCTGCATATTAATACTGAAATATTTCTACTGCTGGCAACTTGGTGCTGATTTCCTCTAGTTGTCCATTGTCCTCATATTTTTTTCTCCTAACAAAGTAACAAGACCTATTTGCCTTTCTTGTATAAGGCAAAGCTTGCTCTGCACAGCCTGTTCCAGTCATGTAAGAAACTGGTTTTCAGTAACCAGGTGCATTTCAGATATGTTGCTTTTTTTCTATTGAGATAATCAGTATTTCAGTCTTCATTAGTGAATGATCTCAAATTTATTTATGTTATAGCTTGATTGAATAGCTGTGCGATTGTTGAGGATGCAAACGTTATTGCAGCAGGAAGAAACTGGTGTAATGAGACCCGAAATGTATGTTTATCATTGCTTCTCCAGCCCCTTCTATAAATTTTGGCCTATGGCACTTTGTTATTGTTCTGAATTGATACCCTTGAGAGTCTGTTTATAGTTTATTGTTGATATTTTATGTTCCTCCCTTAATTATTTCTTTATGATAAAATAATATATCTGCACAAATCTGTTAATAATTGGGATATCCATGCATTATAATGATGTAAAGGGTTTGTTCTCATTATTCTTTCATAAAATGTGGTTGTGGCTGACAACAACAGTAATCTTGCTTTATTATTCCAATGTTTGACGTTTTTCATTTGCCACTATGCTCTGTCTGGAACCATATTGCAGTCTTTATCTACTTTGGTGAAGTTCCTAATGTTGTTTTCTTAGGCTGTGTCATAGCTGGATTTATGATATACTTTTTTGGCATGAAAATGCATTGTCAGTATTGTACTGCCTTTAATGCTGTAAGAACCTGCTCCTTGGCCACATTCCTTCATACGATGACCAAATTTTCACAAATAGTTTGAGCCTGGTTTCTAGTAGACATCTCTTATCTAATAGTCTGTTGCTGTCATTCATGGTTATGTGGTGACAATACACAACTATAAATGATTTTGTGGACAGAAATGGATAGTTGATGCCAAAATATTTGGCCCTTTAGTATCTTTGCGGAGAATAATTCGAAACCAAAGGTCCCTTGCTTCAGGGATATATATAACAAAACATTGTTAGAAAAGGTGGAGTGAGACTCTTGGCAACTTCAAGTGAGCATCTTGTTGACTTTAGGTAGTATATGCCTTATCAATCTTATATATAGTCTCAAACAGTTAACTAAAAGAAGAAAACATTTCTCATTAAATTCATTGCCTAAATTTATGTTGAAACTACAGCAAGAGCAGCTGTCTCTCTGACATAGCTCCTAAAATTGATATGCTTGCTTTGTTTCCTCCTTGTGCTTTCGTGGGCAACAAGACATGCAGAGATGGAAGCTCTTGATGTTCCTCTTGAACAGTGGCAGAGGACTGGATTTTTGGCTACGGAAGTTACAGAGAAGCTTTCAGCACTCTACTTCATGTGACATGTGAACCATAATTTGTGAGCATTGTCGATCATAGGTACATCTGTTGATCATAATGAAACAAAACTAAACTTTCCTAGAATTTGTTTATTCCTATGATTAGATGACTCTTAACCCTTTTTTAGGCATAAATGAAGTATATCATGGCTGTGCAAATGATAAACTTGGAGGCGGTTGCTCAATACTTTCTTTGCATTCAAGTAGCTCCAAGGCATGATTAGGTGAGTTTCTTCACTTGCTTATGTTGCTGATTTCGTCTTTACTTAGCTCCACTTTGAAATTGTGACATACGATGGTTGATGACTAAAGCTTAGTGGAGGTCGTCTATGCTTCCTTATGTTGATTATTGCTGGATGTGGATTCATAGTGATTCTGTTTGTTGTTGCACTTTGAATATTGCAACACATGACCATGAAAAAAAATGGAGGTTTACAAAACTAATTTTCCATCTTTAATGTCCTTTACTGAGTCTAATAGGAAGAAAGTGGAGTTGCTGGAAGCATCAAGAAGTTTATTTTGTGACTTGTTAGACATTTCTGTATTTTTTTATTTGCCCTAAAAAATTTACAGTCTCAGGAAGTGCTACACACTAAACTAACATTAGTGTTTTCTTTCCTTTTCACTTTCCCCACTGTTTCTTTTTCTTTTTTCTTTTTTTGGTAAGGTATTCCCCCCCGTTTCTTGATCTCTTTTTCCTCACTTTTTTTCACTGCTGTGAGATTGTTTGATGTCTTTAATGTTATCTTATTTAAAATCTTCCAATATGCCATGTGCAAAGTACTTGATAAAGAAATCTCTTTTCTGGTTTTTAAGTTGCAAGTGTCTATTCTTGCATACATGAGAATACGTGCCTGTTAAATTGTGGTGTATATTTGGCTTTCCAGTATGATTTTTTTATCTGTCTGATGCTGCCATGATCTAATATTTTATGTTTCCTAAGCTTGTTCAGAACTCATAAAATGTTTTAATCAGACTTTGTTGACATAAAAGTAAAAACATAATGAAACAGGATCTGTTTCATTGAGATTTGAGCAGTACACAGAGTAGCTAACCTAGATTACGGACATTGTCCGTTTAAGAATTAGTCTTGAAATGACATGTTCCAGGACAAGGCGAAGAAGCAAGAGATGTGCTAAGAATGCATCCAAACAAAAAATTTAGGGGAAAAAAATAAGCCAGGAAATCTCTGACTTTTAGAGCTTGAGATTTATAGTTTATGCTGCTCCCAATGATCTGATTATTTGTCAAAAGCATTGTAGGGAACATGAGAGGACTCATCCAGCAGATAATGCACCGCCTTGCTCAATTTCCACCCTCTAGAGCTCCAAAACTAGCCCTAATTATGGCATAGTTTCATGATAGAGAGAATGAGTCCATGGTTATAATGGTGAGCATGAATCTTATGCAATGTTTGGAAGATGTAGCTGATGGGAACTCATCCTAGTTCCCCTAGTACTAGTATACAAGTCATCAAAAAATCATCTCTCTATCAGATCACTGGTGCTGAGATTTCTCTGAAGAGAAGTTACCCATCCAAGATAAAAACATATAAGTATCACCCGGTTTACAGTGTGTTGTTTGTTCTTCAAGGACATTAGGACCTAGAGGTATCCTTAAAATAAAAAAGTTTAGGCCATATTTACCCAAAACACACCTCTTTTAAATATTGACGCGGGAATTTTGTCAAAGTCAATGCCACTTTAGGGAGCCTAGTTACCGTCAATTGAATCAAATGGTACACTTCAGAGATAATATGCTTGCATGAAAACCTATTTCCTGGAGTACAGACATTACTTAATATTGATATTCTTAGGACTGTAATGGAAACTTCCTAAACTCTCCTATCAGGGAACTTGTGTTTCCTTAGATATTACCTTCTTTCGCAAAGTGCTTTGTCAATTAGTCTGCTAAATTATCTCTTGCATGATATACGGATGTGTTTTGAAAATGGAATCTGTCTCGGGTTTCAGGCTGAGCTAGGAAAAATGGTGAATCATTGAAATTATTGGCTGGTTTGCACAAGAATTTCATCTATGTTCCCCCTTTCATGTGAGGCTGATAGGTACAGAGAAAAGGATGCTGGTGCTTCTACCGTCCAGAGTGACGGTTCACGATGGCCAAAAGTGATGACAGACACACCAGTGCCATGAGACTGATGAGACTTTGCCATTACTTACGACAAAAGGACAATTAAGTATAACCTCCGTGCCTCTTCGAGCAATGTTCAGAGATCAACTGAATTCGAAGTTTCCCATTTCGTACTCTTGTGCATCTTAGCCTTGATTGCCATCTTCTCCAAAGTATGGGAATTACGAGCTAGAAACTTAAATAGAAAAAGCTACTGTTTCAGCTCCGAAGGTCAATTGGAATACAAACTCTATTCTGCAAAAAAGAGATTTTTCAATGAAATAGATTCTAACTTCTAACAACCTGAACTCATCTAATCTGTTATAGCACGAGATTTTTCTTCCCAGTTGTAAAGTATCAAAGGCGGCAGTTACTTGCAAATTCTTCTTTGATTTCATTCGTGTCAATATCACAAACTTAGTCACCTGTAGCAATGTAAATTATTATTCTTTCATGTCGTCATTAATATATTTGCCGCTCTTTTAGATTTGATCTGACTGTTCTTTTGACTGAATTTTCTTTTTAAAGAGGCGAAATTGGATTGAATAAGACATATTAGTGGTATTGTGCTGCAACATAGTTTCAAATCTTGATGGTCAATTTTTCTTTTTCCACCAGTTCTTAGATGATTAAAATGAGACGTGCAACGTCAACCTCCTCAACCTCTCGAAGTGTCAAACATCTATCTTCTTGTTATAATTTTACGTGGAATGTAATTCGATGACGACTAAGTATGTGTATGAGTGTAATATATACGCATTAAACATGTATTTGGTTGTTGTGGGTGTCTTTTTTTTTTTTTTTTCAAGTGTGGACTTGTTATACATCTTTATCATGATGTAATTTCTAATCTTGTTTCTATTTTTGAGAATTTCATCCTTTAATATTGGTCCGTTCATCGGGTGGCTTGGCACTTAGTTGCCAGTAATATAGAAAGGAAAATAGAGTAGGTGCAATAATTAGGAGAGAGTATTAGACATATGCCTTGTTTAGAAAAAATAAAAAAGGTAGATTTTTTTTTTTTTAGTAACTCGGGATTATGGGAAAAGTAGCGCAAGACCCACCACCACGACACCAAAAAATTTGGAGAAGGAGCCCAAATAAACCTATGATATTAGTACCGATTTAATTCTAAATCTTTTAATTGGATCAATTTGGTCATAAATATATTCACATTGATATAAATTCAGTCAATCTAGTCAAATTTTGGCTAATCGGTGCTGACTTGGACATGTCAACTAGTGCAAGTTGGCCGACGAATGCCAATGTAACAATTTTAAATTTTTTTTTTTTTATTTTTTCACTTTTTAAAATTATTTTCTTTTTCTTTCTCCTCTTCTTCCTCTTGGCTTTCTTCTCCCTGCAGCGGCTCACGGCCATCGCATGAGAGCTACTAAGCCCTCGTCGGTGGTCAGCAAGGGTGGCAGTCCTTGCCTCACCCAAGGTTGTGGGTGAGGCGGCTATGCCTAGATCTAAGCAAGGCCACCTTTGCCTATGGCAAGGCTATGGCGAGGTTGGCCTCGCCCAAATTTGGGCAAAGCCACCTCGCTCACAACCCCCAAGTCTTGTGGGAGCCTCACTGACCACTAGAGGAAGAATCCCAAGGAGAGGAAGAAAGGAAAAGAAAAAGAAAAAAAATTCAAAAAAAAAAAAAAAAAATTCAAAAAAATTTAAAAATTCATGTCGTTGTCATGTCAATGTTTGCTAGCTTGTAACTATCCACATTCACCGATCGGTCAAAATTGGCCTGGTGGATTGAATTGATACTAATATGAGAAGGTGTATGACTAAATTGATCCAATTGAAAAGTTTAAGACTAAATTAATACTAATACCATAGATTTATGACTTTTTTTGTACTTTTTCTTGGTGATTATTCGTATCACCAAGGTCCAAACTTCTCATGAAAATTGCGGACAAGAATAGGGAAACTAATATAGGATTGAGTAATGTACGGTTATTTAAGAAAGTTGAATTGGTATCAATATGAGAAGGTTTAGGACTAAATTGGTCCAATTGAAAGATTTAGGACTAAATTGATATCAATACCATAGATTAATCACTTTTTTGGTACTTTTCCCCGGCGATTATTCATATCACCAAGGACCAAACTTCTCATGAAAATTGTGGACAAGAATAGGGAAACTAATGCAGGATTGAGTAATGTACGGTTATTTAAGAAAGTTACACATACTTACAAAATCGGCACATATGTATATAAGAATTTCTGGCAGAAAAGTTCTTATAAACAAAAGTTGTAATGACACCATAATAAGTTGAATTTTTACTAGCTTAGTAACAACTCTCGATGTTCCACTGACCAAAATATCCTCCGTGTCGCATCCCACAACGACTTCACGCATGAACTCTCCTTCCTCAAGGAACTTGCCTTATGACTAGCAAGTTGGGTTGCAACTGAACTTAGGGGCTAGGGTTTCATTTAGAAGCCAATATAAACCCAATTTATCAGTTTAGGGCAATTTGTTGCCTAAACCGACTGTGTACTCCACATATTTTTAGTTTTGATATCTCCGATGAGTCAAGTTGTTTTAACTTATTTTAAACCAATGTCACTATGAATTCTCACATAAATCGCTAATATCCCTTAAGTAATGACTTTATTGCATAGAGAGATTAAAGATATGATGGAGCTCTCTAAGTTTTTTTTTTTGGAAGCGGATTGTTAGATTTTCCTTTGTTCGTCAAATTTCCTATGGCCATTTAGTCCATGGTCCATTGGATGGTCAATGCAATGCCAAAAATTGGAACATATTCCTGTCCTTCACTTCAGGGCCTGTCCCTCGGTGTGGTCATTACTCCATATTGTTACTGTATCTGCACTTGGGCATGAAGTTAGCTTTCAAACAGACTCGTAGTTAGAAATTCTCTACTGCCTCAACTATCGATATCTTGTCTTCTCCCTCTTTAATCAAAGAGCGTTGCCCACGTGCTGACTTCCTAATGATTCCAGGAGTTGATTCAAAGAAGAAAATCGATTCAATAGATACTATCTCTGTATCCGTCCATTAGGTGGACTTTTGCCCACAGAAGTAACCTTGAAGAAATAAGTGTCTTGACCCCTTTATTTACATGGAAAAATCGAAAGCGCCAAGGGATGTGGGGCCTTACTTAAAGGCCATTGGGCCATTGGCCCTCGACTCGTTCCTTAGTAGAGTCGGGCCTCTCGGCAGAAAAGGATCAGCACGGGGAATAGGCTTTGGCTACAAATGCCATGTGATACGCACTTCTTAGGCGTGCCACAACCAATTGACCCGATATTCATGTTCGCAGAAAGATCATGACTTGAAATTTTCGAAACAATTGTTTGTTTTCTAGAAAATTCTTGCTGTTCTGAGTACAAGCAATACTTCATTCTGGTCTTATTTGAAGAACTGGTTTTGTTTCAATGTGTTGTGACCCTATCGAGGTGAATCCAAGAGAGTTTAATGGATTGCTGAGCCAGCACAAATAACCCTCTTGCAAGATGGCACTTATGCTCCGTAGAAATTATCCCAAGCCCTACCAATCAGAAATTACTTTCTCATTAATTATTTGATTGATTTTAACTAGATTCGCCACTAAGGTTAGGAGCCAAGTAAGATGTGGGAGACCGCTTCTTCTGTGAACTAGAGAATCATAAGCCCAGGAATTTTGTGATGCTAGATAAATGCAATTCTCGTCATGGGTACCATTTCCTTTTATAATAGGCTTTGCATGCAATCTTCCCTATTTTATTTTTTGATTTTTTAGAAGAAATAGAAATCTAAATAATCATGTATGGAGACTCAAAAAATTAAAAATCCATTTAAATAATAACAAAGAAAGTAAAACACAAGGAAAGAAATAACCTGAACCGTATTGGGCAACATTATACATATACAATGTCTTGTTATTAAGTTTCGAGATAGGATCCCCGTGAGCTATGCATAAAAAGTAACGTGCATTAAAGTAAATAATAAATATGAGTTTCCTAATCTAGGTGAGATCTGGCCCATTTCATTGTGCTCGGAATTTACTTATGTTGCGAGACTTATGATAAATTTAAGGGTAAATCAGAGAAGTGAATCAATAAAGGTCCTCATTTGTGTTGGAAAGGTTGTGATAAACTAGACGGGACAACTTAGCATTCCAAGTTACAAGAAACCTGCCATGAGAGCATCATGACAGCACACATCAATGGCTTCACATGCTTAGGTCAAACAGAACGTTATAAATAAACCATCGATTACTTAAGCATTACAATCTTGATCTGACAATAGAGTAATATATGCCACTTTCATTAAAGACTCAAAATGCAAGTTGAGCAAGAGCATCTATCATCTAGTGCTTCGAGTGTGTGCTAGTTTTCACTTATTCTAGCTCCGTCCAATAAGAAGCAACACAAACTCCTCAAGAAAGAGATGAAATTTTATCTTGCATTTATACCCTATCTTCTCATTCCTTAGTGGATCATTCTTTAAATTAAAGTGGTGTGATTCTTTAACTCCTTTAATTGCTCTTGCTTTTGTGGGGCCATATTCCTTAGAAAGATCAATTACCCATTGTGTTATCAAGGACAACCCATGTTAGAAAAATAATTCAATGGCAACCGTTTAGTATTTTCCTTTTTCTTTTTTTGGGATTGTATCCGTACAATGTTATCACAAATCATATGCTTAAGTCTACATTTTCCTTGTTCAATGAAAGTCCATGTAGAGCATAAAATGGATGAATAATCGACAAATTTAACGAAACCGATACATTACCATAATGATCCTCAGTAGTATTATGATTTAATCTAAGCAAGTGCTAATCGAATGCTTATGAGCTAAGTAAAGCTATATGCATGACCAGAAAGGTAAAAAGATCCAAACTTTTAGGGTGGACGAAAGCGCAGGTTAAAGGCCAACACTACGTAGAAAACGACGATGAGAATACTTCCGAAAACCGTAAATAACAAACTGCACACATACTGAATGTAATGTAAAAGCAAATCTAATGCAACAGAAACGTACTGGATGAAGCAAAATCATGCAGACAACAACGAAGTCAGTCCGGGATACTTCGAGGGACCGAACATGGACGAAACATACTCTGTCCAATACCATCGCGCAAGGAGAACAACCAGGCGACCTGATTCAGCCCCTGACAAGTTCATATGAAGGGGTTTAATAAAGCAAATTTCATATTAAATAGCGTGAAAGATGAATCCTACACCTTTTGATTCTCAAGCTTTTTCTTCCTCTCACAGCTTTCTAATATTTTCTAATTCTGATTTTCCTTTATCAACCCTCACTCAAATCTCCCCTTTTGAATTCCCCAGCCACCGAAAGTCATCACCTTGGAAGCTCACGATCGGTTGTACTTTATCAAAGAGTCCCCATCTCTCATACTCCTCTCTTTTAAAAAAAGAACCACCGAATCGTTTCCTCATTTTGCTTCTTAAAAAATCCACTACAAAAACCGTCCCCGAACCACACTCGGCGACTCTCATCGCATTCATTTTGCTTCACAAAAACCGAAACGAGACGCAGAGAGAGAGAGAGAGAGCACCAACGACGATGCAGAGGGTGGTTGAGCTGCTGAAAACCGTCGCTGGTAAGATGAGGCAGGTGGCCTCGGGTATGACAACGTTGTGCTGGAGCAAGAGCGTTTTTTCCATGGCGGAAAAAGTCGCGAAACAGCTGGTCATCAATGGACCCGAGGTTCTTTTCTTCGGAGTTTTGAAATGCTTCCTTGGTATGCTTTTGCCTTTTTCTTTCATTTTTGCTTTTCCCATGTTGCCTTCAGGGTTTATTCATGCATGGCGTTTTCGCACCCACTGAATTTCTGAATGGAGAAAATAATATACTTCTCCATTCACTTAAATATACGTAAGAAAAGGGAGAAATATGCATGCACGTAGTGCAAAATCTACTCTTGCATGAATATGTATATATAGCTAATGAGAACTTCTGACGTGTTGTGTTTGGTAGGTGGTGTAAGAGTTTTCCTAATGTGGACTACATTAATTGATATTGTAATTTACTGTTTTTACGGTTACTGTAAAACAGGGCTGGTCTAAGGTGACATAGAAGGTTTCTTAATTAGTCTAATATGGGGCTGGCTAGTGTGGGCCGAGTTGAGCCTGGCCCGTAATGAGGGGGACTGGCTAGAAACTCTATAAATAGTGCTCAAGTCTCTCCTCTAACCCTAATTCTCACATGTATCCTCACCTAAGGGGCGTTTACCTAACGCTACACGTGAGGGGGCCGCCTCATTGAGCCAGTGATACGGAGGGCAATAGAGGAGAAGGACTTGATGCGTGGATCCCCTTTATATGTGGGTAATCCCTTTTTCTGCTTCCGCTTTATGTTCGATGGATCCAGGTGCGTTAATCTTTCTACTCAATTATGCATGTTCTTGTTCTGGTTATGGAGATCTTGGGATTGCGCAATTTGCGTCTATCATGTGGTATCAGAGCAACCATAACCCTAGAACTTGAACGCATAAAGGTTTTGCCCTAATTAGTACGGATTTTGCCATAATTTGTGATTTTCGAGATTTTTTGTTCAATAAAAATAAAATTAAATCACAAATTCAGACTGGGCTCGACGAGACGAGCAAGACGGTCGGCGGCGCGTCGCCGGGGGAGGCCTCACGCGCCCCCACGCGCGGTCACGCGCCGCCTGGGCGTCGAACGCGCGCCGCGCGTGAGATCCACGCGCCGCGCACTCAGGAGGCGCGTGAGGGCGCGTGGAGTGTCGGATCGGCGCGTGGCTGGCGTAGATGGATTCGTATAGTGATTTCCTATCTTGTGGTATATTTATTTTATATCTTTGATAGTTTTATGGATGTGAAAATACATACGGAACCCTAAATACGTGTATTTTTAGTGTACTTTTGCGTATTTTTGTTATATTTTCTGTGATTTTGGAAATATAAGTGTTGGGTTAGAGATATGTTATCACATAAATATTATAAAGGTGTGATTCATAAATAAAAATCAAACTTTATTGTGAACTGAAGTTGGCTTAATGAGATACAATTCATATGAGATTGTATTTGAGCTTTGTATTGAGCTAATGAGAAACAATAAAGATTATGAAACTTTTGTTACTCAAGTATACTCCTTTACACACTGGTAATTTTTGAATGATAGACGACTTAAGGACTCGTGACCAAACTGATGTACCGATTAACACATCTGTTGAATATGGGTAATGCATGTCAATTAAGTTACTGCATATTGTACATGAATTCATCGAGTCACTTGTTAATATCTATCAAGTTGAATATTTTTTATGATTAAGGAGTATGGCAATATTTATGCAGAGCAATCGTATCTACTGTTAAATTTTAGATATTTGGTTCTCTGGTTTGACTCAATTAATAGGCCACTGGTTGATTACAATGATAATTTTTTGCTTAAAATTGGCTAATAAATCAGATGTTGGCCTTGGAGTCATGTTTTGCCGTATGAAACTCATGAGCAATAGTGCTTGTTGATTTGGTGTACCCTATATTACTATTGATGTTAATTTGTGAGAGATATTATAGATCAACATTCTTTTTATGTTGTTCTGGTAATATGTAATTGGGGTGCATAAGAGATATTTTATTCTCTGTTATGAGAAATTTCTTGTGTTACTGTGATCAATGATCTCATTGGAATCTGTCTTTCAGGTTCGCTATATATATTAATGAATAAAGCAATATAATTAGCATGATATGTGATTTTGGTGATATGATGCCCCTATCACTAAAGTTAAAATCACATATATATGGTGAATGTGAGGAGTAAAGCTTATATCCCTAGTATGAGAGAATTTCAATGATTCAATTGAGTAGTGACCGCCAAAGTGGCACGCTTGATTGGGTTTGAGAAATTTCGGTCTCGTATGATGGTTGGGATGTCTCCTGGTCTAATACGTAATCATACTCCCAAAGGAGGTGATTGTGTATTAGTTCATGGAGGGATACATGATAGTGTGGTGGAGGAGTGACTGATTCTAGTGATTCATATGCCCAAAGGTGATGAATTCACGAAAAATTGGAATATATTCTCATAACCCTTATCATGTGGGGAGTGTACAATTGCATGTCATGTATTCTGCCCAAAGGTGATTATGTGATTTTGCATGTAACTCTCTGGATGTGTACTTGTACGTCAAGTTACACAATGCTCACATGATGCTAATTATATACTGCTTGTTTTTCAGTCACATTTTCTGTAAATGGTAATTCCGTCATCATTGAGGTTTTTTTTTACTGCTTCAAATTTTAAGTTATGGACATATGATTTGTTGCTTGAAAAAAGAGCAATTGAATTTGCTTATTGTCCATGAAGCGTTCCATTCTGGAACACTTGAAAAGAGGTTTGCTGCGGACTGCTTTGCTATAAGATGAAGGAAGCCTTAGTTGCTTGAAATTATGTCTTGTCTGATATTGAAATTAGGACACATCTACAAAAATTGTGTTTAAATCCTAATGACATATACATCTCGTATATGATTAAAAAGGTTGTCAGGTTTAACAATGGCAATGAGTATTTTGGTAAGTATGACAATGCGAAATAGCTTAAAGGGTCATTTGTCAAATACTTGGTAGATTCTGGGATGGTAGTTTAATTACTATATCTGAAAATTCTGACAAAAAGATTTGGGCGAAAGGCATAAATGCACCATATTGAACATGGTGATGAGTATGATTAGTAAGACTAATTTATCTGGTCTTTTGTGGGCTGATATTATGAAAGCAATTTTTTCATATACAAAAGGGGTATTGATTTTATGACCCTAAAGAAGGTACAAGAATCATAGAATCACATACTCTAAAGTTTTTAAATATTGACATAATTGTAGAGGATAGCTGCTCTCAAATTATTAAAGATAATAGTATGATGGAGGCTATTGTGTTTTTGTCTTTACCTATACAGATAATTATGGAATCTCCTGTACCATAGACTAAACTTGTTGAGGTTCAAGGTACTATTCTTGATATAGTTTATAATGAAATTTCTTAAACCTCTCAAGTGCAGAATGAAGTGGTTGCAGCTTTATTAAGGAGATTTGTTAAGGAAAGACGATCAGTTATACCATCATACTATATAGTCTATTTGTGAGAGCATGATTACAATATCCACTATATGGTTGATGTAATGACATATTTATAAATGTCGTTTCTTATTCTCAATTAAGTATGTGATTAAATGCCATAAAAGGCGATATACAATCTATGAAATATGTTTGGAAACTTACTGACTTGTCTAAAGATCACAAGTTTATTAGTTGCAAATTGGCGTACAAAACTAAAAGAATTTCAAACAAAGATTGTGGAATTTAAAGCCAAATTTGTAATTAGCGTTTTAACTCTGAAAGAGGGGTGGATTGTTTATAGTGAAGAAATAATTATTTCTTTAAATGTTCTTTCAGAGTGAACGTGGCATTAATAATTTATTTTGATATAAAGTTACGCCAAATAGATACAAAATCTATATTGTGCAACTGGATGATTTTGCAGCAGATTCAAATAAACTTGTGTGTAGACTGAAAAGTTCTAATTTATGGTCTTAAGCAAGTTTCCAAACAATATTATTAAAGTTTCATAGTGTTATTATTTTGTTCCATTGAGAACAAAGTAATTCAATATACTGCAAGGTCAGTGGGAGGAAATTTATTTTTTCTCATGTTTTGCTTACAAATTGTGACATTGAGACATCTTATATCCTTTGTACTGAGGTCTATAAGGATTGTTTTTTGCCATATTATATTAGATTTTCTCGGAGGACATTTGCTGATTGTATATTGGAAATATTCAATATACATCATTGCAAGCCAGAATCTCCCGTTGTTAAGGGTAATGGACTAAATCTATCACATTGTCCTTATTTAGATATTGAGAAAATCTAATTAAATGGTGTACTTTGTGTCAGTGCACTTAAAAGTATAATGTATGCTCGAATTTGCACTAGACTAAATGTTGTCTTTGTGACGGGACTTCTAGGCAGATATCGGTGAAATCCAAGACATGATCACTGGGTTGCTGTCAAGAAGGTTTTAAGGTACTTAAAGAAGACAAGAGATTATATGCTAATTTATAGCCATGTTCAATTCTTGCAGTTAGTAGGGTATTTAGATGTAAACTTTGCTGGCTATTCTGATGACATGCAATCAATAACAGAATACATATTTATGTTAGCAGTAAGTGCAGTAAATAAAGTCTTATGTCATCTTCTGCTATGTAAGCAGTGTTAGTAACATTCTTTTAGGCTGTTACTTGGGCTTTTAGGCTCCAAAACCTCATGACGGAATTGATCGTTTTAACTTGATGGATAAACCCATACGGTTGTATTGAGATAACAAATTTGTAGTATTATTTATTTACTACAGATGTCTCAAGGGGTCTAAATATATGGTGGTAAGATATTTTTTGACCATAAAGAAACGGTACAGAAAGGTGACTTATAATATAACATATTTTCATAGATGATGTGGTTGCAGATCCACTAACTAAAGGCCTACGCCCATGTATAGTAACATATTGTTGACATGGGCCTAGGAGTATCTTCGGATACTGTTGTTTAGTGGGAGCTATTTTGGCTTTACTCTGATAAAGTTCACATCTGTGGTTCGTTACACTTAGTAACGGTTTGATATGTATCAACTTTTGCATTCAATAAAATATTTTTGAATGTATTGTTATTATGTTGAATACATATTGATAAAGTCTCAAGGGATTATATAAACCTTGAGTGAAGGCTAGGGGCATCCGGGCATCCGGTTATTAGCCTTGTGCATATGTCTTGTGATACATAAAGAAAGGTTAACCATAAGGACAAGACATATGTGGGTTCATTAGAACCATAAAGCATTCTCTTGTGGCACAAGTTTTTGTGACACCTAAGGTAAGAGAATGGTGACTGACAAATGGGATCTCTCTATGAGAGACGTTATCCATTTGACACACTACCATATTGAATCCATATCAATAAAGTTGAGAGCACTCGTGACCATGGAAGGCTCTGTGTGTATACATGTAGTTACCGCCATGATTCAGTGTTTAAGACTTTATGGGATAGGATTGACTATTAAGAATTATCTCTAGACCAATGCGCGCGCATAAGGTACGATTTCAATTAATATAGTCCAAGTGGGAGAATGTAAGAGTTTTCCTAATGTGGACTACATTAATTGATATTGTAATTTACTGTTTTTACGGTTACTGTAAAACAGGGCTGGTCTAAGGTGAGATAGAAGGTTTCTTAATTAGTCTAATATGGGGCTGGCTAGTGTGGGCCGAGTTGAGCCTGGCCCGTAATGAGGGGGACTGGCTAGAAACTCTATAAATAGTGCTCAAGTCTCTCATCTAACCCTAATTCTCACATGTATCCTCACCTAAGGGGCGTTTACCTAACGCTACACGTGAGGGGGGCCGCCTCATTGAGCCAGTGATACGGAGGGCAATAGAGGAGAAGGACTTGATGCGTGGATCCCCTTTAAATGTGGGTAATCCCTTTTTCTGCTTCCGCTTTATGTTCGATGGATCCAGGTGCGTTAATCTTTCTACTTAATTATGCATGTTCTTGTTCTGGTTATGGAGATCTTGGGATTGCGCAATTTGCGTCTATCAGGTGGAAGTGGGAGGATAGCTTCTGCCGCCATTTTTATTCTGGAGATTATCATCAACTCAAGACCGTGGAAAAAGGATTGACAACGGTACTGCTTGAGGGGAACGGCTAAATTTTCTTTTCCTTTTTTTTTTTTTGGTTCCTCTGTGGCTTTGGTTCTAGGCTTTAATGCTTTTATACTGTGGTTTTCGTACTGAATGTTTGTGTTATATGATCCATCCTTTGGTACGATAGCCTTGCACAACTTAATGACATGTTCACCATCTTCTTCATGTTAATGAGAGTTGAGCTCTCGAAATATAGAAAGAACAAACGAAAAAGAAGTGAAAGGGCTAAGCATTAAGTTATTTCGCCACGCATTCTATGAGTTATAATTGAGTGCATTTATTTCATTATTGACACCCATGTAAACAAATTAAATGTGTGATAAATTTTCCTAGATGATCTAATCAAACATTGGAGACTGATGTGGGATCGACACCTATGTAGAAGATCGTAGCCCATCATAGCAAACCCCACGTGCAAAAGAAGCGCGGGTGGGCCCGTGACATGACTGTTAGG
Organism: Eucalyptus caleyi; assembly: GCA_014182885.2. Taxonomy (NCBI): domain Eukaryota; kingdom Viridiplantae; phylum Streptophyta; class Magnoliopsida; order Myrtales; family Myrtaceae; genus Eucalyptus; species Eucalyptus caleyi. Next base: position 37,503,807 of record CM024470.2, on the reverse strand, counting down.
CTCTGTTTTCAGTGCGGTTTTTTGCATTATGCTCCACATGCTGTACCTTGTTTCTCTATAGGCAGTCTTGGTACATTTTCGCTTAGAAAAATCGAGATAAACTGTATTCAGGCATAATTTTCTAAAAGTCAGGTGCTGCGATATTACCTTGATATGAGAAACTAGATACTTCTGAAAAAAAAAAAAAATATTTTGTTCTTTGAAAATATTTATCTTTTAAGTACAATATTTTGAGTCATTTTTTAAGTATGCTACCATAAAAAATTTATTCTTCGAACTAGCACGATGAGATTTTTTAAGGACCATGTTGTTTTACGTCTTTGTTTCAACTTAGATGAAGAGCCAAGAGATCTCATCTCGTAACATGAATGATTGGTTGCCCAAGTGACTTACTTGTGATGTCACAAAAAATTTTCATATGTTTTTTGAGCATTTTTATTTGGAAATTTCACATGATTCGATGTGTGCTTGAGCACCACAATGCTTCATATATTGAGATCCGCAGAATTGCTCAGGTAATTGTGGACTATCCTTTACATCCCAGTTTTGAGAATACTCGCACATGGTGATGTGTGTGTTTGATCACCAAAGTAGATTCACTAATTGAGACTCATGTGGCACTCAAAAATCGTATTTTTTTTTAATGGGATGTTTATCATCTCATGGTATATGATTACATCAGAAAAAGAACAAAAAAAGTCACAACCTATTATATTGATATCAATTTAGTCATAAACCTTTTAGTTAAATCAATTTAGTCATAAATCATTTCACATTAGTATCAATTCAATCTATGTAGCCAATTTTGACCCAAAATTGTTAATGTCAATGTTGGCAATCCTATGTGGCACGATTGACGATGGCGTTAATAATTTTTAAAATTTTTTTATATTTTTATATTTTTATATTTTTGATTTTTTTTCCCTTTTTCCTTTCTTTTCCCCCTCCTCTTCCCTACCAGCCACAAACAAGTGCCGGCGAGGGCTAGACCCTCGTGGTCTCAGCCAAGGCAGCAATGCCTTTACCAACCCTTGCTTGTGGCTAGTTGTTGACCATGGCCTTGTATCCCAAGCCATAGAAAAGAGAAGGGAAAAAAAAAAGGAATTTAAAAAAATTAATACAAAAATCGAAAAAATATTTAAAAATTAAAAATATGTCTACGTCAGCGTTAGCTATGCCATATAGTGTGGTTGATATCCGTGTAGCAAGTTCTAGCCTAAATTGATTGGATAGACTGAATTGTCATCAATATAAAAAGTTTAACACTAATTTGGTCAAATTAAAATATTTAAAATTAAATTGGTACAAATATGATAGGTTGGAGATTTTTTGGTATTTTTCGCCAATCACATCCGAGAGAGCATTATTGTATTTTATATGTTGAGGATTTGAGCAATGCAGTGAGATGCCCTACTTGTTTGTTGCCTTCTCCACCTCACGACCTAAAGATGAGTTTGTAAAAAAAAAAAACACCATTAACTCTTAAAGGTTTTGTTCAATTGTCTCCTTTGAAATGTTTAATTGAAATATGAAGGACTTAAATAATTTTGATAATATAAGATGGAATTTTATAAAAGAAATTATTTGCTAAAGTTGTGGCATCTTTACGGCCTAACATGTCACACCATAAACCCCAAGCGCGCACATCCCACTGTGGTTGATCAGCTATGTGACATTCCCAGGACTCGTCACCAACCCTTTTCATTTTATTGCACATGCGGAAGCGAAAACTAATCCCCTGACAATGATAAACATGGGATAGAAAAGCAGGACAACCAATTTCAAATCAAATACACTTGTATAAACACTTCAAGCTTATACAGAAGGTTTATGTCAGAAAGAACTACTGAGCCCCCTATGCTCCTGACCCTTCCGCTTCAAGCTCCTGGCTCTTCACACTAGGGACCTGAAAATGGTCATTCAATAACCAGTGAGATATAAATCTTAGTGAGTTCCACCCCTAAGCCCCGGTTAGTACACCAACTCAACTCGGGGTATCTATCTAGAACTACCCCTACCACAAGCAACAACCAACAGTCCATTCGCATACAACCTTACCTAATATGCCATACCCTACACGTTATAATTCAACACGATACATGCAATGCACATGGCCATTATATGATATATTTCATTAATCACATATGAATCGTACCACGAGCGATCTCACTTGGCCATTGCTGCACTCTGCACATTATCGATTCATGTGTGTGTGCCATAAACGATGTGATTCACTCATGCATATAATTAATGCATATAACAATTTCACACATCAATGCATCAATTCAGATCGAGCTATCAATCAATCGACTCAGTTGATTACATGTCAATCCGACCATTCCCCGATCGTCTCACTTATTCAGTCTTTAAATCTTACTCATGGCTCCACGAGCATAGTCTACCAAATTCCTTGGCTACAAATTACGGTCCAAAGGACACGACCTAACTTTAGGTGGCAAATTACGGCCCAATGGGCGCGACCTTTAATAGGTGGCAGATTACGGCCTTATCAGGCACGACCCCTATCGAGTGGCAATTTACGGCCCAACAGGCGCGACCTCTGTAAGGTGGCAATTTACGGCCCAACGAGCGCGACCTTTAATAGGTGGCAAATTACGGCCTTATCAGGCGCGACCCCTATCGGGTGGCAATTTACATCCCAACGGGCGCGACCGACTCCAAATTCAGTGGCAAAACTCGGCCCCGCTGGCACAGCCTTACTTTGGTGGCTTTCGAGGATCAACTCACAACCTCTCACAGTCAAATTCTAAATGAATACCGACATTGATCAATTTTAGGATAAATCCCCACATACTCATCAACTCACTCAATCCAATCAATCAATCGATTCAAATTGGTCCTATAAACCAAATACGGTGCCAAAAGCCGACACTAGGTATTTTCAAGTTAAATACAAAAAATTCTCCAATTTCACTCAATTCCACACTCATTACTCAATTTATACGGATGCCCATGCATTTTCACATCCATTTACTTCATAAAATCAACACACATGAATTTTAGACATTTTTCGCATTCTGGATGAACAGTGCACATGAACAGTACGAATGAACAGTATTTTGTGAATAGTGCCGCGTGAACAATAAATTTCAGATTTCAATAAACAATAAATTATATTCAGAAATCATTAAAACAATGATTAAATTAAGGAAACCAATCAATTAAGATAAACATACTTAATTAACCACATAAGCATCATTTAGCTAATAAAGTAAAATTAAGCTAAACTAATCTTAGCCATTAATATAACCACCTCTCTTCGGACTAATACAATTTAATTAAATCACTTAAACTATAATTAAATCTAACTAAACTAAATCTAAGCAAGTTTAGGCACTAATTGAAGGATTAGGAGCTAAACTCACCCGTTAAGTGAGCCGGAGGCACCGACGCGGTGGCGACGACTGAGGCGACACTCCGGGACCTCAAAAACGACGATCCAAGGCGGTCCCAAGCTCAACACAGCAACCACAACTCGGACTCCCACTGAAAACACTGAAAAACAACCCTACCGGAGGAGAAATTGAGTTGAACGACTTGATCGGAGCTCCGGGGAGGGGTTTGGCCGGCAACCGATGGCTCCCGAGGGTCTTGGGGATCTTGTGGGTGGTTAGGATGAACGGAGGAAGGATCGGAATGGGAGAAAATGGCCGAAAATGAGAAACAATGCAGGTTGCAGGCGGACCAACGGACTGGCGACCGGTTCCTTCACGGCAGCGTCCAAGCCGGCAGGCGGCTCCATTCGAGGCAAAACCAGGCTTTTTGGAATGGTCTGTCTCTCCCGATCATGGTGATAGGTGGATCGTTAGCTGATTCATTCGGGAAGACCACTTTTGACTCGATTCTTCACCGAAGGAATGGTGGTTGGAGCAGAAACAGGAGAAGAAGAAAATGGAGGAGAGAGAAGCTCCGTTGAGATGGGGACCGAATGAGGGAGAGAAAGGGTGATGGGAGAGCTGTTGCACTCCTCATTAAAGCCATTAAATGGCCACTTCAGTTCCCCATGCAAGATGACATCACATTCTCTCTCTTCTCTAGCCTTTTCTCCCTACAACTAGGGGCATTTTGGTCATTTCACCTTGCACAATTACTATTCTGTCCTTGGGCTGAGATTGGTGGAGGCTTAAGGATTGGGCTTGGCCACGAATAGGAATGGACTTGGGAATTGGTTGGGCTTGAAATGGCCAAGAATTGGCCCATGGGCTTAGAAGATGAATAGTGGATTGGGCCCAATGGGTTCACTTGCTTGCTCTGGGCCCATCATGGACTATCCCATCTTGGGCCTAAGGCCCACACTGGCTTGGCTCGGCCCATGTCCTCACGAGCTCGCTTCCTCGGTCCAAAAATCCCTTTTTCAAATGCTCGGCTTAAATGGCTTTGTCAACTGTTTGATGTAGCTTCATTTGAAGTCCGTCCTGAACATCCCCGACAATTTGAAGCCCAATCGATAGTTCTCATGCCATGTAAATTTCACCCAATGCCATTTCGGGTACAACTCAGACTGACAGGTGGCTCCGAGGATTCATGCGTAACCGACTCGTGCCAAACCACATTCAAGACATCTCGACGCATGGACGTCCTTAACTACATGAAATTACGGAGGATATATTCTTATTTCAAAGTACATGATCACTGAGGATCGACATAGGGTCGTTTGTGGGTTCGATAACGGTAAACGGAATCACCCGTCGTTCCATTATGTTCTGTCCACGAATCAACTTCTAGTCGTCCTTGAGATCGGCCTGTCTATCTACAGGATCGTCATCACGTAAGTCTCATGGTCAAGTCGTTTTCCCAGGTCGAGTCTTTTAGTCACACGAGTTCTGTCCTCATTAGCCTTTCCTCTCAAGGTCAGTATCTCAAGAGTGATCAATTCTGAGTGAGATTAACCAACAATGCATTGACGAAATTCACATTAATTCATCTCTCAGAGGGCTCGAATTTCAGGATGTCACATAACAAGTATGTGAGCTCGTCATACACAGGTTTTCTACTACATCTTGTTACTAAGTGTAAGTGAATAAGCTTAGTGGTATGCATGTGATATCTCTTTCGTGAAATGCTTAGACTTGCAAGGCATGAATTCATTTTGTATTATGTGCATGTACTTGAGGCACATATTAAGGTTGATGGACATTTGATCATACTCAACATTATTGCAATTTTACAAATATTATGCTCTTGTATCCGAGGTACGGAGAGATTCTTATGTGGTTAGACTAAAAAAAATTGAGATTTTGATGTTATCAAAATTTGATAACAGTATTTAGTTTTCCATTTGAGAGTTGAATGCCTTTAAGGATCTTTGGAACTTCATTAAACTTTAGTAGTAAGCCAATTGATTCATTTCAATTTGTGTTTAGTGACATTAGTAAGAGTGCTACTTTTAGAACATCTTTTGTGAAAGGATTATACGAGGACCTAGGTCTGCAAAGAGCACATAAGCTTGAATATTTGTCTAGTGCTTAGAATTATTTTTAAAGAATCAATTTGGGACAAATAAAAATTTTTCTTGATTAATCAATGTTTTTGCAATCTCATTTATATCTGGTTTTATAAACCTATATATGATATTTTAGTTTAAGGTTACGATTTTGAGCAAAATCAAGGTTGACTAATTGTGAAAAAGTTAACGAATTTTCTATAAAGGCCCTCAAGTTTTTTCCTTTCATAATATGCGATGTCAAGTTATTGTGACCATCCAACCTAGTTCCATAGGTTAGGCCACCAACATGAGTACCCCAAATAACCACACAAGGTGTTGATCATTTGGAGTGGGTTTTAACTTACAAATCACATTATTCTCTCCCATTCGATATGAAAATTGATATCATAAATTCTCTCATTAAATGATTGACATCCTGTGTTGGCCCTATTGCCTAGCATTGCTCTCCTTGTTTGGCGTGTTAAAAGAAGATACCTGAAAAAAAAAAAAAAAGGAAGAATGATGCCTTTCATCCATGGAACCTTCGGAGATGAAATGTACTCATCTATCAATGGACCGTGCCATATAGAGAAAGGCCACAGCTTATAGTTTCTAATACTTCTCAAGGTCGGACAGATACTTGTGCATTATTAGGAGGGTTCTAGCGCTTACTTAGTTGGACACTGTGTGACAGTGTGACAGACATGTTTTGCTGGTGGACAGTTTGGGTCTTAACTTTCTGCTTCTCTTCCTCCATGTCGACTTCTTCTCCAAAAAAGATTAGCCCACACCTTCTCCTCCATCTTGGCGTACTTAGTAAGGTGCCCTCTCTGGATCAGTTGTCCAATTTCATTGCCTAGTTCATGGCAATCATCTATATGGTGGCCATAGTTTCTTTGAACATGGCAGTATCGAGGCATATTCTGGCGGCAGTTAGGAGTATTTAGATGATTTGGCCAACGTAAGATTTATTGATCCTTACTCCATAGTGATCTGGCCTTGGGGCTTAATCAGTGGTGTTGTGATTTTAGCCATTCTTTAAGGTGTGAAGGCCCGACTCTTTTTCTCCTTCTTCACCCTCTTTCTCAATGATGGGGAATATCGTCCTTTGCACCGTCGTGGCAGGAGAGACGAGCATGCCGAAGGTCCAGAGTCCAGAGTCCCCTGTACATTGATTGACTTAGTGACGCAGGTATAGAATTCTTCCTTAGTGGCGGATCACTTTTTGCTGAAAAAAAGAAAAGAATGGAGAAATTTGAAGCCCGGCTAAGGCCGCATCAGAAAGGAGGTCTAAGAACTTGATGGCCACAGTGAAAAAAAAAATTAAAATAAAAAATTAATTTAAATTTAAATTTAAAAAATTAAAAGAATATATTAAAATGTTATTAAAATTGTGCACGTTAGTACCGCTAATGCCATATAGGACGGTCGACGTTCATATTAGTGAATTCCAGTCAAAATTAGACCAATTGACTCGATTGGTAAAATGTGGAAATGTTTAGAATTTAATTGACAAAATTGGAAGATTTATAATTAAATTGACAAAAGTGAAATAAATTTAAGATTTTTTTGACAATTTTTCCTTGTTCATCATAATTGGAAATGCAGTACTTTATAAGAACAACATATGTCTTCCTTTCAACTTTTCAATATTATCATCCACATATTTGAGCTTTACCTTTCATTAATCTCTTATTATATATATTAATTTTATTACATTTAGTATCTTCATTTTTCTGGTAAGTAAATATCATCAAACACCCAAATAAAAGAAGTGGATTGATTAGCAAGTTGGATCTCAGATCGAACGAAAGATTCAACCACCGTTCAGGGGAAAAAAGAAGAGGAATCTCCCAAGTCCAAAGTTTAGGGCAAGCCTGAGCAGGCGAATAAGTGGGCCTTAGGGCCCAACCCCAATTCCCTACATATCATTAGCTCAGCCCATTTAATTAACAGCTTTTCTTAGCATCGGTTTAAAAAAATAGGAATTTTTTTTTTAAAAGCACCAATAGGTCTCTCTCCGGATGCTATATTGTTCCCTTCTGCATATAGTAATGGAGCATGGCACTCAACATTTACGAAGAAAGGTCGGCTTATAATCTCCAAGCATATCGCCCCCGTTTCCCAATATTTCATTTCGCCCTCTTTCACGGGATTTCCTTTATCTTCATCACAATTCAAGCAGAAGAGGATTTCGCAAATGATAAGTGTAAATCATAGCCTCTTTCTTATGTTATTTGGTTTTCTGAGGGTGACTAATCTACGTACAGTTGAGTATAGCATGGGATGAAGTTTTTTAAGTTGGCAATTAATGGGTGACTAATCTACTTATTCTCTTGAGATAGAGATTTTCGCTCTTTTAGCATAATCGAAGCATTCTTCTTGCTTGACGCAATTTGTGGTCCGAGTTAGCTTGATTGCTATGACCGGTTGAAGCGATTCTGATCTAGGCCAGCTTGATTCTTGGGACCGTATGTTAGAGCTGCTTCGTAAAGTACACTTTCTACCATAATCCTTGTTGGTGGTTGGTGCTTTCGGCTGGCCAAGCTTATTTGCCCTCTTATGTTTTTCACTTGTCGCAGCAGATTTTACCCATGTGAATATTTGTTGTGTTCATGGAGATTATTATGTTTTAGATAATGATAGAGGTTGATTTCACATCTTTGTTGTTGCGCCATGATACTATAATTGGTAAATGTGGTCATTGCAGTCACAAAACATGTATAATCTTAACCGTTGACCAAAAAATATCATGACTCATCACTTTAAGTAGGTCATGTGCTAATCATGAATCATGATGCAAAAACTTTAATTTGACGTCAAATTTGTTTTCTATTTGCATATTAGTATTGATGAAGTTGGTATAAAGGATATTGGCGACTATAGAAGAAGGATCTCTAGAGTGTAGAATTTAACTATGTGATTGTCAAACTTTCCTGGAGAGATGCAAGAAAACTAGAAAATTTTTATCATAAATACTAAGATTATCAGGGCAGTTGATTATTCTAAATTGCTTAACATAGCCAAGTTATGTCACTAAAGAGCGTTTAAAAATTTGTACTCAATTGCTATTAGAGTAAAGATTCGCTAAATAATGGCTAAATACTTATGAAAACTGAGGCATGGTTCCCAACTGTTTAATCTAATATAAATAAGGTATTACTCATTTGAGAATTCATCATTAGCTAACATGTGGTACTTTGTAAGAACTACTTATATGTTTCTTTTAACTTCCCCATATTGCCATCCGCATATTTCAACTTTACCCTTCATTTATCTTCTATTTTCATCTATTGAATCTTATTTATTACATTCAGCACCCTCTTTCTTCTGATGAGCAAATATCATCAAACGTTAAAAAAGAGATTCACTAATTTCCGACATAAGGTAGTTAAAAAAAAAAAAAAAACTCATAAGATGTACCGTTCAGTCACTAAAAAAAACAAAATCTCAGCTACAAGAAAAAGTAGTCGCCCTAAAATCCACAAAGAACACTAGCAGCAACTAACAATGAACATTTCCTGCCAGCAACAAAAATGAATTCTCCATCTGAGGCATAGATCAAGCTTACTAATATATCGCGGCATGCTAGGTAGTTCACCATCCACACCTATTCTGGGATACATGCTGCCAAACTTCCTTCGAGAAGGGACAAGGGGAAAATATATGAGCCCTCAATTCATGACTCTCATTACACAACCATAATTAGATATCACATTACATATTTGCTCATCCTATCAAAGTGTTTATAACCTATTGAACATAACCTCCAGTTGACGAAAGAAAATGTGGGGACATTGGGATGAAACCACACCATCGATGCCAAGTCATTGTCAAGCCTCTCTATTACCAACAAGCTCCGAGGCCTCATCCTGACTAAAAACCACTACTTGCAGATCTACTGAAAACAGCTCCATCTTCTATACTTTGATTTGGGAAATGCAACTACCTAAAGCCTCTATGGTCAGAGCTTGCTACAGGCCACCTCCATTCCCTCCTTCAATCACATAAGCAACTTTGCCGTGGAGACCTAAACCTGAATCATATATATCACTCAAACTGGATATTTGTGTCCAAGAGCACCATGGGAATATCAATTGTCGAACCATAAAGGTTGTATTTTGCCCGATACCCTTTCACATATTTAACGCGTGGCATCAACAAGCTTCTCACATTAGGTATTTTCATCCAAACAAATGTTTTGTCAGCTTTTTCTTTGACTGCCCATATACAGGAGTCTAGGATCGCGTTAGTTTAGTTTTGAACCCAAGCAATCCATGAAGAGACCGACTTCATCAGCGCATAACATAGAGGGCTGAGCACCGAGCTGTGCCTGCCCTGAGCACAAATAGTTTAGCTTTTTGAAAAAAAAAAATTAAAATGCCATTGCTTTCAAATATTAGAAAAATCCTTCATTTGAGAGTTCATGAATGTTTTTAGAAGTTTACAAGTGATTCATAACATTCAAGTGAAAGTAGTGATTCATAACATTCAAGTGAAAGTAGTATGAAAGCTATAACACTCAGGTGATCGATTGTAAAATAATCATATTAAAGTGAGCGTTGTACAAATTTATGACCCTTTTAATACATTTTTTTCCTTGCAAATGGCCTTTTTGTTACAATTGACATTCATCTCGAGCTGGAAATTCCTCTAGATATGTTTTTCTTTGTAAAGCTTGGCCACAATTGCTTGGGACTTTTTGAGGGTAGGGGAATCGTTTGGGGAAGAGGCTTGGTGGGTACTAGCTTTGGGCGTTCATCCCTACAATTTCTTATAGTCGATGAGTAGTTGTGTCTTGCCTTAGTCAAATTTGATTGGTTACGAAGGCAAAGCTGGCATGTATAAATTTATCGCGATATTCTTCAAATGAGTTCCTTAGTTATTGTAAGGTGAAGTTAGGATTGCATGGGAATTATCCGACACAGTTAGTATTATTGTTGTTTTTGTTCTCCATTATAATACTTAGAAAGCAATTAAATCCTTGTAAGGCAAAGGAAATAAACGAAATTAACAAACGGTGGTAGAGACAAAGAGCGTTGGAAATTAACATATGAGTAAAGATTGAAAAATGAGAGTAAATGGGGTCAATTGATTACTAATTGGTGATCAATAGTGACTGAACGATCACTTACATATACATATAATTTTAAATTATGGCCCAACGGTCGGCTGTTTGGCCGAATTGGTCACTGACATGATTTTTTGGGGATGGTAGGGCCCCATTATTTGGATTTGGCCTTCAAGGCTGGATCGGAAAAGAAAATTGGGCCAAGGCCAGCCCATTGGAGCCCATGGGCCTAACTCGGCCTAAGCCCAAAATGTTGCACGATCTGCTACCTAGCAGGCCGCCCCTAGGTGCGATCCTGTTTCTGGCCCAAGTGGGCTGCGTCGTGCCTTGCTAACAAATATCCAACAAAAGGAAGAACCCCCAACCCTCGATAGGCAACATTCAACATTTAAAACCACTCAATGGAAGAAACTCAGCACTGTATCCATCCTGATATCCAACAAAAGATCAACTCTATTTTATCAAGATTCAATTGCAATATTAAAAATTGCTTTAAGGCAAAATAAAATAAAGATTTCATTATAAAAAAAAAAAAGACATTGTCTCATTATCTAGAAAAAAAATACATATTTAAATTATATCTAAATAAGATATATAAATTTCTAATGGATTTGCTGAAATCTCAAAGGATTCACCATTCAGTTATATTTTTATAAAATTATCAAATTCTAAACGTGGAAGAAGCTTTTGAAGAAGCTCTCCAGGCCACTAATCGAACTAAGAGAGAGAATGAGTAGTATTGATACAAGCTTTACTCCACATAACAAATTGCACCGTCACATTCATGCTCCTCAAAACAGCAAGCAAAAACATCTCAATTTATTGAATTAAATGCCTTCATTATATCGGCCTTGATCGTACCATAGTTTCAAAAGATCAGATTTCGCGCCATCTTTCCAATTGTCAGATGCTCCTGTGCACATTCATTCCATTATTCATGGCTTGGTTCATCCGAAACCTACACCCGACTCTCCAAGCACTTCTTTAAACGGGCGAGTCATGCAACTCGTGACAATCCCGCGGTCTCTACACACCTTGAGGACGGAAAGCCAGATGAAACTCGGGAGGTTCTGGACATATTTCAATGCCCAGATGTTCGTTCGTTCAAGAAGATGATCGTGGGTTGCGTTCAAGCTGGCTGCCTTGGCGACGCCTCAAAACTGTTCAACGAAATGCCCGTGAGAGATGCAATTTGCTGGAACATTATGATCAAAGGCTGCCGAGATTGCAGGGGGACTTGATGACGGCGGAAGAGCTTTTCGATGAAATGCCCGAACAAGTGTTGTTTCGTGGACGACGGTGAGAGATGGGTTCTTTTTGATTTGGACAAGTTGAGCGGGCAAAGAGATTTTTCCGAGGAGATGCCCATAAGAGATCTCATTGCATGGAATGCGATGCTTCATGGGTATCATGAAGATGGGAGTGTGGACGATGCTGTGAAGTTGTTTGAGAAAATGCCTTCTCAAAATATGATTTCATGGACTTCAATGATTGCTGGGCTTGACCAAAATGTCAAGAGTAAAGAAGCTTTACTTGTTATTGAGAGAATGTTCAAGTCTGCTGTTTAACCAATCTGAGTTCTTTGACATATGCATTGAGTGCCTGTGCAAATGTGTTGTCTTTTCCATCTTGGTGTGCAGATTCATGGCCATATTTTCAAGTTGGGAGGCTACCTTAATGGATTTGTATGTGCTTCTCTCGTCATGTTCTATGCTAACTGCAAGCAAATTGTGAAAGCAACCCAAGTCTTTAATGAAGCAGCGTGTGGGAATGTGGTCATATGCACTACTCTTCTAACTGGTTATGGCTTTAGAGTAGGCATGAAGATGGCCTAAAGGTGTTCAGTGATAGGATGAGAACAAGTGTTCTTCCTGATCAATCTTCTTTTGTAAGTGCTTTAAATTCTCGCTATAGTTTAGAGTCTCAAATTGAGGTAAGGAGGTCCATGCGTCAACTGAAAAGCTGAAATTGGGAAGTGATGTTTTTGTTGGCAATTCTCTTATAGTCATGTATAATAAGTGTGGAGTGGTTGATGATGCTGTTGCAGTGTTCAAAGACTCAGGGAGAAGAACATCATCACCTGGAGTGCCATTGTTTGCGGGTGGGCACAAGATGGCCAAGGGATGTGGCGTTATGGAGTTGTTTAGCCAAATGATAAGCAGACTAGTAGAACCAGATAAGATCACACTCACAGGACTCCTTTCTTCCAGTTGTCATTCTGGGTTGTTACAAAAGGGGAGATGCTTGTTCAAATAATTTAGTTTGAACACTTCCATTCACAAGCATTATGCTTGCATGGTGGATGTGCTAATCGGAGGATCTTGTAAGAAACATGCCCCTTAAAACTGACTCCGTTGCATGGCTTGCTTTGCTTAGGTCTTGCAAGATGCATTCTAACCTAGATTTGGCAGAAAAAAAACTGCAAACTATATTCTTGACCTACAACCACATTGTAGTGCTGCTTATGTTTTAATATCAACTTCTATGCTTCTACTAATAACTGGGGTGATATCTTGAGATTAAGAGTGACTATGAGGGATAGAGGGATTGTGAAGCAACCAAGTAGCAGTCGGGTTAGTATAAAGGGGCAAAAGCATTTATTTCATTCCAATGATAAATCCCGTCCTTTGAGTGAGAGCATATATTGGAAGCTGGATTGGCTAAAAATGAAGTTGAAGGAGTTGGGTTATGTTCCGGATAAGATATTCTCTCTCCATGACATTAAAGACAAACGGAAGGAAGAGTCATTATCTTACCATAGTGAAAGGCTTGCTGTTCCATTTGCATTGATTAGTACTGTTGAGGATGGTATGGTAACTGTAATGAGAATCTTCACGTTTGTGGGGATTGTTGTTATGCAATTTGACTTATTGCAAAGATTGTTGATTGTGAGATTGTTGTGACAAATTCCAGCCGCTTTGGTCACTTCAGGGGTGGCATTTGCTCTTGTGGGGATTATCAGTACCAAGGGCATGAGGTTATTTCTTCTGTAATGAACTTGTAAGCATCCTGAAATTGCTCATCATGTTAAGCATTGATGAAAGTGGAGCATACACACGAGCATTAATTTATATGGGCTTACTTATAATGTCCACGTGATAGACAATGAATTCATGTGGAATCCGTGGTTTTTTGTCAGCTTTAGTTTAGTCTAGGAGGTTAAAGGAGTTCAAGAATTTCGAAATCCATGCAGGGATCTTTGTTCAGAAGTGAGTATTTATCACTTTGCTTATGGCCTTTACCCAAAAAGAAACTATTCATACATAAGATATCCCCACAGAATTAAAGTCAAGCGAGAAATTGGGGCCTTGGAAGTGGCTACTTTCCATCTTTCTCTAGCAGAGAGACAGAAATTGGGGCATATAGCAAGAAGGAAGTACCACTTGGTAAAAGAAAAGAAACCCACCCAAACAAAGAAAGGTACCTGCCCTGCCTCCTCTTTTCTGATTTGGAATTGAAAGTTGTTCCTTTCCTATAAAGTCTCATTAACTCTTCTCCTCAACCCCTCTATTAACATTCTCAAAGCCTCTCTGTCTCTTAATTAGGTATACGAGATATAACAAAAGCTTCTTCATCTCTAGATGAAATTCAACTTCACCTGATGTTCTCTCACAATTTTGTTGGATCTCTTCAACAAATTGACAGTACCAAGTGAGGTTAGTTTACTTGTGGTGCCAAAATTAGTACTCTCGTGTTCTTTGTCTCGTTCAAGTTGAGCAAGATGTTAGTGCTAGAAACTCGTAGTTGTAAAAGCACAATAAAATCCCAATGGACTAGCACATTTGACTCAATTATGACGCTTGCTTATCTATTGCATGAAAAGTGGAAACTATTTCTTTTAATAGGGATTAGTCAACTCTTCATTTTGCAGTTTTCACTATCCTAAAAGGTCTATCTCCCTAAGAATTCTTTTTTTTTTGGGTTTCTTGTGGATGAATTTGTGTTGTGTGAGGTTTAATTCGATAATTTTTGTGCTATCTATTTTCTCGCATCTTGCTAAGATGTGGCTCGGGCTCCTAATTACCCGAGTCTTCCTGACCACAATAGAGAACCAGTCTTGTTCATGCTGAGATGAATTTCACAATACCTCTGCCAGTAAAATATTGGCACTACCTTGTGGGATTCCTTTTTCCTATGGATGGAAGTTGGATTTGAGGGTGCATTTTAATTCATCATCCTAATGACCCATACTTGAACTAAGCTTGCTTGTTGGAGGTTTCAGGTTGTGCCACCAAGTTTAACACTATTCCCAATTGGAAGTTGCACTTGGTGTTAAATTTGAAGTTCTCATGAATTAAGAGAAAATATCATTGTGTTTGTCAGATTGTTCATGTTCTTTTGCCACCATCATCTCAAAATAGACTGGATAATTTTCTCCCAAATGTCTGCATTAACTGGTTAGAACTTTTCTCCTTCTGTTTTACTAGGTACCTAAAATGCTACTCGAAACACTCCTTGTCCTCAAGTTAATTTTTCATCTTGCTGTTATGAATACAAAGCATTACCTCATTCTTGTCTTTTTCGGGAACTAGTTTGTTTCAAGGATAGAGGTATAAACTTTGAAGAACTCTGTTTTGACATTTGGTTAAAAATGTTGTGATTTTTTACTATTAGAAACTATTGTTGTCATATGTAATTTAAAACGTAGTTCTCTCATTTGTGTGCATGTGAATATGATTGATATCCAAGAGGTCTAGACTTGTTATTCTGTAGTTAGTGTCACGTTGTGATCTGATACGCATTTAAGCTTTCTTAATAGATGATTATAAGCCAGAATATAGGTGTGACTTTGTGATTTCTTTCTTTGCTCCACACAACCCAAAAATTATAATGGTTACTCCTTCAATGAAGTCTTCACAAAATAGTCACATAGATTTATCTCCTATCTTTTGCCCTGTGGAGATGATAAAAGAGGTTTCCCTGGAGAGTGATTTGGCTATTTTAATTTGCGGCCTTTCCTCTGCAATAAATAGGAAGAGAAGCATGTTAGTTTGTAGCTTTTTGAAGTACATGTAGAAGATTTTCATTAGGAGATGCAACAACCTTGGTTGTGTCTGTGGCTGATGTTCTTTATGACATGTTTTATACTGTTAACTTTCTTTTATTATTGTTCCATGAATTCATGAAAGTGTATCTCTCTTGACATTACTTTTGCGTATATACCTTATGTAATTTTGCCTAAAAGCCTGAATCACAGCGACAGTTGCCCTTGAGTAGCGGAAGCATGGACAAGTGCTGCTTGAGAGTTTCGCCAAATATCTCCCATGAGAGTTCTCTTACTCGATGCGAAACTTCCAGTTGGGAAAGCTGCATGTGAAAGAATGATTCACTATGGGCACGAGAGAACACACGATCTTTGTGAGCACAAGCACAGTAGTCTTCAACTCTTCGTTGTTTTCAATTTGCTTTTGGTTTCCTTGAATATGTAGTACAATGGTCGATAAATTAATAGGAGCCAGTTGACATTGGAAAGTAAATGTAAGAAACAATTTGGAAGGAAATAAAAATTTCACTCTTATCATAATTTTTAGAGGTAATAACATTGCAAATACTTGAAATTTTTGTCTCTTTTATAATCGAGTGTCTCAACTTTTGTTTTGTATAGTTGAGTATTGGAATTTTCAAAATGTAGCTCAATGTGTTCCTTTCGTTAAATAATGTGCCATGTCATTTTTTTTTTTTTTTGCTAATGTGACTTACTTACTCAGCAAACATGGTGCATACTGCTAAATAGGAGATAATCGACAAATGGAGCATCACCATGTCTGAGAAGGAAACAAGCTAGAAGGCCCATGCCATAAGGGCATAAGTTGAGATTAAGCTCACAATGAAAATGTTAGGGGTTGACCAGGTAAGACCGTTTTTTTTAACTTGATAGAGCGTACTAAGTCAAAACTCTCTAAATTATTTCAAATAAATTGTGTTTACTTTGCCTACAAATCCTGAGTTGACACACTCCCTTCTATTTAAACTTTGAACTGCCGCTTTGTTCTCTCTCTTTTTTGGCTGCCAGTTTGCTTGTCTTCAAATTATCTCTGGAATTATGTCTTATTTCTACCTCGAATCGTTATTCATGGGCGAAGGCCTTTCGTCTTTAAAAGAAGAGAAAATTCTAAACATCCTGCTTCTCGCTCTCTTCGGGGTCAGTGGTCATCATCAACGGGACTTCACACATCCTATTAATGAAATCAAATTTGGACGTGTCAATCTACCTCAGCTCAACTCAAATCCAATTACCAAAGCCAGATTATAGCCCGAAACGTGACTGAAGGAAGTCGGGCATCAAAGCCAAAAAAATTGAAAAGAAATTAAGACATTCAAAACGTTCGAACTCAACTTGGAATTGTTTAAAAGAAATTCATGGTTTAGAATTTCGAATAAGATTTCACAACCTTCCGTTTGACTAAGTCAATTTTTGCAGTATTCACTGGACAAATTCCTCTTTCACCTCTAAAATAAGATCATGGGATTCGAATTGGAACTCAGTCTTATTCCATGATCAAAAGAAAAAACTGATTTCATTCATTACAATTGAGAGATCAGGGACATGGCTAAAAATCAAAAAGTTGTTCGAAATGTCCTAACCTATTGTACGGCAGCCAATCTAAATCAAAACCTTTCAATTGTCCAATTAAGTCAAAAACTTATCATACGGTGACTAATTAAGTTCTAAACCTTTCAATCGAGTCAATTTAGTTAATTTTTTTAATAATTTGTTAATTTAGTCATGATCCTTTTGACAATTGATCAAATTAGTTATTCCAACCAAATTTAGCTAAAAAGTGCTTACATGACTACCTAGTTAGCTATGGCCATCAACAGGGCATTGTGACATTTACATGGACGATTTTTGCAATTTTTTTTTTTAATCTTCTAAATATTTTACTCTTTTTTTCCATCTATCAGTCATTGCCTAGCCTCATCAGCCTAAGAGGTGACGGTTGCCCTTGCCAGACTTTGACAATTGCCTAGGTTGGCGTGGAAGGGCAACCTACACCAGCCCTTGGCAAGGCCCTCGTTTGAGGTTGATAAGGGCTAGGTGAGGGTGACCCTCATCTAAGGCTAGCAAGCTTCATTAGTGTCAATGATTGTGGCATCCCAAAATTTCATGACAACCTCTAGTTACATTAAAGTCTATGAATAAGTGATGGAAGTACCATTAAGTTATTTTATAGTCATTTAATCTATAATTTGCAATAAGATTTATGGCCAAGCTTTTGATGGAAAATTATGTGATAGGACAGAAAATTCTATCCTTGACCATGTGTATTATAAATTGGAATTTATGGATTTGTGACTACAAGTTTAATGGCCTTATTATTTTTGCAAGTTAGGTATTTATTTAAGTGGAAAATGTTAATGGATGATCAAGGTTGGTGCTATAGGACAATTTGATAAATAAGACTTTGTTCTTGACTATGTACTTTATATATTTGATTTTATGGATTAATGTCACAAAGTCCTTTGGCCATTTTATTATGCAATTAGGTATTTATTTAAATGATGATTAAGATGTATTATAAAGAAAATAAAAAAATAAACTTGGGCCATTTAAGTTTGGACTTTAGGCCCAAGTGAGATGGGCCTAAAGTGGGCCTAGAGGCCCGGCCCATAGAGCCCATTGGGCTGTTGGCGCATGGAGGGGAAGGAGGAGCCGCATGGCTTCCTCCAAGTGTCTTCAACAAGGGAGACACTTGTCTCCTCCTTGGGGACAAGTGTCCCCCATGCAAAATGAGGATGCATGCAAGTATATAAGCAACCAAAAAGAGAGAGAGAGGGGGAGTGGCTGGTTTTGAGAGAGTGAGAGAGAGAGAGTGAGTTGCGAGAAGAGTGAGGAGCCAAGAGAGAGAGGGAGAAGCCGAGCGAGGGAGGAGGTCTGCTCATCCGTCGCCGTCTGTCCGCTCGTTCGTCGCCGTCCGTGTGCCGTCGTTTGCTCGATTTTGGAGGCAAATTAAGGTCCATATTCTGCTATTGCATGTGTGTATTGTATGTGTGATTGTTTGGTGGTAGATCTTGGATGATTAGAGTATGAGAAACCGAAGCTAGAGTGTGTTGTTCTTGAAATAGCTTGCTGTGTTCGTGTGTGCCACCTGACCCAGAATTTTGTAGAGGCTTGCATGTGGGTTTCGAGTCAGATTTTGGCTTTGACTTCTTCACTAAAGTTGTAGAAAACATCTCAAATTATAACATACTAAAATTTTAGATAAAAAGTCTGAGTTTTGAGGGGTGAAACCCTCCCTCTACGAAAACGCTAGATCTGGAACTGTTTCGTCGACCTCTTGGTGGTTTTGTGGGTTGCATGTCACTTTTTACCGAGAATCTCACTTCGTCTTCTTCATGAAAGTTGTATAGAACATCCTAAATACTAACATACTAAAATTTGAGGTAAAATGAGCAAGTTTAGCCTAGTGAAACGATTTTCTTTTGAAGATGGTAAATCTGGAAATACGGTACTGGACATCCGAGATTTCTTAGACCTATATGGTGACTATTATTTGAGAATCTCACTTAGATCCCTTCATGAAATTTTAGGGGACCTCTTTAGGAAGAACATATCAAAATTTCAGAGGAAACGAAGAAATATAAATAGGCGAAACCTTGATATTTCGGAGATAGCCAAACTGGACTGTTCGGTACTAGAAACAGTAACTTTGAGCGTCTATAGAAAATTATCTAGAACGAATCTGGCCTAGATATCTTCATGAAAAATATACCTTAAGGTCTTGAATACAACCTGGTAAAATTTCATAATTTTTAGAGGTCATTCGAGTATTTTAATCAAAATATTTCAAAAACTGCGCAATCTGTTTCTATCCGGAATTACATGCTGTATTTGTGTGAATTATATCTTCTTGTGTGAAACTCTTTTGGGCATGTGATCTTCAGGAAATTGTTACCTTATTGTCTTGACTATCACATGTTCTGATTTCATGATTTTTGAAGATCATATGGATATTTAATTTACATGTTTTCCGAAATTGTGCAAGCTGGAAATTGGTAAATCTCAAAAAGGTCATGATGTATGGATTATTCTATGTTGCATGGACCCCATGGATTGTATTGACATAAGTGATTGGATCCTGCTGCATGTATGTTGATGATTGGAAATGCATATATAAACCAAATGATGAAAATGATCTTGTTTGCCATCACATTATATGCCATATTGAAATTGAGCCACAATTGTGAATATAAACTATGATAAATGAGAATGCCGTTGGAGGTGTGAGCCGACGATGCCCCGGGAGTGTCGGGATGCCTGGCTAAGGAGTGCCGAATGCCCGGTTGTGTCATGATACATGCCCGGAGGTTTGTGCCGGATGCCCGGTTGTATCATGATGCATGCCCGGAGGGTCCTCGGGAGTTTCGAGATGCCCAGTGGTATACGGTACATAATTCCAGGGGGAGTGCCTGGTGGTATGGCGGTACGTAATTCCGGAAGCCCTGGAGGTTTGTGCCCAGGGGATGCCTCGTGATGCTAGTTGGGATGTGAGATGCCCGGCCAGGGAGTGTAAATGCTGGATGCCCGGTTGTATCTTGGATACATGCCCAGAGGTTCCTCATGATGCTAATTGGGATACAAGATGCCCAGAACGTGGGGGGGCCGGATGCCCAGTTGTATTTTCAATACATGCTCGGAGGTTTCTCGCGATGCCAGTTTGGGCATGAGCGATAAATGTGGGATGCAAATATTGGTCCCAGGAAAGAGAAATGTGGTGGCCCAAAATGAAAGAATAAAATTGGGAAATTGAAATTGAATTATGCATGGTATGACAACATGTATGCATGAGTGCATGATGATGAGTGCATGGATGTATGTGCACTTATGGCATGATGGCATATGTGTGACATGATGATGGTAAGTGCATGGATGTATGTGCGCCTATGGCATGATGTCATATGTGACATGATGATGATGAGTGCATGGATGTATGTGCATCTATGGCATGATGGTATGTGTGACATGATGATGGTAGGTGCATGAATGTATGTGCACATATGGCATGATGGCATATGTGATATGATGATGATATGTGCATGGATGCATGGTAATGATGATGATACATGTGATATGATGATGATGAGTGCATGGATGCATGGTAATGATGATGGTACATGTGATATGATGATGATATGTGCATGGATGCATGGTAATGATGATGGTACATGTGATATGATGATGATATGTGCATGGATGCATGGTAATGATGATGGTAAGTGTATGACATGATGGTGATGACTATATGATGATGTATGTACATGAGGTATGATGATATGTGCATGATATCAAGGTAAATTGTGCATGGATGCTTAAATGTCATGTGATGCTATGATTGTGATGATTGTGTCGCACGATGCATTGAGTGGTTTATTGGTCATTTATCTGCTAAGTGGCTGTACTCACCCGTTTTGGGGAATAACATTTCAGACTAGATAAGATACCTCTGCTGTCACTGTCACCGGTAAATGGATCAAGTGGTTGGATATGACTGCGAGGAGGAGGATAGCAAAGGAATGAACTTTTGGACACCGACACTGATCGATGGACTTTAAATATACAACTGTTGGAGGAGATGTCGGTTATCTTTTGAAGTATAACAAAGTATAGAAAACCATGGCATTTCGATGTACCGACTAAAGATGTCCATTTGCTTTATGTAAATAAAAGTGTTCGGCTTTGACTTATATAAAATGTTTAGTTGGTGTGCATCGCTTTCTGTATATAGGGAAGAGAGTTAATGGATGTGCTTCTGCTATATGAATTGCGCAAGGGACCGATAAAAAAAAATGTAAACCCCCAGGTTGTATGGACCCGCTGCAATTGAAATGGTATCAGAGTGATATGTTATAAGGAAAAGTGAAAGGTAAGCGAACTGTGGTGACCCTAATGGATCGGGGGCCGTCGAGGGGTGCCACAATGATGCCTGGTGATGGCTGGTGAAGGGAAAAAGGAAAAAAAATTGAAAAAGAAAAGAAAAGAAAATGAGAAAAAAAATAAAAAAAATAAAAAATAATTTAAAATAATTTACAAAAATTATCCATGTCTGCATCGGTTATGCCATGTAGGATGGCCCAGTGCCAACGAGATGATTACATCAACAATTTTCAATCAAAATTGATTAGAATGACTAAATTGACAAATCGTAAAAAAATTTAGGACTAAATGAAAAAATCAATAAAATGTTTTGAACTAAATTGGCACAATAGAAACATTTATCACTAAATTGGCAAATGTCAAAAGGTTTGCAACTCAATGTGTACAATTGAAAGATTTATGACTGAATTTGTTATTTTTTGGACAATTTTTCTACTCAAAGTCTAACCCATTTTCACCATTACGATCATCTCCCTCATTTCTTAAATTTATTGGATGAATCTAGTTTACTATGGATGATTGGATCATACACATTAGATAAGATGGGTCTAATGTGAGATCCATGCTTTCAAACATTGACATTTAGGGGCTTGAGTTTACACAAATGGAATTTTAACCGTTGAATTCTCAAAATGACTAGTCGTATGCATTGAGAAGTAGTGGTGGGGTTAGCTATCATGAAAAAATTAATTAGTGCGTTTAGTGCATAAAATAAATTGAATTTGACCCATTACAAATAGTGGATTCCATACGAATCTCTTCAACTTCTATGATTTGGATTGAGTTTACTATATATATTTCAGTTAATAATTTCTTACTTATTAGATGCAAATAAGTGCCTCCATGTAGCTGTTTTCTTATCAACAGATCAAGTTTACCAACAATTGTGTCCATAATCGAACGCATTTTGTTAGTGGATTATATCTCTAAACTGTAAGTAAAGTAGAGAGATGGTTAGGTTCTCTCCAGAGCAACACATGATTGTCCAACCGGTCTACTTCATCATAATATTTTTCTTTAGAGGAAAAGTAAAATATTCATAGCACTTGATATAGAATAATGAGTCGGTGGCTGACACGGCCATGCTCTAAAAGCATCTAACCTTTAAAAAAAAAAAACTATTGTGGATGAGCTGTTGCTGACTCATTTTTTAATAAATTAGTTATACATCATGTCCATTCTTAGAATATCAAGATATGTCGCTTCTTCTTACCCATTATATTTCTATGATTGAGAATGAAATATTTATATATAAATGGGAGTAAAAACTACACATTGTCAACAACGTTGATCCTCTTGCTAAAAAAAAAACAACGTTGATCCTCATACTTTTAATTTTACGAATTTCTATACTAGTCCACAATACTTTTCTGTTTTGGAATTCAATCTCTAAAAGATTTATGTGATGAAGAAAATGGAAAATATTTATAAATCACATATATAGACAACCAGATTTTTTTTAACCATTAAAGAGATTGCCTCATTTCTTATATTTTTAAAATGCACAAAGCCTAAAACTTCACAATACCTGAACCATTGTGTCCATAATCGAACCCATTTTGTTAGCGAAAGTGGCATTATTGATGCACGAATAGAGAGATGGTTAGGTGCTCTCCAAGGCAACACATGATTGTCCATTCAACTGGTCTGCTTCATCATAATATTTTTCTTTAGAGGAAAAGTAAAATATTCATAGCACTTGATATAGAATAATGACTTGGTGGCTGACACGGCCATGCTCTAAAAGCATCTAACCTTTAAAAATACTATTGTGGATGAGCTGTTGCTGACTCATTTTTTAATAAATTAGTTATACATCATGTCCATTCTTAGAATATCAAGATATGTCGCTTCTTCTTACCCATTATATTTCTATGATTGAGAATGAAATATTTATATATAAATGGGAGTAAAAACTACACATTGTCAACAACGTTGATCCTCCTACTTTTAATTTTACCAATTTCTATGTGAGTCCACAATACTTTTCTTTTTTGGAATTCAATCTCTAAAAGATGTATGTGATGAAGAAAATGGAAAATATTTATAAATCACATATATAGACAACCAGATTTTTTTTAACCATTAAAGAGATTGCCTCATTTCTTATATTTTTAAAATGCACAAAGCCTAAAACTTCACAATACCTGAACCATTGTGTCCATAATCGAACGCATTTTGTTAGTGAAAGTGGCATTATTGATGCACGAATAGAGAGATAGTTAGGTGCTCTCCAAGGCAACACATGATTGTCCATTCAACCGGTCTGCTTCATCATAATATTTTTCTTTAGAGGACAAGTAAAATATTCATAGCACTTGATATAGAATAATGAGTTGGTGGCTGACAAGGCCATGCTCTAAAAGCATCTAACCTTTAAAAAAAAAATACTATTGTGGATGAGCTGTTGCTGACTCATTTTTTAATAAATTAGTTATACATCATGTCCATTCTTAGAATATCAAGATATGTCGCTTCTTCTTACCCATTATATTTCTATGATTGAAAATGAAATATTTATATATAAATGGGAGTAAAAACTACACATTGTCAACAACGTTGATCCTCATACTTTTAATTTTACCAATTTCTATACGAGTCCACAATACTTTTCTTTTTTGGAATTCAATCTCTAAAAGATGTATGTGATGAAGAAAATGGAAAATATTTATAAATCACATATATAGACAACCAGATTTTTCTTAACCATTAAAGAGATTGCCTCATTTCTTATATTTTTAAAATGCACAAAGCCTAAAACTTCACAATACCTGAACCATTGTGTCCATAATCGAACCCATTTTGTTAGTGAAAGTGGCATTATTGATGCACGAATAGAGAGATGGTTAGGTGCTCTCCAAGGCAACACATGATTGTCCATTCAACCGTTCTGCTTCATCATAATATTTTTCTTTAGAGGAAAAGTAAAATATTCATAGCACTTGATATAGAATAATGAGTTGGTGGCTGACAAGGCCATGCTCTAAAAGCATCTAACCTTTAAAAAAAAAAAAAATACTATTGTGGATGAGCTGTTGTTGACTCATTTTTTAATAAATTAGTTATACATCATGTCCATTCTTAGAATATCAAGATATGTCGCTTCTTCTTACCCATTATATTTCTATGATTGAGAATGAAATATTGATATATAAATGGGAGTAAAAACTACACATTGTCAACAACGTTGATCCTCATACTTTTAAGGGTTAATACCCTAAAAAACCCCAAGCTGGTACACTTGTGACAAATTTACCCCAAACTATTTGTTTGACCACCAAAAACCTCAAACTAGTATTCCTTTGATAAATTTACCTCAAATTGGTACACTTGTGACAAATTTACCCTATGTTAGTTTTCGTTAAATTTTATTCTCAAATTATTAAGTTAAATGACACGTGATAGTTAACCGGTATCCTAATTTAGGATTTTACACTCAATTTATCACAGTTTACAATTTTTATGATGTTTTTGTGGTATTAATCCAATTTAGCATAGGGTATATTTATAAAAAAAATTACTAGTTTAGGGTTTTTTGCAGTCGGATAAATTAGTTTGGGGTAAATTTGTCATAAATGTACCAGTTTAAGGTTTTTTATAGTCAGTCGGGGTAAATATGTCACAAGTTTACTAGTTTGGAGTTTTTCATGGTCAAAAAAATAGTTTGGGGTAAATTTGTCACAAGTGTACCAGTTTGGGGTTTTTCAGGGTATTAACCCTACTTTTAATTTTACCAATTTCTATACGAGTCCACAATACTTTTCTTTTTGGAATTCAATCTCTAAAAGATGTATGTGATGAAGAAAATGGAAAATATTTATAAATCACATATATAGACAACCAGATTTTTTTTTAACCATTAAAGAGATTGCCTCATTTCTTATATTTTTAAAATGCACAAAGCCTAAAACTTCACAATACCTGAACCATTGTGTCCATAATCGAACCCATTTTGTTAGTGAAAGTGGCATTATTGATGCACGAATAGAGAGATGGTTAGGTGCTCTCCAAGGCAACACATGATTGTCCATTCAACCGGTCTGCTTCATCATAATATTTTTCTTTAGAGGAAAAGTAAAATATTCATAGCACTTGATATAGAATAATGACTTGGTGGTTGACACAGCCATGCTTTGAAAGCATCTAACCTTAAAAAAAAAAAAAACACTATTGTGGATGAGTTGTTGCTAACTCATTTTTTAATAAATTAGTTATATATCATGTCCATTCTTAGAATATCAAGATATGTCGCTTCTTCTTACCCATTATATTTCTATGATTGAGAATAAAATATTTATATATAAATGGGAGTAAAAACTACACATTGTCAACAAGTTGATCCTCATACTTTTAATTTTACCAATTTCTATACGAGTCCACAATACTTTTCTTTTTTGGAATTCAATCTCTAAAAGATTTATGTGATGAAGAAAATGGAAAATATTTATAAATCACATATAGAGACAACCGGATTTTTTTTAACCATTAAAGAGATTGCCTCATTTCTTATATTTTTAAAATGCACAAAGCCTAAAACTTCACAAGACCTAAACCATTGTGTCCATAATCGAACGCATTTTGTTAGTGAAGGTGGAATTATTGATGCACAAATAGAGAGATGGTTAGATGCTCTCCAGGGCAACATATGATTGTCCATTCAACCGGTCTGCTTCATCATAATATTTTTCTTTAGATGAAAAGTAAAATATTCATAGCACTTGATATAGAATAATGAGTTGGTGGCTGACACAGCCATGCTTTGAAAGCATCTAACCTTTAAAACAAACACTATTGTGGATGAGCTGCTGCTGACTCATTTTTTAATAAATTAGTTATACATCATGTCCATTCTTAGAATATCACTATATGTTGCTTCTTCTTACCCATCATATTTCTATGATTGAGAATGAAATATTTATATATAAATGGGAGTAAAAACTACACATCGTCAACAACGTTGATCCTCATACTTTTAATTTTACCAATTTCTATACGAGTCCACAATACTTTTCTTTTTGGAATTCAATCTCTAAAAGATTTATGTGATGAAGAAAATGGAAAATATTTATAAATCACATATATAGACAACCAGATTTTTTTTAACCGTTAAAGAGATTGCCTCATTTCTCATATTTTTAAAATGCACAAAGCCTAAAACTTCACAAGACCTGAACCAATTTGTTTACTCGATAATATATAAACTAGGAAAATATAATGCTTCTTTTTCTAAGACTGCAAATCACTCACGAACATTATTATACTAAAGAAAAATTCTACAGCAAATAGTATGACAACTATATTGCACATGAAAAAGTTTAACTGATCTCTGAGAAATTTGACATGATGATACATTTTTATTCCTTGATAAGAAGAATTTACAGTAATTTGAAGTTTGGAAATGTAATTTCTTCATCGTAATATTTCAATACATAATCTAGACAATTTTGAAATGATGAAATAAAATGTATATTTTTAGAAATTAACACATAAGTTTGCCAAATTTATCCTTGAAATATTTACTTATGTAAATAATTACTAAAAATATTTTCACAAAAATTAGTGTAGTGTTAACTGTTTTTTTAATTTTGAAAAATAACCGAAATTAATCCTTCAATTCCCGTGCATATCCCGGACTATTTAGGCAATATAAAATGATGTTGGGGGTACAAAGACCCAGTTTATGTAAGACTTTCTCCCCCGGGAAGAAGTGGGTATTGATAATGTCATGGGCATGTGGCCACATAGATAAAGACGGAGGACCAAACAGAAAGGTTCTTTTTAATTAAAGTTAAAATTTTAAAACTCTGCCAACAAGCATGAAGATGTTAGTTTTCTCCTATTTTTTGGTAGGCCAATAGTTGAGGGTGCGTATGACAAAGTTTTGAAACAGAAATTGATTTTTAGCCAGAAATTGATTTCTCAATTTTTATTTCAAAAATTGAAAATTTAAAAATTTTAGCTTCTAATTTATTCTTCAAATCTATTTCTAGAATAGAAATCTGTTCCAGAAATAGAAAAATCAAATTACGTTACCAAATAGATTTCTGTTCAAACCTGTTCCGGAGAATAGAGAAATGGAGAAATAGAGAAATAGAAATTTTATCATGTGCGCCTTGAGTGCCCATTACGAGTTTTCAATTTCATTCCATGAAAATATTTTAGGATACGTATCATACCCTAAATTCATACTTAAATTATAGATTATCATCGGTCCTATAAAGGACGAAGCCTTTAGCGAAAATCAACCATTTCATTAAAATATATGAAGATGTTAGTTTTCTCTCTTTTTTTTTTTTTTTTTTTTTGGTAGGCCAGCAGTTAATTATGAATTTTCAATTTTATTTCACGGAAATATTTTAGTACATGTATCATACCCTAAATTTATAGTTGAATTATAGAGAATGATCAGCCGTCTTATGAAGACGAATCCTTTAGTGAAAACCAACCATTTCATAAAAATCTAACTTCATAAAAATATCATTCATCTGTCAAAACTTGTATTCACAAAACTTAAGAAACAGACGGCTCAACAAGTGATAATAAAAATTATTTAAATAACATCAAGTTACGGATGATGCAATTTTTATAAATATGTATTGATTATATGCAACGTAGAAGTCATATGAAAGTATATCAAGAAACCCTATGGTCCCATTTCGCCAGATGACAAAGTTTGGAATCCATATATATGTACTTGCACAACAAGTTTTTATGTCTCTCAAGCATATTATTATAAAAGCCATTAATTTATTGCGTGCAAACTGCTATAGCCATTAACCTATTGGGTGCTTATCGGATGTTTTATGGGCCTTTAGGTAGTTATGATTATAAAAAAAAAAATGAAAGAGGGTTGGACCAATCATATACTTAAATTGTGAACGCCAATTCGAGGAAGCTAGCAAAATTGTCATATTAGTGAGTCTATAACAAAAGCTAACCTAATAAAAGCGAATACTTAAGAAAAATAAAATTGAAGACTAAAGCGGTGGAAAGCCATCTCCTCAAGCCGGCACATCAATTAAAACATTTTCTTAAGTTGAATGTCATACTCATCTAAAATCTAACAATAAGTTTAACATCAAACAAAGAAACTTTTGTCAATAAGACAAATGTGTTCACACCTATTAGGTATATTGGTCCATCCTTAAACACCATCATCCAAAGTTATAATATTATTAATAAATCTAATATTATTTTTTATTGACCCTAACCCAAAGAAAGTCATGCATCTGTGTCCTCTAGTGCAAGCACAAATCAACAAGACTAAATAGTGAACACACTACCTGAATATATAATCAATTGTGGCTGACGAGGGTCGCTAGCTAGTTGTAAGCCAGGCTACCTTCGCTTGCGGCTGGCTAGGCTAGCCTCACTTGTATTTCTTGCCCAGAAGGCCAACATGGCCGCAGGTGAGGCCACCTTCACCCTCGACCGATGAGGTTGGCCTAGCCTATATCTAGGTGAAACCACGCGAGGGCCATGCAACCCTTGCTGAAAGCTAGCCAGGCTCTGGTGGCCCTCGTTAGCCTCACCTAGTGGTTGGGGAGGACTCGACTTTGGTGAGGGCTTGATGACCCTCGTGAGCCGTAATTGGAAAAAAAAAATGAAAAGAGAAAAAAAATGTAAAAAGAAGAAAATAAAAATAAGAAATCGCAAAAATATTAAAACATTATTAAAAATTGTTCACGTTCGTGTCAGCTGTGATACATAAAACAGCTAGTGTCCACATCAACAAATTCCGGCTAAAATTAGACGGATGGACGTAATTAGTAAAATGTCAAAGAGTTTATGAGTCAATAAGAAAAATTAAAAGGTTTACAACTGAATTGGCACATGTGTAATTAGTTTATAACTTTTTTTGATGATTTGAACCTGTGAGCCATATGACAAAGAACCCACCACCCTTAAGTTGTCGTCACTTTGTTCAATAATTGAGTCTACTAGAACCAACGGTGATCTATACTAGTCAATCAGATAATCTGAATGACGTGGTGGTAAGTGTTTTCAACGAAAATAAGTCCATGTGTTCACACATATTTAGATATCTTAGTCCATCCTTAAGCACCGTCATTTTCCAAAGTTATAATATTTTTCTTTGTTGACCCCACCATGAAAATAGTCATGCATCCCTCTCCTCTAGTATAAGAATAAATCAATGAAAAGATCAAGTGGTGAGCGAACCACCTGAAATTACAGTTTCAAACCTTCAACTGATAGTTGTTGCTGATTACTAAATTCCTTCTTCAAATGGCTTCTTCATCATAGTGAAGAAAACTTTGTTCAGTGCATAGTGGGACTAATAGTAATAGTACACTCAAAATGTTCGAACTTGACTTGAATTTGAAGACAAGAAATTTGAGGTTGAGGGAGTAGGAACATGGCTAAAAATCTTATCCACTTGCAACATTATGATGATCCCTCTCATTTCACAAATTCATTTAACAAATCCAATTTGCAAAGGATGATTGGATCATACACATTAGATAAGGTGGTCTTATGCAATATTC
Source organism: Eucalyptus caleyi (assembly GCA_014182885.2). NCBI lineage: Eukaryota > Viridiplantae > Streptophyta > Magnoliopsida > Myrtales > Myrtaceae > Eucalyptus > Eucalyptus caleyi. The sequence continues at coordinate 37,473,907 of CM024470.2, read as the reverse complement.
ATGCATTCAACTGAGAATATTTAGTAGATCGAGATTAAATAAGTGGTACTATTTTCGTTGAATTGTCAAAAAGGATAGTTAAGAAGTAATGACACTGTTATCTATCTAGAACAATTATTGAGTGAACTTAGTGTATAAACTAAATTGAATTTGAACTATTAAAAGTGGACTTCATAAGAATTTCTTCAACTTTTCCAATTTAGATTGAGTTTATCATGTATATTTTTTATTCAATAATTTCTTACTTATTAGACGCAAGTAACAGCCTCCAAGATTGGATTTTTGGTTGTGAAAAGTACCTAAGACTTCGAAGCAAAGAAGATTGAGGACGAGATAAATACAATGGGGAAATGCACGCGAAAATAGACCAAATAATTGCAGTAGGTGGTTGATGCTTCGGAAGCATCTAACATTTTCTCACGAAAAAACATACAATTGAGGATTAGCTATTGCTGGCTCATTAATTTAATAAATCGGTTGAAACAGCACATCCATTTATAAAATATCAATACGTGTCACTTTATGCAAGTCTGATTTATCTTCTTGCCCATCACATTCATATAATTGAAAATGGAGAATTTAAAAATAAACAGAAGTAAAGCCTACAAATTGTCAACAATGTTGATCCACCTAATTCAGCATAAGACATTATGTAACATTAACAATCTAGTTGTACAGATTTCTATATGAGTCTACAGTATTTTTATTATTTGAAATTTCAATCTCCAAAAGATTTGAGTAATGTGATAAAGCAAATATAAACTATTTATACACCACTTATAGAGACAACTCCAATGAGATTTATTCTAACCAATACAGAAATTTTTATACATCGTATATTTTTAATTTGTTTGAAGCCTAAAATTTTCACAAGGCTTGAACACCAACTTGATTGCTTGATCATGTGCACTATGGGAATACATATTGCTTCCTTTTTTAAGACTGCAAATCCCTCACAGACACTAATATATTAAAGACAAATCCTACAACAAAGAGTATGTATACTATATAATACATAAGGAAGATGTTGAAATGATTTTTGCGAAATTCAGTATGATGGTAAATTTCCTATATCATAAGAAGAACTTATTATGATTTTAAGTTTCGATATATAATTTCTATGCTTTAATTTTTCAATATATATTTAGATCATTGTGAATGATGCAACAAAATGTTTATCATTAAAAGGTTTAACACATAGCGAATTTCAGGTCAAAACAGAGTGAGAAATGAACCGTGGAATCTAAAAACAAGTATAGAAATTTCGAACTCATGCAATTTCACACGAATACCTTAGTATTCACGCATGGCTTTTGGTCTCTGCAAATAAATTGCAAGAGTGGCAAACATGGAATTTGATTCTGATCAAATGAAAAAATGAACGAAAAGGGGAAGGATCAGCACGCTTTACCATGATGAGCGGATGGCCGAGTGTGTGGACTCTTGTTCCTCCTCAAGATCACCGAATCCTACAACCTTTTGACTTCCACCTTTTTCTTCCACTCACGACGTTCGAATCTTGTCTCATTCTGGTTTTCCATTACTTTCCAACTCACACTCAAATCTCTCTTTTTTGAAATTCCCCACCCACCGAAAGCCATCCCGCGCTCGAAGCTCACGATCAATTTTACTTTTTCAAAGGGTCCCCATCTCACGTATCTATCCCTCTTTTCTAAAAGAACCATTGAATCCTTTTCTCATTCTGTCTCCAAAGCTCACGGGCAGATTTTCCTTAATCAATCACCAAATAACCCGCTTTCTGATTTTCCCCGGCCAGCTCACTCAACCGAATCAATCTTTTTAAACTCCAGATTGTCTGGTTTGCTCTGTCTTTTGACCATCAACTGCGGTTTGGGTTTCATAAGTATGATCGCAGCATGCATACGTCAAGTGACCCTTTTAACGAAAGCTTATGATCAAACAAACTCCTTAGCCATACAGAAGTATGATCGCAGCATGCGCAAGCAGAGTGACTGTTAGGTGCTCCAAAACCCTACATAATGATGCATTTGCCAGTGCACGCGTGATTTCTAGATCCGCCTACTTTCGCAAGTTTGTTGTTCCAATGGCATGTCGTTGACCGCGTCACTCGAGGCGGAGTACATCCAAGCTGGATCACATGCATGCAATTAATAAAATTTTAAAAGGCGCTTCCCAATGTGCATATAATTAGAAGGGTACCTTGATCCAACGATGCTTTGAAAGCATCCAACGTACACGAAAAAAAAAAATTATTGTGGATCAAAGGTTGCTAAACTCATTTATTTAATAAATTGGTTAAAACAGAGTTCCATTTTCAAAATATGTTTCTATGATTGAGAATGAAAAATTTAAATACAAACGGTAGAAACTATAGATGGTCTACATTGTTGATCCACGTAAGTTTAATTTTACTTAATTGTTTACGAGTCCCCAATACTTTTCGTATTTGGACTTTCAATCTCTTAATGATTTGAGGTATGGGGTGAAGAAAACAGAATCTATAAAACATTTATAGAGACGACTCTAACAATTTTTTTAAAACCATTAGAGAGATTTATAAGGAGATTTTTTTTTTAACCATTAGAGAGATTTTTTCGTATCATATATCTTAAATGTGCACAAAGCCCAAAACTTCACAAGACTTGCACCAATTTGTTTGCTTGACAATATACAAAATGGGACTAGATAACGCTTCTTTTTTGAGACTCTAAATCACTCGCAGGCATTAATATATAAAAAGGAAAATTCTACAACAAAGAGTATGAACATGTTTATTATAAAAACATTAACCCTTATATTTACTAAAGTTATCCTTCATACATTTTCTTATCTAAATACTTACTAAAATGATTTGCAAAAGATTAGCCTGGTATTAATAGTTTTGGTTATGTATTGATTAATAACCGAAATAAATCCTTCAATTCCCCCACATAGCATGTGCTCTATAACTTATAGTAATATATATAAAATGGTGTAGGTCTATATAGACCGAGTTTGATAAGACCATATCTGGAAATGAAATGGGCATAGGTAGTTTCACATAATCATGTGGCCTGCACAGATAAAGACGGAGGAATAAATAGAAAAAAATTGGTTCTTTAAGTGGCACTAAAATCTAAAATTAAGCCAGTAAGCATGAAGATCTTAGGTTTTTTTTTTTTTTTTTTGGCGGGTAGGCAGGCTGCTAAGCACCCATTTAGTTAGTGAAGATATTAGAGTTTTTTCATTTTTATTTCACAGAAACATGATAACTATATGTATTAGATATTCCAAATTCATATCAGAATTATAAGGAATGATCTTATCAAGGACGAAGCCTTTAACGGAAACCGAACATTTGATAAAATTTTAACTTTATGTCACAAGTATTACTTTAGAGAAAAGTCATAATATATTATGATGGTCCATTCGATCTGTCTGCTTCCCCGTAATATATTATTTTAGAGGAAAGTCAAAAGTACATAGCACTTTATATTTAATAATACGTTAATGGTTGATCACATGATACCTTGAAATGTCCATCATTTTCTCACACGAACAAATTATTGTGGATGAGCTGTTGTTAGCTCATTCATTTAATAGAATGGTTAAAACAGGATATTCATTTTTGGAGGAACAATATATGTCACTTTATGTAACTCCAATTTATCCTCTTACCCATTAGTTCTTTATGACTGAGAATGAAGAATTTAGATATAAACTGGAGTAAAAACTATAAATTATCAATAGTGTTAATCCACATAATTCAACATAGGACATTCTGTTTGATTAACAATTTAATTAAACTATTTTTATGAGTTCATAGTACTTTTCTTATTTGGAATTTCAATTTCCGAACGATTTAAGCTATGTGACACAAAAAAAAAGTAAACTATTTATAAGCCACATATAGAGAGAACTCTAATGAGAATTTCTTTTATTTTTTTCTTTTTCCCATAGAGAAATATTCTAATATCGCATAATTTTAATGTGCACAAAGCCTACAACTTCACAAGACTCGAACACAATTTTGTTGCGAAATTATAAGTCTTCTTTTGTGAAGCTTGCAAATCACTTACAGATACCATTATTTGAAAGAAAAATTCTACACCAAAGAGTATGGCAATTATAAACGTAAGTAAGATGTTTAGATGATCTTTGAGAAACTTGAGAAGATGGTAACTTTTCTATATTATAATAACAAGAATTTAGTGTAATTTTAAGTTTTGAAATACAATTTCCATATTTTTCTTTTTCAATATATAATCTAGATAATTTTGAAATGATGCAATAGCATGTTCTTTATAAAAAAAAATAATAACACATAAATTTAAGAAAGTTGTCCTTCATTTAATTTTCTTACCATTACTAAAATAATTGTGCAAAAGTTAGGGTAGTGTTAAAAGTTCACATTACATTATGAAATATAACTTATATTAATCCTTCGATTCCCATGCCTAGCACGGGCTTTATAGCTAGTATAAATTAATGTTGATGTACATAGGCCGAGTTTATATATGATCTTCTTCCCTCGGAACCAAGTGGGTACAAGTGATGTCATGTAATCATGTGACCCACATAGATAAAGATGAAGAAATAAACAGAAAGGTTGGGTTCTTTAATTAACACTGGAATCTTAAAAAGATTTTATCATCATCATCATCACTTTTTGGTAGGCTGGCAGCTAATCACCCATTTAGTTAGAGAAAAAATTTTGAGTTTCCATCTAAAAAATTATGAGTTTCCATCTTTATTTTATAGAATTATGTTTAGAATATGTATCATACTCCATATTCAAATTGAAATTGAAGGGAATGTCCATCAATTCTATTAAGGACTAAGCCTTTAACTAAAACCATTTCATAAACATTTAACTTCATTTAAAATAATTCATCTATGTAAAACTTCTACAAAACTTAAAAATATCCAAATCATTTTCAAAAAGAATTCATAAGTACTCTCAATTCTATATAAAAAAAAATTGGTAAATGCCATTCTAGGTCGCCCCTTATCACTTCCGACGTGCCCCCATCTAGTCTTCGTCGTTCTTGTGCCCCCATTCAAGTAATAATTACTGCAATTTTTATGAATTGATATAATGCACCGTAAAAGTAACACCAATAGATATTCCCAAATAACAAGGATATCCCATATTTTCTCCACAAGTCAGTGCATCACATAATATGCATCGTACTAAGCAGTAAATATCAAATTCAAGCACTCATGTCAAAAAAAATCTATGGTCACAAATTGGCTCATGAGACTTACAAGGTGTTTTATAAGCTTCCAGGGTAGTTGAGCTTTTGTTATCGTGCCCCTGAGTTATAAAAATAATGAAATAGGGCTAGACCAATTATATACTTAGTTGTATGTATAAATTATGTACCTTTGGAGTAGTCATGTGTTTAATTATTATTGATAGTTTGAAGAAAAGAAATCAAAGAAGACACAACTACTAGGAGGTTGGGATTGCTATTTCAAGATAGCCATAATTTTTTTTTATTAGTGAGCATATGATAAAAGCTAACCTTATGACATAAAATACTACATTTTCCAAAAGAAAATGAAGACTAAATAGACAAAAGCCATTCACTCGAATCCAATATGTTAAATTGAAAATACGTTTTTTGATTGGTCAAGTGCATCAACAATTTCATAATAAATTTAATATAAAAACAAACAAACTCGTGTGAAAGAAGATGATCCAAATAATATGCCGTGGTATCCGATCTCTGGTGAAAATAAGTTGATGGGTTCACAGCTATTAGATATAGTGGTCCACACTTAAGCACCATTTCCACCGTTCTAATTTTATTAATAGATTTAATTTTATTCTTTGCTGATATATTTAATTGTTCGTACAATGGTATGTCTTTTGAGGGGTCATGTGTCTAATTGCTACTTAGCAAAGAAGAAACAGCAACTCCGAGGACGTGGATGTGATTTCGAGGAAGCTAGTAAAGTTTCTTTATTAGAGATCCTGAAAAGTCACTACTCTAAAGTTGTTTGTCCACAATAATTGAGTCTACTAGAGCATTAGTACCTTTGTCGGCCATTTGGCTTTTTGACCTGTTAGATTTGTCGACAGTTTTTAATAAATACAATATCAAACAAACAAATTATGTCACTCAGCCAATCCGTATAACCCGGGATATGCAATCCTCCAGAAAAATAGTCTATGTGTTCACACTTATTAGATATCTTGCTCCATCATAAGCACCACCATTTTCCAAATTTCTAATTTTAATTTTTGTTGACCTGCCCTCAAAAAGTCATGCGCCTCCGTCCTCTAGTATAAGAATAAATGAACAAGAAGATTGAATAGCGAGCGAACTACCTGAAAATACTTCACCAAACCTTAAGCTAACGCTCGTTGTTGGTTGTTAAACTCCATCATCTAATGGCTTCTTCATTGAAATCTGAAAGGAAATACCATGTGTTTTTGAGTTTCAGAGGTGAGGACGTCCGAAATAACTTCCTTGGTCATCTCTACAGAGCTCTTGATCAGAAAGGAATCTACACTTATGTTGATAATGAGGAGCTCAAGAAAGGAGAGCAAATAGATCTGGCGCTTATGAAGGCAATCGAGGAATCACAGATCGCGATAATCGTTTTCTCCAAGGATTATGCTTCCTCACGATGGTGTTTGGAAGAGTTGGTGAAAATCATTGATTGTAAGAAAGAAAGAGATCTCATGGTCTTTCCTTTGTTTTACAAAGTGGAACCCAGAGAATTGAGAACACCAAGAGGGAGCTATAGAGATGCTATGGTTAAGCATGAGTCCAAGTATGGGAAGGATTCAAAAGAAGTGAAGAGATGGGAGAAAGCTCTTTCCGATGCTAGTTACTTGTCCGGATGGCCTTTGAAAGATGGGTAAGTAGAGTGGAGTCCATATTTTGCATAAGAAGCTATATTGCATGTAAGTATAGATATTGTTTGTAAAAAAAAAAAAAAAAAATCTACACATATGAGTGTAAGTGTATATATATATGGATGCTTCATCTAATCATTCTTGAAAATTCTTAAGTGGCTTAAGTTAAAGTTACGAATTTTATGTAAGAGTTAGTAAATCTAAGACTTAGTTAAGAAAGAAAAATAAAATTTAATGAAAGATAAGAAAAGTTGATAATTAAAAGAAAAATGAACTTGGCAAGTATCTCAAACAAGAATTGATAACCCTAAGTTAATTGGTATCTTAATTGTAGAGAAGTTGGTAAAAATAATTTGAATGAGAGTTTGTAGCTCAATAAAGAAGATAGTAACTTAAAAAAAAAAAAAAAAAAAGGCGCTCAATTGAGAGCTAATAACTGAAAACTAGTAGATAATTAGTTAATATAGCGATTATTGATAAGTCACTCTAATTTATGTTGGTAATTCCATATAAAAGTTAGTAAGTTGGAAGCCGTAAGTTATGCAAATGAATTTTGGCAAGCTAGTATAACAAATTAGTTATAAAAAAGATTGGTGATTTTATAAAATCATTGGTAAGGTACTAATAAGTTATGGGAAAGGAAAAGCCACTAATCTTTTTCTCACCGACAACTTGCGATACTGATGAACACTTACTGAAATTCGCTGTCACACACACACACACACACACACACACATATATATATATGCGTGAAATAGTAGAATTCTGCCTTCGGCTTTTGATAAGCGTTGTTTCATCCGGGTAAAATTCATTGCACTTTCTTTTGGATCCTTGTCGCCCTCCTCGAAGTATAATAGAAGTACTAAACGTTTTGGGCCATTTGAGTTCTTCACGTTTTGTTTTGAGTTCTACAAATTTTCAATTTTAATCAACTAAGTCATAAACTTGTTACCGGCAGCATTTTGAGTTTGAAACATCACATGTAGCTAACCATAGAATAGACACATGGCTTTTTCCCGTAAGAAATTTGACAATAGGACTTCATCGCCTGAAAATTTTACTGATTATTTGAGCAATATAAAATGCTAAAACTTAATCAATCAGTGGACAAAATATTAAGTATATGTTATTGCACTTACCCCATTTATTTGGAAGGAATGAGAAAATTCGCAACGCTTAATATAGGATAATTAGTCTGTACAAGCAATGTAAGGCAAATGACAACATGCTTTAGGGTATTTTAATAGTTTTAGAATCAAAATCTTAACCATTGTTCAAAGTCCTGAATAACTTCATTTGATTGAGCGCATAAATAAATCACGTATAACAGTTCAACAAGAAAAATAAGTAAATCGTTGTGCATATCAAAAGAACATGAATCACCCGGATGACCAAAGTTGAATCCTAAACTTATTTTGCTAGGTGGGGAGCTCTTTTTTGAGTTTTAATTCGACTTAGTGGGAGCACATTTTGTTTTGGCTGTGGTTATGTGAAAATGTGATGCACTCAGCTTTTGTCATTGTTGGCTAGTAATTACTTGTTATTTGTTTATTCAAATTGCTAAAACGATGCCACAACTTCTTTCTTTCTTTTTTTTCCTTTTTTTTTTTTTGCAGAGATGAGGCAGAGCTTATACAAAACATTGTGACGGAAATCTCCATTCACTTAAACCGAACACTTTTGCATGTTGCTATGCATCCGGTTGGGATACATTCCCCCATGATTACATTGAAATCAATGTTAAACCTTGAGTCTGATGACGATGTTCTCATGGTGGGATTGTGGGGACAGGGAGGCATAGGAAAGACGACTTTAGCCAAAGCTATTTATAATGATATTTACAATCAATTTGAGAATTCATGTTTCTTGGCGAATGTTCGAGACGTTTCAAAAGATTGCAAGGATTTAGTTACTTTGCAAGAAAAATTACTATTTGAGATATTAGCACTGGAAGAAAGATTAGTAGTGTCTAATGTTGATAGAGGTATTAATCTGATACAAGAAAGACTTTGTCACAAAAAAGTTCTCCTCATCCTTGATGATGTGAATGATTTGTACCAATTACATGCTTTAGTTGGAGAAGGTAAGTGGCTTCACAATGGGAGTAGGATCATTGTTACTACAAGAGATAACCATTTGCTAACTTATCTCGGAATAGATCAAGATCATGTGTACAAAGTTAGAGAGCTGAATTACAATGATGCTCGTGAGTTGTTTAGTAAGCATGCTTTTCCGACACACCAAAACTTTACGATTAGGACAGATCTAGTGGATAGAGTTCTAAATCATGCTAAAGGCCTTCCTTTAGCACTTGAGGTGCTAGGTTCCTTCTTACGTGGTAGAAGAGAATGTGAATGGGAAAGTGCACTAGATGATATTTCTACGGCTCCTAAGAAAGGCATCAATGATGTGCTCAAAATAAGTTACGATGGACTAGAGCCAAAAGTGAAAGAGATCTTTCTCCACATTGCCTGCCTCTTTAAGGGGTGGAATAGCAAGTATGTAAAGAAAGTTCTTGACAGTTGCGATCTTAAGGCAGTAATAGGATTACAAATTCTCATGGAGAGGTCTCTAATAAAAATTGAGTTTGGGAACATACAAATGCATGACTTGATTCAATTGATGGGTATGGATATTGTGAACCAAGAAAGTGATGATCCTAGGAGACGCAGCAGATTATGGCAATATGATGATGTTGTCGATGTTCTATCAAGCGACATGGTAAGACTAGCAAACACCATAAAAATTCTGCTCCTTATCTTTTGGGCTCTAATTACTTAATATCAATAACCTAAATAGTCTTGTATGTACAGGAAAATTGTGCTGTAAAAGCCATATTGTTGGAGCCACTGAGCCAACAGAGAAGTGTATCAGTCCTGATGCTTTTATAAAAATGAGAATGCTGAGATTGCTCATCTTGCACAACATTCATGATTCTATCGAAGGTCCTATATGTCTTCCTAATGGGCTTAGATGGTTTGAGTGGACTGGATGTGCTCGCCAAATTCCAGAATTTTCCTCCATTCCAAAGAAATTAGTGGGACTTAATATGAGGGAATTCAATATCACAAGAGTCATAAAACAATTTAAGGTGAGAATTTACCGACATAGACTTTTTTTATTATCTACTCCATTTGTATATGAATATGCTATTATATGTACTACTACCCTAAAGGAAGGGGTGTTCCTATGTTTTAGAAACAACTTCTCTAATTTTTTTTTTTTTCAAAATGATGCTAATTTCTTGCTATACAAATATTTTTACGTGCAGCAAAATTGGCATTTGAAAAATTAAGCAAACAACTTTATTAGGAATACTCAATGGAAACATGTTAATAAAATACACAATACAAAGAAGTTTTCTACAAATACGTGGAAAGAGAAAGATATTTCAAGATTTGAAATTTATTTATGGAGGTCATTGCATCATTAGAAAATTCAAATTTTAATATTGAAAAATGTGAGAGATAAAAAATAATATAATCAATTTCGTGTACCCGTCCGTCTTATATTATCTGTAGAATAAGTAAGTGAGGATAATTGATGGAAGGAATATAAAAGAACAAAAGATTGAAATCTTTTAAAGTAGGAGATCATCTTTACCTTATATAATATCTCTAACAATCGACATAGATATATTTCAAAATCAGATCAAATCTACCTAGTTAAGATATTCAAAATGCAATTTGGTGTCGGTTGTTTACATATAAACTTTTTTATTTAACAGAAAACTTGTATAGTGATCAAACAAAAAGGAAAGAAGAAAATGACTAACCTACCCATTGACATATATGTAGAAGTAAAAACACTCGAGGACTAACAGGTTGAGTGGTAGGCCACGTGGTCATCAAGTGATAGAGCATTATCCAATGCATATACCTAAACAGTGGGGATATGTCCGGCATCAATAAGTTTAGCTCAGTCGAATGTTCCAATGCATCATTCTGTAAAACCAGGCATTGTTAATTGCTTCAATATTTCTTAAGGAGCAGCACTTCCAAGTGGACATGATAAGAGTATTTATAAGGAACTTTGCTAGTAAAGTGTGTAATGTGTGCACAACTAAATCAATATAAGTGGTCCAGTAGGGCTATAGCATTAGTTTCTTAATAGAAAATCAGAGCCAACTTCTAAATAAAGTATATGGATTTTTATTTTCTTCTGAATGTTTATCAAAGTTGGCTTTATTGTCTTTGCCTGACTTAAAATTTTTTTAAAGTTTATTAATTTTTACGCAATTACATTTTGGTAGCATCTACATACGCCATTCATCTGTGATGAACAATTAAAGCTAGAACTAGTAGAGTCTTTATTTCTATACTCGCCATGTGGCACTTCACTTTGCTTTTTTGATTGCCACGTCACATGACACATGGAATACTTTTGTCACGTGGTCTGCATCCGCACTCGCCACATGGCACTTCACCATGCTTCTATGACTATCACATGGCATGACACATGTCATAATTTTGTCATGCGGCCCACATTTGCATGCTCAAGATATGACATTTCATGTGAATTTTGTGATTGCCACATGCATGACGCACAGCACAATTTTATCCCGAACTAATTTTCGTTTGCTAATGGATGGTAGCTATGAGTCAGGAGTACCGGGTTAGGATTCTTTATTAGAAGAAAATTAGTTTGAGGTAAGAGTGTCATAGCGGTACCAATTTAAGATTTTTGTGGAAAAAAAAATTAATTTAAAGTAAATCGGTGTATATTTAGGATTTTCTATGCTGTTAATTCTAATCATACTGAACGTAATTTCAATCTCAAAGCTGCCTTTAGTTACTTAGACATTTTCGCCACATATGACAAGATTGGGTAAAATAAAGATAGAACAGGATTTTGAATATTCCATACATTGCCTGACAAGTGTTTGGATATATAAAATATGGATATAAATATATCATCCAAGTGAATGCTTTGTGTGAAAGGACAAAATTGAATTAACCATAGAATATGAGAAAGATTTTTTAGATTTGGGAAAAAGAAGAAGAAGGATAACAGTTTCTCATGTAACAGTTTCTAAACAGGTCACTTCGGTAAATAAGGATATCTTATTTTCTATATCTATACTGGCGTAACTCTTTACTGCATTTCATAGTCTGGGCATAAGAAAGAATTGTTCCGAAATAGTTTATGAAAGAACTCGACAAGTGATGAACCTACATAGGCCAAATGGCACGAACTTAACCAGCTCAAGGGCTAGCAGGGTCTTCAAACGGCTTTTAAATAATTGAGTCTTTACGCTGTGACTCTAGATTATTTAAAAAGGGGGGGACTAGACATGTGTGATATAATTAGAGGAACTGTGATGAGTAATTTAAAAAGAAAAGGGGAAGAACCAATGGAGAATGTGCGAGAGACAGAGAGAGAGAGAGAGAGAGTCGAGAGTTCTATATTATTGGAGAATGTAAAAAAAAAAAAAAAAATTACGTTGTGTACCTATGTATTATTCAACTCGTCTAAAATATAAAAATGATAAGTTATCTCTGATTTGCTAAAGTGATGATGGAAATCAAATTGCTGGGTATAGCTTAGTCATGCGTGTGCCATGTGACACCAATTCATGCAAGCTTTGCTGAAATATATACATGCTTATATATATATCAGAGATTTGTAATTACTGATAAAATTTGAAAGTGTTGAGTCAATTCTCAATGCAACATATAAATTACAAGAAAAATGAAAAGTTAATTTATAGATTAATAAATTTTATTCGGACTGTGCAAAAAAGAAATTACTCAGTAACCTAAATAGTAGGTTTCAAGTTGTCTGATCTACTGACGGTCTTTGCTTCCTTTCACATGAAGAGTTTTGTGGCCCTAGGATATGTAATAATGAGATATCCACCCGGCCAATATATATTATATAACAGTCAAGGATATGTAATCACGACACATCCTTTCCCTGTGAAACCATGCGTCCCCATATGTTGTATAGCCAATTTTATAGCCCCTACAAATAAATTATGATATTATTAATCATCAATATTATAAAACTAGGGACAGTGTGAATGACATTCGATATTGAATTACTGTCATTTCGCAAGTTTGACTCTCCAGTCCATGCACAACAACTAGCATAAGCCTATTTGTGGACTCCGCGGCAAATCACCTCTATATTAAATCAACAAATCGCTCAATATGTACAATGGACAACCTTAAATATAATAATTTTTTGAAAGATCAATAACAGATATGCTTCAGTGGCAACCTATTCTCAAATGGGAATCCCACGGTTTATATGTAAGGAAGTGACGTCATCATACGAACACCCCTTTTGTGTTCCTTTTCAGAATGTTTGTCCAAAGTTGTTTACGTTGTTTTTGCAGGACTTCCAAAATTTGAAGTACATTAATTTCAATTACTGCAAGTCATTGGTTCGCATGCCCGACCTCTCGTGTACTCCAAATCTCGAGGAATTGGATCTCCATAATTGCAAAGACTTGGTGGAAGCTCACAAGTCCATCGCATATCTTAACAAGTTACAAGTGTTGAATTTAGAGGAGTGCTCTGAACTTAGTGTTTTTCCAAATGAGCTCCAGTCAAAAAATCTTCGAGTTCTCAATCTTAAAAATTGCACAAAGTTTGAAAGGTTCCCTGATATTCCACATAAACTCGAAGCCCTAAAAGAGCTTTTTTTACAAAGAACCCCTATTAAAGGACTTCCCGCATCAATAGAAAATCTTGTCTCTTTGGAGTGTATGTATTTAAGTCATTGCAAGAACTTGATGAGCCTTCCGTCTAGCATTTACACATTACAAAACCTTGAAGACTTGGATCTTTATTTTTGCACAAATTTAATCGGGTTTCCAAAGTACGAGGGTTCAACTAATCCTTGCATGACGACCCAACTTTCAAATTTACATCGGTTAAACCTTTCGGGATGTAATTTGTCCGAAGTAGACTTTCTTGAGAATCTTTCATGTTCTCCATTCTTGACATCATTAAATCTGTCGGAGAACAATCTTACCAGCCTTCCTACATCCATCAATAAACGCCATCATTTGCTCGCTTTGCTTGTTGGAAATTGCCATCAATTACAGGAGATTCCCGAGCTTCCACCATTTTTGAAAGCTTTTCGGGCGGATAATTGCGAATCTTTGCAAAATTATGGAGATTTAACTTCAATTCAAGATTTTGTTCGCAAAGCGTTGACCATGGCTGATATTTCTTCAAATAAAAAGGTTAGATTCTCCCTCACGCATACATATGCACACGCACACACGCATATCAATGTGGACTATACGCTGGATTCAGTGCGTGGTTGGATATTACAATAATAGAAAATGCAAGATTGGAGGCTTAAGAAAATCAAACAAATATAAAGTGCTTCCGCATGTGTATGCATGTAAAGGAGTTGGCTACCATCTTTTAGGGGAATGATTTCTATCACATGAGACTTGTATACTAATGCAAGCAAGGATTAATGGATTTCTACTCGTTTATAGAGTTTTGATTCCAAGTGGAACTCCGTAGGATTACTTACTAAATTCAAATTGAATTTTTCTATTTGGGTACTAATAACAAACTTGGGGTACTTTCTAATGATTTATCTTTATTTCAGCTTTGCAAATACTCTATTATTCTTCCTCGAGAAGAGATGCCAGAGTGGGTTCACCCTATTGAAAAGGAGTCCATATCTTTCATGGCTTCAAAAGACTTGTATGACAGGTTTTTTGGATTTGCTTTCTGTGTCGTTCTCAACAAGCTGGACAGGAAAGGCTCATATCAATTTGTTCCCCATGTTAATGGCCAAGAACAGGAAAGTCTTACCTTCGCTCATGATATGTCGGAGTTGGATCATATCCAGCTTCTTTATCTCGCACCGTCAGAGTTGTGGGGAGTAATTGATTTTGGTCAAATTGATAGAAGTCATGTAAAATTTGGCCTCACAGTATCCGGTAAAGACATGAAAAAGTGGGGATTTCAAATATTATGCGATCAACTAGAGGACAATCTAAAAGTTATGCTTCAAGATAATCGGCTAATTGATCCAGCTTTACTCTACGAGATTGATTTTAAATCAACATATTCAGAGGTCGAGAGTTTATTTATGTATGAAGATGGTTCCATCAAAACAAATAGACAGAAACACTTGCAAAATCATCGAAGGAGAATTGCGAAATATAATCTGTCAGTACCGAGGAGAAACCATGCTCCATTCTACTCAGAGCAAGCGAATCAAGACTGTTGACTGCCAGTTTGATCGATGGAGCAGAGAATGATTGAGAAACTTGCTTAGGAAGGAATTCATTGGTAAGCGAGCTTCCTTATTTTTTTTCTCTTGTTCTTCTCGTTCTCATTATCTGTCTCTTTTCTTTGTTTTGCTGAATCCTCATTTTCTCCACCGATGCCACTTTCAGCATTGCGACTGATCATCATCTTCCGTCCGACGCCACTGAGCTTTGGTGAATTCAAGATCGCCACCTATCAACGGAAGCGACGAACAGAAGAAGTGCGTCTTCCTGAAACAGAGTCCCTAGCGAATTGACGGCGACAGCGGCGGAGACCGGCGAGAGGAGGTGATGGCCTACCACTGCCGACCGAAGCCATGGAAACTGATGAAGCAGCTTGGGGTGAACGATTCTCTCCTGAGGTTTTGGGCTTCATGCAAATTGCTATTAGATTAGCTCGATTTCGAATTTGATTCGTGCAGTGCTGCAATTGCGCGGGAACTCGAAGAATGCGTCCGTGGATTTGTTCGAGAGACGTCGAATAAGGTGTTTCTTCGTAAGTTTGGTCTGTGGATGGTTGGTAGTGAATTCACTGGCAATCGACGTTACACGCTGCAAAATCAGCAACGATCCCCAGTAGGAGGTATAGTTTTTCTTTCTTTCCTTTGATAAGTGGCAATTTATTCAAAGAAGTATGTGAAGTCTAGGTTCAATGGAAAAACAAGCAAGGGAGAGTGAAACAATGGGAAGTAGCTTGTCCGTGGTTCAGTTCAGTCCGCTTTTCAGGCGAAAACTAAGCCAATCCGAGTGCTATAGGTTG
Organism: Eucalyptus caleyi; assembly: GCA_014182885.2. Lineage (NCBI taxonomy): Eukaryota > Viridiplantae > Streptophyta > Magnoliopsida > Myrtales > Myrtaceae > Eucalyptus > Eucalyptus caleyi. The sequence goes on along the minus strand of CM024470.2, from coordinate 37,458,070 downwards.
AGACTCCCTTATGCGAAACCAAGCATTGATGCGGACAACCAGCCACAGCGTGGTTGGGGTTGGGGTTGGGGTTGGGCACTGCTTTTGAGGTGTCTAGGAAATGTGGATGTGTAGCACGAACAATTCCTACAGATGTGCAGCAGGCAAAAGCTTTTCTAGGAATATTGAATCGTGAGAAACTTTGATTGCTGGGATAGGGCTCTGTCCCTATGTTTTATGCGGCGCTTGAAGAGGTAAAACCCTTATGGAATGAAGAAGATGCAGTGAGATGGCAAGCCACCAGGAAAGGTTGCTAGATGGTCGAGTCCTTTTATCACTTGTTGACTTTGGCATTTGCAGAGAATTAAAATCCAAATTTTACTTGAAGCATGAGAGTAATATGGACATCAGTTGCGCCCATGGATAACTGGTTAGGTGGTTATTTTTTTTCTCCTTGTGGACTATGGGTATGAAAAAGAAACAAAATCATAAGTGGCACATAGTTTGCATAAGTTATTCAGTAGAATAGAGACAAAAGCACAGGAAGCTGATTATCAATTCTGATTTCTAAGGCCTTTGCAACCGTTTAACGTTCTCCCTTTATGTTTATGTGCCATAGCTCTTATGGAGGAAATTGACCTAGAAGCTAAAGCTCCCGGAAGCTTCTTGAATGTTAGTGAAACCTGATTAATGAATGATGAGCTTTTGAGGTGCCAATGATAGGACACACCGGAATGAACAACATGTAGTTTCTCAAATTAGTTGCTATTTATGCTTTAGAGCCATATCAGTTCAACAGTTAGGTGGGATTTGCATATGAATTACAGGATGAGAATGTGGTAATAACCATTGCTTGGACCTGCAAGATCTTGATCATATAGCTATGAGGCATGCATTCAATCTACCCGTAGCTATGAGACATGCTGAATATTTCTACTTGTAGCAACTTAATGTTGATTTCCTCTTGAATTGCCTGTATGCATGCATGCATGTGTCACAGGCCGAGAGTTTCCTTGGCCTCGGAACGACCCGCGGGCACCTAGCGAGCGGAATTCGCCAGGCCAGGCTTCCTTCTTTAGCCGTTTCACGAATAATACGGTGAATGATTCTTCGTACGAGATCCTACCACGCCAAGCTTCGCTTGGGCGTCTAGTCCATCGAGTAAGGCAGCAGTTCTCTTTAGGCATAACAACTGGTTTCGGCCTGCCATGGCCTCATCAGGAGAGCGGCATCAGCTTCCGATCAGTTTGTGCACGGGAGGCCTACCCCGTCTTCAGAACTCCTAAGTGATTTAATCCTTCTATCCTAGAACTCCTAGCACCAGCCGTCCTGACACCACTCCCACGGACCAGTTGTGTTCTACCCTTCTGCCTCATACTCTTCACTAGATAACCCCAAGCGCTACTCACAAGTGTCACGAGTACGGGAGGATTCACGGACCGTGACATTCTCCCCCACTCAATTCGCAACGCCCTCATTGCGATCTCTGCTCTGTCGCTTCCTTGCGTAAATTAACCATTGATGTGCCACTTTTGAGAATTCACATCGAACGGTCACGCTTGCCCAACAAAACAGGTTTTGCTCCATTGGTGGCCTCTTTTGATCTCAACCGCTTGGCCCTTCAATCACCTGCGCTTTTTGGCAAGTGTGGCATTTTTCGCCAACCGCATCTTTTTGGCAGCACCTTTTTAGCCTAACCAGCATCTTGACCCCAGCAGATCAATGGAGGTTCTTTTCTTGTTGAAAACGAGATAGTAGACCTCTTCTTCGTATTCACCGATCGATCCAGGAACATTATCCCCATTCAGCAAGGGTTCGGTCCTTCTCGAACTCCCTATCGGCTCAGCGAGGAACCGACTCGTCCCAGTACCATTGCCATCCTAGGAGCAGAGAGCGCGGCTTCGTTCGAGCATCTTTTGCCCCAGCCATTCACTTTCTGCTGCGCTAAGACCGGACCGGGCACTCATTAGTTCGACCCATTAGAGTGAGAAGCTCGATTCTCCGACTTGCTCAACTTGCTTACTGGAGAGATTCCTGTTCTGATACCATTTGTCACGGGCCGATCGATTGGGATTGTGACTGTGCGGCGACTCGGGCATTTTAGGATCGGAATGGATCACCGAAGCACCTAAGCAAGCCTTTCACAGTCGAATGCTCACTCACTCGCCTTACCCGGATCGTAGAGAGAGAAAGAATCTAGAGAGAAGAGCTCTGGAAAGAAGACTTGCTTTGTATTGCGGAAGTATTGGATGTTTTCAAATGAAGGAGGAAACCCCTTTTATAGTTGAGGGCCTCGAATTACATCCATTGATCTAGAATTCTACCGGCGGACGAGATCGTACCACCTCAACTACCGACATAATGTCAACTACCGTCTACCAACATAAATAACGGAATGGACTTCTGTAATCTAGCTTAATGACAACTTCGCCCGCCCTTGCAATTCGGGGAGAAGGCTTGGTGGGAATCCAAGTGAGAGCAGGAGGTCCACGGGCGAGTTGGGGTCGACTCTGGGGAACCTCTCGGGTCGTCCATCTTTCGGCCCGTGACACATGCATGAGAGAATTTCTTACTCTTATCCTCATGTTTTCTTCTTCTAAGCGGTAACCGGACCTATTTGCTTTTCTTATGAAAGGCAAAGCTTGCTTTGGACAGCCTTAAAGTTCTAGTTGGCTAAGAAACTGATTTTCAGTAACTAGGTGATTTCAGATATGTTACCTTGTTTTCTAATTAAGATGATTAGTATTTTAGTCTAAATTAGTGAATGGTTTTACAGTCTACTTTACTTATTTATAGTATATTTTGATTGATCAGCTGTGTGATTTTTGAGGATGGGAGTGTTATTGCGACAGGAAGAAACCAGATTTATAAGCCATGAAATGTATGTGTTTGTCATTGCTTCTCCACCTCCTTCCATAAATTTTGGTCAACAGTACATTGTTAGTGTTCTAAATTGATACCCTTCATCTATATGCTCAGTAGATCATTGTTAATCATTTTATGTTTCTCCCTTAATTATTTATTTAATAGATCATATAGTAGAATATCTTAACAAATCTGTTAATACTGGAATTTTCCATGCATACTTAGGCTGTAAAGAGTTTTTTTTTTTTTTTGCATTATTCTTTCATAAGATATGACTAAAGCCAACAATAGCAATGTTCTTGATTTATTATGCACAATGTGTTGCATTTTTCATTTACCGTCGTGCTCTGTCTGGAGCCATATTATGGTGTTTATCTGCTTTTGTGAAGTTCCTGACGCTGTTTTCTTAGGACGTATTTAGCTAACTTTGGTATTTCTTTTCTTGGTATAAAAATGCATGGTGAGCATCGTATTGCCTTTTAAGATGTAAGAACCAATTCTTTAAGCACATTTCTTCGTACAATGGTCATAGTATGTTCAATCAGTCCTTTAGTATAGAGATCTATGTGAATGTTACTTATGACGGTCGGCATTCCATTTTGTGGTAAGAAAATGTAGATAAGTATCTAGCATGCCATAAAGTGGCTTTAAAGATTCTTTTCATTTGACTATAACCTAAGTCAAACTTGCAGTTCAAGGTAGTTCCCATTCTTGAGGTGAACTCATTGCAAAATAAAGCTTGATCTATAATGTTCCAATCCTTTGGATTCTACATGTGTAGCACAAATCTGGATATGACACCACTAGTACTGATTACCACAATAAGACACTCTCCTATTTGTGTGTGATGTCAGAAATAATTAATTATTTTGTCACAAGATGTTAAAGCATTTTATAATCATAGCATGTTCAAACAGCCTTTTTGTATAGAGATCTATGTGAATGTTACTTATGATGCCCATTTTGTGGTAAGAAAATGTAGATAAATATCTAGCATTCCATAAAGTGGCTTTAAAGATTCTGTGCACTCTGGCTGACAATATGTGTGCCATTTACTGCTTTCTAATCACAGAATTTCCTCAAGGTGCCTGAGAGAAAAGCTCGATTCTTGTCCAGATCAATTTTTGTCTGTGGATGCTTGGTAGTGCATCCATTGGTAATTGACATTTCACGTAGCAAAATCAGCAACAATCCCTATAAGGTATAGGTTTTCTTTCTCTCTTTTCATAGGTGGTAATTTATTGAAATAAGTGGGTGAAGTCTAGGTTTAAAGGAAAATCAAGCAAGGCAGAGTGCAACAAAGGGAAGTTGGGTGTACATGGGGTGGTTTAGTCCCATTTTCAGGCAAAAAACGAAGTCAATCTGTATGCTGTAGGTTGAGAGGGAGGGAGGGAGGGATGGATTTGGGTGCTTTTGAGTTGTCTAGTAAATGTGGATGTGTAGTATGTGCCTATTATAAAGATGTGCAGTGGGCGATAGGTTTGCCAGGACAATTAAATTGTCAGAAGCTCCAATCACTGGGATAGGACTCTCTGTTAAGTTTCATAAGGCTTTTGAAGAGACAAAACCAGAGAGGAATGAAGAAGATGCAATGAGATGGCAAGCCACCAGGAAAGGTGTTTGCTTGATTATGGAATCCTTTTACCACCTTTTGACTTTAGCACCTAGGGAGAATTTATAACCAAATTTCCTTGGAGCGCGATAATAATGTAAACATCGGTTGTACCCATGGATAATTGGTTGGGTGGTTATTTTCTTTGGCACTGTGGTGTGGACATGGAAAAAGAAAAAAATCTCGAGAAACACAAGAGTTTACATAAGTTATTCAGTGGAATAGAGACAAAATCCCAAGATGTTGATTGTCAATTCTGATTTGTGAGGGCTTCACAACAGTTTTAGGGATCTCTCTTTATCCCCATATGCCATAGCATTTGTAAAGGAAAATGACCCATAAGCTAAAACTCTAGGAAGCTTCTTGAATGTTTGAGTGAAACCTCATTAACGAAAGAAAAGCCTCTGAGGTACCCATGATAAGACACATTGAACTGAGCAACATGTAGTTTCTCAATTGGTTCTCATTTTTGTTGTGCTGTTGTTTGAGCCGTATCAGTTTAACTGTTAGGTGGGATTTGTATCTGTATTACAGGATAAGTATGTGGTGAGACATGCATTTATTCCATTGGTAGCTGCATAATGATACTGGAACTTTTTTACTGCCAGCAACGTGATGCCAATTTCCTCTTTAATTTGCCTTTTATGCATGCTTGCATGCATGAGAGAATTTTGACTCTCATTCTCATATTTTTTTCTCTTAACAAGTAACAAGATCTATTTCTTTTCTTATATAAGGCAAAGCTTGCGTTGGACAGCCTTGAGGTTCCAGTTGGGTAAGATACTGGTTTTCAGTAGCTAGGTGCATTGCATATATGTTACTTTATTTTCTAATTAAGATGATTAGTACTTTAGTCTTAATTAGTGAATGATTTCAGATTGGACTCTTTGATTGAGCAGCTGTGTGATTGTTGAGGATGGGAATGTTATTGCGGCAGGAAGAAACCAGACTAACGAGACACGGAATGTATGTTTATCATTACTTCTCCACCCTTTTATATAGATTTTGGCCAACAGCACTTTGTTATTGTTCCAAATTGATAAAGGAACCCTCAAATTATCCACTTGTAGTTTATTGTCAATCATTTTATGTTTCTCCCTTAATATGTATTTATTAGATAATAAAATAATATATCTGAGCATATCTGTTAATAAGTTGAATATTCCATGCATTGTTAGGTTATAAGGGCTTTTGTTCCCATTACCCTATAAAGTATGGCTACATCTAACAATAACAATAATCTTGCTTTATTATGCACAATGTTTTATTTTTTTCATTTGCCGTTGTGCTATGTCTGTAACCATATTGCGGTCTTTATATGCTGGTGTGAAGTTCACAACATTGTTAGGCCGTATGTAGCTAGACTTTTGTTATAGTTATATGGTGTAAAAATGCATTGCAACCATTTTATTGCCTTTTAAGACGTCAGAATCTGCGCCTTGGGCAGGGTTCTTCATACAATGGCCATTTACACAACTAGTTTAAGCCTAGTTCTGGTTGAGATCATCTCTTATCTAATCGCATTTATAGTCATGAGGTGACATCACTGTAGATGAATATAAGGATAGTAATGGATAGTTGATGCCAAAAACTAAAGGCCCCGTTTGTATCTTGTGGAGTTTAATAAAAAAAAAAAAAAAACAAAGGCACCTTGCTACAGGGTTATAGTTAAAAATACTGTCAGAAAAGGTGGAGGTGGCTGATTCAATGAGAAGCCTCTTATGCCTTGATCAATCTTATATGTACTCTTAATCAGTTAACTTAATGGAGAAAACACATTTCTCAAGAATTGCATTTCCAAGATTTATGTTGAAACTACACTATGAACAACTGTCTCTATGACAGAGCTCCTAAGTTTTTATATGCTTGCTTTGTTTTTCTCCTTGTGCTTTCATAGGCAACCAGACATGCAGAGATGGAAGCTCTTGATGTTCTTCTTGTACAGTGGCAAAGGTTACGGCTGCAGAAGTTGCAGAGAAGTTTTCAGCATGCTCCCTTTACATGACACGTGAATCGTGCATAATGTGTGCAGCAGCATTATCGATCATTGGTATATCTCTTGATCATACTGAAATAAAACTGAACTCTGCCAAAAAAAATTATTTATAAATGATTGGATGACTCTTGCCCTTTTTAGGTATAAAGGAAGTATATTATGGTTGTGCAAATGATAAAGTTGGAGGCTGTGGCTCAACATTGTCTTTGCATTCTAGTAGCTCTGAGGCATGTGTTAGGTCAGCTCCTGAACTTGCTTTTGCTGCTGGTGTTGTATCTACATAGCTTTACATTGAAATTGTGACATATGACAATTGACAAATAAAGCTTACTGGAGGTTTCCGATTCCTTATGTTGATAATTGATGAATGTGGGTTCATAGCGATTGTGTATGTTGTCACGTGTTGAATATTGTAACATATAACCATTAAAATAAATGAAGGTTTATGGAACTAATTTTCCATATTTTCAGTGCTTTCCTTCATCTAAATGGAAGAAAGTGGTGTTTCTAGAAGCATCAAGAAGTCAAGTTTATAATTATTCTTTCTTTTACCACTTTGTTTCCTTTTTCTTAAATTCTTGGTGACTTGTTAAACATTTCCGTATTCTATATTTGCCTAAAAAGTTTACAGTTCTGAGAAGTGCTACAAGTTAAGCTAACATTGCTTTGTTTTATCCTATCCCTTCCCCCTGTTTCTTCATTTTTTTTTCCACTACTGTGAGATTATTTGATGTCTTTAATGTTATCATATTCAGTGAGAAATGCTAGTTTATCTTTGAGGAAGTTATGCTTTCTGATATGCCCTGGGCACTGTACCTGATAAAGAAATCTCTTTTCTTGTTTATTAGTTGCAATTGTCTCTTCTTGCATAAATGAGAGCATCTTCTTGCTAAATCGTGGCATATTGCTTGTGTTTTTAATATGATTTTTCATCTGTCTGATGCTGCCATGATCTAACATTTTATGTTTCCTAAGCTTGTTCAAACTCCTCAATTTTTTGCTCAAATGCTGTTGACATAAAAGTTTAAAAAGGATCTGTTTCATTGCGATTTGAGCAGTACAAGAAGTAGCTAATCTAGATTATGGACATTGTCTTTCTGTTTACATATTAGTTTTAAAGAACGAGCTTATAGTGAGAAGAAGCAAGAGAGATGTATGAAAAATGCATCTAAACAAAAAAATTTAGGTAAAAAAACAAACCATGAAAACTTTGACTTTTAGAGCTTAAGATTTATATTTATGCTTCGCTTATTAATCTGCTTACGAGTCAAAAGTATTGTGGGAAACATGAACTAGCTCATTGTCTTTCTGAGTACAACATCAAGCAAGAGGAAATGTCTTGCTGATAAAGGACCACCTTGCTCATTTCTTTGCTCTGGAGCTTAGAAACTAGCCCTTGGTATTGCATAGATTTATGATGGCGAGAATGAGACTTTTGTCCTAACGGTGAGCATGGTTCCTATGCAACGTTTGGAAGATGTAGCTGATTGAAACCCATCCTAGACAATACTAGTATACAAGTCATCCACAAATCTTCTCTCAATTAGAACGCTAGTGCCAAGATCTCTATGAAGCGAAGTTGCCTGTTTGAATTAAGAGCCTCTAAGAATCATCCTGGTTACAAAATGTTGTTTTTTCTCGATGACATTAGGTTTTATGCCAAAGAGAAAATAGAATGACCAAAGGCATTGTTAAAGTAAAAAAAATTTAAGCCATTGTTACCCCAAACACATTCCTCTTAAATTTGATGCAAGAATATTGCCAAGGTGAATGTCACTTAATAGAGACTAGTTACTATCAATTGAATCAAACGGTGCACTTTAGAGAAAATTTGCTTCCGTGAAAACCTATTTCCTGGATTACAGACATTTCTGCAAATTGATGTCTTTGGACCAAAATGTAAGCTTTCTCAACTAAACATATTCTTTTATTGGGGAACTTGTTTTTGCATAGATAGTACCTTCTTTTGCAAAGTGCTTTGTCAATTGGTCTGATAAATATTGCTCGCATGATATTTGGACATTGTTTGCAAATATAATCTGTCTCTGGTTTTAAGCTTATGAGCCAGGTAAAAATGTAGGATCATTGGAAATATTGGCTGGTTTCCACCGAAATTCCATCTCTGTTTCCCCTATCAAGTGCGTGCCTGATTGATGACTGTTTCCAACTGTTTTCTTATTTCTCTTTCAGTAATGAGGATTCTGGATTAAAGGGTTTCAGATGTTGTGGAAGTATATTGGCATCACAAGCAATTCCTCTATGAGATTCTTATGAAAGAGGAGACCCTAATGGTATGAACAGCAATCAACCACTTCAAGCAGTTGAACTGTCTATTAGAAAGAATGTTATAATACTGCAGTTAGCACCTTTTTTACATTAGATAACATGAGGGAAATGATAGTTCTTATTTCAATCGACCCACAGTTAAATACACTTTTTAAGAAGCTTTTATGAGCATAATAGACTAATTCTACTTTTTGAACCAAAGTTTACCAATTAATGAAGTTGAGCATTGTGCCTTCTAGCAACATCTCCCTGAAAGAACCTTCTAGATAAAGCTCTCCTTTAAAATGTAATATTATGATTTTCCTAGAACTCATGCCCTTCCATATCGATTAAGAAGACTTTAGGAAGCCTCTTTCTCTTTCTACTTTCCAGTCAATTCTCTCAACAAGCTATAGGAAGTGTTATTGCTGGCGCTTCCAGTGATTGCATATCTTGCTGAACAAATCTCTCTCGTCTCTCCCACACACACACACACACACACACACACACACACTTGTCTATATGTAAAACATTTGCTGGAGTTCAAATAGCTGTTGTATCTCTGATCTGGAGAATTATTTGTGCATCCCAGGTAAATAAAGTTGGCCCAGTGGAATGTTCTGTAATGATTGCAAGCATAGAACTATGGGTTATTGGTAGGATAAGAACATATTTAGAAGTTTAGAATCCATTCAGAAGTTTTCTCCATCAAGGATAAGGTGCTTATTTTTAGATGCTGAGGACACCTATCCGGACTGACAAAAAGTGTAGTTGCTTGAGTGGAGCGGTGATCAGCCATATAATGGTTGCTTTGAATGGGCGTAGAGTTTGCCCAGTAAACAAAAACTAGAGTTTCAGATGCCCAGTCTTTATTTATTGGCCAATTTTCGGATGCCCTGTCTGTCATTTGTAGCTTTCCTCTAGACTGGGTATTTTTAGCCAGATTGCCATTCAACAAATGGGATGTCGCGTTCTTAATAGCAAGGTGCAGAATTTGCTTAGTAAGCCAAAAGTAGAGTTTTTGATGCCCGCATCTTTTTTTGGCCAATTTTTCAGCTGCCCTGTTTTATCATATGTAGCTTTCCTCTAGACTGATTGCCATTTGAGAAATGGGATGTCATGTCCTTGGTTAAAGAAATAGATGTAGTGCAATATCTTAATAATTGATAATCTATTGGTTAGACTAGTTAGAGAGACATATCTTTTTGCTTGATCCCTATCATGAATTACTAAACATATATGGTATTGGGTCGAGCAATTCTCCAAGTTGAGCTCTTCAATAGCAAATATATCAAGAGACTGATTAGACCATAGTTTTTAAGCCTCTGAGACAAATTGGCACTCTTTGGAAACTCATTACGTTCAAACATGGCCGGAAAATAATTTGTCTTCGCAATGATAAAATCAACTTTGCTCATGTTGCTTCTCCATTTTTGTAGAACCCGGGGTACATGCATATCATTTCTCTTTGCCTTTTTGTCCCCTTCCTTTTTCATTCATTTACTGTTGCTGACATTGTAGAAACTATGAATTGTTCGACTGTTATATATACACTGAATGCTGATATTTGGTTTTCAGCTCCAAAGCCTCACAGGTCACAGGTTACTCAAGCTTCTCATTGGATCTGCACGTTGATTCTTCCTGTTGAATCCTCTCATAGCTTTACACAACTAGGTAAGACCTTTGAACATATGATTCCTTGCTTTTCTGAACATCAAGCGTACTTTTGATGCACCTCTACTACATATTGAATGATTATCAGTTACTTTTGCATATAACTCATGGTGCGACCCTTGAATATGAATATTATAGCCTGTTAACAACGGAATGGCACAGACTAGGGCGTTGTGGCAGTATGATATGATGCTCATGCTGAGAATGAATATACCTATGGCTATAGATTTCCTTGTATGATGGTAAGTCAATCACAATGAGGACACCAGAAAAGGTCTTCAAGATGACGTTAGACAACATCCTTTCTATTCATTCCTGATTCTTACTTTGTTCTGATTATATTGTTCATTGTTCTTATTCCCGTTAGTTAATCTCTTCAATTGACCATTAGTCAAACTGGCTGTTCAAGGTAGTTTTTATTCTTCAGGTGAACTCATCTCAAAATAACTTTTGGACTATAGTTTTGTGACTCATTGTATTTTACATGTAAAGTGCAAATTCGGATGTGAAATCATTGGTGCTGATTCTAGCATATAATAAGATTCTCTCCTGTTTGAGTATGATGTTAGAAACAGTTGATGTAGTTGAACATCTAGCATCCCATAAAGTGTTTTCAAATGATTCACTGCACTGTTAGCTGACATTTACTGCTTTTCCAATTTCAGAACTTCATCAAGAGACCTGAGAAAGGAAGCGTGATGCACGTCCAAATCAGTTTTTGTCCAGATGTTCATGTGTTTACTAAGGGTTGCAGCTATGATCCCAAGTCCATTTCATGCTTTAAGTTGATTATCAGATTGTTAAAATAGTTTACGACAAAATTTATGCTTAACTACATCTAGGTCTTAATGGGTGGGGAACACGCCCATTTCCATTGCAGCATAATTATCCATGTCAGGGATTGAATCTGTAGTGATTTTTTGCTGATGAGTGAGGAGTCCATTATATTCTAATATGTGCACGGGCACAAGTAAGATTGTAGATTACATGGGCCCGCACAAATTTAATATGTCGCTTGCGAGGCCCAGGAATAATTATTTAAATAAAATAAGGTCAGGGGCTAATAAGAAGTAGGGGCATGAATAAAAATGCAAGCGCAATGAAAGTGTCAGGTTGGTGAAGATCGATTAATTATCACATGTATCATCGGATCTGTTCGCCTTCTTGTTGCGGTGTATATGCCTAGGACCTTCAAAAAGTATTATGCTGTGTATTATAAGGTCAAGGATGTATAAAATGAATTTATATTATATGAGCTCTTTGTGCTTTTTTTCAGACAATTTTATGTCGGTTTCTATAAATGAATTACCAAGAGGTGCAGTTGAGATCTTTGTTCTTGGTTTGAGCTGGCGACCTTAGGGGCAAATTATATGGTTCTTGCTCGATTCGGTTGCTGAAGCTTGATTTGTTCAAAGTTGCGGTGTCCTCTCTCCCTCCCTCCCTCCCTCCCTCCCTCCCTCTCTCTTCCTCCCTCCTTCCCTCCTCTCTCTGTGCTGTGTGTTGCGGAGTGAAATCAATTTGGGGCAAGTTTTATGATTCGTCCCGCTTGATTTGATCTGTCACTATAAAGCTCGATTTGATTGTTGAAACTCGATTAATTCAAAGTCATCATTTTACAGATTTGTCTTCAAGCTCTCAATTCACTAACTATTTGTAAATATTCACTTCATTGATCTTTAAGAAGAAAAATTACTAGAATTGGAGCCCAGATTGGGTTGAGAATGAATTGGAGTTTGGGCAAGTCAAGTATAGGTCGTTAAATGAGTCAATATGAATTAAATGAGTTGTTTTGGGTTAGATCATTTTCAAGTGATCCAAACCTAACTTAACTTACTTATTTGAGAGGCTTAGGAATAACATTATGTGCCCATCACTTTTATGATGCTAATTTTATCATATACATGTAGCTTAATTCTTTATGAGTTTTCAAACTTTGAGGTAATTCTAGTCATGCAATTGATGGGTTTGAGCTTCATAATTTTGGATTATGTCACGTGTGATCTCTAATGATGATAACAGAAGTAAATGATTTTTCGCATGGTTTTCTTAGCAACGAATTGCGTCCACTAGTTTTAAGCTCGTGGTTATACCAATTGTGTTTGGTTGAGATGGGTCAAGTGATGGCTCCATAAGTACAAAAAATCTAAATATTTTGTTCGGTCAAGGGGCAATTGGCATGCTTATTCCTTGAGGCTCTATTTGTTTTATTGAAAATGTGACATTTTTTGAAGAAAAATTTCAGGTTTTCATTTTCCAAAAAAATGAAAATATTTTTCTATATTTGACCATAATCTTAAAATGAATTGAGAAATGTTTTTCATCATTTGGTAAAGAAAATGTGATATGATTTTCTTAAATGAATACACGCTATTCAGACATTAGGGTTCCGGATCCTACCTTGGTGGACATCGACCCATGTGTTGGGGATTCGGGCATGAGCATCGAGGTCTCGGCCCGGCTTCTATAGACACAGGCTAGGGCGCCGGGCAAGGATATTAGGGTCATAGGCTCGGCCTCTATGGAACTCGGCCAAGGTGTTGAGGTCTTAGGCACTAGCATTGGTGTCCAAGCCTAAGCTCTGTGTGGACCTAAGCTCGGACTTAGATACTAAGGGTGCGCATGATAACCATTCTATTTGTGTTTCAGAATAATTTTTATATTCTAAAATCGTTTCTAGAATAGAAATTCGTTTAGTTATGCAATTTCATTTTTTTTTCTGAACAAATTTTTAATCGAGGAATAGATTTAGAAAAGAAATGAGAAGTAATTTTTTTTACTTTGCTATTTTTAGAATAGAAATGACAAATAAAAACTCTTTTCATTGCTTGTCCTCTCTACTAGTCGACCACCCATCCATGTCCATCGCCGTTAGTCATCGTTCACCACTATCCGTTACCACCGCCCGCTATCACTCGACACCGTTGGTTACCATCCGCCGCCCCTTGAGAGGGAAAAATTTTGTGTCATTATCAAACAAAATTTTATTTCGGGAACATAAATTTTGTGTTATTATCAAACACGAATTTTTGCTAAGAAACTCATCTATGAATGAATAGAAATAAAAAAAAAAAATGTTTCTCTTACAAAAATCAATTTCTGACTAGAATGATTATCATTCGTGCTTTAAGGTTCTTGGCCCGGCTTCTTTTGACCTTGGCTTCACCTTAGTGGCCTCAATTTTGGCCTCCAGACCCAGGTTCGTGGCCAAGGGCTTGGGAACAAGCATTGAAGTTCTTGTGCCCAAGTACAGAGTTTTTGGTACAAGAGCTAATATCTAGTTATATATTTCAGAAAATGATATCCAATTTTTTGAAAGAGGAAATTAGTCTCTTGAATCTAAGTATAGGTTTTCCATTGATTAGAAAAGCATTTTTCATTGACTCATTTTCCTATCCGATCCAAAAAGCCAAAAAATGAGGAAAATGTTTTCCTAAAAGATGTTTTCCATGAGATAAACGGAGCACAAGTGCGCTTTCCTTACTTTTTAAATCTTGAACGAGAGACTTTTTCTCTTCTAGTAATGGAAAGTCAAAATTTGATTATTTATTAAGCTAGTAACCGTGACAATCCAATCTGGTAAAGCATCATAAAACACCACAACATTTGCCTAAAAGACTCACATTCTAAAACGAACAGGTTGATGGTAATTTTGGACCATAATATGTTAGAATTTCTTATAAGTGTGGGCTAACAGCAGTCTTATAATATGTGAAAGATAGTTTGTCATACAGTGTATAAGATATATGAGGATGCTATGTTGCCCAAGTGATGTTATGGGATTATATTATATTGAGCTTGATACATCTCGATTACAGTAATAATGTAATTGGGCAGTCGGGATAGATTAGTATTTTAACAATGACTCGCGATAGATGGTTTATTAGAAAATGCTACATAAATAGGCTATGGTCTTACCCCTCCTAATATGATGTTCTTACCATTTATCCATATAGACCTGTCTAAGGGAGGAGAATGAGAGGAAGATCTAGTCTCAAATTCGTACAAGGTCATTTGTATTGATTGATTAAAGGACGATGATTGGTTAAATCAGTTACGTTTTTTCGATTCAAGGCTAGGTATATTAAATTATATATATATTTTGAATTTCCTACATGCGGCATCAAAAGCAACTGCTATTTTGAATTTCCTACATGCGGCATCAAAAGCAACTGCACATGAGTTCGTAATCCAGTCGATGCATAATCTTGACCTTTTTGCTTGTTATTTTGCACAATCATTGCATCGCTTTTGTTACCCATGCTGATTCTTGCACACCCTAAATTTCGTGTCCTAATATAATATGTGCATAAAGAACTTCGAACTTGAAGATTTGAAATGAATAATAGAACTAGAAAGGGAAAAGTGCCAAAAAAGTCTTAAACCTTTTGTCTTTGTGCCGATTTAGTCATAAATCTTTTTTTGGTGCTGATTTAGTTCTAAACTTTTTTATGTTGTGTCAATTCAATTCTTTCCAACCAATTTTGGCCAGATTTTGCTGACTGGATGCCGGCCGGTTGACATGGCCTGATCGGCGCTGACGTGGACAACTTTTAATAATATTTTAATATTTTAAAATATTTTTGAATATTTTTATTTTTTTCTACTCTTCTTCTTCCTCTAGCCGGTCGTCGGACCTCGGCGACCAGCTAGAGGCGACAGTCGGCGAGGTCGACCTCGACCTTGCTGGCCACCTCTCCAGTGGCCACAAGGGCGGCCTCGTGCTGGGCGGCGAGGCTCGCCTTCGCCGGATCTAGCGAGGTTCGAGTCTCTCTCCCTCCCTCTCCTTCTCCACGTCGCTCTGTAATTTCATCTCCATACGCGCCCTCTCCTCCGAGGGTTTCATCTTGTTTTAATCTTTGTTTTCTCTTCTTTTTGTCCTTCACGATTTTCTTCGTTCTTTGTTTCTTCTTCTTCTTCGACCTCGAGCCCTAAATTCAACGTTGTAGCTTGAGCTGGAGGAAGATGCAGCAGCAGTAGCAACAGAGGCTGATGCAGCAGTCCTTGTACCCTCACCCCAACCTCCTTGTTGCCCCCCAGGCCGCCTCCTCGCAACGAGTTGGCAGGGCTCGCCCTTGTTGGCCATGGGCAAGGATAAACCCTCGCCGCCCAGGCTTTGAGGGCGGCCTTGTGTCGGGCGGGTGAGCCTCGCTGCCCAGCACGAGCCTCGCCATATCCCACGAGGGCGAGCCTCGCTGCCTAGCGCGAGGTTGCCCTTACGGCCACTGGCGAGGTGGCCGGCGAGGTCGACCTCGACCTCGCCGGTTGTCGCCTTTGGCCAGTCGCTGAGGTCCGACGATCGGCTGGAGGAAGAAGAGAAAAAGAAGAAAAAGAAAAAAAAAATTAAAAATTTAAAAATATTATTAAAAGTTGTCCACATCGGTGCCAATCAGGTCACATCACGTTGGCCGGCGTCTAGTAAGCAAAATCCAGCCAAAATTGTCTGGAAAGGACTAAATTGGCACAACGTAAAAAATGTTTAGGACTAAATCGACACCAAAAAAAGGTTTAGGACTAAATCGGCACAAAGACAAAAGGTTTAGGATTTTTTTGGCACTTTTCTCCAACTAGAAATCATGTAGTGCAATCCACAACTTCACTTGGTAATGCTCAAAATTAGTTAGAGGGTTCTGTTTGACGTTGAATATCAGTTCTAGCATGTTGATTTCATGTTGTAATATTACCTGTGTTGTGAGAATTTGGATCTAGAATTTCATTTATTATTGTATCCAATACTAAATGGTGAAATTAAGAACACACCGGTCTCGACAGAATTATTAATATCCACTTAATAATCCATCGACCAAGAACAGTTTAAAGATTCAATTTAACTATGAACCTGTCATATATATTCTTAACGTCTCAAGTATAGGTCTAATTGCAATTGATCTTATGGAATCATTCGTGAAAATAAAATAATTGGATAAATGAATGAATACGTCACTACCATTAATTAAATAATAATAATGATAGTATAACTGAAACCCTAACATATAACTATTATATGGTAGTTTTAAGGCACACATCCAACATGTTCTTGCATTGTGTTCCACGCACCATGTCCTATTTGTCTATCATAGGTTTATGGTACATTTCTCTGAGAAAAGTCCAAATAAAGTGCATGCATCCATAATTTTCTGGAAGCAAAGAGCTAAAAAACTACTTTAATATGGTGCGTCAGTTATATACTCTCTCTTGCATACATGTCTATATTTTTGCTTGGGCTTATAAGCTTGATAAATTCGATGTTAAAGATTAAGTTTTCTGATCCGCTAAAATATATAAAGTTTTGTATCTTATTTAGAGTGGCCACGGTAGATATGCATAGAAATGGTGTTTGGTATGTAATAACTTTGTGAGGGTTAATGAGAAAATACTCATGTTGTGCAGTAAATGCTTAGCCACCCAAGTGGCACATGCATGGGACATTTGAGATTTTCCCTATCATGTACTCTAATATGAGGAATTTCATAATGTGCTGTGGATGCTCGTTCACAATAATAGGTGATGTTTTCTTGTGAGTAGTGGTGGAAACAGGTGTCAGAAACCCACTTATTAACTCAATTTTAGGGTTTGACCAAAAAAAAAAAAAAAAAAACTCAATTTTAGGGTGCCCAAGTTGGATATAGGTCACTTAAAATTTTAAAAACAAATCAAGATGGGTTTGAAACATTAAAGCCTCAATTGATATGGGTCTATATGGGTTTGCAACCAACCCATAATTTACCCATTTAAGTTATTAACGTAAACCCAAAATGTAACCTACGGGGCTCCTAGGATCGCCATTGTCCCCGTCGCTCGTTGCTCCCGCATTATCTTCCTCCATCACTCATTGCAATTGCTCGTCTGTTGAGTACCGCAATAATCCTCTGTTCTCAGTTTTAGATCTCTCCCCCCCCAAGACTCAAAATCTCTCAAATCTAATGCTGACGAGAAGGTCCGCAGCCTCGGTGTCGAGGTCTTGGACCTCCAAATCACCTCCGGTGGAGGTTCGCAACCTCCGATTTGAGGTCAAGGACCTCTATGGCTTCAAATATGAGGCCGAGGACCTCCGCCTATTTTGGCTATGGTATTGAGCTTGGTTTTCCGAAGGTCCTTGAACTCGAGTTGAAAAGGCGACAACCTGATGAGGGTGGCAGTGTGGTAAGGGTAGTATTGGCGTGACAAAGTGACCAATGACTATGCTTAGGAAGAGGCGTGCATATGCCGTTTGGGGAAGAGGACGACACTCTGCAGTCTCCACAAGGAGAATGCTATGCCACGCCATGGCGTTGTCTTGTGTTTTACAATTTCCTTTTTGCCCTTTTCTTAAGAAATTAGCTTTTTAACTTTATTTTTTTATATTAGTATTTTGGAATTCTATTTGCCAATGAAGTAAATCATGAGATTTTTCTTTGTGACCAAGTGAATCATAAGATTAAAAAAGGGCCATTCAAACTTCGAAAATTTATTACAACCGACAACAACATCATAACACATGCATATTTTTTTTAGTTCTTTATGTGCATTTCAATCTTTAGGTTTTTATTTTTATTTTTTCTTTCATTTACTCACAAATAATATTTAGTTAATTTAGTTTTTTAATTTGATAAAATAATCGATCCAAGTAACATATTCTTATGAAGAGCTTAAAATGGGTTAAATGTTATGAAATACATTAATGGATAGAATACATGAATGAATATTCATTATATTCATCTTATCCAATGTACTTATTATGGTACATTTGTATCAAATGTTCTAAGTACATCTCCCTATACAATGAACGTTCGTCTCCCTTATCCAGTACATGTATCATTCGATACATTGATATTAATGATAAGTGCATTATTGTTCTCTTATAAAGAGGAGTTTAGTTTTGATGTACAATACATTAACAATCACAATACAGTGAAATATCTGGCTTTCTCTACTATCTCTAGTGTTCACTTGCTTTCTCTTCTCAATCTCTTCTCTATTATATATTCGCAACACAATATTTTACAACACGTTATCAGCACGAAGATCTACCGATTGAGTAAGTAACTTTTGCAAGTACGAAGATCTACCAATTGAGTAAGTAATTTTTGCAAGGTGGGTATTATTTTTATTGATCAACTTATACTTCATATTCTGCTATCAATTCTTCATTTTTATTTTTCTTGGCCCGAAGCCAAATTTCTAAAAGTATCCTTCTGCTCCTGAAGTAGCAGTGGATATTTGGAAATCCTTTTAATTAATTTAAGGATTTATTTTTGCAAGGATTATGGAAAATATTGAAAAGCCCAAATTCCACATCCTGGAAGTGAATAGAAAGAATTATCTATCTTGGTGCCTTGACATGGAAATGCACAAGGTCTCGCTAATACAATTACAGAGGATGGAACCTCAAATGAAAAGGATAAAGCAAATGCGCTGATTTTTATTCGCCGTCATTTGCATGAGAGCCTGCAGACTCAATATTTATCCGTTTGAGACCCGCATATCTTGTAGAGGAGATTGAAGGATAGATATGATCATACCAAAACTGTTATCCTCCCTCAAGCACAATATGATTGGTAAAATCTCAGACTACAAGATTTTAAATCAATGTCTGACTATAATTCTGCTTTATTTGATATCGTTTCTCGGCTTGAGTTATGCAGTATCAAACTCACTGATGCAGAATTGCTTGAGAAAACTTTTTCCACCTTTCATGCTTCGAATATTGTATTGCAACAGCAATACCGGCAACGTCAGTTTGCCACATATTCTGAATTAATTTATGTGCTTCTTACTGCCGAGCAAATTAATGAATTGCTGCTAAAAAAACATGATCTTAGACCTGCTGGCTCAAAAGCATTGCCTGAAGCACATGCTAACTTTGAGAAAAATACTGGCCATTTTAAGGGTTATAAGCACAGGTAAGAACATAATCCTAGAAGGGATGGCAAGAAATTTAACCGCCCTAGAAAATCAAACTTTGGCCTGAATCATGGCAAAGAAAAGAAGCCAAAAAAGGTGATCAATGAAAGTATTTGTCATTGCTGTGGCATGACTGGGCACTGGTCATGTACCTGTCGTACGCCAAAACATTTTGTTGACCTATACCAGACATCTTTAAAGAATACGGGCAAGCGTGGTGAATCTCATGCCATTGAAATCAATCTTACCGCCATAACCACTGTTGAGGCCAACAATATCTCCGTTGATGGGACTCCTCTTGCTCCTGAAGTAGCAAATGCATCATTGGATGTCTCTGATTTCTTTGAGGACCTCTGGTTACTTTGATGAATCAGATTGGTGGATGATAATTTAAACTTTGAATTTTATGTTGTTTCGCTTTAAATGTATTACTTTTTTTATTGCTCTTTATGAAATACTTATGAACCTTATATAATATTTATTTTTGAAATTTTATTCGACTATATAACTAATATGCAACTTTATGATACTTGACACTTGAAGTTGTCAATATAAATGTAAATGGAAAATACCAAGAAAAATGAATATGTTTGTTTGCTTGATAGTGCAACAACACATACTATATTTTGTGGTAGACACTTTTTCTCGAGTATGACATTGCGTAAGGCACAAATCCATACAATATCAGGTCCTGTTCCGATTATTGATGGTTTTGGGAATGCTATAATTATTTTGCCAAATGGCACAATCCTGCATATTGAGAATGCGTTTCTAAGCATTCGATCAAAAATGAATTTGCTCAGTTTCAAAGATGTACGCCGTAATGGGTACCATATTGAGACTATTTATGAGCAAGATAAGGAATATATTGGCATTTCCTCTTATAAGATGGGCCTGAAGACCATCCATGAAAAGCTAGAAGCTTCTTCTATGGGTTTGTATTGTGTCATGATTAAAATTGTTGAAACCTACGCAACCACATGCCGGAGATTAGTAAGCCCTGATCAGTTTGGACTGTGGCATGATCGCCTTGGTCATTCTGGCGCTTCAATGATGCGTAGGATAATTCAAAATACAAAAGGGCACCCTTTAAAGGATATAAATGTATTGTTGTCCAAAGATTATAATTGTGAGGCTTGCTCACAAGGAAAGCTCATTGTCAAACCTTTTATAACAAAGGTTAATTTTGAATCTCCTTTATTCTTGCAAAGAATTCAGGGTGATATTTGTGGACCAATACAACCACCAAGTGGATCATTTCGATATTTTATGGTATTAGTGGACGCATCCTGTAGATGGTCCCATGTTTGCCTATTATCTATGCGCAATGTCGCATTTGCACGTTTACTTGTGTAGATTATAAAGCTTCGGGCACAATTCCCTGATTATCCAATTAAGAGCATAAGGATGGATAATGCTGGTGAATTTACATCAAAGAGTTTTGATACATATTGTGCTTCACTCGGAATCGAGGTTGAGCACCCCGTTGCATATGTTCATACTCAAAATAGATTGGCAGAATCCTTGATTAAACGTATCCAAATCATTGCCTGCACTCTATTATTGAGAACGAATCTCAACGATACAACATTGGGTCATGCAGTTTTGCATGCGGCAGCTCTAATAAGATTACGCCCCATTGCTAGTATTTTACAATCTCCCCTTCAAATGGTTCTTGGTTATAAACCAGATATTTCACATCTACGCACCTTTGGTTATGCAGTACAGGTGCCTGTAGCATCGCCAAAAAGGACGAAAATGGGTCCCCAACGCCGTTTGGGCATTTATGTTGGGTTTAATTCACCGTCTATCATTAGGTTCTTGGAACCAACTACGGTGATCTTTTACTGCCAGGTTTGCAGATTGTCATTTCGATGAGACTAGGTTTCCATCAATTGGGACACCTACAACTTCCATGACTGCAAAAAAAAAAAACCAGTTAAGATTTTTTCTTGGAATGAGAAAAATTTATCTCAATTAGACCCAAGGACCCCTGAATGTGAAAACGAGGTGCAGCGTATAATCCATTTACAGGCTATGACCAATAGACTTCCTAATGCATTTAATGATGCTACTAAGGTAACGGAGTCTCATATTCCAGCTGCAAATGCTCCAGCTAGGATAGTTGTTCCCGAAGAACAGGCTAAAATGGATCAAAATCCCCCGCACTTGAAGTGTGGTAGACCGATAGGATCAAAAGATACTGCTCCTCGAAAATGAAGGGGAAAGAATCAGGAATCTGCTTCAGAAGAGTCTGGCGTTGTGCTTGCTCCCAAAGAGCTTATTGCCCCTGAAGAGCCGCAAACCCATGAAAGGAGCACTAGCTCCGGGAATAGTGAGAATTCCATTACATATTGTAATGAAATTTGGGATCAGAATGAAATCATCATTGATGATACTTTTGCATTCTCAGTTGCTCATAAAATTATAGATGATGATTGTGAGCCGCAATCTATTATTGAATGTCGTCAAAGGCAAGATTGACCTAAGTGAGAGGAAGCAATTAAAGCTGAATTAGCTTCCCTAACTAAACGAAAGGTTTTTGGACCTGTAACTCGTATCCCCAATAATGTAAAACCCGTTGGATATAAATGGGTATTTATCCGAAAATGAAATGAGAAAAACGAGGTTGTCAGGTATAAAGCCCGACTCGTTGCCCAAGGATTCTCCCAGAGACCTGGGATTGATTATAATGAGACATATTCACCTGTGATGGATATGATTACATTTCGTTTTCTCATTAGCCTAGCAATCTTTGAAAGATTGGAAATGCGTCTTATGGACGTTGTGACGGCATATCTATATGGCTTATTAGACTCGATATTTATATGAAAATTCCTGAGGGATTCAAAATGCCGAAGCATGCACCCCCGCAATTTATTCTCAATAAAATTGCAAAGATCCTTGTACGGGTTAAAGCAATCCGGTCGCATGTGGTATCAACGCCTAAGTGAGTACCTAATTAAGGAAAGGTACAAGAATGATCCTATTTGCCCATGCGTGTTTATTAAAAAATTAGAAACCGGATTTGCTATTATAGCAGTTTATGTCGACGATATAAATTTAATTGGAACTCCAGAAGAGTTAGCTGAAACTGCTGAATATTTGAAAATGGAGTTTGAAGTTAAAGATTTGGGTAAAACCAAACTTTGTCTTGGTCTAGAGCTTGAGCATAAAGCAAATGGAATAATCGTCCATCAATCAGCATATGTTGAAAGATTGCTTAAACGTTTCAACATGGACAAAGCTCACCTATTGAGCACCCCTATGGTTGTAAGGTCTCTAGATTCTCAAAAGGACCCATTTCGTCCTGGAGAATCTAATGAAGAGATACTTGGTCCTGAAGTACCATATCTCAATGCAATTGGGGCTTTGATGTACTTGGCACAATGTACGAGACCAGATATCGCTTTTGCGGTAAATTTATTGGCACGTTTTAGTTCTGAGCCAACTCGGAGACATTGGAATGGAGTTAAACATATTTTCCGTTATCTCCGAGGAACCATAGATTTGGGATTATATTATTCCAAGGATTCCACTAACTTTGGTTTAGTTGGATATGCTGATGCTGGATATAGATCCGATCCACATAAGGCTTGCTCTCAAACCGGGTATTTATTTTGTTAAAACGGCACCGCTATTTCTTGGCGTTCTACGAAGCAATCGCTAGTAGCTACATCTTCTAACCACTCTGAGATTATTGCTTTATATGAAGCTGGAAGAGAGTGTGTTTGGTTAAGATCCGTTATAACACATATTCATAATTCTTGTTGCTTAATGCCGGTTACAAATTCTCCCACTATAATTTATGAAGATAATGCTGCTTGTGTTGCACAAGTCAGGGGAGGATATATCAAAGGTGATAGGACCAAGCATATCTCGCCGAAATTTTTCTATACTCATGAACTCCGAGAAAGTCGACAAATTGATGTTAAACAGATTCGATCCATAAATAATCTTGCAGATCTTTTTACCAAATCATTGCCAACATCAACTTTTGAGAAATTAGTATATGGCATTGGTATGCGGCGAGTTCACAAGATGCAAGATTGATTAGCTTTAGAAGTGGCAATATGGCTCAATTGAGGGGGAGATATTATGAACTATACATTGCAGCATTGATATTGCAGCATTGATATGAGGTGACTTCACAAGATGCAATAATGATTAGCCCCAGGAGTAGCTATATATGCATTGCACTCTTTTTTCTTTATGTCCGGTTTTTTCCCATAGGGTTTTTCCTGCTTAAAGTTTTTAACGAGGCAATTAATGCATCCATAAAAAGGGAGAGATCATAACATGTGTGCTCTGCACTCTTTTTCCCTTTTTGTCCGGTTTTTATTCCACTGGGTTTTTCCGGCTTAAGGTTTTTAATGAGGTAGTATCATTCGATACACATTCGTAATGAATATGATGAATATTCAAGGGGGAGTGTTATGAAATACATGAATGGATAGAATACATGAATGAATATTCATTATATTCATCTTATCCAATGTACTTATTATGGTACATTTGTATCAAATGTTCTAAGTACATCTTCCTATACAATGAACGTTCGTCTCCCTTATCCAGTACATGTATTATTCGATACATTGATATTAATGATAAGTGCATTCTTGTTCTCTTATAAAGAGGAGTTTAGTTTTGATGTACAATACATTAACAATCACAATACAGTGAAATATCTGGCTTTCTCTACTATCTCTAGTGTTCACTTGCTTTCTCTTCTCAATCTCTTCTCTATTATATATTCGCAACACAATATTTTACAACATTAAATATATTTTGGTATGGGTATTTATGTGTTTTAGCAATATGGGTAGGGTTAGGTTTGAGTCAAACTCAAGTCGGGTAATACATAAAAATGGGTCAGTTTGGATTGGATCATTTTGACCAAACCCACTCATTTGACAGGCGGGTACGATATCCCTAATCGAGAGATTCAATGTTGGGTTGTAAGTGTTTGGCTGCCGAAGTAGCTCATTCATCGGTTCGTATGGAATTCGTTGATTTAGAGAACTTATCTACCCAACATGCTTCTCAAAGATTCCCGTCATTGCATTAGTCAGTTGCATTCTTGATTTTATAATAGTCTATTTTGGTGGAAACGATACTGTTATTTCCATTAAGTTTTTGATTTCATAGGATGTTTTATTATCTTATGGTATACAATCACATAATGTACGTTGTACATTGAGCATTTGAGGCAGTGTAGTGAGACACAATAGTCTCGGAGGCTTGCTGCCCAAGGGAAATAAGCTTTCTTGGACCGATATTGTCCTATGATAGCTTCATGAGAGGCTCCAATTGATGAATTATTTACTCTGTTGTAAAGGGAAGCCTTTTATAATCACATGGATAGTCATTCATATGAAATATTGATTCTCATCATAGCCCACTCTTGTCTTCTTCGATAATATGAGACAGAAGTTTATAAAGAGATTGCTTGTTAATTTTGTGGCATTTATACTGCCTTACACATTGGGCGCTTGTCATATAAAGTAATTTACAACATCTTGTTACTAAGTGAAACAACTTAGTGATACGTATATAATATCTCCTTTGTAAGATGCTTAGAGCTTGTAAAAAATGATTGCATTTTACGATATGTGCATGTACTTGAGGCAGATATTAAGGTTGATTGACATTCAATCAAACTCAACATTGTTGCAATTTTACAATTGTTATTCTCTTTTGTATACAAAGTTACTAAGAGGTTCTATTGTGGTTAGAATCAAAGAATTTGAGATCTTGATGCTATCTGCATTTGATGTCGTAATTTGATGACAATATTGTGACTACTTTTTCAGGTTCGAGAGTTGAATGCCTTGAAGGATCTTTGAAACTTCATTGTACTTTTTGTAGTAACCTAACTGATTCATATCAATTTGTGTTAAGCAGCATTAGAAGGAGCATTGCTCTTGTAACATCTTTTGTGAAAGAATTATGAGAGACCCTAGGTTCGCAAGGGACACATAAGCTTGAATTTTCGTCTCGTGCTATAAATTGTTTTTTAGGAGTCCATCCGGGAGCCTTAATGCCTGGATATTTGCCAACAAGTTGAAAATGCATTTTTATTTGTAAAAATAAAATCAAAAGAAAAAGTAGAGAAAATAAAATAATAAAGCTACAGCCCAGTCCAACCCCAAGAGCAGCCCAGACCATTTAGCTCAGTTCACGTCAGCCCCATCACTCCCGCCAATAGAAAACACTTTAACCTCAACTCGCCGTCGCTGCGCCTCCACCTCCGTCGCAGCTCGTCTCCCTCCGCCGGCGTGTCTTCGCCACTGTCCATGGTTCCTCTGTGTGGGTTCCACCCCACCTGTGACGATCTCGATCACAATCTGACTGCGCTCGGTTCACGATGCTTCAAGCTCCGAGCTCTGGCCTCCCTCCTCTTCCATCATCTGTCCCTCTCCAGCATTGCTTTGGGCTTCAGCTCGGCGTTGAGTTTCTGAGGGCGATGGTTTGAAGCCGTCTGTGACCTTTGCCGACTTATTGATGACGCCCACAGCTGAGTCAGGTCGTTTTGTGTCTGATTAAACTCTAGATATGACTTCAGTTCATTCCTGCTTTGCCCTCGCTGTTTTCCGAGTTCCATTGCAGTTGATTACGCTGTGGAGGAAGAATCGAGTTTGCAAGGAAGGTGTTCGATGAAATGACGAAGCTGCACTCTGTTTCAAGGAGTACCTGTTCAACATATAGAGGTAATCGACGACCCGGCTGTGGTGACCTCAAGCTGTGGACTGGTGATCGAGCGAGAGCAAGTCTCTGCCATGATTGTGTCCATGGACTCTCTCTCTCTTTTCTCTGCATTAGTCCGTACGCTTCTTCTCTTCTGTCCGCCATTAATGTCTCTGTCGTTGCTCTGCTTCAAGGCCAGCAACGTCTCGCCGAGGGACATTTCAGGCACACCAGGCGTGGCTCATTGGCCCATCATCGGTGCCGCTCGTTCGCCATAAAGTCAAGGTCCAGCATGGTTCGTCGTTCTGGGTCATGATTGGAAGTGAGGTGAGTCTAGGTGAGCAGGTTATTACTCAAGCGTGTAGTTCTTTTCTTTCGCTTATGACTTTTGCGTACGTTGAATGCTTGTTCAGAATTATGAACCACGGATTTACTGTTTCTTTTCCTTGAAAGTTGATACGGGTAAAGCTGCATTCTTTTTGCTGAAATAGTTCATTCCCTGCCCATTTTGTTTGGAGGTTAACTAGAAATAGTCAGCCTTGTTAAAATACTTCTGTGGGCTACCTTTTCGTTTTCTGTTTCAAGAAAATGATAACATATGTGGAATTTGTCTTACATCTACTTCAATTGATGCTCTAGTCTCACTTGCTAGTTCGAAAGTTTGGAAATGGTCTGATGTTACTCGGAACATGCATTAGAGTCGTGGATTTCAAAATATTAGCGAGTCCTTGTTCTGTGAACTTGTAATTTAAGTCTTCCTACATTTTCTTTTGTGAAGTAAACGCTCAGTTTGCCCATAAATAAGAAAGTAAGGATCGAATCATCTTTTACGAATTGATATGGGGTCGTATCTTTCTTTTCTATGTGGGATGAACAAATTCTTTGTTCATGTTTCACTCTAGTAGTTGATTTAAATTTATGGTTTACTCTGTAGTTACCGCAAAAATAATGGAAATATTAGCTTCGGGAAGTCAATTGGATGTTTAACGTTTTGCTTCTATATAATGGAATAGTGATCTGCTTATAGCTCATTTGCTTGTCTGAGTTCGTGAAATGTGGTTTATGGTATTGGGTAATCTAGAAAAATCATCAATCATTTTTCTTAGAAAAAAATCATCAACTAATTGCATGTAAATAATTGTTATACTATAGGATTTGCATAGTTCTTTATTGGTCCCATTTCATTTCGTTTGATATTCCATCGCCATCATTTAGTTTAGGAATTTCACAATTGGTAAACTATCCTAAAACATGTTCACTTTTTCTTTTTCTTTTTCTTTCTTATTTATCTCTTTTGCATAGCTCATACGGTTTATTGTCCTGGAGCTTAATAATAAGGCCATGTATAATATTTGCTCTATATAGTATCAGGTTAATTTTCTTGCACTTTACCTTGATCCCTTGATTAATCGAAATGTTGATAAACACCCACTTCACGGGAAAAGTACCAAAAAAGTCATAAACCTTTTGCATTGGTACCAATTCAGTCCTAAACTTTTCAATTGGACCAATTTAGTCCTAAACCTTTTAATATTGGTACCAATTCAGTCCATCCGGCCAATTTTGGCCGGCTGGCGCTGACGTGGACGTTCTTGTTGATGGAACGCGACGTGGCCTTTTTTATGAATTTTTTATTATTTTTTCGAATTTTTTATTAATTTTTGAATTTTCTATTAATTTTCTTTTTTTTTTTCTTTTCATTTTCTTTTCGGCGGTGGCCAGCGAGCGTCCGGTGACGCTTGCCGGCCACTGGGCGAGGGCCGCGAAGCCCTCGCCTGTCGCCGGCGAGGGTCATGGCCCTCGCCTGGCCTCTCCCAGGCCGCCGGCGAGGCGGCTTCGCCTGGATCTGGGCGAGGCCGGCCTCGCCCAGGCCTGGCCGCTGACGAAGGCGGCCTCGCCCGCGGCTGGCGAGGGGGGGAGAGGGCGTACGAATTCGAGGAAAGAGACGACGGCCCGGCGAGCGTCGGAGCGGAGCTCTAGTCCAAGGCGATGGCGATGGCGTGGGCCAGGTTGCCGGCCACGGCGTTCGCATCCCCCATCGATCCCCCCAATCAAACAACCACCACCCGCTCTCCTCCAATCCGCGGCGAGAAGAAGGGGGAAGTTCTCTCGATTCGATCGAGGCTTTTTGCCGTTTCCCGAAGCTTCTGCGGGAGATGGTGGGTTCAGCAGAGGCGCTCAAGAGAGAGAGAGAGGAGGAATGGGTTTTGCGGGTTCGCTTCGCCAGGGTGGAGGCGAGGGCTGGCGAGGGCTTCGCGGCCCTTGCCTCCGCCCTGGCGATGGCCGCCATGGCCTCGCCAGCCGCGGGCGAGGCCGCCTTGGCCCACGGCCTCACCCAGGTCCGGGCGAGGCCGGCCTCGCCCATATCCGGGCGAAGCCGCCTCGTCGGCGGCATGGGAGAGGCCGGGTGAGGGCCGCGACCCTCGCCGGCGGCAAGCGAGGGCTTCGCGGCCCTCGCCCAGTGGCCAGCGAGCCTCACCGGAGGCTCGCCGGCCAACGCCGAAAAGAAAAAAAAAAGAAAAAAAGAAAAAATTCAAAAAATTCAAAAAAATTCAAAAAAATTCGAAAAAATAATAAAAAAAATTCATAAAAAAGGCCACGTCGGTGTCCGGTCGCCGGTAAACGTCCACTTCAGCGCCAGCTGGCCAAAATTGGCTGGATGGACTGAATTGGTACCAATATTAAAAGGTTTATGACTAAATTGGTCCAATTGAAAAGTTTAGGACTGAATTGGTACCAATGCAAAAGGTTTAGGACTTTTTTGGTACATTTCCCCCCACTTCACCTATTCCTATTCCCATGGAAGTTCTCATTTTCCATATCTATATGAGAGTGGTAAACGAGTTTGGACATCATAGTTCCATTCTATACTAAATTCAATAACGACATTACTTAGAGAGAGCTAATTAACGAAACATGTCACAAGACTTCATGTTTTAAGGCTTACCAATGTCTTGCAAGCCTAATGCAACAGACAGTTGCTTAGCTCAATCACCAAATTACCCAGAATATATAGCCAGTTTTCACCCTTGTCTATCACTTACAAACTAAAAACAACAAGCAGATGCCCAATACCGAAGTTCTATTCTAACTTTACTGTTCCAAAAAAAAAAAAAAACCGCAATAAGCCAAATATGTGTCAGCTCAAGTCATCAAGCCACACCAGTGACACTCCATATTACACAGAATTCCCACCAAAAAGAAGAAAATAAAGAAGGGGCATTAAGAACATCTGCCCTGACTGGGTTTGTGGGCTTTACTCCATTCTAGATTTCGGGCCGGACCTTCAAGTTTCATTATCCCGAAATATTTTACTTTTCAAATACTTTTCAATACATATAATTGAGAAAATTACATTTCTATCTTTAGACGTCAAGTTTATCACAGACGTCTGTGAAAAAAATATGTAGATGACTAACAATTGTAACAAAATAAAAGTTTAACATCGTTGAACATGAGAGGTACATGAGTGCCACTCCAAAGTTTCTGCGAGAAGTTCCATAGGATGATTTAATGGAGCAACAATATCATGCGTTGTAATAAGTTAATCAAATGTTACCAATTCTAAAATTTAAGTTTACGTTAAGCCCAATAAAAAGAAAATCTTGGGGTTTGAACTCCTTCACTTGCCCCCTAAGAGATTACTAAGTCAAAACTAAGACATTACTAAGTCAAACTATCAAAAGATCTATGATTAAATTGGAAAGACTTTTAAGGTTTAGGACTATATTGACTCAATTAAAGGTTTAAAACTAAATTGTAAAATTGTCTAAAGGTTTAAGACTAAATTGACACAATTGAATAGTTTAGGACTAAATTGGCCATTGTATGATAGGTTTAGGATTTTTTGGATAATTTTCTTATTTTCTCAAAATTCACATGTAATTTTTTGAGCTAGAGAGGGTAAGTATTGCACAAGAATACTACCGGTTGTCCGGATGAATGAAGTAAAGAAGTTGTGAAGTAGTGTCAAGCAATGTTAAAAGACTTGAATGCAAGGTGGCATGTATAGAGTTTGATACATTGCTATCGAAGAGATTAAAACTATAGTTCTTCTTGTTGTGAAATCAATTATCAAATTTAAATGGTTTAGGGTATTTATAGGGGAAAATTATCAAAAAAGTTCAACACCTATTATACTTATGCCAATTCAGTCCTAAATCTCGCTTGTAGTTGGCAAATGTGACTCTCACCCAACCCTCTTTGGGTGTCATTGTTGGCTGCCATCAATTGAGCCCAACCACCGGTGAAAAGGAAAGAAAAAAACACAAAAGGCAAAAAGGCAAAAAAAAAAGAGAAAGGAAAACAAGGAAAACAAGAGAAGAAAATTCGAAAGAATTTTGAAAAGTGCCCACATTAGCATCAATATATAACATAGGGCAAACATTGATTAAAATGCCATGTCAGCTTTTTCTAGTCAAAATTTATCAAGATAACTTAATTGGTAAATCATCAAAATGTTTAGGATAGGATTGACATAATTAAAAAGTTTAAGACTAAATTGGTATAAGTACAATAAGTTTATAATTTTTTTAGTAATTTTTCCATATTTATAATAAAATATGACAATTTTTCCATTCAACAAAATGGTTTAATAAAATCGGCAGATGATATCGCCACATGTTAGGAGAAAACAAGCCAGAGGTCAATGCCCCATATCGGAAGGGCATAAGTTGTCGTCAAGTGCAAAAAGAAAATATTAGGGGTTGATTAAGTCAGGCCGTCCTTAATGTACCCCACTTGAATTAAAATAAATTATGTTACCTCTGCCCCAAATTTAGGGTTGAGACAATGCCTACTGCCTAAAGTTTAAACTGCCATTTTATTTATTTATGTTTTTTTGTTGCCACTTTGCTCGTCTTCAAAACTTCCTTTGGAATTGGGACCCACTACAATTTTCCTTAAGATTTTTAATCTGCTTTCAAATGGGTTTAAGTTGGTCATTACACTTAAAATAACTGTCGTATCAATATATAGTTTTGCTATCACATTAGCACGGGCCTAAATTGAATTGCACTATAGTAAATAATAAATTTTAAATTATTGCTCAAGAGGATCACAACAATCTAGTTAAGGAAAATTAGGAAAAAAATTATTCTCGTGCAAATAGATGCCTCATAGCAAAGCTAGAAGCATTTTCTCATGGTCGTTCACATTCTTCTTGACTATATCAAAACAAAGCTAGAGACATTGTCTCATGATCGTTGACATTCTTCATGACTATCTCGAAGCGTTGTTCTTCTAATTAGTAAAGCTAGAATCTTTTTTCTCCCACTTTGGGCAAATTTCATAGGCTTGACTTAGGCTTCACTCATTTTGCGGAAAATGAAGAAAGAAAAAAAATGAAAAAGGAAAAAGTTATAAAAAATTTAGAAATTTTTTAAAAAATTATCTACATTAGCATCGATACACAGCATTTGACAATCAATGATTAGACTGCTGCATCAACTTTTCGGGTCAAAATTGACCGCAATAACTAAATTAATAAATCATTAAAGGTTTAGGATAAATTGGTATAATTAAAAAGTTTAAGATTGAAATAATTTTATAACTTATTTAATAATTTTTCCATAACTATAATGAAATATGAGAAATTTCCTATTCAACAAAATGGTTTATTAAAATTGGTAGATGGTATTGTTGCATGTTAGGAGAAAACAAGTCAGATGTAAACGCCCCGTATCATAAGGGCATAAGTTGACGTCAAGCACAACAAGAAAATATTAAGGGCTGATTAAGTCAAGTCGTCCTTTGTCACGCCCCGATCCTCAGGCACGCACACATCTGTCTCACTTGGTCGATTTTATAATGCGATATCCTAGGACAATGTATCGCCGACCCTTTCATTTTTAAGCACATGCGGAAGCAGTTAAAATCCCCAGACAATAAAACGATGGGATAGAAAAGCAGGGCCATATTTTTCATATTGAAATTTATAACCAAACTTTTGTACATGACATCAACTAGAGAACTTCATAACTATTCACATCAATTGGAGTTCACAAAAGAAGATGAAATCTCAATCCCTTCAGGTCATACTCAAAATCTCTCTCGGTATTATCTTCTTCTTCCAAAAGTCCTTCTACTCAGTTTTCACCTCCGAGTTCTCCTTCTCGATTCCTCCTCGGCTCCTCAACGGGGTCCCGAAATGTTTTTCCCCAAGCGGGATGAGACTACGTCTCGGCGAGTTCTACCCACTAAGCCCAATTAGTAAACTATTATACTATAGGCTGCCTATACACGCATAGGGCAGAAGACGTACCTTGGCCTCATGTCCCACCTGCAAGTTAGTACAATTCATAATAGGCACCCAAGCAATCGGATCACTGATCGAAGCATCGATCAAATCGACCTAGTCGATTAAATGCCAACAAGACCACTCACGGTCATTTCTAATCAGTCAATCAATCCACGACATCAAATCAAAGCAATGAATCACATCAAGTCACACTCAGATCGAATCATCGATCAATCGACCTAGTCGATTACAAGTCAATCAGACCATCTCATGGTCATTTCCAATCAATCGATCAATTCACAACATCAGATCAAGCAATGATCAATCGACCTAGTCGATTACACGTCATCACGACCCATGCTTGGTCGGCACATTCAATACTATCTATAAGTCCGACCATAGTCCAGGACTGCTCACTCTAAGCTGATATATAGATAGTATAGCTCGCACTAAGCTGATAGGGTTAAGGTATACTGCTCTCGCTAAGCTGACATATCGCCCGTAGGCCGATATAGTATACCGGTATACTGCTCTCGCTAAGCTGACATATCGCCCGTAGGCTAATATAGTATACCCCCGATGCTCCCACTAAGTTGATAAAGTGTACTGCTCGCGCTAAGCTGACATATCGCCCGTAGGCTGATATAGTACACCAGTATACTGCTCTCGCTAAGCTAACATATCAGAGCCCGCGGGATGATATAGTATACTATCCAACCATTCAATCCATTTCATCTGATATCCTTCTCGATAAAATAGCCGTGTGTGGGAACACGGTCGGCCTTAGCCAAAATATTATAATTTCCTTTTTCATAATTCCCACCATTCTCTACAGCCCACCAAAACACTTTTGGTGCTGTCAACCGACACCCGGTTATTTTCCAATCAATAATCAAAGATTATTCCATTAAAGGATAATTCTCAATTTCATAAATAATTCAATTCAGCACAAACTACAACTCGATTAAATAAACGAATTGCGCCATGACAATCGGCACGAAATTTCGGTCGTCGGCCATCTCAATCTTAATTTCTGAAAAATAATTAATTAATTAATTAATTTCGAAAATTAATTATTAAATATTAAATATTCCGTTTAGCTCAAAATAAGGCCCAATTAAATAAACGAACTTCACCACGATCATCAGCTTAATATTCCGGTCACAAGCCATCTTAGTTGAATTTTCAGGAAATAAACAATTATTTAATTAATTTCGAAAATTAATTAATATTAAAAATTCAATTTAGCTTAAAATAAAGTCCGATTAAATAAATGGACTTCGCCACGATCATCAGCATAATATTCCGGTTCCAGACCATCTCCTTGGTTTTTCGGAAAATAAATAATTATTTAATTTAATTCCGAAAATTAATATTTAAATGCCAAAAATCCCACTTAGGCCCGAATCATCAAATTCAAGCTCAATTAGGGGTCCAAAAATTCCCGAGACACTCCCAATAAATAGTAGACCACGTCTACTTGTTAATTGCACAATCAATTTATCTAAATCGCATCACAATTGACTAATAATTGCTAATTACTTCTAATCTAAAAACCTAAACATAATTAATGAAAATTAAACCAACCTAAAGCATAATTAGCCAACTAATCCGGGATTAGTGAGATTACTCACCAAATCGCGCGCAAATCGGATCAATCCGACGGCGGCGACGCGAGGAACGATTGTTTCCAAAGCACGGCTCGGGTTCGGGGCCCGGAAACGGCCCAAACAAGCCAAAACCTCACTGCAAACCCATTTTCTGCACTCTCTGTGCGCGGCTAGTTAAAGGCGAAGGAAGGCGGATCCGGAGCTGGGTTGGGTTGGAAATGGACGGAGGGGCCGAACCGAACCAAGGCGAGGCTTCACGGTGGTCGGAGGAGGGGTGGACGGCTCCGGCGAAGCTCCACCAGATCTGAAATGTCGTTGAAACAGAGGGCTGAGCGAGGGAGAGGCCGAGGCAGGTGGAGCACGGGACGGCGAACGGCGAGGCGACGCGGGCCGGGAACGGCGGGTGGCGGCGAGGCGGCGTGCAACGCGACTGCAGCTCCTTCAAGCAACGTCGATCGTTGCTTCTGCTCCTGCTGGTCGGTTCTGTTCGAACCAGAGGAAGGAGAGAGGGCAGAGGGCGCGCGGACAGCCGCGGAGTAGCGGCGGCGGCTCCGACTTCGGTGGGCAACGACGGCGGCGAGAAGCGGCGACGGGCGGAGCTGCTTCGGCTTCTTCGGCTTCCATGGTGCCGAGCAACCGAAGAGGAAGAAAGGGGGGGATCCGTCGACGGAGGAGGAGAGAAGGGAGGAAGAAAACTCAATTTTCCTTTCTTTTCTCTCACTCTCTCTCTCTCTCTTAGGTCAGCCGAACCAGCTGTCTTCCACTCCCTTTTCCTTGCCAAAAATGCCCCTTCTAGAAGCTTTAGATAGGCCAAAATGTGGGGGTAAGTGTGGCATACGAATTTTGTTAGGGTTTTCTTCCCAAATTGAACCTTAATCCCACTTGAATCAAATCAATTTGACCCCCATAATTTTATTCAATATTTCATCGATAAAATTGGTACTTTTTCTTATCAGTATAGCCCACTCGGATCCCAATTTCACCATCCCTGGTTTCAACTGAACAAAACGGCCCTATTTATCCAGTCAAATTAAAACCCGAAAATCTGGGTGTCACATCCTTAATGTGCCCCACTTGGTCTAAATAAATTATGCTACCTCTGCCCCAAATTTAGGGTTGAGACAATGCCTTCTGCTTAAAGTTTAAACTGCCATTTTGTTTGTTTATATTTTTTTGTTGCCACTTTGCTTCTCTTCAAATTTTCCTTTGGAATTGGGACCCACTACAATTTTCCTTTAAGATTTTTAATCTGCTTTCCAATGGGTTTATGTTGGTCATTACACTTAAAATAACTGTCGTATCACTAAATATTGTTGCTATCACAATAGAGTGGGCCTAAATAAAAATTGAATTGCACTAATAGTAAATAATAAATTCTAAATTATTTATCAAAAGGATAGCGACAATCTAGTTAAGGAAAATTAGGAAAAAAATTATTCTTGCATAAAACCTTTCATAGACGCCTTGTAACAAAACTGGAAGCATTGTCTCATAGTCGTTCGCATTCTTCTTGACCATCTCGAAACAAAGTTAGAAGCATTGTCTCATGGTCATTCACATTCTTCATGACTATCTTGAAGCATTGTTCCTCTAATTAGTAAAGTTAGAATCTCTTTTCCTCCACTTTGGGCAAATTTCATAGGCCTGACTTAGGTTTCTTTTATTTCATGGAAAATGAAGAAAGAAAAAAAGGAAAAAAGAAAAAAGGCAAAAAAATTTAAAAAAAAATTCAGAAAAATCTAAAAACTGTCCATATCAACATTGGTACACAACATAGGACAGTCATTGACTAGACTGCCACATCAACTTTTTCTAATCAAAATTGTCTGGGATGACTAAATTGATAAATTGCTACAAAGTTTAGGATTGAAGAATGTATATATGTGTGCCCAAAAGGTCAAAACTTTGACCTGGGCCCACCTATTTTGTTTCCACGTAGGGGTGTCAGTAATTGAACCGAAAACCGAATCGAATCGAATCGAAAAGTTCGGCTTTTTCGGTTCGGTTTTCATTAAAAACCGAAATTTTTCGGTTCGGTTCGGTTCTTCGGTTTGGTTTTTATCGGTTAACCGAACCGAACCGAACCAACAAATAAAAGTGGAGAAATCTGAGTTTAGCCAAAAAAAAAAAACTGAAAATCAAAGGTTAAAAACCAAAAACCAAAAAACCAAAAAAACCGAACCGAACCGAACCGAACCGAATACAAACCGATATTTGGTTCGGTTCGGTTCGGAAGATTTTTTTAACAGTTCAGTTCGGTTCGGTTTTCAAAAAACCCAACCGAACCGAACCGTTGATACCCCTATTTCCACGTACAGACGCTTATTTTTTGTTTCTTGATCAGGTAAAAGAAACCCACGCGTGAAATACATGTGTGCACGCGCGCGCCCAAGGTCAAAGGTTTGACCTTGGGCCCCACCAATTAACCAATCTTCACGTGCAGTGAGAATCTACGTGCAGGGGGCTTCGGCAGCTTCATTCCAAAAGGGAAAATTTCATTTTTTAATTATTTCCTCCTTTGTGCAGCTTTAAGAAGTCCAGTGAATCGCGTTTTATAAATGCTCAAAGTCAAGACATAATTTAACAATTCTCCACATTGGCTCAATATTTAAAGTTAAGTTATAGTACTCATCATCTATGCTGTTTTTCCAACTTCCCGATAGTTGATTGTCAATTCTGATTTGCGAGGTTTTGCAATAAATTAGGATTCTGTTTTCATTCTTTTGTGTCATAGCGTTTATGAATGAGAATAACCTGGAGGCTTCTTGAATGTTTGAGTGGAACCTGATTAATGAAAGATAAGCTTTGAGTACCAATGATCGGACTCGCTGCAATAAGTAACAGTTAGTTTCTCAAAGTCATTGCTGTTTTTGCTTCAGTATTGTTAGAGCATTGGTTTTTACCCATGGATAACTAGTCAGGTGGCTAATTTCTTTCACCCTGTGGACTATGTGAAAAATATGAGAAACAGAGTTTAGATAAGTTATTTAGTAGGATGGAGACAAAAGCACGAGAAGCTGATTGTCAATTCTGATTTGCGAGGCCTTTACAATAAATTAGGATTTTGTTTTCATCCTTTTGTGTCATAGCGTTTATGAATGAGAATGACCTGGAAGTCTTGGAAGCTTCTTGAATGTTTGAGTGGAACCTGATTAATGGAAGATAAGCTTTTGGGGTACCAATGATCGGACACACTGGAATAAGTAACATTTAGTTTCTCAAAGTCATTGCTATTTTTGCTTCAGTGTTGTTAGAGCCATATCAAATTAGCAGTTAGGTGAGATTGGCAGATGAATTACAGGGTGAGTATGGGTTGATAATCATTTCTCGGAAGTTTGCAATCAGTATATTTTACAGGATCTGCAAGATTTTGATCATATAGCTTTGAGATATGCATTCATTCCATTAGTAGCTGCATATTGATACTGAAATATTTCTATTGCTGGCAACTTAATGCTGATTTCCTCTTGAGTTGCTAAATGCATGCATGCATGCATGAGAGAACCACGATTCTTATCCTCATATCTTTTCTTGAAACAAGTAACAAGGCCCTATGTGTCTTTTACGGTATAAGGCAAAGTTTGCTCGGGACAGTCTTGAAGTTTCAGTTGGGTAAAAAACTGATATTTAGTAGCCACGTGCATTTCAGATATATATCTTTATTTTCTAATTGAGATGATTAGTAGTTGAGTCTTAATATAGATCGTGCTCGCACAAGCTGATAAAACGATCTTAGCTCACTAGAAGCTGCCGCAATATTCAATATAGTATACTATAGCTCACCAGAAGCTACCGCAATATATGTATATTATAATTGCTCGCCTAAGCGGATACATATATATAAACCATAGAATTGGATATTCAATCCAATAATAACCAACGATTCAAACTAGTCATACAAACCAATTACGGTGCTAAAAGCTAACACCAGGTATTTTCAAGTTAAATACCACAACTTCATCAATATCATTCAATTTCACACTTTTGGAATTATTAATCATAATCATCGATCACTCAATTTCTCAATTTAAACATACAATTAACACAAACCGACCGCATTGCCGCGATCGCGAAATTCTAACGACTAGCCATTCGGCATAATTTTCGAAATTATTAAATAATTAAATTTAATTCCGAAAATTAAATAATTAAATATTATATTATAATAATATATTTTAATAAAATAATATTTATAAATTCGAAATAATTAATTAATTAATTAATTAGGGCTTAAACAAGATTACACTAATTTAATCATACAATTAGCCCTAATTAAACATCCATTAAACTAATCATACAACTAATCTAATTTACATTAAAATAATATAATCTAACCACATAAACCTAATTAGACTAATCTAAACACCCCTTAAGCGGCATTAACTCACTAAGCAAGAATTAGCGGATAAACTCACCGGATTAACATTCCGGCGAGTCCACGGCGAAGGCGACGCCAAGGCGGGCGATAAACCTCAAGGCGGCGACACCAACCAAGGCCGGGAAGACACCTAAAACGGGCCTTGAAGACCTCACGGCTTTCTGGTTTTTTGCTTCTGATCTAGGCTAAACTGCAGAGAAGAAACTAGCAACTTCAATGGCGAAAATGGGCCGATCAGAGCTCCGGCAAGGGGGTGGTTGGCAACCGGCGGCTCCCAGGGGTCTTGGGGATCTTATAGGAGGTTGGGATGGGCAAAGGAAGGGTCGGAAAGGGGCGAAACAGCAAGAAAATGCGAAACAGGCGGAGCAAGCGGAACAGGCGGCAGATTCTCTCAGGATTTCGGGACGACCGGAGAATCGTTCCGGCAAGTGGCGGGATGCTCTGGAACGGGCTGGATGTCCTCGTCATGGACATGGGTGGAGCGTTCGCTGATTCATCCGGAAAGTTGACTTTTAACTCGAATCTTTGGTGAAAGGTCAGCTGGAGCAGAAACTAGAACGAGGGGAAAATAGAGGAGGAAATGGAGTCCGATGAGCATGCGACGGTGGAGGGCTGTTGCTGCTCGGTTTCTCTGGTTTTTGCTGAGCTTCTCTCCTTCAACAACAATGGAGAAAGCCACAAATTAAGGGAGAAGAAGGCTGCTGAGCAAGGGGGTCTCCTTGGGCTCTTTAGAGCTCAACACTTGCCATTCTCTCATTGGCTTTGCCCCCACCATGACATCACATGACCTCAGCCACTCTCTCTCCTCAAGCTTCCTCCACAACCTTGCCAATAGGTACAAAATAGCTCTCCCCCCATGGCATACGAATTTGTTACATTTCCCTCTTCAATCTCAATCAATTTCATCCAATTCTCAACCAAACACATCCAATTGAAGCCCAATTAAATCCATCAAGGTATCCTCGTCTGTCTCATGACATTTCCCCGTCAAATGATCCAACTTGCATCCCGAAGATTCGATTAAAAACGGCCCTCTGACAATCCCGAATAAAAATGGCACTACTTTGCTTTTCCGCCAAAAATCTCGGTTTGTAGCTAAATCTTCTGGAGATGAGTCGACATTCCTAAAATGAATTGTGACTTGACAGAACTTCCAATTTCTGTAATCGGATTCAATTTCTCGGTTAAATTCAATCTGGCGTGACTTTAGCGCGTCCTAATCTACCGGGTAGCTTTTAGGAATTTTCTGTGCAATTGACCTGTGGTTGATTATTTTCAAGCCACAAAGTGCATCTTCGACACATTGGCGACTCTCAATTGTCGTAGAAATCTCGAGGTTTCAAATACGGACACAGGGTACCAAAACGATAGAGAAATCGGTCTAGTGCCGATCAACCAGAATTGTGCAATTAGGTGGAATCACCCACACTGAATTACATGGTTCTGTTGAATCGACCTATCTCCAGTCTCTAATTGGTCTGTGCCGCAATGACCCTTGCAGATTAGTACGGTCGAGCAGTCGTTTCCTGGTTGAATTCTCAAGTCTATTGCGTTTAGATTCCTTAACGGCTCCACCTGATAGACTAGTTATCTCGTGAGTGGCCAACTCAGAGAAGAGAGCTATAGGTGCAAAGATGAAATGCCCGACTTATTTAATTGAAACCAGAATTGGAAAATCGGGATGTCACATTATGAACTATATGAGAAGATCTTTAATTTTAAACAGGGAGACAAGTCTCTTGGAGAGTATTATAGTGCTTTGAAAGGTATGTGGGAAGAACTCAATCTTTATCAGCCCATCACTACCGATCTTAAGAAACTTAAGACACAACGAGCTGAATTTCAAGTGGCAAAGTTTTTATCTAGCTTGAATGCCGACATAAGTGTTTATATTAAATATAAATTGTATATGACAATAATACCCTTATGTAAGTAAAAAGAAATGAAACTCTGAAAATAAAAGAATAACTTAATTAAAGTAACTTAACAAGTCACATGGTGGCTCCAAAAGTACATAAAAATCTTAATGTGTTGCTTGGTCAAGAGGCAATTGGCATTGCTTCTTCCCGAGTGTGCTTTCATTAAATTTCTATCCTGCAAGAGTAGCCTTTTTACTTTTGCAAATAAATTGTCAATGTTTGAGTTTTTCTTAAGCTAGTAATGATTATCTTATAGTCAATCTAGTAAAGCATTAGAAAATATGAACCATTTGCTTGAAAGATCATAGTCTAAATCGAACGGAAGATGGTAATTTTGGACCACAATTTTTTAGAAATTTTGTAAATTTGAGATAAAATTAATTGTATAATATTTTAATTTGTATAATATAGTTGTAGTAAAATTTATAAAACATATGGAAACGTTATATTACTCAAATATGGTACCGTATCATATTAAATTCGGTTTAACACATATTGGTTATAGTAATAATGTGGTTAAGCGGTTATTGTAGGCTGTATTTAAATAAATAAGTTATGGCTTCCGTTCCTTTCCCAATTTCGTATGCCTTCATCTGTATTGATCAGTTCAAAGACAATAATTGGCTAAACCAGGTTCGTATCTTTGATTCAAGTCTAGGTATTCTAAATTCTATATATGAGTTTTACGCCATTGAATTTCTTAAATGTGGTATTAAAGCAATTGTATGTGAGTTCATAGTTCACTTGATGCAATTACATTTATACTGCATATTCTTCGGTTCGGGAATTTGATTCTTTTGGTTTCTTATTTTTGATATTGATATGGGATTTTAGTTACCTATGACTTGGCATGTGTCGAGAGAATGTGACGGGTATATGAACTGAGAAATGATATTCCGCAAATTTACCTTCTTGCTTGTTATTTATTTTATGTTTTTTGTTACCCATGCAATGATTCTTATGCCCTCTAGATTTCCTATCCTAACCTAATCCGTGCATAAAGAATTTCGGACTTATAGATTTTGGTGAGAATCATAGAAATGAATATCATGTAGTGTAATGTGACAATTTAACTTCTTGATGCACAAAATTAGTGAAGAGGTTCTGTTCTACGTTGAATATCAGTTCGAGTCTATGAATTTCATGTTGTTATATGAATTGGATTGTGACAATTTTGATCTAGAAGTTTCAGAAATTTCTGAGAGAATTACCATGTGTGGACAAGCTTCAAATTGATCTTGATTTCTTATTATATGTCCAAATTGGCTCCATTATCGTGCTACCCACAGCAAAGTTAGTCTTTTTTAAGCTTTAATTTCGAATGAATTCTAATCGGAGCACACGAATCGAGTTTTGGGTGTTTTGGTTTCTAGGGTTAGATGAAACCGAGCGTTAATGGTAAGAATTCCTTATAAATAGTCCATCATTAGGCCAATATTTACGCATGGGTAACCTTCATGAGGCTATTTTCTTTTCTTAAAGCATGTTTAATTGAGTATAAGTTCGAGATATTCACAAGATTTTCGGTTATTGGCCTCTCTCTTGATCTCTCGATACATTAGAGATTTCATTTCGAACTAAAGCATTGAATCGGGATTTTTCGGTTATTAATCTATATTAAAAGGGAAATAGAGCTTTGGTTGCGCTCTAATTGAGTCGAATTTGGTGCGTTTTAATGTCGGGTCTGTAACGGGTCATGATGGGTCGCAAACCCGGTCGAGTGATCCGGCGAGAGATTGTAGAAGATCGTAGCCCATCATAGCAAACCCCACGTGCAAAAGAAGCGCGGGTGGGCTCGTGACATGACTATTGGGCTCTGCTTTCAGTGCGGTTTTTTGCATTATGCTCCACATGCTATACCTTGTTTCTCTATTGGCAGTCTTGGTACATTTTCGCTTAGAAAAATCGAGATAAACTGTATTCATGCATAATTCTCTAAAAGTCAGGTGCTGCGAAATTACTTTGATATGAGAAACTAGATACTTTTGAAAAAAAAATATTTTGTTCTTTGAAAATATTCATCTTTTAAGTACAATATTTTGAGTCATTTTTTAAGTATGATGACATAAAAATTTATTCTTCGAACTAGCACGATGAGACCATGTTATTTTACGTCTTTGTTTCAACTTAGATGAAGAGACAAGAAATGTCATATCATAACATGAATGATTGGTTGCCCAAGTGACTTACTTGTGATGTCACAAAAATTTTCATATGTTATTTAAGCATTTTTATTTGGAAATTTCACGTGATTCAATGTGTGCTTGAGCACCACAATGCTTCACATATTGAGATTGGCAGAGTTGCTCGGGTAGTTGTGGACTATCCTTTACATATCCCAGTTTTGAGAATACTTACACATGGTGATGTGTGTGTTTGATCACCAAAGTAGATTCACTAATTGAGACTCGTGCGGCATTCAAAAATCTTCTTCTTCTTCTTCTTCTTTTTAATGGGATGATAAACATCTCATGGTATATGATTACATCGGGAAAAGAACAAAAGAAGTCCCAAACCTATTATATTTATATCAATTTAGTCATAAACCTTTTAGTTAAATCAATTTAGTCATAAATCATTTCACATTAGTATCAATTCAATCTATTTAGCCAATTTTGACCCGAGATCGCTAATGTGAATGTTGGCAATCCTATGTCGCACGGTTGATGATGGCGTAAATAATTTTAAAAAATTTTAAATACTTTTTGAATTTTTTTTTTTGAATTTTCCATTTCCCTTTCTTTTCCCCATCCTCTTCCCTACCAACCACAAATGAGTGCTAGCGAGGGCTAGACCCTTGTGGTCTCAACAAGGGTGGCAATGCCTTTGCCAACCCTTGCTTGTGGCTAGTTGTTGGCCATGGCCTTGTATCCAAGGCCAAAGAAAAGAGAAGGGAAAAAAAAAGGAAAAAAGGGGAATTTAAAAAATTAAATACAAAAATTGAAAAAATATTGAAAAATTAAAAATATGTCTATGTCAGTGTTAGCCATGCTATATAGGGTGGTCGACATCTGTGTAGCAAGTTCTAGCCTAAATTGGTTGGATAGAGTGAATTGGTATCAATATAAAAAAGTTTAACACTAATTTGGTCAAATTAAAAGATTTAAAATTGAATTGGTACAAATATGATAGGTTGGAGATTTTTTTGGTATTTTTCACTGATCACATCCCAGAGAGCATTATTGTATTTTATATGTTGAGGATTTGAGCAATGTAGTGAGACGCCCTACTTGTTTGTTGCCTTCTCCACCTAACGACCTAAAGATGAGTTTGTTTAAAAAAAAAAAAAAAACACCATTAACTCTTAAAGGTTTTGTTCGATTGTCTCCTTTGAAATGTTTAATTGAAATATGAAGGACTTAAATAATTTTGATAATATAAGACGGAATTTTATAAAAGAAATTTTTTGCTAAAGTTGTGGCAGCTTTACGACCTACAAGTATGTGAGCTCGTCATACACAGGTTTTCTACTACATCTTGTTACTAAGTGTAGGTGAATAAGCTTAGTGGTATGCATGTGATATCTCTTTCATGAAACGCTTAGACTTGCAAGGCATGAATTCATTTTGTATTATGTGCATGTACTTGAGGCACATATTAAGGTTGATGGACATTTGATCATATTCAAAATTATTGCAATTTTACAAATATTATGCTCTCGTACCCGAGGTACGGAGAGATTCTTATGTGGTCAGACTCAAAGAAATTGAGATTTTGATGTTATCAAAATTTGATAACAGTATTTAGTTTTCCATTTGAGAGTTGAATGCCTTTAAGGATCTTTG
Organism: Eucalyptus caleyi; assembly: GCA_014182885.2. Classification (NCBI taxonomy): domain Eukaryota; kingdom Viridiplantae; phylum Streptophyta; class Magnoliopsida; order Myrtales; family Myrtaceae; genus Eucalyptus; species Eucalyptus caleyi. The sequence goes on along the minus strand of CM024470.2, from coordinate 37,414,182 downwards.
GAACTTCATTATACTTTAGTAGTAAGCCAATTGATTCATTTCAATTTGTGTTTAGTGACGTTAGTAAGAGTGCTGCTTTTAGAACATCTTTTGTGAAAGGATTATACGAGGACCTAGGTCTGCAAAGAGCACATAAGCTTGAATATTTGTCTAGTGCTTAGAATTATTTTTAAAGAATCAATTTGGGACAAATATAAATTTTTCTTGATTAATCAATGTTTTTGCAATTTCATTTATGTTTGGTTTTATAAACCTGTATATGATATTTTAGTTTAGGAAAACGATTTTGAGCAAAATCAAGGTTGATTAATTGTGAAAAGTTACCGAATTTTCTATAAAGGCCCTCAAGTTTTTTCCTTTCATAATATGTGATGTCAAGTTATTGTAACCATCCAGCCTAGTTCCATAGGCTAGGCCACCAACATGAGTACTCGAAATAACCACACAAGGTGTTGATCATTTTGGAGTGGGTGTTAACTTATGAATCATATTATGTGACCTCTCATTAAATAATTGACGTCCTTGTCACTGTTGGCCCTATTGCCCAACATTGCTCTCCTTGTTTGGTGTGTGAAAAGAAGATATCTGAAAAAGGAAGAATGATGCCTTTCGTCTATGGAACCTCCGGAGATGAAATGTACTCATCTATCAACGGACCATGCCATCTAGAGAAAGGCCACAGCTTATAGTTTCTAATACTTCTCAAGGTCGGACAATTGATAATTGTGCATTATTAGGAGGGTTCTAGCACTTACTTAGTTGGACACTGTGTGACAGTGTGACAAACATGTTTTGTTGGTGGACAGTTTGGGTCTAACTTTCTGCTTCTCTTCCTCCATGCCGACTTCTTCTCCAGAAAGGATTAGCCCACACCTTCTCCTCCATCTTGGCATACTTAGTAAGGTGCCCTCTTTGGATCAATTGTCCAATTTCATTGCCTAGTTCATGGCAATCATCTATATGGTGGCCATAGTTTCTTTGAAAATGGCAGTATTGATACATATTCTGGCGGCAGCTAGGAGTCTTTAGACGACTTGGCCAACGTAAGATTCCTTGATCCTTACTCCATAGCGATCCGGCGTTGGGCTTAATCAGTGGTCTTGTGATTTTTGCCATTCTTTAAAGGCGTGAAGGCCCGAATCTTTTTCTCCTTCACTCTCTTTCTCAATGTTGGGACTATCGTCCTTTGCACCGTCGTAGCAGGAGTAGACTAGCATGCCGAAAGTCCAAAGTCTCCTATACATCGGCTGACTTAGTGACACGGGTATAGAATTCTTCCTTAGTGGCATGTCGGCTTTTGCTGACAGAAGACAAGAATGGAGAAATTGGAGCCCTGCTGAGGCAGCATCAGAAGGGAGGTGTGGGAACTCGATGGTCATAGTTAAAAAAATAAAGAAGGAAAGAGAAAAAAAAAAAAAGATTAAAATACTTTTAAAAAATCGAAAAATTATTAAAATATTATGTAGGATGCTAAGTATTCATATCAGCGAATTCCAACTAAAATTAGCCAGATTGACCTAATTGACAAAATGTGAAAATGTTTATGATTCAAATGGTAAAGTGCAGTAAGTTTAAGATTTTTTCAACAATTTTTCCTTGTTGGTAGCAATTTGAAATGTGATACTTTGTAAGATCAATGTATGTCTTCCTTTCAATTTTCCAATACTGCCCTCCACATATTTCAGCTTTACCTTTCATTCATCTCTTATTTCTATATTTTAATGTCATTACATTTAATATCTTCATTCTTCTGATAAGTAAATATCATCAAACACCCAACTAAAAGAAGTGGATTGACTAGCAAGTTGGATCTCAACTCGAGCGAAGGTTTCAATGACCGTTCAGGGGAAAAAAGGAGGAATCTCCCAACTCCCAAGCTTCGGGCAAGGCCGAGCCAGCAAATAAGTGGGCCTTGAGGCCCGAGCCCAATTCCCAACATACCATTAGTTCAGCCCATTTAATTAACAGCTTTTCTTAGCACGTCGGTTTAATAAAAATAGGAAAAAAAATTCAAATAAGTGGGCCTTAAGGCCCGAGCCCAATTCCCAACATACCATTAGTTCAGCCCATTTAAGTAACAGCTTTTCTTAGCACGTCAGTTTAATAAAAATGGGAAAAAAAAAAAGTTAAAGCACCAAGAGGTCTCTCTCCGGACGCTATATTGTTCCCTTCTGCATATAGTAATGGATAACGACATGGCACTCAAAATCTACGAAGTAAGGTCGGCTTATGATCTCCAAGCATATCGCCGCCGGTTCCTAATATTTAATTTCGCTCTCTTTCACGGGATTTCCTTTGTTCTCACCACAATTCAAGCAGAACTTTTGAGGATTTCGCAATTGATAAGTGACATTAAATCGTAGCCTCTTTCTTACGCTATTTGGTTTTCTGAGAGGTGACTAATCTATGTACAGGCGAGTCTAGCATGGGATGAAGTTTTCTAAATTGGTAATTAATGGGTGTACTAACACTTATTCTCACGGGATAGAGATTTTCGCTCATTTAGCATAATCAAAGCATCCTTCTTGCTTGACGCGATTTGTGGTCTGAGTTAGCTTGATTGCTATGACCGGTTGAAGCGATTTGTGATCTAGGCCAGCTTGATTTTGGGACCGTATGATAGAGCTGCTTTGTAAAGTACACCGTTTACCATACTCATTGTTGGTGATTGGTGCTTCCGGCTGACCAAGCTTATTTGTCCTATTAAGTTTTACACTTGTGGTAGTAGAATTTATACATGTGAACCTTCATCGTGTTCATAGAGATTGCTGTATGTTGTAGATAATGACGTAATTCATTTTACATCTTTGTTGTCATGCCATGATATTACTATTGAAAAACACGGTGATTGAAATCACAAAACACATATGATCTTAATTGATGATCTAAAAACATCATGACTCATCACTTTAAGTTGGTCATGTGCTGATTATGAATGTTTTAGTGATTTCAATATAATATCATGATGTAGAAACTTTTCTTCGAAAGTCGATTCTGTTATTTAATATCCCTATGTATTTATTAAGTTGGTAAAGAGGATATTGGTGATTACAGAAAAAGGATCTTTGAAGTGTAGAATTCAGCTGCATGGTTGCTGAACTTTCCGAGGGAGAGATGCAACAATGCTAGAAAAATTGGCCATCAACACTAAGATCATCCTGACAGTTAGATTATTCTGAGTTGCTTAACATGACCAGCCTATGCCACTAAACATTGTTTAAATATTTGTACTTAATTTCTATTAGATGAAAGGTTCGCTAAATAATGGCCAGACTTATGAAAATGGGGGCATGGTTCCCATCTGTTTAATCTGATATTTATAAAAATAAATTAGTATTAGTTCACCACAATCTGACATGTGGTACTTTGTAAGAACAACTTATATGTTCCATTCAAGTTTCAAATGTTGCCCTTGACATATATCAACTTTACCCTTCATTTATCTCTTATTTCCATTCACTGAATCTTATTTTATAACATCAGCACCTTCTTTCTTCTGATAAGTAAATATAATCAAAATTATAAAATGTGGATTAACTAATTTCTGCTAAAGCTAACTCAAAAAAAAAAAAATCTCATTAGATATACCGTGCAGTTACTAAAAAACAAAATCTCAGCTACAAGAAAAACTAGACACCTTAAAATCCACAAAGAACACTAGCAGCAACTAACCACAAATTTTTCCTGCCCAGCAACAAAAATGAATTCTCCATCTGTGGCATAGATCAAGCTTACTAATATATCACAGCATTCTAGCTAGTTCACCATCCACTCACCTATTCCGTAAAACACGCTGCCAAACTTCCTTCGAGAAGGGGACAAGGAAAAAATATGCGAGCCCTCAATTCAGCACTCTCATTACACAACCATAATCACAACCATTATTAGCGATCACATTACACATTTGCTCATCCTATCGAAGTGTTTATAACCTGTTCAACATAACCTCCATTTGACAAAAGAATATTTGGGGACATTGTTGGGATGAAACCTCACAATCGCGGCCAAGTCATTGTCTAGCCTCTCCATTAGCAACAAAGCTTCCAGGCCTCATCCTGACTAAAACCACCTTGCAGATTTACTGAAAATAATTCTGTCTTCTATATTTTGATTTGGGAAATGAAACCACATAAAGCTGCTTGAATATAAACAATATGCTCAGAGCTTGCTGCAGGACACCTCTATTCTCCTCCTTCAATCACATCAGCAACTTTGCCATGGAGATCTAAACCAGAATCCTATAACGCCCGAACTGGATATCTATCCCCACGGACACCATGGGAATGTCAATTGTCAAACCGTAAAGGTTGTATATGCCTGATTACCTATCACATATTTAACGCGTGGCATGAACCAGCTTCTCACATTAAAGTATTTTCCTCCAAACAAATGTGTTGCCAGTTTTTTCTTTGACTGCCTATTATACAGGACTCCAGCATTGGGTTAGTATTGGACCCAAGCAATCCACGAAGAGACCGACTTCATCAACGCATGCCACATCGGGCTGAGCACCGGGCTGTGCCGGGCCTGAGCACAAATATTTAGCTTCTTTGAAAAAATCAAAAATATCATTTCTTTCAAATATTAGAAAAATCCTTCACTTGAGAACTTGTGAATGTTTTTTAAAGATAACAACACTTAAGTAATTAAATGAATAGTCATGACATTCAAGTGAAAGTAATATGAAATTATGACACCTGAGTAGTCGATTGCAAAGTTATAATATTAAAATGCGTGTCATATAAAAATTATGACTCTTGTAATACATATTTTTCTTGTAACTAGCCTTTTTATTACCATTGACACTAATTTCGAGCTGAAAATTCCTCTAGATATGTTCCTTGTAAAGCTTGCCCAAGTTGCTTGGGGCTTTTCGAGGGTAGGATAATTGTTCCGGGAAGTGTCTTGGCAGGTACTAGCTTATGGCGTTCATCCCTACAATTCCTCATAATTGACGAGTGGCCGTGTCTTGTCGTAGTCAAATTTGATTGGTTATGGAGGTAGAGTTGGCATGTATATGTTGTTATCGCAATACTCATTGAATGAGTTCCACAACTATTATAGGGTGAAGCCAGGATCGTATGGGAATGATCTGACACAGTTATTATTATTGTTGTTTTTGTTCTCCATTGTAATACATAGAGCACGATTAAAAGCTTGTAAGGAGACGGAAATAAATGAAATTAACAAACGGTCGTAGAGACAAAAGAGCGTTTGAAATTAATATGAGTAAAGATTGAAAAATGAGAGAAATGGGGTCAACTGATTACTAATCAGCTAAGAAGCATCTGCATTCTTCGGAAGTCTTCGTGTTGTGTCCGACACGCTCCGACACGTTCCAATATGCGGTCAATGAGTGTCGTGAAATCCAACACGTGGTCAACTCTTCCCGATACGCTCCGACACGCGAGTTCGAAATTCTGACACGCGATTCCGACGCACACAGGTTCAATTTTAAAAAATTTCAATACTTGAGAGGTCAAGATATAAATATATGAAAAAATAATGAAAATAACAAAAATAAAAGGGAAAGAAAAAAATTCTCACTCTCAAGTTTCTCACTTATAAGTTTTGACATTCCCGTGAGTGATGATGGAATGCCTCTCTTCTCGCTGGTGTCGCTTCGCCGCTCTCGCAGACTTAAAGTTGTGATTTTTTTTTTTTTTTGCTTCTTTCCCCCTCTCGCAGGCGTCACCTATGAGTTATCTCTTTGGTCTATGTCATTAGCTTGTGAGTTATCTCTTACATTTTCCATAGCGAATTTAGTTATTTCCTTTTCTTTTGGTCATACTTCGAAAGTGCTTGTCCTAGATTTTCATTTTTCTCGAACCTTGTTTTGCAGAGGAGCTTCAAGCTAGTCTATATCATGAACTTTGAACTCTGTCTGGAACTATAAGAAATCTCACTAATTTCTAACAAGTGTAAGAAAACATGACATGTTCCTTCAAATTTACTTTTTGTATTTACAATTTTTGAATTTCTTATTCAATCTTTATCATATTAAAACAATGAATGATATCAACAAATGTTGAATTAATATTTTTAGTATAAATTAATTCTATGCTCTTTTTATTATTTATTTTTGCGTTAATAAATAAAAATATATGTTTAATATATAATGTGTTGAAATTCTCTATTTTGAATAAATAACGTATCGACGTGTCGTGTCGTGCCATATCATGTGTCACATGTTCGTATTGGTGCTACATAGCTAATTAGTGATCATCAGTGACCGAACAATTACATACATACTTATCTATGTATATATATTTAAATTATGGCCCAACGGTCGGCTGTTAGGCCGAAATGGTCACTGACTTGATTTTGGGGCCGAGGCCTCAAAAGTTCCCTATGGTAGGGCTCCATTACTGGATTTGGCCTCCAAGGCTGGATTGGAAAACAACTCAATTGTAGAAAATCAGTACTGTAACTATTTATCCAGATATCCAACAAAAAATCAACTCTATTTTATCAGGATTCAATTTCAATATTGAGAATTGCTTTAAGGCAAAATAAAATAAAGATTCGTTATAGAAAAACGACATTATCTAGAAAAAAATACATGTTTAAATATATACCCAAACAAGATATATAAGTTTCTAATGGATTCGTTGAAATCTCAAAGAATTCACCATTCAATTATATTTTTATAGAATTATCAAATTCAAAACCTCGAAAAACCTTTTGAAGAAGCTCCTCCAGGCCACTAATGGAACGAAGAGAGAGAATAAGCAATAGTCATACAAGCTTTACTTTGCATAACAAATTGCAACCGTCACATTTATGCTCCTCAAAACAGAAACCAAACAATCTCAATTTATTAAATTAAGTGCCTTCACTATATTAGCCTTGATCGTACGGAAGTTTTAATAAGTTCTCAAGATAATATCCTGTGGGTCCTGCCCATTGGGACAACAGGAGTAGCGAACCTTGTCGTTGTTATGATCAGATTTTGCGCAATTGTTTCAAATCTCAAATGTTATTTTATGAGATAAAAAAATGAGAGTGAAATTGAAATTGGATCTGAAATTTGGATTTTTTCTATGAGTCAAAAAAAAAAGTTTAGGGTAAAATCAAATTGTACCTAAGTTTAGGGTTTTTTATGATATAAAAAAGAAGAAGTTTAAGGGCAAGATTGAGACCGGACTTAATAAAGTTGTGGCTCTTTCATGGGGCATAAAAATAGTTTAGAGGAAAAAGTGTGACATAACCTAAAATAAAAAGTTTTTTTTGCGAGATAAAAAGTAGAATTGGGACAACAACTAAAATTAATGTTTTTTAAGGGTGAATGTGGCCTATCAACTCAAAGCAATCGGTTCTGATCGAATGTCGAAAAAATTGCATTGCCTTTGAAGGAGGATACCTGAAAAGTTGACCTCGAAAGTAAAAGTTTTCTTTTTTGACCCAAAAATACAAAAAAAAAAAAAAAAAAAACTCCAAGTTTTCGTCGCCCTTTCTTAGTGCGACTCTCCTCTGCGGCGTGCCATCGCTCTGACAGAATCGAGCGCTGCAGGTAGCATCTTCCTTCTCTCTTTCGTCCCTAGCGGTCCTTGACGACTCCGATCTCCTTCGTCGTTCTTTGTCATTCTGATCTTGGGCAAGCTTCTTAGGCCCTTTTACATAATGATCTTTCCCTGCAGTTAGCTACCACTCTTTTTTCCAAACGATAGACCGATAGAGAAATTTACCCCGATTCTGGGATTTTGATCTTGGGATGTTGGGGGCGTTTCGATTTTTTTTTTTTTTTTTTTTTTTTTTTTTTTTTTGGGATTGGTTCTATGAAGATGGCTAGAAATTGGAGGGTATGTGTAATGGTAGTGGTTGCCATGATTAGCCCGCCAGGTATCCGTTAAAGTTGCCCAGAGAAAATTGCATTCAATATCTCGCTGGGTAAGCATCTTTTGCGAATGTATACTATAGATGACAACATTATATAAGGAATGATGTAGAGAGGACGTTACACGAGCACAGAATGACAGATTCTATACCTGCTCTTGTCCTGCTTTATTCCTGGTCTGAACTCAATTGGTGAGAGGGCTCGTCGGTCTGTGGACCTCTGAGTCCACGGTCGAATTTTGTATTGGTGTGATGTACCTGCTAGGCTGGTGCATCAACTGAGACTTTATATCAGGCTATGAATCACATTGAAACGTGATTTTCCCATATGGGCAGTTTATGCTGGTTTTGTCTGGAGTTTTCTGCGGTCTCCTGGTGACGATGCATGCTCACTCGAGTGTGTATACACCAAAAAAAATCCTTTGTTTTTACCCGGTCATCTGTCAAAACACTTGGGTATGGATAGTACTCCAAAATTTTCTGGAAAATGACTTCCACCTTTAAAATTAGGAAGTCGTTTCCTGATTTTCAAACTTGGTATTTTTCTGGTTGACTGAAGTCATTTTTCTTTGACCAGCTTATTTTCCCACATCAAACACTAAAAAATGGAAAAAGAAGTTTTTGGCAAAATATTTTCCTTCAAACAAATAGAGCCTAAGTCAAAATTGAGTTTCATCTTTCCAAACTACCTTTTGATCATGGTAGAAATATTATTGGTCTTTAAGGACCACATACTTTATAAATAAATACTCATTTGCATCTATGCATAACCACGAAATTATGCACGCTTGCAACCCCTTTAATCTTTTTTTTTTCTTTTCATTAATTTCCCTCAAACCAGGTTAACTATATATATCCTAAAGTAAATTTCTGTATTCTGTCTTCTATCATTCTTTTTCTTTGTTTTTAATTCTTTCTCTCCACCTTCTTTCTTTGATAACTTCTAAGCTCCTTCCTCATCTTCACCGTAGGCAAACTTTGAACCCCATCAACGCCACTTTCAATATCTCGATTGCTCATCTTTCATCTGACACCAGCGAGCCTTGACGAGTGGAGGATTGCCACCTGCCAATGGAGCGGGCGAACAGAAGAAGTTCTTCGTAAAACAGCCTAGCAAACTGAAGGTGACGGAGACCGGCGAGGGGAGACAACAGACTACCACCACCGAATGAAGCCATGGAAATTGATAACATATCTTTGGTGAATGATTCTCTCCTGAGGTTCTGGGTTTTAAGCAGCTTGCTATAGATCAGGTAACGCCTGGCACGGCTGAATTGTATTAAGTTGATGTAATACTTGAGCTGAAGTTTGAGTCCAATTCCTTTGGTGCCACAATTGTGTGGGAACTTGAAGAATGTATAGTTAAATTGGACAAGAGACGTTGAATAAGTTTTTCTTTGTGAGTGTTGTTCGTGGATGCTTGGTAATGCATCCATTCGTAATCGACATTACACGCTGCAAAATCAGCAACATTCCCTATAAAGTATAGGTTTTCTTTCTCTCTTTTCATAGGTGGTAATTTATTGAAATAAGTAGGTGAAGTCTAGATTTAAAGGAAAAACAAGCAAGGCAAAGTGCAACAAAGGGAAGTTGGGTGTACATGGGATGGTTCAGTCCCCTTTTCAGGCAAAAAACAGAGCCAATCCAGGTGCTGTAGGTTGGGAGGGAGGGAGTAATGGATTTGGGTGCTTTTGAGGTGTCTAGGATTTGTGGATGTGTAGTAGGTGCCCATCATAAAGATGTGCAGCGGGTGATATGTTTGCCAGGACAATTAACTTGTCAGAAGCTTCGATCACTGGGATATGATTGTGCTAGGTTTCATAAGGCTTTTGAAGAGGCAAAACCAGAGAGGAATGAAGAAGATGCAATGAGATGGCAAGCCACCAAGAAAGGTGTTTGCTTGACAGTTAGAATCCTTATTAGTTTGGGGTAAATTTATCAAAAGTGTTTTAATTTGGGGTTTTTGGTGATAAAAAGTAGTTTTGAATAAATTTATTATAAATGTACCAGTTTAAAGTTTTTCAAACTAGTATCTCTAAAATATCCTTTTTTTTTTCTTTTTTCCGGTTCAATTAGCCAAACCGAGCTAAAAATTATCCATCTTCTTAATTTATAATTTATACAATCTCTCACATTTTTCACTGAATCTCCTTTTTAGTATTTCAAAAAAAAAAAAGTCGAAAAACCAAAACGAACCAGACCGTGGTTCAATTCAAAGCTAATGCATACTCAAATAGTGTGGTTCGATTCGCGTTTCATGAAGACATTGAAGTGTAATTTCAAAGGCTCAATATGATTAAGCATGTCATAAAATGGTAAACAAATTGAAATAGAAAGTAGAATAGTATGACAACGAAAATTTCCAAGTTAGATAAAAAGAAATAAAAATTACATGAACACTGCTAGAGAATATATCAGATTTCTTCATGGGGTTTAATCCATATTAACAGTGGAATCAGGTTTGGCAAAAGAATTTCCAAGTTAGACACAAAAAATTAACATCCATCATCAGCTTCTTCGTGGGGGTTTGGTTTTTGAAGTGGGGGGTATCACCCCTAGACCAGTAGGGACCAAACCGCGAGCTCGACCGCGACTTGAGGATGAAAGAAGATGTCTAAGTTAGGGATTACATACTTGACATCGAACGATGAACGATGATGTTAAGAAAAACAAAAATGCAAAATCATTTTTTTAAGCACGAGAATACGTTGGACCCTGTATTCATGTCTCTTCCCCGGATATGTGGAGTTTTATCAAGTCAATTTTCATGATTCAACTACAATTTTTATTAAATTAATCCAGATTACTCAATTTTGACTAATTTTTTTACCTAAGGATCGACAAAGGGCAGAGCGCACATTGAAAATGCAAGGAGTGTCCGAGTTTTTTTTTCTTTTTTTCAATTGAGGGGGTGTCCAAGTAATTTACCCCTGATTCTAATAGCAAAATATTAGGTAAAGTCAACGATTTGTTTTTCCCAAGTTGAGATATAGCAAACTTTCGCGTACTTGGAAAACTTGTATTTTCGGTGATAACTGTTACTCATTACGAAGCTCACTCTCTAATAGAATAATTCTAATTTATGTCTCAGTCTTGAAGAATTAAGAGCTAATATCATGTTTAATTATTGCTGATAACTACATTATTATTTCTTAAAATAAGCTTGTTGAGTATTGTTTAATATTTATTTCGTATCAGAAAGCATGTTTGGCCTCCCAACACACGTTCCCTATTTGTCTCTAAATTAGTTTACACTTTTCAGAACAAGAAATTAATATAATGACAGAAAATCTTGATCACTTTAATGTAAGGAATGACTATGCACTATAGTAGATCTCTAGTAAAATAATTATTCGAAAAGTTATGAAACTATTGTACAACCGTCAATTCAATATTAAATTGCGCAATTTAATCAATTTAATTCTAAACTTTTTAACGACTTTATTGACAATGAATAGTTAAGCAAAGACAAGAGTTAAAAAGCTATGGTCCTTTCAAGGTACCACTACTTCATTTGCCATGTTTAGAGTGGAAATACTATCATTAGTAGTAATGAAATTTGCAAGTTGGGGACTTGAGGCCCCCATAAAAGGAGCATTTTGGCAGATTGAAGTAAAACTACACGTTAATGCGTGCCTTGCACATATTCTAAAAAACGTATTATCAAATAAAATAAAATTAACTCCTACCAAATTGCGAAAGTGATTTAGGCAAATTAAGAATCATTTCTCACATATATTGCAAGTTTTAGTATAAAATCTTAGGCCCAATTCCCTTAAAAAGCACAAACTTTCAAGCAATTTATAATTTTAATATAAAAGAACACTTCTTAAAGTTAAACCAAAGCCTTGATCTATATACTAAAAGGTTTGTCAATGCTAATTGCGAGTTCGAAACTGATAATGCTATTTATCAGTCAATTTTTTTTATAGTAAAACTCGTCTAATTTTGAAAAAAAAAAAAATACAAGAACTATACCTTTGCACTACCATAAGCATCAGACTGTGGATTATGGCCTCATCGTGAATATCTAGCATAAAGTAATTGAAATCATTCAATTAGTCAGGCCTCCTTTGATGACCTGGCAATTTCAATGTACATAGAACCAAAACATTCATAAAACGTATGAAATGATCACTATAGCGTGTCCCTCGTAGTTTTTGGGAAAAAAAATGTTCACATTTTGAGAGTAGAAATCCGATCGTTCTTCCTTTCATAGGTAGTAAGCCACTGCGATCCGGATTCTTAAATTGTTTTAAGAGTTGCCACCAATCATTATTTAGATTGACCGCAAATAGAAAAGTCATCTAGAGTATAAAGCGATAATAAAAAATTTAAGGTCCAATCCATGGGCTTGATTATATGCCAGAAAGGGTTAGCAACTTTCATGTCACCATTTCGATACCACATTCTTATGAATCTGTACAGTGAATTCAGTTCCATCAGAAAAACATTCAATAAATCCAATGCATACAATTCCTATAACAAAAGTGAATTCATTTATAATAGCGCGCATGAATCCAATGCATATAGTTTTAACAAAAAAAGAAAAAAGAGTGAGTCTAATCAAAATATCTAATTGAACATACATACTCTAATAGGTGCAAAATGACATGCAAATTAAATCACAAGGAAGAATCTAGTACGTATTCAAACATTGAAGGCGTGATCCATGGCATAAAATGTAAGTTCGGATGAATAAATAATCTCAATTTGATACATGTTCACAATGTACAACATGCAACTAACTAATCTGGTAATACGTATAGACGCGTATGCATTATTCATGGTTTAAATAAAGGTGAAATGACATGCATTGGTCTTATTACAACCGTTGCCATGTGGCGGTCACGAGGGCTAGTGGCTCTTAGCAAGTGACAGGCTGGTTGGTGCTTGGCCATCCCTTCTAGGTGCTAGCTAGCAAAGGTCTAGAGTGCGCCCAGCTCGGCGCGGGGCCCAAACGTCCTTGGTTAAGACTTTTTTCGCCTTTTTAAGAGTTGCTCTTGCCTCAAACCTAATTAATCAACCTTACTCCAGATGGATCAGATTTCTTCTACGAACTTGCTTGACACTCCTACTCAGTCAAAAATGGCAAACCTCATCTAACTTTTCCACAAAGTCTCTCTAAGAATTCCATGGCCTGAAAAAGTTGGCTACAAAGCTCCAATTTGAATGTGAATCAAATCAATTTAGAACTTATTGTTTTTTATTACCTGGTACATTGAGTACTGTTCACTCTGTTCGTGGTGTGATCTTCATCTGTAGTGTGGTCCAAACTTGGCGGTTTCAAGTAATTTCAATTTGTTCACCTTCTACATTTAGATCCTTCCGAGCATATTGGTGTATTCATGTTATCAAAGTTGTTCTCCTACTATTTGGTCTGTCCATGCACCATGATGATCCCATCTCACTTGTTCACCAAAATCGAAAGATTCTTTCAAATCTAACACTTTTCACTTACTATCCTTTTCTCCCACAGTCAGAGCAAGAAAGTCCTTCATGTTGTAAACATCATTTGCATCCGCACACACAAATAAACTTATTTGCTCCCATAGAATGTTTTGTCCCCGTTATTTACATGGAAAAATCGAGAGCGAAAGGGACCTCGGGCCTTAATCAAGGCGATTGGGCAATTGCAGAGCATCATAGAGATATTGCACAGGGCCCTCGACTCATTCATTAGCAGACTTGGGGCTCTAGGTAGTAAAGAACTAGCGCGGGGCAGAGGCTTGGGCTGCAAGTGCCATGTGATACGCTCTAATTAAGCGGGCCACCACCTGGCACCACTTTTCCCTTTCTTTGAAGAATCATTTATTTCATTTATATATTTGTCGAAAATTTGACCTCTTGTTTCTCTTTCATGCGATTAACTCGATATCTATGTCTGCGGAAAGCTCACGACTTGAATTTTCCTAAAATTTTGTCCGTTTTCTAGAAAAGTCTTGCTGTTATGACTACAAACATGACCTCATTCTGGTCTTATTTGCAGAACTATATTTTTTTCTTATATAATTACGATTTCTTTTCATTACTAATAAGATTAAATCAAATAAAGTGCTTGTGAATAAAATAAGAGCTAATTGAATGCTCATGAACTAAGTAAATTTATATGCCTGACCAAAACGGTAAAAAGATCTAACCTTTTTGGTGGATGAAGGCGCAAGTAAAAGGCCAACATAATGTAAAAATGAAGATCAGAGTACTTCCGAAAACCGCAAATAAAAAACTACCCACATATTGAATTTAATGGAAAAGCAAATCTAACGCAACGGAAACATGATGGATGAAGCAAAATCATGCAGACAAACAACAACGTCACTCTGGGGTACTTCAAGGGGCTGAACATGGATGAAACACACTCAGTCCAATACCATCATGCAAAGGGAACAATTAGGCAACATAATTGCTCCCTAGGCAAGTTCATACGAAGGGGATTAATACATAGCGAATTTCACATCAAAATAGCATGAGAAACGAATCGGACACCTTTTGACTCTCAGGCTTTTTGTTCCACTCACCACTTTCTATTCATGTCTGATTCTAATTTTCCCTTACTTTTTTACTCTTGGTCAAAAATCTCTCTTTTGAATTCCCCAGCCACCGAAAGCCATCCCTCGTTGAAGCTCACGATCGGTTTTACTTTTTTAAATAGTCCCCATCTCTCGTATTTCTCTCTTTTCACAAAAGAACCACGGAATGCTTTCCTGTTTTTCCCCTCTTATCTCCCCCCTGTCCAGCTCACTTGACCGAATCAATCTTTTGAAACTCCCGATGGCCTTGTTTGCTGTCTTTTGGCCATCAAACGAGGGTCCCTCTATGAGTGTTTGACCATGTTGGATTTTGTGTAATCTAAATTTCTTGACCGTATTTTGCTCCTTCAAAAACCAAATTTATCTTTTTTCCCGTAACAGTCCACTCTCTTGGTGGGGCTGGACTCATCTAGTCCTCAACTTGAAATTTTTTTATCGAAACTTCCACAATTTTTGGGATCGTGATTCATCTTGTCCGAATCATATCTAACCCCACACAGCAAGGAGTTACGACCAATTTAGTGCTGTCATGAAATTGAGGCTAACTACCATGATTTTGGAGATGTAAATTCCAGTTCATCTGGTACGTCGAGCTCTCCATCGGGTTGATTATAATGAAGAAGTTCATAGTCGAGCCCCTGTTTTATTCGACACAAGCAAGCTTTGTTTAGTTCAAATGCATTGTGTCAAACATAAATGGGTCTATTATCTGAATAGAAACTATTATAAAAGATGCGAGCGTTGGACTAAATTAAGCAAATGTTTTTGTTTAAGCATCCCATCCCACTGCTATTGATAAACTTGATTCTTATTTTTTATCATGAATGAAATGTCTTCAAGAAAAAATCTAGTCGTGAGGTTGGAGGTATAAACTATAAAAAAACTGACTCTTTTAACATTTGGTGAGGAACATTGTGATTATTTGACTATTAGAATGCTCTGTTGTCATATGTATTATATTTCATTTGAGTAGCCCGGTGTTAACCTAAGTAGCACCGACATAAACACGGACACGCAACACAACACGATACAACACGTCAACACATCATTTCTAAAAAAGAGAGAATTCCAACATGTTGCAATACGTTGTATATTAAATAAATATTTTTATTTTTAATTAATTTGATTCAAATTTATAATTAATTAATTAATTAAAAAGAGCATACAATGAATTTACACTAATAATATTAATAAATCAATTGTTAGAAATTCAAACGATATATTCATAGTTAATGCAAAACATGTTTTTAACTTTAACAAAAGTTATTGACGAAACTATTGACTAATAAGGAATTAGAATCAATTTATTTAAATAAATCCATGATTTTCTACAATGACCAAAATTTATCATTTTTCAAAATTCAGTACTTTTATTTTTCAAAATTATTTTTTAACTTCATTTATTTAATTTTCCGATTAAAAAAAAAAAAAAAGTCGCCACTAAGGTTCACCCCCTTCATTTCCTTGTCCATTTTCCTCCGCCCCAAATTTATTTCACTTTTTTTTGCCTACCCCACCACTTGACAGACAGGCTGTCACTTCCCCTCCCCTCAAACTTAAAAGTCACGCCATCAGTCCACCTTTTTATTACTTTTTAGTTTCCTTATCAAAAACCTTATCAAAAACCCTAGCCACCCTCCTTTTCCTCCTCCTTCTCGCTTCTCACCACACGACCCCTTCCTCTCCTCTTCCTCTCAATCCTTCTCCTCCTCTTCCTCACCGAATGACCCCCTTCCTCTCCGCACGACCCCCTTCCTCTCTTCTTCCTCTTCATTCTCCTCCTCCTCCTTCTCCTCCTCGTCACCGATCCATCGCAACAGTGGCGGCCCTCGCCTCAATTTCTGCTCTCTCTGGCCGCCTCTTGCCGTCGCAATGGTCTGTTGAGTGGCTTCGTCTCGCCAACAAGAGTTTGCTTTCTCTCTTTTCTTTCTCTTTGTTCGGCTCTTTCTCTGGCCATCTCTTGCTGTTGCTTGTGGCCTTGTCTTTGCTCCCTCACCCTCCCTCGCCTCCACTCTCCATCGTCTTCCAGACATGCGTGTCGAAATGTGTCGAGAAAAATTGATCACGTGTCCGAAAATCCGACACGCGTTGACCACGTGTCCGTGTCGTGTCTGACACGTGTCGAGTCCGACCATGTCGACGTGTCCGACATGCTCCAACACGTGTCGGACACGATATGGAAGCTAGGGCAACGTGTCCGTGGTTCATAGGTGTTAACTACTACTCTATAGAAAAGAAACTACTCAAAGGTTGGGGTTGCTATTTCGAGGGAGTCAGCAAAGTTTTCTTGAGGAGTGAGCCTACGACGAGATGCGAAGAGTCCACTTTCCCAAAGTTTTTTCTCCACTACTTTTGTCGGCCACGAAGAAGCCTGTGTCAATCATAGAATCAAAATAAAGCCGTGGTGAAAATAAGTCCACGTGTTCACGCTTATGACATACGATTGTCCATCGACGTGCTCACACCTACCCAGAAAAAAATCATGCCTCTTTGTGCTAGTATAAAAATAAATCAATAAGAAGATCTAATGGTGAGCGACTACCTGAAAACACTACCAAATCTTAAGCTAATAGTCATTGCTGATTGTTAAACTCAAGAATCTAATGGCTTCTTCAACGACACCCAATGGGATTTATGATGTCTTCCTAAGTTTCAGAGGTACAGATCTGCGCAATAACTTCATTGGTCATCTCTACAAAGCTTTAGATCAGAACGGAGTATTCACTTTCATCGATAGTGAGGAACTGAGGAAGGGAGATCAAATATCACAAGCGCTTATGAAGGCCATTGAAGAGTCATGCATCGCAATCATCATTTTCTCGGACGATTATGCTTCCTCACGGTGGTGCTTGGAAGAGCTAGTGAAGATTATGGAATGCAAGAAGCAAAAGGACCTGATTGTTCTACCAGTGTTTTATAAAGTGGACCCCAGAGAAGTTAGAGGGGGCAGAGAGAGTTATGGGAGAGCTCTGGCCAAGCATGAGTTCAAGTTTGGAAAGGATTCGAAGGAAGTGAAGAGATGGAAGAAAGCTCTTTTCGATGCTGGTAACTTGTCTGGGTGGCATCTAGGTGATGGGTAAGTTGAGTGGAATTCATATTTCATGAAAGAAATTAATATTTTTTACATGTAAATATAGAGATTGTTTGTAAAAAAATAAAAGTAAATTAATTGACACAAGGTAACTGTAAGTCTAAATCTTAGAACTTGATGGACCAATGGGCAAAATGTTAAATGTTGTTATTGCACTTGCCCCATTTCTTTGGGAGGCGTAAGAAAGTTCGCAATGCCATATACGGATAATTAGTGTGTACAAGCCATGTAAGGGAATGACAACATGCTTTGGGTATTTGATAGTTTTCCGATCGAAAGTTTAACCACCATTCGAAATCGTAAATAACTCTTTTTTATCAAGCATGTAGATAAATCACATATAATATCAAAAGTTAAAGTAAGTAAATGGTCATGCATTGTAAGATTTTGGTGAGACCACAACCAACTGTTCTAAAAATTTAAATTGTTAAATGAAGGTGTAGTTTGTTATTTAAATATTCTAACACTTCCCCTCACACTTCGTCTAGTGTTTTGCCTAGTATCAAGTAAGGAAATTTAATTGGGGAGACAAATGAGACACATAAATATTTGAACTCAGGACCTCCAATTCTGATACCATGTAAAATTGTGGCAGAACCACGACCAACTATACTAAAAACTTAAGTTGTTAGATTATTGCGTAGTTTATTATTTAAATATTTTAATACGCATAAGCCAAAATTACATTAATCACTTGGATGACTAAAAGTTGAAGCTTGAACTTGTTTTAATTGGCATGGAGCTCTACTCGGTGGGAAGACATTTTGTTTTTGTTGTGATCATGTGAAATTGAGATGCACTACTTTGTCAATTGGCTAGTGATTGCTCGTGATTTGCTTATTGCCAAAATAATGCTACAATTTATTTTTCCATTTTTGGTAGAGATGAGTCAGAGCTTATACAAAGGATTGTAAAGGAGATCTCCATTCGCCTAGACCGAACACCTTTGCATGTTGCTAAGCATCCGGTTGGGATAGATTCTCGAGTGTTTAAGCTGAAATCAATGTTAAACCTTGAGTCTAATGATGACCCTATCAAGTTGGGATTATGGGGACAGGGAGGCATTGGGAAGACAACTTTAGCAAGAGCTCTATACAATGCTATTTTTAGACAATTTGAGAGTTCATGTCTTTTGGCAAATGTTCGAGAAGCTTCCAAAGATTCTAGGGATTTAGTTCAATTGCAAGAAAAATTACTATCCGAGATTTTATCACTACGAAAAAGATTAGTAGTGTCCAGTGTTGATAGAGGTATTAATCTAATACAGCATAGACTTCGTCACAAGAAAGTTCTCCTTATCCTTGATGATGTGGATGACTTGCATCAATTAAATGCTTTGGCAGAAGAATGCAAGTGGTTTGGTAATGGAAGTAGGATCATTGTTACCACAAGAGATAAACATTTGCTAACTTGTCATGGGATTGATCAAGATCATGTGTTCGAGGTTGAAGCACTTGATGACAATGAAGCTCGCAAGTTGCTAAGCAGTCATGCTTTTCCGACACACCAAAAATTAGAAATCAGGACAGATCTGGTGGATAAGGTTCTACATTATGCTAAAGGCCTTCCATTAGCACTTGAGGTGCTAGGTTCCTTCTTATGTGGTAGAAAAGAAGATGTATGGGAAAGTATGCTACAAAAACTTTCTAGGATTCCCAACAAAACCATTAATGATGTGCTCAAAATAAGTTATAATGGACTAGAGGAAAATGAGAAAGAGATTTTTCTCCACATTGCCTGCTTCTTTAAGGGAAAGGATAGCAACTACATAAAGAAAGTTCTTGATAGTTGCGATTTTGAGACAATTGTAGGATTTCAAATTCTCATTGAGAGGTCCTTGATAAGCATTGAAAACGGACCACTACAAATGCATGACTTGATTCAAGCAATGGGAATAGATATTGTGAACCAAGAATGTCGAGATGAACCCATGAGACGAAGTAGACTATGGCTTTATGATGATATTCTCAATGTTTTATCAAACGACATGGTAAGACTTGCAAATATGATTAAATCTTTTGCTCCTTATCTTTGACTCTAATTATTAAACATGCATAACCTAAAGTGTCTCGTATGCAGGGAGAATGTATTGTAAAAGCCATAGTGCTGGAGTCACTTAAGCCGATAGACATATGTATCAATCCTGATGCTTTTACAAAAATGAGAAGGTTGAGATTGCTCATTTTGCGCAATGTGCATAATTCTTCCCAAAGTCCTATATGTATTCCCAATTGGCTAAGATGGTTTGAATGTCTTGGTGCTTCGTGGATTCCAGAATTTTCCTCTGGTCCAAAGAAATTAGTGGGACTTAATATGAGTGAAGGCAATATCACAGGAGTTGTAAAACGATTTAAGGTGAGCATCTATTTGCATAGACCTTTTTATCATCTACCTCTTTGTATATGTATATACATATTATATGGCTTAGTACACAAAAGGAAGTAGTGTTCCCATGTTTTAGGAACCACTTGTCTATTTTCTTTCAAAATGATCCTAGCAACTTGTGTTAGAAATATTTTTACGTGCAGCAAAATTGGCATTTGAAAAATTATGCGAACAACTTTATTAGAAATACTCAATGGAAACAATTTTTGTCAATAAAATACACAATACATAGAAGTCTTATACATATATGTGGAAAGCCAAAGATATTTCAAGATTTGAAGTTCTTTTATGAAGGTCATTGCATCATTAGAAAATTTTGACTTTTCATATTGATATGTGAGTGATAAAAATAAAATAATCAATTTCACATATCTATCCATGATATAATATTTTTAAAACAAGTAATTGAGGATAATTAATGGAAGGAATATAAAGAAAAAAAGGGATTGAAATCTTTTAGAATAGGATATCATCTTTACCATTTACAATAGTATAGATAAAGCTAACATACTTTCTAACCTTGAAATTTCTAACTATCGGAAATAGATATATTTCAAAATAAGATCAAATCTACCTAGTGGAGAAATTCAAAATGCAATTTTCTGTCGGTTGTTTACGTATGAACTTTTTATGTTACAAAAAAATTGTATAGTGATCAAATAAAAGGAAATAAAAATATGACGAACCTACCCGTTGACATATATATATACACAATAGCTGGTTGACTGGCAGACCATGTAGTCATCAAGTGATAGAGCCTTGTTCAATGCACATACCTGACAACATCGACTGGTCCAGCATCGATAAAATTAGCTCAGTCGAAGGTTTGAATGCACCATTATGTAAAACAAAGCATTGTTAAATCATTTCTTAAGGAGTAGCACTTCTAAGTGGATATAATAGAGAATTTTGTGAGGAGCTTTGCCACTAATGAGTGTAATGTGTGCACAACTAAATTGATGTAAATGAGTCAGTAGGGGCATACTGCTAGTTTCTCAATAGAAAGCCAAAGCTAGGTTTTAAATTGAGTGTATGAAATTATTCTTGTTATATTTCCAATGTTTTTCAAAGTTGGCTTCATTATCTTTGCATGACTTAATAAATTTTAAGTTTATTTATTTTACGCAAATACATTAAGATAGTATTTGTATCCCCCATTCAATTATGATATGCAGTTAAAGCCAAAACTAGTAGAGTCTTCACTCATATGCTTGCCACATGGCACCTCACATTACTTTTGTGATTGCCGCATGACATGATATGTGGAATAGTTTCATCATGTGGCCAGCATCCACACTTGCCACGTGGCACTTCACTATATGCTTCTACGGTAGTCACATGGCATGACATGTGGCATTGTTTTTGTCATGTGGCCCACATTCGCATTTTCACTACATGACACTTCATTTGAATTTTGCAATTGCCACTTGTATGACACACGGCACAATTTTATCCCAAACTAATTTTCATTTGGTAATGGAAGGTAGATTTGGGTTAGGAGTACTAGTTTGAGATTTTTTATTTTTTTTTTGGCCCATAGTGGTATTGGTTTAGGATTTTTATGAAACAAAAATTAATCTAGAGTAATTCTATGTATTGGTTTGGGATTTTTAATCGTATTAGGTCTAATTTTTTTAATAGTTGTCTAACACAATTTTATTTAATAATTTTTAATGGTTTCTAGTTGCCTGATCTACCGAAGCTCCTTGCTTCCTTCCACATGAAGAGTGTTATGGCCTACATATACACCAATTCAATATAGATTATGTAATAGTCAAGGATATGTAATTATGATATATCCTTTCCCTAAGAAAACCAATGCCCCCCATGTGTTGTGTAGTCAATTTTACAATCGTCAATCAAGCCAAGCCCCTACATATTAATTATGATATTATTAATGATGAATATTATAAAACTATGGATAACGTGAATGACATCCAATATTGAATTACCGTCATTTCCCCAATTTGAGTAAATGATTGACTCCCCCCGTCATTGTACAACAACTAGGATAGGCCTATTTATGGACCTTGCAGTAGATTACCTCTACATTAAATAAACAGATTGCTCAAAATTTATGATTGACGACCTAAAATATAATAATTTCTTGAAAGATCAATACTGGATATTCTTCAGTAGCAACCTATTCTCAAACAAGAATTTCACGGTTTAGATTTAAGGAAGCAACATCATCATACAAATAGCCCTTTTTAATCCCTTCAGAATGTTTACCAAAAGTTGTTTTTGCTGCTTTTGCAGGACTTCCAAAATTTGAAGTACATTACTTTCAGTTACTGTGAGTCGTTGGTTTGTATGCCCGACATTCAATGTACTCCTAATCTTGAGCAATTGAATCTCCGTATTGCAAAAACTTGGTAGAGGCCCATGAGTCCATTGCATATCATGACAAGTTACAAGTGTTGAATTTATGTGAGTGTCCTGAACTTAGTGTTTTTCCAAATGTGCTCAAGTCAAAAAACCTCCAAGCTCTCCACCTTGAAAATTGCACAAAATTTGAAAGGTTCCCTAATATTCCTCATAAACTCGAAGGCCTGAAACAACTTCATTTACAGGGGACCGCTATTAAAGAACTTCCTCCATCAATAGAAAATCTTGTCTCTTTGGAGATTATGTATATATATCATTGCAAAAACCTAGTAACTCTTCCATCTAGCATTTATAAGTTACAAAACCTTTCAAACTTGCAAGCCAACTCTTGCACAAATTTAATTGAGTTTCCAAAGTATGAGGATTTAGCTGATCACTGTATGAAGACTGGACTTTCAAATTTACGTTGGTTGGACCTTTACGGATGTAATTTGTCCGAAGTAAAGTTTCTTGAGAATCTTTCCTGTTTTCCCTTCTTGGAAACTTTATTGCTCGGGGGAAATAATATAACTATCCTTCCTACATCCATCAATAAGCGTCATCACTTGCTCCATTTGAGTGTTAGAGAAAGCCGTCAATTACAAGAGATTCCTGAGCTTCCACCATTTTTGAATTGTCTTTTGGCGGATGGTTGCGAATCTATGCAAAATGCTGGAGATTTAACTTCATTTCATGATTTTGTCCGTAGAGGGGTGACCATGCCTGATATTTCCCCACTTTACCCGGTTAGTCTCTCTCTCTCTCTCTCTCTCTCTCTCTCTCTCTCTCTCTCTCTCTCTCTCTCTCTCTCTCTCATATGCACATCGATGTGGAGTATATGCTGGATTCAATGTGTGCTTATATATCGCAGTAGCAGAAAATGCAAGTGGAGGCTTAAGAAAAGCAAACGAATAGGAAGTGAGATCAAACTTTTTACTAGGATTGCGCATTCACACAAGAGAAATTATAAAAATAAAATAAATAAATAAGAATAATTTTCATATCAATGTGGTATTCCAGAGTTTTTGAGTACCCAACTAATCTCCACTAAATGGGACAATCTCTCCTCTGGCCAAGCCCACTAACACGGGGTAATTATTGAGGACATGCAGGTTCATGTTCCTGGGAGTCGCATAAAGAAAATGTGCCAGTTTGTTGATTTGAAATGAGGCCTTGATCGAGGAGGATAAACATGTTCACTACTTATGAAACCTCTTTAGGTTTAAAAACATATCAACACAGTAATGCAAAGTTAAATAGAATAGTATGCCATGGCTATTTCGTGTGTCGCACAATCATTGGCTCTGTTTTCCTCCCTCAACATGTATCCTGTTCAAAAACTATAATAAGTGTTAGTCAAATACATGACATTTATGTTCTCTACGACTATAACTTAAAAAATTCATTTCTACAGTTATACACAAACTGTCATTTACCATTTTTTTTACCATTAACTATTAATTAAAAATCAAAGAAAGTTAGGAAACATAGTGGCATAATTAACTTACGTAGCAATTAATCATATATAATAAGGTAATTCACATAATAAATTTAGTTATTACGTAGCCAAGAAAAACTTTATTAATTAATCATTTTAAATTGCGCATTTATTGATAAGGCTAGAGCACATGGAATACACATAATTTCAAATGGAGTACCGTAAATCAGTTATCTTGTGGATGGTGTAAAATGAAAACCAATACATTACAAAAGTTAACCAAGAAAGAGAAATGTCCCACCATATAGTCTATATCTTAGCGTAAATAATCAGTATATGGCGTTGATTTGAGACTAACAATACCAAGAACCAAGAACGAGGAATATTGCATATATGTCATTGGCTTGAATAATCAGTGGATACCAAATTCATTGTAATGGAGGTGGCTACTGTACTTTTATGGGAATGATTTCTATCACATGAGACTTGTATATTAACGAAGCAAGGACTATTTGGATCTCTACTCATTTATAGAGCGCTAATTCAAAGTGGAATTTACTAGGATTACTTACTAAATTGAAATTGAATTTTCTATTTGGGTGATGATAATAGACTCGGTACTTTCTAATCGTCTACTCTTATAACAGAGTCCTCTTCGTTACCCTCATTACCTAATTACTCTCCCTAGAGGAGAGATGCCAAAGTGGGTCATTCCCATTGAAGGGGATTCCGTATCTTTCATGACTTCAAAGGAATTGTATGACAAGTTTCTTGGATTTGCTCTCTATGTTGCTCTCGGTAATGATGAACAAAAAAAGGGACAGCCTTTTGAGCTTGTACCATGTGTTAATGGCGAATGTCGGAATTATTGGGTACCACGTTACGATACCTTTTGTCGAATTTGGACCGTATTTGGCTTCAATATTTCACACCATCTCAGCTGTGGGGAGTAGTCGATTTTGGTCAAATTGATAGGAGTTATGTACAATTTAGCCTAACCATATCAAGTGGAATTGTGAAAAAATGGGGATTCCGAATTATATGTGTGCAATTAGAGGAAGATTTAAAGGCTGTGCTTCAAGATGATCAGATAATGGATCCAGCTTTACTCTATGAGGTTGTTTTCGAATCAACAGATTCAGAAGCCAAGATTTCACTTATGCATGAAGATAGTTCGATTGAAACAGATCTACAGAAGGAGTTGCAAGATTGTCAAATGTGTGTCGAGGAAAAAAGTCAAATAGTACCAAAGAGAAATCATAAGCCTATTGTCCCTCAAGGCATGCAAACCAAGACTATGTTGGCTTCCAATTCGATTGGCAGAGATGAGAATGGTTGTGTTGGCTTGCAGCTTTTGTTGTTAGAATGATCAAAACATGCTAAAGAAGCAATTCGTAGGTTTGTGAACTCAGCTGATGTTTTTAGTTTTTCTCTCCCCATCTTCTTCCTTTTGGGTTTTAAACCCAAGTATAATATGTCTTTCCTTTTTCTTTTTTTTTTTTGGTTACTAAATCCTCTATTCTCCGCCATCGGCAAACTGCGAACCCCACCAACGCTACTTTCAGCATCATCACTGCTCATCTTCCATCCGACACCACCAAGCTTTGACCAATGTAAGATCGCCACCTACCAACGGAGGCAACAAACCGAAGTATTTAGCCTTTTTGGAACAGAGTCCATAGCAAACTGATGGCGATGAAGACTGGCGATTTGAGGCGACAATTCTCTGCAGGGTTCTGGGCTTCTTGCACCTTGCTATAGATGAGGTAATGCATGACACATCCTAATTGTATTAGTTGATGTAAAACTTGAGATTTTGAAATTGATTCTATGATGCTACAATTGCCTGGGAACTCGAAGAATGTGTCGCTGAATTTGTTCGAGAGAAGTTGAATAAGTGTTTCTTCATAAGTTTAGTCTGTAGATGCTTCGTGGTGAATCCATTGGTAATTACCGTTACACGATGCAAAATTAGCAACAATCCTTAGAAGGTATAGCTTTTTCTTTCTTTTTTCTTTCATAGGTGGCAATTTATCGTAAGAAGTAAGTGAGGTCTAGGTTTAAAGTAAAAATAAGCGAGGGCAAGTGAAACAATGGGAAGTCGGCTGCACACGGGTTGGTTCTGTCCCCCTTTCAGACAAAAAACTGAGCCAATCTGGGTGCTATATGTTGAGAACTCCCTAACGCAAAATCAGGCATTGCGGACAACTAGCAATACGGAAGAGAGAGAGAGAGAAGGAGGGAAGAAGGGAGGTAGGGAGAGGGAGGGTGGTATACCTCTCAGTGGATGATAGATTTGCCAGGAAAATTGAATTGTGAGAAAATTCAATTACTGGGTTAGGAGTCTGATAGGACTCTGTCGCTATGTTCAGTGAGGCGCTTGAAGAGGCAAAACCGTACAGGAATGAAGAAGTGAGACAGCAAGCCACCAGGAAAGGTTGCTTGACAGTCAAGTCCTTTTGCCACTTGTTGACCTTGGCAACTAGGGTTGATTGAAAACCAAATTTACATGGAGTGTGAGCATAATACGAACGTCGGTTGTGCTCATTGATAACTGGTTAGGTGGTTATTTTCTTTCGCCCTGTGGACTGTGGTTATGAAAAAGAAAAAGAGAACGAAAAACACAGAGTTTGCATAAGTTATTCAGTAGAATAGAGACAAAAGGAGCCATATCTGTTTAGCAGTTAGGTGTGATTTGCATCTGAATTACAGGATGAGTTTGTGGTGACAATCATTGTTGGGAAGTTTGTGACCTGTATACTATACAGTATCTGCAAGATCTTGATCATAATTATGGGACATGCGTTCATTTTATTAGTAGCCGCACATTGATAATGAAATGTTTCTTGCAACTTGCTCATTTTCTTTAAATTGCTTGTATACAGGGACGCATGCATGAGAGAATTTCTGACTCTTATCATCATTTTTCTTTTTCTCCTAACAAGTAACGAGGCCAATTTGCTTTTCTTATACAAGGCAAAGCTTGTGTTGGACAGCCTTGAAGATCCACTAGAGTGAAATGATGGCTTTCAGTCACTAGGTGCATTTCATATATGTTACATTATTTTCTAAATAAGATCCTTATTATTTCAGTCTTAATTAGTGAATGATTTCAGATTGTACTCTTTGACTGAACAGCTGTGTGATTGTTGACGATGGGAACATTATTGCAGTAGGAAGAAACATGACTAGGAGACACAAAATGTATGTTTATCATTGCTTCACCAGCCCCTCAAATAAATTTTGGCCAACAGAACTTTGTTATTGTACTGAATAAATACCCTTGAATTGTCCACTCGAAGTTTCTTGTTGATCATTTTATATTTCTCCCTTGATATTTCTTTAATAGATGATAAAATATTATATCTGATCAAATCTGTTAGTATGTGGAATTTTCAATTCACTATCAGCTGTAAATGGTTTTGTTCCCATTAAAATTCATAAAAAAGATGGCTATGGCTCCCGATAACAATAATCTTGCTTTATTATGCATGATGTTTTACGTTTTTCATTTGCCATTGTGTTCTGTTTGGAGCCATATTACGGTCTTTATCTGCTATTGTGAATCGCGTTTCGGAGTTTCCTGTTTCTAGGGTTGAATTTGCCGCATTATAACATGCGGTCTGTCTCGGGTCAAGATCGAGTCGAGCGACCTGGCTAGCGGTTGAAGAAGACTGTACGCACATGCAAGGCAAATCATATCCTCGGAAGAAGCGCGTGTGGACGCATGACAAGTCGTCTGAGCTCCATTTTTAACGACGAGGGTTATGTCAGAGTTTCATGAATCATGTATATGCAAAATTAACATAAACATAACGGAAACAAAGATGAAATATTTCTATACATGTATCTCCAAAGGTGTTGTTCATATGTTTTAATCAAAATTCTGAATATAAAAAGAGAGTTAAACGAATTATCTCTCGAAGCGCACTTTAAACGAATTGGTTCGGATGTTCTTCAGTTCGAGTCACACAAACGTCGGACCTCTAGTTCAGACACACCACCAATGGACGTCTAATGGAAGAGAGAACTTGCGGATAATCATCACTATAATTGTGCTAGCAATCTCGTGGAAACAATTCCTCGTATCCTTGATGTTTTAGCTACGGCCTGAATGAGAGAGAATCCCTTTTCTTTCTCGCATACACCAAGAAACAAAAACACACACACATTTTTAGCAACCGTTGCTTATGTCCTCCTTTTATGCGACATCTAAAAATGCCCACAATCAACAACGGTTACTTATTGTGACAATCAATAACCATTGCTACGTGTGGGAAACCATCCCACGATCAACAACGATTGTTGATCGTTCATGCACAATGATTCATGCATGATGGATAGCAACGGTTACTGACCATCATGCCATGTACTTTTTAAAAAAAATTAAAAATTAAAAACACGCACATGTGATGTGCGTTGCACACAGTCAGCAACACTTATTGACCATGTGCACATTTTAATTAATTAAATAAATGAATAAATATTAATTAATCAATCCTTTTTTTAATTCTATAAATAAAAAATAAAAAGGACATACTATTTATGTATGCATTTGGGGTACATTAACATATATCCACTTTGGGCATGTGTGTGCATCATATGCATGTAGGCTCATTACTATAATACAAATTAAATTAAATCCCTTTTAATTAATTTCAAGTCGACTCAATTCGATTGTAGTAACTACACACACATTTGCAACATTATTTCTCTCTTGTTCCACGTTATCCTAATTGTTTATGATATGTTACATTCCTAGGTTCATCACTAAGCTGGTAGAACTTATACCAACACATTAGTACTCCCAAAAGAATTAATTGTCCCGATTAATTTGAGTCCTACAAGCCATGATTGACATCTAGCAATATGTTATGCTACCCATATAGTGTGAATATTATAAGTACATAATGAAAGCTTTGGCTACAGTGTAATTCAATCCATATGTCTTACTATGTCATGATCAAACAAAAATCATGAAATATTTGTCAAGTTACCAATACGATCATATGCACAAATCTAATTGACATGCATTTTATTTTAGTCATAAACAATTTATTCTCGGTTACTAACTCGGCCGAGGATTTCAATGCATTGTCATAATCAAATCGCATTGGACATCATTATCATACCTTGCATGTAACAAGGAGACGGATTCCATATTGCGTACACATGCAACTTCATATATGAACAAACAATAACCATAAGGTATAAAGACAGATCAACAATCTGGCATTATGTGCACCGGTGAACCATAGTTGTTCGACACACAAGTTAACACTATGTCTTAGGTCTCAAGATTATTTACACAAGACCAAAGCATGAACAATTAGACATTGATCATGCTAAAAGCTTCCATGTCGCTAATCGTTCCATATACATCACATTCAGTGTACTTATCTAATACAAACACCTGTGTTCTAACTTATGCATCACAATACCCAATGACTCGTGGCTCATTATTCTCTTAAGTATCCAATACTTAATGGTGAAATTAAGAATACACTGATCTCAATAGGATTATTAATATCCACTCAATAATCTATCGACCGGGAATTGTTTAAAGATTTAGTCTAACTATGAACCCGTCACATATATTCTTAACGTCTCAAGAATAAGTCTAGTTGTAACTGATCTTATGGAATCATTCGTAAATATAAAATAATTGGACAAATGAATGAATACGTCTTTGGTATTAATTAAATAATAATAATTATATTATAATTGAAACCCCTAACATGTAACTATTACATGGTAGCTTTAGGGCATACATCCAACAAGTTCTTGCGTTGTGTTCCACGCACCATGTCCTATTTGTCTATCATAGGTTTATGGTACATTTCTCTGAGAAAAATCCAAATAAAGTGTATGCATCCATAATTTTCTGGAAGCGACGAGCTAAAAAACTACTTTAATATGGTGCATCAGTTATATACTCTCTCTTGCATACATGTCTGTATTTTTGCTTGGGCTTATAAGATTGATGAATTCGATGTTAAAGATTAAGTTTTCTGATTCGCTAAAATATATAAAGTTTTGTATCTTATTTAGAGTGGCCACGGTAGATATGCATAGAAAAGTTGTTTTGTATGTAATAACTTTGTGAGTTTTAAAGAGAAAATACTCATGTTGTGCTGTAAATGCCTAGCCACCCAAGTGGCACATGCATGTGACATTTGAGATTTCCTCTAGCATGTACTATAATATGAGGAATTTCATAATGTGCTGTGGATGCTCGTTCACAATAATAGGTGATGTTTTCTTGTGAGAAGGGGTGGAAACAGGGGTCAGAAACCCACTCATTAACTCCATTTTAGGGTGCCCAAGTTGGATATAGGTCACTTAAAATTCTAAAAACAAATCAAAATGGGTTTGAAGCATTAAAGCCTCAATTGATATGGGTCTATATGGGTTTGCAACCAACCCATAATTTACCCATTTAAGTTATTAACGTAAACCCAAAATGTAACCTACGGGGCTCCTAGGATCGCCATTGTCCCCGTCGCTCGTTGCTCGCGCATTATCTTCCTCCATCACTCATTGCAATTGCTCGTCCACTGAGCACCGCAATAATCCTCTGTTCTCAGTTTTAGATCTCTCCCCCCCAAGACTCAAAATCTCTCAAATCTAATGCTGACGAGAAGGTCCGTAGCCTCGGTGTCGAGGTCTTGGACCTCCAAATCACCTCCGGTGGAGGTTCGCAACCTCCGATTTGAGGTCAAGGACCTCTATGGCTTCAAATATGAGGCCGAGGACCTCCGCCTACTTTGACTATGGTATTGAGCTTGGTTTTCCGAAGGTCCTTGAACTCGAGTTGAAAAGGCGACGACCTGATGAGGGTGGAAGTGTGGTAAGGGTAGTATTGGTGTGACAAAGTGACCAATGACTATGCTTAGGAAGAGGCGTGCATCTGCTGTTTGGGGAAGAAGACGACACTCTGCAATCTCCACAAGGAGAATGCTATGCCACGCCATGGCGTTGTCTTGTGTTTTACAATTTCCTTTTTGCCCTTTTCTTAAGAAATTAGCTTTTTAACTTTTAGTTTTTTATATTAGTATTTTGGAATTCTTTTTGCCACTGAAGTAAATCATGAGATTTTTTTTTTTTTGTGACCAAGTGAATCATAAGATTAAAAAGGGCCATTCAAACTTCGAAAATTTACTACAATCGCAACAACATCATAACACATGCATATTTTTTCAGTTCTTTATGTGCATTTCAATCTTTAGTTTCTTTTTTTTTTTTACTGACAAAAAAATCTTTTTTAATTTACTCACAAATATTATTTAGTTAATTTAGTTTTTAATTTGATAAAATAATCGATCCAAGTAACATAATCTTATGAGGAGCTTAAAATGGGTTAAATATATTTTGATATGGGTATTTATGTGTTTTAGTAATATGGGTAGGGCTAGGTTTGAGTCAGACTCGAGTTAGGTAATACATAAAAATGGGTCAATTTGAAATAGACCATTTTGACCTAACCCACTCATTTGACAGGCCAATACGAGATCCCTGACCGAGAGAGTCAATGTTGGGTTGTAAGGGAGTGAATGATAACTATTCTGTTCCAGAAATAGGTTCTGTTCAAGAAGAGAAATAGATTTTTCTATTTCTATTTCTAGAAGAGTTTTTAAGCAAAAATAACCATTTGATAATGACACAAAATTTCTACTCTAAAAATAGAAATTCGTTTGATAACGACACAATGCATACATATATTCATAGATGTATTCTAACAAAATTAAAAATTCAAGACTCTACTCAAATAAGAGATGCTCCATTCCTAGATCTAGTTTAGATGTTCACATGTAAATCAAGTTTCATTGGGTTTCATTTGGGTTAGATCAAAAGTTTGTACCGTTGTGATCATGTTCAAGGATATGTCAGCTATTGTTTCCAACACCATCGACTTGGCATCTTCACTGGCAGCGCAGCGCGGAGGTCTGACGGTGGCACGGCCCCGGCCGTGCAATGGTCAAGCGCTACGAAGAACCTTAGGGCACCATTGCGGGCTCCACCAAATAGGGATTGCTAGAGCCCATTTTGATCGTTGGGAGGGAGCAGGAGGACTTTGTCGACATTAGTTGGGTCTTTCAGGGAGATAGGGAGGAGGCATGGTGGTGGTGTATTGGGCTTGTTTCGGGGTGGGGCCTGTATGATCAAGCTTTTTCTCAGGCAAGATCCAACCCATCAAGTAGAGGACTGAAGTCGTGCTTCTTCATGTTGTATCCTAGAATTGAAATCCTAACTATTTATCGTGGCCAATTGGACCAGGGGGGGTTTGATACAAGTGAATTTATTGCGCTTTCAATTTACATATATACTGGCTTGGCTACCTGTGCCATGCATGGCAAATAGAAGAAGAAAAGCATGAAACTTTAGTGATTTTACTATAATGAAGAACTTATTCTAAAATTATCAGTAAGACGTACTAATATGAGCCCTTTCTTACGATAGTTAAATATTAAAATGCCCATTCATTTGATAACTTGTGCTTCTATGATAGTTGACAATGATTTTATGAAAATTTTCATGTGATAAAGTACGAAATCCAATATTGTGTGCTCAAATCTCTTTCGAATTACATGTTTCTACCCTTTAGTATTCTGAAAAATCCTAGTCTATGAGTAAGGAAGAGCGTTCCAACTTTTAAAATTGAAATATGCTTTCATCCCCAAAATTCCTCATATTTGTATAAGACGGTTTTCATCAATTTCATGATATTTTACATAAAGAGAAAGTGATTTGCTTCCATTTCTTTCTCTTCTTGATTGTAATTTTGATCATGCTATTTATTGAGTTTGAATTTTTATTTTCTAAAGATACTTAACCAGGTCAAATACAAAAAATACAAATTTTCATCACTATGACCATTTGAACACAACCTTTCGAAGTTACGAAAAAGATGCACAACATTTTTGGTCCATAACTGGAAAGTCTAGACCTTTATCCAAAAGG
This sequence comes from Eucalyptus caleyi, assembly GCA_014182885.2. Lineage (NCBI taxonomy): Eukaryota > Viridiplantae > Streptophyta > Magnoliopsida > Myrtales > Myrtaceae > Eucalyptus > Eucalyptus caleyi. The sequence continues at coordinate 37,381,574 of CM024470.2, read as the reverse complement.
TCCTATTTTGGAAAAAATAATTTCGTGTACTTCTTTAAGGAGGGTTTTTTTTTTTTTTTTAGAGAAAATAAAGTGATTTTAGTGTTATGGAGACACCATGAAATCAATATTAAGTTAAAAAGGGACTGTATTTTGAGGTTGAGGATGTGCTGGTTCTAGTCGTTACCGGTTCTAGTTGTGCTTTTTTTTGTCATAGTGGTAAAACGTCGTACTTTGGCCTACTTAAATATCATTTATTATCATATTTTGCTCTCATAATTGATTCTTTCTTTCTTTCTTTCTTTCTTTCTTTCTTGCTAATTTAATAGTTATTGACAATTTGTATATGTAATAGTAGAAATCTTCTTGAACTTTGTAACAAAAATTTTCATATTATTTTAATACTACTTATGAAATAACTATGGTTCTTGAAATTTGATAGACATTAACAATTTTTTAATAAGTTTCCATAATTTCGTAAAAAGTTTAGAGTAAATTTATTTTTATATAAGTTTAAATATTCTTTTTTAATTTGCATTGTGTCTTTTTTGTAATGCCATCCCATTGATTTTTATCTTTCCATTAAGCACATGTAGAAGCATGCGATTTTCAACACTCAATCAACAACAACAATGGATAATAAGGAAAAACACACACATATCACATATCTCCAATGCTTTATTTATTTATTCGGAACATCTTAAAATTTACAAGCCCTCCACTTTAGGGCCATTTCGATCCGGTCATCCCCACATAAAAATATATTTAAAAAAAGGGGGTTTCACAAGCTTCAAGGGGAAATGTGTTTCCTCTAGCAGAGATTTAACCAAAAATGCCTCCCTTACGAGGACTTGCTACCTAGGCACCATCCACAAAACTTAACGGCATGGGAGATTGCGTTCGTTGGTTGAACTGTAAAAGGTCCTGTTGCCGATTCGAGCGTTCGTCGCAATGCAAACGTCACGGGCTTGGTTAATATCTATTATCCTTGCTCTGCTTTCGATAGATTTCAATTGAGATCGATGTTCCTTCTTTTAGGATTCAAGCACGCGTTGGGCGCGATTGGATTGTTGCCTTGCTCCGAGTGCTGCTGGTTGATCTGCTTCGAATCAGGCGGTGAATTCGAGCCTGAGACAGCGTAATTTTACTTCCCGATTTGTTGACCACCGAGTGTTTGATAATATGCCTCTTGGTTACTGCCATTGAATAGATTGCGATTTTGTTCGAACTGAAGATGCGCAGATGTAGGCCCATCATTTTCTTAGTGCATTGATTCAATTCGGGTTTTGTTTCATCATCGTCAAGATTGGTTCTAAACGTGTTCTGTTCTGTTCGTCTCTTCTTTGTATTTGGCATGTTTCTTTGCTGCGTTCAATCACAATAGCCCCTGACGAGAGGAATCGGCATTCAAAATGATGGTCCAAGCATTCCGTCTCTAAGTTCTGAGGCACTGGTTTGATTGCGGCGCATGTTTATCAAAGTACGTTCCTGTTCCTATGCTCTGCGTTTGAGTGATTATGGCCTGCCTGTGAGTAACGGTGATCTGGTGGGGAATGGAGAGGCCGATAATGAAATTGAATTGGTTCTGTGGTGAACCGAGACTGTGATGGAGATCTGGAGATGGTTGCCGGTGTCAACGGCAAACGTTGAGGGGAAGGAGCTTTCCGGGAAGGAAGTTGACATCTCTAGATCTCAAGGTTTCACTGGCAATATAGTTTTGTCGTATTTATCGATGACGCTTCATTCAGCTTTTTGAATTAAGGGGAAGAAATCATCGACTCTGTAAAATCTGACAGCATTTGAGCGGTTTCGAATATTGGAAGAGTTCGATTTGATGCTCCTTCCTCCAAGTTCTTTACAACTTGTCAAGTACCAAATTATATTTAATACGTTTCTCTAAATAGCATGGCATGTTTATAAAGGATGATGTTTTGAAATGAAACTCAGGTTGTTAGAAAGAAACTTTCTTGCCTGACTACCTTTTCTAAAAGGTTTGATGTTTTGTGAAAAATATGGTAAGTTTAAAAGTCAGCAGTACTTCTCAAACTTTAATTTGAATTTGGGTCAAAACCAGAACTAATGATTATTTGGATTTAATGCGAATCACTAAATTCAACTTTTGACGAACCTACATTTGGTATATTTTTAGTAGGCTCGGCTTGCTAACTTGCATGTTTTGCAGCATGTTAAATATTTGACATAGCAAGAGTCAATATTTGACGATTCTCAAAGGGAATTCATGCATATCTTTGGTAACAGTGGTTACCAAATGTAAAAAAAGAGGTATTTTGAAATGTAAGTTGTGACATGCTTTTAAATCGGAAGCTTCAACACCATTAACATTTTCGGCTGCTTCTTTTAACATTCTTTACAAGTATAGTAAAGTGTTGTATAGAATTGCTTTTATTAGTGGGAGTTACTTATATTATCATGCTGGTTATTATGTTTTGACGTTTCATAGTTGGTACCATCTAGAAGGTACTGAAAATCAATTGAAATCATTTTATGGCATATTTTCTCATAGAAACAATGAGAAATCTTTGCAGGTGCATTACAATACCAAAAGATTAATGATTGGATAGCGGGAACTGAGAATTTATTTTTGTTTGAAGATTTTGGAAATGTTAATTGGTTTTGATCAAAGGACTGAGTACATCATTGATCTTGTGAGATTTTGCGGGACAATTGCACCATTACTAAGGTCTAGAAGATTTAAACTTATGAATTCTTGCTTTGACACAATGTGAGATTTTGAGATTATTGTAACTGTTCAAAGCTTAAATTATTAGATATACATGCGTTAATATTTATTAATTTTGATCTTCTTTTTTTTTTTTATATGTGTATAAGGTATTTCTAATTCTAATAAGAAGTCTCGAGATTGGATAGCCATCTTGGGTACGACGGTTTTGCTAAAAGGATATCTTTCAAGAAAAATAACATAAAATATTACCGCAAGGTTAATATCATAAGGGACATATGAGGCATAAGTGTCAATTGAGTCTCTCTGACATTTTTTGAAGTACACAGATTTACATAGAAATCAAAGGAGGACCAGACTTTAAAGTAGCATTAATGGATCACATGAAGAAATGTTATTTTTGGTCATGTCATCACATTGACCCATCCCAATAGAATAGCATATAGCATTTGTAGTCATGGTTGTCTGACATTGATTGAGAGAGGCATTATGATGGCTATGGTTCGATGTTGTTGTTTTTGTTGGTGGTGGTTGTTTAATGTTTTAGCAGCCTTCGAGTTATTTTATAAAATTTAGTTTTTTCAAAAATGTCTTGCAATTAACGTTGCCCAAGTGAAAGAATGTTGAAAAAACTTATGAATGTGGGTTAACATTAATTGCACAATATTTTAGTTTGTGAAATAGATTGTTATAAAGTTAATAAAACGAGACTATGCTAAATCACCAAGTTCGTTCATGTAATTATATTATATTGGGCTTAGCACATCTTAGTTACAGTGATCATAGTTGAATGGTCAATATAGGTTAGTATATTAATAATTACTTGTGATAAATGACTCTCTTAGAATATGCTATGTAAATATGTTATAGTCCTCTCTCCTCTCCTAATTTCATACACTTACTGTTTATCCAATGAGACCGTCCAAAGGAGAAGGACAGAAAGACCTACTCTCGAATTCGTACGATTTTATTTGTTTTGATCAGTTCAAGAACGATGTTTGTCTAAACCAGCTACGTGTTTTTATTTAAGGATAGGTATTTCTAAATCATGTATACCAATTTTAGATTGTTGAATTTCTTACATTATCAATCCCAAAACATGGAGTGAAACGGTAAACTGTTTTTTCAAGCCTAACCCTCGAAAATATTGTGAGAATATCTTCATCGATTTTCTTACCTTGATGCATGAATATTTTAAAAGCTAAAAAGAAAAAAGGGGCCAAATTCTTATATGAAAAAAAAAAAAAAAAAAAATACATCACATACGGGCATAGTAACGCAAAACACCACAAATTCTCTGGTAATTATTTCCACTCATGTTTCGTTTTTTTTTTTTTTTTTTTTATTGTCAATTAAACATAAAATAAATGTTGCGTATCTGGGCAAGCTTCTGAAACACATGTTTTTGCATTGGGGGCTTGGGCCTAGGGAAGGTCCCTGGAAAGTCTGAGCACAAGTAGCTTCGGCCCGAGCCCGTCTAGGTCCGCATGGTGATTAGGTCTAGTTCAAACTTTAAACCCACGGCACATCAAAGACAATTCCTATGTTAGTAGCTATAAGTCAACTGATTTAGAAAAGTTTGGTGATAGATAATGCTCATACGCAAATTTTGACATGTTTATTGAATATTGGATTATTTGTCACTCCTCCCATATATTTGGAAATCCACTGTGATTTTTCACGGTCTAACCGATGTGGTAAATGAAACTATTTCCTAACTTTTTGTGCATGTAAAACCCGTTTTGTTCATTAGATTTGATGACTTGCTAGCCGAAAATCAAAAAAACAAAAACAAAATTGTGGTGACGTCAGGAGAAATGCTAATCTTTGCAAACAGATGGAACACTGGTTCCTTTTATTTATTTATTTTTTTTTACCTTTTTAAAATTTTAATGTTATATGCTTTCACAAACAGCTTTCTAAACCTGGGTAAAATTATTCAGGGTTAAGAGAGAGAGAGAGAGATCTATCCAAAGATGCAATGAAAATACAAGCTCATGCACATTGAAGCATAAATAATCTTTCTTGCTTCAGTACTTCCTCGGCATTTTATTGATTCATATATTTATAGATGAGGGAAATTGAAAACTCTCCCCCAGACAATCTTATTTTGTCTCATAGTCACATGATTGACTGAATTAATATGTCATGCTTTGGTGCTAATGTTGGTTCTATGACAATGGTCTCATACTGCGACATTATATACACCTCCCAAAGTTAATCCATATACTGGCCAAGTAGGATCTCAAAGATCGCATTGAAGTATGATTGTGCACCCTCACCACATTGAGGTCCGACACAAACCCGCACCTTAGCCCAAAGCAAAACTCCAGAAAATGTGCCGTCATTGCGTACCCATCGTTCCATCTAGAACCAAACCCTCACTGGTGGCCAACTTGATTAGAGTGACAGGCCTTGCCTAGCCAAATGATGGGACCTCTCACATTTTTGTAGAAGAGGTGAGCAAAGGATCATGACTTCGGAGACCTTACCTAGTTGTGCAAAGGCAAAAGGAGATTCAACAGGAAGAATGGATGCACCTAGATCTAATGAGAAACCTAAGTAACCCTGTCACCTGTGAAGCTTATGTTAGTGATCTAGGTTTAAAATTGATCAAGACAACTTGCATAACATTTTTGAATTAAAAATAAAATGTAATGAAAGTGCATTTGATTTTTCTAGCGTAAGTAAGTCTCATATTTATGAATATCTAGTTGATACAAGTAAAATAAATTAATGACGATTCCTAATTGAATTGAATTGATGTGCCAACTTTGAGCACCTCCTTAGCGCATGCAAGTGTGTGAGGTGGTTTGCGACCTCTTCCGGAGGCATATCACCCATCAAAATCTTCGTATCGATGAGAGGAAATTCAAATATGTGATCAAAATTCACTTTCACATGACAAAAAATCACAAAAACAGGCAAAACAGTCCTAAGCTAGGTTAAGTTCAAAATGGCCTTGGGTAGTGGATTTGGCCTCCCCCATAGGCGTGCCACCCACAAAAACACTCAGCTCGACAAGACGAATCCAAATATACAATCGAAATCAAGTTTCAACATATAAAATTTTCAAAATAGGGAAAATTCCTTATGTTCGAGTTCTAGGTTATACCGACGTTGATACCAAATATAAGCCATCGAAATGGCTTCACAAGATTGATATAGCTAGAAAGTCAAACATCTAGGAGGAGAAGGCGAAGATTTGCGTACCTAATTTGGAATCCATGATTCTCGAAGTAGAACGGCAGCAATCCGAACCCTCGGCGCTAAAGATCTTCTCCTCTACCGCCCTCGATACTTTGGTTCAATGAGACTGCCCCCCCTCACGAACATTCTTTATGTGAGGTAGTAGTGTATTTTTTTTAGAACGGCGAAAAGTGAGGGTTAGAGGAGAGATCTTAGCTTAATAGAGTTTTGGACAAGCTCTCTCATCTTGTGTTAGATCCAACTCGGCTCATACAAACCAGACTCATATTCGATTATTAAGAAATTTTATATCTTACCTTATTAGATTAGTTCCATAAAAACAGTAAATTATAATCTCAATTAATGTAGCTCACGTTAAGAAAACTCTTACAGATGCAACATTCTTGGTTGTGCTAGTGGTTGATGTTCTTTGATATATATGTTTTTACTGTTAATTTTCTCTCTTGGTCCACCAATTTATGAAGGTATTCCGCCATTGACTCTACTATGCTTGAGAATTTCGCCACAGATCTCCCACGAGAGAGTTCTCTTACCAGATGCGAACAACCGCTTCCGTTTGGGAAAGCTGCAGGTGAAAGGATGACTTACAATTGGCGCGAGAGGAACTGGTAGTCACCCTTTAGTAGTTGCTTGCAGCACTGGGAGGAACTGGCTTAGCATGGAGAATATTGGACCTTTGTTACATTGGGAGCACAAGAACTATAGTCTTCAACTCTTCATTGTTTTCAATTTGTTTTTGGTTTCGATGAGTTAATAGGAGCTCGTACTTTAACTAGATCACAAATTTTAGGGTAGCGACCCTGCAAATACCTGAAAATTTTAAAATGGATTAAAAAAATTATTTTAAATTATTTCAAATTATTTTTTATATTTTTTCCCTTTCATCTTCATCATCTTCTCCTTCCATACTCAGTTGCCGTCCACACCGGTACAGTGCCATTGCCGCCGCTCGTTAATGCCATCACAGTGCCATTATTGTTGTCTACCGCAGTGGAGCTCGTGACTATCTCTCACGGTCCCTGATCTCCGAGATATTGTACGTGCATGGTTGGCAGTGGGGTCAAGTTGCCTCATGGCTTTTAAAGATCGGGCGTGGTGAAGCTAACCTTATGACATGCGGTACTTCAATTACAAAAGTGAAAATGAAGACTAAACAGATCAAAGCTATTTTCTCGAAGCTCGTGTGCGGTCTTTAGTGAAAATAAAGCCCATTTGTCTATACCTATAACCAATCTTGGTCCATACTTAAGCATCGTGTTTTTCCAAAGTTATACTACTATTATTACGTCTAATATTATTTTTTGCTGGCAGAATCTATTATGCGTGTAATTATATATGTCTTGAGTGGCCTTGTGGTGGTAAATTCTTGCATAGCAAGGAAAAACTATTTCTTGGGGATGGAAATTTCGAGGAAGCCACCAAGGCTGTTTTTATGAGGGAACCTATGGCCTGGAGTTGTTTGTCGGTGCGTACAATAATTGAGTCTGCTGGGACCGATACTAATCTACACCATTCACTCCTTTTGTAGGCCATTCACTATTTTGTCAAACCACAAAAAAGCTAGGGCCAGTACTGATCTGCACTATTCCCTACTTTTGTCGGCCACAAAGAACCTTGCGTCAATCACACCGTCCGAATAACGCGGTGGTGTACAGTCTTTAGGTGAAAATAAGTGCATGTGTTCACACCTTCGGGTGTCTTGGTCCACCCTAAAGCACCATCGTTTTCCAAAGTACTAAAAATAAGTCGTACATCTCTGATTTCGTAGCATAAAACCCAAGAAGATCTAGTGGGGAAGGAACTACCCGAAATTACTGTGCCAAATCTTAAGCTAAGGGCCTGTTTGGCAACTTGCCCAACAATGCCAGATTCTGATTTTTTGTTTCCAGAATTAGTTTGGGACGAGAATCGCGTTTGGTAAATTTTTTGTTCCCGGGAACAAATTTGTCCCGAGAACAATTTTGGACAAGATTTGAGAATCTAAAAAAAAATTGATTCTACGTCCAAGAATCAGAAAAAGAATCAAAATGGTAAAACCTTCTTCTTCTCTTTCAACATCTCGGTTGCCATTCGCCATCACCCGTCGCAGTCCGCCGCCGCCCGCCGCCGCTGCCAGTCCGCCGCCGGTCGCCGCTCCGGTGAGGTCGCCGGAGGCTCGCCAGGCCAGGGCGAGATCCAGCGAGCTCGCCGGAGGCAAGCCCAGCCACTGGCGGGGTTGGGCAAGCCTCGTCGGTGGCCAGGCGAGCCTCGCCGGCAACTGGGTGAGGCTCGGCCTCACCAGATCGGGCGAGGTCGAGCCTCGCCGGTGGCTAGGCGAGCCTCGCCCAACTGCCAGTGAGGCTTGCCTGGCCATCGGCGAGGCTCGCCCAGCCCCGCCGGTGGCCAAGCTGGCCTCGTCGAGGCTGGGCGAGGCCAGCCTGGCCACCGGCGAGGCTGAGCCTCGGCGGGGCTGGGCGAGCCTCGCCCAGTGCCCGGCGAGGCTCGGCCGACGAAGGCCGAGCCTCGGCGGGCGGCGGCGCTTCGGTGAGCGTCGTAGGCCCTCGTCTGGCCGGTCGCCGGTCCGGCGACCGGCCAAATGAAGAAGAAGAAGAAGAATAGGAAAAAGGGGAAAAAAAGTAAAAAAGTAAAGAAATTATTTAAAATTTATTTAAAAATCAAAATAAATTCTTTAAAATTTATTTAAAAATCAAAAGAAATTAATTTAACATAATCAATTAATACGGTGCATCAAACGCAATTCTATTCAGAATAAAAAATTTTGAACAGTTATCAAACGCGCTTTTTTACTCGGAATCGGTTAAAACGAGAATCAAAAATAATCATTTTAATCGAATCGCCTCCAGGGAGAATGAATCGTTACCAACGCGCCCTAAGAGTCGCTTCTGATTATTGAATTCCATTGTCTAATGGCTTGTTCGTGGAAACCCCAAAGGATTCATCATGTTTTCTTGAGTTTAGAGGTGCGGATGTCTACAACAATTTCATCGATCATCTCTATGGAGCACTTGACCTAAAAGGGATGTACACTTTTATTGATGGTTAGGAGCTTAGAAAAGGAGAGCAAATATGGTCGACGCTTTAGAAGGCAATTGAGAAATCACGCATCACAATCATTGTTTTCTTTGAAGATTATGCTTCCTCATCGGGGTGTTTGGACGAGGTGGCAAAGATCATGGAGTGCAAGGAAAAAGGAGAACTCACGGTCTTTCCTATGTTTTACAAAGTGGTGAAGCTCACGATCAGTTTTACTTTTCCAAAGAGTCCCCATCTCTCACATTTATCTCTTTTTTCCAAAAATAAAAAAATAAAAAATAAATAACCACCGAATCCTTTTGTTCATTTTTGTCTCCAAAGCTCATAATAACACACATAAACAACCATTCCATCTGTATTCCAAACTAATTTTTCTATTCGAGACTTACTTCTAAAATAGAAATTCATTTGATACATAATTTCATTTTTTATTTCTAGAATAAATTTTTACTCAAGGAATAGGTTTGGAATAAGAATTTTTATTTCTCTATTTAGAATAAAAATAAAAATAAAAAAGAAATAAAAACTCTTCTCATTACTCGTCTTCTTTACTAGTCGATCACCCACTTGTCGTTCACTGCCACCGGCCACCTACTGCTTGCCGCCGGTCGTCGCCAGTCACTGGCAATGACCAAGTTGGATCTTTGTGTAATCCAAATCTAATAACTGTATACTCCTTCAAAAGCCATTTTTTTTTTTTTTTTTTTGTAACAATCCGCTCTCTTGGCTGGCCACGACTCGTCTAATCCTCATCTCAAATGTTTTTGATCCAAATTTCCGCAATTATTGGATTCGTGAAATACCTTGCCCGAATCATATCTAACTCTACAGCAAGGAATTAGGACCAATTCCACTATCTTGGAGTTGTCCAATAACTCTATATTTATGTTAGTTTGAGAGACATAAAACCAAGTACCAGTAACGAAAATTGCGAGTCCTTGGTATATATGTAAACATGCAGAGGTTCTCTCTAGTACAGATGGAAGCCCAAGGCGAATGTTGAGTGAATCCGTGAAAGGACGGACGCAGAGAGAGAGAGAGAGAGAGAGAGAGAGAGAGAGGGAGGCAGGAAGGCAGATACAGAACAAATTGGTCCAACATAGGGTTCCTGACAGGATAACCTTTGCCAACCGCGTATATCAAAGAGGCCCTACTCTTTGTCAGGGAGCTGATGCAGCCTCGCTATGACCTACTTTGTCACTTGCACCAGTCATTATGAATACGTATGATAATTATTTTATTTTTGTTCTCAATTTGTTTTTGAAATAAAAATTTGTTTAGAAAAATTATTTCGTTTTTTTATTTTTAGAATAGATTTTAATCTTAAAAATAGGTTTGGAATAGAAATAAAAAAAAAAATTTTTTTACTTATATTTTTGAAATAGAATTGAGAAATAAAACTCTTCTCATTATTTGTCATCGCTATTAACCAGCCGCCCATCCGCCGCTGTTGATCACCATCCACTGTCCGCCTGGTTGCCATCCGTTGACGGAGGCCAATCGTCACCACCAACGATTGCCATAGGCCGGTTGCCGACCGCCATTTGCCGGTTGTCATATGCCATCCACCACCACCCGCCTCCGCTAGTGGACCCTCCGCTAGTTATTGTCCATCGCCCTCCAAATGTCATCATCAAACAAATTTCTATGCCAATAATAGAAATTTTATGTCATTATCAATTGGGTATTTTTGTTTAGAAACTTATCCAAGTATAGAAATAGAAAAACCTATTTCTTAATCTTTGACCAGAATAATTACCATTCCCGATTTCAAGGCCTCGTCTCTTCACTTTCCGCTCCATCATCATGAATAGATAATTCAGCTTCTCTCTCTGTGCATTTTCCCATGCAGTTCGAATCCGACAGAAGAATCCAAAACCGCTCTGAACCACCCCCGTGACGAAACAATCCAACGGCCAAGAAATTTTTGGCGACTGCAGTGAAGCCCTTTTTACCCCTCTAGGAGTTGTTTCTGACGAGAGTAAAAATGCTTTCTTGAAACGAAGACCTTTTCTATCTCTTTTGCAGTTTAAAAGAACAGCATGAAAGGGTAAGTCTTCTGCTTTTCTGTCTCGTAGCCTTTGGCTTGTAACTTCTTGAGCTTTATTCCGACCTTGTTTTCCCTTTTTCGTTCATCTTGCATGTCGAGCCGTCCAGTGGGCCGCTTAAAATGAAGAAGTTCGTAATTGAGCCCCTGTTTTATTTGACACAAACAAGCTTTGTTTAATTCAAATGCATTGTGCCTGAACATAAATGTGTATTTTGTCTGAATGCAGAGAAATGCAATAAAAGATGCTAGTGTAGGACTCAGCTAAGCACATGTGTTTTCTATTATTATTATTATGGATCCAATAGCACCACTATCAACGAACTTGATTCTTAGTTTTCTCACGAAATGAATGAAAGAACTACAAGCAAAAATTTATATATCAATGCAAAGTTAGAGGTATAAACTTGTAAAAAACGGACTCTTTTGACATTTGGTGAGTAATGTTGTGATTATCTTAGTATTAAAAGGATTGTTGTCGTCACATGTATTATATGTTACCTGAGTAGTCATGTGTTAAATTACTACTTAGTGAAGAAGAAATCACTCGAAGTTGGGGATGTAATTTCAAGGAAGCAAGCAAAGTTTTTTCTGGTTGGTGAGCCTCCACTTCCTTTTTCAGCTGCGAAGAAGCTCGAGTTAATCACACAAATCCAAGTAATGCGGTGGTGAAATAAGTCCAGGTGTTCGCACCTATTACATATTGTAGTCCATACTTAAGCACCATGTTTTTTCAAAGTTGTACCATTATTAATAGATCTATTTTTTTTTTATTTTTTTTTGCCGGAACACTTAATTGTGTGTAATTATATATCTCTTGAGTGGTCTTGTGGTAAATTATTATACAGCAAGGACAAGAACTACTTCTTCGAAGGTTGGGATGAAATTTCGAGGAAGACCACCAGAATTGCTTTCATGAGTGAGCCTATGACCTAGATCACGAGAATCTTCCACCCTAGAGTTTCGTCCGTGCAATAATTTTGTCGGCCATAGAGAAGCTTGTGTCAATTAGCAAATTCAAATAACACGGTGGTACGTAGTCTTTGGTAAAAATGAGTCAACGTGTTCACACCTATTAGATAACTTGGTCCATCCTTAAGCACCATCATTTACCAAAGTTCTAAAAAAAGTCGTGCATCTCTGTCCTCTAGTATAAGTATAAATCAACCGTGAAGTTTGAATTGTACTCAACCGTGACTTGAACGTGAAATAAGGTGTTTAAGATTGAATCAAAACTGATAATGCCACTTGTCAATCAATTTTTGGAGTGGAACTCGTCTGATCGTGAAAGAAAAACCCGAAAGCTATAGTTTTGCAGTGCACAAGCATCAAACTTTGGATCATAGCCTCATCGTGTCCGTGATCAATCTTAAGCATAAGGAATTTAAAATCCTTCAATTAGCCACGCCTTGTCTAATTCACTGAACATGAAAACCAAAGCACATGACATAATCACTGTAGCGTGTCCCTCACAGATTCTTCAAAAGAGTTATAGTTTTAGGAGTGAAAGTCTGAAAATATCGCCCAAACTCTCGGAGACGGTGGCCACTTTGACCCACATTCTTAAATTGTTTACGAGTTGACATCCATCGTTTTGTCAGGTTGATTGCGAACAAAATACTCAGCCAGACTATAAAGCGATAATCAAATGTTTAAGGCTTGAGGATGTGGTTAAGCACAAGAAAAAGTTAGCATACTCCACATCGCTCTTTCAGTACTACATTCCTTGGTTAAATTCTCATATCATGAGATTTCTTAAAGTAAATACATATATAGTTCTCTTTTAATGTTTCGAAGACTAAAAAGAAGAAGAAGAAGAACATGAGTCCAGCGCATCAAACAAGTATGGATGAATCCATATCAAAGCAGCAAGCAAAAAGGGGCTTGAATCGGATGCCATGTCAAATAAACAAAAGGTCATATTTGAAGACAGTGTTTGAATGTCGATCCAACATACGCAACTCAAAAAACAAAGACGAATTCAGGCCAATCAGAGCAACATGCATGATCCATTGCGTACGATTCAATTAACAGCATTGAATTCAATCATATTGGCGTGCATGAGTCCAATGGTCTTTGCGCTTCTTGTTATACTAACCTTCTTCCTACGCCTGGGACCTTTTAATAATGAGCAAAATAGAGGATTGCATCTCGTAAGTAGAGGAGCAGTGGATTGGGCGAGAAGATTTTCTCTTTTTTAAATTCGCTTTCAATATAACTTCTGCTAGCTGCACCAATCGTCTTTTTCCCGAATTTTGATTGGGTTTCTATGCAATAGGTAGTAATAATTTTCGGTTATCGACACAAAATACTATTTATGATGTATGATGTTTAACTAGCTAATTTCGTGACAGGTGCAAACGTGTATGTGTTATTCATGGCTTAAATAAATGCAAAATAACATGCATGGGTCCGAAAGAGTTACTATGAATTAACACAAATCAATATTTAGGTGTCCGATTCATAGCATAAGTTTCATGATATAACATGGATGAGTCCACATAAGCAATACTATGCAATGCATGTTGCAAATGGTCGAGACAGGGAGTCCGTTTTATCAAAACCTATTTTTCAAATATTTTTACATTATTTTCAAAATGCTTGTATACACTAGACGCCTAACTTTTTAGCATAGATTTGACTCAAATTGACTAAGAGTATTACTTCCTTACAAATTTGATCGAAGGATATAATTAGATCATACTTGTTAACATTATTGTTGTCTACCGCAGTGGAGCTCGTGACTATCTCTCACAGTGGAGCACGTTCATGGTTGGCAGTGGGGTCAAATTGGCTCATGGCTTTTAAAGATCGGGCGTGGTGAAGCTAACCTTATGACATGCGGTACTTCAATTACAAAAGTGAAAATGAAGACTAAACAGATCAAAGCTATTTTCTGGAAGCTCGTGTGCGGTCTTTAGTGAAAATAAAGCCCATTTGTCTATACCTAAAGCCAATCTTGGTCCATACTTAAGCACCGTGTTTTTCCAAAGTTATACTACTATTATTACGTCTAATATTATTTTTTGCCGGCAGAATCTATTATGCGTGTAATTATATATGAGTGGCCTTGTGGTGGTAAATTCTTGCATAGCAAGGAAAAAACTATTTCTTGGGGATGGAAATTTCGAGGAAGCCACCAAGGCTGTTTTTATGGGGGAACCTATGGCCTGGAGTTGTTTGTCGGTGCGTACAATAATTGAGTCTGCTGGGACCGGTACTAATCTACACCATCCACTCCTTTTGTAGGCCATTCACTACTTTTGTCAACCACAAAAAAGCTAGGGCCAGTACTGATCTGCACTATTCCCTACTTTTGTCGGCCACAAAGAGCCTTGCGTCAATCACGCCGTCCCATTAACGCGGTGGTGTACAGTCTTTAGGTGAACATAAGTCCATGTGTTCACACGTTCGGGTGTCTTGGTCCATCCTATCGTTTTCCAAAGTACTAAAAATAAGTCGTACATCTCTGTTTTCGTAGCATAAAACCCAAGAAGATCTAGTGGGGAAGGAACTACCCGAAATTACAGTGCCAAATCTCTGTTTTCGTAGCTAAGAGTCGCTTCTGATTATTGAATTCCATTGTCTAATTGCTTGTTCGTGGAAACCCCAGAGGATGTATCATATTTTCTTGAGTTTCAGAGGCGCGGATGTCTACAACAATTTCATCGATCATCTCTATGGAGCACTTGACCTAAAAGGGATCTACACTTTTATTGATGACTAGGAGCTTAGAAAAGGAGAGCAAATATGGTCAGACGCTTGAGAAGGCAATTGAGAAATTACGCATCATGATCATTGTTTTCTTTGAAGATTATGCTTCCTCATTGCGGTGTTTGGACGAGGTGGCAAAGATCATGGAGTGCAAGGAAAAAGGAGACCTCACGGTCTTTCCTATGTTTTACAGAGTGGTGAAGCTCACGATCGGTTTTACTTTTGCAAAGAGTCCCCATCTCTCACATTTATCTCTTTTTTCCAAAAATAAAAAAATAAAAAAAATAACCACCGAATCCTTTTGTTCATTTTTGTCTCCAAAGCTTATAATAACACACATGACAACCATTCCATATGTATTCCAAACTAATTTTTCTATTCGAGATTTACTTCTAAAATAGAAATTCATTTGGTACATAATTTCATTTTTTATTTCTAGAATATATTTTTACTCAAGAAATAGGTTTGGAATCAAAAATTTATTTCTCTATTTAGAATAAAAATGAAAAAAAAGATATAAAAACTTTTCTCATTACTCGTCCTCTTTACTAGTCGATCACCCACTTACCGTTCACTGCCACCAGCCACCTGCTACTTGCCGCCAGTCATCGCCAGTCACTGGCAATTACCAGGTTGGATCTTTGTGTAATCCAAATCTAATAATTGTATACTCCTTCGAAAACCTTTTCTTTTACAATCCGCTCTCAAATGTTTTTTATCCAAATTTCCACAATTATTGGATTCGTGAAATACCTTGTCCGAATCATATCTAACTCTACAGCAAGGAATTAGGACCAATTCCACTATCTTGGAGTTGTCCAATAACTCTATATTTATGTTAGTTTGAGAGACATAAAACCAAGTACCAGTAACGAAAATTGTGAGTCCTTGGTATATATGTAAACATGCAGAGGTTCTCTCTAGTACAGATGGAAGCCCAAGGCGAATGTTGAGTGAATCCGTGAAAGGACGGACGCAGAGAGAGAGAGAGAGAGAGAGAGAGAGAGAGAGAGAGAGGGAGGGAGGCAGGAAGGCAGATACAGAACAAATTGGTCCAACATAGGGTTCCCGACCGGATAACCTTTGCCAACCGCGTATATCAAAGAGGCCCTACTCTTTGTCAGGGATCTGATGCAGCCTCGCTATGACCTGCTTTGTCACTTGCACCAGTCATTATGAATACGTATGATAACTATTTTATTTTTATTCTCAATTTACTTTTGAAATAAAAATTTGTTTAGAAAAATTATTTCGTTTTTTTTTAGAATAGATTTTTATCTTAAAAATAGGTTTGGAATAGAAATTAAAAGAAAAAAACTTTTACTTCTCTATTTTTGAAATAGAATTGAGAAATAAAAACTCTTTTCATTATTTATCATCGCTATTGCCCGGCCGCCCATCCGCCGCTGCTGATCACCATCCATTGTCCGCCTGGTTGCCATCCATCGACGGAGGCTAGTCGCCACCACCAACGATTGCCATAAGCCGGTTGCCAACCGCCATTTGCCGGTTGTCATATGCCATCCACCACTGCCCGCCTCTGCTAGTGGACCCTCCGCTAGCTATTGTCTATCGCCCTCCGGATGTCATCATCAAACAAATTTCTATGCCAAGAATAGAAATTTTATGTCATTATTAACTAGGTATTTTTGTTTAGAAACTCATCCAAGTATAGAACTAAAAAACCTATTTTTTTCTAAAAATTAATCTTTGACCAGAATAATTACCATTCCCGATTTCACGGCCTCATCTCTTCGCTTTCCGCTCCATCATCATGAATAGATAATTCAGCTTCTCTCTCTCTCTCTGCATTTTCCCATGCGGTTCGAATCCGACAGAAGAATCCAAAACCGCTCTGAACCACCCCCGTGACGAAACAATCCAAGGGCCAAGAAATTTTTGGCAACTACAGTGAAGCCCCTTTTACCCCTCTAGAAGGCGTTTCTGACGAGAGTAAAAATGCTTTCTTGAAACGAAGACCTTTTCTATCTCTTTTGCAGTTTAAAAGAACAGCATGAAAGGGTAAGTCTTCTGCTTTTCTGTCTCGTAGCCTTTGGCTTGTAACTTCTTGAGCTTTATTCCCACCCTGTTTTCCCTTTTTCGTTCATTTGCATGTCGAGCCGTCCAGTGGGCCGCTTAAAATGAAGAAGTTCATAATTGAGCCCCTGTTTTTTTTGACACAAACAAGCTTTGTTTAATTCAAATGCATTGTGCCTAAACATAAATGTGTATTTTGTCTGAATGCAGAGAAATGCATTAAAAGATGCTAGTTTAGGACTCAGCTAAGCAAATGTTTTTTCTATTATTATTTAGGATCTAGTAGCACCATTATCAACGAACTCGATTCTTAGTTTTCTCATGAAATGAATGAAAGGACTACAAGCAAAAAAATTTATATATCAACGCAAGGTTAGAGGTATAAACTTTTAAAAACGGACTCTTTTGACATTTGGTAAGCAATGTTGTGATTATCTTAGTATTAAAAAGTATTGTTGTCGTCACATGTATTATATGTTACCTGAGTAGTCATGTGTTAAATTACTACTTAGTAAGAAGAAATCACTCGAAGTTGGGGATGTAATTTCAAGGAAGCAAGCAAAGTTTTTTCTGGTTGGTGAGCCTCCACTTCCTTTTTCAGCCGCGAAGAAGCTCGTGTTAATCAAACGAATCCAAGTAATGCGGTGGTGAAATAAGTCCAGGTGTTCGCACCTATTACATATTGTAGTCCATACTTAAGCACCATGTTTTTTCAAAGTTGTGCCATTATTAATAGATCTATTTTTTTTTTTTTTGCTGGAACACTTAATTGTGTGTAATTATATATCTCTTGAGTGGTCTTGTGGTAAATTACTATACAACAAGGACAAAAACTACTTCTTCGAAGGTTGGGATGAAATTTCGAGGAAGACCACCAGAATTGCTTTCATGAGTGAGCCTATGACCTAGATCACGAGAATCTTCCACTCTAGAGTTTTGTCCGTGCAATAATTTTGTCGGCCATAGAGAAGCTTGTGTCAACCGGCAAATTCAAATAACGCGGCGGTACACAATCTTTGGTAAAAATGAGTCCACGTGTTTACACCTATCAGATAACATGGTCCATCCTTAAGCACCATCATTACCAAAGTTCTAAAAAAGTCGTGCATTTCTGTCCTCTAGTATAAGAATAAATCCACAAGAAGAACAAGTAGTGAACGACCTACCTGAAAACACAATTTCAAACCTTCAGCTAATACTCATTGTTGTTCGTTAAAATCCATCATATGATGGCTTCTTCGCCGAAATCCAAAAGTATTTACGACGTCTTCTTGAGTTTCAGAGGCACGGATGTGCGTAAGAGCTTCCTTAGCCATCTCTACCAAGCTTTATATCAAAATGGAATACACACTTTCCAGGATAAGGAGAAACTGAGAAAGGGAGACCAGATATTGGCGACTCTTATGAAGGCCATTGAAGAATCGTGCATCGCAATCATCATTTTTTCCGAGAACTACGCTTCCTCATCGTGGTGCTTGGAAGAGACGGCGAAGATTATGGAGTGCAAGGAGCAAAAGGACCTCACCGTTCTACCAGTGTTTTACAAAGTGGACCCAAGAGAAGTGAGAGAGGGGAGAAAGATTTATAGGGAAGCTCTGGATAAGCATGAGGATAAGTTCAAAAATGATCTAGAGAAAGTGAAGAAATGGAAGAAAGCTCTTTTTGATGCTGGTAACTTGTCCGGGTGGCATTTGAATGATGAGTAAGTTCAAAGTAGCTCAATTTTTGTGTAGAAGCTGATCTTTACAAGTAAGTATAAAGACTGTTTGCATTAAAAAAAAAAAATGACAGATAGATGACTATAGTAAAAAATGTTAAAACTTGATCTACCAATGGACAGAATGTTAAGTGACGTTATTGCACTTAAACCCATTTCTTTGAATGAAGTAAGAAAGTTTGCAGCAACAGATAATTAGTGTATACAAGCCATGTAAGGCAATAACGTTGTGCTTTAGGTATTTAATTGAATCAAAATCTTAACCACCGTTTAAAGTCCTAAATAGCTCTTTTTGATGAAACGTATAAATATAATACATATAACAGTCAAAAGGGAAAGTAAGTAAATCATCATATATAAATCAACAGAGCATGAATCACTTGGCTGACCAAAAGTTGAATCCCATAATGGTTGTTTTCGACTCAGTGAGAAATTTTTTTGTTTTGGCTGTGATTATATGAAAATGTGACGTATTTTTTTCATTGTTAGCTTATGATTGCTTGTTATTTGCTTATTCAAATTGCTCAAAAGATGCTCCAACCTCTTTTTCCATTTTTGACAGAGATGAGTCGAAGCTTATACTGCAAATTGTGAAGGAGATTTCCAATCGCCTTAACCTAATGCCGTTGTATGTTACTAAGCATCTGGTTGGGATAGAGACCCCAGTTGTTAAGTTGAAAGAGATGTTAAACCTTGCGTCTGATAATGATGTTGTCATGGTGGGGCTATGGGGACAAGGAGGGATAGGAAAAACAACGTTAGCAAAAGTTCTTTACAATTCTATGTTTAGACAATTTGACGGTTCATGTTTTCTCGGAAATGTTCGAGAAGCTTCGAAAGATTCCAAGGATTTAGTTCCATTGCAAAACAAATTACTATCCGATGTTTTATCACTGCAAAATGGATTGGTAGTCACCAATGCTGATAGAGGTATCAATATCATACAACATAGACTTCGTCACAAAAAAGTTCTCCTTGTCCTTGATGATGTGGATGACTTGTACCAGTTACATGCTTTAGCAGGAGAAAGCAAATGTTTTGGTAATGGAAGTAGGGTCATTATTACTACAAGAAATAAACATTTGCTAACTTGTTATGGAATTGATCAAGATCATGTGTATAAAGTTAAACCATTGAGTTACCATGAAGCTCATGAGCTGCTTAGCAATCATGCTTGTTTGATACTCCAAAAATTAGAAAACATGACAGATTTGGTGAAAAGTGTTTTAAATCATGCTGGAGGACTTCCTTTAGCACTTGAGGTTCTCGGTTCCTACTTACGTGGTAAAAGAGAAGATATATGGGAAAGTACACTGGAGAAAGTTTCTAGGATTCCCAACAAAACCATTAATGATGTTCTCAGAATAAGTTACGATGGACTAGAAGAAAATGAGCAAGAGATTTTTCTCAACGTTGCCTGCTTTTTTAAGTGGAAGGATAGCAAATACATAAAGAAAGTCCTTGATAGTTGCGATGTTCAGACAACTGTAGGATTTGATATACTCATCCAGAGGTCCTTGATAAGCATTGACAATGGAATACTACAAATGCATGACTTGATTCAATTGATGGGCATGGAGATTGTGAGACAAGAATGTCGTGATGATCCCAGCAGTCGCAGCAGACTATGGCGATATGATGATGTTGCCGATGCTTTGTCAAGCGATGTGGTAAGACTTGCAAACATGATCAAAATATTGCTCCTTATTTTTTACTTTAATTATTGAAAATGCATAAGCTGAAATAGTCTTGTATATACAGGGAGATTGTGTTGTAAAAGCCATTGTGTTGGAGCCACCTGAGCTAAAAGAGCTAAGTATCCATCATAATGCTTTTCCAAAAATGAGAAAGTTGAAATTGCTCATCATACGCAATGTTCATATTTCTTTCCATGGCCCTATATGTCTTCCTAATGAGCTAAGATGGATGGAATTTGATGGAAGTGGTGCTTGGATTCCAAAATTTCCTCCCGGTCACAAGAAATTAGTAGGTATTGATATGAGGAAAGGCAATATCGCAGAATTCATAAAACACTTTAAGGTGAGCTTTTATCTACATAGATTGTTTTATTATCCTACTTCATTTGTACGGGCATATGCGTGTTTGATGTACCATTATTCGTATGGAAATGGCGTTCCATTGTTTTAGAAGCCACTTCTCTATTTTCTTTCAGAATGATGTTAACTACTTGCATTGGAAATAACGCGCAGCAAACTGGCATTTGAAAAACTAAGGGAAACAACTTTACTAGAAATATCCAATGGAAACATTTTGCCGATAAAATACACAATGCAAAGAAATTTTATTATAATATGGAGAAAGAGCAGATTTCAAATTTTTTTATGAAGGTCATTGGATCATGAGTAAATTCAAATTTTAATATATTGAAATATGTGAGAGATAAAATTAAATTACCAATTTCATGTAGTTGCCCATGGGAACTATATTTGTTAAATAAGCAATTGAGGCTCATGGATGGAAGGAATAAAAAAGAGGTTGAAATCCCTCACAATTAGAAGGCTTTTATTACGTTATGCACAAGGACAATACACACACACACACACATATATATATGCATGTATGTAGATGAATCTCAAATACTTTCTAAACCTAATGTCTCTAACTATTGATGTAGTTTTATTTCAAAATCAAATCTACCTAGGGAAGAAATTCAAAATGCAAATATGCTAGTATAAGCTATTTCACCTAATTCTAACTATGTCACTAGTTTACATATGAACAATTTCATATACAAAAAAGAATTGTCTATGATCAAATAAAAGGAAACAAAAACATGATGAACCAACCCATTGTCATATATACAAAAGAAAATGCACCCAAGGAACAGCTAGCCGAATGGTCAAGCATTTGATTTAGATGTGGTTGGTTGGATGCCTTAATCACAATATGTCACATTCAAAATAACCGTAGAGGCCACGTAGTCTCCAAGTTATGGAGGCTTATTCAATGTATGTCGTGAACGGGGGATTTGTCCTGCACCCTGCTGTAAAAAATGCATCATTAATTGCTCAAATCAGTTATGAAGGAGCAACATTTCTAAGTGCATGTAATTAAATATCTATTAGACATCTTGCTAGTAATGCGTGTACAAATAATTCGATATAAGTGATCCCGTAGGGGCATAACACCAAGAATTGTCAACAATTATAAGGTGATATAAATTATAATTAATTCATTCAAAAAAAATTGGCAATCCTTAATTCAATATTTGTTCTCCCCACGGTGATATAAATTATCTCCATCAACTATATAGTAATAGGAGTTGTCTTTGATCATATTGGAGTAGTTTAGAAATTTAAATTAACTAGTCCTTAATTTTTTTTCATGTTTGTTAACGCCCAATTCTTTAATACGGAATGTAATTATCTGAAATATATAAAAAAGAATTGTCATATTTAATGGATCGAAACATCATATGGTATGATTTTGTTATTTCCTAGAATTATTTTTTGTTTGATATATAGTATTTCTTTGTTTGTAAAACCGACATTTAATTTTCTAGTAATCACGATATATCTTTTATTGGTCAAGTATGGAGTATCATGTTATATTCAACTGTTTTGATGATTGTCTAGAATAATTTCTTTGAAATCTTTTTAATATTGTGTATTATATATTATATAACTGTTTAAAATAATATATAAAAATAAAATGATCAAAGTTGTCTCTTATTCGCTAATGTGATCATAAAAACTAAATTGCTAGGTAGAACTCACTTGTGAGCGTGCCATATGACTCAATCTCACGTAAGCTTTACTGTATATACATAAAAATTTGTATTTACTGGTAAAGTTTCAAAGGATTTAGTAGTTTCTCAATACTATATATATAATAACTTTGAATGAAAAGTTATTAATAGGTTAAGAAATTTACTTAGAACCCTATATAGTAGGTTTCAAGTTGCTTGATCTAACGATGCTCCTTGCCTCCTTCATCATGAAGAGAATTGTGGCCTAAGGATGAAAATCATTAAAAGTGACAACGGCATTATACAAATGCCGTTCTTTCCCTTTCAGAATGTTTATGGTAGTTGGTTTTGTTGTTTTTGCAGGGCTTCCAACAATTGAGGTACATTAAATTGAGTGATTGCGAGTCGCTCGTTAGTACACCCAACATCTCCTGTGCTCCAAATCTCAAAGAATTGAAACTCTGGAATTGCAAAAACTTGGTAGAAGCCCACGAGTCAATTGCATGTCATGACAAGCTCCAAGTCTTGCATTTTAAATGGTGCCCTGAATTTCGTGTTTTTCCGAATGTGCTTGAGTCAAAAAATCTTCGAGATCTCAATCTTTTCGATTGCTCAAAATTTGAAAGATTCCCCGATATTCCAGGCCTAAAAAAACTTTCCATACTAGATACTGCTTTAAAAGAACTTCCTACATCAATAAAAAATCTTGTCTCTATAGAGGAAATGCATTTAGATATGGGCAAAAGCTCTATAAGTAGTCCATCTAACATTTACAAGTTACAAAAACTTCAATGGTTCAAATATTTTCTCCCCCAAATCGTGTTTCCAAACCTATGGAATTCACCTGATCCATGCATGAAGATTGGACTTCCAAATTTAAATGTGTCAGACCTTTTAAATTGTAATTTGTCCCAAGTAGAGTTTCTTGAGGATCTTTCTTGTTTTCCCTCATTGAAAATCTTAACTCTGTCGGGGAACAATATTACTAGCCTTTCTACATCCATCAAGCGTGATCGTTTGTCCACATCGTCAATTAGTAAGGTGAGCATTTATCTACATAGACCTTTTTATTATCTACTTCATTTGCATGGGCATTTGCGTACTGTATGCACTAGTATCCCTAAGGAAATGGTGTTCCTCTGTTTTAGAAACCACTACTCTATTTTCTTGCAGAATGTCATTGACTACTTGCGTTGGAAATAATGTGCAGCATAATTGGCATTGAAAAATTAAGTGAAACATCTTTATAAGAAATCCGCAATGAAAACATTTTGCGGGTAAAATACACGATACAAAGAAATTCTATTATTATATGCAGAAAGAAAAAAATTGAATTTTCTTATGAAGGCCATTGAATCATGATTAAATTCAATTTTTAATATATTGAAATATGTGAGAGATAAAATAAAATAACCGATTTCGTGCATTTGTCCATGGATATTATATTTGTAAAATGAGCAACTGAAGATCATGGATGGAAGGAATGAAAAAGAGGTTAAAATCCCTCACAAGTAGAAGGTTTTTATTATATATAGAAGGACAGATACTTTCTAAACCTAATATCTCGAACTATTGATGTAGTTTTATTTCAAAATCAAATCTACCTAGGGAAGAAATTCAAAATGCAAATATGCTAGTATAAACTATTTCGCCTAATTCTAACTATGTCAGTAGTTTACATATAAACATTTTTATATACAAAAAATAATTGTATAATGGTCAGATAAAGGGAAACAAAAACATGACGAATTAACCCGTTGACATATATACAAAAGTAAAAACGCCCAAGGAATAGCTTGTTAAGTGGTCAAGCATTTAATTTAAATGTGGTTGGTCAGATATATTGATCATAATATCTCACTCTCAAAATAACCTTAGAGGCCACGTAGTCTCCAAGTCATGGAGGCTTTCCAATGTATGTTGTAAAGGGCGGCATTTGTCCTGCACCGTTCTGTAAAAATATACATCATTATTTGTTCAAATCAGTTCTGAAGGAGTAGTATTTCTAAGTACCTGTAATTAAATATTTATTAAACATCTTGCTAGTAATGCATGTACAACTAATTCGATATAAGTGATCCCGTAGGGGCATGGCACCAAGAATTGTCACCAATTATAAGGTGATATAAATTATAACTAATTCATTCAAAAACTTTTGGCAATCCTTAATAATTCAATATTTGTTCTCACCAATTATAAGGTGATATAAATTATCTCCATCAACTATAAAGTAACAGGAATTGTCTTTGACAATATCGGAGTAATTGAGAAATTTAAACTAACTAGCCCTTAATACGAAATGTAACAGGAATTGTCTTTTTTCCATGTTTGGTAACATGCAATTCTTAAATACGAACTGTAATTATCTGAAATATATATATGAAAAGGATCATGTCATATTTACTGCATCAAACATTAAATGGTACGATGTTATTACTTGCTAGGATTAGTTTTTGTTTGATCTATAGCATCCCATTGTTTGTAAAACCAACGAGTGATTTTCTAATAATCATGATATATCTTTTACTGGTCTATCATGTTATGCCTAACTGTTTTGACGATTGTCTAAAAATTTATTTGTGATTTCTTTGTAATATTGTGTATTTTATATATATTATATAACTATTTAAAATAATATCTAAAAATGAAATGATAAGGGTTATCTCTTATTCGCTAATGTGATCATAAAAACTAAATTGTTAGGTAAAACTCGCTCGTGAATGTGAGCTTTACTGTAGACACATAAAAATTTGTATTTACCGGTAAAGTTTCTAAGGGTTTAGTAATTTCTCAATACTATATATATAGTAATGTTGAATGAAAAGTTATTAGTAGGTTTAGAAATTTACTTAAAACCCTAAATAGTAGGTTCCAAGTTGCCTAATCTAACGATGATTCTTGGTTCCATCCACATGAAGAGAATTGTGGCCTAAGGATGAAAATTCTTAGAAGTGGCAACGGCGTTATAAGGATACCCCATTTTCCCTTTCAAAATGTTTATGGTAGTTGATTTTGTTGTTTTTGCAGGACTTCAAGCAATTGACGTACGTTGAATTGAGTGACTGCGATTCGCTCGTTATTACGCCCAACCTCTCATGTGCTCCAAATCTCAAAGAATTGAAACTCTTGAATTGCAAAAACTTGGTAGAAGCCCACGAGTCGATTGCAAATCATGACAAGCTCCAAGTCTTGCATTTTAAATGGTGCCCTGAACTTCGTGTTTTTCCAAATGTGCTCAAGTCAAAAAATCTTCGAAATCTCAACTTTTCTGTTTGCTCAAAATTTGAAAGATTTCCCGATATCCCACATGAACTCCGATGCCTGAAAAGACTTTCCATACTACATACTGCTATTAAAGAACTTCCTACATCAATAGAAAATCTTGTCTCTCTAGAGGCAATGCTCTTAGATATTAGCAAAAACTCAGTAAGCATTCCATCTAATATTTACAAGTTACAAAAACTTCAATGGTTCAAATCTGCTTTTGGCCCAATTGTGTTTCCAAACCTCACGGATTCAGCTAATCCGTGCATGAAGGTTGGACTTTCAAATTTAAAAGTCTTAGACCTTCTCAATTGTAATCTGTCCGAAGTAGAGTTTCTTGAGGATCTTTCTTGTTTTCCCTTGTTGAGAATATTATCTCTGTCGGGGAACAATATTACTAGTCTCCCTATATCCATTAGTAAGCGTGATCGTTTGTCTATATTGTCAATTAGTTATTGCCATCAATTACAAGAGATTCCCAAGCTTCCGCCATTTTTAAATGAACTGCATGCGAATGGGTGCGAATCTCTACAAACAAATGGACATTTAACTTCAATTGATCAGTGGGTCCATCGAGGATTGACTGTGGTTGACACCTCTTCATTTGCCAAGGTCAGATTCTCTCTCTCGTGCGCACGCATATCAGTGTGGAGAATATGTTCAAAACAATCTGTGCTTTTATATTGCAATAGCTGAAAATGCAAAATCAAAGGTTTGAGAAAACCAAACGAACATAAAGTGATCCTACACATATATTTACGTAGTGAAGGTGGCTAGCATAGTTTTTATGGGAATGATTTTTATCACATTAGACTTCTATCTTAACGCAAGCTGGGATCAATGGATCCCTCCTCATTTACGGAACTCTTTATTCACTAGGATTACTTTACTAAACTCAAATTGAATTCTTCTAAGGTGCTTTCTAATGGTCTATTTTTGTAACAGGGATTACTTCCTCGCAATACTTTTAATCTCCCTAAAGGAGAGATGCCAAAGTGGTTTCAACCAGTTGAAGATGGTTTTGTATCTTTCATGGCTTCAAAGGACTTATATGACAAGTTTCTTGGATTGATTTTATGTGGCGTACGTAACAACGAAGGCGGAAATTGCCGACTTTTCTTTTACCCATCTTTTAATGGCAAATACCCTGGCTTCGGAACAGGGGTCTTGGGATACGGAACAGATCTCTTCGGATCGGATCCAGGTGGCATCGTCATAAACTATTTTGCACCATCTGACTTATGGGGAGGATTCCATTTTGATCAAATTGATGGGAGTTATGCACAATTCAACCTTGAATCAGTGAGCATATTCAACCTTAAATTAGATAGCTGGGGTCAAGGGAGCCAGTGTGTGAAAAAGTGGGGATTTCGAATAATATGCAAGCAATTAGAAGACGATTTAAAAGCTACGCTCCGAGACAATAAGTTAATTGATCCAGCTTTTCTCTACGAGGTTGGTCATGACTCAATAGATTCAGAAGTCGAGAGTTCACATGTGCATGGAGACAACCCAATCAAAATGGATCAACTAAAAAACTTGCAAGAGAGTTCACATATGCTCGAAAACAGATTGATCGAATTTGATCTAGATTGTCCACCGAGTTCTTACGAGTATGGTAAAGCGATAGCAATGGAACATCGTGAGCATTTTTTTCCTGGAAGCTTTCTTCCTGGAGACCCGCGCAGCCTGGGGAACAAAAAGTACAAGCTTTGGTTGCAAAAATATGGAGACTTGTCGGATGACTTCCCAGACTTGTCGCATGACTTGGAAGAATGACGGAAACTTGCTAAGGAAGTAATTCGTACGGTGAGTGAACTCCCGCTGATCTTCATTACAATGCCTTCTTTCTTCTCGTTCCTTCTCGTTCTCCTTTCTCCACGAAAAAAAGAAACTTATAAATAAAATTCTGTAATTCAGCCTTCTCTTTTTATCTCTTTTCTTTGTTTGTAGTTCTTCCTTGTGGCTAAATCCTCTTTTCTCCGCCCTACCCAAACTTCGAGCTCCACCATCTTCCGTCGGACACTGGCGATCTCTGACAAATGCAAGATCGCCGCTTGGCAAGCGGAGGTGACCCACAGAAGAAGTCCCTAGCGAACCGACGGGCGACGGAGGCCAACAAGCGGAGGCGACGGACTACCGCCGCTGCCGACCGACGCCATGGGAACCGGTGGTGTAGCTTCTTCAGAGGAACGATTCTCTCCTGAGGTTCCTGGCTTCGTGCAGCTTGCTATATAGATCAGGTAGCACCTGGCACATCCAGATTGTATCGAATCGATGCAATACTTGAGCTGGATTTTGAATTCGATTCGTTTGGTGCTGGAGTTGCGCGGGAACATGAAGAATGCGTCGTTGAATTTGTTTGGGAGGCGCTGAATGAGTGTTCTCTTCGGAAGTTTAGTTTGTGGATGCTTGGTAGTGAATTCAACGGTAAGCGACGGTGCACTTTGCAAAATCAGGGACAATCCCTAGAAGGTATGACGATTCTTTCTTTCTTTCTAGAGAGAGAGAGAGAAGAGAGAGAGATTTGGGTGCTTTTGAGGTGTCTCGGAAATGTAGATGTATAGTATGTACATATCATAAAAATGTGCTGAATTGTGAGACACTTCGACCACTGAGGTACTTGAAGAGGCATAGCCATAGTGGAATAAGAAGTGAGATGTCAAGCCACAAGGAAAGGTTGATCGACAGTCAGAGTCCTCTTACCACTTGTTGACTTTGGCAACGAGAAAGAATTGAAAACCAACTTTACTTGGAGCTGATTGTGAATTCTGATTTTTGATGCCTTCGCAACAATTTAGCGTTCCCTTTTTATCCTTATCTGCCATAGCTTTTATGAAGGAAAATGACCGTGAAGTTAAAACTCCTGGAAGCTTCTTGAACTTTTTAAAACCTAATAATGAAGCATAAGCTCTCAGGTACCAATGATAACACTGGTATGAGCAACTTGTAGTTTCTCAAATTAGTTGCTGTTCTCGCTTTAGTGTCATTAGAGCTATATCAGTCTAACAGAAGGTGGGATTTGCATCTGAATTAGAGGTTGAGTGTACGGTTACAATCATTTCCGGAACTTTGTGACCAGAATATCATAGAGGACTTGCAAGATATTTATAATATAGCCATGAGACATGCATTCATCCATACGTAGCTGCATATTCATAATGAATTATATCTACTGCTGGCAACTTGATGCTGATTTTCTCTTGAATTGCCTGTATGCATGCATACATTCATGAGATAATTTCTGATTCTTATCCTCATATTGTTTTCTCCAAATAAGTAACAAGACCTATTTGCTTTTCTTATATAAGGCGAAACTTGCTTTGGACAGCCTTGAAGTTCTAGCTAGGTAAGAAACTGGTTTTTGGTAAACAGGTGCATTTCAGATATGTTATATTATTTGCTAATTAAAACGATTGGTATTTTAGGCTTAATTGGTGAATGATTTCAGATTGTGCTTTATTTGTATATACTTTGATTGAACGGTTGTGTGATTGTTGAGGATGGGAATGTTATCGCAGCCGGAAGAAACCTGACTATTGAGACATGAAATGTACGTTTATCATTGTCTCCCCATCCCCTAGTTTAAATTTTGGCCCAGCAGCACCTTGTTATTGATGTGGATTGATACCCTCAAATTATCCACTTGTAGTTTATTGTTGATCATTTTATGTTTCTCTCTTAAGTATTTGTTTAATAGATGGTAAGACAATATATCAGACAAAATCTGTTAATGAGTGGATGTTTTATGCATTATTAGGCTGTAAAGGGTTATGTTCCCATTATTCTTTCATAAAATATACTGCTAACAATAACTATAATCTTGCCTTATTATGCCTAATGTTTCATGTTTTTCATTTGCCATTGTTCTCTGTCTGGATCAATAATACCGTCTTTATATGCTTTTGTGAGGTTCCTAACACTGTTTTCTTAGGTTGTATGTCAACTAGACTATTGGTATACTTATTTGGTATAAAAATGCACTATGAACATTGATTATCTTTTAAGATGTAAGAACCTGCTCCTCGGGAGATTTCTTCATACAATGACCATATTTACACATATTTAAGCCTAGTTTCTGGTAGAGATCATCTCTTCTGTAATAGTCTATTGCTGTAATCATTGATAGTTATGTGGTGCAGTTCACTACTATAAATGACTTCGTGGACAGTAAAAATAGTTGGTGCGAAGAATATTGGCCCTTCTGTTATCTTGTGGAGCATAATAAAAACAAAGGTTCCTTGCTTACAGGGGTATATATGAAAATACTGTTAGAAAAGTTGGAGGTGGCTAATCCAATAGAAGCCTCTTTTTTTCCATGTGAGATTCTCAGCAACTTCAAGTGAGCAAAACTTGTTGAATTTACGTAGTATATGCCTTGATCAATCTCATATATACGCTCAACTCTCAATCAGTTAGCTTGAAGCAGAAGACATTTCTCATGAAATGCATTTTCAGAATTTATGTTGAAACTACACTGAAGGACAATGTCTCTCTGACAGAGCTTCTAAATTTGATATGCTTGTGTTGTTTTTCTCCTTGTGCTTTCATAGGCAACAAGACAAGCTCTTGATGTTCTTCTTAAACAGTGGTAGAGGACTGGATTGTTAGCTGCAGAAGTTGCAGAGAAGTTTTCAATATGCTCCCTTTATGTGACCCGTGCATAATGAAAAAAAAAAAAAATGGAGGTTTGTGGAACTGATTTTCCATCTTTTCTATCCTTTTCCTAGTCTAATGGAAGAAAGCGAAGTTTCTGATAGTGTCAAGAAGTCAAGTTTATATTAATTCTTTCTTTCTCTACTTTATTTCCTTTTTCTTAGATTCTTTGTGACTTGTTTGACATTTCTGTATTCTTTTTATTTGCCCTAAGATTTACAGTTCTGGGCATTGCTACTTTTTAGTGCAGTGAGATTTTTTGATGTCTTAAATGATATCATGTTTAAATCGAGAAATAAAGTATCTTCAAGCAAAATACGATATTTCAAGTGTGAGGAAATTATGCTTTCTGATATGCCAAGGGCAATGTACTTGATAAAGAAATCTCTTTTGTTGTTTACTAGTTGCAGTTGCTCTTCTTGTGTACATGAGAGCTTGTCTCTGCTAGATTGTGATGTATGGCTTGTGTTTCCAGTATAACTTTTCATCTATTTGATGCTGCCATGATCTAAGACCGACGCTAAAAGTGCTCAGCCATTTAATGATTGCTATGCAAATGTGTAGAATTTGCGCAGGAAACAAAAGGTTGAGTTTCAGATGCCCCGTCTCTCTTTTTGCCTCAGATGCCCTGTTTATCACATGTGGCTTTCCTTTAGACTGGGTATTCTTAGCCGCCATATGAGAAACAGGACGTCATGTCCTTGGTCAAGGAAATCTTAATAGTTAATAATTCTTTGATTAGACTCGTTTGAGAGAAATATCTTCTTCTTTGATCCCTGCCGTGGATTGCTATACATATATGGTTCTTGGTCGAGCAATTCTTCAATAAGAGCTCTTTAGTTGCAATCAGATCATAATCTTTACATGCATCAGAGATAATTAGTACGCTTTGGGAACTCGTTGCATACAGAAAACATGGCCTTGATATAATTTGTCTTCATAATGACAAAATCAATTTGTTTCATGTTTCTTCTCTGTTTTGTAGAACCCTGTTCCATGAATATCATTTCTCTTTTCCTTTCTTCCCCTTCTTTTCTGTTCATTTTTCATTGATGACATTGTGGAATCTATGATTTGTTTAGGTATCTTATAGATATGCTAAATGCTAATATTTGATTTTCAGCTCCAAAGGCTCACAGGTCATGGGTAAATCATGCTTCTCATTAGATCTGCCTGCATTGATTCGTCCTGTTGAACACTCTCATGCCTTCGCACAGCTAGGTAAGACCTTTGAACTTATGATTCCTTTCTTTGATAGAGATCATGTACATCATGTATGGTGATATGACGCACCTCTGATGCATATCGAATGATTATCAGTTACTCATGCATATAACTAGTGTGTACATGGTGTGACCTTTTATATTATAGGTTGTGCCAAATTAGGGCGCTGTAGCAATGATTCTTGCTGTGACAGTTTGATATGATGCTCATGTTAAGATCGAGTATACTTATAGCTATAGATTCACTCATATGATTGTAGTCAATCACAATGAGGAAGAACATAAGCGATTGCTCTTCATTAACGATTCTTGGTTTATTCCGATCATATTGTTCAAAGTTCTTATTCCTGTTAGTTAATCTGTTCATTTGACTATAAGCTAAGTCAAACTTTCTCTTCAAGGCAGCTCCCACTCTTGAAATGGACTGCTTGCAGGATTACTTTTGAACTGTAGTTTTGTGATAAAGCACAAATCTGAATGTGACATTATTGGTGCTGGCTCTAGCATAGTAAGATTCTCTCTGGTTTGTGATATGGAAGAAACAATTAGTGTTAATTATTTTGTCTCAAGATGTTAAAACATTTTAGAAACAGCATCTCACAAAGTGTCTTCAAATGATTCGATGCACTCCAACTGATAATGCATGTGCCGTTTACTGCTCTTCTAATCACAGAATTTCATCATGGGATCTGAGAAAGGAAGCGTGATGCATGTCCAAATCAGTTTTTGCCGGGATGTTCATGTGTGTCTACAGAGGATTGCAGATGTGATCACCAGCGATTTCATGCTTTAACTTATCAGATTGTTTAGATAATTTTACAGCATAAACCTGTACGAGCATCAGTTTTTCTGAGGTTCAATTTCATCATCTAGATATTTTGTGATGCAGTTTGACATGAGTTTTTTGAACTTTGAGGTAATTCCAGGTGCACTATTGATGATCCTGAGCTTTATAGTTATCGACTATGTCATGTGTGATCCCTAACAATGATGAAAGATGTAAAGGACTTGCGTGTGTTTTGCATGGGTTTCCTGGGAAAGAATTGCATTGATTGGATTTGAGCTTCCCCATTACACCAATTATGTCCTAAACACTGGAATTTATGATTTTGATGAGTTAATTAATGTCTTGATCGTTGTTGACTGAGAAAATCTCAGGGATGTGATAGGTCATGTAAAGACCATGATAGTCACGTGTTGCTCCACAAGAACATTAAAATCTTAATAATTTTATCGGTCCAAAGGCAATTGGCAGTTGCTTTTTACCTGAACGTGCTTTCCTTATTCTTCAATCATAACAAGATGCCTCTTTTCTTCTGGTAATAAGAAGTCCAAATTTGAGTTTCTAGTTTAGCTGATAATGACTATTATAATCAGTTCTAGTAAAACATTAGAAATACCAGAGTATTTGCATGAAAGACCCATAGTCTAAAACAAACAAGAAGATGGTAATTTTGAATCGTAATCTGTTATGTATTCTTATACATTTGGGCTAATGTTAGAAAAATAGATGATCAACCATGCAGGAGTGCGATCATCGACAAGCCCCAGTTGACCGGCATTTATTCATCAAAAGTAAATGTATGGAAGATAACGAGACCTTGGACGAACACCTGTCTACTTTTAGGAGAAATGTGAAGAGATGGTTAGATGACATAAATATTGACACATCAATATAATTTCCTGTTATAGGGGGCCACTGTCAAATTAATAACCACTTAGCTAATTTCCAAAAGATAAATTAATTTATATCGATTGTTAAATGGATAGTCTGGATATGTTTTGTGTAAAGTGCTTTTTATAAATTAGATTTTGTGGCTTTACTCATTAATTCATGTGCTTAATAGGTTATCATCATTATCTAATGCAATCAAATAATATAGAAAAATAGCAGAATTACTACCTTAAACTCCTTTTTTTTTTCTTTTTGTTTAATTTATGAAAGAATGTGATGTCCATAATATAATACATAGCAACAATTTACAATTGTAGTACAGCAAAGTATGAGAATGGCAGGTGTGAATATTCAATGATACTATAGTCATTAGCTGGGGAAGAACTCTTAGTAAAATACTCACTTTACAACAAGTACACATACTTGTGGATTTTCAACAAAAAAAAAAAATTGTCTCCAACGCATCGGAAATTACAAAAAAAAATACTCAATACTTTTGAAGTGAACCGAATTATATCAGCATAGACCACATGTCACATTGTATATAGGTAATAGTACTTCAACAATGAATTTGTTTAATATATTTTCCTAAGTCAACTAATGACGTGAGTGTTAAAAGTCATTTATGCCCAAAATATGATTATTTCACACATAAATATAATGTTCTTGTGATTTCTCATTGAATAGCATGAAAATTAGTAACAAATTGACTTGATAGATAGAATTTTTCCATACAATCTTGGAATTCAAACATTGTTTTATATTACAATGTATAAGTTTTTCTAGTTTAAATCATGATAACATCATTCTACGGCTCTAATATAATAACTGCTGAACTTTTTTATGTACTTTTAAGGAAAATGACGATAATCACCATCATACAGAAGTCGTTAAATCATGATAACATCATTCTACGGCTCTAATATAATAACTGCTGAACTTTTTTATGTACTTTTAAGGAAAATGACGATAATCACCATCATACAAAAGTCGTCATTATTTCTCTCTATGGTCGACCTCCATTAATGGAGCTCGCCTCCTGTGATTAAGGCGTGATCCCTCACTTGAGGTCGCGTCCCTCACCTATGGTGTCACGCAACCCAAATTTGAGGTTGCTCGATTGCCTCCGTTAATGGAGGTCAATGACTTGGAGGTCCGATTCCTACCGAAGTTTGAAGACTGAAAATTAAAAGGGCTAACATTGGAATGGTGCTTCTGCTCTACAAAGAGAGGAAGTTATTGTGAATGGCGGTGTTGGCTTGCAGCGGTATCGACCAGTGGCAGCAACATCTCTTGAAGACAACGCAAACCCTTTTCAATGGCAAAGATGAACAGTCATTTAAGAAAACTAACCCATAAAAAAAAGGGAAAAAAAAAGATAAGAAAAAGTAAGAAAAACGAGAAAAATAAACAAAACAATGTTGTTATATAGATCAGATTGCCCGTTGTGGGGAAAATTATTCAAAAAATCATAAACATGTTGCACTTTTGCCAATTTAATCATAAATCTTTTAACTTTTCCAATTCAATCCTAAATATTTTTACTTCTTACCAATTGAGTTTATCCAATCAGTTTTGGTAGAAAAATGCTAACGTGGACATCGGTGATGCCATATAGGATCATCGGCGTTGACGTGGACAATTAATAATATTTTATTTTTTATTTTATTATTTTCTCTATTTTTTCCCTTTTTCTTTCTTTTATTTCTCTTCTTTTTGGCTTTCTTCTTTGCCTTTTCCAACGGCCGACTAGCCACAAGCGATGGTCGGCCACCAGCCACAGCTAGCCGACTAGCCTTGCCCTCCACAGGCAAGGCTCGGCCAAGCGAGGGCAAGCCTCAATGAGGCAAGTCCTCACCCAAGCATGGCCCGAGAAGGGTTGCCTAGGTGAGTTCGACCTACACCCAGGCCAGGGTGGCCTCACTCGGCATTGTCGTCACCCAATCGATGCCTAACAAGGTTGCCTTGGCCTAGGCGAGCCTTGGCATGCTTATGGAGAGGTAAGTCCCTGTTGGGGTTTCAAGAATCATGTATAAGAGAAATTAACAAAATCAACGCAGCGGAAACAAAGATATATATTACACATGATTCTCCTAAGGCATTGTTTATGCGTTTTAATCAAAAATCTAAACATAAAAGGGAGTTAAACGAAATACTTCTCGAAGCGTGCTTTGAAACGAGTCGATTCGGATGTTCTACAATTCAAGTCCCACAAGCGTCGGATCTCTAGTTCAGACACACCAACAACGAACATCGAACAGAAGAGAGAACTTTCGGATATTCACCACTTCGATCGTGCTAGCAATCACGTGGAAATAATCCGTCATATTCTTGATGTATAATAGTCACGGCCCGAACGAGATAATACTCTTCTTTCTTGCGTCTCAAAGACACAAGAACACGCACACACTTTTGCTCTCTAATTTTAGCAAAGCATCTTCTGATTCCTCACAACCTTTTTTGTGGCATTTTATTTCTTAAAGCCTTCACGAATCAGCAACGGTTGCTGATCGTGGGATCAGCAACCATTGCTAATCACGATCATGCACCATCGTGCAAGAACAGTCAGCGGTTGCTGACCATTCATGCATGATCTTTGTGCATGATGGTCAGCAGATGGTCAGCAACTGCTGACCATGTGCACGAAGCTTTAAGCTTTTATTTTATTTTATTTTTATTACTAATAAAAGGGAACGCACATATCATGTGCGTTGCAACCATGTGTACATTAATTAATTAAATGAATAAAAGATTAATTAATCAATTCCTTTTAAAATTAAAATAACATAATCCATATATGTACAATTGAAATCTCTAATATGTAACTATTACATAGCAGCTTTAGGGCATACATCTAACAATCTCTCACTTGCACTAAAGCTAACTTGTTTGGTACCTCAAACCCATTCGGTCAATTCATTGCCATTAATTAAATAATAATAATTAAAGTACACAATTGGGGTATGTTAACATATATTCACTTTGGGCATGCGTGTGCATCATATGCAAGTAGGCTCATGACTATAATACAAATTAAATTAAATCTCATTTAATTTAATTTCAAATCGACTCAATTGGATTGCAGTAATTGCAAACACATTTGCAATAATATTTCTATCTTGTTCCACGTCATCCTAATTGTTTATGGTATGTGACATCCCTAGGTTCATCAGTAAGCTGGTAGTAAGACTTGTACTAACACATTAGTACTTCCAAAAGAATTAATTGTCCCGATTAATCTTTTAGGTCCTACAAGCCACGATTGACATCTAGCAATATGTCATGGCTACCCAGATAGTGTGAATACTTTAATAACATAATGAACCTGTCAGCTTTGACTACAGTGTAATTCAATCCCTCTGTCTTATTATGTCCCGATCAAACAAAGACCATGGAATATTTGTCAAGTCATTAATTCGATCATATGCACAAATCTAATTGACATGCATTTTATTCGAGACATAAATAATTTATTCTCGGTTACAACCTCGGCCGAGGATTTCAATGCTTTGCCATAATTAGATTGCATAAGACATCATTATCATACCTTGCATATAACAAGGAGACAGATTCCATATTGCGCATACATGTAACTTCGTATATGAACAAACTATGACCATCAAGTATAAAGACGGATCAACAACCCGACATTATGTGCACCCGTGAACCATAATTGTTCAATACACAAGTTAACACTGTGCCTCAGGTCTAAGGATTATTTACACAAGACCAAAGCATGAACAATTAGACATTGACCACCCTAAAAGCTTCCATGTCGCTAATCGTTCCATATGTATTACGTTCAGTGAATTTGTCTAATACAAACACTTGTGTTCTAACTCAGGCATCATAATACCCAATGACATGTGACTGATCATTCCCTTAAGTATCCAATACTTAATGGCGAAGTTAAGAACACACCGGCCTCAATAGGATTATTAATATCCACTCAATAATCCATCGACCGGGAATGATTTAAAGATTCAGTCTAACTATGAACCAGTCACATATATTCTTGACGTCTCAAGAAATGGTCTAGTTGCAACTGATCTTATGGAATCATTCATCAATATAAAATAATTGGACAAATGAATGAATACGTTATTGCCATTAATTAAATAATAATAATGAAAGTACAACAGAAATCCCTAATATGTAACCATTACATAATAGCTTTAGGGCATACATCCAACAATCTCCCAGTTGCACTAAAGCCAACTTGTCTAGTACCTCAAACCCATTTTGTTAATATGTCTTTCAAAAGAAGACTGAGGTAAGGCCTTAGTGAAGGGATCTGCCACGTTTTTTGCTGAAGCAATTTTCGGCAAGGCGATATCACCTCTCCCAACAATTTCTCTGATGAGATGGAAGCGTCTCTCAATGTGCTTGGACTTCTGGTGAGATATTGGTTCCTTAGCTTGAGCTATTGCCCCATTGTTGTCACAAAATAATGTGATCGGTTGCTCAATTGAAGAAATGATTCCAAGTTCAGAAATAAACTTCTTCATCCAAGCGGCTTCTTTTGCTGCTTCAGAAGCAGCTACATACTCTGCCTCAATGGTGGAATCGGCAGTTATACTTTGTTTGGAACTTTTCCAACTAACTGCACCACCATTGAATGTGAAGACAAACCCAGACGTAAACTTATAATCATTAGGATCCGATTGAAAATCAGAATCAGTATAAGCTACAACTTTAAATTCCCCTTCTCCATATATTAAGAATAAATCTTTAGTCCTTCGCAAGTACTTAAGAATATTCTTGACTGCTATCTAGTGCTCTTCTCCTGGATGAGACTAATATCTGTTAGTAATACTTACAACATGGGTAATATCAGGTCTAGTACATAGCATAGCATACATTATGCTTCCAATAGCGGATGCATGACTCTTTCTTCAAGAGTGTTGGGACACATCTCCTTAGAAAGACGGATCCCTTGCCTAAAAGGCAATAATCCTCTCTTGGAATATTGTATGTTAAACCGTGTTAACACTTTGTCTATGTACGTAGATTGTGAGAGGCCAATCAATCGTCTTGATCTATCTCTATAGATCTTGATACCTAAAATGTAGGTTGCCTCTCCTAAATCTTTCATGGAGAATTTCTGTGACAAGAATAGTTTTATCGATGATATCATTAGTACCTCATTTCCAATCAAAATTATATCATCGACATACAAAACTAGAAATGCAATTGCACTACCACTAATATTCTTATATACACAAGATTCATCCGGATTTTTGATGAAGCCAAACGATTTGATTACCTCATCAAAACGGATATTCCAACTTCTGGAGGCTTGTTTGAGTCCATAAATGGATCTTTTAAGCTTACACACCTTCCGTTTTTCACTATTTGATTCAAAACCCTGTGGCTATTCCATATAGATGTCATCATCGAGAAAACCATTTAGAAAAGTCATTTTGACATCCATTTGGAATATCTCATAATCAAGGTGTGCAGCTATAACCAACATAATCCGAATGGATTTTAGTATGGCCACAGGTGAGAAAGTTTCGTCATAATCAATTCATTCTTTTTGACGATATCATTTCGCCACCAACCATGCTTTGTAAGTTTCAATTTGACCTTCAGCATTCATCTTCCTCTTGAAGATCCATTTACAGCCAATTGATACAATACCATCAGGTAGGTCAGTCAAGGTCCAAGCCTCATTGGAATACATTAAATCCATTTCGAATTTCATGGCTTCTAGCCATTTACCAGAATCGATGTCCAATATCGCCTCCTCATAGCTTTTAGGATCACCGAGTTGATCACTATCATTCACAATGAATAATTGTTCAATATGATCAACCAAGTGTCTATAACGAGCAGGTGGACGAGATGTTCTCGCACTTCTCCTAAGAGGTTGTGTATCATAAGCTCCCACTGAATCAGAGATTGATATCTGAACTCGGTTGTTTGGCACTTCATTATTTTCTTCTTGTAAGACTATTTTCCGCCCAGCACCACTTTCTTGGACGAACTGATTCTTCAAAAAAGAAGCGTGCTTGCATACCAAAATTTTTTGGTTTGAATGAAAATAGAAATAATATCCAAGAGTTTCCTTTGGATATCCAATGAAGCAACCTTGTTGAAATCTTGCCTCCAATTTTTCCATTTTTAGCTTTTTCACGAAAGCTGGACAACCCCAAATCTTAATATGATTAAGACTAGGTTTCCTACTATGCCATATCTCATAAGGCGTAGTTGGAACATATTTGGACAGCACTCTATTCAGTATATATACAATTGTCTCAAGGGCATATCCCCAAAGGAATATTGGCAATCAGTGTAACTCATCGTAGATCGTACCATATCTAATAAAGTACGATTTCTTCGTTCAGATACACCATTATATTCTGGAGTTTCAGGAGGTGTCCATTGTGATAAAATGTCATTCTCTTTAAGATAGTCTAGGAATTTAGTACTAAGGTATTCACCTCATCGATCCGATCGAAGAGCCTTAATACATTTTCCTATTTGTTTCTCAACTTCAGCCTTGAATTCCTTGAACTTTTAAAATGATTCAGATTTATACTTCATGAGGTATAAATAACCATACCGTGACTGATCATCGGTGAAGGTAATGAAGTAATTATAACCACCTCTAGCAGTTTCATTAATTGGTCCACATACATCTGTATGTATTAATTCTAATATGTCAGCAGCTCGCGCACTTTGTCCCACAAAAGACACTTTAGTCATTTTTCCTAGAAGACATGCCTCACAAGTGGAGTATGACTCAAAATTTGAAGGATCAATGTATCAATCATTACTCAACTTGTTAATTCTATCTTCTCCAATATGACCTAATTGAAGATGCCAAACATACTTTTTATTTGGACCGTCTCTAGGGCGTTTATTAGTTATGGCATTTATATCAATTCTATTTTACTTATTGACATTAGTAATCACATTACCGGACATTGTAATGCTATAAAGATTGTTGGTTAATAAGCTAGAACCAACACATATTCTATTATGATAAATAGAACATACATCATCAGCAAAAAAAAATTCATAATTCTCTTTACCTAAACGAGATATAGAGATGATGTTCCTAACAGCATTCTTATAATGCAAACAGTTCTTTAAAAACATTACATGTCCAGAAGGCAAACATAAATGAAAAGTCCCTATAGCTAATGCAGCAACTCTTGTTCCATTGGCAAACGTCAGGACAATCTCATTTCGTCCTAACATCCTGCTTATTTTCAGATTCTACAAAGACATACAAATATGTGAAGTTGCAGCAGAATCTAGAACCCATGAGCTGGATTCAGCATTAACCATAAGATTAGTTTCAATAAACATAAACACCATACCTTCATAAGGTTGGTTCTTGGGCTTGACCTTCAAGCTCGCGAGGTTTGGCAGGCATCTTCCATTTATTCTTCTTTAAAACAATCTTATATTTTGAAGAAGAAGCCTTAGCTATAGCCACTACATTTGGCCTCGTGTTATGCATTTCCTTCTCATAAATTACCAGCATGTTATATAACTCGGCAAGAGTTTTCTCCATCTTATGCATGTGGAAGTTTTGGACAAAACCAGAGAAGGAATCGGGTAAAGATTAGAGGATCAAATCCATAGCTAACTCATTATCCATAACGAGATTCAGCTTAGCCAATTCTTCAATGTGCCCGATCATTTTCAAAGCATGATCATTAACTGATGATCTTTCAGTCATCCTCATATGGTACAATGCCTTAGATATCTCATATCTAGAGGTTCGACCATTCTCATCAAAGTATTCATTTAAATGCAAAATGTTCGACCTAGCATCTTCCATAGATTCATACTTCTTTTGTAATTCATTGTTCATCGAGGCAAGCATATATGACATAACTTTTAAGTCATTATCACGCCACTTATCATAAGTGACATGCTCCTCTTGGGTCCCACCCTCAGGAAAGGAGGTTGGCATCTTTTTATCAAGCACATACCCAATTTTTTCTGAATTGAGAACAATTCTCAAATTCCTCATCCAGTTAGTGAAATTGGGTCCAATCAAACAATTCTTGTCAAGTATAAAAGCGAGTGGGTTTGTGGTCACCATTTTTCAGAGTAATAATATATTTGTTGTAGAAAATAAATTGTTAACTGTTGTACTTTTCATAATAACTATTTCATTTTGGTCTTTAAATGAAATAGATCATCCCACTAAATTTATCTTCGAATCCCATACTCCTTAAGATGGGAAGCAGTAATTTTTGTTGGGTAAAGATTACTAGTGGGGATTGGAGTCCCACTAGCCCAAAGTCCACCTCACCTAACAGTTATTGGTGTCCTATGAACTTAGTGAGTGAACCAGTTTGTTCAACGCATTATATGCGAGTCTCAATCATAACTTCGGCCTCTAGACCATGAATGCCTCACCTAACAGTTATTGGTATCATGATCATAGTTAAGTCTAACTCATTGTCTCATGTAAGTATTGAAAACACAAACGATTTCCTCACCTGACAGTTATTAGAAATCATTTGGCTTTAACCCCACAGCATCATATGCATAATGGAGTGGTCCAATATTATAAATGGTAATTAACCCCTATGTATCAATAACCGGTTAGTTAACCACTATAATATTGGATCAAACCACGACAATGGAAGGCCATGAGTCCGAAACCCATTTCGACTTAATATTCTTTGTAAGGAGATTTGGGTCGTTATTAACGGTCTCACTTTGCACATTAACCGGTTTAACATGCACGATATCATAAACACAATAAATAAATAGATATCACATAATATCTATCCTATGTGGTGATCATGGAATTATGGTTCAATAAGTCTCGAGCCAAAAAGACTCATTTAGCCATTTTAATGTTTTAATAATATGGACCTGCTCTTCACTTTTTCTTCAATCTTTGAACTCTTCAAAGACCAGGCCCAGAGAGCTCACCGATTTAATGGCTCCTCTAATGGCTCCTCCTTTCTTGTAGTATTTGCATCAATAATTGAAATACTAAACTATACTAAAATTACATTTCATAAAAATAAATATAAAAGGAAGGACGTAGCCTCCATTTAATAATTGCATCCAAAAAAAAAAAAAAATACCTGTAATCATCATACATTCATCCATATAACAATCACAACATTTAGAGATTTTTCCATGATCACCACCATTCCTTACGAGCCATAAATTCAAAATTTAAAGTTCTAGTAGGCATGCATAAAATTCTGCATATCATTTGTAGAATATAAACACAAAATATAACAAGTTATGGATTTTTGATTCAAAATTGATTTAGTTTTAATTTTTGTTTAGTTGATTAAATTTATCACATAAATTAATCAACTTCTATAGGCCACATGAGAGTAAGAGAACCAATTCTCTTAACAAAAATAAATTAGCCATTAGAACGCAAAAATATATTTGAACTACAAATCAATTAAATGCACGAAAAACGCCTAAGGTTGGCTTTGATACCATTGTTAGGGTTTCAAGAATCATGTATAAGAGAAATTAACGAAATGAATGAAACAAAGATATATATTACACATGATTCTCCTAAGGCGTTGTTCGTGCGTTTTGATCAAAAATCTAAACATGAAAGGGAGTTAAACGAAATACCTGTCGAAGCGCGCTTTGAAACGAGTCGGTTCGGATGTTCTACAATTCGAGTCCCACAAGCGTCGGACCTTTAGTTCAGACACACCAACAACGAATGTCGAACAAAAGAGAGAATTTTCGGATATTCACCACTTCGATCGTGCTAGCAATCGCGTGGAAATAATCCGTCGTATTCTTGATGTATAATATTCACGGCCCGAACGAGATAATGCTCTTCTTTCTTGCGTCTCAAAGACACAAGAACACACACACACTTTTGCTCTCTAATTTTAGCAAAGCATCTTCTGATTCCTCGCAACCTTTTTTGCGGCATTTTATTTCTTAAAGCCTTCACGAATCAGCAACGGTTGCTGATCACGATCATGCACCATCGTGCAAGAACGGTCAGCGGTTTCTTACCGTTCATGCACGATCTCTGTGCATGATGGTCAACAGTTGCTAACCATCCAATCTTCGTGCATGTGCACGATTTAAAGAATCGTGCACATGCATGAAGCTTTAAGCTTTTATTTTATTTTATTTTCATTACTAATAAAAGGTAACGCACATATCATGTGTGTTGCAACCATGTGTACATTAATTAATTAAACGAATAAAGGATTAATTAATCAATTCCTTTTAAAATTAAAATAACATAATCCTTATATGTACAATTGAAATCCCTAATATGTAACTATTACATAGCAACTTTAGGGCATACATCTAACAATCCCCGCAGTGGATTTATCTTCTTTTGAATTACATTAATAGTGTTATGGAGATTGTAAAGAGTTTCGGGCATGTAGTGACGGGCAGATTCCCCAGAGGAAGAATAGACAACATGTAAGGTCTATTGTACGCCCCTGCCACTAACTCGCTTGGCGCTTACCTCCACGAGAAGCATGAGCTCTGTTCGGTTCCCTTCTCTCCATATCAATGCTTTTCCCTTTTTTCAATGATCTTAGATGGAGCGAATTTGAATTTTGAAACTTACAATTTAGTGCTCTGAACTTTCTTTTCTTTTTTAATCAGTGACGGAGAAGGTTACAATACACACCAATTTCTCTATATTTGGATAATATTCAGCTGGGAGTAATGCAGAAAAATTCGATATACACGTACACTAAGTGATTCTTTAATTGGGCTGTGATCTTCACCTTCTACATGTTGTTCACTGTTTTGCTTCATCCTTTGAGATGTTGTCACAAATGGTAATGGTTTTCTAGATTACTAGAGAATTTGAAGCCCACAAATTCACAATGGAATCGTTAGCAGATATATTCTTTGACAATGATGTTTCAACTTTGTTTAATTAAAATGCTAAAGTCAATATACGAAAAGGCACCCTCTACGTGGCTCAAATGGACGAAATAAAACAGTGACCACAACTATCAACTTTGCAAACATACAAATCGGGATCTTCTGCATCGCTCTAGTTGAATGCTATCCAAGTACATTGAAATTGGGGTATATAATCTATCGATCGCCGATTAAAAAGAGAAGAAAAAAATCAGAACAGGAAAAGCTAAGGTTGAAACCCAAACTCTCGCAAACATAACCTTCTCACGATAAAATATAAAAAAAACTTAGATAGAAAGACAAAGGGAACAGCTCTTACTTCTCGTGGAAGTAGGCTCCTTCGAGCAAGTGAGTGGTGGGTTGTACAAAAGCTCGAAGCTGTTGAATATTTCGATAGTGTGACCTTTGGAGTCCTATTCATGGGGCCTAATCTTCAGTTACATGAGCTCTCCAGGATTTTCTAGATCTTTTTTTCTTCATGGATTCTAGGTGGGAAGACACGCTGCAGAAGAGAAGAAGAAGGTGCAAAGAGAGATAGTAAGGGAGACAAGAGATTGATGGAGGGGATAGAGTAAAGGCCTAAAGTGGGCCTCACCATAAATACGTAATGACTAACGAATGGAATGATGACCAATGTGGACAGACAGGCTCATGTAATACTTTCGATTTTAATTTGTGTCGAATAAATAAAAGTTTAATGGCCTCTCCCTATTCTCAATTATCTATAGTTTGTACGACGAGAAGCCTATATTTTTCAAAATATCTAGCTCACTCTACCCCCTTGCCATTTTCTTTTTCGTTAATATTTAGCTTTTGCATAGTTTAATATGTTACATGTTTCGATAAATATTTCTTTGTCATTTTCCACTTGGCTTTAATTTTTTGCGATGCTCTCACTTTAATTTTTTCAATTCATAAAGAGAGAGAGGCATTAGCTTATTTTTTGTCCATGAGGCTCTAAAACCACATCAGATTATAAGCGGCTCCTTCAGAGGATTTTACGATTCATGCTTCTTATGCTGAGCTGTGGTGACTCTGGCTTTGCATCAAAGACAAGCATTTGACAT
Organism: Eucalyptus caleyi; assembly: GCA_014182885.2. NCBI lineage: Eukaryota > Viridiplantae > Streptophyta > Magnoliopsida > Myrtales > Myrtaceae > Eucalyptus > Eucalyptus caleyi. The sequence goes on along the minus strand of CM024470.2, from coordinate 37,336,679 downwards.
GCTTTGAAATGTTAGAGAGCTGATGATACATGGGAAACAACGGGAAGAGATTTTGTGAGCTCACATCGCCTCTCAAAATTGATACACGCATATCGCAACGTTCATAGTAAAATACATACACACTAGTAGTCACATATCAGTCTAATAAGTTGTAAGAGACGAAAATTGGAACGGGACAAAAACTATCATTCGACTATTGTTGGAGGGTCTGCAACTGCAGGGGCATGGCAAGAGGGAGAGAGAAATTGAGGTTGGTGGTGGGCCATTTTCTCAGCCCTTACGGAACGACTCTGACTCCACAAGCCGATGAGTTCCAAGAAGAAATAGATTCTTGTGAATTCCGATGTGTGAAGCGAGAAATCTTTTTCTTGGAAGTCTGTTAGTGCGAATGATGGAGATGCATGCAAATAGAGCATAGACGTAAGCTGTCTTTTCTCAGGATGAATTTCCCGAAAATTGCAAAAATTCTCCATCAAAGGGCCTTAAACGTGAACTTTGTCTGCACTGATGTTATGATGTGTTCAATTTTTCTTTTTTTATTCCGCCGGGTAACTATGTCGACCGCTGTGGTTATTATCACATTGTACAGGCCCTCAGCCCATTGCTTAGCAGACCCGGGCCTCTAGGTAGTAAGAAGCAGCTGCAGGAGTGAGCCTGGCGCTGCAAACGCCATACCACTAAGCGCAAATTTTCCCTTTTGTATTTATATCATTTATTTTATTTGTCCATTTATCGGAGCGACCCCTCATTTCTCTTCCGTCCAATTGACCCAACATTCACTTTTACAGAAATTTATGAGCTGAAAATTCATTGAAAAGTTTCAGATTGTGGATTTCTAATGGTTGGTCACGATGAAAAGTCATAATATCTTCCTTGTAGAAACTCTGATCGACCCTATTCTCAAGGCATATTGCGACTAGATATACCTAAATTCATCACTTAATCAGGGAAATTATAATTTTCTGAATAGCCTTAAGATTAGAAGCCATAGTTAAAAGTCATGATATTTGCAATCCGACCATCCCGATATGAGCAAGCGGCGTCGTTGCTCTTGCAAAACACACCCCAATTACATCAATTGCTAGTAATTTTAACTAAGTTTTTTTTTTTTAATCAACACTCAAGGTTTTGATATATTCAAAGTCAAGAAATTTTCTATTGGAGCGGGGGCTATCTGAGAATAGATTGCGTGGTCAAACATTGGTTAAAGAAAAAAAATGAGGTGCCTACAATAATAATTGCAAAGAGAGAAGTACTTGTATTTTTTTCAGAAAATCTAAACCCTAGTGCAAAGCAAATACTAAAAAATGCAAAAGCAAGTGAAGGCCACCATGAGTCCATGACAATGAACTTTTGGAATATCCAGATCTGGCTTAGTGTTATGCTCTTGATTTCGAGAAGACTCCTGGAAAGAAGAGATATATGCTCTCATACCATACTTGATGAGGAAGAAAAAGTGAGCAGCTTCCTATATTTTATGCGTTTCTATAGGGGTTGTTTGGACGTTTATTACGAAATATTAAGTATTAATCAATAATATAGGCGAATGAGAAGAGAAACGGGCAAGGAAGAGAATGAAAACATTTCTTACCTAAAATATAGAGTAATCTTTGATGCAATTAGGAAAATTGTAGAAAATAAGAGGAGTTCTAGAAACCCACTTCCACAATAGTAGAAGCTCTTTCATGAACTTTTAGTAATCCAAATGGCTGCCATTTGAGGATAATAAATTAGATTAGTTTGTAATTATATAAAGATACAGCTAGAGGAATGGAGCAAGGCAATGTCAACAATAGGGATAGAAGAATCCATCCATACCTAAATAGAGTCTTTGATTGCCCAATTGGTCTTGGCTACTGGTGTCGAGGTCCCGGTCAAACACTGAGGATATGGGTTTAAGCGTCCATGAGGCTGGCATGGGGTCCTTGGACTAGGATCGAGGTTGTGGGCCCCACCCTAAGTTCCCTAGTGTCTCAAAGTATAATATCTCTTGATGTCTTTCTCACAAAACCTTATGGACAATCTCAACCATCAAAGAGAAACAAATACACTGACATTTAGCTAGCCCTCAAGGTCTTGGTGACTTGGGTGTCCCATGATTTTGATGGTGATGTAATTGGGGTGTTATTGTTAGAGAAACAAATACACTAAAGCTGCATTTAGCAATTAGGATAAAATTCAAGATAAATTATCATATCCTACGTTTGGTGTCTACTCAAAATAGAATAAAGTCGGATATAATAGGGATATAAACTAAATAAAATTATTTTGGGGAGAGGTGAGATAAAGATGGATATGATTTCTAACATTCATATTAGAAAAGTTATTTTTCTTAAATAATAAATTTCTTAAATTAATAAAATTAACAAAATTAAGATTATTTGACCAAAGAAATTAACAAAATTAAAAATATATTTCAATATAATAATACTTGAATTCTAATATAAGAAATTCAACATAAAAAATAAAAAATTAGTTATTTTAACTTAATCTTTTTATTTATATATTCTAATTTAATTCTATTTTAGAATATAGATTCAACGTATTTATTACATATATTTTAGAATTTTAGGTATATCGGTATAGTTTTCTATTTAATAAAATTTTATTAGAGAGTGATACAAGGGGAAGAAAGAAATAACAAATAAATTAATTAAAAAGAGACGAAAATAAAATAAAATAAGCAAATAAAAATGAAGTAGGCAAAAGTGTATGAGAGACTTTTATCATCTCTATTTGTAAAAAATTTTATTCACTTATACTAATATGCCATTTATACCAAATAATATATATATATATATATATATATATATATATATATATATATAAATCATTTTATATCATATAGTAAAATCATTTTATATCATATCTTATCTTATCAATCTTATCCTAATTAGAAATTTGAATGACTAAACATAGCTAATAGTGTTAGTGAAATTTCAATAGCAAGTGTTGCTTGGTAATTCAATTTGAAGTTTAAATTTTTTTTTAAGTAGAATATCCAAAATTTTGAGTCCCCATTTCAATAGGTAATCTGATTCCACGGCCAAGGAATAAAACCTAAGTAGATTTTTCAATGGTTTTCCTTACCAATGCTGGCCTAAACTTTTCATCGAAGCTAGCTTGCTATTACAAAATTAATAGAACCTTTGCACCGCGTCTCACCCAAGCATTAGTGGTCGAGCTTTTCTGAGTGGGACAAACCTCCAACCTTTGCCCATGTTTTCTTCGAGTCTCTTAGGGTCGATGGGGTTACCAACCTGGGTTGAGTTCCTTTGACATGAACTTAAGACCATACTACGACCCCTAAAATAGTTGTCTCACAAAATTAAACTTTAATATATCTCGATTATCAAATGTGCCAATCTTGGTCAATTTCTGAAAGAGAACTAGCAACAAGAATCGCTTTTTTCTTTTTTTCTTTTTTGAATGTAATTTAACTTTTGTGGCTTTACTCATGAGATGATATGCTTAATAAGTAGGCATTATTATTTAAATGCAATCAAACAATATAGAAAAAATCGATAGAACTACAAACTTACCTTTTTTTTTTTTTGGCTTAATTTAAGGAAGAATTCGTTGATTACCCGGCGGTAGCCAAGATCAAAATCCTGATGTGGTGTCTACCTTCACCACCGTAAGGCTTTCAAATTCAAATCTTTAGTTTTTTCTTCGTGAAGAGGAGGGAATAGGGGGTGGCATTGCGAGGTCTCTCACCCTAGGGTGGATCTCCTGTTTATTTCTTCCCCCATGACCCTTTTAAGGACTTGCTCAGGTCCGGAATCATCATTAGTAAAATATGGGACAAAAATTATCAGGTTCGAAATATGAATGTGTATATATCGTCATTTTCCTTAAAACCACATATAAAAGTTTAGCATTATTACAATAGAATCGAAAGATGATATTATCATGACTATACATCAATTTTTATAAACAAGGAGAGTTTAAATATTATGAAGGACTATTTGAGTTAGAAGACTTTATAAAAAAAAACCATATTTAATAACTGGATTTTGTTACTAAATCGTGCTATTCAATGAGAAATCACAAGAGAATTATATTTATTTATGTGGACATGAAATAAAATAATAATAAATTCAGATTAAAGATTTTGACATATTACATCGTCAATTGACTAAAGAAAAGATATTTAATAAATTCATTGTAGTACTTTCACCCAAATATAATATGGCATGTGCTTTATATATGTATAAGTCGATTCACTAAAATATAATGCGTATCTTTCCGTGTGTTCAACAAATGTGTGGGAGACAGAAATTTCTCTAAGCATGTATGTATGTGTATTTCGCTTTAAAATGAGTACTTTATTAATAGTGTTCTTCCTAGACTAACGACTAATACTAACGAACATGGACACCAGCCATTGTTATACTATGGTAAGGCATTATACTCATAAACTGTTTCTATGCAATCTAATATGACCAGCGAATTCTTCCATAAATTAAGCACCAAAAAAAAAAAAAAAAAGGTAAGTTTGTGGTTCTATTGAATTTTTCTATATCGTTTGATTGCATTTAAATAATAATGCCTACTTATTAAGCATATCATCTCATGGATTCCAATCATATCTACGACATGGAAATGATCAGCCTTGGATAGAGCTCGCCAAGGAGAGAGAAGCTCGACCTGCTTCTCGACTTTTGATATGGAGAAAATTGAGTTCGAAGGTTGTGGCTGGAGAGTTAGATAAGTGGAGGAACAATTTGGAAGAGAGAGATACGAACTTCCACTGGAGTACAAATTAATTACCTACTTTCCATCTATCCATAAAACTGTCTAATCGTGCACTCCTTAGTCCCCTCTTAACCTTTTTTGTTTCTTACTTTCTCTTTGATTTTCTCGTTGTCGGTAAGAGCTCCTTCATTTTCTTCTCCGCCGTAGCCAAAACTTCCAACTACAACGACGCCGCTTTCAGCGTCTCGACTGCCCACCTTCCATACGACACGAACGAGCTCCGGCGAAATGGACGGAAACAGAGTCCCTGGCAAACCGACGGCGACGGAGACCGGCCAGCGAAGGCGACGATCTACCACCGCCGACCGAGGCCATGGAAAGTGGCGACGTAGCTTCGGATGAACGATTCTCTCCTGAGGTTCGTCCGAATTTTTTCTTTTAAGTTAATGTAATACTTGAGCTGGATATTGAATGCGATTCGGTCGGTGCCGCAATTGCGCGGGAACTTGAATATTGTGTTGTTGAATTTGTAGGAGAGACGCTGAATCGTTGAATTTGTCTGTGGATGCTTGATAGTGAATTCATAGGTTATCCACGTTACACGCTGTAAAATCAGCGACAATCTCTGGAAGGTATGGCTTTTCTTTCTTTGTTTTCGTAGGTGGCAATTTATTGAAAGAAGTAGGTGAAGTCTAGGCTCGAAGGAAAAAACATGCGAGGGACAGTGAAACAATGGGAAGTAGGGTGTACATGGGCTGGTTCAGTCCCCTTTTTAGGCAAAAAATTGAGCAGATCTGGGTGCTGTAGGCTGGGAGGGAGGCAGGGAGGGGTGGATTTGGGTGATTTTGAGGTGTTTAGGAAATGTGGATGTGTAGTGTGTACTTATCATATGAATACGGTTTTTGAGGCGCTTGAAGAGGCAAAACCATAGAGGAATGAAGAAGATGCAGTGAGATGGCAAGGCACCAAGAAAGCTCGCTCGATAGTCTAGTCCTTTTACCACTTCTTGACATTAAACAAGGGAGAATTGAAAGCCAAATTCACTTGGAGTGTGAGAGTAATATGAGCATCAGTTTTGGCCATGGATAATTTGTTAGGTGGTTATTTTCTTTTTCCCTGTGGACTGTGGATGTGATAAAGAAATAATCACGAGAAACGCGAAGTTTACATGAGTTTTTCAGTAGAATAGAGGCAAGCGCAAGATGCTGATTGTCGATTCTGAGTTTTGAGGCCTTCCCAATAGTTTGGGATTCTCTTTCCATCCTTATGTGCCATAGTTTATATGAAGGAAAATGACTGAGAAGCTAAAACTCATGGATGCTTCTTGAATGTTTGAGTGAGACCTAATTAATGAAACATAAACTTCTGAGGTACCAATAATAAGACACACTGGAATGAGCAACATGTAGTTTGTCAAATTAGTTGCTGTCTTTGCTTTAGTGTTGTTAGAGCCATATTAATTTAAGGGTTAGGTGGGATATGCATATGAGTTACGGAATGAGTATGTATTAATAATCATTACCTGGAAGTTTGTGACTAGTATATTATGCGGGACCTGCAAGATCTTAATCTTATAGCTACAAGATATGGACTCATTCCATTAGTAGCTCCATATTGATACTGAAATATTTCTACTGCCAGCAACTTGATGTTGATTTCCACTTGAAATGCCTGTATGCACATATGAGAGAAATTCTGACTGTTATACCCATATTTCTTTCGCCTAACAAGTAACTAGATCTATTTGCTTCTTTTCTTTTTGTTTTCTTTTTAATGTAATGCGAAGCTTGCTTTGGACAGCCTTGAAGTTCCAGTTGGTTAAGAAACTGATTTCAGTAACCAAGTGTATTTAAGATATGTTACTATATTTTCTAATTTAGATGAGTAGTATCAACAGTCTTAATTGGTGAATGATTTCACATTGTACATTATATTTATATTATAACTTGGTCGAACAGCTGTTTGATTGCTGAGGAAGGACATCTTACTGTGACAGGAAGAAACAGTACTAATGAGACACGGAATGTATGTCTATCATTGCTTCTCCACCCCTTTCTATAAATTTTGGCCGAAAGCACTTTGTTGTTGTTTTGAATCAATACCCTCACATTATCCACTCACAGTTATTGTTGATCTTTTTGTGTCTGCCTTAATATTTCTTTAATATGTGATTAAATAGTACATCTGAACAAACCTGTTAAAAAGTAAAATTTTCTATGCATTATTAGGCTGTAAATAAATTTATTCCTGTTATTCTTTCATAAAATACGACTAGGGCTAACGATAGCAAAAATCTTGCTTTACTATGAACAATGTTTCACATTTCTCGTTTGCCATTGTTCTCTGTCTGAATCTTGGACCGAGAACAGTCAAATAAAAAGCTTCAATGAGGAGAGAGAGAATAGGGGAATGATATTTATTTTTTGAATAGAAATAAAGCCTTTGTAAGCTGCTAGACCAGAATGTTCAGCGCTTGTAGATTGTGCTGTATTGCATGCTTGAATATGTTAATCGGTGCTTCATCGCCTCAACAGATTACAAAGTTATAGATTATTCTGAGTATGTATTTATTGCTTCACATTACATGAAAGTGAGTTGTTATGGTGGCTTCAGTCTCTTGATTAGAAGGGCGTAGTGAGAGATGCAAAATTCTAAAGTTATGAGAAGTGAGTTGAGAGACTTTACAAAATCTCAAGAGTAGGGAGGATAACTGCAATTTCACATAAGATTTCAGAGAATATAATGCTTGAGTGCTAGAAATTAGATCGAATGCCTAATAGTAAGGAGAATGCTCTTCAAACAATGTCCATACTTGGACATTGAGGAGCAAAGAGAGTTGTCCATGCTTCCTGCACAAGATCCTCTCTTAGACTCTTAGTGTTGTGCGTATTTGAAGAAAGAACTGAAATTTCTGCATAAGGTGCATCGATAATTCTATCTTGGAGACAGTGGTTCATCCAATAGGATTCATGATCTAATGCAATTGGCTTTGACAAAAATCCTATCCCTAGGATACAACAATCTTCCTCACTTAGTCTACATACCAAGCAACAGATGAACACAATTCAAGCCTTGAAAGTATAATCAACATGGAGCAAATATGAAAGAGGCGATTTGAAAAGGAAATAGACGAGTTATAGATGTGTCGCTATTATTTGCTTTGGTTTACTATTTTATATTTACATTACTAATGCTCTCGACACTAAGAGGAAGAAGGCAACGGCACTTAGAGATGCATCATTTTAAAGATAAACCATTGGACTCAAATGTTAAGCAAGAGTAAAAGAAATAAATAACTAAACATGAATGTGAAAACATTTTTAACGAATTGCATTTCCTAAATTTATGTCGAAACTACACTAAGAGCAACTTTCTCTCTGACAAGCTCCTAAGTTTGATATGCTTTCTTTATGTTTCCTTCTTGCACTTTTCTAGGCAACAAGATGTGCAGAAATGGAAGCTCTTGATGTTCTTCTTGAACAGTGACAGAGGACTGGATTTTTGTCTGCAGAAGTTGCAGAGAAGTATTCAGCATGCTCCCTTTATGTGATATGTGAACTATGCATAATGTGTGCAGCAGCATTATCGATCATTGGTACATCAGCTGATCATACTGAAATGAAACTAAACTTATGTTAAAAATTTTTTTACTCATAAATGATTAGATGACTCTTAGCCCTTTTTAGGTATAAAGGAAGTATATTATGACTGTGCGAATGATAAATGTGGAGGCTGCGGCTCAATACTATTGTTGCATCAAGTAGCTCTGAGGAATGAATTAGGTCAGTTTCTGAACTTGCTTTTGTTGCTGATTTTGTATCTGCTTAGCTCCACTTTGAAATTGTGACTTATTGCAGTTGACAACTAAAGCTTGCTGGAGGTTTATGAATCTTATTTCGACTACTGATTGATGTGGTTTCATAGTGCTTCTGTTTGTTGTCGCACTTTGAATGTTGCGACAAATAGTCATGAAAATAAATGTAGGTTTGTTCTTTCTTCTTCCTTTTCCTACCTGTTTCTTCATCTCTTCTTCCTCGCCTTTTTCCATTGCAGTGAGATTCTTTGATGTCTTTAATGTTATCAAGTTCAAAGTGGGAAATATAGCACCTTTAAAGAAGCACCTTTAAAGAAATATGATTTAACTATAAAGAAATTATGCTTTCTGATATGTCATGGGCGGTTTACTCGTTAAAGAAATCTCTTTTCTTGTATATTAGTTGCAACTGTCTCTTCTTGCACACATGAGGGCATGTGCTTGCTAAATTGGGCATATGACATGTGTTTCCAGTATGATTTTTCATCTGTCTGACACTACCATGATTCAATGTTTCATGTTTCCTGAGATTATCCAGAAGTCATTAATTTTTACTCAAGACTTTGTCGACTTAAAACTTAAAAACGTAGTGAAATAGGATGTTTCATTGTGATTTGTTAAAGTAGCTAATATAGATCATAAACAATGTCTTTCTGTTGAATTATTAGTTTTGACAGAAGAAGCTCAAGTACCGGAAAGAGGAAGAGGGAGGGTTGTGAAGGAGTAGGAGTATGAGAAAAATTTTATGGGGGGAAAGTAAGCCGTGAAACTCTGAATTTTAGAACTGGAAAGTGATAGTTGTGCTGCTCTTAATAATCCAATTATCAGGAAGAAGCAAGATTATGAGTGAAAAATTTTAGGAAAAAAAAAAAAGCCGTGAAAACTTACTTTTAGAGCTAGAAATTGATACTTATGCTGCTCTTAAGAATCTGATTAGAAGTCACAAGTATTGTAGGAAACACGAACTAGCTCATTGCCTTTCTAAATACAACCTCGAGCAAGAGGACACATCTCCCAGATAAAGCACCACCTTGCTCAATTTCCACTGTGCGGAGCTCAAAAACTAGCCCTAATTATTACATAGTTTCATGTTAGAGAGAATGACACTCTTGTTATAATGGCGAGAATGGTCATATGCAATGCTTGGAAAATGTAGCTGATTGAAACCCATTCTAGCCATTATTAATATACAAGTCATTTGCATATCTTCTCTCAATCAGATTCCCCATGCCAATATCTCTCTGAAGAGAACTTGCCCATACATGTTAAAAGCCTAGAAGTATCACCTATTTACAGCTATTGTGTTTTCTCCAAAGATGTTAGGTTTAAGCCATGGCTACCACAAACACACCTCTTTTAAATCTAATGCAAGAAGTTTGCCTCGATATAGAGCCCAGTTACTATCAATTGAAGTAAATGGTACGCTTCAAAGACAATTTACTTGTCGGAAAACCTGCTTTCTGGAGCGCAGACATTTCTTTAAAGTTATATTCTTAGAACCTAAATGTAATCTTCCTAAGGAGAGCTTACTCCTTTATCAGTGAATTTGTTTTTGCTTAGATGGTACCTTCTTTTGCAAAGTGCTTTGTCAATTAGTCTGCTAAATTATCTCTTGCTTGATATTTGGACATGATTTGCAAATGGAATCTGTCTTGGGGTTCAAGCTGATGAGCTGGGTAAATATGCAGAATTATTAGAAATATTGGGTGGCTTTCACAGAAATTTCATCCATGTTTCCCCTTTAAGTGTCCGCCTAATTTATGAATGGTTCCAACTTTTTTCTTGTTTCTCTTGCACTAATGGAAATTCTAGATCAAGGGTTTGGTACAATGGCATCAAAAGCAATCTCCCTTCTGCAAGATTTTTATGAACAAGAAAACCCTAATGGTATGAATGGCGATCAACCATTTTAACCAGCTGAATTTTCTGTTTGAAAGAATGTTATAATACTGCAGTTAGCACCTATTTACATTAGACAACCTAAGGGAAATGATCATTCTTTTCAATGGAAACAGAGTTAATGCACTCTTTAAGAGGCTTTTATGAGCATAATAGAGCAATTCTACCTTTTGAACCATTGTGCTTGCTAGCAACATCTTCCTAAAGGACCCTCCCGAAAAAGCTCTTTTAAAATCTAATGCTATGGTCTTCCTAGCATTCATCCATTCATATCAATTGAGAAGAATTCAGGAAACCTCATTCTATTTTTACTCATTCTATTTCTACTTCTCAATTAAGTCTCTCAACCAACTAGAAAGAACCATATCTGGGCCTTTCGGTAATTGCAGACTTGCTGGACAACTCCCTCTCCCTCCCTCCCTCCCTCTCTTTCTCTCTCACGCGAGCGCATGCGCACTTGTCCATATGTAAATTGTTTTTTTAGTAAATTATGTTGTTGTATCCTTGGTCTGGAGAATTATCTACCCATATCCTGGGTAAATAAAGCTAGCCCAGTGGAATTTTTGTAATTATAGAGCCTAATGAAATTGGAAGCATAGAACTAGCGGGTCATTGGTTGCATAAGAACCCATTCAGAAGTTTGATTCATCAAGGATAAGGTGCAAAGTTTTTGAGAGATTCTTTTATGGTCACATTCAAAGAAATTGAGATTTTGTTGCATTCAATATTTGATGTCAAGATTAGATAACAATATTGTGTTTTCCATCGTAGCGGCGAATGCCTTTGAGAATCTTTGGAACTCCATCATACCTTTTGTGTTAAGCTAACTGATTCATATTAATTTGTGTTAAGCAACGTTTGAAGGAGGGCTACTTTTGCAATGTCTTTTATGAAAGAATTATAAGAGGGTCTAAATCCGCAAAGGACAAATAAGCTTGAATTTTTGTCTAATGCGGGAAGCTGTCTCTTAAGAGTCAATGTGGGAGTACTAACACCAGAAATTTTGCCAACAAGATAAAAATGCATTTTTATAAAAAATGAAAAAAAAAGGAAAAAGAAAGGAGAGATAAAAGAAAATAATAAAGCTCCAGCCCATCCCTTAAGTTCAACCCTATGCAGCCCGGTCCGACTACAAGCTCAGCCCAGACCTTTCGGCTTAATGCGCCTCCGTTGCGCTCCTCTCCTCCGCCGGCATGTCTCCGCCACCGTCGATGGTTCCTCCGTTTCGTGTTTCCCTGTTCAGCGACCACCGCTACCACGGCCTGACAATATCGATATCGATCCAACTACGCTGGCGTCGCGATCCTTCAAGCACCGAGCTCTAGCCACCTCCCCTCCTCTTCCGTCATCTGTCCCTCTCCAGCATTGCTTCGGGCTTCGGCCTCGAGATTCGTGCCGACGGGCTTGAAGCGGTTCGTGGCCTTTGCTGGCTCATTGATGACACTCGCAAGTAAATTGGGTCGTTTTGTATCGGATTAAACTCCTAGATACGGTGTCACTTCATTCCTGCTTTGCCCTCGCAGTTTTCCGTGTTCCAAATGATACGCTGGCTGGTACCACAGGATGAGATCACACTCGCGGGGCTGCTTTCTTCCTGTAGTCATTCTAGGATGTTACAGAAGGGGAGACGCTTGTTCAGATGTTTTAGTGAGAACACTCTTCCATTGAATTGAAGCACGAGCATTACGCATGCATGGTGGATGTGCTAGGACGATGTGGGAAGCTAGAGGAAGCTGAGGATTTTGTAGGAAACGTGCCTCTTAAAGCTTACTCCATAGTGTGGCTTGCTTTGCTTAGTTCTTGTGGACGCATTGTAACATAGATTTGGCAGAAAGAGCTGCAAATGATATTCTTGAGCTAGAACCAAGTTGTAGTGCTGCTTATGTTTTACTGTCCAATTTATATGCCGCTGCTAGTTGGTGGGGTGATGTGTTGAGATTAGGAGTGACTATGAGGGATAGAGGGATTGTGAAGCAACTAGGTAGCAGTTGGGATACTATAAAGGGGCAGGGATAAATCCCACTGTTTGAGTGAGAACATATATTGGAAGATGGATTGGTTGAAAGTAAAGTTGAAGGAATTGGGTTATGTTCCAGATAAGAGGTTCTCTCTCCATGATATGAAGACAAACAGAAGGAAGAGTTGGTTTTTTTACCATAGTAGAAGGCTTGCTGTTACATTTGCATTGATTAGTACTGTTGAGGGTAACTGTAATGAAGAATCTTCGTGTCTGTGGGGATTGTTATTCTGCAGTTAGACTTTTTGCATAGATTGTTGCTCGTGAGATCGTAGTGAGAGATTCCAGCCACTTTCATCACTTCAGGAGTGGCATTTGCTCTTGTGGAGATTATTAGTATCAAGGGCATGAGGTTATCTATCTTGTCATGAACCTGTAAGCATCCTGAGTTTGCTCATTATGTTGAGCATTGATGAGAGTGGTGCAGCTAACTCGAGCACTATTCAATATGGGCTTACTTTTATTGTTGACATAATAGACAATGAATTCTTGTGGAATCCATGGCTTTTTCTTTTATTAGCTTTGGTTTAGTCTAGGAGGATAAGGGAGTTCAAGTATCTCTCAGCTGTATGAGTTGGGCATGTGGAAAGTTGGAGACTTGGGAGGAAATCTTGCTTTGGATGGCATTACCATCCATTGGCTCCATGCAGGTATTTCCGTTGAGAATTTATTATTTATCACTTTGCTTATGGCTTTGACACAATCAGAAAAAAAGAAACTATTAATATGAAAGATATCCTATAGAATTAAATTGATTAAGAAAACCCAGAGCCTTAGAAATAGCTACTTCCATCTCTCTTTGGCAGGAGAGAGAAAAATTGGGGCATTTAGGGAGAAGGAAGTACCGCTTGGTAAAAGGGCAAAAAAGAAGGAGAAGAAAACCCATAAGCAAAAGGAAGGTACCTGCTCTGCCTCCTCTTTTCTGATATGGAATTGAAAGTTGGTTCTTTTCTGAAAAGTCCCCTCAACTCTTCTCCTCAACCCCTCCATTGACATTCTCAGAGCCTCTGTCTCTTCATTAGGTCTATGAGATATAATAAAAGCTTCTTCATCTCTAGATGAAGTTCAACTTCACCTCTTCTCTCGGTGTTGCTGGATCTCTCCAACAAATCAACAGTACCAATGAGGTTTAGCTTATTTGTGGTGCCAAAATTAGTAATCTTACGTTCTTTTTCTTGTTCAAGTTGAGCAGATGTTAGTGATCGAAACTGGTAGTCATAAAAGCACAATAAAATCTCAATGGACTAGCACATATGACTCAGCTATTGATGCTCGCCTATTATTGTCCGAGAAGTGGAAACCATTTCTTTTGATGGGATTAGTTAACTCTTCATTTTGCAGTTTTCACTATCCTAAACGGTCTGTCTCCCTAAGAATTCTTTGTTTTTCTCCTGCGGATGAATTTGTGTTGTGTGGGGTTGAAGTTCATCATTTTTCTGCTATCTGTTTTCTTGCGTCTAGCTAATATTTGGCTCAGGCTTCCAATTGCCTTAGTCTTCCTGACCACAATGAAAAACCAGTTTTGTTCTTATTGAAATGAATTTCGCAATAGCTCTACCGGTTATATACCATCACTACCTTGTGGGACTTCTTTTCTCTATGGATAAAAGTTTGGATCTAAGAGTGCATTTAATTCATGGTCATGGGGACACATACTGGAACTTAGTTTGCCTGTTGGAGGTTTTGGGTTGTGCTCACCAAGTTTAACGCTTTCCCTAATTGGAAGTCACACTTTGCATTACATTTAAAGCCGTGGTGCATTAAGAGAAAAGGTTATGGTTTTTTGTCAAACTGTTCATGTTCTTTTGCCACCAACTTATACATTATGTCAAAAGACTGGATACTTGTCTCCCAAAATGTCTGCATGAACTGGTTAGAACTTTTTTTCTTCTGTTTTATTAGGTACCTGAAATGCTACTCGAAACACTTCTTGCCCTTGATTTACTTTTCTGCTTGCTATTATGAGTACGAAGCGTTACTTCATTCTGATCTTTTTGAAGAACTAGTTTGTTTCAAGGTTAGAGGCATAAGCTTTGAAGAACTCTGTTTCGACACCTGGTCAAGAAGGTTGCGATTCTTTGACTAATAGAAAGTAGATTTTTCATATGTAGGGTAAAACGGAGTTTCTCTCATCTTTGATTCCTTGGCTATTACTTCATTCTGGTCTCGTTCACAATAAAGACTTCCGAGCTTGTATTAGATCTTTACAAGTTCGCATACAGGTATGGCTTTGTAGTATCTTTCTTTGCCCCACATGACCCTTAAAATACAATGGTTACTCCTTCAATGAAGTCTTCACAGAATAGTCATATGGATTTGTCTCCTGTCATTTACAGTTTGGAGATGATAAAAGAGGTTTCACTACAGAGCAATTTGGCTATTTTAACTTGGGGCCTTCCCTCTGTGAGAAATTGGAAGAAAAGCATGTTAGTTGGCAGCTTTTGGAAGTATATGTAGAAGATTTTCATTAGGAGATGCAACAACCTTGGCTATGTCGGTGATTGATGTTCTCCCCTATATGTTTTTACTGTTAATTTTCTTTCTTGGTCTACCAATTTATGAAGGTATATCTCTATTGGCATTACTATGCTTGATAGTTTCGCTGAATATCTCCCATCAGAGTTCTCTCACCGATGCAAACAATCACTTTCGTTTGGGAAAGCTGCAGGTGAAGGGATGACTTACAATTGGCGTGAGAGGATCCGGTAGTCACCCTTCAGTCCTTGCTTGAATCACCGGGAGGAATTGCCTTAGCACAGAGAACATTGTATTTTAGTTACATTGGGAGCACAAGAACTTTAGTCTTCAACTCATCATTGTCTTCAACTTGCTTTTGGTTCGATAAGTTTTTAGGAGATTGTATTTTAACTAGATTAGCATACCTGAAAATTCTAAAATGGATTCAGAAAATTATTTTAAAAATGTTTTCTATTTTTTATTTTTTTCCCTTTCATCTTCATCTTCTTCTTCCATACTTAGTTGCCGTCCACACAGAAACAGCGCCATTGTCGCTACTCGTAAATGCTACGAGGCCATCATAGTGCCGTTGTTGTCGTCGGCCATTTCCCTTTCATCTTAATCATCTCTCTCTCTCTCCCCGATCTGCGAGATACAGCAACGTTCATGGTTGGTGGTGGTGGTCGTGGTGGTCACGTTGGCTCGTGGCTTTTAAAGATCAAGTGCGGAGGAGTTAGTGGCGGAGTGGTGGTTGATTGTGGGGTGTGGTTTGGTTGTGCTTACGGTGGTGGCAGTAGTGGTGGGTAGAGGGGACGTCGTGGTGGTGATGGCGTGATGTTTAGAGAGAGAGAGAGAGTAAATTGCCGCTTGATAATAATTTCACATAAACGTTGCATCGACATATTTGATAGTTTCTTAACAATATCAGAAGTATATCAACATTTACAGTCATCTTCTAAATAGAAGGATGACATTGAATACAATTTGATAACTTGAGGTACTTAATTGAACAAAAAGAAGTTTCAATACTCGATTCAAAAAACTGATATAAGTTTAGTTTCTTACAGGGTCATGCCCCCTGCCTATTAGCCATAGGCTTATTATCCCTCCATTTGCAGGTTGCAGAGACTAAAATGCGTATTTTATGGGACTCCCATGATTGAATAATTAACTGCTCGTTTCGTGTGCATAAAGGGCTAGCAAGTATTGCTTTTACTAAGTTGACACACACAATGATAAGGCGAACATTAAACGTGATCCACTTTTTTCACCACCTAATTGGCATATATTTCATTACTTATATATGTCATTCTTGATGCACCTAGCATCATTCTAAAAAATGTCTTTTCTCTTCTCTTTTGCTAGACTTAGGAGGAGAGGGTTAGTAGGATAGACTCAATATCAAGTAAATGATGGGAGATTAAGTGGGTAATATGACTAGTTTTCTGAGAACAAATTACTTAAAAAATTAAATGAAAATAAATAGGTATGTTAATGGAGTCGGATTTAAATTCTTCTATGATGATTGAAGATGTTATCAAAATTGCGAATAACGAGAAGAATATAGTTGATATTATATGCAGAAGTATGGTAACATACAATTTTTACATTTTCTAGGCATCTAAAATGTAACTTAACAAGTTTATTAGCAACCATTAACATTTTTTAATGGCCATTACATTAGTTACCACCCGTGACTACTTGACTCTACCTGCAAATAGATGTTATGAAAAAATTAATCCATTTTCCAAGTCAAGAATGAGTCTAATATATTCAGCTATCTTCGCACTTGCAAAAATACGGTCTATGTGGAGTTCTTTTTATATTTTCTTTTGGGCGCACAACTCATTAGGAATAAGCCCAATTCATATAAAAAGTAATTTAATTCCTATCGTAGCTGCATTTTAAATCATTATTGTAAACTAACTGAATAAATATTAATACATAACTGAATTAACTATCACTTATCATAACAGCCGGTGGCAATTCTCTCTCCCTTTCGCAACTTCATAATGTTTCTGCCCTTCTCTCCTCTTACACTTTCGATTATCACTTAGATAATAAGCTTAAAAACAGTCTCATCTCTATTTATCACACAGTAAATAAAGGCGATTACCCGTGTGAGTGGGCTAATCTTATATCTGTCCGACATACTTCTCAACTTAAAGTAATGCATTAAGCATTAAGATGTATAAAGATCAAACAAAGATTCATAGGCATTAATGATGAAAACACAAATTTATCAAATGTGAACACTTAGGGAAATTACAATATTCAGTACATCAGCCTCTACGCAATCCTAGAGATTTCATATAACCACAAAACACATCTCTAGGTATTAGCTTTGTCATAGGATCTGCTACCATTCTATGCGTAGTATGTACTCTAAGTTCACATCTTTTCGTGCAACTATATCCTTGACAAGATTATACTTGGTATCTATATGTTTGGTCTTGCCATGATATTTTGGACTTTGGTGTACGCTATTGCTACTTGGCTACCACAGTTAACTAACAATAAATCTGCAGCACTTCCAATAACACCTAAATGATCCAAAAAAAAAATCTCTTAAGCCAAACATCTTCTTATACTGCTGCTGATAATACCACGAACTCAACTTACATCGTGGACAAGGCTATACACTTTTGTTTCTTACTGCTCCAACATATGGTGCCATTATTCGGTAAGAAAATAAACCCAGAGGTAGATTTCATTTCATTTAAATTTCCTCTTCCAATCAGTATCAGAATAGCCTTTGAGTTGCAGATCATTTCCTTTATAACTCAGCGTATAATCAGTAGTTCCCTTTAGATACCTTAGTATTCTTTTAACGGCTTTCCAATGTGCTTGACCTGGATTGGATTGGTATCTGCTCACCATTCCGACTGCAAAGCATATGTCGGGTGTTGTACACATCATAGCATACATCAAGCTCCCAACAGCACTAGCATAAGGAACATGTTTCATTTGTTCCTTCTCTTGTGGAGTCCTTGGACACAGTCTGTGGCTCAATCCTTCACCTTTTGCAATAGAAGTGTCTATGGGTTTACAGTCTTGCATATGAAATCGTTCAAGAACCTTATTTATATAGGTTTCTTGCGAAAGAGACAACGATCTCTTCGAACGATCTCTCGAAATCTTAACTCCAAGAATGTATGCAGCCTTACCCATATCCTTCATCTCTAAGTTAGAAGACAACCATTTCTTGACAGTATTAACCAACTCCATATTGCTTCCGGCAATTAGTATATCATCAACATATAATGATATGATCACAAATTGATCCTTGGATCTTTTGATATATACACAATGATCCTCATCTATCATTGTAAAATCATATGCCATTTTGGCACTATGAAAACGTATATACCATTGTCTCGATGACTGCTTACGGCCATATATCGACCTCAAAAATCGATATACCTTTTCTTCTTGGCCTTTCATTATGAAACCAGCAGGTTGTTCCATATATGTTCCTTCCTCTAATTCTCCATTGAGGAAAGCAGTCTTTACATCCATTTGATGTAACTCAAGATCCATACCAGTCACTATTGCCAGAATAATGCAAATCAAGGTAAATCTCATTACAGGAGAAAATGTATTTTCATCATCAATTCCTTCCTGTTGATTATACCCCTTCGCCACAAAGCGAGCCTTATGCCTTTCTATCGAGCCATCAATCTTTCGCTTTATTTTGAGAAACCCACTTGTTCCCAATAGCTTTGTGTCCTTTTGGAAGATCAACCAGTTCCCAGACTTTGGTTTGATTTCATTGACTCAATTTCCTCTTTCATTACATGAATCCATTTTTCCTTATTAGGGTAATTCAGAGCGTCATTAATATTTCTTGGCTCATCCTCATCTTGTGGAGCAACCATAAAAGTTTCCCTTTCAATGTCAAAACATCGACGGGGAATACTTTGACGACTTGTTCACCGTATGGGAGATTGTACACTTAGCACATCATTCCCCATCATGCTCCCGCTTGGATTAGGTAATGATGATGTCGTCACATCAGGTGGTTGCAATTGAGAATGAGTTGAATTCAATTCATCACATCTCATATTACTCCCACTTGGACGAACTCCACTGACATCATTATCTTGATCCAAGGTTTCAAATAGGGAGTTATTTTCCCTTATTTCGCCCATCTTAGAAAATTCATCCATTAAGGATGTGACATCCCGTGATTCAAATTCAGTTATACTCCCACTTTCCTACTCACCTATGAACACATACCTTTTTGAGTGTTCGCAGTATCTCATGAAAATACTCTTATTTTCTTTGGGACCCAATTTCCCAAAACTTGTGAGAGGACTCATGAATATAGGCAGCATAACCTCATGGCTTAAGAAAACTTAAGTCCGGTTTTCTAACTGTCCATAACTCATATGAAGTGGAAATAACTGATTTAGAAGGCATCCAGTTAAGTATATTGGCAGCAGTTAACAACGCATCACTCCAAAAAGTGATAGGTAAGTTAGCATGCGCCATCTTAGACCTAACCATTCCAGTAGGGTTCTGTTTATTCTCTCTGCAACACCATTTTGTTGAGGAGTATATAGAATAGACAACTATCTTTCTATTCCTTTTTCATCACATAATTTTCTGAACTCATCAGATAAATATTCTCAACCTCGATCGGATCTAAATACCTTTATTTTCTTGTCTAATTGATTTTCTGCCAGGTTCATAAACCTTAAAACAACTTATGCTTGATTCATGAGAAATCAAATAGACATATCCGATTTCAGTATAATCATCTATAAAAAGTGATGAAATAAACAGCCCATTGCCTTCCTCTCACATTCATTGAACCACAAACGCCCAAATGGATTAAATGCAGAGGAAATTCAGCTCTTTTACCTTTTCCAAATGATTTCCTTGTCATTTTCCCTACTAGGTAATGCTCACATATGGACAAATCGACTTTTTCAATATTGCCCAACAAGCCCTCTTTGGCTAGTCTATTCATATGTTGTTGGCCCATATGATCAAGTCTAGCATGCCATCATATTCACATCATTATCATATAAGGTAGAAGACGTGAAACAAGGGAATAACATATTGACATCATCACAGTCAACATTTAGTACAATAAAACCATTCAGTAAGTGACCACAACCATAGTAGTTTGTATCTAAACACAAATCTACACCTCTATTATGGAAGTTCATATAAAAATCAAGCTTGACCAATACCAAAAACAGACACTTAAATTTCGATGAATCTCCAGAGCATATAGAACATCAAGATGCGTCCACCATGCATGTTCAATTGGCAGGTGCCAATCCCTTTAACTTCAGCTCTGGAGTTATTTCCAATATAGATCCACTTAGTTCCAATTGGTATCGTCAGAATTCCACGAAAGATTCTCTATCCTTCGCTACATGGTCTATCGCTCCTGAATCTACGGTCCACAAAGGATTGGATTCAGCCTATAATGCAGAACTTGACACATAAGCAAAGTTCTTAAATGTACAAGAGGTGTTGACCTTTTTCGGCTCATTACAGTTGCGAGTATAGTGACCTTTCTTGTCACAATTGTAACACCTCACCCTTGACATTTTCTTCTCTTGAGGACGTTTTCCTCTCTTGTGTTGGTTAACTCTTGATTTCTTGCAATAAGGACTTGATCCTTTGCATTCCCACATATTGAACGAATCAATACGCTTGCGCTTAGAGCTCAAAGTCCTTTATGAGCTAGAACCAGCATTGCCGATATCTATTTTTGGCTCACATGCCGTCAAGCGGTCCTCTACCAGCTCAAGGTGGCGCACAACATCCTCAAGATCTTCCATAACATGGTCAAGAGCTTCTAGTGCTTCTTGCTTTTTCAGCACATATTGAATCTTCATATTCAATATTTTACAATTGTTGCCGTTCATATCGGCAATCACATTCTTAGTTCTTTGAACCATCGTTCGAACACATCGGACATACATGCACGAATAATTAATGCCTATCATTTATGCATCCCTATTTGCATAGACCCATCATATTAATGAATAATTTCAAGTAAGGCTTCAGAATCAAAAGGTGTTTCTAATCATCCTCCAAAAATCCTAACTTAAAATTATCATTAATATAATTGTCTTATGCAAAATCAATTCTATGAAGTTACAAAAACTTATATTACTACCCACAGCTAATTACCCACAGCAACCAGCAATAGCAGAAAGCAAATAAAATCTTAACATCCAATAAAACAATAATGCTTTCACATGATACAACTAACATATCAGTTGCTACATCAACAACAATCAGGTAGTAAACATTACATAATTAATCAAAGAAATAAATAGGGAATGTCCCTTCTAATCTATCAGTCAAAACATCTGAGAAAACTGAAGGCACATTTGCCAACCATGGAAAAACTTTTGGAGAGCATTCATGTCGCCACCAAGGCGCATTTACTCGGTGCCATGTGGCGCTCAATCTAAGGGTTGAAGTTTTGGCCAACTCAATCCTATAGTGCTCTCTTACAAAAAGCTTCCACCAGCCTCCTATAACCCGGGACCACGTTGACCTCCCATAGCCGATCCAACACTACTTGCCATTCAAGTGGAAGAGTGTTCATTAAAGCCGGCACCTTCTCAAAATCCGACATAAGATAACCATTCCAGATGATTTCCTGTATCATCTGATTGACCCTAACCACATGTGATACTAAATCACCATCATGCCACCGATAATTAGCTAATTCTGACATCAGCCTTTTAAGTCTTGCATTTCCCTCGTCCGTTCTCGGGATTGCGGGTATCCTTGCATAACGCATCATAGTTCCGCAACAAATACTTATAATCCATAATAAATATAAGGGAAAATACATAATTTTCCAAAATTCATGCAACAAATGCAGAATTAAAAATGGATTACTTATAATCCACATAGGCATGACTGAAAAAGAAAACAAATTCTTTTTTTTTTTTTGGGTCAACGGTCAACGGTCGGTCAATGGTCAACTGGTCAACGGTCGGTCAACGGTCAACGGGTCGGGTCAACGGGCGCGCGGGTCGAACCGGTCGGACCGGACGGGCCGGTCGGACCGCTCGCACGGACCGACCGCACGTGCCTCGCGCGTGCGGGGGATGACGTCACGCAGACGTCATCCGGCACGTGCAGGGCGCGTGCTTGCGTCCGCGAGTCAGGTTGGGTCGCCGGTCGGGTCGGGTCGTTGGCCGATGACCGCCCGGCGAAACGTCGTCGGCAATGACGTCATCGGTGACGTCATCCGAGCGGTTACCGACCGTTGGATGATGTCACGATGACGTCATCGCGTGACGTCAGCACGCGTCGGTCCGCGGACCGGTGCGTGTCGGTTCGCCTACCGGCAGCGTGCACGCGCCGGTTCGCCGACCGGCGAGTGTGCCGCACGCGCTGGGCGAGCCAACGCTTTCGGGCGCGTCGCGCCCACGCGCAGCGCCTTCCGGCTGCGCATGTGGGCGCGTGCGGCGTCGCCCGGCGGCGTTCGACCTATCCCCGGACTCGTCTCGACGTCGCCTTTCACCCAGTGCCTTCAGAATTTGATTTCGACTTACGAAAACTCAGAAAAATGGCCGAACAACGCTCGGGTGTCGGGATTTCTCGCCCCGATCCGTACGGCCGAAAGTTTTTCGCAAAAAATCAATCAAAAAACATCAAATTGATCGGGAAAACGTGAACTAGGGCTCTGATACCAATGTTGGGAATAACGAATCCCCGAAAACCGGATTCGACACTGAATCGAACCCCTAAATCAATGCGGAAGACGAAGCCCGGGAATAACACGTATCACCGATCGTAAAGCACACCACAGATTCGAGCGTACCTTGTTAGCCACAGATTAAATACTAATGCCGAAGATCGAGGAAGAAATTCTGATCCGATGATGCCAATTTGCCTTGAAGGGAAGACGGGACGCCTTAAGCGTTTTTCTTCTTTTTGTTTTTGAGAGAGAATGCGCGGGAGAGAGGAAGCGTACGTTTGTTTTTCCAACAGTTGTCTTCTCTCTCTCTCTCTCCTCCCTTTTATACCTTCCCCCATCCACGGGCCCTATTCCCGTGGGCCGGGCTTTTTGGGCCCAACTTGAGCGGATGGGCCTTAAGCCCATCTCATAAATCCATCAGTTAGTCCATCACAAAATATGCATCATAACATAACCCATATTTTGGAAGATATTAAAGTCAACCACTCATTTCAAGAAACCCTATGGTCACGTTTCGCTTGATGACAAGTTTTTAAATATATGTATATATGTATACCACTGCTCAAGTTGTAATTTCTCTCAACCATATTGTCCTAAAAGCCATGAGCTATTGTTTGCAAACTACTATAAGTTAGGATTACCAGCACATAGGTCAAAAGCTTAGATTTAATTGTTCATGGGGCTTACTGGGTAGTTCCTACATAGCTATGATCATAAAGAAGTGAGAGGATTAGACCTATTTTAATGAATAAAACAAATTAAAAACCAAATCACTATAGTGTAATCTCTCTCTCTCTCTCTCTCTTCCCGTGGGTGTGCACACTTAGCACAACACAAGTTTTACTCGTAGATATGATCACTACACTCGCACAAGCTTTGGTTGTAGATGTAATGAATACTATCTGTCTTGACATTGGTTGACACCTTATTTTGATTATGAATAACATTTGACTATCAGGATCAAGGTACTAATAAATGTATGAGATTTTTTTATTCTTGTAACTTGTATGTATCAATGAAACTAATCAATTCATGATTGCAACCATGAGTTATTAAGAGAGCTTTGAACGAAAATCTTGGACTTTATTTGCCTGTAGAACCATTTGAGTTCACGAAAAAGAAAGTAGAAAAAAGATTTATGTGACGATCATTAGTATGAAATACATCTTTTAGTATTTTAAATGCTATTGCAACATGGTTTAAATATATTCTTCTAATTTCTCGTGAACACATATCCTAAATTTCTAGTAAGTTAATATTGCCTTTGTTTGTACACACATGATTTTCCAGATCCACCATTTCTCACAAGTTTGTCGGTCCAACGGCTTGTCGCCGACCACGTTATTCGAGGTGGGGTAAATTCAAGTCGAATCACATGTACTCACAAATATTAAAAGATGCTTCACAATAAAGGCTAGAAGAGCACGCGCACGTAGCTCTTGATTAAAGAAAGATTCTTGGTTTCAAAACCCAAAATCTTTGCATGTGGTGCCACCACATACTTCATGGTACCTTTTTTATAATGACTGGAAATCAATTAATCAATCAATCAATTAATTAATTAGCGTCTAGCCCACGAATATTCATTGATCGTCTCTCACAAATTTGCCATAGAAGAGTCGGCATACATAAAGCTAATCAAGATGATAAGAAATAATGATATACTTAAATTGTGCATATAAAAATATAAAGTTAAATGTTATCAAGGGATTTGTTTTGCTTCCGCATGCATAATAAAAAGAATGGGTCGGCGACATGTTCTGAGAAGTCGTATATTTCTATCGACCGCAGAGAGATGTATGCGCGCTCGGAGGATCGGGATGTGACACAGTCACTCAATTTTTTAAAGAATTTTCTTTTGTTTAATATAATCTAATCTATATGCAATGCCATACAACCAAATGACCTAATTCTAATGATGAACAATTTTTAACTAAATGGACCTAGAGATAATCACTAAATGACATGCATTTCATGAACCTAATTCTAGATGACATGCACATAATATTTTTTGTGTTTTCTTAATAAGTATGCAATCTATCCTAAAGAATGGAATTAATTTATCTTAAGATGATTTTTTTTTTTTTGTATTTTTCATGAAATTCGAAATTAGAAAATTGCAAAAAAAAAAATGTCTATCGAGATTTTGATATCATCCAATTTATATTAGGAATTAGGTTAGACCAAACCCTAATTTAAATTAGAAGGTTATCATAATTTAGAAATCCCTAATGCAATCTACCCAAAAATATCTAAACTTATAATAAATTAGAAAATATTATCTAGAATTAAACCATGTGCAATTTTATCCTAATATGTAATGACATGCAAAGAATGCCCTAATTATATTTTTTTCTTCTTTTTCTTTATAAAAATTCGAAATTAAAATTGTCAAATAATTAAACATGCAATTTAAATTAATGAAACGAAAATCCGACATCCTAAATTTATGTTTTTGGTATTTTTATTTCAACAATTCAGAATAAATAAAATGCTTAGTAAATGTGCAAATTACCCTAAAGCATGGAATATTCTAATATGAACCTAATCTAACTCAAACATATTTCAAGATAAATAAAGCAATCAAAAGAAACCATCTAAAATCATCAAAGATATCATATATCATTCGGGTCAAGGAATAATATCTCGCTAATAAAATTGATAAATTGATCTTAAGCCTTAAAGATTAAAATATCAATTTTATTATCGCTGATTAATTATTCCATTTAAAGCATTATAAATGAAGTAAAAAACCCATGCGCGATTGTGAATTAGGTGGTATGTTGGAATTTTCAATTATACATAGAGAAGTATTTCAAATAAAGAAAACAGGATATAAAAAAAAAAAAAGAAAGAAGAAGATAAACGTGCCTAATAAAATAAAGCAAATATACCTAATTTGATTTTTTTTTTTTTTTAATTTTAAGAAAAGCTTGGTAGCCGATTCAAAGCTTTGGCAAAGGGAGTCGCCGACGAGGGCTGGGCGGTGGCAGCGCAGGGGCGTCGTGTTGAAAGGGCAGTGGGCGCGCGGCGACGACAGGTGGCTCTAAGGAGAGGATGCGTCGCGGCTAGGGACGGAGGTGGAGCAGGGGCTGCGTGGATGTTGGGCAGGCTGGCAGCGCGGTGGTACTACTTGGAGACCGGCGGTGCAGCTTGGAGACTGGCAAAGTTTGGAGTGCAGCGGGGGCATAGTGGAGGACTCAGGTGCGGATGCTGGTGAGCTGCTAGCGTGATCGTCAGGCAAAGATGCAGACAAGGGGTGGCATTCAAGCGGGGCTACAATGGCATTGGGTGGAGCAAAGTTAGGGGGAGTCGTCAAGCGCTACAAGCGAAGGCAGGCAGGTCGCTGCTCGCGGCGTCGAACGGAGCGGGGGTGACAGGCACGAGGAGCGACTTTGCCATGGTGGTGGCTGGCGTAGTGGGAACGAGCAGCAGCAGCGGCAGGGTTCTAGCGGTAGGCAGGACGGCAGCCGGAGGTGCGGTGGCGCGAGAGGACCAGCGGCGTGAAGGTGGGGAAGCAACGGTGTGGCGTGGGCGCAGGGTCGGTGCGGACAGGCGGCCTCCTGAAGAAGATGAACAGTTGCTAGGTTTTTTTTTTTTTTGCCTGCGCATGCCTTCTCACGTCACTTCACGTCACTTCTCTATAGACTTTTCAGAACACTTTCCTGACCTTTGATTTTTTTGTCCCTCAAAAACAAAAAATGAAAGAACTTTTTTTTTTTTTTTTTTTTATAATTTCAAACTCTAACGAAATGAAGGAACCACTCTCACCTTTTTTTGTTCTGAAAATTTCTCTCCCTGCACGAATTTTTCGCACTAAATATGTGAAAAAGCTCACGTTGTATCAACGCTCACCATTGGTCCAATGCAAAAATGGAATAAAGTAGAATAGATTAAAATAAAGTAAAATAAATGCTTCTAAACTATATGTTATGCAATTTTACTTTTATTCTTTTGGGGGTAAAAATTAACCCATTTTTTATTCAAAAATTTATGTGTCAACAAGAATTTATAATCTTCCATTAAATTAAGTCCAATTTTGCGGTACGTCTAAGAAAAATTTATCTTACTCCTATAAAATAAGATCATGGGATTTGAATTGGAACACATTCTTAGCCCACATTCTTAGCCCAAGATTTAAAAAAAAAAAACTGATTATAATCTATTACATTTGAGGGATTAGGGACATGGCTATAAATTGAAAAAATTGTCCAAAATATGTTAAACCTATTGTATAATGACCAATTGAGTCTTGAACATTTCAATTTTGCCAATTAATCCTAAACCTATTTTTTGGCAATCAATCTAGTCTTAAACCTAAATCTAAATCGCCAAGGCCTCACCTTATCTAGATTGGGCAAGGGCCACCCTTGTTTGAGATTGATGAGGGTCAAGCACGGTGGCCCTCGATGAGGCCTAGCAATGGTTGGTGGAGGGAAAAGGAAAAAAGAAAAAGAAGAGGAAGGAAAGGAAAAGAGAAAGAAAAAAGATGAAAAATTCAAAAAGTTATAAATATTACAAAAATTATCCACGTTAGAGCTGGTTGTGTCATATACAACAACCGACATGTCATATAGGATGGCCGATACTAGTTAGATAAACACATCATGATTCGGACAAAATTGATCAGAAAAATTAAATTGGCAAATCGTTAAAAGGTTTAAGATAAAATTAACAAATTATCAAAAGATTTATGATTATATTGGTACTATTAAAATCTTTAAAACTACATTGGTAAATTGTCAAAAGATTTATGACTTAATTGGTACAATTAAAAGATTGGAGATTAAATTTGCTACAATGCAATAGGTTTAAAACTTTTTGAATAATTTTCCCACTAACAATCTGACTTGTTTTCACCAATTCACTCATCTTGCTTGTTTCTAAAATTTATTTAATGAATTTGCTTTGTCACGAATGGTTGGATCATACACATTAGATAAGGTAGGTGTCGTGGGAGATCCATCCTTTCAACCATTGAGATTTAGTGGCTTGAGTTTACACAAGTAGTATTATAACCCTTAATTTCTCAAAAGGACAAATGGAATGCATTAAGACGTAGTTGTACGGTTACCTATCTTGAAAAAATTATTGAGTGCATTTAGTGCATAAACTAAATTGAATTTGACCCATTAAAAGAAGTAGACTTCATAAGTTTCTCTTCAACTTTTATGATTCATGTTGAGTTTACTATATATATTTTCCAGTTAATATTTTCTTAGTTATTAGACGTAAATAACTGCCTCCAATCAGCTTTTTCTCACAACAGATCAAGTTTACTAACAGTTGTGTTGATGATCCAACACATTTTGTTAGTGGAATAATTTTAAAGTAAAAGTAAAGTGGCACTATTAATGCACATATAGAGATGGTTAGGTGCTCCCTAAATCACCGCATGATTGTCCATTCAACCAGTCTGCTTCATCATAATATTTTTCTTTAGAGGAAAATTTAAAAAATCGTGGCCTTTAATATTGAATATTAGTTGGATGGCAGATAAAAAAATTTTAAAAAAAATACTATTGTGGATAATCTATTGTTGACTCATTTATTTAAGGGTTAATATTCTGAAAAACCCCATACTTGTACATTTGTGACAAATTTACCCTAAACTAATTTCTTGACCATGAAAAATCCTAAATTGGTATACCTGTGATAAATTTACTCCAAGTGACCACAAAAAATCTCAAACTAATGTATTTGTGATAAATTTATCCAAACTAATTTGTTCAATTGCCACAAACCCCAAAATGGCATATTTGTGACAAATAAATCCTCTATTAAATTGAATTAATAACCCAAAAAATTACAAAAATGATACAACTACGACGAACATATAGTAAATCCCAAACTAATACACTAGTCCACTGTCACACACTATCCAACTTAGCAACTTGATAGTCAAATTTAAATGAAAACTAACAGAGGGTCATCCAACTTATTAATTTGACAGTAAAATTAACAAAAACTAACAGAGGGTAAATTTACCACAAGTGTACCAATTTGAGGTAAAATTGTCAAAGGTGTACCATTTTGGGGTTTTGATGATCAAAAAAATAATTTGGAATAAATTTGTCACAAGTGTACCGGTTTGGAGCTTTTCAGGATATTAATCCTTTATTTAACAAATTGGCTAAACAACATATCCATTTTTAAAATATAAATATATATCACTTTATATAAGCTTGATTCATCTTCTTACCCATTACGTTTCTATGATTGAGATAGAAAAATTTAAATATAAACAGGAGTAAAAACTACAATTGTCAATAAAGTTGATCTGCATAATTTTGATTTTACCGATTTCTATATGAGCTCACAGTACTTCCTTAATTTGGAATTCAATCTCTGAAAAATTTATGTGATGAAGAAAATGGAAACAATTTATAACCTACATATAGGGACAACTCTATTGAGATTTTTTTTTTTTTACCATTAGAGAGATTTTCTCAATATTTTTAATATGCACAAGTCCTAAAACTTCACAAAAATTGAACACAAATTTGTTCGTTCGATAATATACAAACTTGGAAAAGATAATGCCTCTTTTTATAAGACTACTAAATTACTCGCAAAAATTAGTATATGAAAGAAAAATTCTACAGCAAAGAGTACAACAAGTATAATACACAAGGAAGATGTTTAAATGGTCTCTAAGAAATTTGATATGATGGTAAATTTTCATATATCTTGGTAAGACGAATTTAGTGTACGTTGAAGTTTAGAAATGTAATTTGTACATTGTAATTTTTCAATACATAATCTAGACAATTTCGAAATGATGCAATAAAATGTCTATTTTTAGAAATGAACACATAAATTAGCCAAAGTTATCCTTCAAATATTTACTTATCTAAATAATTACTGAAATGATTTGCACGAGATTAGTGTAGTGTCAACATTTTTGTTAATTTTGAAATAACTGAAAATAATCTTTCAATTCCTGTGCATAGCACGGACTTTTCTGGTAATATAAAATGATGTTGGGGTACGAAGACCTAGTTTATGTAAGATGGAGAAACAAATAGAAAGGTTGGGTTATTTAATTAAAGCTAAAATTTAAAACTCTGCCGGTAAGCATGAAGATGTTAGCTTTCTTTTCATTACTGCTCATTATGGGTGCATTTGGTAACACGTCTATTCCGGAAATAATTTATGATCATAAATTATTCTTTTTTATTATATTTCTGGGAATAATTTCTAAGCATTTTAAGCCATTCGGTAATTGTCAAAAATTTTTATTCCCGAATAGAATTGTGTTTGGCACCATTCTCAAAATTTCTACTTCAAATCATTTTCTTTTAATTATCACTTTTTTCATTCTTTCTTTTTTTCTTCTTTTCTTTTTTTCCTTTCTTTCTTTTCTTCTTCTTCTTCTTCAAGGTTGCCGATCGTCGACCTTGAGATGACCGGCGACTAGCCAGACAAGAGCCGGTGACCTCACCGGAGCATCGCCAGCCCTCGGCGAGGTTGTGCCTTGTTAGCTAAGCCTCGCTAGGCTATCGCGAGGTTGGCCTCGCTTGGCCAAGGAGAGGTTGACCTCGCAGTGGCCTGGCGAGGTCGAGCCTCACTGGCGGCTGTGCGAGCTCGGCCTCGCCAAATCTAGGTAAGGTCGAGCCTCGCCCAACCATGGCTCGGTCAAGCCTCATCGGGGCTAGGCAAGCCTTGTCGGTGGCTAGGGGAGGCCCAGGTGAGGCCCGCTTGGCCACCGGCAAGCTCATCGGACCTTGCCTTGGCTTGGCGAGTTTTTGGCAAGTTCGCTAGACCGGTTGCTAATGACTAGCGATTGTGGGCGGCAGTGGTGGAGGGCAATAGCAACGGCAGTGGTTGAAGAAGATGAGAAAGGGAAGAAGGATAGGAAAAAAAAGAGAAAAAAGAAAAAAAAAAAAAAAAGGTTGATTTGATTCTGGAATTGTTCCCAGGAATAAATAATCAACTTTTCTTTTACTTCTCGATTCTACTCCAAATTTTTTTGTTCCCGGAACAAAAAAATTTACCAAATGGATTTCTGTTCCAAATTTACTCCTGGGAATAAAAGAACATAAATTTTTACTGTTTGGCAAGTTGCCAACACAAACCCTATGTTTTAGTATATGTATCATACCCTGTATTCATACCTGAATTATAGAGAATGGTTGGCCGTCCTATAAAGGACGAAGCCTTTAATAAAAACCGACCATTTCATAAAAATTTAACGCCGTATAAAATATAATAATGTAACTTTATATATATATGTATCAACGATATGCAATGTGGAAGTACCATGAAAGGATATCAAGGAACTCTATTGTTGCATTTCCCAAATGACAGAATTTGGAATCCATATTTATATACTTGCACAGCCCAAATTACAATTTTTCTCAAGCATATTGTCATAAAAACTATTAACCTGTTGCGTGCAAATCGCTATAAGTCTAGACTACCGGCTTACAGGTCAATGGTTTAGGTTTAATTGGTCCATGAGGCTTATCGGATGTTTTATGGGCCTTTAGGGTAGCTAGGATTATATATATAAAGTAATGAGTGAGGGGTAGACCAATTGTATACTTAAACTGTGCATATAATTATATATCTTATGAGTAGTCATGCGTTAGATTATTATTTAGCAAAGAGAAAACAACCACCCACAGGTCGCGAAGGCCAATTCGAGGAAGCCAGCAAAGTCTGTCTTATTAGTGAGCCTCTAATGAAAGCCTACCTAATGAAAGCGAGTACTTCATTTCCATATAAGAAAAAGAAAAACGAGGACTAAACGGTGGAAAGCCATTGCCTCAAGCTGGCACATTAATTAAAAATTTATCTTATGTTGAACGTCATACCCACCTAAAATCTAACAAAATATTTAACATCAAACAAAGAAACTCTTGTCCATGCGTTCACATCTATCAAGTATCTTGGTCCATCCTTAAGCATCATCATTTTCCAAAATTGTAATATCATTAATAGATCTTTTATTATTGTTTGTTGACCATACCCCTAAGAAAGTCATGCATCTGTGTCCTCTAGTTCACGAATAAATCAATAAGAAGACCGAATTGTGAACGAACTACGTGAAGACACAGTCATGTGGTCCACAGAGACGGAGGAATAAATAGGAAGGTTGGGTTATTTAATTAACACTAAAATCTGAAAACTCTGTGGGGGTAAGCATGCTTTTTTTTTTTTTTTTTTTTTCCATTTTTGGTAGGCCGGCAGCTAAGCGCCCATTTAGTTAGTGAAAATTATTAAGATTACTCATTTTTATTTCGTGACAATATATTTAATATATGTTTCATACCCAAAATTCATACCAAAATTTTAATGGACGGCAGGCTATCCTATAAAGGACGAAGACTTTAACGAAAACCATTTCATAAGAATTTGACTTCATACCAAATTATTCATCATGTAATTTTTTTTTTTTTGGATAAAGTTCATCAGGTAAAATTTGTATCTACAAATCTTAAAAATACCCAAACCGTGTCCAAAAGGAATTCAAAAGTGCTCTCAATTTCCTGATATTTATTTGATACTAGGGTCACCCCATATCATTCTCAGCGTGCCCCATTTATTCGTTCTTCTGATATAGAATGATAATAGAATGGGAGAGCAAAATTATGGCTCAGCAAATGGCAATCATCACTAGTTCTATGAGATCGAGTAATGATAACTACAAATTTTATAAATCGACACAATGCATTGTCCAAGTAATACAAATAGATAATGTCAAGTAACATGAATATTCCATTTATTCTCCATAAGTTAATGCATAGTATAATATGCATCAATCACATAAACCCTACAGTAGGCAGCAAATATCAATGTCAATCACTCATGTCAAGAAACCTATGCTCACATTTCGGCAAGTGATAAAATCTGACATCCGTCTACGTGTGCGCGTGTATGGATCTTGCAGCCCTAAGTTATAAATTTTCTCAAGCATATAGTAATGAAAGCCATCTAGCTATTGCATACAAACTACTCTATATCAAAACTACTATTACAAGTGAAGGTCTGCACTTAATTTGTTCATAGGGTTTGTGGACCTTTATGAATCTTCCGGATAGCCGGGCATTTGCACTCATGCTAATAATTGCATGCAAAAAAGAAGAAGAGGAAATAGGGTTAGACTACTCTATACTTTGTTGCACATATGATTTTATATCTTTCGAATAGCCACGTGTTAAATTGTTATTGATCACCTAAAAAAGGAAAAGCAAAGAAAAGGCAAGCTACTCGGAGGTTGGGATTTGCCACTATCGAGGAAGCCAGCAAAGTTTTTTTTTTTTTTTTCACCATTGAGCCTTTTGACGAAATCTTACTTAATGGCATGAAATACTTCAATTACAAAATGAAAAACGAAGACCAAAAGATGGAATCCATTCCCTCGAGGATGATTTTCTAAAGTTACTACTACTAAGGTTGCGTTTGGGAACCACTTTGCCGAGTATCTTTGGGGAGCTAAAGGCCTTTAGGCCAAAATAAAGGTGTTTAGGAATCGCTTTGGAAGTCCCATTAAGGCGAAGCTGGCATTTGTAAGGCTAAAAGCCCAAGGCAGGTCCTAGACTGCCTTGGGCTTTTAGCATTCTCGGAAGCCTCATGTTTACTATTCATCATCTTCTTTTCTAGCGGCGTGGCTGATCAAAGATGAGCTCGAGAG
This sequence comes from Eucalyptus caleyi, assembly GCA_014182885.2. Lineage (NCBI taxonomy): Eukaryota > Viridiplantae > Streptophyta > Magnoliopsida > Myrtales > Myrtaceae > Eucalyptus > Eucalyptus caleyi. The sequence goes on along the minus strand of CM024470.2, from coordinate 37,303,468 downwards.
GTTGGCGAGGTCATGGCTGAGGTCGGAGAGGTTGCGGTGACCATCACTAGCCAGTCGCACAACCTCAGAGAGTTGCGGCGACCGCTTGCAAGTCCCAACAACTGCCCGCGAGTCACGTCGCAGCGACCCAGCTCTAGGTCGCGCGACCTTAGGCTCAACCCAAATTTGGGTTGTCGAAGGTCATGCAACCTCGCAGCCACTGGGATTTAGCGACAGCGGTATTAATACAATAGATAGAAAGACTCATTTGCTAGTCAGCAACCCAGATTTGGTTGCCGCGAGGTTGTTCGACCTCTGGCAACTAGATCTGGGTCGTGTCGGTTGCCGCGAGGTAGCGCCGTGAGGTCCTGCGACCTTCGGCGGACCCAAATCTAGGTCGAGCGACCTCCATGAAGGGCCGCCGAGGGTCACCTGACCCCAAGCTGATGTGAATAGTTGCGGAAAAATCGTTCTACGAAGGCTCGGATGGTGCGAATTGTGAACCTCAACCTCCAATCAAACCTATGATTGGCAACCTCGGTATGAACATGACCTGTTGACGAACAGGTGTCAACTAACCAACGTTATAGATACCACAAGCAAAATAATTCGCTATTTCGCTCGATAAGTCGAATCGACCGCTACAAGAGAATCTTGATAAAGTCAAGTCCTCAAAAGAGCTGTAGAAGAGAATCTCTCAATTCTTTTTCTCAAAAAAATCTGACAAATCCTTTATATATGCTTTCTAGCCACCATACAAATCCTAAAACCAACCCTAGAAATCTAATGCGTCATATTCTAGAATATTCCTAAACAAGAAGATATATATATATATATTCATGCTACATGTATATCCATCTAATCTATGCTTAATACATAACTGCCAGTATGCAATCAGAATTGTAACAGAGCACATGAGACTATAAATTGTGATTGTTTGATGACAAATCGCCATGAAATTGAAGCCATATCTTACTACAAGCACGTATGAGTCTTCTTGATCAAAATGGCATCAATTCATAACCAAACTAACTTCAAGTTAGAATCAAATGCACACCCAATCATAGTAACAACTTTCATGGCAAAAGTTTTTTTTTTTTTGAACGTGAGCTACATAGAAGTTAAAGAAAATTCAAGAATGCACAATATCACGTCGGAATTGCAGCAAAATATCGGGATGTCATGACACATTAATGGTGATTTGACCTAAAAGAAAATCTGAAGAATATGAAATTTTACCACAGCGCGAACAAAAGAGAAACAAACAACTTTTGTTAAGGATCAAATCTTAGAATTCCTTAACAAGAAAATCATATAAAAATGACGAGGTCAGCTTTGACAAGGAAAAACGGGGGTTATGGATTTCATTTTTATGACAGATTTCTATTATGCGAATCACAAGAAAAGTTGAATTCAATTGATATGCAAATCATGTGAAATCAGCATCATAGGAACAAATTTCACGAGGAAGCTTCTCAAAATTTTTAACACGTAAATTTCTAAAAGTTCAAGAACATGAACAAGTCAATCAAGAATAGAACATAGTAGCATGTAACACAAGTATTTTACAACATAGTGAATGCAATTGGACACATCTACCATCTCATTTCAAGCCTAACAGCAACTATCCACAGAAAATACAGCATTTCCCTAATCAAATCAACTCCAACAATTCTGAAAAAATATAGCATGCCCAACAATCACAACAGTAGTATCTCAAATCAAGAAATCACTATAACATTTGAACCAAAAGTTTTGTGATCCTGTCCATCTTTCCTTTCTGAACAAACATTTACAAAATGCATGTCACCAATAACCTTAAAGTACTCTATAGGACAGATTGCAAAACCAGCAAGCAAATGCATTTCAAAGCAAAACCCTTAGGCGAGTCAGTCAAGCAAACATCAGAAGAGAAAAGTCATTTCAAGACATGAAACTTGCAACTATTATGAAGGAATCTACTCTTGAACCCGGATTGCATGATTTGATTAATACCAAAGACACTTAAATCAGCAATATGAACTCTATAGAGTAAAGCATGAACAACAAACATCAATTGCATATGATCTGCATTTAACCCACTAAAAGCACACATAATCACATTCTAGTAATCTTTATATGGGAAATGCGGTAAGACACAAGCATTACAGCTTTACTGGGACATCGAAACGTAGGTAAACATGATGCAATAGGGATTAACTATTTATGACTAAGCCAAAAACCACCAAAAAAAACACAGCATGCAGATTGAAGACCAATTTTTACTAAAACAAATTAGCTTTCGAATATGCCATTGGTGGGGGAAAACAGAGGGAGACAAATCGAGCAAGAAAGAGAGATCACAATCGAGTCAGAGAACAATTCAAGAGAGAGAGCGTGACAGTTCGTGCATGAGACAGAGCAATTAAGAGAGAGAGGTAGAGAAAAACCTGATCAAGCTAGAGACAGAAAGCCGCTATCACCGATCAATTTTGGAGCTGTGCCGAGACTTCTCACTCGGCGCAAACCTGAACCCCTGTATCTCGAGCTCCGGAAGGGTGTGATCCGCAACGAGAGCATCGAATCGATTAAGCAAGCGAGCGTCCGATGAGAGAGAGAGAGATCAGAATCCACGACCCGAATAGATTCAAAGAGAGAACATAAATCGAAACCCTAACGGATCGAGAATGATAGAAAGAGAGCTCACCGATCCGGTGAGCCGATCCAAAAAGAAGATCGGTTAAGCGTGGGCGTCATCGCGGCAACTGTCACCGATCCGGCCACCCTAGAGAGGGAGATCACCGGTGAGCCTTTGCACCAAAGGACTGAGAGCTGAGCGAACAGGGGTTGGGCGTCGAATCCGGTGGAGAGTCGAATCAAGCCACAGATCGGGAACTGCTGTCACCGCCGGTCAACTTCAGACCTGAGCTCCCTGCACCTCTGAGCGAGAGAGAGAAATTTGCCGACCAAACTTCCGAGGGAGAGAACCGAGGGAGAGATTCTCTAGTTTCCACCCCTTCGGTAAAAGCTCGGGTGGTTGAAGATGAACGGAAAATGTCGAATCAATAGTGGAATCGAAAAATTAGGGCTCGCGATCAACGAGGGGCTCGAGCTAAGGGCATGCGCACGGCAGATCTGCTCCGCGACGGTGGCGACGACTTCTCGACCTCGCTACTGGGTGATTCCCTTGCCCCTCTTTCTACCTTTGACTCCGGGGTTTTCTATCGTTGGACCTTGAGCGAGAGCCGACGATCAAGCGAGCAAGCATTGAGGGAGGAAGCAGAGCCATGGCCGGCACCGGGGGGGGTCCTTTGTCGGCCGCCGAGATCGGGAAGAAATCCGGAGAGAGAGGAGGTTGTTACGGCGGAAGAGACCGAGTGCCAGTCCGTTCTTCGCGTTTTACCCAGAGCCCCCAAAAAGAAAATTTCGCCAGAGAGAGTAGAAGTGAGAGATCGAGCAAAAAAGAAGACCTCCCCTTCGAATGGCCCCCTTTTTATATTCTTTTTTTCCTTCTTTCTTTGCTTTCTTTTTGTTTTTCTCTTTTTTTTTGTTTTCTTTTTATTTCTAATTTTTTTCTTTTCATTTTTCATTTTTTTTTGTTTTGTTTTCTCTCTCTCTCTCTCTCTCTCTTTTCTTTTTGTTTTCTTTTTGGCTCTTTATTTTTTATTATATTTTTGCAAACAATGGATGATTAAAATGTCGACGAAAATTTCGGGTGTCGACAGACGCCCTCCTTGCATCAACACAGCTCCAATTCTTGTACTAGATGCATCGCACTCTATCTCAAAGGTAGCACTAAAATTCGGCAAAGATAGTAAAGGAGCATTAGTTAACTTATTCTTTAGCAAATTAAATACTTTCTCTTGCTCTTCTCCCCATGTGAAACCCACGTGCTTCTTGATAACCTCAGTTAAAGGTGTGGCAATGGTGCTGAAATTTCTCACAAATTGTCGATAAAAACTCACCAATCCATGAAAGCTACGCCCCTCTCCCACGGTCTTAGGCGTTGGCCATTCACAGATTGCTTTGACCTTTTCTTCATTAACCTGTATACCATCAGCACTAACAACAAATCCTAGAAATACTAATTTGTTGGTAACAAAAGAGTACTTCTTTAGATTAGCGTATAATTGCTCGGCCCCTAAAATCGTAATGTTATTGATTGCTCAGCAATCAACACACATTCACCAAGTTCCATCCTTCTTTGGCACCAACAAAACAGGGACAACGCACAGGCTAAGACTCTCTCTCACATACCCCCGCTCCAATAGTTCGCTAACTTGCCGCTGAAGTTCCTTTGTCTCCTTGGGATTGCTTCGATATGCGGGTCGGTTAGGTAATGGCGCATCAGGAATCTAGTCAATTTGATGTTCTATGCCTTGAATCGGTGGTATCCCTCCAAGAAGTTCATCATGTAAGACATCTTCAAATTCCTGCAATAAAGACACAATAGGACTAGGCAAACTTGGGTCAAGATTCTTAATAGAAAACAAAACCTCCGTGTACAAAAGTACAAGCATCAGTCAGTCTAAAACTAAAGCTCTCCTCACCTCACTCGATTTTGCATAAAAATTCTTTTGCCTATTTTCTTTTCTCTCTTCCTTTCCCTCGGTTTTTAACACAATCCTTCTCTCGACCTCTCCTTTTCCTTGCATCTCAAACACACCATGCAAGCCCTTGGATTTCTCACATTTTTCTCTCTCTCTCTCTCTCTCTCTCTCTCGACTTCTCGTTGTAACTTTAACTGATCTTGATACACCTCACTAGGTGTCATTGGTACCAAGGTATAAGTCTTTTAATTCATCACCATTGAATAACGATTAGTCTTTCAATCATATTGCCATGGTCTTCCAAGTAAAATATGTCCCGCTTGCATAGGTACAACATCACACTCTACCTCGTCCTTGCATCTCCCTATCTCAAATGGGATTTGAACTTGCTTTGACATTTTTACCTCTTCACTATCATTTAACCATTGAAGTCTATAAGGTCTAGGGTGCTTTATCGTCTTCAAATCCAACTTATCCACCATAATACAACCTGCCACATTTGCACAACTACCTCCATCTATTATCAAACTACATATTTTACAATTCACCACAAATCTTGTATGAAACAAGTTATCTTTTTGTTGATGGTGCTCCTCCTTCTTTACTTGCACACTAAGAGAACCCCTAACCACCAACAAGTCTCCTTTTGTAGCTATTTCTCCATCACTACAATCCTCCAATGGTGGCATGTCATCATCCTCTTCTTGTCTTTCACTTTCGAACTCAATAACACCATATCCAGTCATGATCATCACCTTTCTATTAGGGCATTGATTCGCCATATGACTCCTGCCCAAACACTTAAAACATTTAATCTCACGAGTTCTAGTGTTAGGGTTTTCCGTTTTACCTTAAGCCGGATTCATTTCAACTTTACCGTCCCTCTCCTTCTCCTTTGAGGTTTTGGCTTTGGTGTTGTTTCCTCTCCAATTTGGCTTCTCATCTCTCTTCTAATTGGATCTCCAATTTTGATTTGAACCTCCTCCACTCTTGTGGTTTCGGTCCAACTTCAATTGCCGCTCAACTTTGATGGTTTTGTCTACCAATTCCTCCAATTCAACATAGTGTTGCAGCTCCACCACCCTTGCTATGTCTCGGCTCAAACCACTTAAAAATCTTGACATTGTGGCCTCACGATCCTTCATCACATTAGCACGTATCATGGCAATCTCTATCTCTTTGTGATACTTCCATGCTCTTATTGCCTTGTGTGAGAATTTATAACTTTTGTAACAAATCTCAATGGTAATGACTTGGTACAAAATGCATCCAAATCACTGCTTTCATATCATCCCACGTCTCTATCAGTCTTTCACCATTGTGCCTCTTACTAGTCACAAGTTGATCCCCCCAAATTATAGCATAATTAGTGTCGCGACCAGTTTTTCGGGTTTGAACCACCTAGGGTTTTGGCTAATGGATTGTTAAGCCTAGACTTAGCTCGGGCTCTCCCAAGCCCATACCAATTCGCGACTTAGGTTCAAGTTTTTTAACATGCAAATGGATTTTATCTAGGAGTCGCCACTAATCTATTTTTGGTGGGTCGATTAGAAACCCAAGTAAAGTAACGGGAATTTTACTTTACTCCTATGAACCAGAGATTTATGAGTTCGGGGACTTGATTACGCTAGATTTCGCTAACGCCCTTTCGGTACCTTTCTTTTTATTTTGAAAAATGTTTGGCAAGCAGTTTGGATTGATTTTAAATCTATTTCCCTAACATGTGAGGTTATCATGCGCGTGCACAAACTACCAATTGAACACTCAGGTAAACAATAAATAAATTGCCAAAAAAAAAAACTTACTTCCAAGCAACGAAAGCATCTGCAATGTTAAATTAAAATCCACATCAACAACCCTAGATATGGTTTCTAATTAACACGCAATTTTTTTTTGTTTTCACTTAATTAATGAAAATCATGCAATATGCAATGCGATATTAACTAAATGACCTAATCCTAATGACATGTAATTTCTAATTAGATGGGCCTAGCAAAAATACTAAATGACATGCATTTCAATGAATCTAACCCTAATGACGTGCACATGACATTTTTTTTTCCTTTTCCTAAAAGAATGCATTTTATCTAAATAATAAAACTAATTTAACCTATGACATTTTTGTATTTTTCATGAAATTCGAAATTAGGTGAAATGTGAAAATTACCTAATTAGATTAAGATTCTATTCAATTTGTATCAGGAATTAAGTTGAACCAAATCCTAATTTAAACTAAAATATTATCTTAACTCAGATAATCCTAAAATGCAATCTATCTAATATGCAATGACATGCAAATAATGCCCTATCTCCACATGACATATGCATAATGACTTTTTGTTGTTTTCCCTTTTTTTTTTTTTTTTTTTTCGAAATTAATAATTGCCAAATAATTAAACATGCAACTCAATTTAAAATCTAGCAACCTAAATTGATTTTTTTAATTTTTTTTTAAATTTGAAATAAAATTCCTATTCTAAACATGTAAACCCTAAAACATGTAATATCCTAACATACATCTAATCTAACTCAATTTTTTTTTTATTTCGAAAATTCATGAAAAATAGAATGCTTTGCCTAAATATGCAAATAACCCTAAAACGTGTGATATTCTATCTCAAACATATCTCAAGATAAATAAATAAAACGATCAAATCCATTCAAAATTACCCCAAAAGGACATCACATATCGTTCAGATCAAGAAATAATATTTCGCTAGTAAAATCGATACTTAGATCTTAAGTCTTAAAGATCAAAACATCAATTTTATTCCCGCTTAATTAATTATTTCATCTAAAGCCTTATAGATGAAATAAAAAACCCTGGCGCGGTTGCGAATCGGGTGATACATTGAGATCTCCAATTATGCATGGATGGGTACTTCAACCAAAGAAAACAATACATAAAAAGATAATGATAAAAAAAAATAGAGAAAAACCTAAACTTGCTTAATAAAGTAAAGCAAAAATACCTAGTAAAATCTTTCTTTTCTTTTCTTTTCTTTTCTTTTTAGAGAAAAGAAAAAAAAAAAAAAAAGATCTTGGCCACTGGTTTTAGGGCTCCGGTGGGGAAAGATCGCCGGCTAGGGTTCCGGTGAGGGCTCAACAGGAACCGGCAGCGAGCGAGCGGTGAGCGCGTCGGCACGGGGCGGCATCGCGAACTGAGGAGGGACGAATGGAGGTGCTGTGTAGCGACGGCTTGAGCAGCGGGGGGCGTCGCGGGTCTAGGTGCGGGCGTCGCGGGCGAGGGAATCCGAGCGCGGGCTGAAGCAGAGCGGAGACGGCGTCGGGGGGGCGATGCAGCAGGGAGCGTCGCGGGCGGTACGGCGATCGGCGAGCAGGGTCGCGGGCGGAGCAGGAGGTTCGGATCTCCTAGCGTCGGTCACGCGGGCTGCAAAGGCGCTGCGTCGCGGGCAGCAGATTGCGGGCCGACGGGTGAGCAAGCGGTGCCGGAGCGGCGAGTGGGCTTCGGATGGCGGTGAAGCGGACGAGCGGAGGTGGTGCGCCACCGGCGCGGAGGGGTGGACCAGCAGCAACAGCGGAGACCTTCACGAAGAAGATGAACAGTTCATCTTCTTTTTTTTTTTTCTTTTTCTTCTTTTTGTCTCTGCCTCACGTCCCTCTCTGCACTTTTTCTCTTTCTTTTGCTGACTTTTCCTTTTCTTTTCTTCTGCAGCTGCTGACTTCTTTCTTCTCCTCTGCAGTTTGTCAGAGGGGAAGAAAAAAAGGGCTTCTTGGACGACAAAAAGGGAGGGGGGCTTTCACTTCTTCTTTTTTCACTTTTCTTTCTTCTCTTCTCTCACGATTGTGCTTCTTTCTTCACGAAATTCTTTACGAACTTTTCTCTCGAATTTTTTTTCTCAATCTCTCCTCCGCATCCCCCCTCAACTTTGTCCATATGCGGTCCCTTTTATAAGCTCAAAAATTGTATCTTAAGAGTATATTTCATCTCTAATTTTGATTGAGCACGATACCCCTAAATATATTGATAAAATATTTTTTTGCATATTCCATCAAGAAAATTCCCTTTTTGTGCAAAAGTGCATCTTCCAGTGTATATTACCTAAATATGTGAAAAATCTTGACGAAACAAAAAATAAAATTTTCCTAAACTATACGCCATGTGATTGTGATTTTTTTTTTTATATAACAAAAATTAACCCCAAAAATTTAGGTGTCAACAGCTGCCCCTCTTTGAAGGTGAACTCGCAGAGGTTGAATTCAAAGACAAACTGAGACCTAAATTTTGGTCATGCTCATGCAATGAATGATTTTTTGTCGGAACATAAATTCCATTTTTTAATGCAAAATGATAAATGAACCTACCTAAAATAACTTATCTTCGAGGAGGATAGAGCAATTCGAGGTAGTGAGTGTTACCTGTCCAGGACCCGTACCATTCTACGGTCGCCTAGAATAGTAACATGACTTTGTGAAGATGCTGCTTTCCTAGGATCCGTACCATTTTACGGTCGCCCGGTATGGCAGAAAGGAGCTGCTTTCTCAAGACCCGTACCATTTTACGGTCGCCCAATACGGCAGAAAAGTTTTGTAAGGAACTGCTTTCCCAGGACCCGTACCATTCTACGGTCGCCTAGTACGGCAAAAATGTTTTGTTTAGGACCCGTACCATTCTACGGTCGCCTAAACGGGGATTCATTTTTCAGGACCCGTACCATTCTACGGTCGCCTGAGTAAGGAATGGGTGTTGTCAAGGACCGGTACCATTCTACGGTCGCCTGAATGAGGGAATTGCTTTTCCAGGACCCGTACCATTCTACGATCGCCTGTTAGAGCAATAAATGTTGTCTAGGACCCGTACCATTCTACGGTCGCCTAAACTGAGGTTTTGCTTGGCTAGGACCCGAACCATTCTTCGGTCGCCCAACCTTGCGACAGAAATCATCTGATCAGGACCCGAACCATTCTTCGGTCGCCTTAATCAAATTGAATCTGGAGGAAAAATCTTTGGGAGACAACTCAATTGAGTGTCGGTATGCTTAAAAGGGAAAACCTGTGTAATGACAAGTATTCAAGGTATATATAGAGATATACTTACCTGGTAACATCTCCTATCTTCAAGGATACGTCTCTTGCAAAACATGGTCGTAGGAGAGGCAACATGCATTTGTAAACATGCATCAATATAATGTAGGTTCATGATGATTTTCATTAATCTTACACCACCTAATTTCCATTCGGAACACATGAGTGTCATGAATGTGTCAAATGAGGGATTCTCTGGTCTGAAAGGACTTTTTCTCTCATCCTTATTAAAATGGCAGTTTCATCCTGACCTTTGATGCAGGATTTTGTCAATCACTCTATCTCACCATCGTCATGCCAAACAAGGGTCTGAGCAATCTCGCAAGTGGTACGATCTCAACAATCTGAGAGGTCTTTAAAAGGGACCATAATGTGGGCTTAGTTAATGGCTTAACAAAGGGGACTCTTTCGAGTCGAGGTTATTGAAAGAACAACTCTTTAATCATCTCCGGGTTTACAAGTCAAGAACCCTGCAAAATGAGAAAGAAATAATCTTGCTCACACTTCTTCGAGCGATGCTTATGACATGTGAATTCATACGCTAATTCAAGTGCCCTAATTAGAAGAGACTTTACAAGGGACGTAACATAGGCTGGGTTCATGGGTTGAGAAATGAAACGATCATTAGGCTCAAAATATGTGTTAAGGGTGAGAGTTGATGATCATCTTGGCATTGCCACTAGTTTTCTTTTTCACCATCAGGGATTGTTTTCATGAAATGCCCCATTGATTGTAAAAACTCAACATTTGAGCTCTTTGAGTATTACTCCATTGGGATTTAATTCTAGCAATTGACAGTCATCTATCTTGACTTTTTTTTTTTTTTTTTTCATTTATGGGCATTGGCCTTGCTTTTACTAGGCACACCGCTTTTTCATGCCCCTAGTTCTTGTTCATTTTTTCTTCACTTTTTTTTTTTCATGAGCATTGGCCTTGCTTTTACCAGGCACACTGCTTTTTTCATGCCCCATTTTTGCATTTTTTTTTGAACAAAATCTCCATTTTTGTCGGTATTCTAGTTCATGCTACTTGAGTGTTTTTGTCTTGCCTCAGTGTGGGGGATGATCACCAACTGGGTTTAATATGAAATGAATTCGTAGGCTCAAGTGGGCTATGCAATGGATAAAAGTGTGTAGGATAGAGAAATGACTGCTCTTCATCATCCTAAGGCACTTTAAACTATCATACGAGTTACAACGCGAAAGCAATACTCGAAGATTGATGCAAGTGTGAGTAAGAAAATTCCTATTATTCATTTCAAACTTTGTCCCAATGTGAGATGATCCTTGACAGGGATGATTTAAAAACTCTTTATGTGTGTGGGCTCGAAGGGCTAAATAATGGGTATACCTGTAGTGTTTCGGGTAGAAGAAGAAATTGCCTCTCGTCACCTTGGTTAGTGTACCCTTTGCGAGATCACCCTTTTCCTTGCGGGCATGGAATTTCTTCACACATCTCACCGATGATTAGTGTATGGAACAAGGCTTGCCTTTCATCATTCCCAGGTATCTCATTCGACACATTCAATTTATCTCACACAATTCATCAAGGAAGAAAAATGCAAGATTTATGACAAATTTGAACAATTCAACTGATTGAAGCATATTATTCATGCAATTCAAGACAAGACATGGGAAATTCTATCACGGATAATACTTCTTGACAGCATCAGCATTGACTGGAGTAGAAAACTCACGACCGTCCATTTCTGCCAAGATCAAAGCACTTCCAGGAAGTACCTTCTTCACCACATATGGGTGGCTGCAGTTTGGAACAAACTTGCCCCCAGAATCTGGAATTGGATTGGATCCTCTTCATACCTTTGCATGCTATAAGACTGTCTCTGAAACAGAATGTAGATTGGTCAAATAGACAAGCGGGGTAAATCATTTTTTATTTTTTTTGAAAGATTTTTTTTTTGAATTTTTTTTTTAAAAAAAAAAGCAATTGGAAGAGTATTTTTTGAAGCATTTTGACACGAGAAAGCATGATGAAGCCCAGGCCTCAGAATTTCTCTATGGATGATATTTTCTTTTTATTGTTGGCTGGATATCATCACCGGACTGGTTTGGTATACCTCATCATGCCCTCAAAATAAAACTTGCAATTTTATTGATATTCATCAATCAATTACATTTATTGAATGGAAATGCGATTTTCAAGCCCTAAAAAGAAAGCGAAGAAAAAGAAATAAAAAACAAGCCCTAGAAAGTGATAAAAATTCCCGCGCAGGGGAATGTGGGAAAGTAGTAAATGAGTTACTCTTGTGGGCTAGAGCCCATCTTCTCCGGAGGTCCTTCGTCAATGGTCCCTATTAAGACATCATCGAAGAGACTAGTGATCCTTTCCAATGCATCAACGGGGTTCTCTGTTTCCGAGGGTGTTGGATCATCCATGCCATCCCATCCATCTGGGATAATGTCGCGGGGATCAATGTAGAAACTGGGAGGAGCCGAATACTTCACCAGATAGTCGAATTTTCCGCTTGGCTGCCCCAGGGTATCCATTATTTCCGCTTCATCCTGCATCATTATCGGGGGGCTAGGGAATGTCTCACGAATGTTTGGGGGTGATGGGTTTTGCCTTCCTTGCCCTTGGTCAGTTGGCGGGTTCTGCCTTACCTGCCTTCCTCCTCTAGAACTTTCCCCACCTCTTCCATGGTACCCTAATTCAGCAGCATGGGACCTTTGAGGGACTTCATTGGGACTTTGAATACTCTGACCATTTCTTTCAAGGCCAGTACTAGGAACAAAACCATTCCCAATCGTCACCCTTCCCATCATAAGGGCAACATTTGAAACTTCAGGAGTGGGTGGTGAGTCTCGAGATGCATGTATGGTGGACACCAACTCCAATGAGTGGTAACTCGATTCGACTTCAACATCTGGATCCAGAATAGCATTGACCGTACTCTCATGCTTTGGTAGCGGATTCTTTTGGACGTTTGGCCGAGCAGTTTGAAATGAAAAGGCCTTCGTGTCCAGGAGGTCTTGGATCTTATGCTTGAGAGTGAAACATTCATCAGTTGAATGCCCTAATTCGCCGCTATGGTAATCACACTTCTTCATCGGGTCGTAGCCTCGGATGCTTTCACGATTAGGACGCTTCGGCTCATTAGTAAGCAAACCTTTCTTTCTTAGGATTGCCAACACTTGGGATGGAGATCCAGGGAGAGGGGTGAACTGTCTTCTTGCTTGGGCAGCTTGTTGCCTTTGATTCATCTGGATAGTCGGGGCGCGATTGGTACTTTCTTGGCTATAAGCCATATTCACATCTTCAGCAGGCTCTTTATCCTTCTTGGTAGAGAACCTTTTAGTAGATGGCTCAGAAAACCATCCTCCCCTTATCCTCATCTCGATCTGCTCTCCTACAGGAATAAGTTGATTGAAGCTCTCGACATACGTACTGGCCATTCGATTGCGGAACTCCGATGGAAGGGTCTTCACGAACAACTTCATCAATTCCTTGTTGGTAGGCTCAGGAGTAATTTGAGCTGCCAAGTTTCTCCATCTCACAGCATATTCTTTAAACGACTCACTCCTTTTCTTTTCCATCCGCTCCAGGTCTTCTCGAGAAGGTGCGATGTCCATGTTGAACTTGTACTGTTTGAGGAACGCATCCGCCACTTCGTTCCAGGTTTCGAGGAGGTTTATGTTCTTCATCACATACCAGTTTAGTGCGGGCCCAGTCAAGCTTGCGTGAAACGATTGGATCATGAGGGGCTCATTTTTGACGTGTTGGGCCATGCGTACGTGATACATCTGCAAATGAGATTTCGGACAAGATGTCCCGTCGTACTTCTCAAATTCTGGCATTTTAAACTTGCTCGGCATTTTAACCTTCTCATAGACCGAGAGGTCGAATGGGAGTGAGCTTTGCGACTCCTGCAGTTGTCTCATTTTCTCCTCCAGCTTTGCAACGCACTCATCCTGATCTGTCTTGGGAACATTGTCTAGCTTGGCCTTTTCAACAAGGACCACGTCATCTTCCAACTCAGGCATTTCATCATCATTCATTTGGGCCCTATTTGCTTGCCTCGGGACTACAATCTGAGGGAGAGCAGGTGGAGGAACCGGATTCACTTGGAGGGATTGAAGTTGAGCTGTTATAAGCTCCATAGAGGCAGCTAACTGTTGGAGTTAGCCTTCCACGATGGACATGCAATCGCGCATCTCGTTTTGGTCGGCCATTCTTGCTCTTAATCGCGTGATAATAGGCGAGCGTGGAGGATCCATTATCACCTAATTTAAATGGATGAAAATGCATAAGTATGAGGTGCAAATAGCAAATCAATCCATGACAATGATCTATAAACTTTTTTTCTTTTTTTCTTTTTTTCTTTTTTATGAAAAGTTCTTACAAGAATACCTTAGCAAGATCAAATTTTCTAGACATGAATTGAAAACAAATTCTCCAAAGTTTTTTTATTTTCCAAATGATTTATTGCATGGCAATTTCCTCATTTCATCTCTAATTGACAAAGAAGTTAAATTAATGATTGACCTAAATTGTCATGGATTGACCAAAAACATTACAAAATAAATTGCATGGTATAAGGATAGAAGACTTACTTCACCAAGGTAAAACGACGGCAATCACATAGACAAGCGCATGAAGTGTGAGATTCGATTTCTAACTAGGAAGGCTAAACAAGGTGGAGTTAAAAGGGTGGGATGACTTAGTTGCAGCCTCGCATACTAAGTCAAGTCCTCCTAACTCCGGCTCAGTCAAGAATGATACCCCAATGCAACGCAGCCTCGCGGGCAGAGGTAAACATTCTTAACACCAAGAAAAACTTTCGGGATTGAGTTAGGCAACCTCTATTACGCGGCCTCGCGGTCGAAGTCGTATCCAACTCAATACCATCCTAAATGTCCTAGTGCGGCCCAGGTCCGGTGGCAGGTTATGTGTGCAAAAGTGTAGTGCTAAATGCAGGACATGCACAACAATTTAAATCAAACAACACTTCAATAGCTTGAATTTAAAGCATTCATCCCTAACTCCAACCTGCAAGACAAGGGTTAGCAATCACTACTCCTTTATACCTCCCATCCTGCAAGAACATTTAACACCTTAAATGTTAGGGGCGTACCTGAGATCCTCGCTGCCAAACAAAGACATTTTTCAAAAGAAAAGAAAAATTGGCCTAAGTCCACTAAAAGTTTTAACTCAAGTCCCCAGCGGAGTCGCCAAGCTGTCTCGACCAATTTTTTTGGGGTTTAAATTACCTAGGGTTTTGGCTAATGGATTGTTAAGCCTAGACTTAACTCGGGCTCTCCCAAGCCCATACCAATTCGCGACTTAGGTTCAAGTTTTTTAACATGCAAATGGATTTTATCTAGGAGTCGCCACTAATCTATTTTTGGTGGGTCGATTAGAAACCCAAGTAAAGTAACGGGAATTTTACTTTACTCCTATGAACCAGAGATTTATGAGTTCGGGGACTTGATTACGCTAGATTTCGCTAACGCCCTTTCGGTACCTTTCTTTTTATTTTGAAAAATGTTTGGCAAGCAGTTTGGATTGATTTTAAATCTATTTCCCTAACATGTGAGGTTATCATGCGCGTGCACAAACCACCAATTGAACACTCAGGTAAACAATAAATAAATTGCAAAAAAAAAACTTACTTCCAAGCAACGAAAGCATCTGCAATGTTAAATTAAAATCCACATCAACAACCCTAGATATGGTTTCTAATTAACACGCAATTTTTATTTGTTTTCACTTAATTAATGAAAATCATGCAATATGCAATGCGATATTAACTAAATGACCTAATCCTAATGACATGTAATTTGTAATTAGATGGGCCTAGCAAAAATACTAAATGACATGCATTTCAATGAATCTAACCCTAATGACGTGCACATGACATTTTTTCCTTTTCCTAAAAGAATGCATTTTATCCTAAATAATAAAACTAATTTAACCTATGACATTTTTGTATTTTTCATGAAATTCGAAATTAGGTGAAATGTGAAAATTACCTAATTAGATTAAGATTCTATTCAATTTGTATCAGGAATTAAGTTGAACCAAATCCTAATTTAAACTAAAATATTATCTTAACTCAGATAATCCTAAAATGCAATCTATCTAATATGCAATGACGTGCAAATAATGCCCTAACTCCACATGACATATGCATAATGACTTTTTGTTGTTTTCCCTTTTCTCTCTTTTTTTTTTTCGAAATTAATAATTGCCAAATAATTAAACATGCAACTCAATTTAAAATCTAGCAACCTAAATTGATTTTTTTAATTTTTTTTTAAATTTGAAATAAAATTCCTATTCTAAACATGTAAACCCTAAAACAAGTAATATCCTAACATACATCTAATCTAACTCAATATTTTTTTATTTCGAAAATTCATGACAAATAGAATGCTTTGCCTAAATATGCAAATAACCCTAAAATGTGTGATATTCTATCTCAAACATATCTCAAGATAAATAAATAAAACGATCAAATCCATTCAAAATTACCCCAAAAAGGACATCACATATCGTTCAGATCAAGAAATAATATTTCGCTAGTAAAATCGATACTTAGATCTTAAGCCTTAAAGATCAAAACATCAATTTTATTCCCGCTTAATTAATTATTTCATCTAAAGCCTTATAGATGAAATAAAAAACCCTGGCGCGGTTGCGAATCGGGTGATACATTGAGATCTCCAATTATGCATGGATGGGTACTTCAACCAAAGAAAACAATACATAAAAAGATAATGATAAAAAAATAGAGAAAAACCTAAACTTGCTTAATAAAGTAAAGCAAAAATACCTAGTAAAATCTTTCTTTTCTTTTCTTTTCTTTTCTTTTTAGAAAAAAAAAAAAAGATCTTGGCCGCTGGTTTTAGGGCTCCGGTGGGGAAAGATCGCCGGCTAGGGTTCGGCGAGGGCTCAACGGGAATCGGCGCGAGCGGCGGTGAGCGCGTCGGCACGGGGCGGCGTCGCGAACTGAGGAGGGACGAATGGAGGTGCTGTGTAGCGACGGCTTGAGCAGCGGGGGGCGTCGCGGGCGAGGGAATCCGAGCGCGGGCTGAAGCAGAGCGGAGACGGCGTCGGGGCGGCGATGCAGCAGGGAGCGTCGCGGGCGGTACGGCGATCGGCGAGCAGGGTCGCGGGCGGAGCAGGAGGTTCGGATCTCCTGGCGTCGGTCACGCGGGCTGCAAAGGCGCTGCGTCGCGGGCAGCAGATTGCGGGCCGACGGGTGAGCAAGCGGTGCCGGAGCGGCGAGTGGGCTTCGGATGGCGGTGAAGCGGACGAGCGGAGGTGGTGCAGTCACTGGCGCGGAGGGGGTGGACCAGCAGCAACAGCGGAGACCTTCACGAAGAAGATGAACAGTTCATCTTCTTTTTTTCTTTTTCTTCTTTTTGTCTCTGCCTCACGTCCTCTCTGCACTTTTTCTCTTTCTTTTGCTGACTTTTCCTTTTCTTTTCTTCTGCAGCTGCTGACTTCTTTCTTCTCCTCTGCAGTTTGTCAGAGGGGAAGAAAAAAAGACTTCTTGGACGACAAAAAGGGAGGGGGGCTTTCACTTCTTCTTTTTTCACTTTTCTTTCTTCTCTTCTCTCACGATTGTGCTTCTTTCTTCACGAAATTCTTTACGAACTTTTCTCTCGAATTTTTTTCTCAATCTCTCCTCCGCATGCCCCCTCAACTTTGTCCATATGCGGTCCCTTTTATAAGCTCAAAAATTGTATCTTAAGGGTATATTTCATCTCTAATTTTGATTGAGCACGATACCCCTAAATATATTGATAAAATATTTTTTTGCATATTCCATCAAGAAAATTCCCTTTTTGTGCAAAAGTGCATCTTTCAGTGTATATTACCTAAATATGTAAAAAATCTTGACGAAACAAAAAATAAAATTTTCCTAAACTATACGCCATGTGATTGTGATTTTTTTTTTTTTTTTATATAACAAAAATTAACCCCAAAAATTTAGGTGTCAACAATTAGTAAATTCAACAATTGCAATTTTTACCCTTTTGAGCTCAGAGTATCATTGGCAATCAAATACCATTTCCATGCGTTTCTCCCATTCTAGATACACATCGGGATCATTCTTCCCTTGGAAAGAAGGAATCTTCATCTTGATATTGTCAAGTTCATTATTATCTCGGTATCTAAACCCTTGAGCTCCATTCCACCTTTCAAATCAAGCATCTCGATCATCCTCCATGTCGACCTCATCATTATCATAATGCCACTGCCCTCTATGTTGCATTCTAGAGGTGTCTCGCTGATGTTGCTGCCTTCCTCAAGGTAGCTCTCAGTCACCATCAACCCTCATGCCATTCCCCATCATTCGGCCACTAAGCTCCTCCACTACGGCCCTCAATTGCTGGATGTTTTCCATGAGCGCTTCGTCCCTTTGTATTGAGTTAACCTCCCTTTGATTCACGCTTTCTTCGCACGACATATTTTAGACCTGCAAGTAAACGTTAATAACAAAAATCCTCACCAATCACTCATTCACGTGTTTCTCTCAAGGTGTTTGTCACTACCCTCGTGTTTAACTCAAGTTTAGGCTTTTTCCACCCTCAATTAAGCTTACACACTTTTTTCCTTTTTCCCTCTTGCATTCTCTTTTCACAAGCTCTTTATTGGACTCAAAACCTGTCTCTCAACCCCTCACGACAATCAATCAAACTAATCAAACAAGATTATATCACTATTGATTTTGTTTTAGCAAGTTACAATTTCAAACCAACAAGTACAACTTTTGAAATTCCAATAAAAACGTAAATCACTATTGATTTTGTTTCAATTCAATCTACTAACAAACGAGTCACCTTCCTGATTTTTTTTTTCTTGTTCGGCTAATTTTTTTTGGCCGAATCTTTTTTTTTCTGGCACACTTTTGTGTGCGTTTTCTTTTCTTTTTTTTTTTTTGACGAACTTTTTTTTTCTTTTTTGTTTGACGAACTCAAATACTATTTAAGATGCTAGGGAAAAAAATTAAAACTAACAACAATCAACTATGTATGGAAGCGCAAAGCAATCAGATCCCTAAATTGGCTAGAACCGAACCCTAGCTCAATAAATCTCAAATTGTTGAATATAAACAGAAAATTAAAGATAAATAGACATTGTAGAAGCAAACTTTGATACCAATTGATGTGAATCGTTGTGGAAGATCATTCTACAAAGGCCCGGATGGTGCGAATTGTGAACCTTGACCTCTAATCAAACTTATGATTGGCAACCTCGGTATAAACATGGCCTGTTGACGAATGCATGTCAACCAACCAACATTATAGATGCCAAGAGCAAAATAATTTGCTATTTCGCTCGATAAGTCGAATCGACCACCACAAGAGAATCTTAATAAAGTCAAGTCTTCAAAAGAGCAGTAGAAGAGAACCTCTCAATTTTTTTCCTCAAAAATAAAAATATCTCTGTCCCCAAAGAAATTTGGCAAATCCTTTATATATGCTTTCTAGCCGCCATACAAACCCTAAAACCAACCTTAGAAATTTAATGCGTTATATTCTATAATATTCCTAAACAAGAAGATATATATATATATATATTGACTTGGTCAAATATTTGGTGACCAGATAATTAAATTGCGCTAAGATTTTCAAAATTCTTCAAGATTTGATCCAAGGTCATCTCCATGCCAAAGATCACAAACCATGACGCCAACGGCTTGCCTAAATTGCTTGGCACGCGCTCAAGTGATCGAACTAGTAGGAATAGACAATGGGTCCTTAGCACCTCCTCCTCAATATGACTCGATGTCTACATCACAAGCGACCCTCACCGGAGGTCGCCCGACCCTAGGCAACCCTTGCTAGTCATCTTCGGGGGCTGCTTGAGGCCACCATCGGCCGCTTGCCTCACCAATGAACTATATTATTTTATTTTTGATAATTTTTCTTTTTTAATTAATCACCAATGTTCTCTGTATATATAATATTTCCAAACACTATTTTAATGAAAGGTACTTCATAATAGACTTTCAAACTACAATTTATCATTTTGTAAAACCCCTTTAACTTAAAGTCCTTTGTATTTTTTTAAAGGTTTTTTCCAAAAGTCCAACCAAACGCACCCTAAGAGGTTGAGGATGCCATTTCAAAGGAGCCAGGAGAGTTTTCTTATCATTGGTGAGTTTATGACAAAGAATCCACCACTCTAGAGTTGTTTGTCAGTTTGTGCAATAATTGTGCCCCCTGGACCTAGTAGTGATTAATATCAGTCTCTATTTTTGTAAGCCACAAAGAAGCTAATGTCAATCAGATAATCTAAATAACCCAGTGATAAGCAGTCTTCAACGAAAATAAGTCAATGTGTTCACACCTAATAGATACATATTTTTTAATATTATTCTTTGTCGACAGACCTTTCCAAAAAAAGGTCATGCAGCGTACAGTAATGGTAATAGAAGGGGAAAGCAAGTTTACGGCACAGTAAGTGGCAACTGGAGGAGATCAAGTAATGATTACTGCATTTTTATGAATTGACATAACGACCAGGGGAAGTAATAACAACAGATATTCTCAAATAACATAAGTATTATGCCTCGTACCATAATCCATATGTTACGCATCAAATGTCAATGTCAACCACTCGTGTTAAAAAAAAAAAAACCCTATTATAATATTTCACTAGATGCGAGATATGACATCTATATAAATTATTATATTTTTTCTCAAGCATATTATCGTAAAAATCATAGAGCTATTATATGAAAATTACTCTCGATTAAGAATACTAGTATAAGTCAAAGATCTAGAACTAATTTATTCATGAGGCATACAGGGTGATCTATGAGCCTTCAAGGCGGCTGGGCCTTTGGTGCTCTGCCCCTTCGTTATATAAGAAAAAAATGAAAATTGCACTAGACTTTTACATACTTAGTTGTCTTAGTAATTATATATCTTTTGAGTAGTCATGTGTTAAGTTATTATAAATCATTTCAATCAAGGAAAGTAAAGAATAAACAACTACTAGGAGGTTGAAAATGCCATTCCGAGTAAGCCGGTTAAGTTTGCTGTTAGTGAGCCTATGACAAAAGCTAACCGAAAAGCATGAAACACTTCAGTTTCAAAAAGAAAGACGAAGACTAACAGATGAAAGCCATTCCCCCGAAGCCGATACATTAAATAAAAAATTTCTAATCTTGACCGGTCAATTTAATCAACAATTTAATAATAAATTCAGCATCAAACAAAGAAATTTGTGCCAGTGTGACAATCCGAAAACGCCGTGGTATGTAGTCTCAAGTGAAAATCCGAAAACGCCGTAAGCACCAAGTTTTTCCAAAGTTCTTCTATTATTAATAGATCTAATATTATTTTTTACTGGCACACTTGATTGTGCGTGTAATTAATATATCTCTTGAGTGGTCATGCGGTAAATTATTATATAGCAAGGAAAAAAACAACTTCTTAGAGGTTGGGATGAAATTTCGAGGAAGCAAATTAGCAAGCCCATGACTTATTTTCACGAGAATCCACCACCCTAGAGTTGTTTGTCCGACTGTGCAATAATTTTGTCAACCTTAGTGAAGCTTGTGTCAATAAGATAATCCAAATAAAACTGTGGCATTCGTCAATAATTTTCTTTTTTTTTTTTTTTTTTTAAAGGAAAGACAAAAAAGAAAGAAAAATTAAAAAAATTAAAAATACAAAATTGCCCTCACATTTGGTGAGTTCGGGACTTTATTTGAAATTGATATATGTACTTCAGGCCATTAATTTGAAACAAAGTCCACTTCAAACCTTTATTTGAGAAATTGAGGGCACTTGAGGTTCTTATTTGGAATTTTCCCCAATAAACATAAAGATCTAAGTTTTTCTTTTTTGGTTGGCACGTGGTTAAGCGCCCATTTAGTTAGTGAAGGATATTATGAGTTTTTTCATTTTTATTTCATAGAAACATGATAACTACATGTATTATATCCCAAATTCCTATCAGAAAAAATGGAGAAAAACAACAAAAGTGCTATAACTTTCGTACAACGCTCAATTGAGTGTCATAATTTTTTTCGATCACTTAAGTATTATAAATTTGAAAAATTGATTACTTGAGTTCCATTGGCGATATGCCCTGTTGGAAAATCCGATGTGGAAGTCGGTCGTCCTACATGACTTCGTTAGAGCTGACGTCGATAATTTTTTATTTTTTCGAATTATATTTATTATTATTTTGAATTTTTATTTCTTTTTTAAAGGGCTGGCGAGGGCTGCCTGGCCCAAATCTAGCCGCGATGTCATGGGCGACGACCTTTGCGGCCATGGGCAAGGTGATTCTTGCCTAGATTTGGCCGAGGGCATCGTGACCTCACCCACGAAGGCCCTCATTAGCTTTGGGCGGCTATTGGTGATGCCGCCTTGCCCAAAACTAGCAAGGGCCTTCGCGGCCTTGCTTGCGGCTAGCAAGGTGACCCTTGCTTGCGGTCGACAAGGCGACCCTCACCCAGGGTTTTGTTGTCGAGGATGGTCACCAATGACCCTCGCTAGCCCAAAAAAAAAATGAAAAAAAAAAGAAAAAATTGAAAAAAAAATCCACATAAGATGATTTGCTAGCAATTTTACTTCAATGTAGCACTTAAGTAAGTAAAAAGAAAAATTATGGTACTCAAATGAGTGCCATACAAAAATTATGGTACTCATATTCCTTTTCCGTGTTAGAGGGAATGATCCTATAAAGGATGAAGCCTTTAACAAAAACCAAACATTTGATAAATATCTAACTTCTTGTCACATTATGTATTCACAAAACTTAAAAATCCAAACCATTTTCAAAAGAAATTCATAAGTACTCTCAATTTACTATTATATATTTAGTAAATGTCATTGTAGGTCACCCATTATCACTCCACATGTCCTCAGTTACTCTTCTTCGTTATTGTTACGTAGAATGGTAATAAAAGGGAAGAACAAAGGCATGGCTAAGCAAGTGGTTAGTATCATTATTTCTATGACATCAAGTAACAACTAATGCAATTTTATAAAAATGTATCGATTATGTGAATCGTTAAAGTTGTACCAATGGATATTCTCAAATAACATGAATACTCCATATATTCCCCATAAGTCAATGCGTTACATAATTTGTATCGTAACATAAAATATACAGTAGTAAATACCAAATGTCAACCACTTTGTGTCGAGAAAACCCATGGTCACGTTTCCCCAAATAATAAAATATGAAATATATGTGTATATATATTATTAATAACAGGCCAAGTTATAATTTGTCTCAAGCATATTGTTGTAAAAGCCATTGAGCTATAGCGTGCAAACTATTATAAGTCAAGACCACCAGTACACAGGTCCAAAAACCTAGATTTATTTGGTTCATGAGACTATAGAGTAGCTATGATGATAAGAATTGTGAAAGAGGGTTAAACCTCTCTTAATGAATATAAAAGGTTAAAATCAAATGACTTCAATGATCTCTCTCTCTCTCTCTCTCTCTCTCTCTCTCTCTCTCTCTCTCTCTCTCTCGTGGGTGTACAATCACACAACAAACTTTTTGCAATAGATATAATGATTTCATTTGCTCAAGCTCGAGTACTAGCTTGAACAAGTGATGAAAAAAAGAAGAAGAAAAGCTTGAGTAGTAGATGTAATGGTCACAATCTATCTTTGCATCGGGTTACGCCTAGTTTTCGTTAATAATATCATTTCACTACCAGGATCAATGCATTGATATGTATACGATTTTGTTATTCTGGTAACTTGTACTATTAACGAAACAATTCAACTCATAATTGCTACCATGAGCCACATTTTCCATGAAGAGAGCTTTTAACAAAAATCCTTCACTTTTTGTAGGAAAAGATTTGTTTCACGAAACTCAGTATGAAATATATTGGTAGTTCAAGCGCTATTATAACACGGCTCAAATATTATTCGTATAATTTTTCATAAACACTCACATATCCTAAATTCCTAGCAGGCTAACGTTGTTTTTCTTTATCCACACATGATTATCATTTCTCACCCTTTCGTTGGTCCAATGGCGTGTCTCCAATCCGAATCACATGTACGCACGATATATTATTCAGAGATTTTTCACAGTAAAGACTAGAAGAGAACACACAATTGGCTCTTGATTAAGCAAATATTTTGGCGTTCGATACCCAAAATCTTTGACCATCAAACCTACCATCTTGGTGCACATGGTGCCACCATAGATTTTATAGAACCTTTCATTTTACAATGACAAGAAATTAATTAATCGATTAGTGTCTGGTCCACTAATATAGAGGTGCATCGATTATCACTAACAAATTTGCCACATGCATCAAGCTACCAAGATAATACACCTTGATTGAAGGCATATCATATCGCTTAGCTATGACATACTTAAATTTTGCATATATAATTATGTATTTTATGAGCATGTGTTAAATTAATAATTGGCAAAGAGGAGGTAACTACTCAGAGATTGGGAACGCCATTTCTAAGAAGCCAACAAAGTTTGTCTAATTAGTAAGCCTATCACAAATGCTAATCTAATGAAAGGCAATGCTTCATTTTCCATGTAATGAAAAGAAAAATGAATAACTAAACAGATGAAAGTCATTCCCTCAAAACTGGTAATTAATTAAAAGTTCATCTAATGTTGACCGGTCAAGTGCATCAACAATCTACCAATAAACTAAATATCCAACAAAAAAAACTTGTTTCAATAAGAAAATCCGAATAATGTAGTGGTATGTAGTCTTAAGGGAAAGTATGTCCATGCGCTTATACCTATCACATATCCTAGTCCATTCTTATGCACCACGATTTTCCGAAGGTTTCTACTATTATTAATAGGATGAAATTCTTTTTCTGTGCATATATCTTTTGAGACATCATGTGTTCAATTATTATTTAGCAAAGAAGAAACAATTACTTGGAGGCTGGGGATCCCATTTTGAGGAAGCCAGCAAACTATAATTTATTAGGGAGCCTATGACTTAGATCAGGGCAATCCATGACTCTGAAGTTGTTTGTCAGTTTGTGCAATAAGTGAGTCCACTAGAACCGGTAGCGATCTATTCTAATCACCACTTTTGTTGGCCATATGGCTTGTTGACTGGCTATGTAGCACGGATACACAACACACGACATGACACGCCGACACGTCATTTCTAAAAAAATAGAGAATTTCGACACTTATATATGGAATATATATTTTTATATATAAATGTTAAAAAAAATAATAAAATGAGTGTAAAATGAGCATAAAATGAGCATAGAATTAATTTATATTAAAAATATTAAACCAACATTTGTGAATATCATTTATTGTTTTAATTTAATAGAGATTAAATGAGAAATTCAAAAATTTTAACACAAATTGAAGGAACATGTCCTGTTTTCTTACACTTGTCGGAGATTAGTGAGATTTCTTAGTCCTAGATAGAGCTTGGAATTCATCATATAGACTGGCTTAGAGCTCCTCTGTGAAACAAGGTTCGAGAAAAATAAAAATCTAGGACAAGAACTCAAAGAAAAGGAAATAACTAAATTGGCCATGGAAAATATGAGAGATAACTCACAAGCCAATGACATAGACCAAAAGAGATAACTCGTAGGCCATGCCTACGAGAGGCAAAAAGAAGCAAAAAAAAAATCACAACTTTAAGTCTGCAGGGGCGACAGAGCGACACCGACGAGAAGATGGGCGTTCCATTGTCACTCACGGGAAGGTTAAAACTTATAAGTGAGAAACTTGAGAGTGATAATTTTCTTCTTTCTCATTTATTTTTGTTATTTTCATTATTTTTTCATTTATATTTTGACCCCTCAAGTATTGAAAATTTAAAATTGACCCGTGCGTGTCGGAATCACATGTCGGAATTTTGGACTCGCGTGTCCAAGCGTGTCGAGAAGAGTTGACCACGTGTTGGATTTCCCAACACTCGTTGACCGCGTGTCGAAATGTGTTGGAGCGTGTCGAAATGTGTCGGACACATGTTGGAGTGTTGGACATGACATGAAGACTTTCGAAGAGTGTTGGTGCTTCTTAGTTGACTGGTCAAGTTTATCAACAATTTAACAATGATTCCAACATCAAACAAAACAAATTGTGTGTCAATCAGCTAATCCGAATAATGCCATCATATCTGGTATTCGGTGAAAATAAATCCATGTATTCACACCTATTAGATATAGGGTTAATACCCTAGAAAACCCTAAACTGGTACACTTGTGACAAATTTACCCCAAACTATTTTTTTGACCATGAAAAACCTCAAACTGGTAAACCTGTGACAAATTTACCCCAACTGACTATAAAAAACCCTAAACTGGTACATTTATGACAAATTTACCTCAAACTAATTTATTTGACTGCAAAAAACCATAAACTGGTAAATTTGTGACAAATATACCCTCTGCTAAATTTGATTAATACCAAAAAAAAATCACAAAAATTGTAAACTGTGACAAACGGAGCGTAAAATCCTAAATTGGTATACCGGTTAACTGTCACGTGTTATTTAACTTAATAATTTGAGAATAAAATTTAACGAAAACTAACATAGGGTAAATTTGTCACAAGTGTACCAGTTTGGGGTAAATTTGTCAAAGGTATACCAGTTTTGGGTTTTTGGTGGTCAAAAAAATAGTTTGGGGTAAATTTGTCACAAGTGTACCAGTTTGGGGTTTTTCAGGGTATTTACCCGATGATATATTAGTCCATCCTTAAGCACCATTATTTTTCAAATATGTAATATTGTAAATAGATTAAATATTATTCTTTTGCTATTACACTTGATTGTGGGTGTTATTATATATGTCTTAATGGGTCATGTGACAAATTATTATATAGCAAGGAAAATACAACTTCTCAAAAGTTGGTAATGAAATTTCGAGGAAGCCAACAAAGTAGTTTTTATTAGTGAGCCTATGACTTAGATCACAAGAATCCACCACCCTAAAGTTATTTCGTTGGTTTGTACAATAATTTTGTTCGCCTTGTAGAAGCCTGTGTCAATAAGATAATCTGAATAATGCAGTTGTACACTGTTAAAATAATTCCTTGAGTTCACATCTTTAGATGTCTTGGTCCATCCTTAAGCACCACAATTTTCCAAAGTACTAAAAAGAAAAAAAAAAAAAAGTCATGCATCCCTATTCTCTAGTATAAGAATAAATTAACAAGAAGATCAAGTGGTGAACAAACTACTTGAAAAAATTGAATCAAATCTCAAGCTAATTGCCACTATTGATCGTTGAACTCCTTCATTCAATGGCTTCTTCATTGAAACCCAAAAAGTTTTATGATGTCCTCTTGAATTTTAGAGGCACAGACCTACAACAACTTCGTTGGCAATCTCTACCAAGCTTCACACCGGATTGGAATGTACACTTTCTTTAATAGCAAGGAACTGAAAAAAAAAAAAAAAAATCCTACAACAAAGAGTACAAATACCATAATACATAAGCAGATGTTGAAATGATTTGAGAAATTTGATATGACGGTAAATTTTCGATAGTAAATTTTATATGCCATAATAAAAAGAACTTATTGTGACTTTAATTTTTGATATGTCATATCTATGTTTTGATTTTTCAATATATGTAACGTCCTTAACTTTGATCCCTTTTCATGGTAAAAGAGACGTCCGAACTTGGTTTCACTGGTTAAGCCTGGTTGTGTTCTCTTCCTCTAATCATGTTTTAGGCACAAACCCTGAGCCAAATAACAAAGTCGATTGTGGTCAAACTTGATTAGGCTGCGTTTGGTTCAGCATTTGCAAGGGACTTTGAGTCCAATGCAAATGTTGAAAGCCAAAGCTACTTGCGGAAATGCAATTGTGTTTGGTAAATTTTTTTTTACAAATGGACTTTGAGTTGAATGTGCGTTTGGTTAAAAAAACTTTCGCAATGGGCTTTGATGGGTATAATGTGTGTGTGTGTGTGTGTGTGTGTGTGTGTGTGTGTGTGTGTGTGTGTGTGTGTATTTTCTTTTTCCTTTTTTCTTTTTTTTGAAAGTTGAACTAACCCTTCATCGAACTGGCAAAGGGCTACAGCCGCTGGCAAGCCAGATTTGGCGCCTACGGCCATTGGTTGAGGTCACCCAACTCCAGCAAGGGTCGTGCAACCTAGTCGATGGCCGCCGGAGGTCACCCAACCTTGGGCGACCCTCGCCAAGGGTCGCTTGACCCAAGGACCGTGTGACCCGAGCAACTGCCGCTTGGGTCTCATGGCCCTCGCCTAGGTCTCACGAGGGTCGCGTCGCGTGACCCCTGGGTCAAGCGACCCTCCTCGGGCAACCTCCAGCGGCCCTCGGCTGGGTCGCGTGACCCTCGCTAAAGGTCCCCCAACTTCAGGTGACCTCAGCTGATGGCTGCCAACACCAGATCTGGCTTGCCGATGGCTGTAGCCCTTCGCCGGTTCGGCGAACTAATGTGAACGTATTAAATGATGGGTGAAAAAAGGTGTCCCTATAACCTAGGCCTAGTCATACCCTAAATACCTAAGTGTGAAATGTGGACTTTGGAGCCCATATGGAAAGGGCCACACGTCTAAGAGGAAAAGAGAGAGAAGCCAAGTCAAGTTCAAACTTTGAACTCAATATCTCTTGGAATTTAGCCATTTAATGAGTAAGATGAAGTGTCTAACAATTAATGCTTCTTGACCAAGTAAGGCACCACCACTCTTGAATTAGATATGCTACATTTGATTTTCGAAACTGTTGGACCTTTGCTATTTTCTAATTTTATATGTTTTTTTGTGGTTTGAATTTAGAGAAGCTTCCTCATAAAAATTGTTCAAAACATCTTAATCTATAACATACTTAAAGTTTAGATTTTTTTTTTTATAGGTGAAATGGTTGGAACAAAAGCCCAATCAATTTTTATAGTGAAAACGGTAACCAAGTTGTTTTCTCAAATTTTTATAAAATCTTCCTTTTAAAATTTGGACATGCTTCCTTCATAAATTTTTTAAATGACATCCATATCTACAATATATTAAAATTTCAAATAGTTTTGTGAAGATTTGAATTTCAAAATGAGTCTCTCTCTCTGATCATTGAATTTACTCGACGAATGAATTTTTGGGTTGCGTCCAATGATTTGTTGCTTTTCCCACAGAATGAATTTGAGCTTGGATTCCTTCATGAAAATTTTTTCTAAGGTCTTCTCTACAACATATTAAAATGTTATAATTTTTCGAGTCCGTTTGATAAGGTGATGGTATTGATTTGGAAAGTTGCTCAAAACTATTTTTGTCTTAAAATGGGAGAACCACACGCCCAACTTGGAGGGAAAAGGGGCTGCATGCCTAACTTGAGGAGCAAGCTAATATAGAGACTTATTGACTTTAAGATAAGAATGCATTAGATGCTTTTGGACCTTAGTGTGTTAAAGAGAAGAAACTTGGAGAGCAAGTTGGCTAATATGAACACATCTAAGCCTAATGATTGCATGAAATCTTGGCAATTAATGAGAGAGGTGAGTCACCTACTTAGGTGTCCCCTAGAATCTTAGGTGAATCTTAAATTATGATGGCCCTAGATTGTAGCATTGGTGAACAAGGTAAGGACCAATCAATTAGAAGAAAACATTAGACATTAAAGGGGCATATGTGTCCCTTAGTTACCGTAGGCTATAATGAGCCTAGAGCGAGCCTTGGAGAGCAAGCAAATAGGTGGACCAATCACAAGTCAACACCAAAGGACCTAGGCGCCAACTTGGGAAGATAGGTAGGCCAACTCGTCATTTAGGTGTAATCATGAGTTTATATAAAAATCTAAGAGGAAGAGGCCTATAAATGGGATAAGGCATCCTCACATTTTAAGGATGAGTCATTCTCTCTTTTCCTCTCCCTTACTCTCCTCTCTTTCACACACTTCTCTTCCAAGCCACCCTAGATGCTGACCAACCACTAAAGAAGCATCTTGGAGCTAGTTCAAAAAAGTAGTAAGTAGATTTTCCTAACTCTTCGATAGAGCGATGTGCTATGCTTATCAATTTTAGGATCATGTCTTTGTTTGCTTATGTTGGCTTTGTATTGTTATGTTTGTTGTATTTCTATTGTTTGTTGTTGCATTAAGTAAGTTCATGATCCCGCATGGGCATCGAACACACTTGAATGTCGAGGAGAGGTTTCGGTGACTATGGACAATGCTAAAGCCTAAGCAAATGGTTCCAAGTTAAGGTCATGAGCCCAAATCACATCTGACATGAGTTTGATTTAATAAAACACAAGAGTCGTTCATTAGTTCACCTTACATGGCATGCCTTCGGGCCTTTCATTCGGCTAAAAGTCTAAACACAAAATGAATCGGTTGATGCTTGAAATACATGAACACACATTGGACTTATATGCCAACACCAAGGGATGCCGGGTCGTTGCTTGGGGTAAAGCCCCGGATGTCGTTCTGATATTGAGATCGTGGACAATGCCAGCCTAGGTGAGGCCGATGCCTTGGGATTGCCCTATATGTCATGAGGATAATGAAATTGGGACAATACCGGTTACCAAGGGAGGGGGGGACCAATGCTCGGTTGTTACCAGAAGAGTTTATTAATTTCAATTAATGTGATATCGAAAAAGAAAAATGAAAGTCCATGTGTGATGCTTGCAAAGGCTGGGTTTGTTTTATATGTATTGTTAAGTCCTTACATCAATTTAAGCATATGTTTGAATTGGATCACTTAGTGCTTGAACAAGTTTCATGAGATGCACGCATCCTTTTTTGTTACAAAAATGATTATAAGCCATGGATCTTTGGAGAACTTGCTCGTATGCACTAACTCATTGTCCTTGATTCTTGAAAGCACATAAACAGTTGAGATCCTTTCATATGCATAAGCAAGGCAAGGCACGAACCTTGCTATTGATTTGCCATCGACAAGTAAGTGGTGATTGTATCCGATGATCAACTGTGAGACGTCCTCCTATAGGAGAATAAGAGATTTCTACTTACTGAGTTATCGACTCACTCTTGTTGTTCTCACAATTTCAGGTGTGTGATGGGTGAATCAATCTCGCTACCCATTTGTCTTGACCTCCTTATTGATATGATTACCACCATGACGAGCATAGTAGACTTAGAAGGGGACACCACTTATCAGAAGAAAACTACTACCTTATGGGTCCAAGAAGAGAATGAACTTAGCATGGGGGCCACTTTTGGAAGCAGCTCGGGCTACCTTAGTCTTTTAATTGACTATATATGAAAATGAAAATAAGTAGCATAGGACTTGGATGGGCATGTAATCAAAATAGTTTTTGATATGTGAAAATGTATATGAATATCTTGTTTTTATTTGCTTGGCTTGCATATGTCTTGCTCGGCTTCCATGTTGGTTGTACGGGGATTGTTTGTCATCGCTTATGTATGTGCTTAACTAAAGATAAAAGATTTTCAGGACATTCGATGTGACAACCTAGATTTTTCACTCTACTTTCAATTCAATAAATCAAGCATTTCATTGACATGCCTATAGTGTTATTCTTAGAGCTGATCACTCATGAGATAACTAGACTATCTAGGGAAGTTATTAAGAGATTTTAAGACAAATAGACTTGAGGATTCGACCAGGAATCGGCTACTCGACCGTGCTCATCTGCTGAGATCATTACGATACAGATATAAAGCGATTAGAGATCAGAGATAGGTCAGTTCAACTGAGGTTAAATGTGGGTGATTCCAATAAATTGAAAAATTCTCATTGACCGACACTAGTTTGATTTTTCTATCGATTTGATACCCTGTGCCTGTATTTGAAACCTTGAGATTTTCACGACAACCGAGGATCGCCAATGTGTTGAAGAGGTTCATTGTAGCTCGAAGAAAATCAACCACGGGTCATTTGCCTTAAAAATTTTTGAAAAACTATCTGATGGCTTAAATCACGATAAAATTGCATTGGAGTGAAATTAATCGCGAATTTGAATCCGATTTAAGATATTGAAAATTCTATCATGTCACAGGTCATTTTAGGAACGTCAACTCAGACTCCGAAGATTTTTCTGCAAACTGAGATTTTTTTAGAAAAAGTCATCTTAGGGTCATTTTTGTCCAGAAAAAGTCAGGGACCAATTTTTATCATGCCATTAGGAAGCAAGTGGGATTAATTGGTGAGGAAAAATATCAATTCGATCATTGAGGTATTAGTTGATTATTGAGAGGTCAAATTGGATTGATTTAAGGATGAATAAGTGTCCAATTGAAAAGGAATAAACCAAATTCGTAGCCCCCCACCTCCTACAACATTTGGACCCTTTCAAAGGTCTTCTAGAAGGGTTTTGGTGGATGAATTTCAGCCATGGAACCAGCTGGTGGTAGAGGATAGTCAAGAGGGACAAATTTGGAGAAAATAAGGCCGAGTGTCCCCCTCTTGTCTCCTTTCTTCCTCCTTCTCCCTCAGATAGTCAAACACCCTTCCTTCCCTCTTCATTGTGCCTTTTGGACTTCTAGCAACTGGTAGAGGAGCCGTTGAAGCCAACTAGCTACCTCGGACTGCTCGCCGATGATGCCGTCCGACGTTTTGCCCCGCCTGAGTGCATGCGAGCCCTCTGCCTCGCTGTGCCCAGCTCACTGTTCCAGCCACAATCCTAGACGACCTTCGAAGCTGCTTGGGCCCATAATGCCGTTGCCAAAGCTGTTCTGCCACCGATCTGCCCCCACTTGGACCTGAAACCAACCCCTGCTGCCTTCGCCGACCGTGTCTCACCATTTCAACCATCGAAGCCACACCAACCAACCCTGAATAGAAGCAAACTTAGTGGGTATTTTAGTGGCTGTTGGGCCTATTTTGAGGTTGTTCCTGGCCCCGAAAGCTAGGCCCACTTTGTAGAGAGTCGAGCCCCATTGCGTCCCCGACATTTTGAACCACTCAGATCGCGAACCAAGTGAGTTTAACTCATTAATGCTTGCTTAGTATGTTAATTATGTTTAAGGGTTAATTAGTTTAGGCTAAGATGGATTAGGTGGTTAGATTATATTAGATTAGTAAATTTAATTAATTTCCAATGCATGTTAGGTGGATAATTAGTGCAATCAGAGACTAGACAAGCTATAATATTTAATTAGAGTGGTTTGGAAATTTTCCAAGCTTGTCTTGGCTTCCAATTAGGCATTATTGGGCCTAAGTTGATTTATTGGCATTTATTTATTAATTTTCGTAATTATTTAATTAATTATCTATTTTCCGGAAATTCAACCGGGATGGCCGATGGTCGAAATTTCATGCCGGTTTCAGTGGTGCTTTCTGTTTATTTAATTGAGCACCGGATTGTGAAATTTTAGTGTGATTGGTGTTTATGGGGAAATTATCCCAAAATTGGATAATGTCGATATTCGATTGGAAATTAATCATGAAAGGTTATGAATGAACCTAGTAAGCCGCCGAAGTATGGTCGTGCTAGTTGGATCAAGATTTGCCACCTGTTAGAGGTCGTGCCTAATTGGGCCGTGATTTGCCACCCGATAGAGGTGGTGCCCAATTGGGCTATGATTTGCCACCTGTTAGAGGTCGTGTCTAATCGTGCCGTAATTTTCCACCTGATAGAGGTTGTGCCCAGTTGGGTCGTGATTTGCCACCTGATAGAGGTTGTGCCTAGTTGGGCCGTGATTTACTACCTATTAGAGGTCCTACCCAATCGGGCCGTGATCTATTAAAGGTTGTGGCCATTGGGCTGTGATTACCACCTAAAGATAGGTTATGTCTTTTGGACCGTGATTTATAGCTGAGAATTTTATAGACTCTGATCATTGAGCCGTAATTGAGAATTGAGATAGAACAGTTGAAATGATCAGAGAGTGGTCCTATTGATATGTAATCCACTAAGTCAATTGATCGTTAAGTCGATCTGATTGATTGGATGACATAATTGTCAATATCTGTTATTAGAATTGACTTGTAGGAAGGAACTGAGGCGAAGGTAAGTCCTCTGACTAGTGGTTGTGCTTAGGCAACCTCAACATATTTTCTTTCTAATCAGGTCTTAGCAGGTAGAACTTGCTGAGACGTAGTTTCACTCTATTGTGGGATCACATTTTTAGGTCTCTAGATTATGGTCGTGAAGAGTCGAAAGTCCCGGAGTTTGAAAAGGTGGAAGAAGCATAATTCGCGAGCCCATATGACTAGTTAGTCATAGGACAGTTCCCTTTTGTTTAAACTGATGTTTTTGTAAACAGCCTGATCTTGTATATAAACTTATTTGTTTATAAAAGGCTTGTTTTGGTTTGAAAAAGTTTGACCCTACTTTCCTATCTCATTGTTTTATTATCTTGGGATTTATATCTGCTTCCACATGCGTATAGTAACATGAATGGGTTGGTGATGCATCTTGGGACACTGTTATTATATCGACCAAGCAGGGATGGGCACGTGCTCGAAGGGTCGAGACGTGACATCCCAATTTAATGGTATCAAAGCGTGGTTGTTAGAAATTGGAGTAATAAGGTGCGATGAATATGGGATAGTAAGTAGAATTGGCCTTTAAATTCATAACCGATGCATGTCGGTGATAATTGTGTTGTAAAATTGTTTGTTGTGTGTGAATCGCTCATCTTGTAATCTAGTGTGGATTTGTAAGACAGGTTTTAGTAAAAGACTGAACCACGAGCGAGCAGAAACAGAGAACTCCAAGTAAGAGAACTGTTAGGTCTGCAACTTAGGGTAGGACACCAACTAGGGTTGGTACCTGAGGAGGCCAAGGTAGGGCACTCGCACAGGCCAGTGCCAGTGGAGTAGCACCACCTCAAGTGGGTGTTGGGGTAGTAGCCCCGAATGAGCAAGGAATTATCGGGATCAATCAGGCGCTGGATTCCATGAAAGAATTGATAGGGCAGTAGGCCCAAGATCAAGCCATTACATTCACCACCATCGTTGCAGCCGCTGCTCAAGTCGCCGCTACTGCTGCCATTGCTGCCGCCGCTAAGGCCATTCCCGTTTCCGCACCTGTTGCTGCACCTGTCGTCGACCCGCCTAAAGTTCCACTTAAGAATGTGGCCGTTGGGAAGCCGATCCACAAGTTAGTGAAACAGTTCTTGAAGTTGAACCCTCCAAGGTTCATTAGTGAAGGAGACCCTGAAGTCACATCGCTCTGGATCTAGGATCTTGAAAAATCGTTTGCATTTTTTATGTGGAACGAAGAGGAGAAGGTAGTACTGGCAGTTTACCAACTTCAAGGCATTACGAACATCTGGTGGAGAGCTACCAAGGATATTTCCTGGAAGGCATGGTCCAGGTGTGGGACACCTTCCTCAAAGCATTTAACGATAAGTATTTCTCAGGTAGTGCCCGGGAACAAAAGATGGAGGAGTTCCAACATCTCTACCAAGGGAGTATGATAGTTGACCAACATGGGGTCAAGTTTGCGGAGCTTTCACAGTACGCTTCGACGTTAGTTGAGGATCTTAAAGAAAAAGCCGAAAGTTCAGGAACGGCCTTCATTTTGAATTATAGCAACCTTCATTGCCGCTAGATTTGACAAATTATCGAGAAGTCTATTGTCGAGCTCAAATGATAGAAAGATGATTGAATGAGCAAGCTATCTCGTTTGGATCGAGGTTTAGTTCATTTAGAGAAGGAATCCGCCAGGGAAAGAAGCCCGTGACGAGAGGTAGATTTCATATCCCACCCAATAGGAAGGGTGGAATCGACAAGTTTAGGTCAAACCGAATTGAGTTATGTCGCGCTTGCGGAAGGTGACATGGAGTGAAGCAGTGCCCTCGAAGGATGAGCGCCTGTTTTGTGTGTGGCCAGATGGGTCATGTAGCCAGTAATTGTCCCTAAAGATAGGGGAGACCTCAATAGTTGCCGCCACCGCCACCATTAGGTTAGATTAGAGGGAACGTGCCTCATAATGCATTGCAAGGAGGACAACTTAGACCTCCAGTTCAAGGCATAATGTATGCTATTATGCAAGGTCAAGTAGAGGCTGCACCTAATGTGATTACAAGTATGGTTTTGCTAAACAGCTATCCTACTTATGCTTTATTCGATCCAGGAGCAACACATTCCTTTATTGTCGAGCAATATGTTAAGTCGATAGGATTGAATCCTGAATTATTGGAATCTGTTGTTAGCATATCTACACCATTTAAGGATAAGGTGTTAGCTGCTTTGGCTTGTTCGGGTTGCAAATTAGAGATTAGTGAGCAAGAGGGGAAAATAGACTTGTTAATCCTAGCCATGTATGACTTTGATTTGATAATTAGCATGGATTGGCTCACCAAGCAATGAGCTAAAATGGATTATTATTGCAAGTCGATTCAATTTTACCCATTAAATGGTGAGAGTTTCGAGTTTGTAGGGAACCGAGGAGGACCCTTGATTTCCTTAATCTCGTCGCAAGAGGCAACCCATTTTCTAGATGGGGGTTATCAGGGTTACTTGGCAACTGTCATGGATACCACAGTTGAGGAGCTGAAGATTGAGGATATTTCAGTTGTGCAAGGATTTCTTGATGTTTTCTCGAAAGAATTCGTGATTGAGTTAGCACCCAGGATAGAGCCAATCTTTAAGGCTCCTTATCAGATGACAATATCATAATTAAAAGAACTGAAGGTGCAAATGCAAGAATTATTGGATAAGGGATTCATACGTCCCAGTGCATCACCTTGAAGAGCACCAGTTCTATTTGCAAAGAAGAAGGATGGTTAGTTATGCTTGTGCATCAACTATCATCAACTCAATCAGGTGACGATAAAAAAACAAGTATCTATTGCCGATGCTTGATGACTTGTTTGATCAATTACAAGGAGTGTCGATGTTTTCGAAAATCGACTTGAGGACAGGTTATCATCAACTGAGGATTAGGAAAGAAGACGTTCCAAAGTCAGCATTTCATACTCAGTATGGTCATTACGAGTTCATTGTTATGCCATTTGAGTTAACGAATGCTCCAGCTACTTTCATGGATTTGATGAATCGTGTATTCAAGGAATATTTGGATCAATTCATGATTGTATTTATCGATGATATTCTGGTGTATTCGAGGAGTGCTAAGGAGCACAAGGATCATTTGAGATTAGTGCTCTAGACTTTGAGGATTCATCAGTTGTATGCTAAGTTTAGTAAATGTGAGTTTTGCTAACTCATGTTGCGATCCTAGGTCACGTGATTTCATGAGAAGGAATCTCCATGGACCTGAGCAAGATTGAAGCCGTGATCAACTGGCCAAGACTGACAACAGTGACAGAAATCCGAAGTTTTCTGGATTTAGCAGGTTATTATAAACGATTTGTGGAAGGATTTTCAGCTTTGGTGTTGCCTTTAACAAGACTCCTGAAGAAAGACGAGAAATTTGTCTAGTCAAACAAGTGCGAGTGTAGTTTCTAAGAGCTGAAGCAAAAGCTAACTACCACATTTGTGCTGACGGTTCCATCTGGTCCTGGAGGGTTCGAAATCTATAGTGATGCATCGTTCAGAGGACTGGGTTGTGTGTTGATGCAATATGGTAAGGTCGTTGCATACGCCTCTCACCAGTTGAGACCTCATGAATTGAACTACATGACACATGACTTATAACTTGCAGCAATTATATTCGTGTTGAAGATTTGGAGACATTACTTATGTGGGGAAAGATTTCAGATCTTCACGGACCATTAGAGTCTCAAGTATCTGTTCTCTCATAAGGAGTTGAGTATGAGATAACGCCGATGGATTGAATTGCAAAAAGACTATGATTGTGACATTTTATATCACCCAAGAAAGGCGAACAAGGTCGTCGAAGCTTTAAGCCAAAAGTCGTCAATTGCTCACTTATTGGTGAAGGAGTGGAATTTAATCGAGCAAGCTCGGGATTTGGTGTTCAAATTTGAGGTAGGCCACCTTTCTCTTCTTATGGCCACCCTCGGAATTGAGCCTAATGTGCAGATCAGAATCAAGCTACTTCAACCAACAGACTCAGATGTTCAGAAAATTTTGCAATAGGATATCGAAGAAAGGAAAATTGACTTTCAAGTTTCTGATGATGGAACATTGAAGTTCCAGGGACGTTTGGTTGTATCTAATGATGTGAAGTTTAAATAGGATATTTTATTAGCAGCTCATCGTAGTAGTTACAACATTCATTCGGGAAGTACCAAGATGTATTAGAATTTACGTCAACACTATTGGTGATCTGGTATGAAAGCGGACATTGCCAGGCATGTCGCCAAGTGTTTGATGTGTCAACAGGTTAAAGCTCAGCATTATAAGCCGAAATGACTTTTGCAATCTCTTGAGATCCTAGAGTGGAAACGGGAGCATATCTCAATGGATTTCGTGACCAAATTACCAAGAAGTCAAAGAGGTAATGATTTGATTTAGGTAATAGTCGACAGGTTAACAAAGTCGACTCACTTTATCGCAATGCCGAATGATCTTGACTTGGATAGGCACATTGAGTTGTATGTGTGCCAGATAGTTCGACTGCATGGAGTGTCAATTACGATAACGTCAGATCAAAACCCGAGATTTACCGCCACTTTTTGGAAGAGCTTCTAAGGTGCTTGAGGTCCAAAACTTCAGTATAGTATGGCATATCATCCTTAGATGGATGGCCAGTATGAGAGGACAATTAAGACTTTTGAGGATATGCTGAAAGCTTGTGTATTGGACATTAAATGAAGTTGGGAAGAACAACTTCATCTCGTGGAATTCGCCTATAACAACAGTAATCAATAAAGCATCCAGATGGCTCCTTTTGAAGCGTTGTATGGTAGAGTATGCAGAACACCAGTGTGTTGGGATGAAGTTGGAGAGAGAAAGATTACAAGTCCAGAGTTGGTTCAGCAATCAGTGGATGACATGGCAGTGATTAGAAATAGATTAAAGACCGCTCAGAATTGTCAGAAAAGCTACATAGATAAATATCGAAGACTTTTGGAATTTCAAGTTGGTGATCAAGTTCTTTTGAATGTGTCACCAATAAGGGGAACTTTGCGCTTTGGTAAGAAAGGAAAACTGAGTCCGAGGTACGTAGGTCCGTTTGAGATTCTTGAGAGAATTGGGACTCTAGCGTATCGTCTTGCGTTGCCACCCAGATTGGCGCAAGTGCATGACGTCTTTCACGTGTTGATGTTAAGGAAGTATGAGCCTGACCCGACCCAGATGTTCAATTTCGAGGAATTTGACGTGGATGACCGTGTGTCATACATTGAAAGCCTGGCTCAGATTAAAGATAGAAAAGAGCAAGTTTTGCTTACAAAGACCATCCTGATGGTCAAAGTGGTCTGGTAACACCATGGAACTGAAGGAGTGACTTGGGAGACTAAAGAATTGATGAGGCATTTGTACCCCCATCATTTTGCGTAAGTGTTGTAAGGTTTAAATTTCGAGGATGAAATTTTTATAAGAGGGAAAGAGTTATGAGATCCTAAATTTTCAACTCTGCTTTCAATTCAATATATCAAGCATTTCATCAACATGCCTATAGTGCTATTCGCAGAACTGATAACTTGTGGGATAAATAGACTATTTATGGAAGTTATTAAGGGATTTTAAGGCAAATAAACTTGAGAATCCGACTAGGAATCGGCTACTCGACATGCTCATCTGCCAAGATCATTACGTCACAGATATAAAGTGATTAGAGGTCAGAGATAGGTCGGTTCAACTGAGATGTGCGGTTAAACGTGGGTGATCCCACTAAATTGTAAAAGTTTCATCGATCGACACTAGTTTGATTTTTCTATTGTTTTGGTACCCTGTGTTCGTATTTGAAATTTCGAGATTTTCACAACAATCGAGGGTTGCCAATGTGTCAAAGAGGTTTATTGTGGCTCGAAGAAAATCAAACATGGGTCATTTGCCTTAAAAAGTTCTAAAAACTACCTAGTGGCATATGTCATACTAAAATCACGCTTCAGTGAAATTAACTGTGAATTTGAATCCAATTTCAGAAATTAAAAGTTCTGTCATGTCATAGGTCATTTTAGGAATGTCAACTCAACCTCCAAAGATTTTTCTACAAACCGAGACTTTTTAGGAAAAAGTCATTTTAGGGCTGTTTTTTATCCAGAAAAAGTCAGGGATCGTTTTTTATCGCGTCATTAGGAAGCAAGTGGGATCAATTGGTGAGGAAAAATACCAATTTGATCGTTAATATTTAAGAGGCCAAATTGGATTGATTTAAAGATGAATAAGTGCCCAATTGAAGAGGAAATCAACCAAATTCGTAGCCTCGCACCTCCTACAACATTTGGACCCTTTCAAAGGTCTTCTAGAAGGGTCTTAGTGGATGAATTTCAGCCATGGAACCAGCTGGTGGTAGAGGATAATCAAGGGGGACAAATTGGGAGAAAAAAAGGCCAAGTGGCCCCCTTTTGTCTCCTTTCTTCCTCCTTCTCCAACTAGCCAAACACCCTTCCTTCCCTCTTCATTGTGAATTTCGAACTTCCAGCAACTAGCAGAGGAGCTGCCGAAGCCAACTAGTCGCCCTAGATCGCTCGCAGATGCCACTGTTCACCTTCCGCCCCGCCCGCGTGCGTACGAGCCCTCTGCCTCGCTGCGCCCAGCTCGCTGCTCTAGCCACAATCCTAGATGACCTCCAGAGCTGCTTGGGCCGGTACCACCATCGTCGGAGCTATTTCGTCGTAGGTCTACACCCACCTAGACCCGAAATCAACCCCTGCTGCCTCCGTCAAATGTGTCTCACCAGTTCAGCCACCAAAGCCGCACCAACCAGCCCTAAACATAAGCAAGATCAGTGGGTATTTTAGTGGCTATTGGGCCTGTTTTGAGGTTGTTCCCGGCCCCGAAAGTTAGGCCCGCTTTGAAGAGAATCGAGCCCCGTTGCCTCCCCGACGTTTCGAACCGCTCGAATCATGAATCAAGTGAGTTTAACTCACTAATCCTTGCTTAGTAGGTTAATTATGTTTAAGGGTTGATTAGTTTAGGCTAAGATGGATTAGGTGGTTAGATTAGATTAGATTAGTAAATTTAATTAATTTCCAATACATGTTAGGTGGATAGTTTAGTGCAATT
This sequence comes from Eucalyptus caleyi, assembly GCA_014182885.2. Lineage (NCBI taxonomy): Eukaryota > Viridiplantae > Streptophyta > Magnoliopsida > Myrtales > Myrtaceae > Eucalyptus > Eucalyptus caleyi. Next base: position 37,263,007 of record CM024470.2, on the reverse strand, counting down.
AAAGCCTAGACAAGCTTTAGTATTTAACTAGAGTAGTTTGGAAATTTTTCGAGCTTGTCTCGGCTTCAAATTAGTTATTACCAAGCCTAAGTTGATTTATTGGCATTTATTTATTAATTTCCATATTTATTTATTTATTTATTTATTTATTTATTTTCCAAAAATTCAACTGAGATGGTCGGTGATCGAAATTTCGTACTAATTTCAGTGGTGCTTTCTATTTATTTAATTGAGCACTGGATTGTGAAATTTTAGTGTGATTGGTGTTTATAGGGAAATTATCCCAAAATTGGATAGTGTTGGTATTCGATTGGAAATTGATCATGAAAGGTTGTGAGTGAACCTAGTAAGCCGCTGAAGTATGGTCATGCTAGTTGGGCTAAGATTTGCCACTTGTTAGAGGTTGTGCCAATCATGCCATGATTTGCCACATGATAGAGGTGGTGCCCAGTTGGGTCGTAATTTGTCACTTGTTAGAGGTCGTGCCCAATTGGGCCGTGATTTGCCACCTGATAGAGGTCGTGCCCAGTCGAGCCATGATTTGCCACTTGTTAGAGGTCATGCCCAATCGGGCCGTGATCTACCACCTATTAAAGGTTGTGGCCATTGGGCCATGATTACCACCTAAAGATAGGTTATGTCCTTTGGACCGCGATTTATAGCTGAGAATTTTATAAACTCTACTCGTTGAGCCGTAATTGAGAATTGAGATAGAACAGTTGAAATGATCGAAGAGTGGTCTTGTTGATATGTAATCCACTGAGTCAATTGATTGTTAAGTCGATCTGATTGATTGGATGACATGATTATCAATACCTGTTATTGGAACTGACTTGCAGGAAGGAATTGAGGCCAAGGTAAGTCCTATGACTAATGGTTGTGCTTAGGCAACCCCAGCATATTTTCTTCCTAATTGGGTCTTTGGGGGTAGACCCGTTGTGGGATCACATTTTCAGGTCCCTAGGTGACAGTCGTGGAGAGCCAGAAGTCCCGGAGTTTGAAAAGGTGGAAGAAGCATAATCGGCGAGCTTGTATAACTAGTTAGTTATAGGACAATTCCCTTTTGTTTAAGTCAATGTTTTTGTAAATATAAACTTATTTGTTTATAGAAGGCTTGTTTTGGTTTGAAAAAAGTTTGGCCTTGCTTTCCTATCCCATTATTTTATTATCTGAGGATTTATATCTATTTCCACATGCGTATATTAACTTGAATGGGTCGGCGATGCGTCCTGGGACATTGCTATTATATCGACCAAGCAGGGATAGGCACGTGCTCGGAGGGTCGGGGCGTGACATTCAACATTGCCTGGGGCGTTGATGCTAACCCGCCTGGTCATGCTCTCATACCAAGCATGGAAGGAGGGTGTGACAATATATATCTAGATAATTGTGAAAGATCCAATGAAATGTTTACTATTAAAAGGTTTAGCACATAATTTTACCAAAGTTATCCTTCATATAATTTGTTATCTAAAAAGTTACTAAAATGATTTGTAAAAGGTCAGTGCTGTTTTAATGATGTTCATTATGTTTTGAAAAATAAGCAAAATTAATTGTTCGATTGTGGGCATCTCTCGCCCAAGGCCAGTGAGGATGGCCCTCACTTGAGGTTGGCGACCTTCGCCAGTTATCAACGATGCTTAGCGATGGCTAGTGAAGAGAAAAAGAAAAAGTTAATAAATTTTTTAAAAAATTGCAAGTCAACGCAGCACTGGCCGTACCACATAGGGTTAAATTGGCAAATTGTCAAAAATTTTAAAATTAAATTAGTACAATTGAAAAATTTATGACTAAATTGGCCATTGTACAATAGGTTTGTAACTTTTTGGACAATTTTCCTATAAAAATGACAATTAGAATACTTTTGTGAACTGCAAATACTGAATTTAATCTAAAAGCAAATCTTGCGCAACGGAAGCTTGCTGAATGAAGCAAAATCATGCAAGCAAACAAGCAACGAGGTCACTCCAAAATACTTCAGGGGACGAACATGGACGAAACATACCCCGCCTGGTACAATCAGACAAAGGGAACAGTTAGGCAACGTGATTCACCTCTAGACAAGTTCACGTGCAGGGGATTAAGCATAGCAAATTTCATATCAAAATAGCGTGAGAAACGAATCTTACATCTTTTGACTCTCAAGCTTTTTCCTTCCACTCACCAATTTCTAATCTTTTCTGATTCTGATTTTCCATTTCTTTCCAACTTAGTAAAAATTCTCCCTTTTTGGATTCCCTAGCCACCGAAAGCCATCCCCCCTCGAAGCTCACGATCGGTTTTGCTTTATTAAGGAGTCCCCATCTCTTGTATTTCTCTCTTTTAAAAAAAGAACCATCGAATCTTTTCAACATTCTGTCTCCGAAGCTCTCGGTCACATTTTCCTCAATCAATGACCGAATGACTCGCTTCCTGTCTTCCCCCTCTTATCTCATCCCTGGCCAGGTCGCTTGACCGAATCAATCTTTTCAAACTCCAGATCACCTCGTTCGCTCTCTCTTTTTAGCCATCAACCGAGGGTCCCTCTATGAGTGTTTGATCATGTTTTATTTTTTGTGTAATCCAAATCTCATGAGTGTATTTTGCTCCTCCAAAAATGCTCTGCAAAAACCTGTTGATTTTTTGTAACAGTCCGCTCTCTTGGCCAGCCTCGACTCATCTAACCCTCATCTTGAATCCAAACGTCCACAATTCTCAGAGTTTGATCCACCTTGTCCAAATCATATAGAACTCCACAGCCAGGAGTTAGGACTGATTTCACTATCTTGGAGTTGCATCCAACCACGCTGTCTGAAACTGAAGCTAACTCCTATGATTTTGGAGTTTTTAACTCTAGTTAATCTTGCATGTCGAGCCATCCATCGGGCCAATTAAAATGAAGTTCATAGTCGAGCCCGTTTTATTCGATGCAAACAAGCTTTGTTTAATTCAAATGTATTGTGCCAAAACATAAATGTGTCTATTGTCTAAATGCAGAAAAATGCAATAAAAGATGCTAGTGTGGGACTAAGCTGAGCAAATTTTATTTTTTATTAAGGATCTAATTGCACCACTATCGATGAAATCCATTTTAGTTTTCTCGTGAAAGAATGAAAGTCTCAAGCAAAAAACGGATTCTTTTGATATTTGGTGAGGAACATTGTGATTATCTAAGCATTAGAAAGTATTGTTGTCGTTACGTGTTATATATCGTTTGGGTAATGATGTATTAAATTATTATCTAGTAAAGAAGAAACCGGTCAGAGGTTGGGGATGCCATTTCGAGGAAGCGAGCAATTTTTTTTTTTTTTTTTTATTGAGTAAACCTATGACCAGATCAGAAGAATCCAACATCCCCCAGTGGTTTCTCCACTTCTTTGGTCGGCCACAAAGAAGCTTGGATCAATAAGAGAATCGGAATAATGGGGGTGGTGATGCGTTTATATCTATTAAATATCTTGGTCCATACTTAAGCACCAGGTTTTTCCAATGTTCTAGTACTATTAATAGATTTAATATTATTTTTTGCTGTTACACTTGATTGTGCATTTAACTATATATCTCGAGGAAAACAACTTCTCAAAAGTTGGGATGAGATTTCGAGGAAAACCACCAAAGTTATTTTTATGAGTGGGTCATAGACTTTGATCAAGAGAATCCACCGCTAACAACTTCTTAAAAGTTGGGATGAAATTTCGAGGAAAACCACCAAAGTTATTTTTATGAGTGGGTCATAGACTTTGATCAAGAGAATCCACCGCTAACAACTTCTTAAAAGTTGGGATGAAATTTCAAGGAAAACCACCAAAGTTATTTTTATGAGTGGGTTATAGACTTTGATCAAGAGAATCCACCGCTCTAGAATTGTTCATCGGGTTTGTGATCTATTACTAGTCCCAACTTTTGTCGGTCACAAAGAATCTTGTGTCACGCAGTCTTCATTTTCCAAAGTTTTAATATTATTTTTTGTCTACTCTACCCCACCCCCCCCCAAAAAAAAGGTTGCATCTTCGTCCTCTAGTATAAGAATAAATAAACAAGAAGATCAATTGGTGAATGAACTACCTTAACACAGTTTCAAATTTTCAGCTTCTAGTCATTGCCGATTCTTAAATTCCATCGTCCAATGGCTTCTTCATCGAAACCTCAAAAGATTTACGACGTTTTCTTAAGTTTTAGAGGCGTTGACCTGCGTAATAACTTCATCGGCCATCTCTACCAAGCTTTACACCAGATTGGAATATACACTTTTCGAGATAGTGAGGAACTGAAAAAGGGGGACCAAATATCGCCAGTGCTTATGAAGGCCATTGAAGAATCTTACATCGCAATCATTGTTTTCTCTATGAACTACGCTTCATCAATGTGGTGCTTGGAAGAGGTGGCGAAGATTATAGAGTGCAAGGAGCAAAAGAACCTCACTGTTCTACCAGTGTTTTACAAAGTGGATCCAAGAGAAGTGAGGGGGGTTAGAAAGAGTTATCAGAGAGCTTTGGCTAAGCACGAGTACAAGTTCGGGAAGGATTCGGAAAAAGTGAAGAGATGGAAGGAAGCTCTTTCTAATGCTAGGAATTTGTCTGGGTGGCATTTGAATGATGGGTAAGTGAAGTGGAGTCCATATTTTCTGTAAGAAAAGTAATCTTTACAAGTAAGCATGAATATTGTCTTTAAAAAAAATAGATCAAATAAATAAATTGACTTGCATATGCTTGGAAGTATATGTATAGATGCTTCATCTTATGATTCCTGAAAATTCTTAAGCCTATTAGGTTTAAGTTAGTCTCATAAAAGAATTGGTGAATCTAAGTGTAGTTAAGAAAGATAAATAAAATTTGGCAAAAGATAAGAAATTTGATAATTAAAAGAAAACAAACTTGACAAGTAACTCAAATGATAATTGTTAATCTAAAATTAGTTGGTAACTTAATTGAAGAAAAATTGGTAAGTCAATAATAAACTCAAATGAGAGCTAGCAACCCAATAGAAAAGTTGGCAAATTAAAAGAACAAGTAAATATTGATAAGTAGCTGAAGTGAGAGTTGGTAATCCAAAACTAGTGAGTAATTATTTAACATTATCAAAGATGGTGAGTCACTCTAATTTGTGTTAGTAATTTCAGATAAAAATTAGTAAATTTGAGGTCATAAGTTATGCAAATCAAATTTGTTATGCTAGTACGAAATGATAATACCCTAAAAAACTCCAACCGGTACACCCGCGATAAATTTAACCCAAACTATTTTTTTTACCATCAAAAACCCCAAACCGGTATACCTTTGACAAATTTACCCCAAATTGGTACACTTGTGACAAATTTGCCCTCTATTAGTTTTCATTAAATTTTACTGTCAAATTATTAAGTTAAATGACACGTGATAGTTGACTAGTATATCAGTTTGAGATTTTACACTCCATTTGTCACAATTTATAATTTTTATGATTTTTTTGTGGTATTAATCCAATTTAGTGGAGGGTATATTTGTCACAAATTTACCAGTTTTGGGTTTTTTGCGATTGAATAAATTAGTTTGGGGTAAATTTGTTATAAATGTACCATTTTAGGGTTTTCTATGGTTAGTAGGAGTAAATTTGTCATAGGTGTACCTGTTTAGGGTTTTTCATTATCAAAAAAATATTTTTGGGTAAATTTGTCACATGTGTATCAGTTTTGGGTTTTCCGTGTATTAACCCTTTATAAAAAGTTATTGGTGATTTTATGAAACCATTGGAAGTCACTAACAAGTTATGTGAAAGAAAAGGTCACCGGTTTTTATTTTTTTTACTGACAGATTTTTTTGACAATTACCAATATTTATTAAAATTCACCAGAATGAAAAGAAACCTTTTTTGGGGCATCGAATAATGGAATTATGCCTTTAGCTTTTGCTAAGCCCAGTTTCATTCGGGTAAGGTCTGTAGCTCTTTCTTTTGGATACTTGTTGCCCTCCTCAGAGTGTAATAAAATTTCTAGGCATTTTATCGGTGGGCTATTGAGGTCCTCTCGTTTCATTTTGGTAAAATTGAGTTCAGTAGATCTTCGATTTTGGTCGACCACGTCCTAAAATCGTTACAGCTGGCATTTTGAGTTCGAAAAATCACATGAGGGCTATACGTAGAACAGACACTTGGCTTTTTCCAATAATAGAAAATCGACACTGGGACTTTACCGGCTGAAAAAATTTACGGACTCATTTGAACAGAATAAAAGATTAAAACTTGATCGACCAATGGACAAGATGTTAAGTAGTGTTATTTATTTATTTATTTATTTATTATAACCGATGACTCCACCATGGGCTCCCCATGCCTGAAAGGCTCCTGAGGGCCGGGCTCCTATACCTCGAGGACGACTAGCCCAGAAATCTACCGCCAAAGCCTCCCACTTAAACCACTAACAATTGCGGGTTTCCAACTCTTGACATCAGCGATGAGAGAGAGATTCTCAACCAACGTAGCTACCTAAGGATAGGTTAAAATAGTGTTATTGTACTCACCAAGGAATCAAAAAATTCGCAACACATGATATAGGATAATTAGTGTTCATACGCCACGTGAAGCAATAATATCGTGCTTCAGGAAATTCAAAAGTTTCGGATCGAAATCTCAATCACCGTTTAAAGTCCAAAATAACGTTTCTTCTTGATTAAGAACACAAATAAATCACTTATAATAGTCGGAACGACAAATAAGTAAATTGCCATGTATAAATGAAAAAGAACAATTTTCCCTTGGGAAACTGAAAGTTAAGACCTGAACTTATATTGATTGGCATGCAGCTCTTGGAGTTCTTTATTCAACTCGGTGGGAATACATCTTGTTTTGGCTGTGATTATCAGATAATGTGATGCATTGCTTTGTCACTTTTGGCTAGGGATTGCTCATTATTTGCTTATCCAAATCCCTAAAATGATGCTACAACTTCTTTTTTTCATTTTTGTCAGAGACGAATCAGAGCTTATACAAAAAATTGTGGAGGAGATCTCCACTTACCTAGCCCGAACACCTTTGCATGTTGCTAAGCATCTAGTTGGGATAGACTCCCGAGTTGTTAAGCTGAAATCTATGTTAAATCTTGAGTCTGATGATGGTGTTCTCATGGTGGGAATATGGGGACAAGGAGGCATAGGGAAGACAAGTTTAGCGAAAGCTCTTTACAATGTTATATTCAGAAAATTTGAGGGTTCATGTTTTCTAGAAAATGTTCGAGAAACTTCAGAAGGTACCAAGAGCTTAGTTACTTTGCAAGAAATATTGCTAAATGATATACTATTACCACAACAAAGATTAGAAGTATCCAATGTTGACGGAGGTATTCAGCTCATACAACGCAGGCTAGGTCGCAAAAAAGTTCTCCTCATTCTTGATGATGTGGATGACTTGCGCCAGTTGAATACTTTAGCAGAAGGCAAGTGCTTTGGTAATGGAAGTAGGATCATCGTTACCACAAGAGACAAACATTTGCTAACTTGTCACCGGATAGATCAAGATCATGTGTATGAAGTTGAAGCACTTGATGATAGTCAAGCTCGCGATCTACTTACTAAGCATGCTTTTCAAACACACCAAATCAGAACAGGTCTAGTGGATAGTGCTCTAAATTATGCTAAAGGCCTTCCTTTAGCACTTGAGGTGTTAGGCTCCTTATTATGTGGTACAACAAAAGATGTATGGGAAAGTACGCTAATGAAACTTTCTAGGATTCCTAACAAGAAAATTAATAGTGTGCTCAAAGTGAGTTATGATGGACTAGATGAAAATGAGAAAGAGATCTTTCTCCACATTGCCTGCTTCTTTAATGGGCGGACAAGAGAGTATACAAAGAAAGTTCTCGATAGCTGCGATCTTCTAACAGCTGTAGGATTTGATACTCTCATTAAGAGGTCCTTGGTACGCTTTGAGCACAGAATCCTAAAAGTGCATGACTTGATTCAAGCAATGGGTAAAGATATTGTGAACCAAGAATGTCGAGATGATCCTAGAAGACGTAGTAGACTATGGTTGTATGATGATGTTGCTGATGTTCTGTCACATGACATGGTAAGACTTGTGAATAAGATCAAAATTTTGCTAGTTATTTTTTACTCTAATTACTAAAAATGCATAACCTAATTCTGTATATATAGGGAGATTGTGCTATAAAAGCCATACTATTGGAACTACCTGAGCCGACAAAGATCCATATCAGTCCTGAAGCTTTTACAAAAATGAGAAGCTTGAGATTGCACATCTTGCACAACGTGCATGGTTCTTTTCAAGATCCTATATGTCTTCCTAATGAGCTTAGATGGTTTGAATGGCCTGGATGTGCTTGCCACATTCCAAAATTTTCTGCTGGTCCAAAGAAATTGGTGGGACTTGACATGAGTAAAGGCAATATCACAGGAGTTCTCGAACAATTTAAAGTGAGCATTACCAACATAGACCTTTTTATTATCTACTTAATTTTTATATGTAGATGCATATTATGTACTAGTATGCAAAAGGAAGTGGCATTCCTCCATTGCAGGCACCACTTCGCTATTTTCTTTCAAAACGACCCTAATTATTTGCGTTAAAGATATTTTTACGTACAGTAAAATTGACATTTGATAATGTAAGCAAAAAACTTCATTAGATATACTCAATGGAAACATTTTTGTTAATAAAATACACAATATAAAGAAGTTATATGTGTGTGTGTGTGTGTGTGTGTGTGTGTGGAAAAAGAAAGATATTGCGAGCTTTGAAATTTTTTTATGAAGGCCGTTGCATCATTAGAAAATTCGACTTTTCATATTGAAATAACAAGAGATAAAAATAAAATAATCAATTTCATGTATATGTCCATTACATAATTTTTGTAGAATAAGTAATTGAGGATACTTGACGGAGGGAATATAAAAAGAAAAAGATTGAAATCTTTTAAAGTAGGAGATCATCTTTACCTTATATATAGTATAGATAAAATTTACATACTTTTAAAACCTAATATCTCTAACTATTAACATAGATATATTTCAAAATTAGATCAAATCTACCTAATGAAGATATTCAAAATGCAATTTGCTGTCGGTTGTTTACGTATGAACTTTATTTTTATTTTTATTTTTTTAAATTGTATTGTGATCAAACAAAAGGGAAATAAAAATATGATGAACCTTGCTGCTGACATGTATGTAGAAATAAAAAACACCCAAGAAATGGCTAGTTTAGTGGTAGGCCACATACCCAATGCACGTTCCTAAATGGCGAGGATTTGTCTAGCATCAAGAAAATTAGTTGAGACGAAGGTTTGAATGCAATTAATGCATTGTCAGTTGCTTAAATCATTTCTCAAGGAGCAGCACTTCTAAGGGGACATAATAGAATTTTTATTAGGAACTTTGCCAGTGATGTGTGCACAACTAAATCGATGTGAGTAATCCAGTGGCGGCATTTCACTAGTTTATTAATAGAAAGTCAAAGCCAAATTTTGAAATGGATATATGAAATTTTTATTTTCTTCCGAATGTTTTTCAAAGTTCATTTATTGTCCTTGCATGACTTCAAAAAAAAAAGAAAATTGAAGTTTATTAATCTTTATGCAAGTGCGCTGTGAAAGTATTCATATCCCCTATTTATCTACGATATATAGTTAAAGCCAAACCTAGCAGAGTCTTCATTCCTATGCTAAACACATGGCACTTCACTTTGTATTTGTGATTACCAAATGACATCACACGTGGAATAGTTTTATCACATGACCCACCTCCACACCCACCATGTGGCACTTCACTATGCTTCTATGGTTGTCACGTTGCATGACGTGTGGCGTAATTTTGTCATGTGGCCTATGTTCACATGCTTGCCACATGACACTTCATTTGAATTTTGTGATTGCCACATGCATGACACACGACACGGTCTTATTCCAAATTAATTTTCGTCTACTAGTGGATGGTAGATTTGGTGGGGAGTACCAAATTGAGGTTCTTTTGTTTGAAGAAAATTAGTTTAGGTGATTGCGTAACATAGTGATATCAATTTAGGATTTTTGTGAAATGAAATTAGTTTAGAGTAAATCCACATAATAATCTGGGATTTTTTAATGGTATTAATTGTATTTTTTTAATAATTGTCTAACATAGTTTTATTTTTGAATATGTTTATATAATGTACCTATATATTATTCAGTTTGTTCAAATAATATCTAAAATGTAAAAACATGGGAGTTATCATTGATAAAGCCTAGTTGTGCGCGTGCTGTGTGACACCACTTTGTGCAAGCTTTGCCCCCAATATATTCTAGTAATTACCGGTAAAGTTTGAAAGTGTTTAGTAATAAATAAATACAACATATAATTTATAAGAAATCAGTTTACAGTAACTTTAAATGAAAAGTCAATTAATAGACTAAAAAATTTACTCAGAAATTGTTTAGTAGGTTTCGAGTTACCTAGTCCACAGAAGCTCCTTGCTTCCTTCTGCATGAAGAGTGTTGTGGCCTCGGCATATGTAATTATGACTATTCACCTAGTCAATATTGATCATATTAGAGTGAATAATATGTAATTGTGACATATCCTTTCCTTGAGAAACCTAATCTCCCCCACATGCTACATAGCCAAATTTGAAAACCTCAATCAAGCTAAGCCCCAAAAAATAAATTATGATATTATTAATGATCAACATATAAAACAATGTACAACGTGAATGACTTCTGAAGTTGTTTTACCATCATTTCACGACTTTGACTCCCGTCTATGAACAACAACCAGCATATGCCCATCTGTGGACTCCAGCCAAACACCTCTACATTAAATAAAGAAATTGCCCAATATTTATGATTGATGAGCTAATATATAATAATTTCTTGAAAGATCAATACTAGCTTTAGTAGTGACCTATTCTCAAATGGGAATCCCACAATTTTTATGTAAGGAAGCAACATCATCATTCAAACATTCATTTTTGTTCCTTTCAGAATGTTTATCCCAAGTTGTTTTCGTGGTATTTGCAGGATTTCCAAAATTTGAAGTACATTACTTTCAGTTATTGTGAGTGGCTAGTTCGTATTCCTGACCTTTCATATACTCCAAATCTTGAGGAATTGGATTTTCATAATTGCAAAGACTTGGTGGAAGCCCACGAGTCCCTTGCATATCTTGACAAGTTACGAGTTTTAAATTTCTCGGGGTGCTCTGAACTTAGTGTTTTTCCAAGTCAGCTCAAGTCAAAAAATATTCGAACTCTTAATCTTGAAAATTGCACAAAGTTTGAAAGGTTCCCTGATATTCCACATAAACTCAAAGCCCTAGACTGGCTTCCATTACAAGGGACTGCTATTAAAGAACTCCCCGCATCAATAGAAAATCTTGTCTCTTTAAAGAAAATGTATTTGAATAAATGCAAGAACCTGGTTAGTCTTCCATCTAACATTTATAAGTTACAAAACCTTGAAGAATTGGAAGTTCAGGGTTGCACTAGTTTAGTCAGGTTTCCAAAGTATGAGGATTCCGCTGATTTGTGCATGAAGACCGGACTTCCAAATTTACACCGATTGGACCTTACGGGATGTAATCTGTTCGAAGTAGAGTTTCTCGAGGAACTTTCCTGTTTTCCCCTCTTGAATGTATTACAGCTATTGGAGAACAATATTATTGCCCTTCCTCCATCCATCAATAAGCGTGATCATTTGTCTTCATTGCGAGTTGAAAACTGCCATGAATTACAAAAGATTCCTAAGCTTCCCCCACTTTTGAATTTTTATGCGGATAACTGTGAATCTCTACAAATAAATGAAGATTTGTCCTCAATTCATCAAATTCTTCCTGAAGGCTTGGCTGATGAGCTTGACTCACATGGTGAGGTTAGATACTCTCTCTCTCTCTCTCTCTCTCTCTCTCTCTCTCACACACACACATATCGATGTGGAGTATATGCTGGGTCCATTGTGTGCTTATAGGGTAAAGTGCTTAAAAAGTTCTAAACCTTTATATTTATGCCAATCTAGTCTTTAAACTTTTTTTGTACCAATTTAGTCCTAAACATTTTTTACTTAATGCCAATTTAGTCTTTTCTGGTCAAGTTTGGCTAGACTTTGCTGATTAGACACGACCAGCGACGTGGTCTAATTGGTGGTTGACTTAGACAAATTTTAATAATATTTTAATACTTTTGAATTTTTATTTTTTATTTTTTTTTATTTTTTCCTTTTTCCCTCCCCTCCTCCAGCCGGTCCTCAGACCTCGGCGACTAGCCAGAGGCGATGGCCGATGAGGTTGACCTCACCAGACACCTCTCCCTCGTTGTCTAACGCAACAGTGGTTGCGAGGGTGGCCTCACACTGGGCGGCGAGGCTCGCCCTCCCAAATCTGGCGAGGGTTAAGCCTCGCTCGGCCATGGGCGAGGCTTGCCCTCACTAGCCGAATCGCAGCCTAGGTGGTGTCATCAAGGTCGAGCCTCACCAGCCATGGGCGAGGCTCAAGCCTCACCAGATCTAGCAAGGGGCGAGCCTTGCCAGCACCGCCTAGGCTGCGAGGACGACCTAGTGCTAGGCTAGCAAGGTCGAGCCTTGCCCATGGCCGACAAGGCTTGACCTCACCAAATCACGGCTTGGGCACCGGCGAGGACGAGGTGGCCGACGAGGTCCAACGACCGGCTGGAGGAGGGGAGGGAAAAAATAAAAATAAAATTCAAAATTCAAAAATATTAAAATATTATTAAAATTTGTCCACATCAGCACAAATTAGCCCACATTAGCGGCTAGTGTCCAGTCCCAACAAAATCCGGCCAAAATTGGCCGGAAAGGACTGAATCGGCACTTAGTAAAAAGGTTTAGGATTAAATTGGCACAAAAAAAAATGTTTAAGATTAGATTGGCACAAATATAAAAGGTTTAGGACTTTTTAAGTACTTTTCCCTGTGCTTGTATATTACAATAGTGGAAAACACAAGATTGAAGGCTTATGATAAACGTACAAACGTAAAGTGGTTCTGTATGTATATGCATGTAATGTAGGTGGTTCCTTTACTTTTAGGGGAATGATTTCTATTGCATGAGACTCATGTATTAATGTAAGCAAGGATCGATGGATCATTTGGGTGCTAATACTAACTTGGATACTATCTACCGGTCTATCTTTGTAACAGTATCAGGCAAATCACATAATAGTTCTCCCTCAAGGAGAGATGCCACAGTGGGTCTTTCCTATTGAAGAGCATTCTATATCCCTCATGGTTTCAAAGGACTTATATGACAAGATTCTTGGATTGGCATTTTGTGTCATTCTTGATAAAGTTGAATCTAAGATTGAGATTTTAGTACATGTTGATGGTATAACGCAGAATAATATAGAGGGAAGTTTCCCCTATCCATTGCATTCAGAACATAGCTACCTTGACTCTATCACACCACATGAGTTGTGGGGAGTAGTTGATTTTGGTGAAATTGATGGGAAATATGTAAAGTCTAGCCTTACCAAATCGATAAATGTGAAAAGGTGGGGACTTCGAATAATGTGCAAGCAACTGGGGGACGATTTAAAGGTAGAGCTTCGAAATAATCAGCTGATAGATCTAGCTTTACTTTACGAAGTTGGTCAAGAATCAACAGACTCACTAGTGGGGAGTTCACTTATGCACGATTGTCAAATTGGTACTGAGGAACATAGTCATATAGGATCAAGGAGAAATCACGAATTTATTCTCACTCAAGGCATGAGAACCAAGACTTTGTTGACTTCTAGTTTGACCAGCAGAAGTGAGAATGGTGGTGTTGGCTTGCAGCTTTTGTTGTCAGAATGATGGGAACTTGCTAAGGAAGCAATTGGCAGGTAGGTAAGTGAACTCAGCTGATCTTCATTACAATGCCTTTTTTCTGTTCTGGTTTTTCTCATTTCTTTCCTCGATAACATGCTGTTAGTTGCCTATCTATTTCCATTGAGGTATTTTATGTGTCACACTTCAATTAGCGCTGACATGCAGAGATAAACTAGACCTACTTCTTGACTTAATATCGAGAAAACGAGTTCGAAGGTTGTGGCTGGAGAGTTAGATGAAGGGGAGGGGGCTTGGGATGTGCATTTTGATGCTGGTAGGAGGAACGATTTTGGAAGAGAAAGATACAACTTCCATGGATTATAGAGGACGAAGGCACATTACAGAAGATAGAGACGCATGCACCCACGAGCGCACTGTGAGATTTCTCTACCTTTGATCTCAATTTTACTTTCTCTTTCCTTGCACTTTCATTTCAATGTATTTTTTACTCAATTCATTTCCTTTATTCGTAATTTCAATTTTCAGTGCATCCGCTTCTCTTCGTACTTCGTAAGCCCATCGATTCATCACTCAATCCAAATTCCCATTCGCCATTTTTATACTCATACGGAATCATGGAGCGATCTTGATTGCTCTCCCTTCGCTTTACTATTATTATAAATAAATTTGAACATTTGTTTCATAACAATATTGAGGGCATAATTATTTCCACTATGTCATTTTCTTTTTTGTTAAGATCCAACTTTTTGAGAATTGTAAACATCGATTTTTTTTGCGAAATGAAATAAAAAGAGCGTATCGAAATCGATTTTCATCTTTCTCAACGATTAACCTTCCGTCTAAATATGCACTCCCTTCGTCCCCTCTTGAACCTTTTTTTCATTTCTTCTTTTCCTTTGATTTTCCCGTTGTTGTAAAGGTCCTTCTTTTTCTCATCTCCTGCGCCATAGCCGAAACTTCCGACTCCACCAACGCCTCATCTTCCATCCCCACACCAGCGATCTCCGACGAAATGGAAGAAGAAGAAGAAGATGTTCCTCTTCCCGAAGCAGAGTCCCTATTGAACTTGACGGCGATGGAGACCGGCCGGCGTAGGTGACGGACTACCACCGCCGACCGACGCCATGGAAACTGATGACGATTCTCTCCTGAGGTTCGTTCTGGGCTTCGTGCAGCTTGCTATAGATCAGGTAACTCCTGGCACGTCCGCATTCTTTTTTTTTTTTTTTAAATAAGTTAATGTAATCTTGAGCTGGACTTTGAATTCGATTCGGTTGGTGCTGCAATTGCGCGGGAACTCGAAGGATGTGTCAGTTGAATTTGTTCGAGAGATGCTGAATCGGTGTTTCTTCATAAGTTTTGTCTCTGAATGCTTGGTAGTGAATTCGCAGGTTATCGACGTTACGCGCTGCAAAATCAGCAACGATCTTTGGAAGGTGTGGCTTTTCTTTCTTTGTTTCCATAGGTGGCAATTTATTGAAAGAAGTAGGTGAAGTCTAGGTTCCAAGGAAAAACAAGCGAGGGACAGTGAAATAATGGGAAGTAGGGTGTACATGGGTTGGTTCAATCCCCTTTTCAGGCGAAAAACTGAGCCAATCCGGGTGCTTTTGAGTTGCCTAGAGAAAATGTGGATGTGTAGTATGTACTTATCATACAGACGTGCAGCAGGTGATCGGTTTGCAAGGAGAATTGAATT
Organism: Eucalyptus caleyi; assembly: GCA_014182885.2. NCBI lineage: Eukaryota > Viridiplantae > Streptophyta > Magnoliopsida > Myrtales > Myrtaceae > Eucalyptus > Eucalyptus caleyi. The sequence goes on along the minus strand of CM024470.2, from coordinate 37,247,592 downwards.
CTGAGAAACTTCGACTGCTGGGATAGGGGACTCTGTCTCAATATTTTATGAGGCACTTGAAAGAGGCAAAACCATAGGGGGATGAAGAAGATGCAGTGAGATGGCCACAGGGAAAGGTTGGTTGACAGTCAAGTCCTTTAACCACTTCTTGGAAACCAAATTTAGTTAGTAGTGTGAGAGTAATATGAACATCGGTTGTGCCAATGGATAACTGGTTAGGTAGTTATTTTCTTTCGCCTTGTAGACTGTGGATATGAAAAAGAAATAATCACCAGAAACATGGAGTTTACATAAGCTATTCAGTAGAATAGAGACAAAAGCACAAGTAGCTGATTGTTGATTCTGAATTCTGAGGCCTTCGCAACTGTTTAGGATTCTCTTTTTATTCTTATGTTGCCGTAGCTTTTCTGAAGGAAAATGACCGAGAAGCTAAAACTCCTGGATGCTTCTTGAATGTTTGAGTGAAACCTGATTAATGTAGTTTCTCAAATTAGTTGTTGTTTTTGTTTTATTGTTGTCAGAGCCATATCAGTTTGTGTTAGGTGGATTTGCATCTAAATTACAGGATGAGTATGTATTCATAATCATCACTTGGAAGTTTGGGACCAGTATATAACGCAGGACCTGCAAAATTTTGATCTTATAGCTATGAGATATGGATTCATTCCATTAGTAGCTGCATGTTGATACTGAAATATTTCTACTGCTGGCAACTTGATGTTCATTTTCCCTTGAATTGCCTATATGCAAGTATAAGAGAAATTCTGACTCTAATACCCAAATTTTTTCCCCCAAATTTTTTTCCCTAATAAGTAACAAGACCTATTTGCATTTTTAATATAAGGCAAAGCTTGCTTTGGACACCCTCAAAGTTCCAGTTGGGTAAGGAACTGATTTTCAATAACCAGGTGCATTTTCAAATATGTTACTTTGTTTTCAGTCTTAATTTGTAAGTGACGTCACATTGTACATTATTTTTTTTTTCTAATACCTTGATTGAACAGCTGTGTGATTGGTGAGAAACGGTGCCTTATTGCAGCAGGAAGAAACAGGACTAATGAGAAATGGAATGTATGTCTATCATTACTTCTTTACCCCTTTCTATAAATTTTGGCCAACAGCACTTTGTTGTTGTTTTGAATGGATACCCTCAACATCGTAGTTATTTCTTTAATATGTGATAAAATAGTACATCTGAACAAATCTGTTAAAAAGTGGAATTTTCTATGCATTATTAGGCTGTTAATGGTTTTGTTCCCGTTATTCTTTCATAAAGAACGACTATGGCTAACAATAGCAGTAATCTTGCTTTACTTTGTACAATGTTTCACATTTCTCGTTTGCCATTGTTCTCTGTCTGAATTTTGGACCGAGAACAGTCAGAAAAAGCTTCAATGAGGAGAGAAAGAATAGGGGAATGATATTTACTTTCTAAATAGAGATAAAGCCTTTTGCAAGCTGCTGGACCAGAATGTTCAGTGCTTGTAGATTGTCCTGTGTAGCATGCTTGAATATGTTTGTAAGTGCTTGATTGCCTTAATAGATTACAAAGTTATAAATTGTTCTGAGTATGTATTTATTGCTTTACATTACATGGGAGCAAGTTGTTATGGTGGCTTCACTTGTCTTGATTAAAAGGGCGTAGTGAGAGATGCTAAATTCTAAAGTTATGAGAAGCGAGTTGAACGACTTTGCAAAATCTCAAGTATAAGGATGATAACTGCAATTTCACATAAAATTTTAGAGAATATGATGCTTGAGTACTAGGAATTAGATCGAATGCCTAATAGTAAGGAGAATACTCTTCAAACAATGTCCATACCTTGACATTGAGGAGCAAAGAGAGTTCTCCATGCTTCACGCATAAGATTTTCTCTTAGACTCTTATTATTGTGGGTATTTGAAGAAAGAACTGAAATTTCTACATAAGGTGCATCGATAATTCTGTCTTGGAGACAGTGGTTCATCCACTAGGATTCATGATCTAATGCAGTTGGCTTTGACAAAAATCCTATCCCTAGTATACAACAATCTTCCTCCCTTAGTCTAGATACAAAGCAAAGGATGAACACAATTCAAGCCTTGAAAGTATAGTCAACATGGAGCAGATACAAAAGAGGCAATTTGAAGAGGAAATAGACAAGTTATAGATGTGTTTCTATTGAACTATTTTTTATTTGCATTGCTAAGGCTCTCGACACTGAGAGGAAGAAGGCAATGGCACTTAGAGATGCATCGATTTAAAGATAAACTATTGGACTCAAACGTTAAGCAAGAGTAAAAGAGATAAATGAGTAAACGTGAAGGTGAAAACATTTTTCATAAAATGCATTTCCTAAATTTATGTTGAAAGTACACTAAGAGCAACTTTCTCTCGACAAGCTCCTAAGTTGGATATGCTTTCTTTTTTTTCTCCTTGTGCTTTCCTAGGCAACAAGGTGTGTAGAAATGGAAGCTCTTGATGTTCTTCTTGAACAGTGGCACTAGGCAACAAGGTGTGTAGAAATGGAATCTCTTGATGTTCTTCTTGAACAGTGGCAGAGGACTGAATTTTCGTCTGCAGAAGATACAGAGAAGTATTCAGCATGCTCCCTTTATGTGACGTGAACTATGCATACTGTGTGCAGCAGCATCATCAATCATTTGTACATTTATTGATCATACTGAACTAAAACTAAACTTTTGTAAAATTTGTTTAATCATAAATTATATATGACTCTTAGCCATTTTTAGGTATAAAGGAAGTATATTATGACTGTGCAAATGATAAATGTGGAGGCTGTGGCTCAATACTGTTGTTGCATCAAGTAGCTCCGAGGAATGAATTAGGTCAGTTTCTGAACTTGCTTTTATTGCTGATTTCGTATCTGCTTAGCGCCACTTTGAAATTGTGACATATTACAATTGACAACTAAAGCTTATTGGAGGTTTATGAATCATATTTTGATTACTATTGATATAGTTTTGTAGTACTTCCGATTGTTGTTGCACTTTGAATATTGCGACACATAACCATGAAAAATGGAACTAATTTTCCACCTTTTCTGTCCTCTTCCATGTCTAAATTGTAGAAAGTCGAGTTTAAGGAAGTGTCATGAAGTCAAGTTTATATTATTTTTTTCTCTCCCTCTCTGTTTCCTTTTTTTAAAAATTCTATGTGACTTGTCAGACATTTCCTTTCTTTTTTTTTGCCATAAAAATTTACTGTTCTGGAAAGTACTACAAGTTTCTGTAACATGGGTTTGTTCTTTCCTCTTCCTTTTCCCACCTGTTTCTTCATCTCTTCTTCCTTGCCTTCTTCCACTGCAGCGAGATTCTTTGATGTCTATAATGTTATCAAGTTTAAAGTGGGAAATATAGCATCTTCAAAGAAATATGATTTAACTATAAGGAAATTATGCTTTCTGATATGTCATGGGCAGTGTTCTCAATAAAGAAATCTCTTTCCTTGTTTATTAGTTCCAGTTGTCTCTTCTTGCATACATGAAGGCATGTGCTTACTAAATTGGGGGTATGACATGTGTTTGCAGTATGATTTTTCATCTCTCGGACACTACCATGATCTAACATGTCATGATTCCTGAGATTGTCCAGAAGTCACCAATTATTTTAACTCAGATTCTGTCGACTTAAAACTTAAAAACATAGTGAAATAGGATCTGTTTCATACTTAAAGTAGCTAATATAGATTACGGACAATGTCTTTCTGTTGAATTATTAGTTTTGAAAGAAGAAGCTCAAGTACAGGGAAATGGGGGAAGGGTTGTGGAGAAGCAAGAGTATGAATAAAAAAATTTATGGGGGGAAATAAGCCATGAAACTCTGAATTTTAGAGCTAGAAATTGATAGTTATGCTGCTCTTAATAATCTGATTATCGGGAAGAAGCAAGAGTATGAGTGAAAAATCTTAGGGGAAAAAAATAAGCCGTGAGAACTCGACTTTTAGAGCTAGAGATTGATACTCATGCTGCTCTTAAGAATCTGATTAGAAGTCAAAAGTATTGTAGGAAACATGAGCTAGCTCATTGCCTTTCTGAATAGAGAATCAAACAAGAGGATGCATCTTGCAGATAAAGCACCACCTTGCTCAAATTCCACCGTGCAGAGCTCAAAAACTAGCCTTAATTATTGCATAGTTTCATGTTAGAGAGAATAAGACTGTTGTCATAACAGTGAGCATGGGTCATATGCAATGTTTGGAAGATGTAGCTGATTGAAACCCATGCTAGCCATTATTAGTAGACAAGTCATTTGCAAATCTTCTCTCAATCAGATTCCCGTTGCCAATATCTCTCTGAAGAGAACTTGCCTATCTGTGTTAAAAGCCTTGAAGTAATCCCCTGTTTACAGCTACTGTTTCAGCCATAGCTAACCCAAACACACCTCTTTTAATCTGATGCGAGAAGTTTGCCAAGGTGTATAGCCTAGTTACCATCTATCGATTTAAATGGTACACTTCAGAGTTAATTTGCTTGCCTGAATATCTGTTCTCTTGCATGGTATTCGGGCATGTTTTTCATGTAGAATCTGTTTTGGGTTTCAAGCTGATTAGCTAGGTGAAACTGCAGAATCATCGGAAATAGTTGGTTGCTTCCACAGAAATTTAAGTGTCTGCATGATTTATGAATGTTTCCAACTTATTTCTTATTTCACTTGCAGTAATGGAAATTCTAGATTAAATGCACTTGTTTTTGATTGGATGATACCTTCTTTTGCAAAGTGCATTGTCAACTAGTCTGCTTAATTATCTCTTACATGGTATTCGGGCATGTTTTTCATATAGAATCTGTTTTGGGTTTCAAGCTGACAAGCTAGGTGAAAATGCAGAATCATCGGAAATAGTTGGTTGCTTCCACAGAAATTTAAGTGTCTGCATGATTTATGAATGTTTCCAACGTTTTTCTTGTTTCACTTGCAGTAATGGAAATTCTAGATCAAATGCACCCTAAGTATAACTAATTCAGTGGAACGGTGTTCAGCCATGTAATGGTTGCAAAGAATGGGTGTAGAATTTGCTCAGCAACAAAAGGTAGAGTAATAGATGCCCAGTATTTTCTTTTGGCCAATTTTCAGATGCCTTGTTTATCAAATGTAGCTATTTCCTCTAGACTGGGTATTCTTAGCCAGATTGTCATTTAAGAAATGGGACGTCATGTCCTTGGTTAAGGAAAAAGACGTATCTTAATAGCTACTCCATTGATTTGTTGAGAGAAGTATCTTCTTGATCCTTATCGTGAATTACTAGCATATATGGTTCTTGGTCAAGCAATTCTCCTATTTGAGCTCTTCATTTGCATATATTTCAAGAGACTGATCTGACCTAAACCTTTTCAGGCTTCTAAGATAATTAGTACACTCATTGCATACAGAAAATATGGCCTTGAAAATATTTGTCTAAGTAATTATAAAATGAATTTGTTTCGCTTCTCTGTTTTATAAAACCCTGTAACTTGAATGCCATTTCTCTCCACCATTTTCCCATCCTTTTCCATTCATTTGCTGTTTATGACATTTTGCAATCTGATTTGTTTAAATATTATAGATAAATACTGAATGCTAATATTTGATTTCCGCTTCAAAGCCTCACATCACAGGGTTACTTAGGCTTCTTATTAGATCTACGTACATTGCATCTTCCTGTTAAATCCTCTCATAGCTTTGCACAACTAGGTAACACCTTTGGATTATGATTGTCACTTTTCTGAACATCATGGACATCATGTATTGTTGCATCATTACAGTTGGCAGTTACTTGTGAACATCATGGCCTGTTAAAAGGGAATGGCACGGATTATGGTGCCGTGGCAATGTTTCTTGCTGTGGCAGTAAGATATGATGCTCATGCTAAGATGGTATACCTATAGCTATGGATTTCCTTGTAAGATAGTAGTCAATCTCAACAAGGATAATAGAAAGGTCTTAAATATGAAGTTAGACAACATCCTTGCTCTTCATTCCTGATTCTTGGTTTATTCTGATATATTGTTCATTTTTGTTATTCCTATTAGCTAATTTCTTCATTTGACTATAATCTAAGTCAAACTTGCAGTTCAAGGTAGTTTCAATACTTGGGGTGAACTCATCGTGAAACTACTTTTGAACTATAGTTTGTGACTCTTTGTATTGTATATGTAAGGCACAAATCTGGATGTGATATCATTAGTGCTGATTCTAGCACAATAAGATATTCTCCTGTTTGTGTGTGATATCAAAATGGTTAATTATTTTATCACAAATGTATGTTCAAACGGTTTTTTGAGTATAGAGACTTGTTTGAATATTACTGACGATGATTGGAATTCCATTTTGTGATATGAGGATGTAGTTAAACGTCTAGCATTCCATAAAGTAGCTTCAAATGATTCTGTGCACTCTGACCAACAATGCATGTGCCATTTCATGCTTTTTCAATCACAAAATTTCCTCAAAGGGCCCGAGAGAAGACGCTCAGATTCTTGTCCAAATCAGTGTTTGCTCAGATGGTCATTCGTTCACTTAGGATTGCAGCTACACCCACAAGTTCATTTTGTGCTTTAATTATTAGATCGTCGATAATTTACAGTATAACCTTATGTAGGCACCACTTTTCTGATGCTAAATTTTGTCATTGACATATTCTATAATTTGCCTTTTTAAAAAAAAAAAAAGTTTTTTGAACTTTGAGTTAATTATAGGCATGCTATTGATGTGTTTGAGCATCAGATTTGGGGCCATATCATGTGTGATCCCTTCTGATGATAAAAGTGGTATATAATTTGCATGTGATTTGCATGGATTTCCTGGCAAAGAATGCATTGACTGGATTTAAGCTTTTTTAATTATACCAATTATGTCATAAACACTAGAATATATAATATTGTAGAGTCAGTTAATGTGGTGATCGTTTTTGACTTTGCCTACCATAAAATTGTGGCAAAATCTCAATAATTTAATAGGACAGGTGGTGGCTCAAAGAGTACATGGAAACTCCATGGTTTGCTCGATTAAGAGGCAATTGGTAGTTACTTCTTCCCAGAGTGCAATTGGCAATTACTTCTTCCGAGAGTGCGCTTTCGGAATTGTTCAATCCTGCAGGATAGCCCTTTTTTCTTCCGGTTATAAAATGTCAAATTTTGCGTTCTTTCTAGTTAGTATCGATTATATTTTCACTCTTTTAAAACATCTAAAAATGCCAAACAATTTGTCTGACAGGTTCAGTCTAACATGAACTACACTATAATCTGCTAGAATATGGGGGTTGACATCAATTGCATAATATTTAGGTTCGCAAAAAATACTCCATTATAATATTTACAAAATATATGAGGATGTTATAGTGCCAAAAGATTATGTGATCATAATATATAGGGCTTAGCATATCTCGGTTATGGTAATAATGTGATTGGTTGATTAGTGAAGACCAGTATTTTAACGATGACCTGTATTTAATGGGTCTATTAAAATATTTTGCATAAATAGGTTATGGTCTCCGTTTCCCTCTTAATTCCATATGCCTACGGATTATCCATCAAGACCATCTAAGGTAGGAGAAAGAGAGGAAAGCCTAGTCCTGAATTTGTATGGCTCTATCCATATTACTCGATTCAAAGATGATAATTGGCTAAATCGGATGTGTTTTTTATTCAAGGCTAGGTATTATAAATTCTATACAAGCCTTTTAGATCAATGAATTTCTTATGTGTGCTAGGAGAGTAGCTTTATATGGATGAAGAATCCACATAATGCATAATCTCGATTAAATTACATGTATAGCGCATATATTTCACAATTTATGGGCAAGTTCAGGAATTTAATTCTTTTGGTTGCTTTTTTGAGATATTGATATGGATTTTAATTGCCTGTTCTCTGATAAATCTTCTTGGCAAATATCGTGTTATGAGTTAGTCTATTCTGTGAGGATTTCAAATATTGAAGGGCATGCGAACCGGAAAAAATATTTTGTAATTTGACCTCTTTGGTGGTTATTTTGGACAATTAATTTATGTCGTTTGTTACCCACGCAATGATTCTTAATACTCTGTGAATTTTGTGTCCTAATTTAATTTGTGCATAAAAATTTTCCACTTGAAGATTGTGGAGTAAACAAGAGAACCAAAAGTCATGTAGTGCAATTCACCAATTCTACTTTAATGGACAAAATCAGTTCGTGAGTTTTGTTCTACAATGTATATCGGTCCTATTGTGAATTTCATGTCGTGATATAAACTGGGTCATGAGAATTTCAATTTACAAGTTTCATAAATTTTTGGAATATTTACCTTATGACCATTGAGGGCATTTGAATCGAGTTTTGGGTATTTCGAGTTTCTAATTCCTAATAATTGGACCATCGTTCGGCTATTAGATGCACGAATAAGCTTCGTGATGCTGTTTCTGATCTTAAAGGTTGTTTAGACAAGTGTAGTTATGAAGTTATTATGCATTTACTCAAGAATGTATTTGACCGGCTATGGAGTTATTCACAAGCTTTTTAGTTGTTGGTCTTTTGATAAATCAGAGACTTTATTTTTGGATTAAAGCATTTAATCAGGATTTCATGTTATTATTTTGTTATAAAATGGAAATAGAGGCATAGTTGCGCTTTAGAAAGCTTGAATTGCGGCGTTTTAACTCTGAGTTTGTAATGGATCAAAAACTTTTTCTCTCGTTTTGTCGAGTTCCTCTCTATCGCAAGGGTAGAGTTTCTTCGTAATTCCTTTCCCCTCTGATTTTTTCGACCGATTTTTCTGGAAATGCGGATGGCAATCCTTCCAACCTTAGTCCTCTTTCCTTCTTGCAACGATCTGGATCAGTAATCCTCATCGCATCTCCTTCCTTTTCCCTCCTCTCATTTCCGCTTTTTTGCATCTGCATGTCAATAATTCTGATGTTCCCTACCTTGCTCTGTTAAGTCGAACATTTCTTTCGTCCATGGCTACTGACGATGACCCTAATGCATCACGGATTGCCGCAATATGTCAAAAACTGGGCCGATTATCAACAGCAAAAGAAATTGAAGAATTGCGAGTTGAACCTTCACCTGGTGCAGTTGAGGAATGCAAGCTTCTGTTAGTTGGTAAAGTCCACTCCAACCCTTCCTTTAATTTCCAAGCTTTTCAGTCAGTCTTGAAGCGTGCATGGCGGTTGGACCAAGCTGAAATCATTCAGAGAGAAGCTGGAATTTATCTAGCCAAATTTAAGACCCAGGCCGACAAACAGAGAATTCTTGATACCGGACCTTGGCAATTTTCGGGACATCTCATCAATTTTAAACCATGGGTAGCCAATACCCCTCTACACTGCTATAACTTTACTAACTATGCTTTTTGGGTCCAGGTGATTGGGTTACCTTTGGAATGTTGTACTGCTAAAATGATACGTAAGGCTGTTAGCACGGTAGGCACTGTTTTGCAAGTAAAATCTGAGTTTGCCACTGGTTCCACTCTGAAAGCCTGTCGAGCTCATGTCGAGTTGGATTTATCTGAACCTTTACAAGTAGGTCGACTCATTAAACTCACTAATCGAACTCTGTGGCTGGACTTTAGGTATGAAAGGTTACCTCATTACTGCTATTCTTGCGGACGAATTGGCCATTATACAAATTCTTGTCCATCCATCCCCTTTGAGGAGAAAATGATCACTGATCCTGACTCCACTCCTTACGGTCTCTGGTTAAAAGCCGAAGTTCAGAAGTATAGCCCTTATTGGCAGTGTTATTATGGCCAATCTAATTTGGAGGAGGACAGAGAAGAAACTATACCCGAAACCCCTCCATCTGGAATCTGCACTCTCCCTCTTCTTCTACCACCAACTCCTGTTACAATCTCATAGCCATAGATTATTGCTCCCATCTCTACACAGACACGAACTGATACATCTACAATCCCTCTCTCAGAGCCACATACCTTAACAACAGCTTTAATCCCAGCAACAGCGAAGATGAAAGGAGTGCAATGGCCAACATCACCTAACCAGGAAAAAAAAGGCCTCAGTATTCGACCAGCAAGTAAGATAAGTCATGCAAAGAAACCAAGGCGCTATAACCCCTACGACTTACCAGGAGGGTATCAAGGAGCCTATGATGATTCTCTCTTGTTGGATGCGCCAATCATGGAGGCGTCAAAAGCAACTCTACGGGCGACGGTGGCTGGCCCTAAACAGTCACCAAATCAGAGATGAAACTTATAGGTTGGAACTGTCAGGGTTTGGGCAATCCCCTGACAGTCTTATCCTTAAAAGCCCTCTTGGTTAAGGAAAAGCCTGACCTTTGTTTTTTGATGGAGACGAAGAATGTGGATGAAGTCCTCCTCCGGTTGAAGCGCTCTTCTGGTTTTTTGCATCACAGGCTAGTCACCCCTGTGGGATCTGCTGGTGGCCTAGCTCTTTTTTGGAATGCAGGGATATCTCTGTCAGACTTCTCCTCCTCTCCGCATTATATGGATTTCACCTGTTTTGATATCTCAGAGTCAAGATCCATGCAGATTTCCTGTATTCATGCTCCTGCAGTTTATCAGGACCGTCAGTATTTTTGGCAGACCTTGCGTCATATTAGTAACCTTAATTCCTTAGCTTGGATATGCTTCGGCGACTTTAATGAAATCTTGCACCGATGGGAGAAAGTAGGCTCTCGACCAGCGGATTCTTATCGCCTCTCTTCTTTCAGAGAAGTTCTAAATGACCGCAGTTTGTTGGATCTTCCCTCCCATGGCTGTGCCTATACTTGGTCCAACAACAGAGATGCTGAAGCTCTGGTGAAGGAGTGCTTGGATCGAGCTGTCTGCACTGCTAAATGGCGTATCTCTTACCCCAAAGCTCAAGTGATAGCACTACCTGCAGTTGGTTCAGATCATAGTCCACTGGTTATTCATACAAATCCCAGCTTGGCTCGACGAAAGAGATGCTTTACCTTTGAAGCTTACTGGAACCAGGATCCTGGCTTTCAATCCGTGATAGAGTCCTCTTGGAACTCAATCTCCCGAAGAAACTCTCCTCTCTCGGTCAAGCTTCGTGCAGTGGCCATAGCTTTATCGCGCTGGAGTCGTCAGGTTTTCTCGCATAACAAGCAAAAGGCAAGGGAATTAGAGGATCAGTTAGAAAATTTAACAAACCAGCATTCTACTTCTCTGGACCTATCTCAGCTACAGAGGATCAAATCAGAACTTCATCAAGCATGGCAGAGGGAAGAGCAATATTGGGCAATGCGCTCAAGAATCAACTGGCTACAGTGGGGAGACCGCAATACTAAATTTTTCCATGCCACCACACTTCAACGACGTCAACGTAATCAGATCACTATCTTGAAAGACGAAAATCAGCAATGGGTTAGGGATCAGGATCAAATAAAACAAATGATTTTCAACTTCTACTCTCAGCTTTACTCTACTTCAGGACCTAGACCTTATATGCAGATTTTAGAGCAGTGTCCATAGCTAGTGGATGCAGACATGAACGCAGACCTCCTGGCTCAACCCACTCTTGAAGAAGTTCGCGTTGCCACTTTCCAACTAGGTGCGTCCAAGGCACCAGGAACCGACGGCCTGAATGGTTTGTTTTATCGATCACATTGGGAAATCATTAAAGTGGACATTCACAGAGCAGTTCAGCATTTTTTTCAGCATGGTATATTACCCCCATCTCTCAATAACATTGCCACCACCCTAATTCCCAAAACTCCTAACCCGGAAAGCTTGGATTAGTATCGCCCTATCAGCTTATGCAACTATGGCTATAAAATTTTCGCTAAAGTTCTTGCTAATCGATTGAAACCCTTATTGCCCATTCTGATTACTGAGGAGCAGAGTGCTTTTGTTGCTAGAAGACAAATTCAGGATAATGTTCTAGTTGTTCAGGAGATCATCCATCAACTCAAAACAAGGAAACGAAAAAGTCATTTTCATGCCATTCTCAATGTGGATATGCAGAAAGCCTATGACTGTGTCGAGTGGGACTTTCTCCGAGACTACTTACTCCGCCTGGGATTTCACTCTCATTGGGTCCATCTAATCATGCAGTGTGTCTCAACGCCATCTTTCTCTATTAAAATGAATGGGGAGTTTCTACCGACTTTCCAACCAACTCGTGGGCTAAGGCAGGGAGATCCATTATACCCCTACTTGTTTATTATCATTGCAAATCTATTATCCCTTCAACTGAGAAATGCTATGCATATGGGCTCTATCAAAGGTATCAAGCTGAACCCAAGGTGTCCTACCCTATCGCATCTGTTTTTCGCCGACGATGCAGTATTTTTTCTGAACAGTACCTTATTGGAGTGTCAGAATCTGTCTAACATTTTAAACCAATATTGCTTAGCATCAGGACAAAAAATCAATCGTAACAAATCAGGAGTTTTCTTTAGTCCCTCTTGTCCTATTGAACTTCAGGAAAATCTAGCTGCTGAACTACGGGTACCAGTTTTACAGCATTGTGGGAAGTATCTTGGGATACCTACTGACTGAGGAAGATCAAAAAAAGATATGTTCTCTTGGCTGCTGAGTAGAGTTCAATCGAAACTAGAAGGATGGAAGGAGAAACTAATCTCTAAGGGAGGGAAAGAAGTTCTATTAAAAGCAGTTATTCAATCTATTCCTCAGTATGCAATGTCTGTGTTTAAAATCCCTATCTCTTTATGTAAAGTTATTGAAAAAAGCATGGCCAAATTCTGGTGGAACAACGACACAAGCAGATCTGGTGTACATTGGCAGAGTTGGAGACATCTACAGAATCGAAAAGATAATGGTGGATTGGGATTCAGGAATCTAGTGAGTTTTAATCATGCCATGCTCGGTAAGCAAGCATGGCGTCTAATGAATCAGCCTTCATCTTTGTGGTGTAAGCTTTTTAAGGGCCTTTATTTCCCTTCTTCTTCATTTTTACAAGCCAACAAAGGCTCTCGCCCATCATGGGGCTGGCAGAGCTTACTTTGTGGAAGAAACTCAATTGATTCACACGTTAGTTGGTCAGTAGGAGATGGGAAAAGCATCAAGATAAGAGAAGACAGATGGCTTCCCATGGGTGTTCTAGCTGGACCTAAAGCCCCTGAAGAACCTACACTAGTAGCTGATCTTATTGACCCTGCTACCAGTTCATGGAGAGTTGATTTATTATTCAGGTTTTTCGATATGCAAATCATTCAACAGATCACAAGCATCCAACTTAGACCAAATTTCACCACAGATGCACTTATCTGGACAGCAACCAAGAACGGCACATTTACAGTCAAGTCTGCATACCATGCACTTACTCAATCACAATCAGATATTTCAACCTTAAATGCGTCATCTTCACACCAAATTCCTACCTGGTTATGGCATTCTATATGGAAAATGCCTGCTGCTCCCAAGATCCGAGCTTTCCTTTGGTCCGTCTGCAACAATGCCTTGGCGACGAGAGAGAACTTGCACCACAGACACATATTAGACAGTCCTTGCTGTACTGTGTGTAAAAAAAAGACACCAGAAACTTCAGAGCACTTACTCTTACTCTGCTCATGGACTCAACAAGTTTGGACACATCCCCGCATTCGGATTTTTGTCGATCCAATCAACATCCATCGTATGGATTCCTGGATCACCTCTACGATTGATTCGGGGAATCGATTACCTAAGCTGGCCATAATCTCTCATATTCTGTGGCAGATCTGGCAGGCTCGGAATGCTTTCGTCTTCCGCGGTACTAAACCTAATCCCGATCAGGTTGTAGACATAGCTTTGACTGGCGCCCAAGCAGATCGGCTTTCTTCCCCCTCGAACCTGCATCATAACGGATCGGTCACAAATAGCTCTCACCTATGGCGTCCTCCAGATCTCGGGGTTTTGAAAGCTAACGTTGATGGATCTTATCATCAAGGCAGTAACAACGGAACGATAGCCTGTATCTGCAGGGACCATCAAGGTCGACTTACCGATGGGTTTTCCTTAGGAGTTGTCGCAGCCTCTGCTCTTCAGGTTGAGATCCAAGCTTTATCTCTCTCGCTTCGGCATCTTCTGCATCAAGGCTTTCAGAATGCAAAAATCGTGGTTGAATCTGACAATCTCTCTCTGGTCGACACCTTGAACAATCACCTACAGCCGCCATGGTCGGATCGCTCCCTTTTCGCTGAAGCCGCTTTCCTCCTAACCCTATTCCCAAATCTCAATTTAGGGTTCTGCCGAAGAGAAGCGAATTCTGTCGCTGACTGGGCTTGCAAGGCCCATAATCGTAAATCTTTATCTTGTAATTGGGCCCTCAATCCCCCCTGCTCTCTTGAATTTGCTTTGCGCGGACGCTCTAGCCGCGGGTTGTATGTGCTATTCATCTTAATGCAATGAGGGCTTCTGTTCAAAAAAAACCTGGACCGAGGTCGATGAAGACCACATGCACATGCAAGTCAAATTACGAGTGAGGAAGAAGCACGTGTGGGCGCGTGAGAACTCTTCCAACTCCAATTTCAATGCGATTTTTCGTATTGCGCTCCACGTGCCACGTCATACTTTTTGTTAGGAATTGCACACCTCTTCCAAAAAAATAAAAAAAAAAGCAAACAATACACCTAAGCAATATATAATAATAATAGAATTTAATTGAAAGAACACACTAGAAAAATTATTACCAAATTCTTCCCAAAATTAAGCTATGTCTCTGCACATAGGCATCTTGCAAATCCACTAAACTTCGAAGAAAGTGAGTATATAATAATTATATTTTTTCAAAATCGGAACATGAAGAGAATGAAAATACTTTTGAAGAAAAGACCAATTTTTCTCTCTCTTTGCCTTGATGGCTACAACCTCTCTGTAATTGATACATGAGGCGTAGCTTTTCACCTAAAAGCAAAAAGAAGAGAAAAGACTAGAAAGTCCTTAAAAAAGCTATCATATCCCATTTAAGTTGGGCTAGCCTCATCGGGGTTCTACACTTCGAGGCTTTCACTAATTACTTGACTATGGCTGGGTTTATTTGTATGTGTTATTTGGAAAGAGGAGAACTCAATGATTATTCATTCGCCAAAATTAGAAATCAAAATTTTGATAGATAGGGATCCCATAAACCAAAGGGATATTAAATTAATGGAATTGTGACATGGATGGGATATAATGAAATAGAGCCATTTTAAGGTTTGCTATGAAATGAGGTATGTAATAAAGCCAATACGAAGAAGTTCCAAGAAGTTATAAAAAATGTTAGGCTCCACTTGAAGACATTTACACCTTATGCACCAAGCTACTTCGCATCCATCTTCTTTAGAGGGTGCATTTGAAGCCCTTTGGGCTTAAAAATGGTGTTTGGGAACATTTTTTGCAAAGATGATTGAGAAAATGTAAGCCTTTGGAATGTTGAAAGCCTAAGGCAAGTATGAGGCTACCTTGAGTATTTAGCCTTCTCGGCGTGCTAAGAGGGAGAGAAACAAAAATTTTCTTCCCAAAACATCCTCACCAACATTTTATTTTTTCGGTTTTGCCCTTGTGTATGTTTGTTCACCTCCTTCTCTATTGAGGTCAGCCGGTGAGATTGTGTGGGACTGCAGCATAACGAAGATTGGCTGGAGAGAGTCCAGTGTGGTTGTGGTGGTTGTTGTTGGCTAGTCGTGCGACCTTAGCAAGTCGCGGTGAACCCCCACAAGTCACATCACTATGAGCTAGATCTAAGTCGTGCGACCTTCGCGAAGGGCCACTTGAGGTCATGCGACTAGGTGGCCCTCGTTGAGGTCGCATGACCTTTGACGACCCAGATCTGGGTAGCAGCGAGGTCGTACGACCTCCAGCGATCTAGATCTAGGTTGGATGACTTCTTATGACCTAGATTTGAGTCGTGAATAAGTCGTGCAACCTCCAGCAACTTAACGAACTAGATCTGGGTCGCGCAATCTTCGGCGACCTCCGCGCGGAGGTCGTAGGGCCGCACGATCTAGGTCGCAGCAACCATCGCGTGGCCCTGCGCGGAGGTCACGACGACCTAGTTGAGATGAGAGTTGGGATCTACTAGGTTGGGAGTGAGTAGCCAGATTCAAGAAATGCAATAGCAAGGACATAATCGGAGAGCCACCTAAAACGAGAGATTGAGAGATCTATTGTGCGAGAACTTGGCGAAGGAGAAGTGGACAGAACTTGCATGAGATCAAAGCCTAGGATCTACCAAGATCGACCGGGATTTGAGTTGCTGCGACCTTCGTGTAGGGCCACGCAATGGTCGCCACCACCTAGATCACGCAATCTCAGTGACCTCCGCATGGAAGTCGTGGCATGGCGGGTTGCACAGCCCTCTGGCGAGGGTTGCCGTGGCTCAGATCACAATCCCAACCCTCCGAACCACCTGCTTTTTGCCAGACCGCCTACCCTTCGCCGGCCAACTCTTCTCTTTTTTTTTTCTTTTTTTTTAATAACAAAAGCCTTTTGCAAATATAATTTTTCCAAACACTAATTTTCTCAAAAATACTTCACAACGGATTTTTACAGTACAATTTACCAAGCATAATTTATATTTTGGAAAATTCCTTTAACTCAACAGCCTTTGCATTTCCTCAAAGGCTTTCCTCAAAAGCCTTTCTGAACGCAGCCAAAAACTAGTAACCAGAACTTGTGCCTCTGCGATACTCCTTATCAATTAACAAAAAGTAATACCAATGGTAGTAGTGCAAAAAGTATACTTCTCTTTGTCTACTACCTTGGTAAATATATTAATCGGATTTTTTGAGTCATCAATCTTTTGCAACTTTAACTCGTTATTTTTCCAATGTTGACTTGATGAAATGATAAACACCTATTGGTATGTCTAGTCCTTGAGTGATAATTTGCATTCTTTGTTGGGTGTACTGCACTTTGACTATTACTCCACAGTATGCTTATTGGCTGCTTTCGATGTAGCTCATCCATGTGATTTTGTAACCACATGATTTCCTTGAAGGCTATAGAGTCACTATTTTTTATAGTTAAGATACCTAGCTCATTGATATACTTGCAACTGTAAAGACATATTTAGTGATACTCCTACCCTTGTCTTGATCACCTTAGTGATTTGCATCCACATAACCCTACAACTCTAGCGATGTATTTCCATAAAAAAGAGTAATTTGATGTATATGTTGGATATCTCTATATCAATTTTAGTGCATTCTAATGCTCTTTGCCTAGTTTATGCAAATATTAACTCACGATTCTCACTGTTTATGCAATGTCTAGTCTCGTGCTGACCACGGAACGCATCAAACTTCCCGTCACTGATACACATGGGACTGCCACTATTTCATCTTTCGAAGCTTTTGTACTTGGAGACATATCCTTGGAAAGTTTAAAATAACTTGCTGAAGGAGTCGCAACTAATTTTGGCTTATTCATGTTGAATATTTTTAACATCTTGTTCATATAATCTTTTTGCGATAGCCATGATTTCTTATTTTCCTATTCTTGATGATTTTCATGCCTAAGATTTTCTTGGTCTCTTCCAAGTCTTTCATAGCTAACTGTAATGTCAACGTCTTCTTCACTTTTGCGATTCTCTTCATATTAGAGCCCATCAGTCTGTGATAAAAATATAAAGAGAGAGACACTATATCATCAGACCAAGATTGCACCGAGTGTGAATTGAATATGAGACCTTTGTTTGAACCCATGTTATGAGCCATTTTAAATCCGAGTCAATGAGAATCTCTTAGAAAATGGAGTCATTCACTAGCAAATTATTTGTAACATCACCCATCTAGGTTGCATTAGAATTTAATGAGTTTCTACAACCCAAAACTCAAAAGAAAATGCATGCAGCCTTGTTGAACGAACATCACACGTGATTTTCTTCTTGAGTGCAAATTTGTGCTTTCTTTTTGTATTTGGCCTGCTTAAATATCATTTATTGTCATACATGGTTCTCATTATTGATCCATTCATTCTTTATTGCAAATTGAAATATTGGTATAAAAAGTCCATTTTTTGAGTTCTCTTCCTTAGCTAATAAAAATGTATTAAATTCATAATCTCACTCACCGGGACAAAAAACATCCGCCTAACAATTGTAGGCAAAAACAAATAAGAAGAACAAGCGATAATTGTGGACCACAATCAAAAGATGCAAACGTCGAAGAATTGCCCCAATCGACATTAAACGAATGGGCAATAGATCCCGTTGACAAAACACAAGCATTCCATCAGTAATGTCAATAAAGTAAGGGTAGAAGTAATTTTAGCCGAACAATTTTATGTCAAAAAGGATGATTGGTTAAATCAAATAGGTTACGTATTCTTGGCGCTATATACGAGTTTTAGATCTTTGAATTTCTTACGTGTGATATCAGAGCAAATGCATATGGGTTCATAATCTAATTGATGCATAATCTTGATGCAATTACATGTATAGTTCCTAGATTTCAAAGGTTTATAGGTGATTTCGGGATTTGATTCTTTTGGTAGCTTATTTGCAAATTTCGTGCCGTAACTTGGTCTATGCAATGAGAACTTCAAAAATTGAAGGGCATGTGAACTGGAAATGATATTCTGCAATTTGATCTTTTTGCTTTTTATTTTACACAATTAATATATGGCTTTCGTTACCCATCTAATAATTCTTATACTCTCTGAATTTTGCGTCCTTCATCTGAGCATAAAGAGTTTCACACTTGAAGATTTCGGCATGAATAAGAGAACCGAAATTTATGTAGTGCAATTCGAATTTTACTTGCTAGTGCACAAAATTAGTTAGGGGGTTCTGCTCTACGTTGAATATTTGTTTTACTCTGTAAATTTCATGTCGTGATATGATTTGGGTCGTTAGAATTTCGATCCAGCAGTTTCATAAATCTTCGGTGTAATTACCTTCTGACCGAGTACCCAAGCTTCAAATCGGATGTCTACTTCTTAGTAAATGTCCAAATTCCCTTCATTATCGGATTACTCACAGCAATTTCAGTCTTTTTGCAGATTTAATTTCTAATTCAGGGCACCCAAATCGAGTTTAATGGTGCAAATTCCTTCTAATTGGAACGTCATTAGACTATCAAATAAATGGTTAACCTTCGTGAAAAAGGGGGTATAAGCTGGCGCGTGATCTAAGCCAGAATGACCATACAAAGGAGGAGAAAGGAGAGGTATACTAATAGAGTAATTTTCTCATCAGTTACAAATGGATAGGAGTGATTTTTTCACGATCTTATGGATGTGGTCAAGAAACTATATATCTTGATTCCCTTTGGGTATGTAAAAATCCTATTATTCATTTCTTTTTAGAACTTTGTAGCCCAAAATGAAAACGAAATAGTTTCACAAATTGATAGAAACACAGGGTTTTTTTTTTTTTTAATCCTTTTCATCCCTTATAACTTTAAAGTTAATGCTTTCACAAACGGCTTTCTAAGTCTAAAAGAGATCGGTCGATAGAAACAGAGAGATCTATGCAAAGATGCAATAAAAATAAAAGGTCCTGCCCATTGAACCCTCAATAATCTTTCCTGCTTCAGTACTTCCTCAACATTTTATTGACTCGTATATTTATAGATGAGGAATAAGGAAAAGCACCCTTTAGACACTATTTTAGTTGTCTCATAGTCACCTACTTGATTAATTCAGTATGCATGCTCCGGTGCTAATGCCGGTGCCGGGACAATGATCTCATACTGTAACGTGATATACTCCTCCCATAATTCATCCACAGACTGACCAAGAAGGATCACGAAAAACGCATCGGAGTACAAACTCTCCATCATTGCGTTGAGGTCCGACACGAACCCACGCCTCTTCCCGCTGCAAAACTCCAGGAAATACGCCGTCACGGCATACCCATCGTCCCATCTGGAACCAGACCCTCTCGGCGGCCAATACTTTGATGGCCATCCCGCGTTCAACCGGATGTAGTCGGCAATGCCTGTGATAAGGCCGATGGGGGCAGTATCACTGCCTGTCCATTGCCATACGCGAGCGCTTTCGTGGTATACAATCCCCTTGAACTCGGCCTTCACGTCACCGAAATATGCTTGGAGGTAGTCTGCGTCCACTCGGAATTGGTTACCGTTGTTGGTTGCGATGGTGGGGGGATATCCATTAGCGACGAAGCTCTCGATGATCGCAAGCACCGTGGAGTAGCCTCTTCCCCCACCGTTGCTTTGATTGAACGTCTCCAAGACGAAGTCAGAAGCGGTTGATAAAGTTTCCACAGCGAATTCAGATCCGATCTCATCCTTGAATCTGTTGCAGGGGGTGTTGGAGGTGTTGTCAAGGACCACGCAGATAAAGTCTCGAGCTTCTTGTGTTGGTTTCAGAGCAACGAAGACAAAAATGAAGAGAAGAAAGAGCTTCAAAGGTCTCATTCTGAGAAGATGTAATGTATCAGATTGTGACGAGGTTTATGCAATCTCTTGTGTCTGCTCGTGGAGTGTATATATATAAGGTAGACACGAGATCTATTCATTTAATGTAGTTGACTGTTGCAACTGCACATGCTGTAGTGATTGTCGCCATCGCAGTATGTTTCTATCCCAGAAGTGGAGTACAAAGTGCGTTTATTAAGATCGCTTGGAATCATGAAAATTTTCAAAAAGCGAAAAACTGAATAATTAATCTGAAAAATATAAAAGAACTAGACTTGTCCCATGTGCTGAGATGACAAAAGAGACTAAATACGGGCTAAGTCAATGAGTTGGTAGAGTGGAACCATCTATTTTGGCCACTTATGTCAATGAGATTTCATTCTTAGAACACTTGAGTTTACCGTGTCAAGATAGACATAAATGCAATCAATTTAAGCAATATGCCTGTATTACAAAGAAAATCAACATGGCTCTAGATTGGTATGATTTTGATAAGCATTCAAGCACATGATCCCCATAGGTGCAATTCGTCCTAACAAAATTTATGCCTAGAGGAATTATAAGAGATGGAAGGGCATAACTCTTTATTTATTTATTTCTTCTTTTATAGTCAAGAAGACCCAATTTAAAGGAATAGTCCCTCCATCCCACACTGTCACATAGGAGTGACCCAAGAAAAGTGCTTTTTGTTGATTCATGTGCGTATACATAATCGTATGCTTCTCTAGTTTTTTTTTTTTTTTTTTTTTGGTGAATCATTTTGATCAACCTACTATGTTATTAGGCATAAATGGAGTAATTGTCAATATAAAAGGTATAGAGGTATTTTTAAATTTTTATTGGTGGATGGGTATTGTGGAGCAATATTCATGAAATAATAAAATGAACCCGTTTTCCCGATTGACAAAAAAAAAAAAAATTGGCCATCTTACTTGAAATGGTCGATTTGTATATAGGGAATTATCTCATCAAGAGATTGCACCAAGTACAAATTGAATATGAGACCTCATCTTGAACCTAGGTTTAGAGTTATTTCAATTCCGAGTCAGTCAGAATTTCTTGGAAAATGGAGCCATTTCACTAGCAAAAGATTTGTTTTCTTAATTGAGTAATGAACATCACACATGTAGATTGCATTAGCATTGAATGAGTTTCAACTAGTCAAAGACTCACGATATAATATGCATATAGTTTTGATGAACAAACACCACACACGATTTTCTTGATACAAAAATGCATTCTATTTGTAATATCTCTCATTCCCACTTTTCCTTTTTTTTTGGGGGTCGTCTCCTATCCCCACTAGATTAGGTTGAATTTAGTGGCGTAATGCACGAAATTATAGTACCAAAATTGCAGCGTAGGAAAATTAAGGGGATTGTATCATTTTGCAAATTAAATAATGGGTAAAAAAAAAAAAAAGGAATTTTGAGTTCTCTTGCTAAGCTAATAAAGGCCGAAAAAAGAAGAATAAGAAGGAGAAGTGATAATTGGGGGACCACAATCGAAAGACAGAAACGTTGATGGACCGGCCCAATTGACATTGAGCAAAAGGGGAAAAGATCCGGTTAGATAAAGCACGAACATTTCATAAGTTGGTGTCTAGTTTGCAAGGGTAGAAGTAAGTTTAGCCATAAGATTTTAGGGTCCTATTGTATCATATTATAATGAGAAATGGTTTTATATTAATACATTAACTAAAGTGCGACAAATTACATATCAATTGTCAAATAATTTTTTTTTGGTGCAACAACAAAATAGTTATCTTTTGTACGAAGCAATATTTTATATGATTGGATGAGATTTTACACACAAAAAAAGCTTACTGAAATTATAAACCTTAACTATGAAATGCATTTTAATCACAAATCATTCATTTTATACTTTCAGGTCTTAATCTTTATAAGAATAATTATAATATCCACCTTTAGTGTAAACAGAATTTGCACAAGCCACACAAATCTATCATTGATTTAAAAGAGAGCGGATAAAATCCCTTGTATAAAATTTCATTTACACTGGCAGTATATTTTATATTATTCATCACTCTTTATTTTCTTCTCTTCCTTCTAGAATTATCTATACAATTTTTTTATTAATATTGTTTTGTTTTAGAATCTACTTTTACAGTCAGAGAGACCCAATTACCAGGAGAAAGTATAAAAAAGAAAGACATTTAAAATACATGAGTAATCGCATTAAAAAGAAGTAGTCCATCATCCTAACGCTATCGTGCGCTTCTTGAGGCATTTTTTATGTTTAAGTTTTTTAACCATCTCTATCAACCTGATATGTTGTTATTAGACATAAATGAAAACAATTGTCAATAAAATGGGAATAGAGCTATTTTAACGTTTAACTAATGAACAAGTATTCTAGAGCACTCTTTATGAAGCAAAGAGTGAATTTCCATTTTCCTAATCCACCAAAAAATTGGCAATTCATATATAGTAAATAACTTCATTAGGAGGTTGCACTAAATACGAATTGAATATGAGACCACGTACTGAGCCTAAATTTGGAACCAGTTCAATTTCAGGCAATCTTTTAGAAAATGGAGCCATTTTACCAGGAAAAGATTGGTATTCTTATCGGAAGAACAAACATCACACATGGAGGTTGCACTAGGAGGAACAAACACCACACATTTAGGTTGCACTAGCATTAAATGAGTTTCTGTTTTAAGTATCCAAAATTCTTATCCCATATTGATTAGGTTGGACTCAGTGACGAAATGCATAAATTACAAAGCACAGTATTTTAACCCCAAAAAATTAACAGTACCAAAATGGCAGTAGTAAATCAAGATATTGCTGGTATAGCATGTTGCAAATTAAATATTGATATAAAAAGTCAAAATCATTGGTTATGTTTCTTTGAAAAATGTTTCTTAGAAGTTGTATACATTTAGTATAAAACGCAATCTAATAATAAATCATGCATTTGACACTATCCGGTGCAAAGGAAAAAAAAAAATTACACAAGCAACATAAACTCACCATTAATTTAAGAGAACCGGCAATTATAATCCTCAAATAGATGGGGGATAAGCTCTATTGTGTAAACTTTTCTTTACATTGGTTGTGTATGCTCTAATTTTCCTCTTTTTGAAAATACAAATATAAATCTGTGCTTCCTTTGATATCATTTGGTCTTTTCATTTTTTTAGGGGTCAAGTTTGTAATTTAAAAAAATTAGTGGGGCCAAAGTCTACGTAAGAGATAAATGGATACTGCATGTGAAAATTTACAAATATATAATATGAAATATAACAATTTGAGACCCCACTCAAATGAGGGTCGCGTTGTCCTTCGATCCAGTTCAAATGTTCATTGGTTAGTAAAGTCTAGTTGGGTTTTCTCTGGGCTAAATCAGAAGTTTGCGCAGCTATGGTCATATTTGACGATATCTCAACAATCATTTCCGCTAGTCACTAGGTGGTGTGAAGGTCTGTCGATAGTGCAGCTGTGACTGCACAGTGGTTTAGATGTTACGAAGAGCTTCGGGGTACCATCATGGGCTCCATCAAAGAGGAATTGCTAGAGCCCATGTCAAGCGTTGGGAGGGACAAGGGAGACTTGTTGACATTAGTTGGGCCTGTTCATTTCGGGGAACTAGGGAGGAGGATGGTGGTGGTTTTTTGGGCTCCTTTTGGGACAATTGAGGCTTCTTCGATGAGATCCGACCCATCAAGTAGTAAACTAACAATTGTGCTTGTGTATGTTGTATCCTAGAATTGAAGTCCTAAGTATTTCTCATGGCCAATTGGATGCGATTTAAACGGTAAAGTTTGATACGAGTAATGGATATTGCACTTTGCAAATTACATATGTACTACCATGGCTTTATGCCACGCACGGTACATAGAAAAGGAGAAACATGAAAATTTTAGTTATTTTAGCACAACGAAGAACTCATTCAACACTATTAATAAAACGTATTAATATGAACTTTGAATTACGATATTTATATATTAAAATGTCAATTCATCTAAAAACTTACGTTTCTAAAATAGTTGACAATGGTTTTATAAAACTTTCCATGATGCCAAAGTATGGAATTCAAAATTTTATCCTCAAATCTCTTGGGGTCTCTTTCCTATTACGTATTCCGGTCCTTTAGTGTTAGATAAAATTAGAGACTATGAGTAAGAATGTTACAACCATTAAATATTAAAACATGTCTTCATTTACAAACTTCATCATGTTTATATTAGCTGTTATTCATTCATTTTGCGGAGATTCCTTTTCGTTCTTAATTGCAATTTTAATCATACTATTTATAGAGCTTTCTAACTCAATTTTCTTTTAAATCCAGAATGATGTCCAATAAAATAATTTTGTGTCCTTTTTATTTTCGAAAGATACTTAAATAGGCCAAGTGCGGGGAAAAAAAAAACACAACTTTTTTTGTACTGTGACATGTACTAACAAAAGCGCAACATTAATTTTGCCCTTTGTAACACAACCTTTCAAGTATACCAAAAAAATAAAAATAAAAATGCACATTGGTTGACCTATGTGACCAAAATCACATCTATTAGTATTTGGTCCATAACCGGAATATCTAGACCTCTATCCATGAGATCCAATTTTGGAAAAACAATTTCTGTACTTCTTTTAGGAGGAGGGAATTCTTTATTTATTTAGAGAAAATAAAGTGATATGAGTGTCGAGAAAATACCATGAAATCCACATTAAGATGGAAGTGGACTGGAATTGAGGGATTGAGGTACGTTGGTACAAGACATTACTTGCTGTCAAGGTAGAGTGAGTCTAGTAGGCTAGCACGTGGACATAATAGTAGAGAGAGAATGGATGGATTACTATAGAATGCTACTCTTTTGTCATAGTAATAACATTTTATTGAAATTTCGGGTAAGTATGAAAGCATGTGTTACATATGTCTCCGTGGTAGAAGAGAAATTTCCAACTAAGAGTATGAAGTGGGGTTATTTTCTCAAAAGAGAGCCTAGAGTAGATCATATTTCAAAAAATGACTTGGAGTGGCCAAATCAATCTCTAATAAGGGTCTAGGCTCACTGGAGGGCCATTTCCGACGATGAACGAGGTAATTTTGGTCAAAATTTGGCATTGAAAAAGAAAATTGAAAAACATCCCCAAATGATTTTCTATTTTTCACGTTTTCTTCCTCTCCCCCGTTGCTCTCGGCTGATCCTCAGCCGCGCCACTCCCAATCTTTGCCGCTCGCCTGATCCTCGGCCACGACGCTTCCGGTCTTCGCCGCTCGCCTAGTCCTCAGCCATGCCGCTTGGGTCTTTGCCGCTCCCCTGATCCTCATCACTTGTCGCCCGCTCCTCACAAGCTTCAGTCCACCGTTTTCTGTTCACCATTCACCATCAGCTCTTCTTTCCCAGAATCTTTAAGTCATCCATGAGCTTCAAGTCCGTTGTCTTGTCTGCAAGCTTCACTCACTTTCGATCGAGATCAATGTCATTCGTATTGGTGTAGTCCCTTAAAGGGAAAGCTATCGTAGCTTGTTAAAACAACACGTCACCAAAGTATGGGCATGTCGTGGAACATCACAACAATGGCACTGAGGCTCTCTTCCCAAACCTGAATGTCTGTTCCAATCATAGTCAAAAAGCCTGCTCCTCTGAATTATCTTGTTGCAATGTTGTTTTCTCTGGTGAAGTAATTTTATAGCTTTCGAAGAATGCTGGTGGATCAGTAGTCTGGGCTTTGCCATGACTGTACTTGGGGGAATCATTGGGAGGTTGGCGATTAGAACTGCTTTTTTTTTTTTTTTGGGGGAGGCGTTCACACATTTGATCAAAATTCATAATGAGGATCATCACAAGCTTATAGCTTATGGAATCTATCCGTTCATCCGTCATCCTGGATATTGAGCATTCTTCATTTGGTTGATTGGGACTCAAATAATACCGTGCAATCCCGTGTTCATGTTTGCGTTCACAACACAAGTTTGGCACTAATTTGCAACACGATCACCTTATGAAAAGTTTTTGCCGAGACAATTCTTCGAGCAGGAGGATGAGGAATATGAGCAAATCGTCCTTTTGGGGTTCCATTTGTGAAGTGAGTTATGCATCTTAAGGTCTCAAGAAAGAGTGCAGCATCCTAGATTCAGTTCATGTTGTCTGTTGGAGGCCTCAATGCAACTACTTGGATTGGATTTAAAAATGTTAAAGCATCTATTTGTTAGATGAAAATCTCTGAGCGCTCCATCTACAGATTGGACTATTTATAAGTTGTAAAGCACAATTTTACAAATTGAGAAATCATCTTCGCTCAGCATGTTTGTTTTGAAAATTTTTATGCAGACTTAACTTTCTGCATGAAGACTTGTCATTCTTATCCCTAATTCTCTCTTTAGTTATGGTTGTGTAGCATTCACAACATGCTTTGTATTGATTTATCAAAATGGCAAGGTGATGGACTGGTTGAGTGGTACATGTTCTAATTTCCCAAATAAAATCTTTCATTGCTGTTCATTGATGTCTGTTAACTCTACAATATTCTCGTGGTTGTTAATTTATGTTTTCTATTGGTTTTCTTGCTTATTTGGAGCAAGTAGAACTATGTGGCAAGTTTATCATATTCGATCTGCTAATTACTAAATGAAGTTCCATAATTTGCTTTAGTGGCGTTATTCCATCTTCAAGTAATTGTCGTCACTTCTTTGAAAGCTCAATGGGATGCCAATCTACACTCATTGGTCAGTACACTATGCTATATATTAATGACATAGCCCAGGATGAACAACTAATCAGTCGACATGTGCTGGCAACTTTGTAAATTTTAGTTTGATCTGTTCGATTGTTTCCTGTCCTAAACCAGCAAAAATTCCATTGTTCACTCAATTCAAACCAATTTTGTCTCTAGCATGCACCGAAGGGAAACTATTTTGCATATGGAAACATAACATCTGTGATAGCAAGCTATTTCGTAGTTGAAGGGAAAACTGGTTCAAAAGATCAGTAATAAGCGCAACGTATCATATATTTTGGAATATGGAGATGAAAACTGACAGTCACATGAGTCTTGACACCCTTCAACAAAGTATATATATATATAGGTCAAGTCCATGACAATTTCGTGTGAAACACTTGACGAAGAGCAACGCACTCGGGGATGAGCTTGTCATGGGGTGGCCAACAATCTTTGATTCCTGGAGCATCCGAGAACTCCTTCATCCATGCAAATAGTCAACCACTTTGAGACTGAAAATCTCCTCAAAGACTCTAAGTAGATTGTCCAACAATCCAATCGTGATGTCCAGATATTCAATGGTGTCTCCGCTGAAAATTTACTCCCTTAGAGCTCTTCCTCCAGCTTCTGCAGGTGCTCACTTCTCTCTGCAAGAGCAACTTCCTGCTCTTTGCCTTCACTTAAGAATTTCTTCCGTCAAAGCTCTTCCTTCAGCTTCTGCAGGTGCTCACTTCCCTCCGCAAGAGCAACTTCTAGCTCCTTGGCTTCAGTTAAGAATTTCTTCCCTCAAAGCTCTTCCTCCAGCTTCTGCAGGTGCTCACTTCCCTCTGCAAGAGCAACTTCCTGCTCTTTGCCTTCACTTATAAAAGCAGTCGATATGGATGTAATATTTCATGACATGCCACAGCTTGAGCTGCAAATCTTCCAGTGACTCTGCAAAATTCATTAGACAGAGTAGTCTCTTGTCCATCAGAAGATATAGGAAGCCCAGTGAAGAATTCATCCCCTCCTGTAGATTACCACGAAAGCATTAATCAGAGAAGTTGATACCTAGCTTACTGATAATAACAAAGGACAATTACTAACTTAAGGATGCCATAAAAATCGCAAAAGAAGAAGAATTTCCACCTCGTTTTCTGCGATGTCCAAAACCCGCAACTCCAGCTTTTGTCCTCACAACTCCAAAACATTAGTAGTCACTAATCTTATTGTTAAATTCACCAATGAGCACATCTGCCGCATGAACAAACAGTTCATAGATCACAACGAGAAAAGCCAGCCATTGAAGTTTGAAGTCAGAGGACAGAACAAAAGCTTTTGCTAGAGCAACGCTGGTGCGAGGCAATCCCAACTTTGCCCCGGAGGAGAACCCTCCTCGCCAGCTTGGATCAATTTTTTGGGGAAGGGCATTAGGGGGAATGGAAATTCCTTTCTTCTGGGATTGCAGTGGCATGAACAGACGGAGGAGCATCGAAGAGAGGATCGGAACTTGGGTCTTTCACAATAATTGCTCGCGCAAGAGGAGCAGGCTTTGTGACTGTAATTTGAAGAGAGGCATTCGGGTTTGGGAGTAGAGCCTCAGGGCCATTGGTGAACATGCCTAGGCGACGCGTTGTTTCAACAAGCTACGATAGATTTCCCTTTAACGGACTGCACCGATATGAACGACACTGACTTCGATTGAAAGTGAGTGAAGCTTGTAGACGAGACGACGGACTTGAAGCTCAGGACAACTTAAAGATTGTGGACCATAAATCTAGGAAAGAAGAGCCGACGGTGAACAGCGAATGACGGACTGAAGTTTGTGAGGAGCGGGCAAGGAGTGACGAGGATCAGGTGAACCGCGAAGACCCGAGTGGTGCGGCTGAGGACCAGGCCAGCAGCGAAGACCAGGAGCGGCACGGCCGAGGAACAGGCGAGAGCAACAAGGGAGAGGAAGGAAGAAAACGTGAAAAATAGAAAATCATTTGGGAATTTCTTCAAATTTTTATCCAATCACAAATTTGACCAAATTACCCCTGTTCAAGCTGTCGGAAATGGCCTCCGGTGAGTCTAAGCCCTTATTTGAGACTAGCTTGGCTACTTTAGATCATTCTTTGAAACATAATCCACTCTAAGCCATCTTTTAAGAAAATGATCCGACTTTTGGCCCTTAATTAAAATTTTCCCTTGATAAAATGTTGCCTGATTTTTTTTTTTTTTGGTGGTATATCGCCTGATTAAATATCATTTATTATCATACGTAGTTCTCATTTTTTATTTATTCGTTCTTTTATTGCAAATTGAATTATTGGTATGAAAAGCCGAATTTTGAGTTCTCTTCCTAAGCTAATAAAATTGTATTATATTCATAATCTCACTCGCCGGGGAAAAAAAAAGCCGCCTAATACTAGTAGGCAAAAACATAAAAAAGAAAACAAGTAATAACTGTGGACCACCATCAAAAGACAAAAACGTTAATGAATCGACCTAATTTACATTAAACAAATGGACAAAGATCCGGTCGGACAAAGCACGAGCATTTCATCCGTGATGTCAATAGAGCAAGGGTATGAGCAATTTTAGCCGTAAAATTTTATGTTTTTATAATATCATACTATAATGAGGCAAGCCTTTTATATAAATGAAATAACTAAAGCACGACAATATGAAATAATATTTGGTATGGTTGGATGCGTTTTAATGAAAAAAAGATCATATGAAGCTCTGGACCTTATGTATAAAACGCAATCTAATTATTAATCATTCATTTGATACTATCAAATTTTAATATTTTAAAAATAATCATAGCATGCACTTTGAGTGTTAAAAAAAAAAAAAAAAAAAAGTCTACCCAAGGTGCCCAATTTCACCGTTGATTTAAGAGAATGAGTAGTAATGATCTTCAAACCAATGGAAGATAATGGGCCTTTGTGTAATTATCACACACAAATTTATTGTTCCTTTTCTAAATGTGACGAAGTTTATTGGGTATTAGTAGAGTAATTTGTTCAAGTAATAGTGTCAGAGATATAAATATGCAAGAAATGGAGAAAATATGATCATATAGTTGCATTACTTGAAAAATTTTCTAACTAATTGGCAAGAAAAAAAAGGCTTATCACTCAACTGCATTTCACGCATAAAAATTTCGTGTTTTTAATATGCTTTCTATCATTTTCCTTTTCTAATTCAAATGTAAATTTTAATTTTTTAATTTTTTAATGTCGTTTTGTCTTTTCATATTCTAATGGGTCAAGATTATAATATGGAAGTGGGGCTGAAGTCTACAAAAGAGGCCAAACATACAATGCATACATATATTCATAGATGTATTCTAACAAAATTAAAAATTCAAGACTCTACTCAAATGAGAGATGCTCCATCCCTGGATCTAGTTTAGATGTTCACATGTAAATCAAGTTTCATTGGGTTTCATTTGGGTTAGATCAAAAGTTTGTACAGTTGTGATGATGTTTGAGGATATGTCGGCATATTGTTTCCAACATGCAACCATCGACTTGGCATCTTCACCAAATAGGGATTGCTAGAGCCCAGCACGTTGACATTAGTTGGGTCAGGGAGATAGGGAGGAGGCATGGTGGTGGTGTATTGCGGCTTGACATGATCAAGCTTTTCTCGGGCGAGATCCAACCCATCAAGTAGAGGATTGAAGTCGTGCTTCTTGATGTTGTATCCTGGAATTGAAATCCTAACCATTTATCGTGGCTAGTTGGACCAGGAAGGGTTTGATACAAGTGAATTTATTGCGCTTTCAATACATATATATTGACTTGGCTACCCGTGCCATGCATGGCAAATAGAAAAAGAAAAGCATGAAACTTTAGTGATTTTACTATAATGAAGAACTTATTCTAAAATTATCGATAAGACGTACTAATATGAGCCATTTCTTACGATAGTTAAATATTAAAATGTCCATTCATTTGATAACTTGCGCTTCTATGATAGTTGACAATGATTTTATAAAACTTTTCACGTGATAAAATAGGAAATCCAATATTGTGTGCTCAAATCTCTTTCGAATTACATGTTTCTACCCTATAGTGTTCTGAAAAATCTTAGTCTATGAGTAAGGGAGAGCATTCCAACTTTTAAAATTGAAATATGCTCTCATCCCCAAAATTCCTCATATTTGTATAAGACGGTTTTCATCAATTTCATGATATTTTCACATAAAGAGAAAGTGATTTGTTTTCATTTCTTACTATTCTTGATTGTAATTTTGATCATGCTATTTATTGAGTTTGAATTTTTATTTTCTAAAGATACTAACCAGGTCAAATACAAAAATACAAATTTTCATCACTATGACCATTTGAACACAACCTTTCGAAGGTACACAAAAGATGCACACATTTTTGGTCCATAACTGGAAAGTCTAGACATTTATCCGAGTCCTATTTGGAAAAAATAATTTCGTGTACTTCTTTAAGGAGGATTTTTTTAGAGAAAATAAAGTGATTTTAGTGTTATGGAGACACCATGAAATCACTATTAAGTTAAAAAGTGACTGTATTTTGAGGTTGAGGATGTGCTAGTTCTAGTCGTTACTGGTTCTAGTTGTGCTTTTTTTTGTCATAGTGGTAAAACGTCGTACTTTAGCCTACTTAAATATCATTTATTATCATATATTGCTCTCATAATTGATTCTTTCTTTCTTGCTAATTTAATAGTTATTGACAATTTGTATATGTAATAGTAGAAATCTTCTTGAACTTTGTAACACAAAATTTTCATATTATTTTAATACTACTTATGAAATAACTATGGTTCTTGAAAGTTGATAGACATTGGCAATTTTTTAATAAGTTTCAAAAATTTCGTAAAAAGTTTTAGAGAAAATTTTATTTTGCTTTGATATAAGTATAAAATATTCATTTTTTTTGCGTCGTGTCTTTTTTTAGTATCATGTCTTATTTTACATCGTAGATGTCATGTCCTGGACCTTACGCTCGTCGCGGGAATGTGACATATTTAGGATCACATTGGGATTAATTTTATATCTCAAGAGACGTTGCAATTTTCAACTATTGATTCTTATATGCAAAAGCATGCAATTTTCAATACTTAATCAACAAAAAAATGAATAGTCATATCATATATCTCCCATGTTTTATTTATTTATTCGGAATATTTTAAAATTTACAAGCCCTCCACTTTAGGGCCATTTTGATCGGTCAATCTCCACATAAAAAAGATATAAAAAAAGGGTTTCACAATCTTCAAGGAGAAATCTGTCTCCTCTGGCAGAGATTTAACCAAAAAGGCCTCCCATACGAGACTTGCTACCTACGCACCATCCACAAAACTTAACGGCATGGGAGATTGCGTTCGTTGGTTGAATCGTAAAAGGTCCTGTTGCCGATTCGAGCGTTCGTCGCAATGCAAACGTCATGGGCTTGGTTAATATCTATTATCCTTGCTCTGCTTTCGATAGATTTCGATTGAGATCGATATTCTTTCTTTTAGGATTAAAGCACGCGTTGGGCGCGATTGGATTGTTGCCTCGCTCCGAGTGCTGCTGGTTGATCTGCTTCGAATCAGGCGATGAATTCGAGCCTGAGACAGCGTAATTTTACTTCCCGACTTGTTGACTACCGAGTGTTTGATAATATGCCTCTTAGTCACTGACATTGAATAGATTGCGGTTTCGTTCGAACTGAAGATGCGCAGACTTAGACTCATTATTTTCTTGGTGCATTGATTTGATTTGGGTTATGTTTCATCATCAGCAGCATTGTCTGAACGTGCTCTGTTCTGTTCGTCTCTTCTTTGTATTAGGCATGTTTCTTTGCTGCGTTCGATCACAATAGCCACTGACGAGAGGAATCAGCATTCAAAACGATGGTCCAAGCATTCCGTCTCTAAGTTCTGAGGCACTGGTTTGATTGCGGCGCTTGTTTATCCAAGTACGTTCCTGTTCCTATGCTCTGCGTTTGAGCGATTATGGCCTGCGTGTGAGTGACGGTGATCCAGTAGGGAATGGAGAGGCCGATAATGAAATTGAATCGGTTCTGTGGTGAACCGAGACTGTGATGGAGATCCGGGGATTGTTGCCATTGTCGACGGCAGACGTTGAGGGGAAGGAGGTTTCCAGGAAGGAAGTTGACATCTCTGGATCTCAAGGTTGCTGGCAATATAGTTTTGTCGTATTTATTGATGACGCTTCATTTAGCTTTTTGAATATGGGGAAGAAATCATCGACTCTGTAAAATCTGACAGCATATGAGTGGTTTCAAATATTGGAAGAGTTCGATTTGCTGCTCCCTTCCTCCAATTTCTTTACAACTTGTCAAGTACCAAATTATATTTAATACGTTTCTCTAAATAGCATTGTATATTTATAAAGGATGATGTTTTTGACATGAAACTCAGGTTGTTATAAAGAAACTTTGTTGGCTGACTACCTTTTCTAAAAGGTTTGATGTTTTGCGAAAAATATGGTAAGTTTAAAAGTCAGCAGTACTTCTCAAAATTTAATTTGAATTTGGGTCAAAACTAGAACTAATGACTATTTGGATTTAATGCAAATCACTAAATTCAACTTTTGACGAACCTACATTTGGTATATTTTTAGTAGGCTTGGCTTGCTAACTTGCATGTTTTGCAGCATGTTAAATATTTGACATAGCAAGAGTCAATATTTGAAGATTCTCAAAGGGAATTCATGCATATCATTGGTAACAGTGGCTACCAATGTAAAAAAAATAAAGTATTTTGAAATGTAAGTTGTGACATGCTTTCAAATCGAAAGCTTCAACACCATTAACGTTTCTGGCTGCTTCTTTTAACATTCTTTACAAGTATAGTAAAGTGTTGTATAGAATTGCTTTTATCAGTGGGAGTTACTTATATTATCATGCTAGTTATTATGTTTTGACGTTTCATAGTTGGTACCATCTAGAAGGTACTGAAAATCAATTGAAATCATTTTATGGCATATTTTCATGTAGAAACAATAAGAAATCTTTGCAGTTGCATTACAATGCCAAAAGATTAATGATTGGATAGCGGGAACTTGAGAATTTATCTTTCGTTTGAAGATTTTGTAAATGTTAATTGATTTTGATCAAAGGACTGGAGTACATCTTTGATCTTGTGAGATTTTGCGGGATAATTGCACCATTACTAAGGTCTAGAAGATTTAAACTTATGAATTCTTGCTTTGATACAACGTGAGATTTTGTGGGACTCTGTAACTATTCTAAAAGCTTAAACTATTAGATAAATACGTGGTTTAATATTTATTCATTTTCATCATCTTCTTATTTTCTTTTCTTTTTTTGAAATTTGTATAAGGTATTACTAATTTTAGTAAGAAGTCTCAAGATTGGATGGCCATCTTGGGTATGATGGTTTTGCTAAAAGGATATCTTTCAAGGAAAATAACATAAAATATTACCGCAAGGTTAATTCATAAGAGACATATGAGGCATAAATGTCAATCGAGTTTCTCTGACTTTTTTTTTTTGAAGTATAGAGTTTTACATAGAAATCAAAGGAGGACCGGACTTTAAAATAGCATTAATGGATCACATGAAGAAATGTTATTTTCGACTATGTCACCACATTGACCCATTCCGATAGAATAGGATATAGCATTTGTAGTCATGGTTGTTTGACATTGATTGAGAGAGGGGTTATGATGGCTATGGTTCGATGTTGTTGTTTGTGTTGTGGTTGTTTAATGTTTTAGCAGCCTTCGAGTTATTTTATAAAATTTGGTTTTTTTTTTTTCGAAAATGTCTTGCAATTAACGTTGCCCAAGTGAAAGAATGTTGAAAATACTTATATATGTGGGTTAACATTACTTGCACAATATTTTAGTTTGTGAAACAGATTGTTATAAAGTTAATTAAACGAGACAATGCTAAATCACCAAATTCGTTCATGTGATTATATTATATTGGGCTTAGCACATCTTAGTTACAGTGATCGTAGTTGAATGGTCAATATAGGTCAGTATTTTAATAATGACCTGTGAGAGATGGCTCTCTTAGAATATGCTATGTAAATATGTTGTAGTCCTCTCTCCTCTCCTAATTGCATACGCTTACTGTTTATCCAATGAGACCATCCAAGGGAGAAGAAGGACAAGAAGACCTACTCTCAAATTCGTACGATTTCATTTGTTTTAATCAGTTCAAGAATGATATTTGGCTAAACCAACTACGTGTTTTTTTTTTTTTATTTAAGGATAGGTATTTCTAAATAATGTATACCAATTTTACTTGTTGAATTTCTTACATTATCAAGCCCAAAACATGGAGTGAAACGGCAAACTGTTTTTTCAAGCCTAGCCCTCGAAAAAATTGTGAGAATATCTTTCATCGATTTTCCTACCTCGATGAATGAATATTTTAAAGACTAAAAAAAAAAAAAGGGGGAAATTCTTATATGAAAAAAAAAAAAAAAATACATCACATATGGACATAGTAACGTAAAACACCACAAATTCTCTGGTAATTATTTTCACTCATGTTTCGTTTTTTTATTGTCAATTAAACATATAAATAAATGTTGCGTATATGGGCTAGCTTCCGAAACACATGTTTTTGCATTGGGCGGGCTTGGGCCTAGGGAAGGTCCCTGGAAAGTCCGAACACGATTAGCTTCGGCCCAAGCCCGTCTAGGTCTGCCCGGTGACCAGGTCTAGTTCAAACTTTAAACCCGCGGCACATCAAAGACTTTGGTGATAGAGAATGCTTATACGCAATTTTGACATGTTTATTGAATATTGGATTGTTTGCCACTCCTCCCACATATTTGGAAACCCATTGTGATTTTTCACAATCTAACCGATGTGGTGAATGAAACTATTTCTTGACTATTTAGTGCATGTAAGAATCGTGTTGTTCAGTAGATTTGATGACTTGCTAGCTGAAAATCAGGAAAAGAAAAACAAAAATCTCGTGATTTCGGAAGAAATGCTAATCATTGCAAACAGATTGAACATTGGTTCTTTTTTTTTTTTTTTTTGACCCCTTTAAAATTTTAAGGTTATATGCTTTCACAAACGGCTTTCTAAACCTGGGATAAATTATTTGAGATTGTGAGAGAGAGAGAGAGA
Source organism: Eucalyptus caleyi (assembly GCA_014182885.2). Taxonomy (NCBI): domain Eukaryota; kingdom Viridiplantae; phylum Streptophyta; class Magnoliopsida; order Myrtales; family Myrtaceae; genus Eucalyptus; species Eucalyptus caleyi. The sequence continues at coordinate 37,211,582 of CM024470.2, read as the reverse complement.
GAGAGAGAGAGAGAGATCTATGCAAAGATGCAATGAAAATACAAGCTCTTGCACATTGAAGCATAAATAATCTTTCTTACTTTGATACTTCCTCAGCATTTCATTGATTCAATGAAAATACAAGCTCCTGCACATTGAAGCATAAATAATCTTTCTTACTTTGATACTTCCTCAGCATTTCATTGATTCATATATTTATAGACGAGGAAAAAAGAAAACCACTCCCCCAGACACTATTATTGTTGTCTCATAGTCACATGATTGATTGAATTAATATGCCATGCTTTGGTGCTAATGTTGGTTCTACAACAATGGTCTCATACTGTGACATTATATACACCTCCCAAAGTTAATCCATAGACTGGCCAAGTAGGATCTCGAAGAATGCATTGAAGTATGATTGCTCCCTCACCCCATTGAGGTCAACACAAACCCGCACCTTAGCCCATTGCAAAACTCCAGAAAATGTGCCGTCATGGCGTACCCATGGTTCCATCTAGAATCAGACCCTCACTGGTGGCCAACTTGCTTAGATTGACAAGCCTTGCCTAACCAGATGACGGGACCTCTCACATTTTTGCAAAAGAGGAAAGCAAAGGATCATGACTTCAGAGACCTTACCTAGTTGTGCAAAGGCAAAAGGAGATTAAACAGGAAGAATGGATGCACCTATATCTAATGAGAAGCCTAAGTAACCCTGTGACCTGTGAAGCTTATGTTAGTAATCTAGGTTTAAAATTGATCCAGACCACTTGCATAACATTTTTAAATTAAAAATAAAATGTATTGAAAGTGCATTTGATTTTTCTAGCATAAGTAAGTCTCATATTTATGAATATCTAGTTCATTCAAGTAAAATAAATTAATGACGATTCCTAATTGAATTGAATTGTATGTTAAATCGATTAAATAAAAACCCTAAAGTTACAATTGGTATAAGCTTGGGATATTTTGCGCTAAGTCTTTTGCTTAGTAGACCCATTAACTTTCCTTTTAATAGGTCACCCGAGAAAGGTTGCAATACTATTCCTCCATGATAATATAAGGTTCAATGACTTTCTATCTAGAATTTATGCGTAAGTATAAATATAAAAGCAAAAGAAAATAAAGGAGCATGTCGAGCTTGAATGGAGAGCGACTGTGACCATGCAAAAGCCCATGAAAGAGACTCAGCCCAAGTTTTCACCACGAGGATTTCCTCTAAACGTTTTCACAATTCCTGTCTAAGATGCTAGTCTCACGCTCGGGTTTAGGGAAGGCCATTTTCGTCGTTCACATCCGAGAGAGAGAGAGAGAGAGAGCAGAGAGATTTTTGAAACGAAAGTTCGCCCTTGGGAGAAACATTTCACCGTCTTAGCTGCACCACTGGCGAAAAAATCCTGTCAGCGAAATAATCTCCCTCTATCTTGTTGGTTTTAGCTCTTCCGAACGCCACTCACCATTTCTATCTGTGGTTTGCATTCCAGTTCGCCTGTAGAGCCATGTCGAGACTCCCCTGTTTAACTCTGTTTCAGGATCTAGGAGCTTGAATTGTTGAGTTCCCGCTTACTCTACTCTTGTCGGTGTGCTTCTTCATCATTGACACCTCACAGGATCTCTACTCTTGTATTTGCTCACTGGCCGAGGGGGTATATTCGTTTCGAACAAAGTTACAATCGTGTCTCTTGTTACGGTTCTTCTTGTAAAGAAATAGGTATAGATATAAGGTCGTGATTATTTGAAAATTGGCATCTAATGAGTCTGTTTTGATTATTTGGGTCTGATGTTTGCTGATTGAAATGATCAGAAACAAGTCGCACTTGAAATCTCATACATGAGTCCCCTTTTGCTGAGAATTGCTTCACCTATTCGATAATTGCTGCAACCAAGCTTGTTTGGATTTGCCTCCGATTTTGGTTTGTTCCGAGATTATATGAAAGTGTATCATATGATAGAAATCTTTCATTGATTGTGAACCACTATCCTCTTATTATCCTGCCATTGCTGAGGCCGAATCTAAGTGTGCTTTTGTTATGTGTTTCCTGCACATTATTGCTCTATTCTGTTAACCAGAGTCCATGAGTTGTTGTTTAGGCTTGAATGAAATTCGAACCATGATTAAGTATCGGTTAGTAGTTGTAACTCCTGAAGATGCTGTCTCCTTTGTTTGGATTGAGATAAGCACTTTGTTAATGTCTCTGTGAGTTGCGTTGAAAACGGACACCATGTGTTTGTGAAAATGCTTAAATGAAACCACGGACATACTAGAGGATTTTCTTCTGAATTATAATCATTCATATGTTCATAGCATGATTCAAATCATGATTGGTAATTTCGACACCCATTTCAACCCTGTTTCTTAAGATTTGGATGTGTGCCCGAGAGAAACTCCGATTTTTCTTGTGTTGTTCTATGCTTTCATGTGTGTCCTGGTGCTGTTCAGTGGCGATAGCCGGGGAGGAAATAACTCAAGATCGATGACTTGAACGGTAATCTCTCTTTCATTTGTTTGTCCGTAGCTTTCCTCCTATCTGCTTGATTCGGTGGTATTTGGATGTGACCACGAGTGTTGGGTGACTGTTGATTGGAATGATGACTGGCGGTGGCCACTAACAACGGTGGCGGCGGCAGTATCGGTCTAGCGACTGGAGGTTGTTAATAGGGAAGCGTGTCATTTTCCGTTCAAGAAACAATAGACATGAATCATTGTTGAAGTTTTGGTTTTCTCGCATGCGTGGGTTCCAAGGTTGCTAGGAAGAAGACGATGGGGGCAAGAAAACAAAGTAAAAAAATTGTAATATTTATTGTTCAACTCGTATTACTGCACTGTATCTCTTCATTACCTTCTTAGATTAATTGATTGTGATTCTTTTATATTTATTTTCCTATGTTGTGATTTGCTTTCTTTAGTTGAATGGTTAGGTTACCTTTTTTCAGATCATAATAAACACCGATAAAAACATCACATGGGCACCTCTAGTGGATGAGAACTTTATGACTTATAACTGGTAAATAGACTGCATGGACACATTAGTCGTGAACCTAGCCAACTATAGAGTGTACATTATTTTTCTTATATTTAGATTTCACTATCATTCTGTATATTGGCAATGGCTTTTCATTGAAATTTCAAAAAATGCCAGAGAGACGTCATCCACAACTACATTTATTGACGATTGAAACGTAATCACAAACTCCAGATTAAACGAAAGATGCAAGGCTTCATCTACAATCCGATCATCCAACCCTTCTTTCCTACTCATGTCTGACAAAGCCGTGCAAATAATCCTAGTACGGCCACTTCAAGAAATTATAAAGGAGCCTTCACAACTCTATGCCAAGAAGCAAAATCACACCAGATGCCAAAAGAGCAGTCGGATCTATCAATTACAATTAATTCTGACAGCTCCACTAGGTCTTTACGTGGAGGAAAAAAATAGAAGATTCACAACTCCAACAAATCAGTGGAATGGTTGTTAACAAAACATATGCTAGAAAAGACAAAGACGAAAACAGTAACAAATTGCGAAACAGGGACCTAGTGGAGCTGTCATTTTGGAACTTTTCTCCTGTTGGAAAATGTCTTGATTTTTATCTTCCGATTGCCTACTTAAGCGAGCCACATCAGGAATTTGTCCATGCCAACAATACAACTTCCGCAGGATATGGAAACTCAGAAAAACGGAATTGCAAAAAGGGGATAAGATCGGGGACCGGCATAAAGGAATCAGAACAATGCAGACTTCGATCATATCTGGATTCATATCCTGGAGTATCCATCAGGGCTCGAGGCCATAAGTTTGATGTCCCAGAGGACCAACCGAATGTTACCATCATCGGCAAAGCCTCACCGACAGGTTCATCTTCATCTCCGCTAATCATTTCGTCTCCTCTGCAAATGAAGCCGAAGCTCAGCCAAGTGTGGATGATAGGTACAAAGAAAAGGATGCTCATACTCCTATGGTCCAGAGCGACGGTTCATTATGGCTAAAATTGATGACGAACATACCAATGCCACGAGACTGATGAGACCTTGCCATTACTTGCGACAAAAGGACAACCAAGTATAACCTTCGTGCCTCTTTAAGCAATATTCAGAGATTATCTGACTTCAGAGTTTTCCATTTCTTAGCTTTATGCATCTTAGCCTTGATCGCTATCTTCTCCAAAGCATATGTGAATTACGAAGAAGAAATTTAACCACAAAAAGCCACTGTTTCAGCCCCAAATACATGTAGCACCGAAACCTATTGGAATGATTAAATATTAAATTATGCCTTCATCTAATAGCTTAAGCTTTTAGAATATCGGCCGTGGTCTTACAAAATCTTACATGATATCAAAGTTGGAAGTCTTGAAATCAAATCTTTCCAGGTTACATTCACCCCAATTAAATATGTCCATGCTCAATACTAGGCAAAAAGATCAGACTAAGCATGAGGAATAGTATCGGAATAATTAAATATTAAATAAAGCATTCATCTAATAACTTAAGTTTTTAGAATAGACAGTTATAATCCCACAAAATCTCACAAAATCAACAATCTCAACATTCCCAAGATGCTTCGCCAAATTCTCAAATTCTTTATTTTGTGTCACAGTGCAATTTCTCTTTATCATAGTGATGGTTATCCAAATCAAGCCCAAGCTGCATACAAGGAAGTACTAAGCCCGAGTAACTTAAAAGTTAGATGGGCATAAGGATGCAATATTGATCATGTTAATAAGGAAATACCTAGAATCTATCAATTAGGTAATCTCTTCACCATAACTAAATTGGTGTGATTGCTTTTTCGACCGAATTTACTTTTTTAAAGAGGCAAAATTAGTTTGAATAGGACATATCAATGACTATTGTGCTATAACATAGTTTTAAATCTTGATGGTCAATTTTTTTCCTTTTCCACTAATTCTTAGATGATTAGGACGAGACATGTACAACTCTCTCAAAGTGTTAAATATCCGTCTTCCTATTATAATTTCATGTGGAAGGCAATTTGATAGCGACTAGGTATGGATGTGTGTGTGTAGTATATATGCATAAAACATTAATTTGGATTTCGTGTGTCCTTTCTTTTTTTAGTGTGGACTTATTTTACATCCATATCATGATATAATTACTAATCTCATATAGACTTATTGAGAATTTCATCCTTTAATTTTGTTCCGCATGTTGACGCTCCTTACTTATATAGGAAGTAACAACATCATAAGTGCAGTAACTAGAAGAGAGAGAGGAATAAATGTACGCCTCGTTCCAAAAATGAGAGTGGCGAATATTGATATTATCAAGGACCATGTTTTACATGAAAATGGCAGGCAAGAAAAGGGAAACTAATACAGGATTACAAAACGTACGGTAATTTAAGAAAGTTTCACATATCAGAATATACTATTACAAAATCGGCATATACGTATTTATAAGAATTTTAGGGACAAAGGTTATTATTATAAAAAAAAGTCGTTCTGACATCACAATAACTTAAACTTCTACTCATTTTCCAATCAAGTGCGTCGACTTTTTTCTGTTTCCTCAAATACATTCACTTTTCAAATCAAGGTCAATGCAACGCTTCCATTAACATCATGGATGAAAAATGCTGGCGCCTCCTGCGGAATCAACTAAACTTAGGGGCTAGGGTTCACCCCAATAGTCAACGTTCTATTGACCAATATATCCTCCATGTTCCGTCCTCGAAGACCTTACCCATGAGCTCTTCTTCCTCAAGGACCTTGCCTCGTGACATGCAAGTTGGCTTGCGACTAAATTTAGGGGCTCGGTTCACTTAGAAATAAATTTAACTCCAATTTATCGATTTAGGGCAATTTGTTGCCTCAACCGGCTGTGTACTGCTCATATTTTAAGTCCACATATATCCAACGTTTAATTTATTCATAAAATAATGTTGCCTTGAATGCTCATTTGAACTAAATCGCCAATGTAGTTGTTATAGTGTTGAGAGATTAGAGATTTAATTCCATTTAGAAATCATTGAGTTTACTTTATTGTATGGAAGGACTAGAGAAACAATATCAAGATAGCAATTCATGGGCTAGTCCCACGCTACAGAAAGTGTCTATGTTTTTATAAGCAAGGAAATGACCCCGTCCTTGACTCTATTGCTCCTCTAGATGCGGCAATGTAGATTTTTTTTTTTTTCAAAAAATATGAGAATCCCATTGCTGTATAATAACAAGATGAACATAAGTCAAAACAGAATGTTCTTTTTTTTTTTGGTCCAAAAAAAAATGTTATTCACTAACTAAGTAATAATGACATCGACAAGCGACACGCGATATGACGTAACATGACACACCAACACCTTATTTAAAAAAAAAATCTGACAAGTTGGGACATGTTGTATATTAAATGTATATTTTTATATATACATGATAAATTATTATTTTATGATTATTTTAATCAAATTAATTTGATTTAAATTCACAATTACAATTAAGCCCTAGTTAGGGAAAAAGTTTACATACGGATCATAAAGCTCAGCCCCAAATTAATGATATTTCTTTAAATTCCAATTTTTAAAGAACTTCTCGGAACTTCTACTAAAAAAAGAAATCTTGGATTAAGATCTATTTTCCCACCGTAATATTAATTCTAGGGTAAATTACTTGGACACCCCCTCAATTTTGTCAAAATTACTCGGATACCCCCTGCATTTTCGAAATGCACTCTGACCACTTTGCCAGAGATTCTTTTACTTTTAAAAGACTAATACAAAACTAACTGGTTACCATTGAGTTTTCAAAATATAGCTGGAATAAGAACAATGACTTGGATTTCACAAAACTCCGGGTCACCATTTACGAGCAATTTGCTCATTCCAGGAGTGTTTGTATGTTCTTTCATATTGATTGCTATCTCGGGCTTCTTCGTGGGGTTTTGTCATTATTGACAGTGAGGTCAGATTTCTTCTTTATCAGCTTTTTCGTGGAGGTTGAGGGTTTGAACTCGGGACTTCTAGACCAATTGAGACCAAATTGCAAAATGAATCTTGCTCAACCGTGAATTGAGCGAGAAAGAAGAAGATGTTAAAGTTTCGGTTTACACATTTGGCATTGAACGATGAACAATGATGTTCAGAAAAGCATAAATGCAGAATCATTTATTAAACATCAAGACAAATTAGTGTTCTTCTAATCAAGCGGGTAGGATTATTTAAGTTGGATCCTGTTTTCATGTCTCTTCCTTGGATACGCGGAATTTGATAAATTCCAAGTCAACTTTTAAGATCCAACTATACTTCCCAATAATAATAATAATAATAATAATAATAATAATAATAATAATAATAATAATAAAATAAAATTATTATTATTATTATTATTATTATTATTATTATTATTATTATTATTATACCTATGTAACGATAAACGGGCAGAGTGCATTTTGAAAATGCAAGGGGTGAAGTGTGTGTGTGTGTGTGTGTGTTTTTTTTTTTTTTTTTTGAAATTGAGGGGGTGTCCAAGTAGATTACCCTTGATTCTAATACCAAAATGTTGGGTGAGGTCAACAATTCTTGCCATGTTTTGGGATAAAGCATAATTTCGCTAATTTGGAAAGATTTTTAGGTGATAGCTATTACCCATTAAAAGCTCACACTCTATTAGGTCATTGAAGAGATCTTTAAGAGAAGAATTCTAATTTATGTCTGTCTTAAAGAATTAATATCCAATTTCATTTCTTGTTTTAAAATATTAAGTTCGTTAAATGTTGTTATTATTTTTTTCGTGTCGGAGAGTATGCTTGGCCGTTCAAGACATGCTCCGTTCGTCCCTGAATTACCGTACACTTATCAGGACAAGCAATAAAAAGAATTGACAGAAAATATTAATATTATTAGTAGTAATGAAATTTGCAAGTTGGGGCCTCCAGGAAAGTACACGTAAGCTCGTGCCTGGCACAGATTCTTGGAACAGTTTCATTAAATAAGACAATTAGGGCGTGCATGGAAACGTTTCTAAGAAACGTTTCTGGAACACTTCTATATGGATTTTGTTCCCGGAAACAAAAAAAGAACAGAAACGCGTTTGGTTGCGTTTCTGTTCTTTTTTTGTTTTTTTTGTTCCCGGAACAAAATAAGAACAAAAACAAGAAACAACAAATTGTTGTTTCTTGTTCCAGAAACAAAAATGAAAGAAACGTTTCTCTCTCTCTCTTCTTCTTTTCTTCTTCTTTTTCTTCTTTTTTCTTTCGCCGGCGACTCGGCCTCGCCGGATCTAGGCGAGCTCGAGCTCGCCTGGCCATGGCGAGGCTCGACCTCGCCGGATCTAGGCGAGGCTGCCCGGCCCCGTCGGCCGGTCGCGGAGGCCGGTGACCGGCCGAAAAAAAAGAAATAATAAAAAGAAAGGAAAAAATGAAAAATAAAATAAAAATGTTTAAAAAATTAAAAGAAACAAAAAAAGAATAAAATTTACAAAACGTGTTTCTGTTCATTTTTTATTCCCGGACCAAACGTTATCAAACGCGTTCTTTTGTTCAAAAATTGTTCTTCGGAACATAAACACTTTTTTTTGTTTCTATTCCCTGGAACAAAAAAAGAACAGAAACGTTACCATTCGCACCCTTAACTTCTACCTAATTGGGGAACTTGTTTGATTAAGAAAGAAGATACTAAAGCTATACTTTTGCACTACCATAAGCATCGAACTTTGGATCATAGCCTCATCATGTAATTCGTCAATCTTTAGCATAAAGTATTTGAAATCCTTCAATTAGTCATGTCTCTTCTAATACTCAGTACACGAAACCAAATTATTCATAAAACACGGCATGGTCCCTATAGCGTGTCCCTTGCGAACTTTTCAGAAAGAACTAAAATTTTGAGAGTAAGTCCAAAAGTTCGCCTAAAAGTCTAAGCAATATGTTCTTCCCTTTCTAGGTGGGGCTGAGCCCCTTTGATCCAAATTCTTAAACCATTTTGGGAGTTCACCCCAACCTTTTTTGAGCTTGATTGCAAACAAACAAAAAAGGTCAACTAGACCACAACGCGACAATAAAAAGTTTAAGGCTTAAGGATTCGGTTACATGCAGGAAAGGGTTTGCATATTCCACATCACTCTTTCGGTGACACATTCCATGGTTATATCCTCATATCATGAAAATTCCTTAAGTGATACATATATAGTTTTATGTTTTGAACATTAAAAACTCTGTTACTCGCTCTTGGGTGAAATTGCCGCGTCATGCGAGCGAATAAGGGCTCGACTAATCATGATGTGTGATCCATGTTCTTTCCAAAAAGGAATTACGCCGGGAATAAATCCAATGCATCAAACAAGCATGGATTTATTAAAGCAGTGAGCAAAAAGGGCATGAATAGAGACTCCAGAACAGCCCCAAAAGAAATCTCACAGAGAGTGGGCGAGGAAGCATCGGCATCTTCAGCGATCCCAAGGAGCTAACTATCCTGCCGCCCCATTTGATGGAACCTCCAAGACGTCGTTATCTTCAGCGAAAACAAGGAAAAGACGAAGGGAAGCTGACCGATTCCTCACCGAAAGCTAGCGAGGAGACAAAATCAGCGAGCCAAGGAAGACGAGAAAAAACTGACCGAAGAAAGCACACATGGTTTTGGGGTTTTTCAGACAAAAACAGCCGGGTGAAATTAGGGTTTAGGGGCAGCTACCGTAGGAGGTAGGGAAAGCTCGTGAGCGGAGAGAGTTTTCGTCGCATCCTGCTTGTAACCCAATCAGATGGCCATAGTTAAAAGTCATGATATCCATGATCCGGCCATCTCTTCATGGGCAAATTGAGCGTTGCTCTTGTAGAGCACACCCCAAATTACAACGACTGATCGTAATTTTAACTATGTTCCTTTTTTTGTTTGTCCAACACTCAAGGCTTCAATAAGTTCGGAATCAAGAAATTTTCTACTTGAGCGAGTGCTATCCAAAAATAGTTTACGTGATCAAATATTGGTAATGAATTGGGTGCCTGTAATAGTAATTGCAAAGAGGGAAGTACTTGTATTCGTTCAGAAAATCTAAACCCTCATGCAAAGCAAATACTGAATAATACGAGAGTAATTGAAGGCCACCATAAGTCTATTACCGTGAAATTTTGAATGTACAGCTTTAGCTATCTGGGTTGGCGTTATCGCTCTTAATTTCGAGAAGAGCTCCTTGAAAAAAGAGATATATGTTTTCGTACTGCACTTGATAAGGATGAAAACGTGACCAGCTTCCCATAGTTGATGGGTTTCTGTTGGGGTTATCTGGACATTAATCAGGAAATATTAAGTATTAATGGAGAATATAGATGAATGAGAAGAGAAAGGGGCAACGAAGAAAATGACCAAATTTCTTTCAGTAATCCCTGATGTAGTTAAGAAAGTCAAAGAAAGGAGAGTTCTAGAAAGCCACCACAAGCATAGAAGCTTTTCGATGAACTTTTAGTAATCCAAATGGCTACCATTTGAGGATAATAAACTAAATTAACTTCTAATTATATAACAATGTAATAAAGGAATGGAGCATGACAATGTCAACGATAGTGGTAGAAGAATCCATTCACACATAAATAGAATAGTAGATTGGCCGATTGGTCTTGGCCGCTAGTGCCAAGGTCCCGGGTCAACCTCCAAGATCTTGCATTTAAGCATCAGGATCATGAGGCTGGCCAGGGTTCACCAGACTAGGGCATTGAGGTTACAAGCCTAACTCTTGGTTCCTAGATATTTCAGAGTATATCATTCTCTATGTCTCTCTTACCAAACCTTATGGACAATCTCAATTGAGGCGAAGAGAAGCAAATATACTAACAATGAGCTAGCCCTCGAGGTCCTTGGTGACTCATACGTCCCATGATTTTGATGGTGATGTAGTATAACTGCGGTTGTAGTAAAATTTCAATAACAAGCATTGCTCGATATTTCAATTCGAAGTTTAAATATATGTCTAAATGAAAAATACAAAATTTTGAATCCTCCAATCATTAGGGAATCTGATTCCACAGCCTTCAAATAAGACCTGAATAGAGTTCTTTTACTTGTTTAATTGGATATCTATCATGCATTTATTTCTCAATGTTTTTCGTTACCATTGTTGGCCTAACCTTTTCATCGAAGCTAGCCTGCTATTACAAAAATTAATAGAACTTTTGCACTGGGCCTCTCCCAAGCATCAGTGGATCGAGCTTTTCTAAGTCAGACAAATCCTCCAACCTCGCCCATTTTTCATTCGAGTCTCGTAGCGCCGATGTCGTTAGCAACCCGGTTGTGTTCCTATGACGTCAACTTAAGACCATTTTATTAACTATAGATAGGTTAACTCGAAAATAGTTGTCTCAAAAAATTAAAATTTAATATATTATTATTAATGGACAGACCGAACGTGTCTCGTGTAAAGAGCTTTGGCAAATGAGCCAAAGTTTGTCAATTTCTGAAAGAGAACAAGCAACAAGAATAGTTTGTCTTTTAGATGTAATTTAACATCTGTGAGTTTACTCATGAAATGACGTGCTTACTAAGTTAGCACTATTATTTAAATGCAATCAAATAATATAGAAAAAAGCAATAAAATTACAAGCTTAACTCCCTCTCTTTTTCTTTTTTTCTTTTTTTGCTTAACTTATTGAAGAATTCGATGTTCACATATTAGATTGCATAGAAGTAGTTTTGAGTATAATACCTTACCAAAGTATAACAATGGCTGGTGTCAATATTCGTTTATACTGTTAGTCATTAGTCGAGGAAGAACTCTATTAATAAAGTACTCATTTTTACGTGAAATAACATACGTACATTTTTTTTTTATAAAGAAATTTGTGTCTCCCACACATTTGCTGAACTCACGGAAAAATACTCGTACCTTTTTAGTGAAAGTACTGCAATGAACTTATTTAATAGCTTTTCTTTAGTGAATGTAAATGTCAAAATCATTAATGCCCAAATTATGATTATTTTATTTTATTTCATATTCACAATAAATATAACTCTCTTGTCGTTTCTCATTGAATAGCACGGATTACTAACAAAATTCAGTTATTATATACTATTTTTTATAGTCTTGTAACTCAAATAGTCCTTCATAATATTTAAACTCTTCCTGTTTATAAAAATTGATTATAAACAACCACCGGCCGTGGTGGCTCCGCTGGGTAGGCTTCAAGTTTCCACGAGGGAGGTCTGGAGTTCAAAGCCCCTTCAACGCAAGTTGAAGGCAGGCTGGTGGATTGCCGCATGGCGTCTTAAGTGGGTTGCCGGGGGTGGTGGGTCCTCCCACTTACGTAGCCCCCCAGGTTTACCCCTCCGGCTGCCGGCCATGCGGGGGGTTCCTAGGTTACCAAAAAAAAAAAAATTGATTATAAACAAGATAACATCATCTAGCTTCTATTATAATAACACCAAACTTTGTTTTATGTAGTTTTAAGGAAAATGACAATATATATCTGTTTGTATTCTGAATCGTATACTTTTTGTCCCGTATATTACTAAAAGATGATATGAATAGATAAGGAATAATGAATTTATAAGTATTTTCAATTGTTGTTCGTTTTTAAATCAAGTACCTTAACTTCCTTTTTATTCAATAAAGTATCTTAACTTTTCAAATTTGGCTCAAATTGAGACCACCATTAAATAAATTGTCATGTTATGTAATTATGATAACATGGCTCTCTTACTTTGATAAGATTAAGCCGAATTGATGACGTAACTTGCAAAATTTTTGACATAAATTATTGTAAATAATATAACTTTTTTCATATAATTATATTAAGCCATACAAGTGATCATTTAGGAAAACATTTTTCAAATAATTCATTTTCCACAAAACAAGCAGAACTTTAGATTTCAATTTGCATTCAAATGTTGGTCATTGCACTAAAAGTAATTGTCATATAAGTAACCATTGCCATGGCAATTGCACACAAAACAAATAATATATCTTGGAAAAAACTGAATGCATAAAGCTTAATTCTAAGTTATTGCTCAAAAGGACCAGGACAATCCACCTAACGCAAATTAGGGGGAAAAAGTCATTCTCGCATGAAACCTTTCACAGATGCCTCGTAACAAAGCTGGAAGCATTGTCTCTGGTCGTCTCCTGGGCACGCACATTCTTCATCACTATCGCGATGTGTCGTTCCATTAATTCAAAAAGCTAGAAACTTTTTCCTCCCACTTTGGGAAAATTTGAGAGGCTTTTTCTCATGGTGAAGGAAAAGAAAATTCATAAGCTTGACTTAAAGTCACCGCTCTTCTTTCTGTGTTAAAGAGAAAAGAAGATGCCTTATCTTCATGGTGAAGAGAAGCCTTGTTCAGTGCACAGAGGGCCCAGCAGCACATTTAATTTCTTTTTCTCCAAACTCTAACATTGGCGCTTACTGTTGCCGATACACTCTCTAGAAGAAAAATTAAGACACTTAAAAAGTGTCAACTTAGTCTTGGATTTGTTGACAAGAAATTCAAGGTGGGGAATTTATAATGACAATTATAGTCTTCCACAGATTGGAACACGGATAAACATGTGATCCGCTTGCACCATTATGATCATCCACCTCATTTCAAGAATTTATTTAATGAAACTGGTCTACCAACAATGATTGGACCAAACACATTAAACAAGGTGGGTCTTATGCAAAATTCATCCTTTCAACGCATGAAATTTAGTTGATTGAGATTAGATAAGTGACATTATTTCCATCGAACTCTCAAAAGGATAGTTTGTATGCATTAAAAAGTAGTGACACGATTATCTATTTAGAAAAATTATCGAGTGAATGTAGTGCATAAATTAAATTGAATTTGAACCATTAAAAATAATGAACTCCATACGAATCTGTTCAATTTTTATGATTTAGATTTAGTTTACAATATATATATATATATATTGTCAAAAGTATACCGGTTTGGGGTTTTTGTGGCTATATATTTATATATATATATATATATATATATATACAAATCCGTTCAATATTTATTTATATATATATTCCATTTAATAATTTCTTACTTATTAGACGCAAACAACTACCTCTGAGTTTAACTTTTGGTCGTGGAAAGCACCTTGGACTCGGAGTGAAGAAGAGAAGGCAAAATGATCGTAGTAGGGAAATACATGTGGAAATAGACAGAAATAAATCAGACTAATATGATAGTAAAATTACCTTTGGAACTGGTCATTACACTTAAAATAACTGCTGTGGTAAGTAGTTGATGCTGTGACAATTGCCCACATAATAAATGATAGAATTTAAGAGAACTGAATGCATGTGTATTCTAAGTTATTGCTCAAAAGGATCAAGACAATCCACGCGGTCATTCACATTCTTCATGGCTATCTCCAAGCGTGGATCCTCTAACTAATAAAGCTGGAAACCTTTTCCTCCACTTTGGAAAAATTTCATAGGCTTAACTTCAAAGTCATCACTCTTCTTTTATTTTGGTGCTAAAGAGAAAAGAAGATAAAGTGAACTTACTACACAAGCTAAATTTGGACTTTTTTTTTATTGAAAGAAAATTGTATTCATTACTAAAAGAAATGCAGAAGTATATAGTTTTCATGAAAGTAAATCGAAACAGAGTATGAATATTGAAAAACAAAGTGCAATTGAGAACACAAGGAGAATTGATGGAGCAATTGCAAAGTTAAGCACAAACTCATTCCACACGAATAGATTTGTCAAACAAAATTGACAGACGATCATTGGATCTTGTGTTTTTGTTAGTGATGATCACACGTAAAAAATTTGGACTTGAATTATTGAATATAGTAGACTCTAGCTTTCGGTGCAAAAACCACTTCTCAAGAACTGCTCAAGCTTAGCAACTATCGTGCCGAGGATCCAACATATTTTTTTATTGGCATATTTTACCAAGATATCAGTCAAGTGGCACTATTAATAAGAGATTATAAATTACAATTAACCAATTGGAGCATCTAATAATTAGTCGTTCATAAATTTTTTTTAACATAATTAGTCAAAAGTTCATAGCATTTGATATTGAATAATTAGTTTTGTGGTTGATGACAGATGCTTTGAAAGCATCTTAACATTTTCTCCCATAAAACAAACAATTGTGGATGAGCTGTTGCTAGCTTATTTATTTGAAAAACTGGTTGACATTGCGTATTCATTTATAAAGTATCAATACGTGTCATTTTATGTTAGTCTGATTTTTATTTTTTTCTATCTTCTTACCCATTTCATTTCTATGATTGAGAATGGAGAATTTAAATATAAATGGGAGGAAAAACTATAGATTGTCAACAATGTTGATCCACATAATTTGGCATAAGACATTATGTATGATTAACCATTTAATATTACCATTTTCCATATAAGTCCATAGTACTTTTCTTATTTATAATTTCAATCTTCAAAAGATATTAGTTATGCGATAAAGCAAATGTAGAATTTTTATACACCACATATAGAGACAACCCTAATGAGATTTTTAATTTAAACCAATACTTTTTTTTTATTATAATGTAGTATATTTTTAATATGCATGAAGATTTTAATTTCACAATGCGTGAACATCAACTTGATTGCTTGATCATGTGCAATATGTGAATACATGCTGCTTTCTTGTTTAAGTCTGCAAATCCCTCGCAAACACTAATATATCAAGGATACATCCTACAACAAATAGTATGGATACCATAATACATAAGGAAGATGTTGAAATTTTTTTGAGAAATTCGATATGATGGTAAATTTTCTATACCATAACAAGAACTTAGCGTGATTTTGAGTTTTTTTTTTTTTTTTGGTAACGTAGTGTGATTTTAAGTTTTGATACGTAATTTCTATATTTTGATTTTTCAATATATATTTAGATAATTGTGAATGATGCAACAAAATGTTCATTATTAAAAGGTTTAACACATAGTGAATTTCAGGTGCAAATAAAGTGAGAGACGAATTTTGGAATCTAAAAACGAGCATGGAAATTCCGGACTCGTGCTATTTCACACGAACACCTTAGTATTCATACATGCATGGCTTTGGGACCGTGGAAATAAATCGCAAGCGTGGCAAACATGGAATTTGATTCAATCAAATGAAAACATGAACGGAAATGTCAAGGAATCAGCAGGCTTTACCATGACGTGCGGATGGACGAGTGTGTGAACTCTTGTTCCTCCTCGAGATCACCGAATCCTGCACCTTTTGACTCTCCAGTTTTTTCTTCCACTAACGACATTCGAATCTTGTCTGATTCTGATTTTCCGTTACTTTCCAACTCACACTAAAATCCCTCTTTTTTGAAATTCCCCACCCACCGA
This sequence comes from Eucalyptus caleyi, assembly GCA_014182885.2. NCBI lineage: Eukaryota > Viridiplantae > Streptophyta > Magnoliopsida > Myrtales > Myrtaceae > Eucalyptus > Eucalyptus caleyi. The sequence continues at coordinate 37,195,352 of CM024470.2, read as the reverse complement.
AAGCCATCCCGCGCTCGAAGCTTACGATCGATTTTACTTTCTCAAAGGTTCCCCATCTCACCTATTTATCTATCTTTTCTAAAAGAACCACCGAATCCTTTTCTCATTCTGTCTCCAAAGCTCATAGACAGATTTTCCTTAATCAATCACCAAATGACCCACTTTCTGTTTTCCCCCGGCCAGCTCACTTGACCGAATCAATCTTTTAAAACTGCAGATCTTTGCTCTGTCTTTTGGCCATGAACTGAGGGTCCTCTATGAGTGTGTGACCATGTTAGATATTGTGTAATCCAACTCTCTTGACAGTATTTAGCTCCTTCAAAAATCCTCTTCAAAAACCGGTTGTTTTTTTCGTGACAGCCCACTATCTTGGTGGGCCTCGACTCATCTAATCCTCATCTTGAATATCTTTGATCCAAACTTCCCCAATCCTTAGAGTCGGGATCCAACTTGTTTGAATCATATCTAACTCCACGGCAAGGAGTTAGGACCAATTCCACTATCTTGGAATCATCTCCAGTCCCACTATCTTGGAGTTTAAGATCATCTTCTGCAATCATGGAGTTGTGTCCAATCGCCCTATCATGAAATTGAAGCTGACTCCCACGATTTTAGAGTTGTGAATTCTAGTTCATCTCATATGTCAAGCCATCCACCGGGCCAATTAAAATGAAGAACGTGCCCCTGTTTTGTTCGATGCAAACAAGCTTTGTTTAATTCAAATGCGTTGTGCCTAACATAAATGTTTCTATTGTCTGAATGCAAAATTCCAAAAAAGAAAAAAGAAGAGGAAGAAGTGACTATAGGACTAAGCTAAGCAAATGTTTTTGTGTGAAGATCCAATTGCACCGCTATTGGCAAACGCGATGCTTAATATTCTCATGAAATGAATGAAATGTCCCAAGCAAAAATTTGTGTGTCCACAACACAAGGTGAGAGGCATAAACTTTGAAAAATTGACTCATATGACATTTGGTGAGGAATTTTGTGATTATCTGAATAATAGATCATTATCATTTGAGTAGTCATGCTTAATTATTTAGTAAAAAGAAAACACTCAGAGGTTGGGAGGCCATTTTGAGGAAGCCGGCAAAGATTTTTTAATTAGCTAGTCTAAGACCAAATCACAAGAATGAAAAATCCACCCCAAAGTTTATCGGCCACAAAGAAGCTTGTCAATCAAATAATCCAAATAACACAGTGGTGAAAAGAAGTCCATGTGTCCATACCTGTTAACATATGTTAGTCTATATTTAAGCACCATATTTTTCTAAAGTTCCACTATTTAGATCATATATTTTATTTTGAGTGGTCACGAGGTAAATTACTATACAGCAAGGAAAAGCTCCTTCTCGGAAGTTGGGGATGAAATTTCGAGGAAGACCACAAAAGTTGGCTTCATGGGTGAGCCCATGACCTAGATCACGAGAATCCACTGCCCTAAAGTTGTTTGTCTGGTTGTGATCTTTATTAGTCCCTACTTTTGTCAGCCACAAAGAAACTCGTGTCACGCAGTTGTATGCAGTCTTCGTTATCCAAAGTTCAAATATATTATTCTTTGTTGTCCCCGCCCCAAAAAAGGTAATGCATCTTTGCCTCTAGTAAAGGAATAAATCAGCAAGAAAATCAAGGGGTGGGTGAACCTAGGTTGCACCGACACGACGCGACACGATATGACACGACACGATACAATACGTCGACACATCATTTTTTAAAAATAAAAAATTCCAATACATTGGGACACATTATATATTAAATAATTTTTTTATTTTTATTAATTTGAATATAATTTATAAATAAATAATTAATTAAAAAAGAACTTATTATAAATTTATACTAATCATTCAACATTTTCAATAAGATTCTAAGTTTTTTTTTTTATTTCATCATCCCAAATTTACTTTTATTTCTTTAAAATCAAACCCCCCCCCCCCCCAAAAAAAAAAAAAAAAAACCCCACGGGCCCAAACTCCCTCCCTTTTTTTTTTTTTCCGTCGACAAGACCCTACCCCCAAATTTTTCACTTTTTTTCCCTCCCCATCACCCGACAGCCGTCCCTTCCCCTCCCTCCTGTCATTTCCTCCTTCCTCCAACACGCAAGCCCCTTTTTTTTAATCTTTTATTTTCCTTCATAGTTATCAAAACCCTAGCAGCACGGCATCTTCTTCTCCTCCTCCTCAGTCCTCGCCGCACAACGCCTATCTTTGAAAGGATCGAAGACTCGCAAGAAAAGCACTAGCATTCGCCGAAGGAGCGGAAAAGGGAGTAACCTAGAAATAATTTAAGTGGAAGGGATCGAAAAAGAAGGCGGAACGAGCGGTCCCTGTGCACGGAGAGGCTGCACACCGCCACGAACTCCTCCTCCTCCCCCTTGCCGCCGCCGCCGCCCCACTCGATGACGCCGCCCTCCCCCACGAGTGCCTCCCTCGTGAAGTTCCTCCTCATAGCCCTCGCCTCACTCTTTTCTCTTTCTCTGGCCGTCTCTCGCTGTCGCGGGCTCGCCTTCACTTGTGGCCTCCACCCTTTTGGACACGCGTGTCGAAGCGTGTCCGAACGTGTCTGAGCATGTGTCGACATGTCTCGGAAGCTCCGGCAACATGTCGGTGCTACCTAGGGGTGAACTACTTGAAAATAGAGTCTCAAATTTTCAGCAAATAGTCGTTGCCGATTGGTAAACTCCATCATCCGATGGCTTCTTCATTGAAACCCAAATGGATTTATGATGTCTTCTTGAGTTTCAGAGGTGCAGACTTGCGTAACAACTTCATTGGCCATCTTTACCAAGCTTTATGCCATAATGGAGTATACACTTTCCGGGATAGTGAGGAATTGAAAAAGGGAGATCAAATATCGCCGGTACTTATGAAGGCTATTGAAGAATCATGCATTGCCATCATCGTTTTCTCCGAGGACTATGCTTCCTCAAGGTGGTGCTTGGAAGAGTTGGCGAAGATTATAGAGTGCAAGGAGCAAAAGAACCTCATTGTTCTACCGGTGTTTTATAAAGTGGACCCAAGAGAAGTGAGAGAGGGTAGAAAGACTTATCAGAGATCTCTGGCTAAGCACGAGTTTAAGTTCGGGAAGGATTCTGAGAAAGTGAAGAGATGGAAGAAAGCTCTTTCCGATGCTGGGAATTTGTCCGGGTGGCACTTGAATGATGGGTAAGTAGATTGGAGTCCATTTTTTCTATAAGAAAAGTAATCTTTACAATTAAGTATGAATATTAAAAAATAATAATAATAACACACACGTGCTTATATGTATAGATGCTTCATCTTATGATTCCTGAAAATTCTTATGTCTGTTAAGTTTAAGTTAGTAATTCCATAAGAGAATTGGTGAATCTAAGTGTAGTTAAGAAAGATAAATAAAATTTGGCAAAAGATAATAAAAATTGATAATTAAAAGAAGAATAAACTTGACAAGTAACTCAAACGAGAATTGTTAACGTAAAATTAGTCGGTAACTTAATCGAAGAAAATTTGGTAAGTCACTTAAATTAAGATTGACAATCTCAAAAATGAGTAAGTAAGAAACTCAAATGTGAGCTAGGAACCCAATAGAAAAGTTGGCAAATTAAACTAACAAGTAAACATTGATAATTAGCTGAAGTGAGATTTGGTAATCTAAAACTAGTAAGTCATTATCTAACATTATCAAAGATGGTAAGTCAATCTAATTATGTTAGTAATTTCAAATAAAAATTAGTAAATTGAGGCTGTAAGTTATGCAAATCAAATTTTGTTAGTTTGTATGAAATGGGTAATGTGCAGTTTATAGCAAGTAGTTGGTGATTTTATGAAACTATTGGTAAGTCACTAACAAGTTATGTGAAAGAAAAAGTCACCGATTTTTTTTTAATGGCATTTTTTTTACAATTACCAATATTTATTAAAATTCACGAGCATGAAAAAAAAAAATCTAATTTTGGGCATCAAATGATAGAATTATGCCTTTAGCTTTTGCTAAGCCCCGTTTCATTCGGGTAAGGTTTGTGGCTCTTTCTTTTGGATCCTTGTTGCCCTCCTCAAAGTGTAATAACAGTTCTAGAAATTTTATCAATGGACTATTGAGGTCTTCTCGTTTCATTTTGGTAAAATTGAGTTCCGTAGATTTTCGATTTTGTTGCCCTCCTCAAAGTGTAATAACACGTTACAACTGGTATTTTTAGTTCAAAAAATCACATGTGGCTTTTCGTAGAACAGAAACTTGGCTTCTTTCAATAATAGAAAATCGACACTGGACTTTATCGGCTGAAAAATTCACTAGCTCATTTGAACAGAATAAAAAATTAAAACTTGATTGACCAACGGACAAAATGTTTAGTAGTATTATTGCACTTTCCCCATTTCTTTGGAAGGAAAAAGTTCACAACGCTTGATACAGGATGATTATTGTTTACAGGCCACCTAAAGGCAATAACATCGTGCTTCAGGGTATTTAATAATTTTGGAATCAAAACTATAATCACCGTTTAATGATCTAAGGAGCGCTTTTTGATTAAGCGTATAAATAAATCACATATTTGTCATGTAAATTGTCATGTATAAATCAAGAGAACACGACTCACTTGGATAACTGAAGGTTAAAACCTTGGAACTTATTTTGATTGGTGTGGAGCTCTTGGAGTTCTAGTTCGCCTCGGTGGGAATACATTGGCTGTCATTATCTGAAAATGTGAGACTGCTTTGTCATTGTTAGCAGTGTGCTCTCATTATTTGTTTATTCACATCGCTAAAATGATTCTACAACTTGTTTCTCTGTTTTTGTCAGGGATGAGTCAGAGCTTATACAAGAAATTGTGAACAAGATCTCCACTTACCTAGACCGTCCTTTACATGTTGCTAAGCATCCGATTGGCATATATTCCCGAGTCACTGAGTTGAAATCAATGTTAAAATTTGAGTCTAATGATGGCGTTCTTATGGTGGGATTATGGGGACAGGGAGGTATAGGGAAGACATGTTTAGCAAAAGCCCTTTACAACGCTATGTTCAGAAAATTTGAGGGTGCATGTTTTCTAGCAAATGTTAGAGAAACTTCAAAAGATAGCAGGGGTTTGGTTACTTTGCAAGAAATAATGCTAAATGATATATTATTACCGCAACAAAGATTAAAAGTGTCCAATGTGGATGAAGGTATTAATCTAATACAACGCAGACTTGGTCGCAAAAAAGTTCTCCTCATCCTTGATGATGTGGATGCCTTGTGCCATTTGGATGCTTTAGCAGGAAAAGGTGAGTGGTTTGGTAATGGAAGTAGGATCATCGTTACTACAAGAGATAAACAATTGCTAACTTGTCACCGGATAGATCAAGATCATGTATATAAAGTTGAACCACTAAGTAACAGTCAAGCTCATGAGCTGCTTAGTAAGCATGCTTTTCAAACACACCAAATCAGAACAAATCTAGTGGATGGTGCTCTGGAATATGCTAAAGGCCTTCCTTTAGCACTTGAAGTGTTGGGTTCCTTATTATGTGGTACAACAGAAGATGTATGGGAAAGTACAATAAAGAAACTTTCTAGGAATCCTGACAAAGCCATTAATAATGTGCTCAAAGTGAGTTTTGATGGATTAGACGAAAATGAGAAAGAGATCTTTCTCCACATTGCATGCTTCTTTAACGGGTGGGCAAGAGAGCATACAAAGAAAGTTCTTGACAGTTGCGATCTTGAGACAATTGTGGGATTTGATATTCTCATTAAGAGGTCCTTGATAAGCATTGAGGGTGGCATCCTACAAATGCATGACTTGATTCAGGCGATGGGTATGGACATTGTGAACCAAGAATGTAAAGATGATCCTGGAAGACGCAGCAAACTATGGTTGTGTGATGATGTCGTTGATGTTCTGTCACGTGACATGGTAAGAATTATGAATAAGATCAAAATTTTGCTACATTTTTTACTCTTTTACTGAAAATGCCTAGTCTAAATTATTTGTGTATTTACAGGGAGATTGTGCTGTAAAAGCCATAGTGTTGAAACTACTTGAGCCAACAGATATGTGTATCAATCCTGATGCTTTTATAAAATTGAGAAGGCTTAGATTGCTCATCTTGCACAACGTGCATAATTCTTTTCAAGGTCCTATATGTCTTCCTAATGAGCTTAGATGGTTTGAATGGCCTGGATGTGCTCACCAGATTCCAAAATTTTCAGCTAGTCCAAAGAAATTAGTGGGACTTAATATGAGTAAAGGCAATATCACAGGAGTTCTTAAACAATTTAAGGTAAGCATTACCGACATAGACCTTTTTATTATCTACTTAATTTGTATATGTAGATGCATATTATATGTATAGTATACGAAAGGAAGTGTTGGTTCCTTTGTTTTAGGCACCACTTTGCTATTTTCTTTCAAATGACCCTAGTTATTTATGTTAGAGAAATTTTTACGTGTAGCAAAATTGACATTTGAAAAATTAAGCGAAAAACTTCATTAGAAATACTCAATGAAAACATTTTTGTTAAAAAAATACAAAATCAGAAGAAGTTTTATACATATATGTGGAAAGAAAAAGATATTGCGAGATCTGAAATTTTCTTACGAAGCCCATTGCATCATTAGAAAATTCAAGTTTTCATATTGAAATATGTAACCGACCAAAAAAAAAAATTGAAGTATGTGAGAGATAAAAATAAAATAATCAATTTCATGTGTATGTCCATTATATAATATTGTGGAATAAGTAATTGAGGATACTTGATGGAAGGAATATAGAAAAAAAAAAAAAAAAAAAAAAAAGATTGAAATCTTTTAAAGTAGGAGATCATCTTTACCTTATATATATTTTAGATAAAGTTTACATACTTTTTATACCTAATATCTCTAACCACATAGATATATTTCAAAATTAGATTAAATCTACCTAGTGAAAAATTCAAAATGCATTTGCTGTCGGTTGTTTATGTATGAGCTTTATTATTTAAAAAAAATTGTATAGTGATCGAACAAAAGGGAAATAAAAATATGACAAACCTACCGGTTGACATGTATGTAGAAATAAAAACACCCGAGAAATGGCTGGTTTAGTGGTAGGCCACGTACCCAATGCATGTTCCTAAATGGCTAGGATTTGTCTAGCATCAATAAAATTAGTTGAGTTGATGGTTTGAATCCAAGTAAGGCGTTGTTAGTTGCTTAAATCATTTCTTATGGACCGGCACTTCTAAGGGGACATAATAAAATATTTATTAGGAACTTTGCCAGTAATGTGTGCACAACTAAATCAATGTGAGTGATCCAGTAAGGGCATTCCACTAGTTTCTTAATAGAAAGTCAAAGCCAAATTTTGAAATGAGTATATGAAATTTTTATTTTCTTCCGAATGTTTTTCAAAGTTCATTTATTGTCCTTGCAAGACTTCAAAAAAAAAATTTTAAGTTAATTAATCTTTATGCAAGTACATTGTGAAAGTATTCATATCCCCTATTCATCTACGATATATGATTAAAGACAAACCTAGCAGACTTTGCTCCTATGCTAGCTACATCACACTTCACTTTGTTTTTGTCATTGCCACATGACATCACACCTGGAATAGTTTTGTCACATGGCCCACCCCACACTCGCCATGTGGCACTTCACTATGCTTCTATGGTTGTCACGTTGCATGACGTGTGGCATAGTTTGCCGTGTGGCATGATTTCTCATGTGGCCTATATTCACATGCTTGCCATATGATACTTCATTTGAATTTTGTGATTGCCACATACATGAAACACAACACAATCTTATCGCAAATTAATTTTCGTCCACTAATGGATGGTAGATTTGGTAGGGAGTACCAGTTTTTGTTTGAAGAAAATTAATCTAGTTGACTATGTCATAGTGGTACCGATTTAGGATTTTTGTAAAATGAAAATTAGTTTAGAGTAAGTCGACAATCTAATTTAGGATTTTTAATGGTATTAGTTGTATTTTTTTTTTTTTATAATTGTCTAACAGAATTTTATTTTTGAATTTTTTTATATTATGTACCCATTTATTATTCAGTTTTTTCAAATAATATCTAAAATGTAAAAACATATGAGTTATCATTGATAAAGCATAGTCGTGCACGTGCCGCATGACACCACTTCGTGCAAGCTTTGCCCCAAATATATATTCTAGTAATTACCAGTAAAGTTTGAAAGTGTTTAGTAATAAATAAAAACAATTATAATTTATAAGAAATAAGTTTACAATAACTTTAAATGAAAAGTCAGTTACTAGGTTAGAAAAGTTACTCAGAAATTGTCTAGTAGGTTTCGTGTTGCCTAGTCTACCGAAGCTCCTTGCTTCCTTCTGCATGAACAGTGTTTTGGCCTCAACATTCATATTCACCCGATCAATATTGATCATATGACAGTGAAGGATATGTAATTGTGACATAACCTTTCCTTGAGAAACCCAATCTCCCCCACATGCTGCATAGCCAAATTTGAAAACCTGCATCAAGCTAAGCCCCTAAAAATAAATTATGATATTATTAAGGATCAATATATAAAACTATGACTTAGTAAATATATATATATATAAAACTATGAACAACGTGAATGACTTCCGATATTGTTTTATCATCATTTCATGAGTTTGACTCCCCGTTTATGTGCAACAACTAGCATACGCCTATTAGTGAACTCGTAGCAAATCACCTCTACATTAAATGAACAAATTGCCCAATATTTATGATTGATGGGCTAATATATAATAATTTCTTGAAAGATCAATACTAGATATGCTTCAGTAGCAACCTATTCTCAAATGGGAATCCCACGGTTTAAATGTAAGGAAGCAACATCATCATTCAAACACCCCTTTTTGTTCCTTTCAAAATGTTTATCACAAGTTGTTTTCGCTGTATTTGCAGGACTTCCAAAATTTGAAGTACATTACTTTCGATTATTGTGAGGAGTTGGTTCGTATTCCTGACCTTTCATATACTCCAAATCTTGAGGAATTGAATTTTCATAATTGCAAAAACTTGGTAGAAGTCCACAAGTCCCTCGCATATCATGACAAGTTACGATTGTTAAATTTGTCAGGGTGCTCTGAACTTAATGCTTTTCCAAATGAGCTCAAATCAAAAAATCTTCAAACTCTCACTCTTGAAAATTGCCCAAAGTTTGAAAGGTTCCCTGATATTCCACATAAACTTGAAGCCTTATACCAGCTTCAGTTACAAGGGACCGCTATTAAAGAACTCCCCACATCAATAGAAAATCTTGTCTCTTTAAAGAAAATGTATTTGTATATATGCAAGAACCTGGTTAGTCTTCCGTCTAGCATTTATAAGTTACAAAACCTCGAAACCTTGGAAGTTTGGGGTTGCACTAGTTTAGTCAGGTTTCCAAAGTACGAGGATTCAGCTGATTCGTGCATGAAGACTGGACTTTCAAATTTATACCGATTGGCCCTCATAGGATGTAATCTGTTTGAAGTAGAGTTTTTTGAGGATCTTTCTTGTTTTCCCCTCTTGCGGCATTTAGAATTGAGAGAGAACAATATTAGTGCCCTTCCTCCATCCATCAAAAAGCGTGATCATTTGTCTTTTTTGTGTGTTGTAAACTGCCATCAACTACAAAAGATTCCCGAGCTTCCCCCGTTTTTGAATTTTTATGCGGATAATTGTGAATCTCTACAAAAGAATGAAGACTTATCCTCAATTCATCAATTTGCTCGTAAAAGTTTGGCTGATGGGCTTGACACACACCAGGTTAGATACTCTCTCTCTCTCTCTCTCTCTCTCTCTCTCTCTCTCTCTCTCTCTCTCTCTCTCTCTCATACACACAAACACACCACATTGATATGGAGTATATTATGCTGGGTCCATTGTGTGCTTGCATATTGCCATAGCAGAAAATGCAACATCGAAGGCTTAAGAAAAAAAGCAAGCAAGTTTGAAGTGGTTCTGCATGTATATGCATGTAACATAGGCAGTTCCCGTGCTTTTTATGGGGATGATTTCTATCGCATGAGACTTGCATATTAATGCAAGCATCAATGGATCTTCTCATTTGGGTACTAATATTAACTTGGATACTTTCTATCGGTCTATCTTTGTAACAGAATCAAACAAATTTCAAAATAGTTCTCTGTGAAAGAGAGATGCCACAATGGGTGTTTCCTATTGAAGAGGATTCCATATCTTTCATTATTTCAAAGGACTTGTATGACAAGATTCTTGGATTAGCATTTTGTGGCATTCTCGGCGATGTTAAACCCACCTTTAACATTTTAGTGCACACCCACGTTGATGGTAAAGAGTGGGGTACAATATGCGAAGATTTCCCCTATCCATTGCATTCGGAACATATCTACCTTTGCTATATCAAACCATCTAACTTGTGGGGAGTAATTGATTTTGGTCAAATTGATGGGAATAATGTAAAGTTGAGCCTTACAAAATCGACAAAATTGAAAAATTGGGGACTCCGAATAATATGCAAGCAATTAGGGAACGAATTAAAGGTGGATCTTCGAGATAATCAACTTATAGACCTAGCTTTACTCTATGAAGTCGGTCATGAATCAACAAATTCAATAGCCGGGAGTTCAGTCATGCACGAAGATAATTCGAGCGAAGCAGATCTACGGGAGGACTTGCAAGATTGTCAAGTGAGTGGTGAGGAGCAAAGTCAAATAGTACCAACGAGAAATCATGAGCTTTTCTCCCTCGAGGCATGCGAACCAAGACCATGGGGACTTCTAATTGGGTTGGTAGAGATGAGTATGGCAGTGTTTGCTCGCTGCTTTTGTTGTTAGGATGATGGGAACTTACCAAGGAAGCAATTCTTAGGTAAGTGAACTCAGCTGATCTCCATTACAATGCTTTTTTTTTTTCCTTCCCATTTTCCTTTTTCAATAACTCGATGTTAGTTCTCACTGTTACCCATATATATATTCATTGAGGTTTTTTATGTGTCCACTTCAACTAGCATTAACTTTGCTAGCTACAACGATGGAAATGATCAGACTTGGAGAGAACTAGATGAAGGGGCTTGGAATGTGCATTTTGATGCTGGCGGAGTGGAGGGACAATTTGGAAGAGAGAGACACAAACATCCAATGGAGTATATAGAGGACGAAGGCATCAGAGAAGAGAGAGACGCATGCACCCAACAACACTCTCCGTGGGTTCTCTATCTATCTTTGTTCTCATTTTCACTCTCTTTCTTTGCACTTTCATTTCCACGTAGTTTTGATTCAATTCGTTTTCTTTATTTGTAATTTTGATTTCCAGTGCATCTGCTTTTCTTCGCACTTCGTTAGCCCATAGATTTATCTCTCAATCCAAGTCCCATTCGCCATTTTTATACTTGGGTACAGAACCTTAGAGCGATCCCGATCGCTCTCCCTTCACTTTATTATTACTATAAATAAATTTGAACACATATTTTGTAACAACTTTGAGGGCATAGTTATTTCTGCTATGCCATTTTTTTTTTCTTCTGGAAACTGACTTTTTGAGATTTATAAATATTGAATTTTTTTGCGAAATAAAAAGAGCGTATTGAAAATTCGATTTTCATCTTTCTCGACAATTTAACCCTCCGCCTGATTGTGCACTCCCATCGTCTTCTCTTAAACCTTTTTTTATTTCTTCTTTTTCTTTGATTTTTCGTGGTGTTGTAAAGCTTCTTCCTTTTCTCTTCTCCACCGCCATAGCCCAAACTTCCGAACTCCACCGACGCCTCGTCTTCCATCCCCACACCAACCATCTCCGACGAAACGGAAGATCGCCACCTGCCAAGGGAGGCTACGAACGGACGGAAAGGAGTTCGTCTTCCCGAAACGGAGTGCCTAGCGAACCCGACGGCGACGGAGACCGGCCAGTGGAGGCGACGGGCTACCACCGCCGACCGAAGCCATGGAAACTGATGACGATTCTCTCCTGAGGTTCGTTCTGGGCTTCGTGCAAATTGCTATAAATCAGGTAACGCCTGGCACGTCCGAATTTTTTTTTATTTTTTTTGTTTAAGTTAACGTAATACTTGAGATGGATTTTGAATTCGATTCGGTTGGTGCTGCAATTGCGCGGGAACTTAAAGGGCGTGTTGTTGAATTTGTTGGAGAGACGCTGAATCGGTGTTTCTTCGTAAGTTTTATCTGTGGATGCTGGATAGTGAATTCATAGGTTGTTGACATTACACGCTGCAAGATCAGCGACAATCTCTGGAAAGGTGTAGCTTTTCTTTCTTTGTTTTCATAGGTGGGAATTTACTGAAAGAAGTAGGTGAAGTCTAGGTTCGAAGGAAAAACAAGTGAGGAAGACTAAATAATGGGAAGGAGGGTGTACATGGGTTGGTTCAGTCCGCTTCTCAGGTGAAAAATTGAGCAAATCCAGGTGCTGTAGGTTGGGAGGGAGGGAGGGAGGGAGGGATTTGGGTGCTTCTGAGGTGTCTAGGAAATGTGGATGTGTAGTATGTACTCATCATACAGATGTGCAGTGGGTGAACGGTTTGTCAGGAGAATTGAATTCTGAGAAACTTCGATCACTGGGATAGAGGGTTCTGCCTATGTTTTATGAGGCGCTTGAAGAGGCAAAACCATGGAGGAATGAAGAAGATGCAGTGAGATGGCAAGGAACTAGGAAAGGTTGCTCAATAGTGGAGTCCTTTAACTACATCTTGACATTGGCAACTAGGGAGAATCGAAAACCAAATTTACTTGGAGTGTGAGAGTAATATCAACATCGGTTGTGTCCATGGATAACTGGTTTGGTGGTTATTTTCTTTTGCCCTGTGAACTGTGGATATGAAAAAGAAATAATCACAAGAAACACAGTTTACATATCAGTAGAACAGAGACAAAAGCACAAGAAGCTGATTGTCGATTCTGAATTCTGAGGCTTTTGCAGTAGTTTAGGATTCTTTTTTTATCCTTATGTGCTATGGTTTTTATGAAGGAAAATGACTGAGAAGCTAAAACTCCTAGATGCTTCTTGAATTTTTGAGTGAAACCTGATTAATGAAAGGTTAACTTCTGAGGTGCCAATAATAAGACACATTGGAATGAGTAACATGTAGTTTCTCATATTAGTTGCTGTTTTTGCTTTGGTGTTGTTAGAGCCATATCAATTTGAGTGTTAGGTGGGATTTGCATCTGAATTACAGGATGAGTATGTATTAATAATCATTACTTGGAAGTTTGTGACCAGTATGTTATACTGGACCTGCAAGATCTTGATCTTATAGCTACAAGATATGGATTCATTCCATTAGTAGCTGCATATTGATACTGAAATATTTCTACTGTTGCAACTTGATGCTGATTTCTTTCTGAGTTGCCTATTGTACTCATAATTTGTTCTCCTAATGAGTAATGAGACCTATTTGCCTCTTTTGTATAAAGCGCAGCATTGAAGTTCCGGTCATGTAAGAAACTGGTTTCGGTAACTAGGTGCATTTCAGATATGTTGTTTATTTTCTATTAAAATGATTAGTATTTCAGTCTTCATTAGTGAATGATCTCAAATTTATTTATGTTATAATTTGATTGAACAGCTGTGATTGTTGAGGATGTGAACGTCATTCTGGCAGGAAGAAACCAGTGTAGTGAGACATGACATGTTTGTTTATCATTGCCATGATTAATCAGCCTGCCAGGTGTTCGTTAAAATTGCCTAGGGAAAATTGTGTTGAACATCTCACCGGGAAAGCATCTTTTGCGGATGTATACTAGAGATGACAAAGGTATATTAGAGATGATGTAGAGAGGACCTTAAACGAGCACAGAAGTACAGAATCTGAACCTGCACTTGTCCTGCTTTATTCCTGGTCTGAACTCAATTGGGGAGAGGGCTTGTCAGGCTGTGGACCTCTGAGTCAATGATGTAATTTTGTATTGGTGTGTGGTGAGGTACTGCTTGGGTGGTGCATCAATTAGACTCCATTGAAACACGATTTTCCCATATGGGCAGTTTATGCTAGTTTTGTCTGGAGAATTCTGTGGTCTCCTAGTAAACATGCATGCTCCAAAAAAATCCTTTTTTAACCTGGTCATCTGTCAAAACACTTGGGTGTGGATAGTGCTCCATACTTTTTCGGAAAATGACTTCCACCTTTAAAATTAGGAAGTCATTTTCGTTATTTTTAAACTTGGTATTTTCTGGTCGACTGAAGTCATTTCTCTTTGACCAGCTTATTTTCCCACACCAAACACTAAAAAATGGAAATAGAAATTTTCTGGCAAAATATTCTCCTTCAAACAAATAGAGCCTAAGTCAGAATTGAGTTTCATCTTTCCAAACTACCTTTGATCATAGTAGACTTATAATTGGTCTTTAAGGACCGCATACTTTATAAATAAATACTCGTCTGCATCTATGCATAACCACCTAATTATGCACGTGTGCATCCCCTTTAAACTTTTTTTTTCTTATCATTAATTCCCCTTAAACCAGGTTAACTGTATATATCCTAAAATTAATTTCCGTAGTTCTGTCTTCTATCATTCTTTTTTTTTTTTAATTCTTTCTCTCCTCCTTCTTTCTTTGATAACTCCTAAGCTCCTTCCTTATCTTCACCATAGGCAAACTTTGAACTCCATTGATGCCATTTTCAATATCTCGATTGCTCATCTTTCATCCGACACCAGTGAGCCTTTACGAGTGGAAGATTGCCACTTGCCAATGGAGCCGACAAGCAGAGGAAGTTCTTTGTAAAACAGCCTAGCAAACTGAAGGTGATGGAGACTGCGAGTGGAGGCAACGGACTACCACCACCGACCGCAGCCATGGAAACTGATAACATAGCTTGGGGTGAACGATTCTCTCATGAGGTTCTGGGTTTTATGCAGCTTGCTATAGATCAGGTAACACCTGGCATGGCCGATTTTATTAAGTTGATGAAATACTTGAGCTGAAGTTTGAGTCTGATTCCTTTGGTGCTATAATTGGGAACTTGAAGTTGAATTTGGACAAGAGATGTTGAATAAGTGTTTCTTTGTAAGTGTTGTCTGTGGATGCTTGGTAGTGCATCTGTTGGTAATCGACATTACATGCAGCAAAATCAGCAACAATCCCTAGAAGGTATAGGTTTTCTTTCTCTCTTTTCATAGGTGGTAATTTATTGAAATAAGTAGGTGAAGTCTAGGTTTAAAGGAATAACAAGTAAGGCTGAGTGCAACAAAGGGAAGTTGGGTGTACATGGGGTGGTTTAGTTCCCTTTTCAGGCAAAAATCAGAGTCAATCCGGGTGCTGTAGGTTGAGAGGGAGGGAGGGAGGGAGGGATGGATTTGGGTGCTTTTGAGTTGTCTAGGAATTGTGGATGTGTAGTAGGTGCCTATTATAAAGATGTGGAGTGGGTGATAGGTTTGCCAGGACAATAAAATTGTCAAAAGCTTCGATCACTGGGATAGGACTCTGTGTTAAGTTTCATAAGGCTTTTGAAGAGGCAAAACCAGAGAGGAATGAAGAAGATGCCATGAGATGGCAAGCCACCAGGAAAGGTGTTTGCTTGGTGGTGGAATCCTTTTACCACCTTTGACTTTAGCACCTAGGGAAAATTTAAAACCAAATTTACTTGGAGCGCGAGAATTGTGTGAACATTGGTTGTACCCATGGATAATTGGTTGGGTGGTTACTTTCTTTGGCACTGTGGTGTGGATATGGAAAAAGAAAAAAATCACAAGAAACACAGAGTTTACATAAGTTATTCAGTGGAATAGAGACAAAATCCCAAGATGCTGATTGTCAATTCTGATTTGCGAGGGCTTCACAACAGTTTTAGGGATCTCTCTTTATCCTTATATGCCATAGCATTTGTAAAGGAAAATGATGCAGAAGCTAAAACCCCAGGAAGCTTCTTGAATGTTTGAGTGAAACCTCATTAACGAAAGAAAAGCCTCTGAGGTACCCATGATAAGACACACTGAACTGAGCAACATGTAGTTTCTCAAATTAGTTCTCGTTTTTGTTGTGCTGTTGTTAGAGCTGTATCAGTTTAACTGTTAGGTGGAATTTGCATCTGTATTATAGGATGAGCATGTGGTGAGACCTGCATTTGTTCCATTGGTAGCTGCATAATGATACTAAAACATTTTTACTGCCAGCAACGTGATGCTGATTTCCTCTTGAATTTTCCTTTATGCATGCATGCATGACTCAGGTGCCCCTGAGGAGGGCATCCGCGGGTGCATTTCCCCAAACGTCTCGAGCAGATCGGAACAGGAGGGATCGGCCTCTCCTCCCGCTTGGAGCTCTAACCCCAGCTCCTCCTCTATGTCGTCCGATGCTGATATCAGCAGCAACTCACACCCTTCGCAGTTCAAGAAGTCGGGCGGGTCGGCCGGGCTGTACCTCAACTGCCCGAACTGTCCCTGCAGGTGGGCGGGGAACACTGCCTTGCGCTTGCTCTGGAGTGCCCTGAACTGGGAAGGGCCGGTACCGTGCTGGTCGGGGTTCTTGATCTGGATGAGGAAGGAGCCTTCTCTTTCGATGTTGAGCGACTCCTGGGGCTCCTGCTTCTCATCTTCCGGAGGGAATTCGAGCTTGTATATTAGATGCGTGTGCGCTTTCTTCCCCTTGGATTTGTGTCTGAGTATGCGGTACACTCCCTCCCCCAACGCTCTGGCCGCAGCCGTGTGGCGGTGTCCCCTTGTGGAGGTGTCGTATTTCTGCAAGAAGCAACGAGTCCTACTTCAATGAGAGAGAGAGAGAGAGAGAGAAAGAGAGAGAGAGATAGAGAGAGAGAAGGAGGAGAAGAAGCAGCGCACCTGCTTTAAGAGCCGACTTGACATCATCGATCTTGTTGGTGACCATCTCCACAAATCCCCATTGGGGTCGGCTCCGTTTGCTCGGGTCCGGAAGACTCTTCTTCCCCATCACTATCAACCTCAACAGCGCCTGCTTCTCGATGTTCACCTCCTGCGTTCGGCATTTACAAAGAGCCTGTGATACGACGTGATCATAGACAAGTTGTCGGGTCGTGTGGTTCTCGTGGTCATCAGTGCTCCGGGACCACCCAATATTTTCTCCATCATTACCTGGCTACCGTGGCCAGCTTCCACGGTGGCCTCGTCGCTGGAATTGGGGTCGGAGTCTTCCTTGCCGGAGTGGGGATCTTGCTTCTCCTCTACAGGCTTCTCGCCGGACTCAGGACGGAGGACTATGTAAAGGCGCTGCACATCGTCAGCGCCGTGGGCTGCTTCTCTCTCCACCTTGGGCCTATAGAAGAAGAAGATCTCCCCTCTTTCCTGCAATTAAAACCCCACAGCAAGCTCACTCGTTCACTACCCTCCGCCACCAACTAGCAAACCCCATTCGATTAACAGTTAAAAAGAGACAAAAACGAGTTTAAAACCTGAATTTCGACTTCGGGATGAGTCCGGGTCTTCACTTCCTGGCCTTGACCCATTCACAGCGCCACTGCCACAACACAAACATGCAGCAGAGGCAAATGGAGGAGAGTTGAGGGCAAACCAGAGTGTTTTGGACTGTGGACACGTTCGCTTCGTGGATAAGCCACGTTTCAGCACCGAAGCCTGCCACGTCTTCGTGTGCGTTGCTGTCGCCGACCGAGTAGCAGACATGCCGGCGGACAATGCATTGAAGAGGGAATTCACACGTGTGCCGACATTTCCTTCGTCCATGGAAACACCACACGTTTTGACAGTTTTAACGACATTTATATCCGAATATTATGGGCATGTTAAAAGCTACTAGCTCTTATTAAAAAAAAAAAAATTAACTGCTCACTTATCAATATTCATTTACTTGTTATTTTCATATGCCGGAAAGACCCCCAGGGAAATATGGTTGAATTGATGAAACAAATGCTATTTTTTGTTAGGGTTAATAGTACAACCTAGAAGAGGGTTAAAAAAGTAGTGTGTGAATTATGAAAAACTTTCCTCAGATGTAAGTCAACAACAATAGAAGCAAATTATGACGGTTGTATGCATAAAATATTGATGACAAATAGCATGTGATAGTGGTGCTAATAATGACAATAGTGAACTGGAGAAATAAAATATATAGCAATTTACAGTGATTCGATTTTACATCTAACCTTGTGTCTGCTCTCTAGATAAAAGTCTCAACATGGATGGGAGTCCACTAATAATTTTCAAAACAAGTTATAATCAACAAGTGTCTATCAACCAATAGATCACACAATCGCTACATTCACACTTGTACACTGGACCTCGTCTATATTACAAAGCAACTTAACCTTACGCAGCAAATATCGGATGAAGAACAAAGACACTTTCTAATTACAAATGAGAAAGATGAAGTACATTGACGGCATTTTCAATTTCTCGGTCTAACCCTTTTTGTTAGTTCTTTAATCCTTTACGTTGGAGATTTTAATAAGGAGAAAACATTAGTTTAAGAGTTGTTGGAGGCTTTTGTAAAAATCAAGATTGCCCCGTGCAATAGTTTCTTCCAACATCAGTAGGTTTCCCAAAATCGAGTTTAAGCTCGTGCGATGCACTAAATAATTTACAAACTCACCTAATGAATTTTCACAAGCAACAAACAGATTTTTTTAAATTAAAAATTTTGAAGTCTCCAAGGTATTTGGACTTGGTCTGGGCCCCCGCCGCCTAGTGGAGCCCTGCCTCAAATGAAAGATCCTTCCCTGTAAGAAACTCTAGGAGGGGAAAATTGCGAGGAATGGGGCCAAGCATGGTTGGGGAAATATGTCTTACTTGATCCAACGAGGAGTATCAAGATTTCAAACTTAGACGTCTATCTGGTTGGTATTTGATTTTTGAGTTTTGATTTTGCTTTTAGGTTAATTTACCAAAAGTTTGCGCAATGTGAGTTCACTTTGATGCCAAATTTGCTTGAAAGCTAATGAACTTTGAGTGAAATCCAAGAATCCATGGCGATTAGGTGGATGAGGATTGCACGGCCCAACTCTTCAGTGGACTGGATGTTTTTAAAGCTATGCTGTCAAGGGCAAAAAGAAATTGATAGGGAAAATAGCGCATCAATTCAAACTAAAACTAACTTGAATCAAATCTTTTGTTTGTTTCTTTTAATGGGACCACTACCAATGTTCTAAAACTTTAAGTCTTTGGGTTGAATTTTTTCCAAAGTTAATAGGTCATGAGTTTGAATTTTCCAAGCCTCTATTTGCCTCAGTTAAAACCAAAGTCTAGCCTACATGTGAGAAGGAGTATTAAAATATTAAAATAATAAATTATACATTTATCTAATAACTTAAACTTTTAGGTTAAATTATCTAATAACCTGAATCACCATCGGTCGGCCTTCATTAATGCCCTTTTTTTTATCCCCTTCTTATCGTATACTTGTGATCAAATTTGGGGAGTACTAGCTTTGCAGCGTTGCAGCACGTAAAAAAGGCGCAACATTTGATATATTTATTATAAACCTATGATCAATGGGCTTGGGGTTTGCACGTGTTGATCTACTTCCCCCGTGTCTCCCTCCAACTTGCCAAAGTTCACTTCTCGGAACTCCATTGACTGTCATTGTGGTTCTCACTTGCTCACTGGATGAAGGAGATTGATTATCCTTTGTCAATCCTTTTGGCTTTCTTTCTTCTGTTTTAGTTGTTTCGAGGAGATCTGGGTTTATAAGTCTTCACTAGTAGTCTCGTGTTTCCCAAAATAAAATCGTTGACAAAATACCTTTTGGCAAAAGTTTAATATTTAATTTTCAATATGAATCTGGCTATGTGGCAATTTGATAGGAACTAATTTGCATAATAAGGATTGTCGATGATAACAAAGGCGAGTCTCAAGAATTTAAAGAATAAAGAACAGCAAATCGATAAAACTAGAAATTGGAATTGGATAAAAATTGTACAAGTGCTTGTACAAACTTGTACAAAATTTAACTGCCATTGTAAAGTTATCTTTGAAAATTAACAAATTACAACTAGCCCTGCTTCATCTCGATCATCCTTAATTACTCATTCTTATCACAAGTAGTTATAATCTCTGGCTTATATTCCAATTTGACTTTTCTACGGCCTTTGCTTACTACGGACTGTTTGTTATCGCACGACCATCACAACCTACTACTCGTCATTTGATGACATGGGTCTCGTGACATTAATTTGACATTGGCTATTCACCAATTTGTGATCGCATCGCCCGATTGCTCCATTGACAACCTAATGTCGACACTTTGTCGACCCACAATGAGTCAATGTATTTTTGGGAGTCAACAACTTAGAAGCTATTGATATTGGAGTCAGGTATTCTGTATCAAAAAAACAAAAAAAAATGGAATAAAAAAAAGGTCAAAAGCGTAGGGCAATTTTGAAATTTCAACCTATTGAAGCGGCATCTTAGATGGAAAGCCCGTAATGCAATCTGATAGTTTCACCAGTTCGATCCATCTCTTCGTTTACTTTTTGTTATTCAATATGGCTGACCGCCCACCAGATGTTCCCTTTTTTCCTTTCATTTTCTAAGTTTGTTAGGGTCCCTATAGATTTTCTTTCGGGTTGGCCGGGCCATTATCAAGAAAATACAGCCTTAAAGAATTTTTGGGAACCCTACATTTTGTCTATTGTTTCAATCTTCAGAGGGCTGAACCACCAAAGAAAAAGACATCCGGTTCGCTAGCATCCATCTGTTGCATGGACGATCTATTCAGGAGAGAGAGACATCTGCACTTGTTCTGGGGTTCATGGAGGAGACAATGGTTGGCCCAAAACATACAAATGGAGGTAGTAATGAAGTCCAGGGGTCACCGAAACAGACCTTGGGAGCTTCCTTGGAAACATGCACCCATCTCTCGCAAACTCTAGGGAACCTTCGACATGTTGATACTTAAATTTTAACAATCTATTTAGCTATTTACTGCATAAAAAATTAGAGACCGTTATCAGCCCTTAAATAAAAACATTAGTTAAATTTATATATATCTATTAGGAAGCATTTTAATTTAGTAGTAATAAGTCCGCACATATCTGCATTTAAATTGGATAGGCGACAGATGAATTTAAATCATTGATTTTGAACTCAATTAAATTAATTGGACCGAGTCCAAAAGAGTATGAAATTTTGGCCAAGACCATGGATGCTAGGAAGTCGAGATGCATAATTAAAATGTCAAATTGGAAAATTAATTTATGAAAAGCAAACTTGGGGAACAATTAATCTTGATATTATCAAAATTCAAATCTTAGAGGATAATTGAGCAAATTCATTTGATATTGTCACAAAAAGAGAAGAGAAGAGTTTCCTATTTTTAAGATAAGTACATCCTTTAAAATTCTAATAATTAGGAAACAAGGATATCTCTTACTCTTAAAAGAAATCCTAGTTGTCAGCCTATAGAAACTCTATTATGTTCCTTGTTAAATTATTTTAGAATTCGAAATGGAGTGTGAAGCGTGATTTGCAGAAGAGCATGAATCCAAGCGGTGAAAATTCGTTTCTTGTTGGATTATTCAAGCTTGAAAGTAGGCTCGAAAGGCCCGATCTCACCGTCAAAATTCGTGCACGCCTTCACTTCTTCAACAGAGTATCATTGAAGCCAAGGCCGCTGAGGCTTTCCCCGCACGACCTCCTCCATTCCGACGACGCCGTGGTGGCTCCAGTTGCCGTTGCACTGCGTCTCACGTCCGTCTCCATGCTGCACCACTTGCACCATCCGAACCGCACTGACGCAATACCCAGCCGGTCTTTGCACTGACACCGGTTCCTGCAATCTTTGAACTCTCAAAACAACCCGAGGAGCGCTGAGCCACGGTGAATCAGCCCCACCACTAGTCCGCCGCGCATACCCACAACGCTGGTGAACCTTCCAACTAGTTCTCTCGAGATCCTACAGTCCAGCATCTTGTCACCGTGACCGATCAAGCCTCTGGCGAGGCCGACATCTCCGTCACTCCTGATAAGCCCTTGCGATGCTCTCTCCCGTCCGTGATTTTCAACACTGGAGCTTCCTTCATTGGCGTCTCACATATTGAAGAAATAAAGTCAAAGAAGACCAAAGCTTGAAGCACGTGGTCCATTCCGGTAAAAAAGAATTACAGTAATTTTGGTCAAGTAAGGGTGCGTTTGGTAACATTTCTGTTTAAAAATTATTTCTAGGAACAAAAATAGAAAAAAAACATTTCTATTTCAGGAAACAATTTTTGAACAAAAAAATACGTTTGGTAAATGCTCCAGAAATATAAAAAGAATAGAAACACATTTGGTAAATTTGTATAATTTTTTTATTTCTTTTAATATTTTTATTTTATTTTTTCTATTTTCTTTCTTATTTTCTTATTTATTTTTCCTTTATTTTTATTTTTTATTTTTTCTTCTTTTGGCCGGTCGCGCCTCGGCCATGGCCGGCAACCGGCCAACGAGGGTCGATGGCCTCGCCCAGCCCGGCGCGAGGTCGGCCTCACCTTGGCTGGGCGAGGGCTAACCTGGCGGTGGCCCGGTGAGGCCGAGCGTTGCCGGCCGCTGGGCAAGCTTGGCCTCACCGGATCTGGGTGAGCTCGAGCTCGCCCAGCCAAGGTGAGGTCGAGCCTCGCCAGGGGCTGCGACGCTCCGGCGAGGTCGCTGGCCCTCGACGGCATCACCGGCCCTCGACAGCCGAGGCCGATGACCAGCCAAAGAAAAAAGAAAGAAAAAAAGAAGAAGAAAAGAAGAAAAAAGAGAGAAGAAAATGGAAGAAAGAGAAAAAGTGTTCCTAAATTTTGTTCCAAAAACAAGAAACAACTTTTTTTTTGTTTCTTGTTTCCGTTCCAGATGTGTTGTTGAAAACAAAAAAATAATAATAATTTTGGAATATAAACACAAACAAACGCGTTTCTGTTCCTTTTTTGTTCCCAAGAACAAGAAAATAGAAATTTTTGTTCTAGGGAACGGAAATAATTTTTAACAAACAGGCCCTAAGTACCCGCAGTGGATTTATCTTCTTTTGGATTTTGTCCAGAATTGACAATAGTCTTATAGGTTTTGTAATCTTACTAAAGCAAAAGAATACTATTTTGGCATGGAGATCGTAAAGAGTTTTGGGCGTGTAGCGACGGGCAGATTCCCCGGAGGAAGAATAGACAACATTTAAGGTGTATTGTACGACCCTACCACTAACTCGCTTGGCGCTAACCTCCACGAGAAGCATGAGCTCTGTTCGGTTCCCTTCTCTCCATATCAATGCTTTTCCCTTTTTTTAATGATCTTGGATGGAGCGAATTTGAATTTGAAACTTAAAATTTAGTACTCTGAACTTTCTTTTCTTTTTTAATCAGTGATGGAGAAGGTTACAATACAAACCAATTTCTCTATATTTGGATAGTATTCAGCTGGGAGTAATGCAGAAAAATTCGATATACACGTACACTAAGCAATTCTTTAATTGGGTTGTGATCTTCACCTTCTGCATGTTGTTCACTGTTTTGCTTCATCCTTTGAGATGTTATCACAAATGATAATGGTTTTCTAGATTACTAGAGAATTCGAAGCCCACAAATTCACAATGGAATCAACTATCAACTTTGTGAACATGCAAATAAGGATCTTCTGCATCGCTCTAGTTGAATGTTATCCAAGTACATAGAGATTGGGGTATATAATCCTATCCATCGCGGATTAAAAGGGAAGAAAAAAATCAAAACAGGAAAAGCTAAGCTTGAAACCCAAACTCTCGCAAACATAATCTTCTCATGATAAAATATAAAAAAACTTAGATAGAAAGACAAAGGGAACAACTCTTACTTCTCGTGGAGGTAGGCTCCTTCGAGCAAGTGAGTGGTGGGCTGCACAAAAGCTTGAAGCTGTTGAATATTTCTGTAGTGTGACCTTTGGAGTCCTATTCATGGGGCCTAATCTTCAGTTACATAAGCTCTCCAGGATTTTCTAGATCTTTTTTTCTTCATGGATTGTAGGTGGGAAGACAGGCTGCGGAAGAGGAGAAGAAGGTACAAAGAGAGATAGTAAGGGAGACAAGAGATTGACGGAGGGGATAGAGTGAAGGCGTAAAGTGGGCCTCACCATAAATACGTAATGATTAACGAATGGAGTGATTAATTTATTACATGTTTCAATAAATATTTCTTTTTCATTTTCCACTTGGCTTTAAATTTTGCAATGCTCTCATTTTAATTTTTTCAATTCGTGAAGAGAGAGAGGAATCAGCTTATTTTTTGTCCATGAGGCTCTAAAACCACATCAGATTATAAGCGGCTTCCTAAGAGGATTTTACGATTCATGCTTCTTATGCTGAGCTGTGATGACTCTGGCTTTGCATCAAAGACAAGCATTTGACATGCTTTGAAATGTTAGACAGCTGATGATACATGGGAAACAACAGGAAGAGATTTTGTGAGCTCACATCGCCTCTCAAAATTGATACATGCGTATCGCAACGTTCATAGTAAAATACATATACTTCAGTAGTCACATATCTGTCTAATAAGTTGTAAGAGACGAAAATTGGAAGGGGACAAAAACTATCATTCGACTATTGTTGGAGGGTCTGCAACTGCAGGGGCATGGCGAGAGGGAGAGAGGCATTGAGGTTGGTGGTGGGCCGTTTTCCCAGCCCTTACGATACGACTCTGACTCCACAAGCCGATGAGTTCCAAGAAGAAAGAGACTCTTGTGAATTCCGATGTGAAGCGATAAATCTTTTTCTTGGAAGTCTGTTACGCGAATGATGGAGATGCATGCAAAGAGAGCATAGACGTAAGCTGTCTTTTCTCAGGATGCATTTCCCGAAAATTGCCAAAATTCTCCATCAAAGGGCCTTAAACGTGAACTTTGTCTACACTGATGTTATGTAAGTAACACCGATATTAACACGCGACACACGACACGACATAACATGCCGACACGTTATTTCTAAAAAATAAAAATTCGACATGTTGTAACACATTAAATATTAAATATATATCTTTATATATACATAATAAATTATTATTTTTATGATTATTTTAATTAAATTAATTTGATTCAAATTTATAAATAAATAAATAAGCCTAGATACACTAAAAACATGAATCCACCATTTATTAACACCATTCATTGTTTCAATTTGATAAATTCAACTCTATTTTCATAATTCATAAAGCTTGAGAAAAAAACAAGTAATCCACATTATGGACTTGCATATTAGATATGTTGGAGGAAGAGAAAAAAAAAAACTTAAATGGTGAATTGTGTATCATGGGAAGTGGGAGTTAGAAGAGGAGAAAATTAGGTTTTTCTTTTTTTCTCAATTTATTATTTTTATAATTGTGTTATATATATATATTGACTTCTCATTTATTGAAAATTTTTAAAATTGATTTCCATATTAGAATCACGTGTCGAAAATTTATATGTCAGAATTCCAACTCGAGTGTCGAAAAGTGTTGGGAAAGTTGACCAGTTATCGAATTTTCCGACATGCTGACTAAGTGTTGGAGAATGTCGGATGAGTGTCGGACATGTGTCAAAGTGTCCGACATGACACGAAGACTCTTAGAAAGTGCGCTTCACAGGATGTTATGATGTGTTCAATTTTTCTTTTTCTATTTCGCCGGGTAACTATGTCGACCACTGTGGTTATTATCACATTGTACAGGGCCCTCAGCCCATTGCTTAGCAGACCCGGGCCTCTAGGTAGTAAAGAAGTAGCTGCAGGAGTGAGTCGGGCGCTTCAAATGCCATACCACTAAGCGCAAATTTTTCCTTTTGTATTTATATCATTTATTTTATTTGTACATTTATCGGAGCGACCCCTCATTTCTCTTCCGTCCAATTGACCCAACATTCACGTTCACAGAAATCCATGAGCTGAAAATTCATTGAAAAGTTTCAGGATTGTGGATTTCTAATGGTTGGTCAAGATAAAATGTCATAATATCGTCCTTGTAGAAACTTTGATCAACCCTATTCTCAAGACGTATCGTGACTAGATATACCTAAATTTATCAATTAAGCAGGGAAATTATAATTTTTGAATAGCCTTAAGATCAGAATCCATAGTTAAAAGTTGTGATATTTGCAATCTGGCCATCCCGATATGAGCAAATTGAGCGTTGCTCTTGCAAAACACACCCCAATTACATCAATCGCTAGTAATTTTAAGTAAGTTTTTTTTTTTTTTTAATCAACACTCAAGGTTTTGATATATTCAAAGTTAAGAAATTTTCTATTGGAGCGGGGGCTATCTGAGAATAGATTGCGCGGTCAAACATTGGTTAAAGAAAAAAATGAGGTGCCTAAAGTAATAATTGCAAAGAGAGAAGTACTTGTATTTGTTCAGAAAATCTAAACCCTCATGCAAAGAAAATACTAAAAATGCAAAAGTAATTGAAGGCCACCATAGTCCATGACAATGAACTTTTCAATATACAGATCTAGCTTAGTGTTATCGCTCTTGATTTCGAGAAGACTCCTTGAAAGAAGAGATATATGCTCTCATACTATACTCGATGAGGAAGAAAAAGCGAGCGGCTTCCCATATTTGATGCGTTTCTGTAGGGGTTGTTTGGACGTTAATTATGAAATATTAAGTATTAATCAATAATATAGGCGAATGAGAAGAGAAACGGGTAAGGAAGAGAATGAAAAAATTTCTTACCTAAAATATAGAGTAATCCTTGATGCAATTAGGAAAATTGTAGAAATTAAGAAGAGTTCTAGAAAGCCACTTCCACAAAAGTAGAAGCTCTTTCATGAACTTTTAGTAATCCAAATGGCTGCCATTTGAGGATAATACATTAGATTAGTTTGTAATTATATAACGATACAGCTAGAGGAATGGAGCAAGACAATGTCAACAATAGTGACAGAAGAATCCATCTGTACCTAAATAGAATTTTTGATTGACCAATTGGTCTAGGCTGCTAGTGTCGAGGTCCCGGTCAACCACCGAGGATATGGGTTTAAGCGTCCATGAGGCTGGCATGGGGTCCTTGGACTAGGGTGTTGAGGTTGTGGGCCCAACCCTAAGTTCCCAGTGTCTCAAAGTATAATATCTCTTGATGTCTCTCCAAAACCTTATGGACAATCTCAACCAGCAAAGAGAAACAAATGCACTAACATTTAGCTAGCCCTCAAGGTCCTTGGTGACTCGAATGTCCCATGATTTTGATGGTGATGTAATTGGGGTGTTACTGTTAGAGAAACAAATACACTAAGACTGTGTTTGTTAGTCAGGATAAAATTCATAATAAATTATTCTATCCTACATTTGATGCCTACTCAAAATAAAATAAAGTCGGATATAAGAGAGATATAAACTAAATAAAATTATTTCATGAGGGAGATGAGATAATGACGGATAGGATTCCTAACATTCATATTAGAAAAGTTATTTTTTCGAATAATAAACTTCTTAAATTAATAAAATTAACAAAATTAAAAATATATTTCAATATAATAATACTTGAATTCTAATATAAGAAATTCAAAATAAAAATAAACAATTAGTTATTTTAATTTAATCTTATTTTATTTATATATTTGAATTTAATTCTATTTTAGAATATAGATTCAACGTGTTTATTACATATTTTTGGTATTTTAGAATTTTAGGTATATCAGTATAGCTTACTATTTAATAAAATTTTATTAGAGAGTGAGGGAAGGGGAAGAAAGAAATAACAAATAAATTAACTAAAAAAGAGAGAAAAATAAAATAAAATAAGCAAATAAAAATGAAGTAGGCAAAAGTGTCGCGAGAGACTTTTATCATCTCTATTTGTAAAATTTTTGATTCATTTATACTAATATGCCATTTATACCAAATAATGTAAATAAATATGATGTGAATATATTTGACTGTGGTCACCACGTATTAGATAGAATATAATAAAATTCTTGGATTTCATATATTATCTTATCCATTCCTATCTTAGTTAGAAATTTGAACAATCAAACATAGCTAACAGCCTAACAATGTTAGTGAAATTTCAATAACAAGTGTTGCTTGGTAATTCAATTCGAAGTTGTGGGATAACTACCCTTAATAGGTTCTCCAATAGTTGTATTTCTCTCGAACGATTTCCACCGATTAACTTCACCTTCCTTTATTTTAAAGAGTCATGTATTCAAGCTTTCACGATCTCCTGACTTTTAGACAGTTATCCCATTTGAAGGTGCGTGCTCCTCACTCCACGAACTTGTTTCGAAAGTAGCAACCTTTCCCTCCGAAACAACATGCCCACTTTGATTTTTAACTGCTTTGTCGATTGTGAATCCTGCAATTGCACTTTAACGCTTCTCAGTCGAAGACCTGTTGGTCAATCTAATGTCTTGACTTGAGTCAGTTACCATAATCCTGTGCTTTTCAATCCTCTGAAGAACTATGATGGTATGCTGCTCTTTTTTCATCAATATTCATGCCAGCATTCATAACTTTGTTGTTCATCTTCGTATATTGACAATTGAACATGTGCCATCAAAGTGAGTCGATGTCGATCACCAAATATTAACTCCTATAGTCATCAACAAGATGTCTCGTGCGTGATGACGTTAGCTTGTTTTTCACATGACTATTTGTGCTCACGTGCTAATTGTTTGTATTCATGAATCGAATATTTTGTGTGTAAACAATACCCAACCATCTTTGAGGCCCAATGAAAGCTATTCATAAGAAAAGGTATCATTAAGACATGTATCTATCTTTATATTTAAGAATACATGTAAAAAAATTTGTAATTGATTTTTTAATATTATTATTTTGGGGGCACATCCATGTTATTTCCAATGCAGCTCCTACTCATTGGCAACCTGATATCAAAACATTACTTTCAATGATATAGTCTCATTTATTTCGTTTATAACTTAGGACCAAGAAATCTATAATTAGTGTTGGAACACAGGTCTCTATTCATTTTCCATTGAAATTCTTTTCTAACAGCTGGAACTTCGTTGCTAGAAGCTTTAACAATAGTGTTCTCATGTATCAGGGCATATTTGCCAAGGTCTTGCTTCGGAAACTAGTTAGGAAGTCACCGCATTGTCCCTTGATCATATTATTACATCATTTATTTGATAGCAAAGCATTTACTATCAAAGGGACCAAAACAATTAAGAACCAAAGTATTGACTTGGCCATAACACCCATGCTTCGGTAGGAAATCATCCGCGTGATTTTTTATTTTTATTTTTATTTTTCCGTTAATGCACCCTCCCAATTGACAATTACCGACGTCGATCTTTTGGTTTTAACGGAAAGGCAAATTTTCCTTTTTCCGGAAGCAAAACGCGAATAATTTTTCTTCAATGTTTTGTGGGGAAATCAAGAGGGCCCCGGCTTGGCTTAAAAGCCAGGCATACATGCACCATAATTGACAAAAATCTAAGGAAACTCAAAAGTCATATGAGATCAAATTGTACTTTTTGTACCGTAATAAAGAATGAGACGAGGAATTTTATTTTAAAAAATACGGATGGATAGAAGGGTGAGGTGACGGAAGCAAGACCTCAAAAGAAGGTTCTAGAAAATGTTGCGTGGCTGGAGACGAGAGATTCTCTGTAACGGCATGGGAGGAGCACGTCACTTCACCGAGAGATTAACGGATTTCGGTTCGAGGAGATAAAAGAGAATCGGCTGATGGGGCTGAAGACGATCGAGCTACTGTTCCGCCGCCGCCGTCCGCCGCCGTTCGCCGCCATTCCGGATCTCAGCTGCGTTGGCTAATGAGCCGGACTCGCGTCGGTACCGGTTTGGCTCTGCTCTTGGCCGAGCTGATTCGAAGGTTGGAATCCTATGCGAAGCCAGGATTTCGTTCGTTGGTTGAATCGCGAAAGGTCCTGTTGCCGATTGGAGCGTTCGTCGCGATGCCAACGTCACGGGCCAGGTAATATCTATTATTATCCTTGCTATCGAGATCGATGTTCTTTCTTTTAGGATCAAAGCACGCGTTGGGCGCGAATGGATTGTTGCCTTGCTCCGAGTGCTGCTGGTTGATCTTACTTCGAATCAGCCCGTGAATCCGTGCCTGAGACAGCGTAATTTTACTTCCCGATTTGTTGACCACCGAGTGTTTGATAATATGCCTCTCAGTCACTGACGTTGAATGGATTGCGGTTTCGTTCGAACTGAAGATGCGCAGACGTAGACTCATTATTTTCTTGGTGCATTGATTCGATCCGGGTTATGTTTCATCATCATCAGGATTGATTCTGAACGTGTTCTGTTCTTTTCGTCTCTTCTTTGTATTTGGCATGTTTCTTTGCTGCGTTCGATGACAATGGCCGCTGACGAGAGGAATCGGAATTCAAACTGATGGTCCAAGTATCCGTCTCTAAGCTCAGAGGCACGGCACTTGTTTATCCAAGTATGTTTCTGTTCCCATGTTCTGCGTTTGAGTGATTATGGCCTGTGTGAGTGACGGTGATCCGGTAGGGAATGGAGAGGCCGATAATGAAATTGAATTGGTTCCGTGGTGAACCGAGACTGTGATGGAGATCCGGAGATGGTTGCCGGCATCAAAGGCAGATGTTGAGGGGAAGGAGGTTTCCGGGAAGGAAGTTGACATTTCTTGATCTCAAGGTTTCACTGGCAATATAGTTTTGTCATATTTATTAATGACGCTTCATTCAGCATTTTGAATAAGGGGAAGAAATCATCAACTCTAAAAAATCTGACAGCATATGAGCGGTTTCAAATATTGGAAGAGTTCGATTTGATGCTCCCTTCCTCCAAGTTCTTTACAACTTGTCAAGTACCAAATTATATTTAATACATTTCTCTAAATAGCATGGTATATCTATAAAGGATAATGTTTTTGAAATGAAACTCAGTTTGTTATAAAGAAACTATGTTGGCTGACTACCTTTTCTAAAAGGTTTGATGTTTTGCGAAAAATATGGTAAGTTTAAAAGTCAGCAATACTTCTCAAAATTTAATTTGAATTTGGGTCAAAACCAGAACTAATGATTATTTGGATTTAATGCGAATCACTAAATTCAACTTTTTGACGAACTACATTGGGTAGATTTTTAGTAGGCTCGGCTTGCTAACTTGCATGTTTTACAGTATGTTAAATGTTTGACATAGCAAGAGTCAATATTTGAAGATTCTCAAAGGGAAGTCATGCATATCTTTTGGTAACAGTGGTTACCAATGTAAAAAAATAAAGTATTTTGAAATGTAAGTTGTGACATGCTTTTAAATCGAAAGCTTCAACAACATTAATGTTTTCGGCTGCTTCTTTTAACATTCTTTACAAGTATAGTAAAGTGCTGTATAGAATTGCTCTTATTAGTGAGACTTATATTATCATGCTGGTTATTATGTTTTGATGTTTCATAGTTGGTTCCATCTAGAAGGTACCGATAATCAATTGAAATCATTTTATGGCATATTTTCTCTTAGAAACAATGAGAAATCTTTGCAGGTGCATTACAATGTCAAAAGATTAATGATTGGATAGCGGGAACCTGAGAATTTATTTTTGTTCGAAGATTTTGGAAATGTTAAATTGATTTTGATCAAAAGATTGGAGTACATCATTGATCTTGTGAGATTTTGCAGGACAATTGCACCATTACTAAGGTCTAGAAGATTTAAGCTTATGAATTCTTGCTTTGATACAATGTGAGATTTTGTAGGACTATTATAACTGTTCTAAAAGCTTAAACTATTAGATAAATATGTGGTTTCATATTTATTCATTTTTATCTTATTCTTTTTTTTTCTTTTTGAAATGTGTATAAGGTATTACTAATTCTATTAAGAAGTCTCAAGATTGGATGGCCATCTTGGGTATGACGGTTTTGCTAAAAGGATATCTTTCAAGGAAAATAACATAAAATATTACCGCAAGGTTAATATCATAAGAGACATATGAGGCATAAATGTCAATTGAGTTTCTCTGACTTTTTTTGAAGTATACAGTTTTACATAGAAATCAAAGGAGGACCGGACTTTAAAATAGCATTAATGGATCACATGAAGAAATGTTATTTTCGACTATGTCACCACGTTGACCCATCCCGATAGAATAGCATATAGCATTTGTAGTCATGATTGTCTAACATTGATTGAGAGGGGTTATGATGGCTATGGTTCGATGTTGTTGTTTTTGTTAGTGGTGGTTGTTTAATGTTTGAGCAACCTTCAAGTTATTTTATAAAACTTAGTTTTTTCAAAAATGTATTGCAATTAACGTTGCCCAAGTGAAAGAATGTTGAAAATACTTATGTTAGTGGGTTAACATTAATTGCACAATATTTTAGTTTGTGAAACAGATTGTTATAAAGTTAATTAAACGAGACAATGCTAAATCACCAAGTTCGTTCATGTAATTATATTATATTGGGCTTAGCACATCTTAGTTAACAGTGATCGTAGTAGAATGGTCAATATAGGTCAGTATTTTAATAATGACTTGTGATAGATGACTCTTTAGAATATGCTATGTAAATATGTTATAATCCTCTCTCCTCTCCTAATTTCATACTTACTATTTATCCAATGAGACCGTCCAAAGGAGAAGAAGGACAGGAAGACCTACTCTCGAATTCGTACGATTTCATTTTTTTTATTAGTTCAAGAATGATGTTTGGCTAAACTAGCTACGTGTTTTTTATTTAAGGATAGGTATTTCTAAATTATGTATACCAATTTTAGGTTGTTGAATTTCTTACATTATCAAGCCCAAAACATGGAGTGAAACGGCAAACTGTTTTTTCAAGCCAAGCCCTCAAAAATATTGTGAAAATATCCTTCATCGATTTACTTACCTTGATGCATGAATATTTTAAAGACTAAAAGAAAAAAAGGGGCCAAAATTCTTATATGAAAAAAAAAAAAAAAATCACATATGGGCATAGTAACGTAAAACACCACAAATTCTCTGGTAATTATTTCCACTCATGTTTCATTTTTTTTATTGTCAATTAAACATATAAATAAATGTTGCGTATCTGGGCAAGCTTCCGAAACACATGTTTTTGCATCGGGCGGGCTTGGGCCTATGGAAGGTCCCTGGAAAGTCCGAACTTGAGTAGCTTTGGCCCGAGCCCATCTAGGTCCGCACGGTGATCAGGTCTAGTTCAAACTTTAAACCCACGACACATAAAAGACAATTCCTATGTTAGTAGCTACACGTCGACTGATTTAGCAAAGTTTGGTGATAGAGAATGCTCATACGCAATTTTGCCATGTTTATTGAATATTGATTGTTTTTGCCACTCCTCCCATATATTTGGAAACCCATTGTGATTTTTTCTAACGATGTGGTGAATGAAAATTTCTTGACATTTTGTGCATGTAAGAATCGTCTTGTTCATTAGATTTGATGACGTGCTAGCTGAAAATCAGAAAAACAAAAACAAAATTCTCGTGATTTGGGAGAAATGCTAATCATTGCAAACAGATTGAACATTGGTTCCAATTTTTTTGACCCCTTTAAAATTTTAATGTTATATGCTTTCACAGACGGCTTTCTAAACCTGGGAGAAATTATTTGGGATTGAGAGAGAGAGAGAGAGAGAGAGAGATCTATGCAAAGATGCAATGAAAATACAAGCTCCTGCACATTGACGCATAAATAATCTTTCTTGCTTCGATACTTCCTCAGCATTTCATTGATTCATATATTTATAGACGAGGGAAAAAGAAAATCACTCCCCCATACACTATTATTGTTGTCTCATAGTTACATGATTGATTGAATTAATATGCCATGCTTTGGTGCTAATGTTGGTTCTACGACAATGGTCTCATACTGTGACATTATATACACCTCCCAAAGTTAATCCATAGATTGTCCAAGTAGGATCTTGAAGAACGCATTGAAAAATGATTGCTCCCTCACCACACTGAGGTCTGACACAAACCCGCACCTTTGCCCATGGCAAAACTCCAGAAAATGTGCTGTCATGGCGTACCCATCGTTCCATCTAGAACTAGACCCTCACTGGTGGCCAACTTGCTCAGAGTGACAGGCCTTGCCTAGCCAGATGACGGGACTGCTCACAGTTTTGCAGAAGAGGTGAGCAAAGGATCATGACTTCAGAGACCTTACCTAGTTGTGCAAAGGCAAAAGGAGATTCAACAAGAAGAATGGATGCACCTAGATCTAATGAGAAGCCGAAGTAACCCCGTGACCTGTGAAGCTTATGTTAGTGATCTAAGTTTAAAATTGATCGAGACCACTTGCATAACATTTTTGAATTAAAAATAAAATGTAATGAAAGTGCATTTGATTTTTCTAGCGTAAGTAAGTCTCATATTTATGAATATCAGGTTCATACAAGTAAAAAAAAAAATTAACCATGATTCCTAATCGAATTGAATTGTACGTTAAATCGATTAAATTAAAACCCTAAAGTTACAATTGGTATAAGCTTGGGATATTTTGCGCTAAGTCTTTGGCTTAGTAAACCCATTAACTTTCCTTTTAATAGGTTGCCCGAGAAAGGTGGCGGACTCGCGATAGTACTCCTCCATGATAATCTAAGGTTCAATGACTTTCTATCTAGAATTTATGCGTAAGTATAAATATAAAAACAAAAGAAAAGAAAGGAGCATGTTGAGCTTAGATGGAGAGCAACTGTGACCATGCAAAAGCCCATGAAAGAGACTCAGCCCATGTTTTCACCGCGAGGATTTCCTCTGACCGTTTTCACAATTCCTGTCTAAAATGCTAGTTACACGCTCGGGTTTAGGGAAGGCCATTTTCGTCGTTCACATCCGAGAAAGAGAGAGAGAGAGCAGAGAGATTTTTCGAACGAAAGTTCGCCCTTGGGAGAAACATTTCACCGTCTTAGCTGCACCACTGGCGAAAAAATCCTGTGAGCGAAATAATCTCCCTCTATCTTGTTGGTTTTAACTCTTCCGAACGCCACTCACCATTTCTATCTGCGGTTTGCATTCCAGTTCGCCTGTAGAGCCATGTCGAGATTCCCCTGTTTGACTCTGTTTCAGGATCTAGGAGCTTGAATTGTTGAGTTCCCGCTCACTCTACTCTTATCGGTGTGCTTCTTCATCATTGACACCTCAAAGGATCTCTACTCTTATATTTGCTCACTGGCCGAGGGGATATATTCGTTTTGAACAAAGTTACAATCGTGTCTCTTGTTACGGTTCTTCTTATATGTAAAGAAATAGGTATAGATATAAGGTCGTGATTATTCGAAAACTGGCATCTAATGAGTCTGTTTTGATTATTTGGGTCTGATGTTTGTGAAAATACTTAAATGAAACGACGGACATACTCGAGGAATTTCTTCTGGATTATAATCATTCATATGTTCATAGCATGATTCAAATCATGATTGGTAATTTCGATTCACCCATTTCAACCCTGTTTCTTAAGATTTGCATGTGTGGCCGAGAGTTACTACGATTTTTCTTGTTTTGTTGTTCTATATTTTCATGTGGGTCCTGGTGCCGTTCAATGGCGATTGCTGGAGAGGAAATAACTCAAGATCGATGACTTGAACGTTAATCTCTTTCAATGGTTGGTCCATAGCTTTCCTTCTATCCACTTGATTCGGTCGTATTTGGATGTGGCCGTAAGTGTTGGGTGACTGGTGATTGGAATGATGACTGGCGGTGGCCCCGACCAACGGCGGCAGCAGCGGCATCGGTCTAGTGACTGGAGGTTGTTGATAGAGAAGCGTGTCATTTTTGGTTCAAGAAAGAATAGACATGAATCATTGTCGAAGTTTTGGTTTTCTCGTAAGCGTGGGTTCCAGGGTTGTTACGAAGAAGATGATGGGGGCAAGAAAACGAAGTAAAGAAATTGTAATATTTTTATATCTCTTGAGTGGTCACGAGGTAAATTACTATACAGCAAGGAAAAGCTCATTCTCAGAAGTTGGGGATGAAATTTCGAGGAAGACCACAAAAGTTGGCTTCATGACCGAGATCACGAGAATCCACTGCCCTAAAGTTGTTTGTCTGGTTGTGATCTTTATTAGTCCCTACTTTTGTGGGCCACAAAGAAACTCGTGTGTGACGCAGTTGTACGCGGTCTTCGTTCTCCAAAGTTCGAATATTTTATTCTTTGTTGACCCTGCCCCAAAAAAGGTAATGCATCTTTGCCACTAGTAAAAGAATAAATCAGCAAGAAGATCAAGGGGTGGGTGAACCTAGGTTGCACCGATATGGCGTGACACGACACGACACACGACACGTCGATACGTTATTTCTTAAAAATAAAAAATTTCGATATGCTAAGACACGTTATATATTAAATAAATATTTTTTATTTCTAATTTATAAATAATTAAATAATTAAAAAAACTTATTATAAATGTTGAATGATTAGTGTAAATTTATAATAAGTTTTTTTTATTTCATTATCCCAAATTTACTTTTATTTCTTTAAAATCAAACCCCGTCCCTCACAAAAAAAAAAAACCCGCGGGCCCAAACTCCCTCCCTTTTTTCCTGTCGACAGGCCCCACCACCTGACAGCCGTCCCTTCCCCTCCCTCCTGTCATTTCCTCCTTCCTCCAACACGCAAGCCCCTTTTTTAATCTTTTATTTTCCTTCACAGTTCTCAAAACCCTAGCAGCACAGCACCTTTTTCTCCTCCTCCTCAGTCCTCGCCGCACGACGCCTATCTCCAAAAGCATCGAAGACTCGCAAGAAAAGCACCAGCATCCGCTGAAGGAGCGGAAAAAGGGAGTAACCCAGAAAAAATTTCAGTGGAAGGGATCGGAAAAGAAGGCGGAACGCAGTCCCTGTGCGTGGAGAGGCTGCACAACGCCGCGAACTCCTCCTCCCCCTTGCTGCCGCCGCCGCCCCACTCGACGACGCCGCCCTCCCCCACGAGTGCATCCCTCGTGAAGTTCCTCCTCACGGCCCTCGCCTCACTCTTTTCTCTTTCTCTGGCCAT
The DNA here is from genome assembly GCA_014182885.2 of Eucalyptus caleyi. NCBI lineage: Eukaryota > Viridiplantae > Streptophyta > Magnoliopsida > Myrtales > Myrtaceae > Eucalyptus > Eucalyptus caleyi. The sequence continues at coordinate 37,158,641 of CM024470.2, read as the reverse complement.
CTCTCGCCGTCGCGGGCTCGCCTTCACTCTCGGCCTCCACCCTTCGGACACGTGTGTCGAAGCGTGTCCGAACGTGTCCGAGCGTGTCCGAGCGTGTGTCGACGTGTCTCGGAAGCTCTGGCAACGTGTCGGTGCTACCTAGGGGTGAACTACATGAAAACAGAGTCTCAAATTTTCAGCAAATAGTTGTTGCCGATTGGATGGCTTCTTCATTGGAACCCAAAAAGATTTATGACGTCTTCTTGAGTTTCAGAGGTGCAGATTTGCGCAACAACTTCATTGGCCATCTTTACCAAGCTTTACACCGAGATGGAGTATACACTTTCCGAGATAGTGAGGAATTGAAAAAGGGAGATCAAATATCGCCAGTACTTATGAAGGCTATCGAAGAATCGTGCATCGCAATCATCGTTTTCTCTGAGGACTATGCTTCCTCAAGGTGGTGCTTGGAAGAGTTGGCGAAGATTATAGAGTCCAAGGAGCAAAAGAACCTCATTGTTCTACCAGTGTTTTATAAAGTGGACCCAAGAGAAGTGAGAGAGGGTAGAAAGAGTTATCAGAGATCTCTGGCTAGGCACGAGTTTAAGTTTGGGAAGGATTCTGAGAAAGTGAAGAGATGGAAGAAAGCTCTTTCCAATGCTGGGAATTTGTCCGGGTGGCACTTTAATGATGGGTAAGTAGAGTGGAGTCCATTTTTTCTATAAGAAAAGTAATCTTTACAATTAAGTATGAATATTAAAAAAAAAAATAATAACACACACATGCTTATAAGTATAGATGCTTCATCTTATGATTCCTGAAAATTCTTATGTCTGTTAAGTTTTAGTTAGTAATTCCATAAGAGAATTGGTGAATCTAAGTGTAGTTAAGAAAGATAAATAAAATTTGGCAAAAGATAAGAAAAATTGATATTTAAAAGAAGAATAAACTTGACAAGTAACTCAAACGAGAATTGTTAACGTAAGATTAGTTGGTAACTTAATTGAAGAAAATTTGTTAAGTCACTTAAATTAAGATTGACAATCTCAACAATGAGTAAGTAAGAAACTCAAATGAGAGCTAGGAACCCAATAGAAAAGTTGGCAAATTAAAAGAACAAGTAAACATTGATAAGTAGCTGAAGTGAGATTTGGTAATCCAAAACTTTTAAGTCATTATCTAACATTATCAAAGATGGTAAGTCACTCTAATTATGTTAGTAATTTCAAATAAAAATTAGTAAATTCGAGGCTGTAAGTTACGCAAATCAAATTTTGTTAGTTTGTATGAAATGGGTAATGTGCAGTTTATAGCAAGTAGTTGGTGATTTTATGAAACTATTGGCAAGTCACTAACAAGTTATGTGAAAGAAAAAGTCACCGATTTTTCTTTTAATGGCAGTTTTTTTACAATTACCAATATTTATTAAAATTCACCAGCATGAAAAAAAAAAAAAAAAAATCTAATTTTGGGCATCAAATGATAGAATTATGCCTTTAGCTTTTGCTAAGCCCTGTTTCATTTGGATAAGGTTATGGCTCTTTCTTTTGGATCCTTGTTGCCCTCCTCAATGTGTAATAAAGGTTCTAGAAATTTTATCAATGGGCTATTGAGGTCTTCTCATTTCATTTTGGTAAAATTGAGTTCCGTAGATTTTCCATTTTGGTCGATTAAGTCTAAAGTCGTTACAACTGGCATTTTGAGTTCAAAAAATCACATGTGGCTTTTCATGGAACAGAAACTTGGCTTTTTTCAATAATAGAAAATCGACACTGGGACTTTATTGGCTGAAATATTCACTGGCTCATTTGAACAGAATAAAAAATTAAAACTTGATTGACCAATGGACAAAATGTTAAGTAGTATTATTGCGCTTTCCCCATTTCTTAGGAAGGAAAAAGTTCACAACGCTTGATACAGGCTGATTACTGTTTACGAGCCACCTAAAGGCAATGACATCGTGCTTCAGGGTATCTAATAATTTTGGAATCAAAACTATAATCACCGTTTAATGATCTAAGGAGTGCTTTTGATTAAGCGTATAAATAAATCACATATTTGTCATGTAAATTGTCATGTATAAATCAAGAGAACATGAGTCACTTGGATAACTGAAGGTTAAAACCTTGGAACTTATTTTGATTGGTGTGGAGCTCTTGGAATTCTAGTTTCCCTCGGTGTGAATACATTGGCTGTCATTAACTGAAAATGTGAGCATTGCTTTGTCATTGTTGGCAATGTGCTCTCGTTATTTGTTTATTCAAATCACTAAAATGATTCTACAACTTGTTTTTCTGTTTTTGTAAGGGACGAGTCAGAGCTTATACAAGAAATTGTGAACAAGATCTCCACTTACCTAGACCGTCCTTTACATGTTGCTAAGCATCCGATTGGCATATATTCCCGAGTCACTGAGTTGAAATCAATGTTAAAACTTGAGTCTAATGATGGTGTTCCTATGGTGGGATTATGGGGACAGGGAGGTATAGGGAAGACATGTTTAGCAAAAGCTCTTTACAATGCTCTGTTCAGAAAATTTGAGGGTGCATGTTTTCTAGCAAATGTTAGAGAAACTTCAAAAGATAGCAGGGGTTTGGTTACTTTGCAAGAAACAATACTAAACAATATACTATTACCGCAACAAAGATTAGAGGTGTCCAATGTGGATGTAGGTAGTAATCTAATACAACGTAGACTTGGTCGCAAAAAGGTTCTCTTGATCCTTGATGATGTGGATGCCTTGTGCCATTTGAATGCTTTAGCAGGAAAAGGCGAGTGGTTTGGTAATGGAAGTAGGATCATCGTTACTACAAGAGATAAACAATTGCTAACTTGTCACCGGATAGATCAAGATCATGTATATAAAGTTGAAGCACTAAGTAACAGTGAAGCTCATGAGCTGCTTAGTAAGCATGCTTTTCAAACACACCAAATCAGAACAGATCTAGTGGATGGTGCTCTGAAATATGCTAAAGGCCTTCCTTTAGCACTTGAAGTGTTGGGTTCCTCATTATGTGATACAACAGAAGATGTATGGGAAAGTACAATAAAGAAACTTTCTAGGAATCCCGACAAAGACATTAATAATGTGCTCAAAGTGAGTTTTGATGGATTAGATGAAAATGAGAAAGAAATCTTTCTCCACATTGCATGCTTCTTTAAGGGGTGGGCAAGAGAGCATACAAAGAAAGTTCTTGATAGTTGCGATCTTGAGACAATTGTGGGATTTGATATTCTCATTAAGAGGTCCTTGATAAGCATTGAGGGTGGAATCCTACAAATGCATGACTTGATTCAAGCGATGGGTATGGATATTGTGAACCGAGAATGTAGAGATGATCCTGGAAGACGCAACAAACTATGGTTGTATGATGATGTCGTTGATGTTCTGTCACGTGACATGGTAAGACTTGTGAGTAAGATCAAATTTTTGCTACATTTTTTACTCTTTTACTGAAAATGCATTGTCTAAATTAGTTGTGTATTACAGGGAGATTGTGCTGTAAAAGCCATAGTGTTGGCACTACCTGAGCCAACAGAGATGCATATCAATCCCGATGATTTTACAAAATTGAGAAGGCTTAGATTGCTCATCTTGCACAACGTGCATAGTTCCTTTCAAGGTCCTATATGTCTTCCTAGTGAGCTTAGATGGTTTGAATGGCCTGGATGTGCTCATGAGAATCCAAAATTTTCAGCTAGTCCAAAGAAATTAGTGGGACTTAATATGAGTAAAGGCAATATCACAGAAGTTCTAAAACAATTTAAGGTACGCATTACCGACATAGACCTTTTTATTATCTACTTAATTTGTATATGTAGATGCGTATTATACGTATAGTATATGAAAGGAAGTGTTGTTCCTCTATTTCAGGCACCAACTTGCTATTTTCTTTCAAAAGACCCTAATTACTTATGTTAGATAAATTTTTACGTGCAGCAAAATTGACATTTGAAAAATTAAGCGAAAAACTTCATTAGAAATACTCAATGGAAACATTTTTGTTAATAAAATAAAAATAGAAAGAAGTTTTATACATATATGTGGAAAGAGAAAGATATTGCAAGATTTAAAATTTTTCTACGAAGGCCATTGCATCATTAAAAAATTCGACTTTTCATATTGAAATATGTGATAGATAAAAAAAAAATCAATTTCATGTATATGTCCATGGTATAATATCTGTAGAATAAATCAAGGATACTTGATGGAAGGAATATTAAAAAAAAAAAAAAAGATTGGAATCTTTTAAAGTAGGAGATCATCTTTGCCTTATGTATGGTATCGATAAAGTTTGGGTATTTTTCAAACCTAATATCTCTAACTATCGACTTAGATGTATTTCAAAATCGATCAAATCTACCTAGCGATGAATTAATGCAATTTGTTGTAAGTTGTTTACATATAAAATTTTTTATTTTACAAAAACAAAATTGTATATTAATCGAAAAAAAGGGAAATAAAACTATGACGTGTCTACCCGTTGACATGTATATAGAAGTAAATTACCCAAGGAGTTGCTGGTTCAGTGGTAGGCCACGTACCCAATGCACGTTCAGCATCAATAAAACTGGCTGAGTCGAAGGTTTGAAAGCAAGCAAGGCATTGTTAATTGCTTAAATAATTTCTTAAGGAGCAGCACTTCCAAGTGGACATAATAGTGTTTATTAGGAACTTTGCCAGTAATGTGTGTCCACAACTAAATCAATGTCAGTGATCCAGTAGGGGCATTCACTAGTTTCTTAATAGAAAGTTAGAACTAGATTTTGAATTGAGTACATGAAATTTTTATTTTCTTCCAAATGTTTTTCAAAGTTGGCTTCATCGTACTTGCATGACTTCAAAAAAAAAATTATTAATCTTTACGCATGTACGTTGTGAAAGTGTTTATATCCCCCATTTGTCTACGATATATAGTTAAAGCCAAATCTAGTGGAGTCTTCATTCCTATGCTCGCCACATGGTACTTCACTTTATTTTTGTGATTGCCATATGACATCACACGTGAAATAGTTTTGTCACATAGTCCACATCCACACTCGCCATGTGGCACTTTACATGCTTCTATGGTTGTCACATAGCATGACGTGTGGCATAGTTCTGTCATGTGGCTTGCATTTGCATGCTCACCACATGACACTTCACTTGAATTTTGTGATGCCACATGCATGACACATGACATAGTTTTATTCCAAGCTAATTTTCATCTGCTAGATTTGCATGAGGAGTACTAGTTTGGGATTTTTTGTTAGATAAAAATTAGTTTGGGATAAATGTTTATTAAGGGTTTTTGTGAGATGAAAATTAATTTGGGGTAAATTTGAATAATGATTTGGGATTTTTAATGGTATTTATTCTAACTTTTTTAAATAATTGTTAACCCAATTTTATTTGTGATCTTTTTTGTATTGTGTATTTATATATTTTCATTTTTTTCAAATAATCTCTAAAATGTAAAATGATGAGAGTTAGCTCTAATTTGCTAATCTGTATATGCACGCACGTGTGTGTAAGTACTGGTAAAGTTTTTAAGTTTTTAGTAATTTCTACTCAGAAACCGGAATAGAAGGTTTCGAGTTGTATGATCTACCAAAGGTCCTTGCTTCCTTCCACCTTAAGAGTGTGGTGGCCAGAGCTTATGTAATTATGAGATATACGCCAGGTCAATATATAGATTATATAACAGTCAAGGATATGTAATTATCCATGAGAAACCCAATCTTCTCCTGTTTTGTGTAGCCAATTTTATAATCCTCAACCAAGCCAAGCCCCTCCAATTAAATTATTATATTGTTAATGATCAATGTATAAAACCATGGACAACATGAATGATGTTCGAAATTACATTACCATCATTTCACAAGTTTGACTCCCCGTCTATGTACAACAACTTACATAGGCCAATGTGTAGACTCAATAGCAAATCACTTCTTTAAAAAAACAAATTGCTCCATATATTGACAACCTAAAATATAATAATTTTAGAGTGTTCATCAAAGTTGGTTTCTCTATTTTTGCAGGCCTTCCAAAATTTGAAGTACATTAATTTCAGTCACTGCGAGTTGATGGTTCGCACGCCAGACCTCTCGTGTACTCCAAATCTCGAGGAATTAGATTTTAGTAATTGTAAAAACTTGGTAGAAGCCCATGAGTCCATCGCATATCTTGACAAGTTGTAGGTGTTGAATTTAAGCATGTGAAGTGAACTTAGTGTTTTTCCCAATGTGCTCATGTCAAAAAATCTACGAGTTCTCAATTTTTATCATTGCACGAAATTTGAAAGGTTCCCTGATATTTCACATAAACTCGAAGGTTTTGAAGTGCTTTTCTTAGAAGGGGTTGCTATTAAAGAACTTCCTACATCAATAGAAAATCTTGTCGCTTTGAAGATAATGTATATACATCATTGCAAGAACCTGGAACATCTTCCATCTAACATTTATAAGTTACAAAACCTTGAAGACTTGGGCGTTCAGCATTGCCCAAATTTAATCGAGTTTCCACGATACGAGAATTCAGTTGATTCATGCATGAAGGCCGGACTTTCAAATTTACGCCAATTAAACCTTACAGGATGTAATCTGTCTCAAGTAGAGTTTCTTGAGAATCTTTCCTGTTTTCCACTCTTGGAAGACTTAATTTTGTCAGCAAATAATATTACTACCCTTCCTTCAATCAATAAGCGTGATCATTTGGTTAGATTGAGAGTTCAAGATTGCCATCAATTACAAGAGATTCTCAAGCTTCCCTCATCTTTGAGATATTTTCTAGCGAAAAATTGTGAATCTCTACAAAACATTGAAGACTTAACCACAGTTCATAGTTTTGTCCATGGAGATTTGGCTGATATGGTTATTGACTCACATGGCAAGGTTAGACTCTCTCTCTCTCTCTCTCTCTCTCTCTCTCTCTCTCTCTCTCTCTCATAGCAAAAAATGCAAGATTGAAGGCTTAAGAAAAGTAAACAAATATGAAGTGGTTCTGCAGGTATATGCATGTAACATTGGTGGCTTCTGTACTTTTATGAGAATGATTTCTATAGCATGAGACTTGTGTATTAATGCAAGCAAGGATCAATGGATCTTCTCATTTGGGTACTAATATTAACTTGGATACTTTTTATCGGTCTATCTTTGTAACAGGATTGGCCTATATTTACACTTATCCCCGGAGGAGAGATGCCACAGTGGGTCCTTCCCATTGAAGAGGGCTTCCTATCTTTCATGGCTTCAAAGGACTTGTATGACAAGATTCTTGGATTGGTAATTTGTTATGTTCTCAATAATGATCGACTAGGGCGACCCTTCTTTCAAATTGAATCGAGTGTTAATGGCAAAACGCAACTTTCGAATATAGAAAATTATCATAGTCGATTGGATTCGGTTCATCTCGGGATTGAGTACGCCTTTCCATCTAAATTGTGGGGCGACGTCGATTTTGTTCAAATCGATAGGCGTTATTTACAATTTGGTCTTACATTATCGGGTGAAAGCCTTAACAAGTGGGGAGTTCGAATAATGTGCAAGCAACTAGGGGAAGATTTGAAGGTTGAGCTTCGAGATAATCAGCTTATAGATCCAGCTTTACTCTATGAGGTCGGTAATGAATTAACAGACTCACCAGCGGAGAGTTCACTTGTGCACGAGGATAATTCGAGCATAGCAGATCGACCGGAAGACTTGCAAGATAGTCAAATGGGTACTGAGGAACATAGTCATACAGGATCAAAGAGAAATCATGAATTTATTCTCACCCAAGGCATGCGAACTAAGATTATATCGACTTCCAATTCGACCGGCAGAGATGAAAATGGTGGTGTTGGCTTGCAGCTTTTGTTGTTAGAATGAGGGAACTTGCTAACGAAGCAATTGGCAGGTAGCAAAGTGAACTCAGTTGATCTTCATTACAATGCCACCTTCGTTTCCCTACTCGTTTTCTTTTTCTCAATAACAAGCTGTTAGTCACCCATATATTTCCATTGCGGTATTTTATGCGACACACTTAAAACTAGTGTTGACTTTGCCAGCTACGATGATGGAAATGACCAGCCTCGGAGATAGCTCGACAAGGAGAGAGAAGCTCGACCTGCTTCTCGACTTATAATATCGAGAAAATGAGTTCGAAGGTTGTGGCTGGAGAGTTAAATGAGTGGGCTTGGGACGTGCATTTTGCTGCTAGTGAAGTGGAGGAACATTTCGGAAGAGAAAGATACAACACACTCTGTGGGCATTCTCTATCTTTGTTTCCAATTTTACTCTCTTTCCATGCACTTTTCAATCTTGCGCTTTCATTTCCATGAATTTTCGTTTCGATTCATTCCCTTTCTAGGTAATTTCAATTTTCAGTGTATCCGCTTTTATTCACACTTATTCACCATTTTTGTACTCGGATACGGAACCATGGAGCGATCCCAATTGCTCTCCCTTCACTCTATTATTATTATAAATAGATTCGAACATGTATTTCATAACAATTTATCTGCAGCCTCAAGTATATAGCTATTCCTGTAATATTATATTTGTTTTGGAAAATGACTTTTTAAAAATTATAAAAGATTTACCGTGAAATAAAAGGAGTGTATCAAAATCGATCGTTTTCATCTTTCTCGACAATTAACCTTCCATCTATTCATCAAACCGTCTAATTATGTACTTTTTCGTCCGCTCTTAACCTTCAATTTATTTTTATTTTTATTTTCCCGTTGTCAGTAAGCTCCTTCCTTTTTTATTTCTTCTTTTTCTTTGATTTTCCCGTTTGTTAGGAAGCTCCTTCCGTTTTCCTCGCCATAGCCAAACTTCCAACCCCATCGATACGACACCATTGAGCTGTGACGAAATGGAAGATCGCCACCTGCCATCGGAGGTGACGAACAGAAAAAGAAGAAGAAGTTCCTCTTACTGAAACGGAGTCCCTAGCGAACCCGACGGCCTGCGGGGGCGACGGACTGCCACCGCCAAACGAAGCCATGGAATTTCCATTGCTTCGGGTGAACGATTCTCTGCTGAGGTTCGTTTGGGGCTTCATGCAGCTTGCTATAGATTAGGTAACGCCCGGCACATCCGAATTTTATTAAGATGATTAATACTTGAGCTGGATTTTGAGTTCGATTCGTTTGGTGCTGCAAATGCGCGGGAACTTGAAGGATGTGTCGTTGAATTTGTTTGAGAGACGCTGAATCAGTGTTTCTTGGTGAGTTCTGTCTGGGGATGCTTGGTAGTGAATTCACAGGTAAAAAAACTGATTCTATGCTGGGGTTCGAAGGAAAAACAAGCGAGGGAGAGGAAAATAATGGGAAGTAGGTTGTACATGGGTTGGTTCAGTCCCCATTTCAGGCAAAAGAACTGAGCCAATCCGGGCACTGTAAGTTGGAAGGGATGGATAGATTTGGGTGATTTTGAGGTGTCTAGGAAATGCGGATGTGCAGTATGTACTCATCATACAGATGTGCAGTGGGTGATCGGTTTGTCAGGAGAATTGAATTATGAGAAACTTCGATCACTAGGATACAGGGCTCTGTCTCTATGTTTTATGGGGCGCTTGAATAGGCAAAACCATAGAGAAGTAAAGAAGATGCAGAGATATGGCAAGCCACTAGGAAAGGTCACTTGACACTTACGTGGAGTGTGAGAGTAATGTGAACATTGGTTGTTCCCATGGATAACTGGTTAGGTGGTTATTTTCCTTTGCCCTGTGGACTGTGGACATGAAAAAGAAATGAGAAACACGGAGGTTACATAAGTTATTCAGTAGATTAGAGACAAAAGCACAAGAAGCTGACCTTCTATTCTGAATTCTGAGGCCTCCGTAACAGTTTAGGATTCTCTTTTTATCCATACGTGCCATAGCTTTCACGAAGGAAAATGACTGAGAAGCTAAAACTCCTGGATGCTTCTTGAATGTTTGAGTGATACTTGATTAATGAAAGATAAACTTCTGAGGTACCAATAATAAGACACACTGGAATAAGCAACATGTAGTTTGTCAAATTAGTCATTGTTTTTTGCTTTAGTGTTGGTAGAGCCATATCAGTTTCAGTGTTAGGTGGGATTCGCATCTGTACTACATAATGAGTATGTATTAATAATCATTACTTGGAAGTATGTGACCAGCATACTATACAGGACCTGCAAGATCTTGATCTTATAGCTACAAGATATGGGTTCATTCGATTAGTAGCTGCATATTGATATATAAATATTTTTATTGCTGGCAAGTTGATGCTGATTTCCAGTTGAATTGCCTGTATCATGTATGAGAGAAATTCTGACTATTATACCCATATTTTTATTCTGCTAACAAGTAACTAGACCTGTTTTCTTTTTTCTTTTTTTATTTAATGAATAAGGCAAAGGTTGCTTTGGACAGCCTTGAAGTTCCAGTTGGGTAAGAAACCGATTTCAGTAACCAGGTGCATTTAAGATATGTTACCTAATTTTCTAATTTAGATGATTAGTATCTTCAGTCTTAATTGGTGAATGATTTCACATTGTACATTATATTTATATTATACCTTGATTGAACAGCTGTTTGATTGTTGAGGAAGTGCACCTCACCGCAACAGGAAGAAACAGTACTAATGAGACAGGGAATGTATGTCTATTATTGCTTCTCCACCCCTTTCTAAAATTTTTGGCCAACAGTACTTTGTTGTTGTTATGAATTGATACTCTCAAATTATCCACTTGTAGTTATTGTTGATCTTTTTTGTGTTTCTGCCTTAATATATGTTTATTATATGATAAAATGGTATATCTGAACAAATATTTTTAAATGCGGAGTTTTCTATGCATTATTAGGCTGTAAATGGTTTTGTTCCCATTGTTCTTTCATAAAATATGACTACGACTAACAATAGCAAGAATCTTGCTTTATTATGTACAGTGTTTCACGATTCTTGTTTTCCATTGTGCTCTGTCTGAATTTTGGACCGACAACAGTCAAAGAAAAAGCTTTAATGAGGATAGAGAGAATAGAGGAATGATATTTATTTTTTTGGATAGAAATAAAGCTGTTGCAAGCTGCTGCATCAGAATGTTGAGTGCTTATAAATTGTGCTGTATTGCATGCTTGAATATGTTAGTGAGCAGTTGATCGCCTAAACAGATTATAATTTTATAGATTATTCTGGGTGTTTATTTATTGCTTTACATTACATGAGAACAAGTTGTTATGGTGGCTTCACCTCTCTTGGTTAAAAAGGTGTCGTGAGAGATGCAAAATTCTGAAGTTATAGGAAGTGAGTTAAGAGACTTCACAAAATCTTCAGTATAGGGAAGATAAGTACAAATTTCATATAAACTTTCAAAGAATATTGCACTTCAGTACTAGAAATTAGAATAACTAATGGTAAGTAGCAAAGAGAATTGTCCATGCTTCATGTATAAGATCCTCTGTTAGACTCTCAGTGTTGTGGGCATTTGAAGAAAGGTCTGAAATTTTTCATGAAATGCATTTCCTACTAAGAGCAGCTTTCTCTCTAACAAAGCTCCTATGTTTAATATGCTTTCTTTATTTCTCCTTGCGCTTTCCTAGGCAACAAGACATGGAGAGACGGAAGCTCTTGATGTTTTTATTGAAGAGAGGACTGGATTTTCGTCTGCAGAAGTTGCAGAGAAGTTTTCAGCATGCTCCCTTTATGTGACATGTGAATCCTGCATAATGTGTGCAGCAGCAAAATCAATAATTGGTACATCTGTTGGTCATATTGAAATAAAACTAAAATTTCGTCAAATTTGTTAATTCAAATGTGATTAGATGGCTCTTAGCCATTTTTAGGTATGAAGGAAGTATATTATGGCTGTACAAATGATATATTTGGAGGCTGTGGCTCAATACTGTCATTTTATTCATGTAGCTCTGAGGTATGCAATAGGTCAGTTTTGGAACTTGCTTTTGTTAATGATTTCATATCTATTTGGCCCCACTTTCAAATTGTGACATCTGTCAATTGACAACTAAAGTTTACTGGAGGTTTATATGACTCCTATTGTTGATTAATGATGGATGTGGTTTCGTAGTAATTCTGTTTGTTGTTACACTTTGAATATTGCAACACATAACTATGAAATTAAATGGATGCTTATGGAACTAATTTTGGAACTAATTTTCCACTTTTTATGTTCTTTTCCAAGTCCAAATCTAGGAAACTCGAGTTTCCAGAAGTGTCAAGAAGTTAAGTTAAAATTATTTCTTCCTTTCCCTGCTTTGTTTTCTTTTATTTTTAAAATCAATGTGACTTGTTAGAAATTTGCTTATCTTTTAAATTTTCCCTAAAAAATTTACATTTTTGGGAAGTGCTACAAGGTAACCTTAGTTTTTTTCTTTCCTTTTCCCATTCCTCCCGTTTCATCCCTTCTTCCTTGCTTTTTTTCATTCCAGCGAGATTCTTTGATGTCTCTAATGTTCTTAAAATGGTAAATTTAGCATCTGAAGAATTATGATTCTTTAACTATGAGGAATTCATGCTTTCTGCTATGCCATGGGCAATGTACTCGATAAGAAATCTCTTTTATTGTTTATTAGTTGCAATTGTCTCTTCTTGGATACATGAGGGCTCGTGCTTGCCAGATGGAGGTGTATGGCATGCATTTCCAATATTTAACAAGCATAGCTTCTTAAAAGAAACATGATAATTTAACTATGAGGAATTTCTGATGTGCCATGGGCAATGTACTCGGTAAAGAAATCTCTTTTCTTGTTTATTAGTTGCAATTATCTCTTCTTGCATAAATGAGTACTTGTGCTTGCTAAATTGTGGTGTACGGCATGTGTTTCCAGTATGATTTTTCATCTGTCTGACGCTGCCATGATCTGACATTCATGTTTCCTAAGCTTGTTCAGAACTCATCAATCTTTTACTCAGACTTTGGTGACGTAAAGTTAAAAACTTAGTGAAATAGATCTGTTTAATTGTGATTGGAGCAGTGCGTGGAGTAGCTAATCTAGATTACAGATGATGTCTTTCTGTGGAATTATTAGTTTTAGAAGAAGAGGCTCAAGTATGCTGCTCTTAATAATCTGATTATAAGTCAAAAGTGTTGTGGAAAACATGAGGTAGCTCATTGCCTTTCTGAATACGACATCAAGCAAGGGGATGCTCCTTGCAGATATAGGACCACCATGTTCAATTTCCACCTTGTGAAACTCAAAAACCAGCCCTAATTATTGCATATTTTCTTGATAGAGAGAATAAGACTGTTGTTAACAGTAAGCATGGTTCATATGTAATGTTTGCAAATTGTAGCTGATTGAAACCCATCCTAAACCAGTATTAGTATACATGTCATCCATAAATCTTCTCTCAATCAGATCACTAGAGTGCCGATAACTCTATGAGAGAACTTGCCCATCCGTATTAAAAGCCTTGAAGTATGCCCTGTTTACGGCATGTTGTTTGATCTCCTAGGACACTAGGTTTAAGCCATCGCCAACCCAAGCACATCTCTTTTAATCTGATGCAAGAAGTTTGCCAAGGTGTATAGCCTAGTTACTGTCAATTGATTTAAATGGTACACTTCAGAGTTAATTTGCTTGCCTCAATATCTGTTTTCTGCAGTACAGACATGTCTTAAAGTTGATATGCTTAGGACCCAAATGTAAACTTCCTAAGTTAAGCATATTACTTTCTCTGCAAACTTGTTTTTGCTTGGATGGTACCTTTTGCAAAGCATTTTGTCAATTACTCTGCTAGATTACCTCTTGCATGGTATTTGGACATGTTTTACAAATAGAATCATGGACGGAAAATATTGGCAGCTGATGAGGACTCAATTGCAAAAAAAAAAAAAAAAAAAAAGCCTCGACGTTCCATTGACCCATACGTCCTCCGCCTTCCATCCCACAGCGACCGCATCCATAAACTATCCTTCGTTGAGGACCTTGCCTCGTGACCTGCAAGTTGAGTTGCAGCATAATTTTAGGGGTTTCAATTTTGTTTAGAAACCAAACTAACCCCTATTTTTCAATTTAGGGCAATTTATTGTCTCAACGTTCTACACATATTTTAAGTGCATGTGTGCCTCCAATGAGTCAAGTCGTGTAACCTATTCTTAAAATAATGTTACCTTGAATTTTCAAGCAACCTAAATTACCGATTTCCATTAAATAACGACTTTATTGTGTAGAGAGATTAGAGATATATTGCCATGTAGAAATCATTGGGTTTGCTTTATTGCACAGAAAGACTAGAGATATAATATCAAGATGTAAATTCATGGATTAGTCCCATGTTATAGAAAATGTCTAGTGTTCTTATAAGCAGGGGCATGGCCCCATCCTTGATTATGTTGTTCCTCTAGATGCGGAAAACTAGGATACATAGGGTGCGTTTGTTTGTGTTTCTGTTTAAAAATTGTTCCAGGGAACAGAAATAGAAAAAAGTGTTTTGTTCGGGGAACAATTTTTGAACAAAAACGCGTTTGGTAAACTTGTTCGGGAATAAAAAATAAACAAAAACATGTTTGGTAAATTTGGATAATTTTTTATTTCTTTTATTTTTTTCTATTTTTCTTTTTCTTTTTCTTTTTTCTTTTTTTTTTTTTTCTTTTGGCCGGTCGCCGGCCATGGCGACCGGCCGGCGAGGCCGAGCTCGCCCAGCGGCGGGTGAGGCGCGGCCTCGCCGGGCCACCGCCAGGCGACGCCGACTCACCCAGGATTCGGCGAGGCCGAGGCTCGCCGGCCGGGCGAGCTCGGCCTCGCCGGATTTGGGCGAGATTGAGCTCGCCCGGGCCGGGCGCGAGGTCGACCTCGCCATGGCTGGGCGAGCTCGAGCTCGCTCAGATCCGGCGAGGCCGACCTCGCCCGGCGGCCGGCGAGCCTCGCCATGGTCAAGGCGAGCCGCCGCCCTCGTCACCGGTCATCGGCCATGGCCGAGGGCCGGCGACCGGCCAAAAGAAAAAGAACAAGAAAATAAAAGAAAAAAGAAATTAAAAAAAAGTGTTTCTCATTTGTGTTTGAAACAAGAAACACAAAATTTGTGTTCTTGTTTTGTTTTTTTTTTGTTCCTCGGAACAAAAAAACAGAAAAAATATTTAAAAAAAAAAAGAAATACAAACAAACGCGGCCATAGTTTCTTTTCCTAGAAATATGAGAATCGCATTGCTGTGTAATAACAAGATGAATATATAAAGTCAAAACAAAAACATTATTCCCTAATTCAAAAATAAAGAGGGGAAAAAGAAAGAAACCTTATGCTCGGCATGGGCCAGTTTACTCCTAGCCCCCAATTTCTTGAAATTGCAATTCTGTCCCAATTAGGGAAAAGTATGTTTACATATAAATCCATAAAGCTCCCCCCCAAAAAAAATTAATACTATTTCTTTAAATTCCAATGTTTAAGGAGCTATTACGAAGTTCTCGTAAAAAAAAAAAAAACTGAATTAAGATTTATTTTCCTCTAGCGATATTGATTATACGGTAAATTACTAGGACACCCCCACAATTTCATTAAAGTTACTCGAAAACCTACGGCCCCTTGTTAGAAACGTTTTTGGATTTGATAGATTAATAAGAAATTATGTGGTCTAATTAAGTTCTCAATATATAGCTGGAATATGAACATTGACATGGAATTTACAAAATTCCACGTCACCTTTTAGATAGAAATTTATTCATACCATGAGTTTTTGGATTTGCAGTTGGACATGATACTATCCTCCTTGGTATGCATCCAACCGTAATTCAAAAGGTACAGTATAAATCAGCATTTTAAAAGATGTCAAACAATTTAAAATTAGAAACCAGAATAGCATGACAACAGATATTTTTTTCAAGTTAGACTCAAAAAGTAACATATACTTTCATAATTCATATTGATTGCCACCTTGGGTCAAATGGCTTTACCACTGAACATGAACAGTGTTAAAGAAGAGGGGTTCACATGCCCGCGCAATTTATCATCTAAAATATGCCGACAAAATACCCAACATCTAAAGCTGGTTTAGGGTATTGGTCAGCTTCTTCGTGGGATTCTGTTGTCGTTGATTGCGGAATCAGATTTCTCCTTGGCCAGCTTCTTCTTCGTGGGGTTTTGAAGGTTGAACTTGGGAATCACCTCTAAACTGATCGAAGATTGAATCACGCTCAACCGTGACTTGAACGTGAAAGAAGGTGTTTAAGATTGAATCGAAATTGAAACAGCGATTTGCCAGTCAATCTTTTCTAGTGGAACCCGTGTAATTATGAAAGAACAAATACTAAAGCTATAGTTTTGCACTAACTTAAGCATCAAGCTTTGGATCGTAGCCTCATGGCGTGTCATTGATCTTTAGCATAAAGTATCTGAAATCCTTCAATTAGTCTTATGTCCTCCAATTCCATATACATGAAACCAAAATATTGATAAAACATATGACTTAATCACTATAGCATGTCCCTCATGGTTTCTTCAAAAGAATTATAATTTTGAGAGTAAAGTCCAAAAATTCCACCCAAACTAGATCGAGGTAAGCCACTTTGATCCAAATTCTTAATTAGTTTAGGAGTTGACACCAATCATTTTTTTAGGTTGATTGCGAACTAAAATGCTAACTAGACTATAAAGCGATAGCCAAAAGTTTAAGACTTGACGACTTAATTACATGGAGAAAAGAGTAAGCATATTCCACATCACCTTCCGATAACACATTCCTTCATTAAATCCTCATATCATGAGATTTCTTAAAGTAAATACATATATAGTTTTTTGTTTTTTTTTTGTTTCAAACATTAAAAACTCTATTACTCGATCTCAGGTGAAATTGCTGCATCATGGAGTCGAATAAGGGCTTGACTGATCATGGTGTAATGTTTAAATGCTCCATATGAGTCCAATGTATCAAAAGAGCATGAATCAAAGCAGCGAGAAAATAGGGACTTGAATGCGATGCCGTGTTAAGTGAACGAAAGCAGATTCGAAGAAAATGTTTAAATGTCGATCGTGAATCCAACGTACACAACTCAATTACAAAGATGAATTCAGTCCAATCAGAGCAACATGCATGAATATGTTGCGTATGATTCAAACAACAGCATCGCATTCAATCGTAATGATGTGCATGAGTCCAATGCATACCGTTTTAATAACAAAAGTGAATCTAACCAAACTACCGAACTGAATGGTCTTTGTGCTTCCTTTTATATTAACCTTCTTCCTACCCTTGCGACCTTTTGATAATGTGCAAAATAGAGGATTGCATCTCTTAATTAGAGGAGCAGTGGATTGGGCTAGAAGATTTTCTCTTTTTTAAATTCGCTTTCAATATAAATTCTGTTGCCTGTGGTCACCGTTCTTCTTTTTCCTATATTCTGATTGGGTGTCTATGCAATAGGCTGTCGCGATACTATTCACTTTTCCAGGTGAAATACCATTTTAGATGTATGACGTGCAACTAGCTAATTTCGTGAATGGTATGAACGTGTCCGAATTATTCATGGCTTAAAAAATGCAAAATGACATGTGTTGGTCCTACATGTAGCATAGATGATACGAACTAACATAAATCAATATTCAAATGTCCGTTTCATGGCATAAGTTTCACGACATAACGTGGATGAGTCCCCATAAGCAAATACAATTCAATCTATGTTGCAAATGATCGAGATATGGAATTGGTTTTTTTAAAACCTAGTTTTCAAATATTTTTACATTATAATCAAAATTCTTGTAGACACCTAATTTTTTAGCAAAAGGTTTGACAAAAATTGGCTGAGAATAGTAATTCCTTAAAAATTCAATCCAAGGATATAATTAGATTGTACTTGTTAACAGTTTTCCAAAATATCCAATTTGTTGAAGTTGAATAGTCAGTTTTCAAGATATTGCAACTTTTAATGACAGTTATTCAATCATGAGGTGTCAAGAATTTAGTAATTTGACCTGATTGATTAATTTCATTTATATATCAAGTCAAATTTTGAAGCCCCAAGAATCACGTCAAGCAGATTTTTAACAATGAAAATTTCATAACTTTCCACTACAACCATCTCTTGGCCCAATTTTTGAAAATTCATTTCGAGTCACGAGCTTATGAAAACTTTATACATGGTCATAGACTCATAGGGACCAATAGCCCCTTAGCCGGAGACAAGTCAGGGTTTTGCAATCCCCACTTATTGCTAACCAAGGCCTAGTGTGTGCCTACCCCCAGCATAGGGCACAATGGCCTTCATCTGGCTTTCTAGCCCTTTAGGAGGGTTCTTCTTAACTAAGAAAATTTACATTGAGCTAATTAATCAATCTTGCTCAAAACAAATCAAATTATCTCTACAAATTTTTA